>CM042893.1:39683000-40968500 GCA_023653625.1 Triadica sebifera | reverse complement strand
TATTGAAAAAAGATGAGATGTTGGGATTTGTTATGGTGTTGATGCGATAGGTGTTAGGTGGTAGGCTAGGTAGTTGGGGATAATGTTAAATTTTGGTTAGGAGACCTATGCACCTGTAGCTAGATTAGAAGCCATAAGAATACTTTTAGCATATGCATGTCACATGAATTTCAAACTCTTTCAAATGGATGTGAAAAGTGCATTTCTAAATGGTTATATAGAAAAAGAAGTTTATGTAGAACAACCACCAGGTTTTGAAAGCTATGATTTGCCAAATCATATTTTTAAACTTTCAAAAGCTTTATATGGTTTGAAACAAGCCCCAAGAGCTTGGTATGAAAGACTAAGTTCTTTTCTCTTAGAAAATAACTTTACAAGGGGAATGTTGACACCACATTATTCATTAAAAAGCATAAGCATGATATTCTAATTGTTCAAATTTATGTTGATGATATCATATTTGGTTCTACTAATGAATTGCTTTGTCAAGAATTTGCTAAGTGTATGACTAGGGAATTTGAAATGAGCACGATGGGAGAGTTTAAATATTTCCTTGGTCTACAAATAAAACAAGACAATGAGGGCATATTCATCAACCAATCCAAATATACTAAAGATTTAATTAAGAAATTTGGAATGGAAGGATGCAATAATGTCAAAACTCCAATGAGCACATCAACAAAATTGGACAATGATGAAAAAGGTAAGAGCATTAATGAAAAGCTCTATAGAGGTATGATCGGATCACTTTTATATCTTACCGCTTCTAAACCCGACATAATATATAGTGTATTCTTGTGTGCACGATTTCAATCATGTCCAAAAGAGTCTCATTTACATGCAGTAAAAAGAATTCTAAGATATTTATATGGCTCATTGCATCTAGGTTTGTGGTATCCTAGAAATTCATCATTTTATATTATAGATTATTCAGATGCAGATTATGCTGATAGTCTTTTAGATAGAAAAAGTACTTCAGGCACTTGTCACTTCATTAGAGAATGCTTAGTTTCTTGGTTTAGCAAGAAACAAGTTTCAGTTGCTCTTTCAACTGCTGAAGCAGAATATGTAGCAGCTGGATGTTGTTGTACTCAAATCCTTTGGATGAAACAACAACTTAAAGACTATGGTCATGAGATGAACCATATACCTATTAAATGTGACAATACAAGTGTTATAAATCTTTCAAAGAATCCTATACAATATTCAAGAAGTAAGCATATTGACATTAGACAACATTTTATTAGAGATCATGTTCAATGTGGAGATATTGCATTAGAATTTATTAGCATAGAAAAACAATTAGCAGACGTTTTTACTAAGTCTCTAAATGAAGAAATATTTAATTTCATTAGAAGCGAACTTGGTATGATTGATGGATTAATCTTGTGATTGCTAAATTATGATTGATGATGTTATTTTTATATCATATCACTAGATATAAGATAAAAATTTTGATAAAAATTTATGTTTTAAGAGATATAATCTTTATTGAAATGATTTAGTCTTGTTTTTAGGACTTAATTTTATTTGATGAAAATTTAGGGGAGTCACGCCCGTGACATATGTTCACGCCCGTGACTTAAATAGCCAGAAGAGGCAGTGTCGTTCATAACTTGATTCACGACATGGTTCACGGCTTCAAGTGGTGAAGCTTATTTTCATGGCTTCATTCACTCCCGTGAAAAGAGCATTTCACGCCCGTGATGAATTTTCACTCCCGTGAACCTTAACACCCCAAAACTCACAGAGGCTTTCACGCCTTGAGTCACGACTTGCTTCACGGGCATAAGTACTGAAAATTCAACATTTCACACCCGTGACTATTATTTCACCCCCGTGACAGTTCATCATTCACGCCTGTGAAATTCAAAGATCACGACCGTTAACTTGTTCACGCCTTAATTCACGGGTGGAACACTCCTTCAGCAAACCGTGAACACAACCATTCACGCCCGTGAAAACACACTTCACGTCTGTGAATGTATCGAGTATATAAAAGAACAATCGGTTATATTTCTCATTTCAACTCTCCAACTCCCAAAACCTCTCTCATTTACACACATTCATTGAGACATTGAAGATTCCGGCCCCCAAGTCTCAAACTTTTCTTATAAATACCACTAAAAGTTCAAATCTTCATCAAACATCATACATTTTTAGGGTTTCCATAAAAATTTTATGTCAAAAATTTTCCAATCCATCACAAACCGATTTCTTCAAATCAAATGGAGACTGCTTCATCCAAAGGAAAGAGAAAGAAGTCTCATGCTCCTAGGAGGTATGCAGATTATCTCATGAACCGTATTCCGGAGCAATGTCATCCTCAGTACTCCACTTTGAAGAAAAGACCTCTATTGTCATCAAGGTCCTTCGAATGGCAGACAGTCCGAACCTTAGGGCTTGAAACGGATATGACAGAACAACTCCAAGTTTTTCATCTAAAAGAATTCGTGGAGATTCACGAGCCAACCTTGAGGGATCCAACACTGGAATTCCTCAGCACCCTGCAGGTTTCACCTATTGGAGTGGTGAAATTCCAACTCTACAACAATCCCAACACCCTCAGTGCCCCTCGAGCTTGAACTCACTTTGACACTGATTGCAGCTGGGATGTCAAGAAGACAAAGAGCACACATCAAGAATCTCACATAAATTGCACTCCTGTTGTATTTAACATACTCTATTCTCAAAAACTAGGTGGTCATGATCACCCACTCAGCCTTAAATGGGTAGACTCTAACTGAATGGAAAAACAGACTTGAATGAAATCCCTGTGCACCATCCAATTTTTGTTTAAAGATTTGATTTCAGTATTGCACACTCACGTGCTGAAGGAAAAACATAACACCATTTGCAGTAAACGAGTCGTAGTTGAGCATCACTTCACACTATCACCCAATTTCATCGTTTCAAGATGTCAAAAGTAAAATTACCTCACTGCTGTTAGCTAAGAAGGTACACAATATATTACCATCCATGAATATCATCAGATTCACAGTGAATCAGAGCTACATTTTGCTTCCTATTCTTAAATCACTTTAATTAATATTACAGACAATCAATTCCACCTCAGGTCAAAGCATATAGAATTCCCATGTTTCCATCAAGTAACAGAATATCTAAGTTAAAAATTGATCACACGCAAGATGAATTTCAAAAGAATAAAACAGCGAGAGAGAAAAACGAGATTTAAAAAAACATGTACCATCAAAATCCTCATCAGGGACAGGAAAATCGAGCCAAGTCTCAGAATTCATCGCGATATCCCTCGCGAAGAACACAACCTCTTCAGTAACGCCAACAACATTGCCAATCAAATCCTCATTGTTTAAATCCCTATCCGATGCAAGCTGAAGGAAATTTGACGCCATCTTCGTAAACTCCGATACAGCCGCGTTACTCGACAGCTTCAAAATCCGGGACTTGAATTTCCAGCCAATCTCGGCGAAGTCGCTGCGAATCCCCCAAATCAAATCCTCATTGGATGCCTCCTGATCGGACGGCCGGTGGGGCTGGAGATTATCGGAGATCTGAGGAGAAGATGCAGTGGGAGAAGAAGAAGACGAGTCAGGGGGAGAAGCAAGGAAGGAGGCAACACCCCATAATTGACGGGATAGGGTTTTGGTGAGCTCGGAAAGGTCTTCCTTGACGCCACACGGCGTGGTGGCGGATGATGGAGAGGATGGTTGGTCGTGATGATCATATTTTGGATTTGGGGGTGAATTTGAGTCCGTGAAATTAGGGTTATGTTGGTGGTCATTGTCGTCCTCGTCCTCGTCTTCAAGCTTGAGGGAGTTAGCAATGGACCTGGCCAACCATGACATTTTTTTTTTTTGCTTTTAAGACTTGAACTCAAAAGTCTGAAACAACGATGACTTGGAGGAGTAAATCCGTAGTTCCTAACTTCCTATTAATGCTGTCTTTTTCTTTCCAGCAAATACCGCTTGGATTTTCCTGCATTTTTTAAATAATATTATTTAGAAAAAATAACAGAGGGATAATTATTAATAGATTTAGTTTAGGTTATTATATTTATATGTTGACCAAAATCATATGAGATTAATTTTAACTATTTATAAAATTATGATTAAATTTTGTAAAAATTTAAAAAGAAAATAGTTGTTTATTTATAGATAAATGATTAATTAAGTTTATCAATATGATATGACATGATTCCATAGTATTAGTTAATTTGCTCCCAAAAATATATATTTTTTATTATTTTCAAATTATTAAATTTAATTTTATAATCTAATAAATTTCTTACATTACAATAATTAATTAGAAAATTTTAAATTTCCATCACATATTTTCTGAGAGAAAACAAAACTCCAATTTCAAATAAAGCATGAAGTCCCCTTGAAAAAAAAAAAAAAAGTACTACCTTTAATTACATGCTGCAAAATATAGTAATGAGAACTGAAAACCAGAATTCATCAATTCTGAGATTACACAGGTATATAGAAGGATGGAGGAGATAGTTAAAGCAAGTTAAATCTAGAACTAGTTAATAATTAATTAGGCCAACAATAATTAATAATAGCAGTATTAATTTGTTATAGCAATTAATTAATCAAATATCCAAAAGGACTTTAGAGGAACCATTCCTACTGCTAGAACGACTCCACTGATCAGAAAATCCAGAAGATGATGCAGAAATCCCATACCCACATTTAGCTACAGCTCTCATATTTTCAATGAATTCTTGAGTTTGTGCCTCCTGTGAAGAATCTGCAGAAGCTGGTCATGGCTAATGACAAGCTTAACTTTCCAAAATCCACGGTTAGCAGTACTACCGCTGTTAAACCTAGAGCTAGAAAAAGCTTCAGTAGTGTAAGATCTCTTAAACATTCCATGATAATCAAAAGACATCCTGTAAGGAGTGACGAGAGATGATGTGGGTGTGCTTTTGGACCGAACATGGCCTTCTCTTACGACTTGGCCGCCGATTTTGGTGGCGTTTAGTGGAAGTAAATAGTAGGATTTGCCTGCTTGAAGATGTTCGTGAGCAGAAAGAGGTCGCCAGAAAAGATCGTGGCTTGGAAATATGGCTTGGCCTGGGAATTCATTGGTGATGAATCCCGCTGTTATTCGCCCTGAAAACTCCATTATTCCGCCGTTGGATGTCACCACTCTGATCACTCCGCCACCCTCTCCGACCCCGCCGAACAGGCAGTTTCCCATGGTCTCGCCGGAAAAAGTTGCAAGGACAGGGTATATTATTAGGTGGTTGGATGAAGTTCAAATGAATTTTAAATTTAACCAAGTTAGGTTTGGGAATTAGTTTAAATATTAATATTTTGGCAGTCAATATTTGAGATAGATGATAATAGTTTTTTCTAATTTAATAAAAAATATCAAATTTCTTTAAAATTTAGAAATAAACTATTTATTTTTTAGATGCAAAGTAGTTGGAAAAAAAATTATTTTGGCAGGTTAGATTGGATGGGCTGGGGCAATCTGTCAGTGGTCTACTAGTCCATGTCAAAGATATTTTTTCTTTTTTTTTGAAAGAAAAAATATATTTTTTTTAAAAAATATGTGTTAAATTAATGCTAATCAATATTTGGACTTGGTGAATAGACATTAATTAATGTTCTTCTGTTACAATGACTTCGCAGCTGTAGGAGACATTAATGCGAATTAACATGCCAAAATTTCTAATTAAATTTTATGGTTATGAATCTTTTCAAATTGTATTAAATAATAAAAAAATATAGAATTAAATTGTATTATTATATTATGATCTACAATTAAATTATGATTTTGAAACTAGATTATCAGCTAATATGTAGATTATCAGCTAATTTTAGAAATAAAACCTTAGTTTTTAATTTTTTTTTTATCTTGTCTAAATTAAACAATTCAATTCTGATTTTTTTTCTAATTTTTTTCCATTAATAAAAATTTATTCTTAGAAAATAAAAATTTGAGAATTCAATTGAATAAATAAAAATTTAAAGAGTTCACATATAATTGAAAAATGTATTCGATAGTGAGAACAAGAAAGAAAGAGCAGCTTATCAAAGAAAAATCAATTGGATCTGTCTATTTGTGATGGCTAAATCAATGGTTAGATGGGAAAAAGCTTACGGTGAAAAGGACATCTTAGTATTAGAGATAATTCGGGATCTTTTTCTGCCTCATATCTTTCTTCTTATAGATTAGGATATAATTGTGTTTGTTTTAGTACACTCGTTTTTTTTGTAAATTAATAAATATTTAATACATATATTTTTTACTTTATCTCGTTTTTTTTAAATTATATAGTATTTTTTTGGAAAATCAATAAACGAGAGTGTTGAAAAAAATTATAATAAAAAAATTTATAAAATTATTGGCAATTAATTATTTTATTAATTTGTATGAAGATTTTGAAGTAGACATTTGAAATAAAATAGAAAGAAATGTGTAAACAACTCCACACTCCAAATAACATTTTTGAAAAAAAATGTCACTGATGTCCATTTACTTTGAATTATTACGAATGTTTTGTGTAATTTATTATTAAATGTCCATGTACTTTGAATCATTTAATGAATTATTTTTGCATTTTATTTGTCAATAACCTTTTTTTGCAATGATTAATTTAAAAGCAATGCTAACAATATGTTTTTATATTATACATACTCTGTTTTTAATGTGATTGAGATTCACATGAAAAAAGGGAAAATAAAAAAAAATGTTAGTAATAAAATAATAATATTATAGAGAAGTTAACTAATTACTAACCCTCTTTTTAATTTAAAAAGTTTAAATTTGTGAAATTTAATTTTCTAGTCAATTTTCTATTTCAAGTATTATTTAATATTCAATAATTTATTTTTTTAATATCCGGTGTGAATTAGTATTAGGATCAGTGGCGGAGCAAGAACCCTATGTCAGGGGGTGCAAAAATTCTTCAGAGATTATATACTATATTTTCAATATCGTTTAGGAGGAACAAATCTTAAAAAATGGTGTAAATTTACATATTATTTCATATATTTTTAAAAATTGATGGATGCAATTGGTCACCTTCTAAGTGAAAGATATATTTTCATATTTAATTTATATACATTCAATAATTGCCTTTTTAAAAGGAGAACTTAGAAAATAATCAAATATTGATTTATAGATTGGAAACAAAGCTTATATGATAAGTTTTTTATTTTCTGCTTTTCCAAATACAAAAAAAAAAAAAAAAAAAAAGAGAGAAATAAAAATATATATTGCGTTTAGATAAATGATGGAGTTTTTTTTCTGTTAATAAAAAATAAAAAATAATAATAAAACATATACTATTAGACTTTTGCTTATAAATGCAAGAAAAGGACGAGACTTGGAGGAGTGAAAACAATGTAGGGCCTTGCTTGGAGTCCGGTCCCCGCCCTAAGGGACCTAAACAGTGACTTACGCCCCGCGGTCTGTAATTCTAATGGCCCGCTTACTGCGTACATACGGTCCGGATTAATAATTTTGTCCATAAAATAATAATTAATTTTTTTCCTAACTTATTGTTTTTCAATTAACATCGAAACTATTTTGTCAAATATTGATAGATTCACAATTATAATATTTATTCAAAATAAATACATATGAACTTATACATATTCATTTCTTTAAATAGTTTATTTTTTTAGTAATCATTCGGCCTTCAATTAAAATTATATTTCAAAATATGTTACTTTCCAATCCTTTCATTTTATTTTTGTTTTCCTTTTTTTCCCTTATAGTATGTTTGGTATACCAAAAACAATATGATTCTATAGAAAATTAAATTTTATTCATTGATTGGAGTTTTAAGATTCCAATATTTTTTTTAATATGTTCATTAATAAGAGTTGAAATCATATTTTTATATTCGGTCTAGTTTTCATTGAGAGTATTTTGAAAATGTAAAATATTTTATTTAAAAAAATAAAAAAATTCTAAATACCAATAAATTTGACACATTATAAATTTTTATATAAAAATCAGAATTATATTATCAAATATTTTAATTATTACACTAAAATTTGAAATAAAAATCTCATTCATATTCCAAAACTAGTTATACCAAATGTACTCTCACCATATTTTACTATTATATTTAGTACCCCCAATGAACACCTATAGAGTTTTTGATTAAAAAACAAAAAAAAAACAAACTTTTGTACTTTTTTTTTCTTGATTTGGCTCATATACTTTTTTTTTTATTTTGATGATTTAAGGCTATGTATTATATTTTTTTTATTAACAATTGATTCATTTTTTAATAATTTATTAAAAATTATACTAATATAATTAGTCTATCAATATAAAATTAATTTTTATTTTATCTTTAGATTGATTATAATATAAACTAAAGTGTGTTTATCGCAAAAAAGTTTCAATTTATAAATAGAGAGAGCAAGATCTCAGGCTGCTAAGAAATGTAATTTAGCTTTGGTTATTATTTTGTGTAACACATCAAGAATCAAGGTTCAACACTTTTAATATAAACACAATGGTCTTCCTTAATCATCTCAAAATCATAAGACATAACTACATTATGAAATCGAATATACCATTGTCTTTAAGACTATTTAAGGCCATAGATAAACTTAAAGTTTACATACTTTGTGTTATTGGCCTTTACAATGAAACATTTTGGTCGTTCTACATATCTTCATCCAACTATCCATTGAGAAAATCATTATTCACCTCCATTTGATGTAATTCTAGGTCAATACTTGCTACATAGCCAGAATTAAGCATATTGAGGTAAACCTTACAACAGGTGAAAAAGTTTCTTCATAATTTATTCCTTTACATTATGTATACTCCTTCGTAACTAAACTGGCTTTATATCTTTTAATAGTGTCATTAGCCTTGCAATAATTTTAAAAATCCATTTATTTCCAATAGGTTTGCGTCCTTTACATAGGTCAACTAATTTCCACACATGATTTGTTTTTATAGACTCCATTTCTTCATCCATTTTTCCTTGGCAAGGCATTTAAAAGCCTCATTTACATTCCCTGGCTCTTCCTTATCTTGTGAAGTAACAATGAAAGCTTCCCCTTCAATCTCAAAAAGATGAGGAATTGGTTTATAATTTGTCCATCGGATTTGAGATTCTTCAATTTCAATGTTACTCCATTCTAACCAACAATCATAGTTGGATCCAACTTAAGTTGTGATTGAGTTTCTATAGAAATTAATTCATCATTTCTCAAATCACTCCCATTTGAATAAAATGGATTCAACTCTTGTGTAGCTGAAATAGTTTGGTCATAGGCTTCATATAGTGATAGATGTTTCCTTATCTAACCCTATTTAGGAAAATCATTTTGTAAAAATGTGACATCTCGTGATTCAAACTCAGCAATGTTACCACCATCTTATTCGCCTATGAAAAAAATACCCTTTTGATTGTTCAGAGTATTTTATAAAGATACTCTTCTTTCCTCTTAGAGTCAATTTTTTATATTTATAAGAGCTATTGAATACATAGGCTGCACATTTCTAAGGTTTTAAAAAACACTTAGGTAAGGTTTTCTACCAGTTCATAACTCATACAGAGTGGTGATAATAGACTTTGAGGATACACAATTAAGTACAAATATGGCTATTAACAATGCATCACCCTATAGGTTATAGGCAAATAAGCATATGTCATCATTGACCTAACCATTTCAATAAGAGTCATATGAGAGAGTCAATTGATATTATATCTCCTTTTCATTACATCATCAAAAAGATAATCTCGACCTCAATATGTTCTCAACATTTTAATTTTATTATCTAATTAATTCTCAATTAAATTCATTTATTTTATAAAACAATCTAATGCTTGATTTGTGAGAAATCAAATAGGCATAACCATATCGAGTGTAATCATCTATAAATGTAAAGAAATAACTTGCCCCATGTCTAGCTTTAACATTCATTATACCACAAACGTCTGAATTAAATAATTGCAATGAAGTTTCGACTCTAGTTCCTTTTCCAAATGGTTTTCGTGTTATTTTTCTAGTTAGATAATATTCACAAGTTGGCAAATCAATTTTATCTAAATTACCTAATAAGCCTTTTTTGGCTAACCGGTTCATGCATTGTTGGCCAATATGACCAAGTCTAGCATACCAAATATTTACATCATTTCATAATCAACAGTAGATGTAAAATCTAAAAAACATACATTACTAATATTGTGTTCAACATCAAGAACAATAAAACCATCTAGAAAATAATTGCAACCGTAGTAGTATTGTCTTAAAAATAAATCAATACCACATCCACAAAACAGTAATTCAAAGTCTAAATTAAGTAAAACCTACATTGATACTAAATTTTGATGCATTTCGAAAGTATATAATACATCGTGTAAGAATAAATTTGGCCACCACGCATGACTAAGGTGCAAGTGTCGATTCCTCTTACTTTAGCCTTAAAGTTATTTCCCACATATATTAATTTTGCTCCTATATAATTTGTTGAAATTCAATGAAAGCATTTATATCCTTCGCTATATGGTCTATTGCTCATGAGTCTACAGTCCACATAGGATTATATTTAGTTAAAAAAAAATAGAACTTGAAATATTAGTTTCATTCATAAGTACGCACAGACATGATATTCTACTTGTTCAAATTTATGTTAATGATATATATTTGGTTTTACTAATGAATTGCTTTGTCAATAATTTGTTAAGTGTATGACTAAGGAGTTTGAAATGAGCATGAAGGGAGAGGTCAAATTCTTAGTTTTCAAATCAAGCAAAGAAAAGAGGACATCTTCATTAGCCAATCCAAGTACACCAAAAAATTGCTAAAACAATTTGGAATGGAAGGATGCAAGAGTGCCAAAACTCTGATGAGCACATCAACAAAATTGGACAAAGATGAGAAGGGTAAGACTATAGATGAAAAGCTCTATAGATGTGTGATTGGATTCCTTTTATTCCTTAACTCTTCTAAGCTCGATATAATGTTTAGTGTATGCTTATATGCTAGATTTCAATAATGTCCTAAGGAATCTCATCTCAAGGCTATGAAAGGAATTTCAAAATGCATTCATGGCACAATACACTTAAGCTTATAGTATCTTAGGAACACTTCATTTCATATCATTGGTTTTTCGGATGTCGATTATACCGGTATTCTTCGAGATAGAAAAAGCACATCTGAAACTTATCACTTCATTGGTGAGTATTTAGTTTCTTGGTTTAGTAAAAAACAAGTTTCAGTTGACTTGTCCACTGCCAAAGCAGAATATGTGGTAGCATAAATAAATATTTTTTTTAGAACTAAATTGGAGACAAACAATTTATAAAAAAATAAAAAAAATCAATCAATTGAATAAAAAAATTCTAAATATATTTTATTTTTGACACCCAACCACAATTTCAAATAGTCACTTTAAAAGATATAAAATTCCTTTCTAGTCTAAAGATGATTTTGAAATTTTTTAAAGAACTCAACATGATTGTTTGCACAACTTTGATGAATAATTTGGGCTTGAATGTAATAGAATGGGCCAAGAACAAATTTAGAGTAAAGGTGTAAGGAAAAAACTATTTTTTACTTTAAGACTTAGTTCGTGATGGATAACTATGGTATTGGCTAAAAACATCAAATCCAATTAGAATATCTTTCTTTGGAAGATATGAACCTAATACTTTGGTCTATACCTCACAATTTAGGAGAAATTGGATTTTTATGGGCTTGGATGTTATCTAATATGTTAAAAATAATTCTCCATCAACAACCTTAAAAAATTCTTTATGGATTTTACAGAAGTGATTTGAAAATATGATTCTATGGGTTCTTGTGTCAATAAAAGTTATGGCTTTTATGGGTCATTCATTTCTTTTTTTTGTAAACAATTGAATATGACAATAAGGGACCATTTGTTTTTTGGATTTTTAGGCAAAAACAATTTCTTGAACATAATTTTGGCTTACCTCTGTTATAGAGAAACACTCTTCTTCCGAGTCTGATGAGAGTGATAAGGCTTCTATCCTCATAAGAGAATCATCATTGAATTCATCATCAATGGAAAAGAGTGATTTTATATCGGCTTCATCAAGATTAACATCATATTAGTGCTCTAGTTGTTGGACTAGTTGAACAGTTTGTTTTGGCCTGTATGGATATCTTTTTTACAAATTGTCATTTCTTTCCGTAAAAATAATATCGATAATATTTTTTATATTTTTTATGTTTCTTTTTGAAGTACTTAAAATTCTTGTGCTTCTTGCTTCCATATCTGTTTTTGTATTCATAAAACTTAAAATGCTTGTCTTTTTTATATTGCCTACAGTCACAATTTTTCTTATCATAACATTGATTATAAGAATTAATCTAGAACAGATAAACTCAAAACTTTTATCATTTGCCATCTTTAAAGCTTTTTTAACATGCTTTCTACTAAACATAAATCTTCAAGGATGATCATTATCTTTTGATAGATCTATGCCAAAGAAAAATCTGCAAGAGTTGTTCCTTATTTTCTGAAATACCTAAGTGTGACATTTCCAAGCTCTTTTAGAACTGAATTAATAAATGTTATTTAATATTAGTATCACCAAAACCAATTTAGTAATATCTTTCAGAAGCATGCATGTAATACTTATCCAAATCCTTTCTTTTAAACTAACAACATTTTAACTAGAAAAATTCACTTCGAATTATTTCAAAAGAATCTGCAGGGGTACCAATGAATTCAATTTCTATATATGCCAAAGCATAGATTATAAAAATTGAAATTTTTGGTATTCTGCCACCTTAATCCACCATTCTCTTGGACTACCAACAAATCTTTTAGTAAATTCTTAAAGTGCTTCTTGGAGTGATGTCCTAGTTTGAATTTTTATTTCTAGCCAAGCATACAATTTAAGGAGTTTAGTTCTCCTTTGGTTGGGGATCACATCGTCCATATTATGAGTTTATTCCTGGTGCAGTTCCAGGTAGAAGTTGAGGTGCTAATTGAGTGTTTCTAGATTGTTCAGTTGACTTTGTTAGTCCAGCCATCTTGATAGATGGAATAGATCCATCAAATGATATGTAATCAGTTTCTGAATAGACTTAAAATCAAATTGTAAATGGTCCCTAACTTGGTTTATGAAAAATGTAATCCTATTTGAAGAGGATTGAACCTTTAATTGATAAGGATATTGTGAATTTTGAAAGAAATCCAAAAATGGTTATTTGTCTAGCCTTGGGGGAATAGGTTGATATTGAGTTTCTAATGATAAAGTAAGTGGAGTAATAACAGATGTTGCAAAATGGGATATTATTGGTTTCTTCTTTAAAGGTTTTTGTAAAATGGTTTTGGCTCGCAACATTTTTCTGAAAATTTTCATGTTGGACTAATATGTGATCAATTTTTGGTTGGGTAAAAGTATTTTGAATAACTGGTTTAGGTAGAGGATGAGTACTTGCAAAGGTAAATGGATTAAAAATTGTTTTGACCTGTAGATTCTTTTCAATCTGGGGAAGTTACAACACAACAAAATTCTCTCAAAAACACTTTCAAAGCTAGCACTTTGAATTTGTTCAAACTATTTTTCTTGATAGTTTCTTCTTCGTTCTTCACGTGGATTATCATTAGAGACATCATAGTGTGGATTGTTGTGGTTTGCTACAAGCTAACAAAGTGAAGATTTGAAGAACAAATAAGAAATTACATGGTATAATTCACCCACTTAAATTAGAATCACCCTAAACCTGCTCTGATACCAAAAATTGTAACACCCCCTTACCCCACTAAATAATAGTAAAGCAAGGGAATGCTACGAAACTCTAGATTTCATGTCTAATTTGCTTATATAATTATGTTGTATATTCTCACATACAAATATATGAACAAAAATTTAAAATATTGTAATGCTAGGTCATTTAGACACTAATTGCACGTGATCGAGTAAGACACACCAGATCGATCGGAGAATAAATTTAGACGCATAGAAAAATAACAATATTTGAGAGAGATTTATTTAAGACATTATTAGTTGGAAATTAAAAAGTTTAGTGCCAAATTGGAAAAAAATAAAATCACCCTCTAGACTAAATGGGAATTTATGGAATTGTTTGAGGTTATTAAGTAAAAAGGAAAATTTGCGAGCTAAAAGAGAAATTATGCAAAGATTAAAATTAATTATGATTAATTAATTAATTAAATGGACTGATAGGATGAAATATTAATCATAATCTAATTAATCAAAAGTAAAAAGTGCAGGCTACAAGAGAGAAATCTAGATTTCTTCATAAAATAGTCATGAAAATCAACAAAAAAAATTGTATTCTTCAACTTTAACCTCCTTTTGTTGTCCACTCCCTTACCATTTTCTCCATCATTTTTATTTCCTTTCAAGCAAGGAAAAAGAGAGAAAAAAATAATCCAAGAGAGAAAATGTAACATCCTCGACCTTCCCCACATGCATATCCACATGCATTTCATTTGAACATATGCATCTTCCATATAATTCAATTGAACATGTGCATTTCATATATATTTTCTTAGAAACAAGTTCATGACACACACTAGCTACGTTTCCTAGTATTTGGCAATTGTATCGAGTCGCACGTGTGTACTTATAACCTAAATGAGGATAACAAAGTATTATAAATAAATTAAATAAGGTGACTAAATTAAAGTAAGCAGGACTAGATTAAGATTAGTAAACAATTTACATTGTTAATTTAGTTAAATTGAGCCAAATGATTAAGTTGTATTATTTTATGGATTAGTGGAGTTATATATATATATATATATATATATATATATATGTATATATATATATATATATGTAAATAATAATAATAATATAGATAAAATAAAATGAAAATGAAACGAAATAAAAATAAAAGAGAAGAGAAGAGAAGAGAAAAGAGAAAAGATAAAAAGGACAAAAAGAAAAAGTTGGTTTTATCTTCTTCCTCCCATTTCTGCCTCCTCACTTCAGCCCCGTTTTCTTCTTCATTTTCCCCCATTTCAGCCTTTAATTATTCCTTGTTTCACTTAGTTTTTGCAGCAAATTGATCACTTGTATGTTCGTTCTTGGTAAGTAATCAATTCTTATTGCTATGAGGTTGATTTAAGTTGCTAAGGTTTACTAATAGGCACTGAGTTGCACCCCGATTTTGATATCAATAAGAATTGATTATGGAAAATATTAAAACACAAATGTTGCTCCTTTATGTTTTATATTTATGGATATATAAACATTTTTCCAATATTTAGTGTATAGGAAGAGATATCCTCTCTCTACTGAAACTGGTCAGGGTGTGAACCCTAACCAAGTTAGCTACTGTGTTCTTTAGTTTTGAATATGTTAAAGCCATTATTTGAAGTATCAAAAAAAATAACAGTTGTATATATATATGTTACATATCTGTATACCAAATTTCAGGTTAATATGTTTTGTAAATTTTGAGTTATGGTGAATAGAAACATGGCTGTTCCTTGGTTTGAACTGTCTGCTTAGAGCCTTAGGCAGATCCAGCAACTTGTTTGGCTAATATAAGCTCTTTAGAGATCAATTATATAAATTATAAAAACATGCACATTATAGGTACATGTCCTATCTAAATTTGGATATTAATTTAAGCTTAATATGTTATGTATAGACTAAGTTATGACCCTTGGAATTCATAATGGTCTGGAAGACAACTCTGCTCTGGACCAGCGAAATGTTTATTATAATTTGAAGACCTTAGAGACATAATTGATAACATTTTTACACGTGACAAAATGTTCCATTTGAACCCATATAAGTGTCTATAAAGTTTCATTGAAATATTACTTATATATTATAAGTTATGATGAATTAAAGTTGGTACCCTGAAATTGCCTAAGTGCAGAAACGGGGCAGAAAATATAATACAATTGGAAATTGCACCAAACATTGTACAATGATCCAATTGGTCTGAAATTTTACTATATTACATAATTATATGTTACTTTGAATTAGAAAGAATAATCAGGTTAATTGATCAAGTATATAGAAAGTTATGGGCTAATCAGTCTCATAAGGTCACACTGCCTCATAGGAAAAATCTTAGCTATTGATATGAACAATGCATATTAATTTGTTTAAGCCACATTAAGTCTCCCTAATTATGAGTTAATCAATTATATTTTCATATTAGGCTCACAACATATTGGAGACCCATAAGGAGTGGATAGACAATAAGTTAGGGATCGAAATCAAAGGAGAAAGGTGAGTCTAATTGTCAATTGAATTCTTTAGTGCATATGAATGTTGCTTGCTATGTGATTCATATGATTGTCATGATTTACCCTTGATAATATGATGATGGATAATTTCTGACATTTGTGGTACACATAAGTGGTATACTTGTGATATATTTGAGACATATGTTTGACATATGTGATATATATACATGGTATATGTATAGTATATACAAGGTATATGCGTGACATATGAGGTATATATGGGATATATGTATAGTATATATGATAAAGATGCAATGGTTGATAAATGCTTAGTTACAAATGCATATGCATATGAACTTAAAAGGCGTTGTAACTAGTTAATCGATATTGTAAAGAAAAAAAAGAGGTCTATGACACAACAAATGTGCAAATGAAACAAATGATCAAGCTAGCTAGCAAATGTAAATGTTCACATGGAAAATGTTCACATGGAAACCCGGGACAATATCTGTTTAACTTGGTCACAACAAAATAAAATAAGCAAATAATTTGCATACGTAAAGAGTAATGATTATATGTTTTAACTTTATTGATATTTATATGATAATGATGAATGGAATGGAATACATGGTATATATTGGATTTCTGATTTATTACTATGAGTTGTTTGGTACTTTAGAGCTCATTGGATGATTATTCTCACTGAGCCGCAACTCATCAATTTGCATCATTTTTCAGGTAAAGAAAAGTGATAGCTCATTTTGAGTAGCATATAGAAGACATGAAGCACAGGTCACTGGCTAAGCTCGATCACTCTTTCTCCTTGCATTCCACACGAGCATGAAAATATGTCATCTGTATTTTGTATTTACGTGTTTAAATATGTATACTATGTTAAAATTTGGCATGAATGTTGGACCTGAAATCTGCTCCAAAATTTTGGATAGAACTTGCATTGAACAATCAATATTTAAATAATTGTAACTTTTACTACAAAACTCATAATTAAGTGATTCAATGTGAAAACTATAGTTAAGATCTAGGGATACAATTCTTCAGGGACTACTTAAGAAAATTCGGTTGGGAACATGGCTAAAATTGAGATCCAAATAGGGTTCAAAATCTGGCAGGAACATGGCTGCTTAAAAATCTAAAAAATTAAAATATAAATTAAATTAGGCCTTATGATTTAGTGTGAATGGTGGTTACATGAGTAATTATATAAGCCAAGTGAGTTATTAGACTCATAAAATGTATGGAAAAATAGAATTATGAACTAATAAATGGGTAATGTATATTATATGACAAGAATGCAAAATTGCATAAAAAATTAAAGTAAATATATATATGGAATAAAATAAAAGTAAATAGATATTTAAATAAATTGAGATAAAATAATTATGCCATAAAATACCTAGTTTAGAACTAGGGTAAAAGATAAATTGGCATGCAAATAAGGGGTAAGAAAGACAAAGCTCCCTAATATATAGGTGTCGAAATGTCGAGTTGATTATTTTATGTAGGCAATATATGCATTGAGTTGATTATATACGTAAGCATTAAATGTACTAAGTTAATTAATGAAGGCGCTATGCGCCAAGTTAAAGTTTCCAACAAATAATCTCTCGTATCATATCTGATGGTTCTAGTTATAGATGTTAGGGGCATAAAGTTAAGTAAATATGATAGAGCAATGCAGGATAAATTTTATTTATTATAATTAACTACGGGTTTAAACAAATAAGTAGAATATAATGTTATTAATAACAATAACAATAGCTATGATTAAAATAATATCAACAATAATGATGATATTGGCAATTAATACAATTATTATATGTAAAAGAAATTTATGTACTATGAAATAAAAAAAAATATTTTGGGTTCACTTTATTATTGGTAAATGTGTGTTATTTCTTTTATTTGATATGAAATGTTTGAATGTATGAAATATTATGAATTACATGTTAAAGTTTTGCCATAAAAATCACCACTAAGTCAGTAGTTTAGCGTGCATGATTTTTTCTACGCCCAGATATTGAGATAGCCTGTAGATAAAGTTAGTAGTTGCTAGAAAGAGGAATGCCGAAAAGTTGATAGTAGCATCTGAAGGTTTTTTTGTTTTGGTATATATATATATATTATTCTCATATTATGTGATACTTATATTTTGAGGTTTGTAAATAAAATATTAATTAGTAAATATTTGTATATAATTTTTTAGGAGAGGAAATGTTTTATAATTGATGAGTTATTTAAATTGGTGCAAAATATTAATATATCGATAAAAAAAAATGGGAGACTATATTTTAAATTTGTGTTCATATATTTGTATGTGAGAATATACAAAATAATTGTATTAGACAAATTAGATATGAAATCAAGAGGTTGGTAGCATTCTCATGCTTTATTATTATTTAGTGGAGTAATGAGGTGTTACAAATACAGTCTCACAATATTATTATTATTATTATTATTATTGCACCAATTTAAATAACTCTTCAATTATAAAATATTTCATTTCCTAAAAGATTATAAACAAAGATTTTCTAATTAATATTTTATTTACAATCCCCAAAATATAAGTATCACATAATATGAGAATAAAACTTATATATATATCAAAACAAAAATATTTTCAGATGCTGCTATCTCAATACATGCACATGGAAAAAATCACACGCGCTAAGCTATTAGCTTAGTTTTGCTGTATATGATAAAAATTTAATATGCAATTCATAATATCTCACACATTCAAACATTTTATGTGAAATAAAAGAAAAAAAATATATTTACCAATAATAAAGTGAACCCAAAATATATTCTTTTGTGATTTCATAGTATATAAATTTCTTTTACATATAATAATTATGTTAATTGTTAATATTATCATTATTGTTGATATTATTTTAATCATAGCTATTGTTATTGTTATTAATATCATTATATTCTACTTATTTTTATTTTATTCTGTAGTTAATTATAATAAATAAATTTTATCATGTATTGCTCTATCTTATTTACTCAACTTTATACCCTTAACACCTATAACTACAACTATCAGATAAGATATGAGATATTATCTATTGACAATTTTAACTCGGTGCATAGCACTTATGTAAATCAACTTAGCATAATGTGATGTTTACGTAAATTAACTCAACACATTTAATGCCTACGTATATAGTCAACTCGACACACCTAGTGCTTACTTCAGCATTTTGATACCTATGTATAAAGGAGCTCTATCTTTTCTATCCCTTATTGGCATGCCTATTTATTCTTTACTTTAGTTCTAAGCTTGATATTTTAAAACTTAATTATTTTATCTCAATTTATTAAACATTTATTTACTTTTATTTTATTCCATGATATATATATATATATGTGTGTGTATGTGTGTGTGTGTGTGTGTTATATACTTTAATTTTTAATGCAATTTTGCATTCTTGTCATATAACATATATTAGCTATTTATTAGTTCATAATTCTATTTTTCCATAAATTTTATGGGCCTAATGACTCACTTGGCCTATATAATTACTCATATAACCACCATTCACACTAAATCATAAGGCCTAATTTAATTTATATTTTAATTTTCTAGATTTTTGAGCAGCCCTGTTCCTGACAGGTTTCAGACCCTATTTTAGATCTCAATTTTAGCCCTATTACCAACCCAATTTGATTTAGTGGTTTTCTGTGGAATTGTAACTCTAGATCTTATCTATAATTTGTAACTTGAATCACTTAATTATAAGTTTTGTATCACTTAATTACAATTATTTGAATACTGACTATTCAGTGCAAATTCTGCATAGAATTTTAGGATAGATTTCAGGTTCAACATTCATGCTAAATTTTAACATAGTTATCATCAAAATTAGATATCATATTCTCATGAAAGTTTTATCCCTATATTTTACTTTTTCAATACAATAAACAACACCCAAAACACGTTTCATATCTTAAGTTATAGAGTTTTTTATACAAGCTGTTCTGTGTAGATTTCCAACAACACATACAACAACACAACCAGTCATTTAATATTCAATTAACAAAAGTTATAGCAATTAAATCATCACATTAAATTTTTGTCATACAAGCACATACCTTATTAGTTTCTTCTCCCCTTATTAGGCTTTTTCCTTTCTTTTTCCTTTCTTTTTCCTTCATCAAGCTTGTTTCTTTCCTTGTCTTAGGTCTGCCCTAAAATATTCAAATATTACTCATTTAATGTCTCATTTCTCTAATTATTTTTTTTTGTACCAATCTAACATCACCTAGGTAGCCCCTTCTCCTCACTTTTACTCATTTTTTCTTGAATTTTAGATCATAAAATATTTATTATTACTAATTAGAATATTATATCTCTTTTTCCCTAAATTACTCCAAAATCCAAACCCTAATAACCCTAACTCATTTAATCCTTCAATCAACTATAATCTCTCATTTCCAACCTTAATTAACATCAACTTAAATCTCAATTGATAAAGAAAATTAAGATAATTGAAGAAGAAAGCTCACCTTAAGAATTTTCCCCCTTTCTTCCTTGTTCTTTCTTCCTTTCTTCTACCTTTTTAAGTGATTTTCCTTAACTTTCTTGGGTTTTCTCACTCTTGGATATTTTTTTATCTCTTTTTCCTTGTTCGAAATGAAATAAAAATGATGGAGAAAATGATGAGTGAGTGGATGGTAAAAGGAGGTTCAAGGTGAATAAGACAAATTTTTTGTTGATTTTTATGACCATTTTATAGAGAAATCTAGATTTCTCTCTTATATCCTACATTTTTTACTTTTGCTTAATTAGATTATGATTAATCTTTCATCCTATTGGTATATTTAATTAATTAATCCTAATTAATTTTAGTCTTTGCATAATTCCTCTTTTAGCCTAAAATTTCCTATTTTTATAAAATAATCCCAAACAATTTCATTCATCTCCATTTAGCCTATAGGATGATTTTATTTTATTTTATTTTTTCTAGTTTTGGCATTAAAATTTTTAATTTCCAACTAATAATGCCTTAAATAAATCTCTCTTAAATATTATCATTTTTTATGCGTCTGAATTTAGTTTCTGAATGATCCGACGTGTCTGACTTGGTCACATATAATCAGTGTCTAAATGATCAGACATTATAAATATGTACCAAATGACATCTAATATAACAAAACTAAACCTATTAAAACACCTACATTAATATAGCCCAACTAAAAGAAGAACATTATTGTGGCACCTTGAAAAATAAATTGGAATATATGTAGAAACTGTTAGAGGAGTGCTCTAAAGGCAAACACCTTTACCACTTATTATACAAATTTATTTGATTTATAAAAGACTATTCATTAATTTGATATTCATTTGATATATGAATTGATAGTGATCTTAAATCAATTAATGAAGTCCTTGATACATAACATAGCATGAAGGAAATCATGATGAGATCATTATATTGAGATTCTTATCATGTGTAATTATGTTAGTATCAAAATTATCCCTAGTCATAGGATTAATGAGATGGGACATTGTTAATCTGGATAGACTAGCACATGATACACTCTTTGATTGAATCGAGTAGTAGATCTCATAATCTTTAAACATAAGATGTTAAGAGTTAACATGTGGATGCTTGCTAAGTGTAGTTAAGTACATTGGATGACCACCTATGAGACAATCATATGGATAATCTATTCAAATGTCAATGATAATCTCATTATAGCAATGATGCAAGTATCCTTATACTTGAGGTACACAAGGATATCTTGGATACTGATTCTGTATTTTGATACTATTCCTTGTTGCCTCAGGGAGGTTGCTCATAGGGTGATGATTGGATACAGCTTGAGGTATTCGAAGGTAACTGGGTAACCAACAAAGGATTCACCACTTTTGATAGAAGGAGTGTATGCCCATGGCCTCTTGTCGTGGTCATTACTCGGGAATCTCTAGCCGGAGTGGAAATGTCATAAAGATAGTTTTCAATGACATATCTAATAGAGTAATGAGACTCAGGGATAAGAACTAACATTACTTGGACTAGACATGATGTAGTAAGTCTAGTGGGAGTTGACACATGTTCATACTCTGAACCAAGTGGGGTATAGAATGGTGAAAGGAATAATTGCACGGAAATTATCTATGGAAAGGTTCGTAGTCAAACCACTAACTTTCCGGTCAATTGGGAGTCATGATGTGTTGCTAGATATCGTTCATGACTTGCTTAAATTAATTATTAATTTAAATGGCTAACATAACCGAGAACCTAATAGGTCACACACATTGAATATATGGAAAATTAGTAAAATGTTCTTGGATGGGATCCAAAATATGAGAGAATTATTTCATAATGGATCGCGATGAGATCGCACAGAAAAATCGTTTGGGAGAGTCACAGACCCGCACGGGCTAGGCAGTTGCTGGTCTGCCTAGCGACAGCCTGCAACAGGTCCAACGGGCGCGCTGGTGCCTCCCGTTGGCCAACGGGTGAATTTGGCTTTAATTAGGCCAATTATGACCATTAAGCACATTCACTATTCATTCAATTTCCTTTTCTCCATTTTTGACTTTTGATATTTTCTTTGAATTTGATTCAAATAGAAAATACAATAAATGACAGAAAATAGATATGAAAATATTTTTAAGATATAATAAAATTATCTTAAGAATACTTTCAAAGTTGTCACTTTGAATTTGTTCAAACCATTTCTTTTGATAGTTTCTTCTTCATTTTTTGCGCGGATTATCATCAGAGACATTCTAGTGTGGATTGTTGTGGTTTGCTGCAACCCAATAAATTAAAGATTTGAAAAACTACTAAGAAACTACAAGACATATTTTCTAACATCTATATTTATATAAATTAGTTTTAATGGCACAAGTATGATGTTTTGTTTCGGATTTTGAAAATTTTATTTTTCTGCTACATTTTATGAATGTGATTCATTCTTTAAAATCGAATAGAAACAATTGAAAAAGGGTAATTAGTTGTGTTGTTGAAGATGAGAAGTTTTTAAAAGTTTTACCCTAAAAGGAGGTACTTCGATTTCGTAAAATGAAAAAACCATACCTAGATTCATTGGTCTATATGAATATATTAGAATGAGTGAGACTGGTAGCCAATAAGTTGACTTTACCTCTAGAACTTAGATATAATTCATAATATCTGTCATGTCTTAATGTTGAGAAGGTACAAATTTGAACCATCCCATATCATACAAGTTGAGAGCATAGAAGTTCAGCCTAACTTGACTTTTAAAAAATAGCTAGTTGTTATACCAACAAGGGAAGAAAGAGAGCTAAGGAACAAACAAATGCCTTTAGTTAATGCTTTATGGAAAAATTATTAGACGAAAGAGATCACATAGAAAATCAAAGAAGTAATGAGGAAACAATACCCTTAGATTTTCAATACTAATTAACTATGTAAAATTTTGAGAATAAAATTTTTTAAAGGGGAGAAAATTGAAACATCAACTAGTTTATACCCCGAGTTATGTGCGCATCTTGAGATTGAATGCACTAGACCGACTGAAACTTGTGCTTGTTTCATAATCGAAGTGTGCTAGACCGACTAGAATCTAAATTCTGATAAAAAAAATGAGAAATAAGAATATGGATTTTAATTTTAAATTAGTTAGGAGAAATCAAAAAATTTGAACTAAATCGGCAAAGAAGTGAACTTTATTTCAGGGCGAAATTAGCGTAATTAAATTAAATGGTAAATAAAATATTTAATGGAGAAATTAACCAAGTATATTATTTGTGAATATTATGTAATTTGGAGTTTAAATTGGGGAAAACATTTATGTATGGACTAAATTGAAAAAGTAAAAAGTTTAGGGACTGATTATTAAAAGTGAAAAAGAAATGATGATAAAATAGGAATTTTGCCAAGATTATTTAAATTAAATCATCTCCTTCAACGTGTAACCATGCATGTCAAAGTTAAAAAAATTAACCACTTTATTAACAATGTAATCTTAGTATAAATGTGAAAGAATGGACACACATATGTTGCGGTTTCTCCATTTTTCTGAAGTCCTCACCATTCCAATTCTCCATTCTTACAACCTTCATCTCTCTTCTCCTAACCCGATCCATTCAAGCCAAATTTGTCTCAAATCTTCCATAATTTTTAGCTAGAATTTGAGTAAAGGTCAAAGTGAAGACAAGGCCATTGAGTGAACGAGAAAGTAGAAGTTGGGGAGAAAGATAGGAAAAGTGAAGGTGGTGCTTCGGCCATGTGAAGAAGAAGATAAAGGAGATCTATTTATGCTCAGTTGAAGGCTCATGCATGTTGAACTAGACCCAAATAAGAGAGAAGAAAAGAAAAACTAAGAAAAACTAAGGGTAGGGAGGCTATGCATGCTTCGGCCGAAAGAGGAAATTTAAGGTAAATTTGAGTGTGTTATCATTTTCTCTTCTTTTTCCTTTTCTTCATTTGGGTTGTGAACGCTTGAAGCCAATATGGTGTTGTTGGAAGCTTTAGTTTCCGTGACCATAAGAGGAGAAAATTGATTACCCATACTTGGAATTAAATGGAGAAACAAAGGAAATTAATTGAAGGGTAAAATTAATTACGTTGCGATTACATAAAATTGAAGATTAATTGAATGAAAATTGAAATTAAATGAGAAAATTAACTCTTGGCCGAAGTGTATGGAGTTTTGGTCCAAAAGATTTATCAAATTGAAGTATAAAATCTAATAGATGGAGGAATGGTAAAATGAAACAAGCCTTGAAAAGTTGATAAAAAGGGACAAAAAATTAACGAAACCCGTGGGATATTCCTACCAAACAGTGATGAATATTTGGATTGGGAAACGAAAATTTAGATATGTCATAGTGTTAAGAAGGACAAGAAAAAATTACCCAAGAGTGAAAATTGGAGTTATGGTCGTGACCCTACAACTTGAATTTTTAATTTTAACTTCTTGATTTGGAAGAATACTAAGTTGAACCAATGTAGACTTGTGTTAAGTGAAGGAGGAGAATTTTTGAGCATAGACAAAATTCGAATAAGTCATGGCACATGGCAAGGCAGTGAACTCTTACATGACTCGTGCCCTAGACGAATTTAAGATTGTTTAGATAAGGCAAAGTAAGGGAAAAACAGCATATTTAATAAAAACATTTCTAAGATGGTGTGAACTAGTTGATATGTAACACTTTCAGTTTAATGAGAGATTTTAAGTTTGAGTATTGGGTATGTAGTAATTTTAAAACTCTTGAAAGAGTATTTTACTGCTTTTCGAGATCTTATCTGGTATGAACAAAATTAGATTTAACCCGTCGATATATAGATTGAGGATACATGTGATTTCGCGTTAAATAATTCTTGAAACACTTTAATTAAATGGTGTATATGATGTGGGTTGCTTGATTTTATAATTAGACACCTCAACTCCAAAAGAGCCACCCTTGAAAAAGGAAAGAATAGAGAGGAGAGCAAAAACTTAAAATGGTATAGCAAATTATAATTAAAATTAATATAATTGCTTGAGTGTCAAAATGTTGTATCTTAACTGATAAATGTGATTGATGATATGGCATGACTTGCAATAAATATGTGAATGATTGGGCATGTCTATAAATGAAAAAAGAGAGTGATAGATTTCAAAAGTAATGTATGTTATGAATGCCTTAAATATATCTATTGAGTCAAAAATTTGTTGAAACACCGTACGTATTAAATGTCTGCATTATTGTCGTGTGATGTTAAATTGAGCAAGTAAACGAATTAAAAAAAAGTTAAGCGAAGAAAGATTGATGAAATATGACAGTACTAACCACATGTGAGATATTTTCATGCTTAGCTGAAATTAATAAAGAAGCATCATGCCTTGGTAGTGCTAAATGTCAAAGTAAGATATGTGATTAAGGTAGTCAAGCAAATTGAATTGCAAATGTAGAGTAAGTAATCAATTACATAAATTGTGTATATGGAATGAAGAATTGATGAAATGTTGTAACGCTAGACTTAAAAATGGCAGATGCATGAGATGATGAACTAAAGCTTGAACACTGTTAATTGTGGAAGTATAAATTTATAACCCCACAGTTATGCCTAGCCTAGCTTACAGTAGGGTAGACAGGTTGACATGCTAATTAGAGAAAATTTTAGGCTATATTTAGCCTGTTTTATGGCTGTAATAATCTAAAAATAATTATCAAGCAAATTATTGCCCATTTAGGCAAATATTGTCCGTTTACACAACCTCAAGTAGGAAACTGTAAGATGCACAACGCCCCGTTATACATATTCAAACGCTTGTTTATTTAGGCCTAATAGCCTGTTAAATCCCTTGTGTCTCTCGAGTCTGGTCTAGATAACCATGGGCAACATATGAAGTATTACAAAAATTTTGGACAAGAATGAGAATGACCGACACCAAGTTTATCTGTTGTTATTATTGAATTCATTGACACCAAATTGTGTATGATATTAACAAGGGAATGCATGACAAATAAGTGATAGTAACATGAGTAATTTGTGCACAATATGATAAATCATAACGAAGTATATTGTGTCTGAGACTGCAGCTGGCAGGTGAGAACCAAAAGAATCAAGAAAAAATCTATGTACATGTATGTGTGAATAACATGTGTTTATGTTAATGAGATGCCGTTTTAACTATTTGTGCAACTAAGAGTAACAAGGAATGCGCGTACAGTTAAATGCACATAGAAATTCAGTGTTAAAAAAATGACATAAATGACGATAATATTAATATTTAAGTAGCAGTATAACAATAGTGCAAGTATAGCAAAATTTAACCGTATAAAAAACGTAACTACCAGAACTGGTAAAGGTGTTAATATGACTAAGGTATTTAACAAGTTTATGACATATAACTTGCATGACCTTGGAACGTGGTTAAGGATAAGAGCATAATACGTAATACCGACAAGAGGAGTAAAGGCAAAATAGGTGATTCCAAAGTATGACAGAGAGTTTATATATATATATATATATATATATATATATATATATATATATATAATGACAAGTCAAAGTCAAAGGTTGAGTGGTAATAAGATAAATTTTATGGTAACGGGTACCAGCCATTTATATATGATGATACTCGTAAGGTTATATGACTGACTGTTGACCAAAGAACAAAGGAATGAGACACCATAACCCGGTATATGATAGTGGCAAAATGAATAGTAATATTATGCAAAACAGCATATCATGCGGAGTCAGATCTAAGTGTAATCTCAATAATTGGCCTAAGTAGTAGATAATTTAGAGAACCATTTTTAGTTCAAGTGCTTACCTCCATTCAAGTGCTTACTTCTTACACTGTGGATGGCATGTTATCTAAAATTATGAACTTTATACCATGCATAATTTAGTGATATATGTTCAAATCTGATTTGATAAGTTACGTGAGGTTTAAATCAATTAAATATATGAACATGATATCTATCTTTAAAATTGATTTGAACGGTAACTCAAGTAACCTATTAAATTAAATTTGAACATGATATTTTTAACTTTGCTACTTAAGCTTTTATTTTTTATTTTTTATTTTTTTATTTCATCTCCTTTAATTTCAACCATTTTTAGTGCAAATATTGACTATTTTTAGTGAATATTTCTGAACCAAATTGTGCCAATTAGTGTCAAATAGTGTCAAATTAATGATTTTTGAACCAAAAGGTGCTAGGTGAAGAAGTATGAAAGTGTTAAAATTTTTTAAAAAAACTTGGATTTGGTCCTATGCGTTTCGTTCTTAGGCTTTCAATTGGTACTAGGTTGTGCAAAACCAAAACCAAATTGAGTTTGGTTTATATGATTCGATTTTTTATTTATTTTGTTTGACTTTGTTGAATACATTATTTAGGACTGCTGAAGTGATATTCTAGCTATCATTTCCAGCTTTTATTAGTTGATTTAGTTTCCTCTTTAAATGATTTTATTTGTTCCATATTTTTAGGAACAAGTTGATTTATTTCTATTTTTATTTACCTTGATATTAGGACCATGATTTCAGTAATTTGTTTGTTTTTTTATCTATATATGTTTGTTGTAAGTTTCGAATTAATATATGAGACAATCCATCGTCCATATTTTGTTTTTATTCTTTGTATTTTTTTTTATTCCAAAGTTAACAATTGGTATCAGAGCCATTTTTCTTAAGGGACCATTTGTTTTATCTTCTTTAAATCCATGAAAGCTAAAGCAAGCTTTTCTGCCATTACTCCATTAGTGTTTGATGGAACCAATTATCAAATGTGGATAGTTCGAATGGAGACTTACTTGGAAGCCCTGGATCTCTAGGAAGCAGTGGAAGAGGATTATGATGTTCTTGCACTTCCTGCAAATCCCACAGTGGCTCAAATGAAGTCCTATAAAGAGAAGAAGACAAGAAAGTTAAAGGCCAAGGCAGTTTTGTTTACAACTATTTCTGTTACTATTTTTACAATAGTTATGTCCCTAAAAATGGCTAAAGAAATATGAGACTACCTCAAATCAGAATATGCAGGAGATGAAAGAATCAAAGGTATGTAAATTCTGAATCTGATTAGGGAGTTTGAATTGCAGAAGATGATCTAAGACTATTAAAGCCTATACAAAGAAGCTATTTGGGATAGTCAACAAAGTCAGATTACTTGGAGCTAAGTTTTCTAACTCAAGGATTATAGAAAAAATCCTTGTTACAGTTCCTGAAAGATATGAGGCTACAATCACAGCCTTGGAGAACACAAAAGATTTGTCAAGGCTCTCTTTGGTAGAACTTTTAAATTATCTACAAGCTTAGGAGCAAAGAAGATTGATGAGGGAAGATACAAAAGTTGAAGGAGCTTTATTTGTTAAGCATCAAGGTACTGCAAATAATAAATGGAAGAACAAGAAGAAAGAAGGAGAAGGTAGTGGCACAAATGCAGAACCAGCAGATGCAAAAGGAAAAAAAAGGCTTAACAAAAGACTTACCCTTCATGCCAGCATTGTGGGAAGAAAGGGCACCCACCTTTCAAATGTTGGAGAAGGCTAGATGTCAAATGCTTCAAGTGTAATAAGAAGGGGCATGTGACTATTATGTACAAATCAAAGATTCAATAGCATGAAGAAGAAGCCAAGGCTGTTGATCAAGAGGAGGATCACCATTTATTGGTTGCTTCATGTTTCTCCACTACTGAATTCAGTGGTAGCTAGTTAGTTGATAGTGGTAGCACCAACCACATGACTTACGATAAGGAACTATTCAGAGATCTATCAGAGGCAAGCTCATCGATGGTTCGAGTAGGAGATGACAAATATATTGCTGTGAAAGGAAGAGGTATTGTTGCTGTTACAACTTGCCAAGGTACAAAATTCATTTCAAATGTTCTTTATGTACCTGAGATAGATAAAAATTTATTCAGTTTAAGTCAGTTGTTAGAAAATGGATATAAAGTGATATTTGAAGGTAGAACTTGTCTGATTCAAAATGCAAGTGGTAAGAGTCTATTCAGAATCCAAATGAGTGGAAAAAGTTTTGCTCTAAATCCATTGGAGGAGGAGCAATTATTTTTTCAGTGAAAGAGAATGTGACTGAGTTATGGCTCAAAAGACTTGGTCACTATAACTATCAAGGGCTTTTTCAAATGAAGTCAAATGGAGTAGTGAATGGACTGCTAGATCTGGAAAGTCGAGCTTCAACATGCAAGGCTTGTCAGATAGGAAAGCAGACAAGGAAACCTTTTCCAAAGGTAGCCTAGAGAGCAACCAAGAAGCTACAACTTGTGCATACTGATTTAGCTGGCCCCTCAAAGAACACCTTCATTGAATGACAGTCTCTATTATGCCATTTTTATAGATGATTTCACTAGAATGTGTTGGGTAAATTTTCTCAAACACAAGTCAGATGTTGCTTAAGCCTTCTAAAAGTTTAAAGCATAGGTGGAAAATGAAAGTGGTTGCAAAATACAAATTTTAAAGTTTGATAATGGGAAAGAGTATACATCTGAAGCCTTCAACATATTCTATGAGGATGTAGGCATTTGTCACCAACTAACAGCTCCATATACTCCACAGCAAAATGGAGTTAGTGAGAGGAGAAACATATACATCTTGGAAATGACTAGATGTATGTTGCATGAAAAGAATTTGCCTAAAAAATTCTGGGCAAAAACAACAAATACAGCAATGTTCTTACAGAATATGCTTCCTTCAAGTGCAGTAGGGTTCAAAACACCTTTTGAAGCTTGTTATGGCTATAAACCCTATTTGAATTTTCTTAAAATCTTTGGTTGTCTTTGTTTCGCTCATGTTCCTTAGATTAAGAGACACAAATTAGATGAAAGAGCACTTCCAGGAATTTTCATTGGGTACAGCTCAACCTCTAAAGCTTACAAAATCTTCCAACCTTAGAATGACAAGATTGTTGTAAGTAGAGATGTACACTTTACCGAAGAAGAGGAATGGATTTGGGATGATCAAAGGCAAAAGATGCAAAAAGGGCAGTACCTCAAGTTAACTTATTTGAAGATAACAAACCATTTTTTTGAAGATGGTGAAACTGATTTAATTGATGATGGGCCTATTAGAGGGAAAAGATCACTTGCAGATGTGTATCAAAGATGCAATATGGCAGTATGTGAACCTAACAACTTTGATGAAGCAAATCAAAATAAAAAATGGCAAGCTGTAATGAAGTAGGAGCTTTCCATGATAGAAAAGAACAAGACTTGGAAGCTGGTAGATAGGCCTTAAAACAGAAATGTAATTGGGGTTAAATGGGTTTTCAGAACCAAGTTGAATGCTGATGGTTCCATAAATAAGCATAAAGCCAGACTTGTTGTGAAGGGCTTTGCTTTAATACCTGATGTTGACAATTCTAATACATTTGCACTAGTAGCCAAACTTTACATAATCAGACTGCAATTGCAGCTTAGTTAAACTGGAAAGTGTTTCAACTTGATGTTAAGTCAGCATTTCTAAATGGCTATCTACAAGAAGAAATCTTTGTTGAGCAACCAGAAGGGTATATGAAAGAAAGAGAGGAAGACAAAGTGTTTCTATTAAAGAAGGCACTCTATGGCCTAAAGCAAGCTCCAAGAGCTTGGTATAGTAGAATAGATGAGTATCTGCAAGGCCTTGGATTCACTAAAAACCTCTCTGAATCTACTTTGTATGTTAAACAAAGTGAAAGTGATGTTTTAATCATTTCACTATATGTGGATGACTTGCTGGTAACTGGAAATAATGTGAAAGCCATTGAGAAGTTCAAGGAAGAAACGATAAAAGTGTTTGAGATGACTGATCTAGGCTTAATGACCTGCTTTTTAGGAATGGAAGTTAGGCAGAAAGATCATGAAGTCTTCATATGCCAAAAAAAGTATGCTAAATAAATCTTGAAAAAGTTCAAACTTGAAGAATGTAAGAGCATGAATACTCCTATGAATGTAAATGAAAAATTGAGTAAGAATGATGGAATAGAAGAAGTGGATCAAGCTCAGTTTAAAAGTATGGTTGGCTGTCTTATGTACCTCACAGCCACTAGACCTGACATCTTAAATGCAGTAAGCATTTTGTCATGTTTCATGCATTGTCCTAGTGAGGTGCATCTTAAAATAACAAAAAGAGTGTTCAGGTATGCCAAAAACACTTGCAACTTTGGAATAAAGTTTGTGAAGTGTGAGGAATTCAAGTTGTTGGGGTATTCTGACAGTGACTGAGGTGGCTCAATGGATGATTTTAAGAACACTTCTGGTTATTGCTTCTCTCTTGGGTCTGGTATGTTTTCTTGGTGTTCAAAGAAACAAGATATTGTGGCACAGTCAACTGCAGAGGCTGAATTCATTGCTGCTATTGCAGCTGTTAATCAAGCTCAATGGTTGAGGAAAATTCTAGTTGATTTGAACTTAAAATAGTAAGAAAGCACTAAGATACTTGTTGACAATCAGGTTGCTATAACAATTTCAAGAAATCCAGTATTTCATGGAAAGACGAAACACTTTAATATCAAGCTTTTCTTCCTAAGAGAAGTGCAGCAAAGTGGAGAAGTAATGTTGATTTATTGCAAGTCAGAGATTCAAGTTGCAAACATTTTTACTAAGCCCTTACCATCAAACAAATTTGAAGAGTTAAGAGGAAAGCTTGGTGTTTGCGGCTCCTAAACAAGGAAGAGTGTTGAATGCATTGTTTAGAACTGATAAAGTGACATTCTATCTATCATTTTCAGCTTTTATTAGTTGATTTAGTTTCCTTTTTAAATGATTTTATTTGTTCCATATTTTTGGGAACTAGTTGATTTATTTTTGTTTTTATTTACTTTAATACTAAGACTATGATTTCAGTAATTTGTTTATTTTTTTATCTATATATGTTTGCTGTAAGTTTTGAATTAATATATGAGACAAAATTTCCATAATCCATCTTTTGTTTTTATTCTTTGTATTTTTTTATTCCGAAGTTAACAGCTTTAAGTGAGAAGTTTGGTTTTTAATTCAGTTCATATTTTAGCCTTCAAAAACCATTTAAACTGAACCAATTGGAACCAATTGAACTTTGTATATTAATAATTTTATAAATATTGAAACCGACCAAATCAAACCAAAAACTTGATCTGTATTACAATACCATTTCATTATTTTTCTGTAAATTACATAAATAGTTGCTTCTGTGAATGCAAAAGATCATACAAATTTCAAGTGAATACTTGCTCAGCCTTATTTATGCCTTCAAGCTCCGAACAACCTGAGAACATATTCAGATTTTAAGAAAAAAGAAAACGCCTTCATTCCCATTATGAGAGTATCCAAACAATAAGGTACTTAAGATTCTACTCGTACCTTTGCAATCGGGATTGACTACGTCTTGTGCTGCATTCATTGAAGATATCTAAATTATTAAGATATTAAGAAGACAAAAGCATTTAATTTTCTGGAAAGTTATATGCATTCTTGTGGCTCTTGTTTGATGGGTATCTATCAGTTCTGATGAGGCCAAATGAAAATTTTTTAGAAGCCAAATGAAAATTTTTTAGAATGTGCAGAAACTGTTCTTGTAGTTGCCTATAAGTCAGTGGATTATATGCTATTGTTGAAACATCATAGATGATTTTAAATTACCCGGAAATAGATTTGCAGCAGCAGTGTTGAGTTAAATAACTTGCCTTGGTGGTGCTTTGTTTGCTGGCTTAGGTTCCGCTTGCTGCTGAGGTTCTTCAATTGGAATAGGCACATTCCTCACCTGAAACGGACATATACGAGAAAAAGTTAAAATGTTTTGAGACATACATAATTATTGATATGATGAGCACCGGGCAGAACATTCAGTTTTCGGTAACAGCATACCTGTGCCTTGAGTAGGAGATTATACAAAATTTGGATGTATCTTTGTTTTGCTTGTTTCTGTTCCTTGTTCAGCTGTCTCCAGAATGTGTAGATGCAACCCATATCAAGTACCCTATTTGCGTAAATCTTCCATGTATAGCTGCAAAACCAAGAGAATAATGATTTTGCGAGTATGTAAAGGTAGAGTACAAGCTTGTGATGTTGATGAAATGATTGTACTCACCATTCATTGATGCGTTTCAACCCATCTTCTGAAAATTTATTCCAGTATCTTGCATCTGTGTTACACTTCTCAAAGAAGTCAGCGATTTCATTGCTTGATTCGTCTCCATTGTTTGGGTCAATAAGGAAGCCTGAGACCCCATCAACAATGATTTCAGCTGGACCTCCTTGATTGGTAGCGAAGGTTGGTAATCCGCAGTTCATTGCCTCGATCACTGTGAGTCCAAATGCTTCATAGAGAGCAGGCTGCACAAAAGCTCCCTTTGTATCAGCAATGCAGCGGTACAATTCTCCGTTCCGGTGCCTGTCTGTCTGTGCTGCTATCCATCTGAACTGACCCTTGAGTTGATACTTATCTATCAATGCATGCATCTTCTTAATTTCAGCCATTTCTTCTCTGTCTTTGGATCTTGAAGGATCAAAGAATGCCCCAACTATGACAAGATTAACCAAATTCCGCAGCCTCTTGTTCTTCCCATACCACTCAGTTAGTCCGGTAAGATTCTTCACTATATCGAGCCTTGCCATCGAGAAGATGATAGGTTTCATCTTGTCTGATAGATATCCACTGCTTTTTAAGCACAATGAGAAAATATGTCAGACCATTTTAAACGTTTGCCAAATTCAAATATATGATTTAGGAGAAACACATACATATGTTCTTCATTCTCCTCTTTTCTATATAATAATTCTTCAATGGCAGGATTGAACTGTGTGAATCTTTTCTGTTTCTCTGTGTTGGGGAAGTAGACAGATTGGTCAGCCCCAGGTGCAGCGATGTTGAACTTTGGATCGAAGACATTAATGCCGGAAACAACTCTGCAGAGCCCTGGCAGTGTGAAAGCAGTATGGCTCTCATACTGCCCTGGCCTTTCTTTGCTGCAAACAGGTAATATTTGTTTTCAGCAAGATGGAAGAGATCTTGAACACAATTTTATAACCTATTTCAGTCATGTTCATGAAATCAAATTGTATATAAACAAAGGAGATGGCTAATTTCAGACCTTCCAGCAATCTCCTGATATGTGCTGGCTATGATGAAATCTCCTGCATTCATTGAGATAGTATCAGCTATGAATTGGCATGAGAAGTGATACTTGGGTTCTAATTCCTTCCACTTAATATCTGAATCTTCATATTTTGTCTTCTCCAAAGCATGTGCAATTGTTGCCTAATTTAGGAGCATTTTGAATTAGTTTATCTGTATATAAGAAAACTATGTAGTTTTATAAGAAGCTACAAGCAACCTGAGTTATCCCAAGTTTGTTAGCAAGGAGAGTTGCAGCTAAATTTCCATCAGTATAGTTTCCAATGATGAGATCTGGTTTTCCATCCATTATGTCAAGTACCTTGACTGCAACATCCTAAAAGATACGAAAGCGAAAATTAAAATAAAACTGAATTAGCAATGTATGATAAAACATTGAAAAAACCACTCATTTAAGGATTAGGAAATGCCTGAGTGAACTTTTCCAGATATGGATAGACATCGAAACGTGAAACCCACTGACGGAGAACCCTGTCTTCGATGGTAAATGGAACTCGAAGGATGTTGGAATGCTTTGTGCCATTAATTGCTTCCAATTCCTGATCGCATTTCGTTCCACGAGCATCGGGAATTAGTCTCGTAACCTTTTGAAACAAGAGAATGATAAGCTTAGGCTTCTCCATGTCGAACTGTAATTAAAAGCTGCATTGAAACTTGATTAACCTACCACTAATATCTGAGGTTTCACATTGAGACCTTGTTGCTTAATCCTGAGAAGCAACTCCTCTTCCAAGGCTTTCACTTGGTCCAGAATGTACACAACCTGTTGATAGTATGATATTGCAAAAATTTGTCAAACACTTGTGAACTTTGCTTTTGATGATTGAGGAAATTGAAGTAAATTAAAATACCTGACCACCAGTATCAGGCAAGCCAAGAACATTTGCTTGTCCAAAATAACCATGAGGAGAGAAGATTACAACATTAAAAATTGTTGGCAATTTGCTAAAGAAGTTGTGCATGTTCACAGGATCAGGGGCTTGGAGTACTTCTGAAAGGGATCTCATTGTCTCCTTAACTCTCTCTGCAGTATCACCCCATCCCTTCTCAAAGCCCCATTCCCTGAAACTGCAAATAGGACAGTATAATTACAAAAAAAAAAGATTGAAATTATTTTTTCTAGATTGGAAAATTCTTCTTTGCATTACCTTAGCTCAAAGTTTTGGTATGGGGTGTCTTTTGCAAGTCCTGAAAGGTATACTTCAGCAACTATCAATGCCATCTGAAGCTTTGCAACAGTATTAAGGCTGTCATTGATCATAAGTTTCTGCACCCAAAAAAAAGGTATGCAATTGTTAGTATTTAAAATCCAAAAGATTAAACTTGATAAATAGAGAATTATACTGAATTGATATCTTGGTTTGATTACTGTGTGTGTATATATATTATATATTCAATTTTTTTAACATTAATAACCAAATTAAATTATAAAAAAGTAATTCAAAAATTTTAAATTGAAATCAACCAAAATACTGAAAAATTAAATTAGATTAAACAGACTAAATCGTATTTGCTTCGATTCAATTTTGGTTTGCCTTGGTATGAAAATATTAGTGTTCATACATCATCTTGACGGTTGAGGGAGAGCAAGTAATCGAGCAAAGGCTGAGCATTGTCCGGTCGGCCACTCAACTTAGAAGTGATGAATTTGGAAACAAAATTAAGGCCATTGCCAATGGAAGAAGACAAAGTCAAGCGAGGTGCAGAGAAATCAAATGCTCCAAAATCCACTTCCAGTGCATTCACATCTTTTGCCCTGAAATTGGGAAAATTTATTTCTCATTTTTAATATTATATTTGAATTTAAAGTTACTGAAATTAGAAATTAGAGAAAAAGCTGGGATGTTTAAATCTGTTTGGTGGATTGAATTTGAAATCAATTTTTAATAAATATTATTATTAAAATTGCCTTATACCTCAACCGGTTTGGGGCGTAACCATCAGACCAGATTTAAAATTGACTTGTACAAAGAAATAGAATGATTACGTACCAGGTCTCATCAAATGTCATTTCTTTGAATTTCAAATACTCAGTTGCAGTGATTCCATCAACTGTGAGATCAGCAGAGTTCACTTTGACAAATTCCCAGAAACCGGGACTTGGCCTTATTGCAAATGCTACATATGGAGGATTCACTACTGCTTCCTGCATTTATTCCCATCATTTTCTTGCTTAGTTAAAACCACAACATATTTATTTTCCTCAAAAATATATATAAATAATTATTCATTATATATATATATAAACATATAACAAACCAACCAACTTTATTATCCATTCATATATTTAAATGAATATTTTAGGTTTAAAACATTATCTGAACTAATAACTTAATTTGGGAGTTAACTAAAAATAAAAATTTAAGAAGGATAATTATTAATGGGGTATATATATATATATATGACGGCTTATTGATCATATATTTTGAATTTATAAATTGAATTTTGAAAATCATTAACTTTCATACACACTTAAAATTTTATAATTTTTAGATATAAGAATATTGAATTAAATAATAATAAGCTAAAGGAAAATGAAAGAAATGAAAGAACCTGAGTGGAGAACCAAATGTTTCCAAGTAAACCTTCAAAGACTTGATTTCTTTCAATGTTATCATCAATGACATTATCCATTTCATCAAGTAGATTTTGAAGCTTCATCATCCTTCTCTCTTTCTGCACATACTTAGCAAAGCATTTCTTCATATGATATCGCCTTTGCTTCAATGCCTCCGGCATGTTCTCCGCTATCGAGTCGGACCGCTTTAGGGTTGGACCGGTCGCCATTCTGCTCTCTCTCTCTCTCTATATATGTTTTCCTATCAAATCGATTTGCTTTGCTCTTTCGAGATTTTCTTCTATTTATAGACTTGTATACATATAGCATATGCATGCCCTATATTGCCAATGTTTGGGGTTTGCCTTTTCTGTAATAAAGTAGTTGGATTTGAAATTTTATTTATTTATTAATGAAAATTAGCCCAAAGAGAAGAATGCCAGAGAAGGAGAAAGAACAATATTCCTTGGAAACAAAAGTAAATAAAGAACTTATCTAAAAATATACAAGGAGATATTCTGGTTAGAAAAAAAAAAGGGCAAAAAAAGTTAAAGTATTATTCTTTTCTTTACGTGCTTGTAAGAAACAAATCAAGAAAGCCAAGCTGCCATGCTCACGCCAACTCTTTCTTTGTCTCTATGTCTCATTTACTGTGTTTTATCTAAATTTATTATGCCAATTTTTCAGATTTTTTCCGTATTCTTCTTCACAAAATTATCATTTCGGTTATATTGTTAATGATAATTAAAATTTAGCCTTCAAAATTTCAAATTGCAATTCTAAAAGAACCTTATTTCTGGATACTGTATAATGTAGACCAGAAAAAAAATAATTTTTAATAAAAGAAAAAATAATTTTTTATATTACCCTATTGCATTGCATCTGGTCTATCATGTATTTGTATATAGGGTTCGTTTGATATTGCGTATAACAAAAGTACTTTTGGAGAAAAAAAATTTATTTTTAAAATTTTTGAGTTTTAAAAACTGTTTTTGGAAAGAAACAGGTAAATAGATGTTTTTCCCAAAAATAGGTTTGAAAAAAACAGTTTATAAAAAATTTAAGAAATCAGCCAATTAAATCAAAAAAATTCTAAAACTGTTTTTTGGATATTCAATAGTAATTCTAAACACTCATAGAATTTGAAACCTTCGAGATGTTACTCTTTTTATTTTACATAGATTAGAAAAATAATTAATCATCAATTTTATAAGTTTTTCTTTTAATTTTACTTCAATAACCTTTTCAACAATAATTTTCTAAAAAAAAAGAGTGTAATTTAAAAGATAAAAATAATATTAAAAACTTTCTTAATTTTTGAAATTCATATTTAAAGTTCGAAAAAAATAAAAATGAACTCCTTAGAATCTGAAAACCAGTAATTACTTCATCTTGTGTATGTTAAAAAGTTGGCCTATTAAATGATAGATGCATTTCTCTTTATATTATGCTTTTATAACACGTGGTATATCTTTACAAGATTAAGACAAACTTGTGAGAATTCGTTATGCCTTTTACTTGGTCTACTTCCTTGGCCATTTGGGCATGTGTCACTATGCATATAGCTAATCAATTTAATAAAATTGTAGTAAAGAAAAAATAAGAAGTACTATATGAAGGACTTGTTGCAACGTTTCTTTTAAAACGCTACAATAAACTTTCTATCTCAATAATTTTACAGTGGTAGAATATTGAAAAAATTTCAACTAAGCATTACACTAGATATAAATTATTGCAAAAGCCGTTGTATATTCTTAAATATGCAACATTTATTAACAGACGGTGCATATTCATTATAATGCAACAAGCGATAACTGCTACAATAGATATTATATGCAATGTTTTTAATAATTTTTAGTATAATGCAACAATCTAAAATCATTCTAATAGATATTATGTGTAATGCCTCTTAGAAATGCTACATATTTATTAATACAATAATTAAAACTGTTGCATATTTATTATAATGTAAAAAAATTAAATCACTACAACAGATATAATTTTTCATTCCAATTAATTTTTTTATATTATAATATTATAGTTTTTTATTTATAATTGTAATTCAATTTTATTTTAATATTTTATAATTTAATTTTGAATAGTATTAAATATGTTAATGAAAAATCCCTAATCTATTAAAATATGTTTATTATTATTATTATTATTATTATTGCATAAAGAGAAAATTACTTTCTCAACCATTCCCTAATCTATCTGTTGAAAAATTCCTAATTGAAAGAAATCCAAACTTCTTCATTGATCCAAGTTTCGATTGCATGATCCAACACTCTAATCTCCAACCATTCACATTTAATTGAGCAAAAAGCATTTTCTCCTTCTAGCATTTTTGCTGCTGCTCCACATCTTCTCCGAGCCTCTTTCCTTTCATCACGACATCGTAGTCACAGACATTCCGCTTTCACCAATGAATGCCATATATGCAATCAAAGGACTAACGATCTCACTTGGCTATCCCTGCCGCATGTACCATTTTAATCTCTTTTGTGAGGTGAATGCCTTCTTTTTGTTTCATTTTCTTACTAGATCGATTATGGGCAGCAATCATTATAAGAAAAGAACAGAATAGTAACGGATACTTATTCGAAGCAAATAGCTATGGAAAAGTGAGAGATTAGTGAGTAAAAATGATAAAAAAAAATTCAAAAATATAGCGATAGAATTAGCGACAAATTAGTGATGAAAATTTGTGACAGATAGCCACTATCGCTAAAATCCGTAGCTAATTATGACGGTAAGATATGGCGCTATCATTTGCGACGATATAAAGACGGAGTTGCGAGAGAAAGTTTGCAATAGATTTAATCTATCGCTATTTTGTGAAATTAGTAACATAAATGTTCGTAGTTAATTGTAGATGTAAAAAATTTAAAATTTAGCGATGGTTTCCTTCCCTATTTATAGCGATGGAAAAGATTATGTCATTAAATAATTTTGAAATTTTGTGGAATTTAGCGATTGTTTTTTTGTTGTCGCTAAATTTAGCGACAAATTTTAAAATTGTTGAAAATGGTGTCGTTTTCACTTCACTTACATTTGCTTGCCTTTATTCTTTTTCAGATATTTTTTGGGCCCGTTTGGTATTGTGTTTGCCAAAAGCGCTTTTGGAGAAAAAAATTTTATTTTTAAATTTTTTGAGTTTTGAAAATTGCTTTTGGAGAGAAACAGATAAATAAATATTTTTTCCAGAAGCAGGTTTGAAAAAAGCAGTTTATAAAAAATTAAAAAATTCAGTCAATTAAATCAAAAAAATTCTAAACCTATTTTCTAAACTCCCAATAGCTACTCCTCCGCCGAACTTCCCTGCTATTGAATGTGAGCTGCTATTTTTTTATTTTTTCTGATTTTTTTAGTTATATATATTTTTACCATTTTTATTTAATGTAGTTTTTTTCTGAATTAATTTATGAGTGGTGAATTTATCCAACATTACTAGCATTTTATTTGACATTTATTATTTAGATTAACATTTGATAGACTGAATTTACAATTAAATAAAAAATAAAAATTGAAAAAATTACTTAATTTATGGGTGGTGAGAAATAAATTTTCAATAAAATAATAAAATACTATAGAGAAAAAATACTTAATTTATGGGTGGTAAAAAATAATTTTTTAATAAAATAAAAAAATACAAGAGAGAAAAAAATACTTAATTTATGGGTGGTGATAAATGAATTTTCAATTAAATAAAAAATACTAGAGAGACTAAAATTTCAGTTAAATAAATAAATATTTTGCTTTTTTATTTTTTATAACATTATGGACAATTTTAAGATACACTTAAATTAGAATAATTGAATTGACAAAAAAATTGAAAAATATTAAATTGAAATTTACAACCTTAATTGAAATTAATATCAACCATAATTTAAGTCATTTGTTGAAAAAAATATTGTTTTTTTCCATCTATCAACTTCAAAGCTTTAATCAAACTTTTTAATCACCCTCAACCATTCTTTCTTTTTCTTCCCCATCCCACTTTTAGATGATTAGATCACTATAATTTCATAAATTTTTGTTGAAAAAAAAAAAATCTTTCTTGGATGATATTATATCACACTTAGTTTTTATGTTTTTTAGTTTTTTTCTATTTTGATACATTAAATCTTTGTACTTTTATTTTCATACATATTAAGTTTGGGTGGTATAACTACAAAATAATAAGTAGTAAAATGCTTTCATAAGTCTATTGCTAATTATTTAATAGCTTAAAAAATAGAATTAAGAATCTTTAATAATTTTACAAAGAAAAATTTACTACTAGAACATCAAAACACTTTGAAATTATGCAATAAAGTGTTTTTTCAAATAATTGACTTAGATTTTAAAGAAAAATTGGTCTGGTTTACTTGAGTTTTTCTTTTTCTATTTATAACATACTCAAGTTGCATAATTTCATTATTTTTTTAGTCGCCCAATTATGTTAATTATGACATATACAAGTTGTATAATATTTTTATAGTTGTGAATTGTTTTTTCTTTTAATTCTTTTGTAATAATGAAAAAAATAACTCTTATATTTGAATGTACCTACTAATTTGCAATATTGTAAATAGTTTAGGCACTATTCTATTATGTAAAATATAGTTAACAATTCAATTAGCCTTGAGATATGTAAAAATGATCTCATATTTAGGAAAACTTTGGTTTTAAACACTAATCTATTTATGTTCATTGTTTCACTTAGAATTATATATAAAAAATGAGCTGCTATTTTTTTTTTATTTTTTCGGATTTTTTTTAGTTATATATATTTTTACCATTTTTATTTAATGTAGTTTTTTTTCTGAATTAATTTTTGAGTGGTGAATTTATCCAACATAACTACCATTTTAGATGACATTTATTATTTAGATTAACATTTGATAGACTGAATTTACAATTAAATAAAAAATAAAAATTGAAAAAATTACTTAATTTATAGGTGGTGAGAAATAAATTTTCAATATAATAATAAAATACTATAGAGAAAAAATACTTAATTTATGGGTGGGAAAAAATAATTTTTCAATAAAATAAAAAAATATAAGAGAGAAAAAAATACTTAATTTATCGGTGGTGATAAATGAATTTTCAATTAAATAACAAATACTAGAGAGACTGAAATTTCAGTTAAATAAAAAAATATTTTGCTTTTTTTTTTTATAACATTATGGACAATTTTAAGATACACTTAAATTAGAATAATTGAATTGACAAAAAAATTGAAAAAAAATAAAGAAACTAAATTATTAAATTGAAATTTACATCCATAATTGAAATTAATATCAACCATAATTTAAGTCATTTGTTGAAACAAATATTGTTTTTTTTTCCATCTATCAACTTCAAAGCTTTAATCAAACTTTTTAATCACCCTCAACCATTCTTTCTTTTTCTTCCCCCATCCCACTTTTAGATGATTAGATCACTATAATTTCATAAATTTTTGTTGAAAAAATAAATTCTTTCTTGGATGATATTATATCACACTTAGGTTTTATGTTTTTTGGTTTTTTTCTATTTTGATACATTAAATCTTTGTACTTTTATTTTCATACATATTAAGTTTGGGTGGTATAGCTACAAAATAATAAGTAGTAAAATGCTTTCATAAGTCTATTGCTAATTATTTTATAGTTTAAAAAATAAAATTAAGAATCTTTAATAAATTTACAAAGAAAAATTTACTACTAGAACATCAAAACACTTTGAAATTATGCAATAAAGTGTATTTTCAAATACTTGACTTAGATTTAAAAAACAAATTGGTCTGGTTTACTTGAGTTTTTCTTTTTCTATTTATAACATACTCAAGTTGCATAATTTCATTATTTTTTTAGTCACCCAATTATGTTAATTATAACATATACAAATTGTATAATATTTTTATAGTTGTGGATTGTTTTTTCTTTTAATTCTTTTGTAATAATGAAAAAAATAACTCTTATATTTGAATGTACCTACTAATTTGCAATATTGTAAATAGTTTAGGCACTATTCTATTATGTAAAATATAGTTAATAATTCAATTAGCCTTGAGATATGTAAAAATGATCTCATATTTAGGAAAACTTGGTTTTAAACACTAATCTATTTATGTTCACTGTTTCACTTAGAATTATATATAAAAAAATGAAACTGGATCGTTAGTGGATGTATAAATGGTTGAGAAAAGGACTTTTGAACTCGAAGTTCATGACTGGTATGAGATAATTCATAGAATTTGCATGCAGTAATCTGAAAATGATGGATAATGATAGGATAAGGTGTCCATGTAACAATTGCAAGTGCCAGAATCGCATGTGTTCATGAAGTGGATACAATTAAGTTGCATTTGTATAAAAATGGTTTAATACTAGATTATTATTATTAGAATTTGCATGGGGGCAATCAGTTGGAGTTAACTTGAATCACAATATCAATTATATGGATAAAGGTTATGTTGCATTTGATCATGCAAAATCATCCAATCGATACCATTCTATGGTTATGGATATTATTGGTCATGCATTCAATCGAGCTTACATGGAAGAAACACCGAATCTAGGGGCCCATAAGTTTTGTGATATGCTTAGGGCTTTAGATAAGGATTTGTACCTTAGATGTACAAATCATTCATAGTTATCATTTGTTGCTTAATTGATGCACATGATCAGAATACCATATGTCTGATCATAATTTTAATGACATGGTTCGATTAATGAAAGAGCTTACTCATAAAGGAAGTCTAGTGCCTAAAAATGTAGCAACTCCTCACCCGAACCGCACGTGCCCGGATGAGGGAGCGCTAATGTCCTTTCTTTCTCATACTTCATATATATATATATTTACATTTTTTTTATTCATGTATATATAGATATAAATAAAAATCAGAGTACAATTTATTTATATAATATAATAATTTTTAACATCAGAGTAATTCTTAACAAACTTTAGAAGTAAGTTTTACAAACTCAAACATTTCTTTAATATAAAAGTTTTAAAACTTGTAACCCACTTTCTCAAGATTCAACTGCTTTACTTGACTGGGATCACCGCTTGCTTTATCTAGCGTCTTCAGCTACCTTTCTATATCTGCATGGAAATTAAACTCCACGCTAAGCTCTAAGCTTAGTGGTGCATATAAAGAAGGCAATATACTATATCATGCAACAAGCATTAACAATTATCATTTTGTGCATTAAAATGTTTGCATGCATGACTATCAACATATTTCTATTTCATAAAAGTATAAATGTCATGCTCATATAGACATTGTTATTTTCATTTATCTTTAATAGCAAATTATTCTGTAAATCTCTTTATCATTACATTTCAATCTCATATCATCATCATTTTCTTATTCTTTCCTTTTCTTATCTTTCCGACATATCCTCATTATCTTGCCCACATCACTCTAAATTTTTGGACTGACTGGATATGGGTTCTGGATCAGGAGCGCTCACACAAGCTTATACCACCCTGTCCACTATTTGGCTCATAAGAGCTTCTCAAATCAATGGCGCTCACACAAGTTTATGCCACATTGATTGAGTATAATTTCATCACAGATGAATAACTGGATCAAGGCCGCTCACACAAGCTTATGACACCTTGTCCTCATTTATATGTGCTCATCGGAACTTTCTCAAGTCAGTAGCGCTCACACAAGCTTTAGCCACACTGACTGAGCATCCCAGACCAATGGCGCTCACACAAGCTTTAGCCACATTGGTTGAGGTATAGTACGGTACCGTTCGCCCCCTTAATGACATGTCATCTATCATGATTCTAGTCCGCAAGTAGAGTAATGGGCTTCTTTATATTTTCACATCAATCATTATTCTTAAATTTCAATACATCCATTTTTCTCATATTTATCAACATCTCAATTTTCTTGTTTTACAAGCATATAGTCATACTCATATATCTTTTCATTCATTTACTAGATTCATAAATATTCTCATGTTTATCATCTGCATCAGATTTCATATAATATCCATGACAATTCATTTTTCTACATCAATACATTTTTCTATGTCACAATATATCACATTCTCACATCAATATATTTATACATATATCCATATCCATATCATTCTTATTTTGCTTGGATAGACAATAACTTTCATTTACTTACCTGAATTCCCCATTTAATAACCACATTCATAATTTCAAATGCAGAGCATTCACGGCCGTGATTACTACTTTCACGTCCGTGAATTAGTTCACGCCCGTAATCCCAAGCCGTGAACGCTACTGGAATGAATCACCCAAAAGCATTCACGGTCGTGATTACTCATTCACGCCCGTGAAATAAGTTCACTGCCGTGATTCCAACCCGTGAACACTTCTGGAATGAATAGTACCATTTCCACCCAGAAATTCACAACCGTGACACAATCAGTCACAACCGTGAATCCTCAAGTTCACGCCCGTGAATCAATAGTCACACCCGTGACTTTCAGCAGGAAATCTGCATATTCACCTTTCATTCATTATAACATCATTCAAAACATACCAAATTCTATTTCATCATTTCTAAGTCTCTTTACTCAACTTATTACTTTTCAATACATTTACATGCCTTGATCACACAAGATTCTTTAATATGCATCCTTAATTCAATGTTACAATTATCTCATTCATACATGTCTAATCTTATGGTTTCATGCCATAACTATCATCATTCTTGAAATTGCATTTATCTCAAATCATATTCAGCATGCATTATTTCAAACAAAAATAGGTTATTGCCTTAAATTATGCACAAACCTTAATCTTTCTCCTTCACTCATTTAGGTAGCTTTCTCTTTTCCTTTGCTCCTTAGAGCTTGTTCCTTGTCATTTGGAACTCCTACAACATCATAGATCATTTTCATCATCATCTAATTTCATTAAGACCCTAAACTCTCTTTTTCTCTCTCAAAACCCTAGTTTCTCTCTCATTCCATATAAGTCTTAGATGAGTTCAAAATTCGAACTTCCTTTAGAAAAGATGATGAAGAAGAAGAAATACTTCTTACCTTACACTTTTCTTCACTTGATCACCACTTTGGAGATTTTCTCTCTCTACCAAACTTGATTTTTCTTCCTCTTTCTTGTTCTTTCCAGCTTCCTTATGAGTTATGGAACATGAAAATCACCTTGTCTTGCTCTTTCCCTTCTCTTCCCTTCCTTTCTCTCTCTAGAATCAAGGTGAGCTATGGAGGAGAATTGTGGCTGGCGTGACTGGTAAAGAAAAGAGAGAAGGAGTAGAAAATGAAGAGAAGAAAAAGAAGAAAATAAAGCCTTAAATAGGGTACCCAAAAATCTTCACGTGGGACCCACCATTTGACCATTTTCTCCCAATTTTATACTTAATCAATATTAATCATCTTCCTTTAATATCATGGCCGACCAACCCAATTTTAAATGTCCAAATTTCTTAAGTTAATTAGCCATTAATCTCATAAATCTTTCAATTTTCGGTAAATTGCAAATTGACCCCAAAACTTATCAAATTTTGCAATTTAGTCCTTTATCGTAAATCAACTTCTTTAAACTCTATAATCACTTATTTAGACATTTATTATTTAGTTTAACCATTTCTTAATCAATTATTGTAAAAATCCAAATTTAGACTTCGATCGGTCACACACGTCAATGTTGCAACAAGTGTGACTCGGAAATCTAAATTAGCGGATATTACAAAAAACTTCTATAAAACAAAGTAGTTAGTACAAGAAATGGGTCTTTCAGTTGAAAAAATTCATTGTTGTAAAAATGGTTGCATGATATATTGGAGTGAAGACAATATGTTAACTAGTTGTAAGTTTTGCGGTCATCCTTGATACAAAAGGCAACGTCAAGGTAGCAAAACAATGACTCCTAATAAAAATTTGTACTACTTTCCTCTCACTCCCATATTACAAAGATTGTTTGCATCAAATGCAATAACGACATAAATGAGGTGGCATATTGAGTATGAAATTGAAGATGAGGTTATGTGCCACCCTTCTGATTCCTCGGCATGGTAATATTTTAATGATAACCATCCAGAATTTGCATTAGAGACTCAAAATGTTCGATTGGGTCTTTCCACTGATGGTTTTCAACCATTTGGGAAATCTGGACAACAATATTCTTCTTGGCAGGTAATTGTGACTCCATACAATTTGCCACCTTGGTTATGTATGAAAGACATTTACATGTTCTTAACTGTATTGATTCCTAGACCAACTAACCCTAAGGATAAGTTAGATGTTTACTTACAACCACTGATATCAAAACTTAATAATATATGGCTTGATGGTGTGCAGACTTATGATATTTCAATGAAACAAAATTTTCAGATGCGTGTTGCTATTATGTCGACAATTAGTGACTTTTCTGCATGTGCAATATTGTATGGGTGGAGTACTGCTAGAAGGTTAGCTTGTCCTTATTGTATGAATCATACAGATGCTTTTACTCTTTTAAACAGTAGAAAACAGGCATGGTTTGACAACCACCGTAAATTCTTATTTCAAAGTCATCTATTCCGATGAAACATAACATCATTCGTGAAGAATAAGATAGTGACTAAAGAAGCACCCCTTATTAGATCTGGAAGTTAAATATTATTTGAGATTGAGCATTTAGGTTTGAAGAAGGTAACAGAACAAAATGGCGAGAGAACTAATGGCCCTATTTGAAACCAATATGGTTAGAGAAAGAGAAGTATCTTTTGGGATTTGCCTTATTGGAGTACCATTCTCATTCGACATAACTTATATGTGATACATATTGAGAACAATGTATTTGACAATGTTTTTAACACTAATGAACATTGATGGGAAAACAAAAGACACTTACAAATCTCGAAATGAGTTGAATGCATACTGTTGCTAGCCAGATTTGGAACAAAATTCTGTAAGGGAAAAATATTCTAAAGCTTGTTACATGCTAGATAATTAATGAAAATCAGTCTTGTGTGAATGGTTAAGAAATTTGAGATTTCCTTATGGTTATGTGTCAAATATGACTAAATATGTTGATATGAGAAAACTTAAATTGTTTGGGATGAAAAGTTGTGATTGTCATGTGTTTATGCTACGTTTAGTACTTATTGCATTTCATGAACTACTTTCAAACAATGTTTGGAAGGTATTAACAAAATTAAGCTTGTTCTTTAAGGATTTAACATATATTGTTATAAGCAATGATAACATGACACAACTTGAAGAAGAGATTCCTATGATTCTTTGTAAGCTTGAGCATATATTCGTTCTAAGCTTCTTTGATTCAATGGAACATCTACCAATACACTTAGCATATGAAGCAAGAATAGCAGATTCAGTGCAATACCGATGGATGTATCCTTTTGAGAGGTAATATAAAAAAACTTAATAATAATACATATCATTATTATTAGTGTTAGGTTTATCATACTTGTTGGCATTAGATTTACCATACTTATAAATTTAATGTATTAGGTACCTTCGATGGTTGAAAAACAATGTTTGAAATAAAGCTAGAGTTGAAGGTTCAATATCTAATGCTTATTTGGTAGAAGAAGCTTCATTGTTTTGTTTTTACTATTTTGAGGATCATGTGAATACAAGGCACCAAAAAAGTGTCATGCAATGATGATGGTGGTTAATATAGGGGAGAATAATATGAAGGCAACTTATCCATATTCACACAATCAGGTCAAGCCTTTGGAAAGAGTAAATCCTAATTTTTGACATAGGAAGAATATGCTACTGCACAATCATACATTCTTATAAATTACACTGACTTGAACCTTTTATTAAGTCATAAACTCCTAATAAATTTAAACCTTTGCATTTGATTATGGGGTAAATTATACAAATTAATTAATGTTTGTTGTTGAAGAGCTGAAGCAAACTTTAGTGAACATTTCTACTCAAGAGATTAATGCTAAACTTGAAAAATAATTTCCAATTTGGTTTAATAAATTTGTGAGTACTGATTTTCTTTCAAATATTTTCTTGTTGACAATTAACAAAAATTTTGATGTATTGTTAGCTTATACAGTTCATGACATTTGTTTTAGGCAAACACTCCATTGAGCAACATATCCAATCATTTCATAAAAGACTTCGTAAAAGGTCCATTACCCAAAATTATGTCTTACTGGGGCTATTATGTCAATGGATACAAATTTCACACTGAATTGCGTGGATCTAGTAAATCTACAATGAACAGTGTGTATGCATAAAAGGCTCAAACTACAGTGGAAATGAATGTGACTATTATGGTCGGTTGATTGAAGTTGTACAGTTGGAGTATCCTGCATTACCAATTAAGAGAATTGTCCTATTCAAGTGTGAGTGGTTTGATCCAATACCAAATATGCGTACAAAAGTGCATCCACAGTATAAGTTGGTTAAGGATGTATCCCTGGCTTATTCTTGTGTTTTACCATCACTAAAATGATCGATACACATTGGAATAGTTTAATAATCCTGAATAAAAAATATAGATAGGTACGAGCCATTTGTTATGGTAGTTCAAACATGTTAGGTGAATTTTATCACATATCCAAATGTTAAATGCGAAAGAAGTGAATGGTTGACTGTTTACAAAATTAAAGGTAGGGCTAAATTTGAAATTCCATAAGCAACATCAAGTAGTCAGCTTTCCAATGTATCACCAGCCTTCCATAAGATGACATTGATAGTCATTATATAGATATTGAAGATGATGACTGTGACAAATTGGTTGATGTAATAGGTGCATATATTGACATCGAAGAGGATAATGAAGAAGAAAAAGAAGAAGAGTCTAATCTTGAATTAGAGTCACATGATGGTGATGAAGAAACTAATGAGGATGAGTGAGATTCTAACGATGATGATAGTGATTAGGTGTAATGGTTAAACCAAATATGTTATTTTATTTTTGGAATTATATACTATTAACAATTATTTAATCATATTTGTATTTATTGCTGCTTTTGATAATGTTTACTATTATTGAGTTACTAATATGCAGATGAGTTGCACATCATCTGAAGATATATTACATGGTAGAGGCAGAGGGCCTACAAAATGAGGAGAGCAATTGACGAAGAAGAGTAGTTTCTCACATCGACCACCAGTTCCACCACTTCATGTACCATCATCACAACCATACCACATTCATCGACACCATCACAACCATCAGCACCATCACAACTATCATCACCACCACCACCACAACCATCATTATTAGCTCTTTCATCAACAATTATGTTGATCTTAGGGGGTTCTACATTAGCATCTCCTACATCATAGCCTACTACATCATCTCTTCCATCTAGTTTAACACAATATTTACAATTTGAGGCATTAGTTGCTGAGTCGACCAATGGTAGATGATGACTCGATCTCAATCTTGGGAGGCAATATTACTATTACTATTTCTAGAAATCTTTCCATTCATGATTTAGTCTATGTTTGATGTATTGTTTGTTTGTGCTTTATGCATAGTGGGAGTTTTCTTCAGTCTCATGCAGCTTCTGCGATTATCACCTATAGTTTTTTGGTTCGTTTGAGTGACAAAGGACATGTTTGGAAGACTGTGCCTGAAGACATCAAGGATTTCTATTGGCTTGAGTTCAAGGTAAAATCCAATTATTTAAATAAAAAATGTAATGAGATGTATATGGATTTGTTAAAAATGTATTTCTTGTGGTTGATTGGTTGTTAGAGACCTCATGAATAAGGTCAGATTACTTATAATGTAGTCGTAATTCTGCCAAAATTTTAGTTTGATATTAAATATTTAAGGATGCTTTTGTGGTTGATTGGTTGATAGAGGTCTCATATTACAAGTCAGGTTACTTATGTTATAGACAAAGTTCTGCCAAAATTTTAGTTCGAAATTAAATGTTTATTCTCTTTTTATGCTTGATTGGTTGTTAGATGGCTGATAGTTCAGATCAGGTTATTTATGTTATAGACGAAACTCAGCAAAAATTTTAGTTTTATATTAAATTTTTAATGTCTTTTGTGCTTGATTGGTTGTTAGAGATCTCGTACTTTAAGTCAAATTATTTATGTTATAGACAAAACTTTGCCAAAATTTCAGTTTGATATTAAATATTTATTTTATATGAATGTTGCAAGCCAAAAGATCGCATTATATATTGTCGTTTCTTTGTTTCTATTTCATAAGGAATTTACTTGGAATCCAGATTTTGAAAGTGTAATCAAGTGTAGATAGTTACAACAGATTGCTACACGTTATAGTGACACTTTTAGCAAATGGAGAGCATCTGACAGTAAACCACCATGTGTTCCAGAGCAAGTTTGAGATGATTGGTAGAAAGAATGGTACACTCCTGAGTTTAAGTGGCGATCTACCGTTGCCTCGAAGAATAGACTTACTGAGAAGGGCGACTCAGGTTTAGGTCCCTCATGACAAACATGGGGTTCTATATCCATGATTGAGCATAACATGTAGATGGTATATTAATCAGGATAACTTAATTTGAATTTGTTATATATATATATATATTAAGGTTATAAATATATGTGAATGTCTTTGTTTTTATTTACTTATGTATTATGCAATAAATTTTGTAGTTAATGTATTTTTTTCTATGATTAGGCAAAAGAGTTAGGACATTAACCAAATCCTATAGAACTCTCTGAGGTAACACACACTAGGAATACTGCCTCAGGAATTGAGTACGTGGACCAGTGGTCTAAAGTTGTTGCAATACATGTTTACCAAACTTAGTAATTCTCCATATTTTAAAATTTTGTTTCTTTCCTTTTTTGACTAATTTCATGCAATTTATATTTTTCTTGTGGAAATTTGTACTGTAGGATTGAGTATAGACCGTTAGAGTGACTGCTTCTCAGCCAGTGGAGGGATTCAATGAGTTATGTAAGCCAAATTTGAGGTAGTTACTTTTAGAAGCTGCTGGTGACCAGAAAAAATGGCACATATATAGGGTGGGCATGAAGGCATCACATTTCTATATTGGTACTTCCTCATTTCACTCCACTACTACATCAGGGGATATTAGTACAGATCAGTTGCGTGCTACTATTGTACAAGATATGTAGCATGAGGTTCAGAGTATACTGGAGTCACAAAAGCAACAAATGCGAGAACAGATGCGTGAAGAACTTCGACTTGAGTTTCGAGATGAGATTCAGGACGAGATTCAAGATAAAATTCAGGATGAGATGCACACAGTGTTGCAATAACTGATAGCAGAGATGACTCATTCTGGCCACATTTTAGCTTCAACTATACAAAAAGATCCACCTCATTCTGATAGCATGTAGAACTATATATTAACAACATTTGTATTATTTCATGCTTTTTGAATATTTATTATGTTTTAAAATGTTAATTTTAACATAATTAGCTTCTAACAAATTTTAATATTTATTTTATGAATCATGTTAAAACATATATTTGCATTTCATCTAATTGAATTTTAAAATTATAAAAATAAAATAAATTGAAAATATAATCTATATATAAAAATATCAGTGATGGAATGATGTATGTCACTAAACGCTCATCGCAATTAGTGACGATTGAAAATTTGTCGCCATTTCATCAGGAGTAGAGAAATGCACTACAAAATTTAGTGACGAATTTATGTCTGTCGCTAATTAGTGATGGATTTATGTCTATCGCTAATTAGCGATAGACTAATCCCATCACTGATTTGTCACCATATCACCTCATACGACCATATTTCAGTGACAGATTTACTATCGCTAATTTCATCGCTAAACTTAGCAACAACTTTAATAGTCGTCGCTAGTCAATTTGCGAGGAACATTTTAGAGACTGATTAATATTGTCGCAAATCAGTCGCTAACTGTGATCAGCGACGAAATTCTTAACTTTATCAATAGATATTGCTGTTGCAAAACTATATTTTTCTTGTAGTGAATGTGCCAATATCCCATTGCAAACTTTGTTTTGTTTTCTCTCATTTTGTATTTATAAATATTTATTTATTTAACATATTTTCTATTGCTATATTTCTACTAGTACAAAAATATCTTTAAGCTGATGTAATACGTGTCTGTTGTAAAAATACCAGACGCATAAAATGAAGGCAGTGATATTTTTATAAATATATGAAAAATGACAAGGTATATGTGTTTGTTAATATAAATGACATACATATAAAATTCAATATATACTTTATGTGTCTATCTTAACAAAAAAATAGATGCATATGATGTACTTTAGGTATCTATCTTAACAAACAATTGACATTTATTGTTTATTAATAAATAATATTTTTTTTGAATTAATTATGAAGAATATATTTATACATAAATATTAATTTTTCTTTGAATTAACTTAATAATTATTCAAATAATTAATTTATAATAAATCAATAAGATTGCAAATAAAATTATTGTAATAACTAATTAAATTTGCATGCATATATAAAAACTAAGTATTAATGCAAAATATTTTAAATGTTTCACATAAATTTGAGTTAATTTATAGTATTAAACTAATTTTACTTTTGCTAAATTGATGCAATATATATATATATATATACTATGTTTTATTTTTATTAAGACTATAGATGTCTATTTTTAGAAAGAACAGAAGTGTAATATCTCTACACTCATATATGTTTGGCTTTAATAAAATTATATGCATATTTGTCTACAATAGGTGTTTGTCGTGAGTAAAGATAGACACCTATAGTTTCTTTTTTAAAACAAAAAATATGGTCCTTCTCTATATCTTTTACTTTAAACCTAATTGCATATATCTATTTCTCTTATTTTAGCACTTGAAACCTAGCTACATGCGTTGGCCATCTTCATCTTCAACTTTCAACATAGACTTGACTTGTAATACCTTCATTGCATCGATTTTGGACCTATCGTAGTGGCGACGGTGGCGGCAAAAGCTATATTGTTTATTGATGGCTAGAGATACGCATAAAAAAGATATTCTTTATTTTTTTCTCCATTTTTTTGCTAACATGCTCGAATTTGAGCCTCCATTTTTCTACTAACTTGTTTGAATTTGAGCCTCCATGTCGTAGCTGCGATGACGACAGTAAGAAAATGTTTTCTTGTTGATTCACATTTATTAAGAAGAAAACAAGTTGATTCTGAACAGTTAAAGGTAATTCTCACCATGAGTTAGCCAAGGAGTTATATGTACCCTACCTTATTGCTATTGGTACTTAATCTTCCACTTTTTTTATGCAAATAAGTTTATTTATCTTTTCTATTTTTTGTGCCTTTTCTTTTTGTTAATTTTATGTTTTAGTTTTTCTGTTCACTTTGGGAGCTTGTTGATGATGATTACTAAGATTGGATTCTATATATGGCTTTGGCTTTTAATTACTTTAGCAATTGTCTTCGAGAATCTAACAATTTTCAAATTGGTTTTTAGGCTAAAATTTTCATATCATTGTCTTGTATTTATATTATAAGTCTCCTACTAAACTTTTACAATTTACTGTATATTTGTCATTTTAGCTATTAAACATTAACTATTAGTTCAATTAGTAATGTTTACAATTTGTTGTATGTTTATCATTTTATCAATTTTCTTTAAAAAACATTAACTATAGGAGACATTTTTTTTTACTATAGGAGACATTTTTAAAAAAATAATTGATTATAGGTGTCTACAGTTTCATAACAATAGATGCCTATAGTCAATTTTTTTTAAAAAAATATACTTTATACATTTGTCATTATATTTTAATAGACACATATAACTACTTTATGATAGATGCCTAAAATCCAACCCATATGCTTCTCCTTCATAGGTGTATGTCATTTAACAGATACATAAAATTCAAAATGACAAACATGTATAAGTCCTTTTTTGTACTTGTGTTCTTATTCTCTAAGATTATTATTAAGGCTAAAAAAATAAAAAAGAGAAAAAGAAAAGGCAGATTCAATCTGTTGACCCTCAATTCGTTGTAGATTTGTTGTACACAAAGGGGGATTTTAGAGAGAGAAACTATATCTTATTCTTCTTAGTCCAACAAGTGTAATAATTGAAACTGCATCAACTGCTGAGTTTGGCATCGTTTTATCATTTGAAGAAGCAGGTCTATTTTCACTTTCTCTTCTATTGCTTTTTGCAATCAGTTATTTGGGTGCTAAAATTTGTAGTTTCGCTTATTGATTTGATGAATCTATGTGAAATTGCAGTTTGTGTTGATTAGTTAAGCTTAATTGCTCATTTAAATTGAGTTCAATGGTTGAATTGGAGGAGTTTGATGTCAATTTCGATGAGTTGTGATTGACTTGATATGTTTGTTAGTTATTGGTTTATAGTCCTATTTCTCTTACTTAAGTGAGTGAGGGAGTTGGGACTATCGATTAAGATTGCAAAGTTACATTTATGTTTTTTTTTTGTTTTTAATTCTTGCTATATTAAATTAGAATGTTGAGTCAGATTGGATACGAGGAATGTTCTAATGCTAATTAGTTTTGAGTTGTTTGTCATGAAATTCAACACTAGGTATTCCCATTTTGAATTTCCTAGCAACTTCATTCATATATGAAACTATCTCAAGCTTTGTTGCTCTTCCTAAATAATATAAGTCCATACAGTATCAGTTTATCTGCATCATTTGTTGTTGAGGTAATGATTTAGTCTTCCTAGTAAACTCTTTAAACTCTACCTATTACAATTAACAAAATTTAATACAAACTCCATGAAGAAAATAAGGAAATTATTTACATGAAGAAAAAAACTCGTAAAAAGAGAACTTCTAATGCCATTCTTGTAACATCCTTGACCTTCCCCACATGCATTTCATTGAACATAAGCATCTTGCATACAATTCAATTGAACACGTGCATTTCATACGTATTTTCGTAGGAACAAGTTCATGGCACGCACTAGCTATGTGTCCTACTATTTGGCAATTGTATCGAGTCACACGTGTATCCTTATAACCTAAATGATGATAACAAAGTATTAGAAATGAATTGAATATGGTGACTAAATTAAAGTAAGCAAAATGATTAGATTAAGATTAGTAAACATTTACATTGTTAATTTAGTTAAATCGGGCGTAATGATTAAGTTGTATTATTGAGTGAATTAGTGGAATTACATATATATGTAAATAATAATAATAATAATAACAATATAACATAAAATGAAAATGAAACAAAAGAGAAATAGAAGAGAAGAGAAAAGAGAAATGAGAAGAGAAAAGAGAAGAGAAGAAGAGAAAAAGAGAAAAAGAGAAAAGGATAAAAAACAAGTTGGCTTTATCTTCATTTTTCTTCTCCATTTCTGCCTTCTTCTCCAGCCCAACTTCTTCTTCAATTTCCTCCATTTCAGACTTCAATTCATCCTTGTTTCACCTAGTTTTTGAAGCATATTGATCGCTTGCAAAGTCATTCTTGGTAAGTAATCAATTCTTATTTCTATAGGGTTGATGTGAGTTGCTTAGGTTCAGTAATAGGTACTGATTTGCAACCTGATTTGTATGCACATTAGGATATGAGACTTGCAAAGTCATTGAATTATATTACAGGATATGAAAAAAATTTACTACTATTGTTAAAAGGGTATTTTACCTTTCCAGTATGCTATGTATTATTATTTGATACAGGGATAGGTTGAACTCAAATGTATAAGATGTGGTGTTACATTTTTGGTATCAGAGCAGGGATAGGTTCCATGGGAACATGCATAAGCATAAGAGCATAATAACATATGCATCCTATGTGTTGAACATTATGAAGTGATATAATTTCATTTATTTTAGGGACATCATAAGACATGATTCACAAAGGAGGGAGAGGCCGACTGAAATGCATTCTCATGAGGCATCACCTCATTTACATAGAGATGAACCAGCGCTAGGAGCTAGAGCTCCAGGACATACATCACAGTCATCTCATGCAGAGGCACCCTATGAACACCCAGATCAGGAATTGCACGACCTTGAAATGTACAAGGAAAGACGTTATGAAAAACTGAGGAAACATGGTGTAACTGATTTCAATGGCACAACAGACCCAGTAGAAGCTGAGACATGGCTGAAAAGGATAGAGAGGGTACTGAATATGATGAGATGTACCCCGGATGAGAAATTCGATTATGCAGTATCCTTGCTGCAAGGAAATGCTTATGAATGGTGGGAGACAGTCCCCGACAGTGATGCACAACCACCGGTGTTGACATAGAATGATTTCCTCCTGGAATTTCAGAACAATTACCTACCTGAAGCATATAAAGATGAGAAGAGGAAGGAATTCCTGAATCTGAAACAGGGGAATATGTCTGTTGTGGAGTATGAAGTACAATTTAACAAACTTTCCCACTATGCCAACTTCATGGTCTCTACTGAAAGAGACAAATGCAGGAAGTTTGAGGAGGGCCTCCAATATGAGATTAGAAACAGAATCACGACTACTGATCTTGATAATTATGCCAGACTCAGAGCTGCTGCAATCATAGCTGAACGGTTAATGAAAGAAGCTGGGGCGCAACAAATTATAAGGGCAGCACGTGAGTTCTTTGGTGAGTCTAGTAGAAGGTTAGGAAAAAGAGGCAGATATATGCCTGCACAGTCTGGTAACAGAAGTGGGTACTCCAGTTCTAGAGGTCGAGGCATGACTTTCTCTTACCCAGGCAGAGGGCAGAGCCAATATGTTGAACAGAGGCCCATATGTAGTCATTGTGGTAGACAACATATGGGCGAATGTAGAAGGCTTATAGGAGCATGTTATTTCTATTGATCGATGGAGCACATGTATAGAGACTGTCCAAATAGAGCCAAACTAGCAGAGACCAGCAGAGGTAGAGGAGTATCTGAGACTACAATTGAGGCACTGAGGGTCTACCCTACTAGTGGGACACAGGGCAGAGGAAGAGGCAGGGGCAGGACTAGTACAATGTGCAGAGGAGTGACCAGATCTGAAGGTCAGAGTTCTAGACCCTCTACTTAGACCAGGGTGTTTGCTATGACTAGACAAGAGGCTGTGGATGCTCCCGAAGTACTCACTGGTAATATTTATATTTATGAAATATTAGCATATGCATTGATTGACCGAGGCTCCACTCATTCATTTATATCATTGCATATGGCATCTAAACTACATAAAAAACATGAGCCTTTGGGGATTGAGATAAATGTGAGTACTCCATTGGGAATAGTAGTAGTTATGAATAATATCTGTCGTGATTGCTTGATATTCATTGATGAAGCTAAATTGATAGCTGATTTGATCTTATTGCCAATATATGAATTTGATGTGATACTGGGAATGGACTGGTTAACTAGACATCATGCAATAGTGAATTGCTTTACTAAAGAAGTAATTTTGGAATCACCAAACCAGCCAAGGGTAGTATTTATAGGTGAAAGAAAACTTGTGCCTACATGTCTTGTCTCAGCTGTAAAGGCATTTCGAATGATCAAAGGGGGATGTGAAGCATATTTGGCATATGTGACTGATACTAGAACCACTCATAGCTTGCTTGAAAATATACCAGTGGTAAGGGAATTTGCTGATGTATTCCCAGATGATCTACCTGGTTTACCACCAGATAGAGAGATAGAATTCACTATTGAACTAGTACCAGGAATAGCACCAATATCAAGGTCACCCTACAGAATGGCCTCAGTTGAGTTGAAAGAACTGAAGGCCCAATTGTAGGAGTTACTTGAAAAAGGGTATATTAGACCTAGTGTATCACCTTGGGGAGCTCCAGTGTTATTTGTTAAAAAGAAAGATGGAACAATGAGATTGTGCATTGATTATAGGCAACTGAACAAAATGACAGTGAAGAACAAATATCCATTGCTTAGAATAGATGATTTGTTTGACCAGTTGCGAGGAGCTCAAATATTCTCCAAGATTGATTTGAAATCAGGCTATTACCAGCTGAAGGTAGCAGAAGCGGATGTTCCAAAGACTGCCTTTCGAACCAGGTATGGACATTATGAATTTTTAGTAATGCCATTTGGGTTGACTAATGCTCCAGCTGCATTTATGGCATTAATGAATAAGGTATTTCAACCATATCTGGATAGCTTTGTGATAGTATTTATTGATGACATATTGGTGTACTCAAAGAATAGGGGAGAACATGAACAACATTTAAAAGTTGTGTTGCAAACTTTGAGGGAGAAACAATTATATGCCAAATTGAGTAAATGTGAATTCTGGTTAGATCATTTGGTATTTCTTGGACATGTGGTGTCGGGTAAGGGCATAGAGGTTGACCCAAAGAAAATTGAGGCTATGGTAAATTGGGAAGCTCCTAAAAATATTTCAGAAATGCGTAGTTTTCTGGGTTTAGCTGGATACTATCGCAGATTTGTTGATGGATTCTCCTTAATTGCTAGCCCTTTGACTAAATTGTTAAGAAAGAATGTGCCTTTCAAGTGGACTCCAGAATGTCAGAGGAGTTTCGATGAACTAAAACATAGACTAACCTCAGCACCAGTGTTAACCATCCCTATAGATACGGGTGGGTTTACAGTATATAGTGATGCTTCTCACCAAGGCTTGGATGTGTATTAATACAACATGGTAAGGTGATAGCTTATGCATCTAGGCAACTGAGACCTCATGAGATCTCATATCCATTGCACGATTTAGAATTGGCTGCAGTTGTATTTGCATTGAAGATTTGGAGGCATTATCTGTATGGTGAGACATTCCAAATCTTCACAGACCATAAAAGTGTGGGTTATTTGCTGATACAAAAAGAGTTAAACATGAGGCAAAGACGATGGTTAGAGCTATTGAAAGATTATGATTGTACAATTGAGTACCATCCAGGGAAAGCCAATGTGGTAGCAGATGCTTTGAGTAGGAAGGCCAGTAGCAGTGTAGCTCATTTACAAACGTCCTCTTTTCCATATTTGATTCAATTACGATCCATGAATATTGAATTAAATATGCATGATAGAGGATCACTGATTGCTACTCTTCAAGTCAGACCTATGCTAAAGGAGAGAATTAAAGAAGCACAAAGCTAAGATCCTGAATTATGTGAGAAAATGACGTGGTAAGGCAGGGAAATAATAAAGAGTTTCATTTGCAGAATGATACATTGATGTTAAAGTCACGCATATGTGTTCCAGACACTGAGAACTTGCGTCAGGAAATAATGGAAGAGGCACACAATGCACCGTATGCAATGCACCCAGGGATGACAAAGATGTATCACAGTTTAAGGCCTCATTACTGGTGGCAAGAATGAAGAAGATGTACCAGTAAGGATTAGGCTGGCTTATCCCCCCTATTGGTATCAGAGCCATAGAGACTATTATTGGTTTACTATTAGTTTTATAAGCAGTGGAGAGGAACTTTTCACTATCATGGCAGACCTTACTAAGCTAAGTCGTTCATCTTCTTCTTCTTCTTTATCTCTTCAACCTTCTCCTTCTTCTTCTAAATCTCTTTCTCATCTTTATAAACTTTCTTTCCTTCCTGAAGATCAAAAAGTTCAGGAAACCAACCTTCCATTTCTGAATCCGTATAATACTTTCCAGAAGCATAAATCCACTTCTATAAAATCCTTGATCAGACAAAAGCCATCTTCTGTAAGGGAGTATGTACAGTCTTCCTCCTTTGACCAGTGTCCTATTCAAGGAACTGGAGAAGAACAGTTTATCACTCTAGAAATTCCTCCTGAGTTTCCTAATCAGTGGAGAAGTCATGGGTATTCTCATATCCATTTTGGAGCAATCAGGCTTGCTCTAACCTACCATGGAAGAAAAGGTTTACCAGTAGTGGCTCGTATAGCACTTCTGGATACTAGATACTTGGAGTATCAACATGCTGTTATTGAAACTGTTTAGACTACTCTGAATGCTAGCACTGTGCTGTGTACTTTCTACCCCAACTTTAATATGAGGTTACAAGATCCTCATACGTTTTTAACGTTAAAGGTACAAGTACAGATTACTGGAGTAAAGAACGTAGCAACTACAGATATTGCTACTCTGCACTACCAAATGATTTACAGAGTTTAGAATCATGCAATGGATCTCTATATTCCGGCAACAATTGACTCTACCCAAGTTCCAAAGGTAGTCCAGATACCTAAACAGCTGAACAAGGAAGATCTTCTTCAGATCTTTCCTCACTCTTGGCTCATGAACTATGAACTTCTTCATCAAAAGAACCAACCAGTGAGTTCGACTAAACCTCTGTTTATTAAGCACAAGGATGGCACAGTTGAAACACAGTTCTTCTCTCCTGAGGAGAATGAAGCTCAGCCTAGAGCACCAGTAGAGTTTTCAACTCAGTTTATGATGCATCCTTTCTATCCAAGGGAAAACATATCTATTCATGCTTTTTCCAGTTCTGCTCAATTGATTTACAAATCTCATAATGGTAATCACAATTACTTTGACATATGTGATTGTGATGACTGTTATGCAGATTGCATAACAGATGAAGCTGAAGACTGGAACAACAGAAAGCAAAGAAAGCAGAAAAAGAAAAACAAGTGTTCTGAGGAACAATTCCGTGAGAAATATGATGAGGGTGATCCTTCTGTTGGATTATTGGGAGAACCATCAGGCAAGTATGATTATGTGGTCTCCTACTCCCCTCATTCTCATTACAAAAATCCATTACCACCATCACTAACATCATGGGACTTACCACCTGATCCCATACCTCCAAAACCACCAAAAGCTAAACCACTTCCATTCTACAAGCTGGTCAGTAAATCAGAAATCCTTGCACCTGCACCTGCACCAAAACCCATTCCAATGATTGCTATGTATCAACCTCCTTCTTCCTCATCATCCTATGAGGTTGAATTTCCTTCTTTGCAAGACCATATAGATCCTGTCTCACAGACAAGGACAACACCGTATGTAAAATCTACAACGGTGACACCTAAAGGAACCAAAAAGCCAATCACTGTTGTTGAAGCAGTTCTTAACTGGCAGATACAGAATGCACAAGCTCAGAATACAGTCCTTCACATGATAGAAACTAAAGTTGACAGAGTGGCAAACAAAGTTTCTGTTCTAGATCAAACACAGACATCATAGTATGAGGCACTGTATGGACTTTTGAAAAAGCTTGAACAATAGCAAACAGATTTGAATAAAGAGCTTATGGCAATGATATCTGCAAGAATGTATGATGCAAGTTTTAATGCCAAGGCAGTTAAGCTGCAAAAGCTTGAAAAGGAGATTGAATCTTTGAAGCAAGATCTTAGACGAGATTATCTCAAATCTACTTCATCTTCAAACCCTCTTGGTCTATTCACATCTCTGTATCCACCTACTTCTCACCAACCACTGTATACACCACCTCCTGTTCATACACATTCTCAGTCAGAACTCGAAAGGTTTGGCCTGGCTTCAGAATTGTTTCATAGACAATTGATACAAGATCTCAATCTTGGCCCAAAGCCTACTCCGAAGCCCAAGCCTACGACAAGGTCCAGTACTGTTTCAACTCATCCCAGTACTATTCCTATCCAAAAGACTTTGATCATAAAAAAGCCTACTCTTCCTGTTACAACAGAACTCATTCCTGTTGAAACTTCCCAGAAACAGAAAGAAGTAGCCCATTCTCATATGGCTCAGGAATCTAAGCCCAATGCCATTACTTTCTTTCTCGAGCAACAAGCATTACATGCTTTACCACAAGTTGAAAGCCCAAAAGTTCCATGTATCACATCTGAAAGTTCAGAATCTGAAGTTGAACTCTTAGATGATGATCCAGATCCAAAGTACATGCCTCCTATCCAATTCATGGCAGATCCAGCTTCTTCACAACAGAGTGGTACAACCCATCAACAACCTGAATATACAACTGAAGAACCTGAAGAAGAGATGGGAGATACAAATATTCCATCTGGAACAAATCCACAAGTTCCACCAATGCCTTCTAATGGTCCCAGGTTTATGTTTGATGATATTCCTCCGCATAAATGGAGAGATCGAATCCAAGAAGTCTATGCTTGGATAGAATTACAACAGAGACGTCCCAATGCCAGATTCCCAGCTATAATTCTAGAGTTCACATCCAGATTCATAGGCACTTTACGTGACTGGTTTGTCAGGCTACCACAAGTTGCAATGCTAAGGTTTTACCATGTCCAGACAATAGCTGAGATATTAACAACTCTTCATCAAGAGTTTGTTGGTAGTACAACTGAATATGATGATATGGCAAGGGATGAATATTTCAAGATGAAATGATGTTCACTACAAAGAAAAGATATTGACAAACACTATTAGAGAATGACTAGAAGATTTTATCTTATTGGAGGAGCAAATGATGCAAATTTGAAACAAGCATTCATGATGTCATTTCCAGATAGCATTTCTAACCATATCCAGTTCCAGTTAAGAGAAAAAGAATGTTGATGTCAACTGTCTTACACTTGGAGAAATCTACTAGAGAATTCTACTTGCAGTAGATAAGATCTGTGCATAACAAAAGATGGTCAAGGAGCTTACGACATTTGACCAAGACTCTTCGTGGAAGAAAGTGTGCAAAAGATCAGACCTTCAGATCAAGTGCAAAGATAAGAATTGCATTGTTCCCCTAAGAAATCCAAAAAGTTCCACAAGTGGCGACCTCTTGATTCTTTTAAATCAAAAAGACACCGGCGAAAGAAGTACAAATTCTTTAAACGTCGTAAAGGCAGATTCAAGAAAGGTGATCGATGCTACGTATGTGGCAAGAAGGGGCATTTTGTAAATAATTGTCCTAACAAACCAAAGAAAGCGGCCAAGATCATTCAGAAGATCCATCAGGTTACACAAGTGGATTTAGATGATGCAGATGTAGAATCATTGTTCTCATTAGATGATGAAGCTGACTTAAGAGCGTTGTTCGCAGTTGAATTTACTGATTCAAAATCAGAAGAAAATGATGATGAGTATCTTGAGGAGATTCCTTCTCAGTACTCTATCTTTCCAGATCATTTCATACCCCCTGTTTTGACCATTGAACCATTCCCACTTCAATCAGAATCACAACCCTCAACAACTTTGACTTTATCCACTCTACCAGCAGTCTGCTCTAATCAGACTATACATCCGATTCCTTTAATTCCTATTACCATATTTCCTCATAAGTATGCAAAGCCCATTAAGCTTATTGCACTCATTGATACTGGAGCCCATAGATCAATGATGAATCCAGCCATTTTTCCAGAACGGTATTGGACACATTATGATAAGCACTTTCAAGCTGTTGATGGAAAGATATTCACCACAACTCTCAGAACAAGGAATCCCATTAAGTTACAAGTCTTCCTAGAGCTTACAGTATGGACTCATGTCCTAGGATCAAATCTCCCTGATAAGGATTTGGTTCTCGGATTTGATTTGTACTTTAAGTTGAACAAATTATCCATTCTACATACTGGAGTTAAGTTGAAAAACCGAATGATCCCATTCACTACCATACCCTCTTTTTTCACTCTACAACCTTCCCAAATCTACCCTACCTTATCTTCTGATCTGGTAAAGGAGTTACAAGAATTTTGCTGTGCTCTGTCTCATACAGAGTTTTCTCAGAAACATCCATCTCCTTTATGGACTCGTCCAGAGTTTTTCAGAACTCTTCCAATCAAAAATTCAGAAGACATCAATCCCACCAAAGCCTCTCATCCTGGTATGTCACCAGAAGATATGAAGCTTGCAGTAGCTAAAATGTTCTCAATTAATGGAGCAAGGATTGATTCAACTCACTAAGTCAAATTGGGCATGCCAAGCATTTTATGTCAATAAGAGATCAGAACAAGTCAGAGGAAAAAAAAGGCTAGTCATTGATTACAAGCCTTTAAACCATTTTCTCAAAGACGACAAGTATCCTCTTCCGAGGATAAATTCCATGTTTCCATTTATGGCCTCTGCAAAAATCTTTTCAAAGTTTGATCTTAAGGCAGAATTTTGGCAACTGGGTATAATACCTGAAGATAGGTATAAAATAGCTTTCTGCATACCGAACCATCATTACGAATGGACGATCATGCCATTTGGGTTGAAAGTAGCACCCTCACTGTTTCAGAAAGCAATGATAAGGATCTATGAGCCTCTGCTTCATACAGCCTTAATCTACATTGATGACATATTATTGTTCAGCCCAGACATTCAGACTCACAATGAAATAGTCAAGAAGTTTATTGAGCTCACAAGAGCCCATGGAGTTATGTTGAGCCCATCGAAGATGCAGCTGGCCCAAACAACAATAGATTTCCTTTGAATGCAATTTTCCAATGGAACCTATAGACCTCAGCCACACCTGACCCAACAGTTTCTTGGAATAGCCAATTACATCAGGCAATTCATTGTTCACTACAGTAAGTTGGTAAAACCTCTTTATCAACTAACTAAGAAAGAAGCATCACCTTGGTCGGCCATCCATACAAAAGCAGTCCAAAAGATCAAATCAGTGACTCAAACACTCCCCTATTTGCAGATTCCCTCTATAGGGAAAAGATTGCTTTAGACTGATGCATCTGATGAACATTGGGGAGCAGTGTTATTTGAAATCCTTGGAGATAAGAAAGAAGTTTGTGGATATGCCAGTGGTCATTTCAAAGATAGTGAGCTGCACTACCATTCTACGTTTAAAGAAATCTTAGCAGTAAAGTATGGAATCAAAAAGTTTGAATTTCATCTAATAGGACATCACTTTACAGTTGTCATGGACTGTTCGTCCTTTCCAAAGATGTTAGATTTCAGACAGAAAACTATTCCACACCCACAGCTATTACGATGGAAAGAATGGTTCAGCAGATACAGTTTTGAAGTTCAGCATATAAAAGGGGATAAGAACTTGATCCCTGATTTCTTATCCAGACCACCTCTATCTATTCATCTCATCTCCTCTTCTTCGGAAATTTCACTGATCTATATGGCTTCGCCTAGCTCAAGCTCGCCTTCTTGTACTCCACCTCCACCTCCATATGGTTTTCTTGGAGACACTCCACCTGGATGTTCAAGAACTGATCTCAAGAAAATAAGAAGCTTTGCACAGAACATGTTGTTCACCTACATGATTCTATTTCAAGACAAGATTGGAAGTCCAAAAAGAATTGTCTATTGTCCTGCTAAGTATCCCTGGGTGATGATTTACAGGCTTACTCCAGCATACATGTTCCCTGAACAGTTATGGTACTTATGGTGTCAATCGACATTGTATTACCATGCAGTACAAATTGAGCTGATACAAATGCTTACACTCATTAATAATAAAGAGAACCTGCAAACACCACAAGTCAAGTTTCTGACCTAGTTTCAACCTCTTTCATACTGGAGACAACACTTTGCAGAACTCATCCTTCAGAATTCAAGTCCAAATCATGCTCCAGATTTCATAACAGATATTTTCATTTTTCACCAATCCTATACAACAGTCGCAGGCACTTCCAGAATAGTCACTCTCACCAGATGCAGAATATGGCAAGTTCATTGCATTGAAGACCCAGCAAATCAAGAAGATATAAAGGCATCTCTTCTCAGAGAACTCAAGATTGATAATAACTTTCACCATCTTCCACCAATTAGTTTAACAGCAATTGGTCCAGACCCATGTAACAAAATAAAAATGTTTCCATGGCCCCCAGTAATAAAACCCAAGTTCAGAGAGGAAGATGAAGAATATGTTTTTGATCCGGATTCTCAAGATGATCCTTTCTACAGGCCCTGTGAAGATGATGTTTCCATCACAGTCCCAAGGTCACAAGCAAGTTCCAGCTCTAGGCCCAATCCAACACCTGAAAGGTCTATGTTCAACATGGATGAAGATGTGGACTTTGCCCAATATTGGAATTCTCAAGCCAGATGTTGGGATCCTCCACCAGAATCCATTCGGTCCAGAAGATATCCAAATAGCAGGCCCATTCCACCAGGAGAAAAATACTTTCTAGATAATTGGCCCATGGATAGCCCAGTACCAGATCTAGAAGATCAGAATCTATCTCCATCACATGAGCCTATCCGAAAATGACATTATGTTTCCCACTTATGATAAAGTAGATGTGATAGTAGCTTTTATGAGTGTGTGTTACTATTTGCTTTACTTTAAGTCAAGTTTATTCTCTTTATGTCATTGTAAGATAGTGCTTGCATTATTAAAGTACTATTTAGGAATCTTTGAATATGTCAGCAGTGATGTTATATGACACTGCCTAAGTATTATAAATAGCTCTTCCATTAGTTGGAAGAGACAGGATGTAATTACCCGAGTTTGCAATAAACAATATGCTTGCTTAAACTCTCTCCTCTAAGCTGCTAATCAGCTAATAGTAGCCAATATACACAGTCTCTTCGATCGTTCAAGTTAGCCATTAGTCAATGAAAGTTATTTTAAGATTTCAGAAGTTGAGAAAGCATAACAGAACAGTCCTACCAGTGGCCAAAGAGTGTGCCTTCAGGATAGTCATACCATGTTTCTTGATTCCTGACTTCTTTGGTGAGTTTCATCCCTATGGTAAGTTAGTTTAATTCTTATTTGGTATATAGGCTGGAATACCAGAACACTCTGCGCTCTACTGGGGCAAAGGACGGTAACCATCCTGTTGTGAGACTGGTTTAACAATGCCACGTACCAGTAAGGATTAGGCTGGCTTATTAAACTACATCCATTGCCAGTGCCAGAATGGAAATGGAAAAGAATAACGATGCATTTTTTTTATGGATTGCCAAGAACTCCACGGAGAAATGATGCAGTATGGGTAATTGTTGACAGATTAACCAAGTCAGCACACTTTTTACCTATCAGATGGGGGTGTACACTCGAGAGTTTTGCCAAATTATATGTGAATGAGATAGTTAGATTGCATGGCATTCCAGTGTCCATTGTGTTTGATAGAGATCCAAGGTTTACTTCACATTTTTGGGTGAGTTTATAGAATGCATTGGGAACAAAATTGAACTTTAGCACTGCATTCCACCCACAAACTGATGGACAATCAGAGAGGACTATACAGACATTAGAAGAAATGCTCAGAGCATGTTCTATGGAATTCAGAGGTGCTTGGGATGAATATATATCATTGATTGAATTTGCTTAGAACAACCAGTATCATAGCAGTATCCAGATGGCACCATATGAGGCATTGTATGGCAGAAAGTGCCAAAGCCCCATCATTTGGGATGAAGAAGGAGCACATGCATTAGAAGGGCCAGAGATAGTGCAAGATATAGTGGATAAGATCAAGGTTGTCAAGAATAAGCTAAAGGCAGCCCAAGATAGACAGAAAAGTTACGCTGATCAGCATAGAAGGGAGATGGAATACGAGTTAGGTGAAAAGGTGTTTCTTCGTGTATCTCCATGGAAAGGGATAATCCGATTTGGCAAGAAGGGTAAATTGAGCCCAAGATACATAGGGCCTTATGAAAATCTTGATAAGATTGGTCCATTGGCTTATAGGTTGACTTTACCACCCGAGATGGCTCAGATACATAATGTGTTTCTTGTGAGCATGCTTAGAAGATACAGGTTAGATCCTACACATGTACTTAAAGATCAAGCCATTGAGATTGCAGAGGACATGAGTTATGTTGAGGAACCAGTGTAAATCATTGGATACAAGAGTAAACAGCTAAGAAACCGAGAAATACCTTTGGTTAAGGTATTATGGAATAACCATTTACAAGAAGAGGCAACATGGGAAACAGAAGAAAATATGAAAAAGCAATATCCACACCTGTTTTTAGGTATTAATTTCGAGGACCAAATTTTTAAAAGGAGGGGAGAATTGTAACATCCATGACCTTCCCCATATGCATTTCATTGAACATAAGCATCTTGTATACAATTCAATTGAACACGTGCATTTCATACATATTTTCGTATGGCATGCACTAGCTACGTGTCCCCATATGCATTTCATTGAACATAAGCATCTTGTATACAAGTTCATGGCATGCACTAGCTACGTGTCCTAGTATTTGGCAATTGTATCGAGTCACATGTGTATCCTTATAACCTAAATGATGATAACAAAGTATTAGAAATGAATTGAATAAGGTGACTAAATTAAAGTAAGTAAAATGACTAGATTAAGATTAGTAAACATTTATATTGTTAATTTAGTTAAATCGGGTCAAATGATTAAGTTGTATTATTGTGTGCATTAGTGGAATTACATATATATGTAAATAATAATAATAATAATAATAATAATAATAATAATAATAATAATAATAATAATAATAATAATAATAATAATAATAATAACAACAACAACAATATAACATAAAATGAAAATGAAACAAAAGAGAAATAGAAGAGAAGAGAAATGAGAAATGAGAAGAGAGAAGAGAAGAGAAGAGAAGAAGAGAAAAAGAGAAAAAGAGAAAAGCATAAAAAACAAGTTGGCTTTATCTTCATCTTTCTTTCCCATTTCTGCCTTCTTCTCCAGCCCGACTTCTTCTTCAATTTCCTCCATTTCAGACTTTAATTCATCCTTTTTCACCTAGTTTTTGAAGCATATTGATCCCTTGCAAAGTCGTTCTTGGTAAGTAATCAATTCTTATTGCTATAGGGTTGATTTGAGTTGCTTAGGTTCATTAATAGGCACTGATTTTCAACCCGATTTTGATGCACATAACAATTGATTTTGGAAAAGTTTAAAACACAAAAGTTGTTCTTTTATGTCTTATATTTATGGATATGTAAACATGTTTGCATGATTTGGTGTATAGGAAGAGAAATCCTCTCTCTATTGAAACTGGTCAGGGTGTGAACCCTAACCAAGTTAGCTACTGTGTTCTTTGATTTCGAATATGTTAAAGCCATTATTTGAAATATCTCAAAACATAAAAGTTGTAGATATATGTGTGTGGTATCTGTAAAAAAAATTTCATATTCATAGGTCTTGTAAATAGTGAGTTATGGTGAATGGAACCATGACTATCCCATAGTTTGAATTGCCTGCTTAGTGCCCTAGGCAGATCCAGCAATGTGTTTGGCAAATTTGAGCTCGTTATAGCTAGATTATGTAAATTATCAAAACCATACAGATATAGGTATATGTCTTAGCTAAATTTGGGTACTAATATCAGCTTATTGGGTTATTTATAGACTAATTTATGGCCTTTGGAAGTCATACTGGTCCGGAAGCCAATTCTATTCTGGACCAGTAAAATGTTTGTTATAATTTGAAGACCTTAGAGACATAACTGATAAAAGTTTTAAACATGAAAAATGTTCCATATGAACCCACATAAGTGTATGTAAAGTTTCATTAAAATTGGACTTATAGATTATACGTTATGATGAACCCAAATGAGTACCCTGAAACTGCCTAAAGGCAGAAAACAGAACACACTTAGAAATTCCACAAAATATTGTCCAATGATCCTTGATAATGTAATGATGGATAATTTGTTACATTGTGGTACATATAAATGGTATACTTGTGGTATATTTGAAGTATATGTTTGACATATGTGATATATATACATGGTATATGTATAGTATATGGAAGGTATATGTGTGGCATATGAGGTATATATGTGGTATATGTATATTATATGTGATAAGATACAATGGTTGATGAATACTTAAATACAAGAGCATATGCATATGGACTAAAAAGGCGTTGTGACTAGTTAATTGATATTGTAAAGCAAAAGAAGAGGCCTATGGCCCAACAAATGTGCAAATGAAACAAATGATCAAGCTAGCTAGCAAATGCAAATGCAACTGTTCACATGGAAACCCGGGGCAATGTCTGTTTAACTTAGTCACAACAAAATGAAATAAGCAAAGCATTTGCATACATAAGGAGTAATGATTATATGTTTCAACTTTGTTGATATTTTTATGATACTGATGAATAGAATGGAATACATGGTATGTATTGGATTTGTGACTTATTATTATGAGTTGTTTGGTACTTTAGAGCTCATTGGATGATTATTCTCACTGAGCCGCAACTCATGAATTTGCATCATTTTTCAGGTAAAGAAAAGTGATAGCTCATTTTGAGTAGCGTATAGAAGACATGGAGCACAGGTCACTGGCCAAGCCTCATCACTCTCTCTCCTTGCATTCCACACAAGCATGAAAATATGTCATATGTGTTTTGTATTTACGGGTTTGAATATGTATAGTCATTTTGGAATGAGTCTAAAAATGTATAAATGAAAGCAACTCGAAAATACTTATGTGTAAAGTTTATGTTTTGATATATGCGATATAATATATTGTGGTGAAAACCTCAGTGTTAACTTTGCAAAGTCAGTGAATAATATTACAGGATATGAGACTTGCAAGTCATTGAATGAAATTATAGGATATGAGACTTGCAAAGTCATTGAATTATATTACAGGATATGAAAAAAATTTACTAGTATTGTTAACAGGGTGTTTTACCTTTCCAGTATGCTATGTATGATTAATTGATACAGGGATAGGTTGAACTCAAATGTATAAGATGTGGTGTTACAATTCTAATGGAAGGTGGGATGTTCCTTCTCCTCCTCCTCCTATTTCTACTTCTATATGTATGGATCCACGAGATTAACAAAAAGAAACCCAGTTGCATCTATGATGAAGAGACCTAAGGGCTATCATGTGAGAGAATCGAAAATTTCAGTGGCTCTTGATGAATTTTATGGGCCACTGCCCTTTCCTTCCTTGATTTTGCCATTCACTTCCAACATTAATACACATACTTGCTTTTAAGTAAAAAATTTTAAATATGCGAAACACCTTTGGTTGGTATGATGAAATTATTGAATTACATCAAAATATATATAAGTCCTCTCCCTAAATGGTAAGTTACTATATATTCCCATTTTCATGAGATGACTCATGAATATATATTTTACACAATTATGGTTCTTTAAGTTGGCCATAAACATTATCCATAAATAGAATTTGTTAAAATCATTTTATTTTCATTTAGTTTTCTTTAACTAAATATATAAATTAATGTTTTATTTATGTCTTGATAAGTGGATAGAGGAAAGAAAACAAAAAAGAAAACAAATAGTATTTCTTTTTCTTTTAAAAAAATAGAAGGCAATTAGAGAAAGAAAATAATAAAAATTAGATTTCCAGGTTTGTTTTCAAATTGTTGGAAAATTTTCTATCCATTAGCTTATTACATGAGATGTTTCTCCATTTATAGTAATTTTTCATATTACTACTTACTACACCAATGATTTAAAATGAATGTTATATATTTATTTTTGTTTTACTTTATCCATCTTTTGACTAACACCTATCTTTATTATTTGAGTGATATGAGTTGGCATTTTTGCCTATGAGATTGATTCAGTCTTAACACCTATCTTTACTCTCTTCATACCTCCTAAGTGTCACTGGCAACCCAATCACGAAGTCCATAGTAATCTGCTCCTATTTCCATTCTAGTATTGTGATAGGCTGCAGTAACCCTAATAATACTTGATGTTCTACCGTGACCTACTGATAAGTCATGCATTTAGTTGTACACTTTGTGATATCTCTCTTAATGGTTGCCCATTAATACTTACTCTTCATGTCATGATACATCTTAGTGTTTCCCAGATGCATAACATATCAAGTTTCATATACCTTCCGAAGGATCCTCTATCTCAACTCTTCAACACTGGGCACACATAAGCGACCCTGATAATATAGCCTATCATCTTACTTCATTATATATCTAGGTCTCCCCTCTTGGATACCAACTCAGTTGTCTTAATGAGCTTACTGTTCTTCCTCTGTGCATCTATGATCTCCTAGTTAAGTGTAGGCCAAATGTGCAACTTTGACACCATCTTCCTACTAAAAGCATTTGCCACTATATTGACCTTGCCTGGGTGGTAATCAATAACACAGTTATAATCTTTTATCAACTTTAACCACCATTTCTGCCTCAAATTAAGATCTCTCTGTGTGAGAAGATATTTCAAACTTTTATGGTCAGTGTAGATGAAACATTTCTCCCTCTAAAGATAATGGCGCCATATCTTCAATGCAAAGACAATGGTTGCTAACTCTAAGTCATGTGTGGGATAATTCTTCTCATGTGTCTTTAACTACCTGGATTCATATGCTACTACCTTACCTTTTTGCATCAATACACACCCTAGTCCATTATGAAAAGCATCATTGTAAATGACATACTCCTTATCATGAATTGGTTATGTCAAAACTAAAGCCTCTTTTAACATCTTATTTAGACTATTAAAACGGTCCTACCATTTCTCTAACCATTCAAATTTCACATCCTTCGTCAGTAGTCTAGTTAAAGGAGAAGTAATCATTGAAAATCCTTTAACAAACATCATGTAATAACTAGCTAACCTAAGGAAACTCCTAATTTCAATTGTATTACAGTGAGGCTTCCAATGCATAACAACCTCTATATTATTAGGATGAATTCTTATACCATTTGATGACATAATGTGTCCAAGAAAAACTACTTCACCATGCCAAAATTCACATTTCGAGAACTTGGCATATAATTTATGCTCCCTAAGTGTCTGTAACACTATTCTCATGACAACCTCTATCTTATTAGGATCAATTCTTATACCATATGATGACATAATGTGTATAAGAAAAACTGCCTCATCATGCCAAAATTCACATTTCAAGAACTTGGCATATAACTTATGCTCCCTAAGTGTTTGTAACACTATTCTCAAGTGTTGATCACACTCCTCAAGTGTCTTGGAATACACCAAAATATCATTAATAAAGGCCACAACCCAAAGGCAAAACCACAAATTTATAACGCATGTATCTGGTTCTGAACGCTGTCTTGGCTATATCTTTTGCCCTAACTCTTAACTAGTGATATCCTGATCTCAAGTCAATCTTTGAAAACACACAAGCATCCTTTAGCTGATTAAACATGTAATCAATTTGTGGCAAAAAATATTTATTCTTAATCGTCACTTTATTCAATTGTCTATAATCTATGCATAACCTCATAGACCTATCTTTCTTTTTGACAAATAACACTGGTGCACCCTATAGAGATATACTCGATCTGATATAACCCTTATTTAAAAATTCCTATATTTAGGCTTTTAGTTCTTTCATTTCAAATGGTGCCATTCTATATGATGCTATTGATATGGGTGTTGTGTCTGGGGTGAGCCCTATAGAGAACTCAACCTCCATGTCAGGTGGTAATCCCATAATATCTTCAGGAAAAACATTTGGAAATTCTCTAACTGTAGGGATATCCTTAAGATCTAGATCTCCCTTCCTAGTGTCCACAACATGAGCCAAATAGGCTTCACATCCCTTCCTCATCATTCTTTTTGCCTTCACCATTGAAATAACTCGTGGAGGTTGTGGAAATAACTTGTTTTCCACTTTCACATCTTCCTGTTCGGTGGTTTTAAGTACCACAAAATTTGCCTTCTAGTCTACTACTGGCACATGCTGTGAAAGTCAATCCATGCCTAAAATGCCATAAAATTCATGTAATGGAAGCTCTATCAATTCTGCCAGGAATTCTCTCCCATGTACAATTAAAGGACATCCTTTATATACCTGGTTCACTATCTTACTATGACCTAAGGGGTTTGTAACCTCAATCTCATATTCAAGATTCTTACTAACCATATATAACATCCTTGACTTTTTCCATATGCATTTCTATATACATTTCATTTGGACTTATACATCTTACATGGATTTCACTTGAACATATGTATTCCATATGTATTTTCATAAGGGACAAGTTCGTGACACATTAGCTACGTGTCCAAGTATTTTGCAATTGTGTCGAGTTGCATGTATGCATTTTATAATTTAGTTGAGGATGACATGAAATTAAAATTTAAGTAGATTGAAATAATAGAAATATGACATAGTTAATTTAATTAAATTGAACCAAAGGATTAAATTTCATTTTGTGTTGATTTGTAGAATATATGTATAGATATAATAATAATAATAATAATAATAATAATAATAATAATAATAATAATAATAATAATAATAATAATAATAATAATAATAATAGAAAAAAAGAAAACAAAAGAGGAAAAGACAAAAAAAAAAGAAGAAAAAAAGGTTGTACAATCGGTGGCCGTATCTCACACTTTGCTTTTTCACTGTTTTCCCATTCTTTGCTTCTCTTCCATGTTCTCGCTTTCTCCTCCACTAAACAGCTCTCATATCTTCAATTCTTGTTTCTCTTCAAAGTTCCAACAACCACTTTACCTTAGCAAGGTTAATTATAATTGGTGAATGATAATTCCTTATTGTGCTAATCATAGTTAGAGTTGTTTATAGTTGTAAATAGTAGCATATACCACTTTGATTTTGAAGTAAAAAAAGATTGAATTTAAAGAAGCTTAAAACATAAAATTTGTATATACATGTATTATCTATTTGTATATTGAATTTTAGATTCATATATTGTAATGCCTTCCATCCCGCATAGCCAGGCAAATCTCACTATATTAGCTAATGCCACATGACTACGTCTGAATCTACTTGTCTGAATTAAAACTTTTCAATGTATTTCTATATTAACATTTTCACTTCTGAATCAATCTCATATACATAAACACAAATTTTTCTCATGTATCTAGATCACATACATAATCGTAACAACATTAACTTGGGCATTAAAGTCCCTTATTACAAAATCTGTGCTCCTAGTACGTGTTAGGAATTTATTACATGCCTTTTATTATTACAAACATGAATTTGTTGTCTCTATCCCATGACATGTAGAAAAATAAATAAAATGTATGGAATAATGAATAGACTCAACTAAAATCAACCTTGATTGCTCTGATTGACTTGATCTTCTCTTCTTGTAACTCAACAGTTTACTAGCTCCAAATTTTCTTAGCATAAGCCAAAATTACTAAGACAAATGTACCATACCTAAACCCTCAAAATGACTCATTTGACATCTATAGTTTTTTTAAATTTTAAATTTGAGAAATATAAATTTTTTTATGCATCTAACATCAAAATAACATATTTTTAATCATATAAAAATTATTTCAAGATGCTAAAAATAAAATAATCATATAAAAAAATCAAACAAAATAGTTCTGTCAGGTATGACAAAACAATTCCATTTTTATGTTTGTTTAAAAATTAATTAAATTAATTTTTAATTAATTTTTTGACACTTTCAGAGGCTTAAACACATTTTCAATATGTATAAATAATTTTTCCATAATCAAATTACAAGAAAAATATGAACAACCCCATCAATTAAGCTAAACAACAATATATGTTATAAACAATGCAATTTCTAGCATTTTTGAAACAAATCTTAAATTAATTATTTGAATCATATTCAAACTATTTTTTAATCAAACTAATTATCCTTAATCATTCTATGATTAGATTAGAGAAAGAAAAATATGTAAAAAAAATTTTAGAAATTAATTTCAAAATTTCAAATTGATCCAAAACTATCAAAACCGTGCAATCCCATTGCACTTTTAATTAAAATTAATTTGAATGGACACAAGGAGGGCTTTGATACCACTGTTAGATTTTGAAGACAAATTTCATTCATAAACACAATAGAAAATTAAAATTTTTAAAACCGAAAATAAGGATCTTGCCTTTGCCATTAAAACTTATTTATCAAAACATAAAAAGATTAGAAATTATACCTTATAATTTTTTGATTTGTTCTTCAAATTTTCATCTTATTGGGTTGAAGCAAACCACAACAATTTACATTAGGACGTCTCTAATATTAATACATGCAAAAATGTAAAAAGAAACTATAAGAGAAATTGTTGAATATACCTCAAAGTGCTAGCAATGGTGTATGCTCTATTTTGAGAGAATATGAAAAACAACTATTATTTTTCATTTTAATTTTTATTAAAATTATACCTAGGTACAAAGTATAGAAGACAATGGGAGGGATTTTGGGAGTTTTACCTTAATTGGCTAATTAAGGCCAATTAAGCAAGCTGCTAGCCGCTGACTAGTTGGCCTGCCAACCCGTGCAAGCCCGTAACCCCTCCAAGCAATATTTCCATACAATCTCATTGCAATTCGATCCAAAATAATTCTCTAATATTTTTGGATCCCATCCAATACCATTTTACTCATTATTAACATCTCTAATGCATGTGATCTATTATGTTTCCAGTTATGTTGGCCATATAAAATAATAATTAATTTAAGCAAGTCATGAGTGGCATCTAACAACACATCATGACTCCCAATTGATCGGAAAATTAGTGGTTTGACTACAAACCTTTCCATAGACAATTTTTGTGAAATTAATTATTTCACCATTATATACCGTACTTGGTTTAGAGTATGGACATGTGTCAACTCCTACTAGACTGACTATGTCACATCTAGCCCAAGTAATGTTAGTTCTTATCCCTGAGGCTCATTACTCTGTTAGATATGTCAATGAAAACTATCTTGATGAGATTTCTACTTTGTCCAGAGATTCCCGAGTAATGACCCCAACAAGAGGCCATGGGTATACATTCCTTCTATCAATAGTGGTAAATCTTTTACTGGTTACCCAATTACCTTCGAATACCTCAAGTTGTACCCAATTACCACCCTATGAGCAATCTCCTTGAGGCAACAAGGAATATAATCAAAGTATAGAATCAGTATCCAAGATATATGTTAAACCTTGAGGGGTATTTCCGTTATTTTGATGATAATAAATAAAATAGCAATATTGTATTTAACATACTTGTTTTCTAAGTCTATTAAACAGGACATGGAATAAAATAGCAAGAATGGAGATTGAAAGAATAATCCTTGAAAGGAAAAATTAAGGAAGTAGCATGTTCACGCCCGTGACTATATGTGTCACGCCCGTGAAAGAGCTAACGGTTATCAAAACCAACATTTGAAGTTCACGGTCATGAAGGAAGAACAAACTATGAAATGGACATTTCAGTCACGCTTGTGAATCAAAACGTCACGCCCGTGAATGTTCATGCATTTTCATCTAGAGAGCTTCACGACGAAAGTCACCACTTGAATCATGGCTGGGAAGTTTGTCACACCCAATATGTCAAAACGTTCCAGAGAGCTTCACGACCAAGGTCACCACTTCACTCACGGCTTAGGAAGAGATGTCACGCTCGTGACCAGCGTAGTCACGCCTGTGAATCATGAAAGAGAAAAATGTGAGGCGCGATTATTTGGTTGGTACAACGGCTAGTTTCGTATTTAATGCACCCTAACTGCTATAATCAGCCCATTGAGTATAAATGGAAGTCATTTATGCATTCAGTACAAGAGGATAGCATTTACTTTGAATTAAATTCCAATTACAAGCTATTTGTACATTCAATACTTTGAGAACAAAAATATATTCTCTGTAAAAATCTTTTTGCTCTTCATTTATTGAGCAATTAAGATTTGTGAGTGTTTCTCTTTGTAATCATTACTCAAGTGAGCTTTGGGTATTTTTGGGTTAAGAGTAGAACACTTGTAAGGGTTAGTTGTGTGAGCCTCTAAAACACAAATTTAAAGGTTAATGTGTGAGCCTGTAAAAACACATAGTGAAGGTTGTTTGTGTGAGCCTATAAAACACAAGGAATTGGTTATTGTGTGAGCCATTAAAACACAAGGGATTTCTGGGTTAGGTGTGAGCCATTGTGAGAAACACCATAGTTGGGAGTGAGCTTGTAAAACTCCATTGTAACACTTAGTGTGTTAGTGAAACTCCCAATTGCGATTGGGGAGAGGAGTAGGGTTTGTTAACACCCGAACCTCTATAAAATCATTGTGTGAAATTTTCTCTATCCCTCCTAAAATTAACTATCTATTTCCGCACTTTAAAAGTTTAATTTTTAAACTCCAATTCAACCTTCCTTCTTGGCTTAATATCTGGGCAACAATTGGTATCAGAGCTTTGTCTAGCATCAAAGCCTAAAAAGCGCTAGTAAAGATTAAGATATGGCCAGTGAAGGATTCAAAAGTCTCAAACCTTACTTTGATGGAGCAAATTATGCCCATTGGAAGTTTCAGATGGAGACATATCTAGATAATGAAAGAATTGAAGTCTGGGATAGTATTCGAAAAGAATGGACACCACCAATTAGAAGAGAAGTTAATGGTAAAGAAGAAATCATGTCAAGAGATGATTGGACAGAGCCTCAAAGAAGAGCAAATTTCAAAAATAAGAAGACAATGACAATTCTCTCAAGTTCATTATCTATTGAAGAATGTGGCAGGATACAACACTGTTCAACTGCATATAGCATGTGGAAAACATTAGAAAGCTATCATGAAGGCCACAAAGCCACCTTGGATGATGAAAGCTCTTCAAGTAAAAAAGGTGACAATGAAAGCGAAAAGGTCAACCTATGCTTCATGGCTATAGAGGATCACATCTCGGATAAAGTAAGATCACTACACTCATACTCTTTCAATAATGATAGTAGTGATAATGATAGTAATAGTGACAGTGATGATGATGATGATGAATAAAGCCTAATAGAAGAATTGAATATAGAATTAGAGAAATATAGAAGTAAATTTAGTACTTATAGAAATAACATCTCTAATTTAAAAAATAAGATAGATAGTTTAGAAAAGGAAAACATAAAACTTAAATCATCTAATGAAACTCTCCAAAACTCATTAGATGAATACTCATCAAGACCCTCAACTGCTTCCTTACTAAAAGAAAATAATGCATTGAAAAATGAAGTTGAGGAACTTAGAAATTCCATTTCTAAATTTCACAAAGGTAAAGAGAGCTTAGATACTCTCATTGTGTCTCAAAGACCACCTTTAGTTAGACACGGTCTAGGATTTAAGGACTCATCATCATCTACTCACAAAACCATCTTTGTTAAGTCTAGAGAACGTCACATCTCCATACCTGTTAGAACAACACCAAAGAATAAGTATACTAATCCCTCTATACATAAAAGGAATAATCAAGGATTAACAAGCCTAAGAAAGAAGCCTCAAAAGACTAATCATGCCTTTATGTATAAGAAGTATGCATCTAGAGAAATGAAAATTAATCATGATTGTGCATGCCATCATTCTCAAAATAAATTTGATAGAAAAATGGTATTCAAAAATATTGAAAGACCAGAAAATAAATTTAGACCAAAACAATGTAATTATTGTATGAAAATGGGTCACATAAACAAATATTGCTGGATAAGGAAGGCTCATTGGGAACCTTCATATGCTAACCCCCAAGGACCCAAACTCATTTGGGTACCTAAAAATCATACTTGAATTGTGATTCTATAGGTATGCCTCAAGTCCACAATAAACAAAAATGCTTGGTTGGTAGACAGTGGATGCTCAAGGCATATGACAGGAGACAAAGAATTTTTCAATGAAATCAAAAGTATTGATGGAGGTAAAGTTACCTTTGGAAACAATGCAAAGGGTAAGGTAATTGGCATTGGTTCTATTGGTATTAATGGTACTACTTTTATTAAAGAAGTCTTACTTGTTGATGGCTTGAAACATAACTTGTTAAGTGTAAGTCAATTATGTGATAAAGGAAACAAAGTAATCTTTACTTCAAATGAATGTCTTATGATCTCTATCGATGGTCAGGAGATATTTAAAGGAAATAGAGATATAAATACATACATAATAAACTTACATGAATTATCTAACCATTCCTCTAAGTGTCTTGTAACTACTAGTGATGAATCTTGGCTGTGATATAGAAGACTTGGTCATGCTAGCATGGACTTAATACAAAGTCTCAGCACAGGAGAACTAGTAAAAGGACTGCCAAGAGTTAAATATGAAAAAGGCAAGACATGTGAACCTTGCCAAAGAGGAAAACAACACAAGTCATCCTTCAAAGCCAAAAACATAGTAAGTACTTCAAAACCTCTTCAACTCCTGCATTTAGACTTATTTGGACATACTAGAATTGCTAGCTCAGAAGGAAAACATTATGCATTTGTCATCGTAGATGATTACTCTAGATTTACTTAGGTAATTTTCTTAGCTCAAAAGAGTGATTCTTTTGAAAATTTCAAGAACTCTGCTAAAAGAGTTCAAAATGAAAAAGGGTACTGTATTTCAAAAATAAGAAGTGATCATGGGAAAGAATTTGAAAATGAAAACTTTGAAAGCTTTTGTCTTGAACATGACATTTCACATAATTTCTCATCTCCTAGGACACCTCAAAAAAATGGGGTAGTTGAAAGGAAAAATCGAACTTTAATTGAAATGGCTAGAACAATGCTTAATGAATATAATTTACCAACTTATTTTTGGGCAGAAGCCACAAACATTGCATGTTATATTTCAAATTGAGTTTTCAAAAGACCTCTTTTAAACAAAACTTCATTTGAGCTATGGAATGGAAGAAAGCCCTTGATATCATACTTTAGAGTATTTGGATGCAAGTGCTTCATATTAAACACCAAGGACAATCTTGGAAAATTTGCCTCTAAATCCGATGAAGGTATCTTCTTAGGATACTCTACAACCAGCAAAGCATATAGAGTATTTAATAAAAGATCATTAACTGTTGAAGAATCCATGCATGTTGTCTTTAATGAATCTAGTAGACTTGATCTTGTGAAAGGTAGTGTTCTTGATGATGTTGTAGGAAATATGGAAAGATTTGATCTTGGAAATGGGAAAAAAGAAAATGATCAAGAAGATTTGCATCAAAATGATTCTCTACCTCAAAATCAAGAAGAAAACGAACCAGAACTCCCAAAAGAATGGAGAATGATAAAAGATCATCCAAAAGAGCAAATCATTGGTGATCTCTCAAGGGGAGTAAGTATTAGATCTCATTTCAAACATCTAATCACTGACATTGCTTTTACTTCTCAAATTGAACCTAAAAATGTTGATGAGGCACTTAATGATGAAAGTTGGATAATTGCCATGCAAGAGGAACTCAACCAATTTGAGAGAAGTAAGGTATGGACCCTAGAACGTAGACCTAAGGATCATCAGATTATAGGTAGCAAATGGGTATTTAGAAACAAACTAGATGAACAAGGTTCAATAACTAGGAATAAGGCTAGATTAGTTGCAAACGGATATAATCAGGAAGAAGATTTAGATTATGATGAAACATATGCACCTGTAGCGAGATTAGAAGCCATAAGAATACTCTTAGTATATGCATGTCATATGAATTTCAAACTTTTCCAAATGGATGTGAAAAATGCATTTCTAAATGGTTATATAGAAGAAGTGTATGTAGAACAACCACCAGGCTTTGAAAGCTATGATTTGCCAAATCATGTTTTTAAACTTTCAAAAGCTTTGCATGGTTTGAAACAAGCTCCAAGAGCATGGTATGAAAGGCTAAGCTCTTTTCTATTAGAAAATAGCTTTACAAAGGGAAATGTTGACACCACATTATTTATTAAAAAGCATAAGCATGATATACTAATTGTTCAAATTTATGTTGATGATATAATATTTGGTTCTACTAATGAGTTGCTTTGTTAAGAATTTTCTAAGTATATGACTAGGGAATTTGAAATGAGCATGATGGGAGAGCTTAAGTATTTCCTTGGTCTACAAATAAAGAAAAGCAATGAGGGCATATTCATCAACCAATCCAAATATGCCAAAGATTTAATTAAGAAATTTGGTATGGAAGGATGCAAGAATGCCAAGACTCCTATGAGCACATCAACAAAATTGGACAAGGATGAAAAGGGTAAGGGCATAAATGAAAAGCTTTATAGAGGTATGATCGGATCACTTTTATATCTTACTGCTTCTAGACCCAATATAATGTATAGTGTTTGCTTGTGTGCACGATTTCAATCATGTCCTAAAGAATCTCATTTAAATGCAGTAAAAAGGATTCTAAGATATTTACATGGATCTTTGCATCTAGGTTTATGTTATCCTAGAAATTCATCCTTTTATATTATAGGATATTCAGATGCAGACTATGTTGGTAGTCTTTTAGATAGAAAAAGTACTTCAGGTACTTGTCACTTTATTGGAGAATGCTTAATTTCTTGGTTTAGTAAGAAACAAGTTTCAGTTGCTCTCTCAACTGCTGAAGGAGAGTATGTAGCAGCTGGATGTTGTTGTACTCAAATTCTTTGGATGAAACAACAACTTAAGGACTATGGTCATGAGATGAACCATATACCTATTAAATGTGATAATACAAGTGCTATAAATCTTTGAAAGAATCCTATTCAACACTCAATAAGTAAGCATATTGACATTAGACACCACTTTATTAGAGATCATGTTCAACATGGAGATTTTGCATTAAAATTTATAAGCATAGAAAATCAATTAGCAGATATTTTCACTAAGTCTCTAAATGAGGAAAGATTTAATTTCATTAGAAGAGAACTTGGTATGATTGATGGATTAACCTTGTAATTACTAAATTATGAAATCTTAATTGATGATTTTAAAATTCATATCACTAAATTAAAGGTAGAAATTTTGATGAAAATTTATGCTTTAAGGGATATAATCTTTATTTAAATGATTTAGTCTTATTTTTAGGACTTAATTTTATTTGATGAAAATTTAAGGGGAGTCACACTCGTGACATATGTTCATGCCAGTGACTTAAATAGCCAAAAGAGGCAGTGTCGTTCACGACTTGAGATACGATATGGTTTACGACTTCAAGTGGTGAAGCTTATTTTCATGGCTTCATTCACTACCGTAAAATGAGCGTTTAACGCCCGTGACGAATTTTCACTCTCGTGAACTTTTACACCCCAAAACTCACAGAGGCTTTCACGTTTTGAGTCACGGCTTGCTTCATGAGCATAAGTAGTGAAATTCAACATTTCACACCCGTGACTATTATTCCACCTCCATGACAGTTCATCATTCACGCCCGTGACATTCAAAGGTCACGACCGTGAACATATTCACGCCTTCATTCACATGTGGAACACTCCTTCAGCAAACCGTGAACATGACCATTCACGCCCGTGAAAACACACTTCACGCCCGTTAATGTATCGAGTATATAATAGAACAGTCGGTTATCTTTCTCATTTCAACTCTCCAACTCACAAAACCACTCTCATTTACACACATTCATTGAGACATTGAAGATTCCGGCCCTCAAGTCTCAAACGTTTCCTATAAATACCACTAAAAGTTCAAATCTTCATAAAAAATCATACACTCTTTGGGTTTCCATAAAAAATTTTGTCAAAAAGTTTCCAATGCATCACAAACCTATTTCTTCAAATCAAATGGAGACTGCTTTATCTAAGGGAAAGAGAAATAAATCCCATGCTCCTAGGAGGTATGCAGATTACCTCATGAACCGTATTCCAGAGCAATGCCATCCTAGGTACTCCACTTTGAAGAAAAGGGCTCTACTGTCATCAAGGTCTTTCGAATGGAAAACCGTCCGATCTCTAGGGCTCGAAATGGCTATGACAGAGCAACTCCAAGCCTGTCATTTGAAGGAATTCGTGAATATTCACCAGCCAACTTTGAGGGAGCCAACACTGGAATTCCTCAGTACTTTGCAAGTGTCACCTACTGGAGTGGTGAAATTCCAACTCTGTGACAAACCAAACACCCTCAATTCCACTGAATTTGGAGAATTGTTCGACTTACCATCAGATGACATCCTAAATGATAGTGAAGTAGAATTCTCTGCCCCTCGAGCTTGGACTCACTTTGGCACCGATTGCAGCTGAGATGTCAAGAAGACAAAAAGCACACATCTCAGGTCGCCAGTGCATAAGTATTTGCATAGGTTTCTGACCTATAGCATATTCACTAGAGGAGAAAGCAACGGGACTATCAGGAAATTGGAGCTCTTCTTCTTTGAGATGGCTCGCAGAGGACTTATTGTGGCACTCTCTAGATGGTTTGCAAACCATATTTTGTCCATCGCTACCAAACCCATAGGAGATATGTTGATTGGTGCATATGTCACCCACATAGCTGTGAAGCTTGAATATCTGAAGCTGGATGAGCATCATTTCAACCTCATCCCTGGACATCCTCGAGATCGCTTGTCCTTTATAAAGATGGGAGCGGCTGTCAGAATCGTCTTCGAGAACGATATTTTCTACCACTTCACCAACACTGCTAGGGAGATCATTTGGGAAGACAATGACACGGAGGACTTTAAAGTAGGCCTCCAAGGAGTCCAGCAGAAGAAGAGGGCTAGGGTTAATGAAGCACCTCCAGTAGCTGAGCAGGACATCGGACCGTCCTCGGCTTCCACACCGACTTTAGCACAGCAGGTGGTTGACCTCTTAGCACCACGTTTTGAGCAGCTGCAGACTTCAATGGATGAGAGGTTGGAGAACCTCAAATATTTCATGGAGTCTCGGATGAATAGCCTTGAGGCTGAAGTTGCTAGGCTTCGTGATAAGATGTCTGAATAGGAGTTAGGCTAAATTGTAGCCTAAATATTGCTTGTTTTGATGTTTTTAGTTACTTTTCTTGTTTGTTGTTGTGTAGAAATTTTCAATTTCCTTTCTAAACTTTATTTAACTTTGTTTTTATTTTTTCCTTTATTCAATATATTTGCTTTTGTTTACCTCATTGATATCTTTATATCCTTTTTGATTGATGACAAAAGGGGGAGAAAAGTAGCAATATATTATAAGGGAAAATGGTATCAAACTAGCAATATAAGGAGAAACTAGCAATATATATTAAGGTAAATGAATTTTGAATCAAAAATCAAAATTGAATTATGAATTGACATTGAAATAGATTAAAAGGGGTTAGAAACTTTGATTCAAAAATTCATATGCAAAGTATAAAATTAAGAAATTGAGCTTTATACACATTAGATATACCTTAAGTATACTTTGCATATACCTTCATGCGAGTAACAAAAATAAATATGCCATGATATACCTTAAGTATACCTTACATATACATCATGCCTTAAAAAGAAATTATGGTATATATTGGATATACTTCTCATATAACTTGCATATACTTAAAATCTAGTAAGTTTATTTCAATGCTACATCATTCTTTACAATTCTTGCATTTTATAAATTTTTTATCCTAAGTATATTTTGACGGGGAGACTTCTCAAAAGCACATATTGCTAGATTATTTGTCACCATCAAAAAGGGGGAGATTGTTAAACCTTGAGGGGTATTTCCGTCATTTTGATGATAACAAATAAAATAGCAATATTGTATTTAACATACTTGTTTTCTAAGTCTATTAAACAGGACATGGAATAAAATAGCAAGAATGGAGATTGAAAGAGTAATCCTTGAAAGGCAAAATTAAGGAAGTAGCATGTTCACACCTGTGACTATATGTGTCACACCCGTGAAAGAGCTAACCGTTATCAAAACCAACATTTGAAGTTCACGACCATGAAAGAAGAACAAACCGTGAAATGGACATTTCAGTCACGCCCGTGAATGTTCATGCATTTTCATCCAGAGAGCTTCACGACCAAAGTTACCATTTGAATCACGGCTGAGAATTTGTCATGCCCGTGACCCAATATGTCAAAACATTATAGAGAGCTTCACGACCAAGGTCACCACTTCAATCACGGCTTGGGAAGAGATGTCACGCCCATGACCAGCGTAGTCACGCCCGTGAATCATGAAAGAGAAAAATGTCAGGCGCGATTATTTGGTTTGTACAATGACTAGTTTCGTATTTAATGCACCCTAACAGCTATAATCAGCCCAGGGAGTATAAATGGAAGTCATTTATGCATTCAGTATAAGAGGATAGCATTTACTTTGAATTAAATTCCAATTACAAGCTATTTGTACATTCAATACTTTGAGAACAAAAATCTATTCTCTGTAAAAATCTTTTTGCTCTTCATTTATTGAGCAATTAAGATTTGTGAGTGTTTCTCTCTGTAATCATTACTCAAGTGAGCTTTGGGTATTTCTGGGTTAAGAGTAGAACACTTGTAAGGGTTAGTTGTGTGAGCCTCTAAAACACAAATTAAAAGGTTATTGTGTGAGCCTGTAAAAACACATAATGAAGGTTGTTTGTGTAGCCTGTAAAAACACAAAGTGAAGGTTGTTTGTGTGAGCCTGTAAAACACAAGGAATTGGTTATTGTGTGAGCCATTAAAACACAAGAGATTTCTGGGTTAGGTGTGAGCCATTGTAAGAAACACCATAGTTGGGAGTGAGCTTGTAAAACTCTATTGTAACACTTAGTGTGTTAGTGAAACTCCCAATTGCGATTGGGGAGAGGAGTAGGGTTTGTTAACACCCGAACCTCTATAAAATGCTTGTGTCAAATTTTCTCTATCCCTCCTAAAATTAACTATCTATTTCCAAACTTTAAATGTTTAATTTTTAAACTCCAATTCAACCCCCCTTCTTGGCTTAATAACTGGGCAGCAATATCCTTGAGTACCTCAGGTCTAAGGATACTTGAACCATTGCTATAATGAGACTATCATTGATATTTGAATAGATTATCCATATGATTGTTGGTCATATCCGCTAATTTAGACATCAAGTCACGCGAGTTGTTAAATCGACTCATCGGTTTGACCGAAGTCTAAATTTGGATTTTTATCGAAAAATAATTAAAATAATGACAATTAAGTATGAAATATGATCAATAAAGTGTTTAAAATATTTAAAGATATTAAATTTCGGTAAAGGACTAAATTGCAAATTTTAAAAAGTTTAGGGGTCAACATTTGAGGATTTATTGGGATAATCATAAATTAAATGCATACATGAATTTAACATTGATGAAGACTTCTAGAATTTGGCTTAGGTGTCCCATAATTATGTAGCTTGTCTTGATTCTCTTAATTGTTCCTTCATCTCTTCATATCTAGAATTTGCTCTCTTTTAATTGTCTCCCAGGTTTTTTGAAGCACCACACACCAAATGGCATACAACAATTAGCCAAGTGAGGTGCATGAACTAAACATTAATTAATGATTCTAGATTTATGCTTAGGTGTCCCCTATCTTAATAACTTTTGTCATCTTTTTGTGGATTGTTTCTTCTTCTTCCTTATCCATTTTCATTAAGGAACATTCTGTTCTCTACACCAACCCACGTTTTCCCCTTGTTCTTCCATAGCCAAACTTGATTCTAGTGAAAGAAAGTGAGAAAAGAGAGAACAAATAAGGTAAAATTCTATTTTCATGCTAAAGGAAGCTTAATAGAGTAAGGAGAAAGAGACGGATTAGGGTTTATGAAGTTTTAATAATCTAATTATAAATTTTAGGAACTCAAAGTGACAAAGAGCTTGATCAAAGGAGCAAAGGAAAGGAGAAAGAGAAGTAAAGAGAAAGAAAAAGAGGTTTGTGCATAACCTAAGGCAATAGCCTATTTTATTTTTTTATTTGCATGATTTAATTATTTGGCATATTGATGATTCCAAATTAATAGTATTTTGTGTTGAAAATCTTGGGGATGCATGTTTGCTAGACTTAGGATTTAATTTGGAAAAAAATTGAATGTGATTAGGTGTATGTTCCTTGCTGGAAATTGATGAGCAGTGTGCACTTAAACTATTATAACTTAATTTATGGAACTTAGTTTTGGATGTTGTTTATTGGGTTTGAAATCTAATACATATAGCTATAACTTTTATTTAGACTATAAAACCTGAATATATTTGTATTGTTCCAGAAAAATTCATAAAATTCGGATATAGAATCTGTCCAAAAATTATATGCAGAATTGTTAGTAAAGAGCAGTAAGTACTTAAACCGTTATAACTTGAGTTTTGGAGCTTGGATTTGTGTGTTATTTGTTCATTTGAAAGCTAAGATATAGGGTTATAATTTTTATTTAGACCATAATATCTGAATATGTCTATAATTATCCAGAAAAATTTATAAAATTCAGACTTAGAATCTGTCCAGAAAATTCTGGGCAGAATTGCTAGTGACCAGTCAGTGTTCATTTTATCATATCTTTTGATACAGAACTCAAAATTAAGGGATTCAAGTTTCCTATTAAAGCTATGATCCAGACCTAAAATGGTTAAGAAGATCATGTAACTAAATTCAGAACTTAATAGGACCAAAGTTAAGGTCCAAAACAGAGAATAGAATCTGCCAGTGTCAGGGCAACATATGAGTTGAGAAATGAAATGATAAAATGATGAGAACCTTGTAATATTATGTAATTTTTATTTTAATTAAGTGATTATGTGATTATTTTGAGACATTAAATGCATGAAAAGTGTGAAATTAATTGCTATGAATTTTTAATGAGATTGTATAAGCCTTAGAACACTTAACTAGAACCAACTTAGGATTGTTTGGCATGCCAAATAGGGGGGAGTATGATGAAAATGATTAAATCCATTAATGGAATTATTATCTATGCCGGGTTTGACATTATTATTTATGCCGAGTTTGACAATGTTATCTACGCCAGGATGACATTATTATCTACGCCGGGTATGACACGGTTATCTACGCCGAGTTTGACATTGTTATCTATGTCGGATTTGGCACTTATATACGCACATCATATTGCTCGGGTGGCACTCCTAAGTGCTTGGATGGCAACTCCGTTATCCTAGTTAGTGGTTCATAGGTGCCTTGGGCATAATTGAAAACATAAATAAAGAAGTTATGGAACATAAATGAATTCTTGAAAATAAAAATGGAATTACGAATTTTGACATGGATAAAAAGAAGATTTAGTGTTATGGGAAATAACAAGTTGTGGATAATAATGATTTGATAAAGTAAAATAAACATAAGATATAAAAGAATAAAATTTATGAAATGTAAATTGCATGGAAAAAAATGATTGAGTATAATTTGTGACATGCATTAATAGATGGTTGAGTGTCTTGGGCATAAATAAAAAGGTTATAGTAAATAAAGAAGTTATGGAAAATAGAAATGGAATTAGGAATTGTAACATGGTTAATTATGATGGGTTATGTAATGATATGTTAATTAAATAAATAAGTATGAGATAATATAATATAATTTGATGTCTATACATGCTAGAATACCATGATTTGCATGAGAATATGATTAAGCATGAGTTGATATATGATAATGCATGATTGTATAAAATAGTTTATTGCCTTATTTATATGCACCACTAAGCCAAGAGCTTAGCGTGGGAGTTTTCTCATGCAGATTTAGTAAAGAATAAATAAAAGATAGTAGATAAAGACAACGGTGATATAATCCAGTAAAGCAGTCTGTTGCACACATCATGGGTTACACAAGTTTTGTATATTATCTTGTAGTATTTGTAAAATAAATAGTATGTTTTATAAAGAACATGTTACTATATAAAAAGGTAGTTTAACTTTTATGTTATACTTCTTTTATAATGCAAAGTAAATAAATAGTAAATGAAAAAAAATATAGGAATGATTTTCATGTATACAAATTTTAAAAAATGATATTTTAACCGATGAAGTTAGCATAGCAGACCCTCATCCAGCCACAAGCTACTGGGGTGAAGGGGTGTTACATTGTCTCATAGCAAGTCATCCAATGTACTTAGCTACACTTAGCAAGCATCCATATGTTAACTTTAAACAACTCATGTTTACAAATTATGAGATCTACTGTTTAATCCAATCAAGAAGTATAAGATGTGCTAGTCCATCCGGATTAACAATGTCATGTCTCATTAATCCTATGACTAGGGATAATTTAGATACTAACATAATTACACATGATAAGAATCTCAATATCATGATCTCCTTCATGCTATGTTATGTATCAAGGACTTCATTAATTAATTTAAGATCACTATCAACTTATATATCAAATGAATATTAAATTAATGAGAATGCCTTTCATTAATCAAATAAATTTGTACAATAAGTGATAAAGGTGATTGCATTTAGAGCACTTCTTTAACACTTGATATACTCATTTATTATTATTGTTGAACCTTGAGGTGTATTTTCATCATTTTAATGATAAAAAATAAAATAGCAATAATATATTTAACAATGTTTGTGTTCTAAGTGTGTTAAATAGATATAATTTTATTAGAACATGAAGCAAGATTGAAAGACATCATTTGAAGATAAAAATCAAAGAAATAGCAAAGTCATGCCCATGACTACTAATGTCATGCCTGTGAATATAGCTGAGCACCAACTTTCCACCATTCAAAGTTCATCGCCATAAAGGATCAAACATACCGTGAATGATCAAACAAGTCACGCCTGTGAAATAACATTCACGCCCATGACCTTACATGTCCAATTCTTCCAGAGAGCTTCACGGCTAGAGTTACCACTTGCACCACGACTTGGAAGAACATTCACGCCTGTGAACGAAGATAGAGAAACATGTCAGACACGAGTTAAAAGTTGGTTCAATGGCTATTTTGGCAATAAATGCACCCAAACGACAAGAATTCACAGAGGGAGTATAGATGGAAGTCATTTATGTGATGCTCAGCTTATATATTAGGGATAATCCCATATATATAAGAAAGATGCCACAAGCTTAACTCGATAAATATGTCTGACTAAGTTTTTCTATCGTTTAAATTAAAATAATCCATTTATTTATATTGGATTTGGCTTATCGTTCTAATTATCAATATATATATATATATATATATATATATATATATATGTATATGTATATATCACCATATCACATATATTTATGGTAGTTGATTAAGTTACATAGTTGATCATTTATGGCGTACCAACCTCACACATGACTACTTGCAATATAATATCAAAATATAAGACATTCTCCTGAACCAAATACATGACATGTCTACCAAAACCCATATGTTTGGTCAAAATCAAAAAGAAAAGTAATTAGTAATCAACCTTCTAACTAAGTCTTTTGTGCCTCTTCTGATTTGACCTTGGATTTTCTTCCTGACCAATCACTTTCTACCATCTACAGTTCCAATTCCTGTGTGAGAAGAACCCATGCTAAGCTATCTCTAGCTTAGTGGTACATATAGGCATTAAGTTTTTCCCAAGCAGTCACACAAATGCATGTCTCAAATAAATCATGACACACTGAATTTTTATTGCATATTTGTCATATAAAAGAAATAATCACATCACATAACAGTATAAACATAATAACCATATTCAATAATTAAATTCTCACTACCTCATGTAAGCATTTCATGTTTTGTCACTTATGTCAATAATAAATTTTCCACATTTCATTCCATAGTCTTTAATTAGTATAAACCCAAATCTCTTTCCCGGACTGTCCAGATATGGGGTGTGAAATAGGGGCACTCACGGAGCTTAAGCCACCCTACTCACTATAATCTCAAGTCAAGGGCGCTCCCATAGCTTAAGCCACCTTGACCAAATATAATCATGTCATCTGTGTGTAATCAGGATCAGGGGTGCTCCTAGAGCTTAAGCCACCTTGTCCTTAAATCATATCCATATCGGTACCGTAACTTCCCCATAATGGTGTACCATTTATCTTATGTTAGTCCTCATGTAGAGAAATGGGCAATTAACACCATTAATTACTTGTTTCTATAACCAATACTCATTTCATATTAACACAATCATATACTCACAATTTATTTCAAAACCATGTAATAGCACGATATTTTATCAAATATTAGCATAATGTTAAGTTCATAGTTAATAACATTTCTATAATTTTAAAACATGCCATAATATATAATTTCATCATTGTGACATATAATTTATGTCACGCACACACAATCATATATAAGGGTAAAACAAAATACATATATGTACAAACCTCGATAGCGTTTTTCTTTTCCAAAATTTAAACTCAGAGCTTGTTCACTTTTGTTGTTCTCCCTATTGTTGAGAGCCTAATTTCAAAGCATGATTGTTACTAATTTGTTAAAATACTCATTCTTGATATAGTTTAAATAAATTACTATAATTAATTTTAATTTTTTTTTAAAGTTGGAACATGACCTCTTAGGACTATTGGCTTTATAAATTTTTATACACTTATCCAATTAATATGATTCCTATTCCTAATTAAATTTACCATATAAGAATAAAACATACTAAAATTTCAGAATTTTTGAACCATTACAAAATGTCTAGTGTAATTATATATATTGCTCTGTTTTCTGCTCCTTAGGCAGTTTTGGGTAACATATTTAAAAATTCATATCTTTCAATGTGTAGCTTGTTTTATTACTAAAATTTCTACATATTTATAAAAGGTAATTTGAAACATTTTTCATGTTTACAATTTTCCAAATTCTATTTATAAGGTCCTCAAACACTGGGTAGTCTATAACTGGTTCAGCATAGAGTACCAACCCGACCAGTTCAATTGTTCAACTCATAACTCACACAATTAATGAAATTTTAAGGTGATAATTTCACAAGAATTTAGATAAGATCTAGAAATAAAACTTTTATATTTTGAACTTTGGCTAATTCTACCTTTAAGAAGCCAAAAAGGAACACGAATTTACTGGAGCTGCACAGGTATGATAACACAACTCAATCAAGGAATAACTATAGTTCATTTCAGTATAACTCAACCTACACAAGAGATATTGATACGATATTTGGTAGAAACCTAAATAAAACATAGATACCTAAATAAAACATAGATATACAACCTTTAGGTTTAACAAAACCTTAGATTCTGCCATTAAGATGATCAAATTAAACAAACATTGTAGGTTATTCTGGTGACACGTCTCTCTGAACCAGTTTCACTTAAACAAGTTTACTCTTTCTGTACCTAAAATAATTTCATGAAATTTGACAGACATATAAACAACACATATATGAACAACTTTCATGTTTTCTATTGTTTCAAATTCGATTGATAACTCCCTCAAAAATAGAGTGCAAAAGACTGATACTATACAGTCCTAGTACTCTAAAAACACAAGAATAATTGAGAGAGGATTACTTACCATGAACAAATCTATTAGGAGTGAAATTCTTACAAATCATGAAGGAGATGATAAAGAAATGGAGGCTAGTGGTTTAAGGATGAAGAAGAAGAAGAAGAATGGAGATAAGATTGGTTTTAATATGGTAATAAATGCCATTAACTCAAAGACACCCCCCCTCCCATAAAACCACATTCGATCCCCTATCCTCTTTTCTGTTCTTTTTTTTTTTAACTTATTCTATTTTATTTATTTATTTTATTAAACTGTAATTTCATTATGATATGTCTAACCAAATTAACTTTATCAATCTATTTAGTTTATTTTTATTTCTTATTTAATAATTTACACAATTTATTTTTATCTCTAATGTCAATCATATAGTTTCTATGCATATCATACACTTATTCTAACTAGACTCTAATTAGTGACCATTACAATTTATGAATCCCCAAAAAAGAGGATAACAAAGAGAACAAGAACATAATTACTTTACATCTTTAATCTTGTTGTAGCCCTGTGCATTAATTATTTCTCAACAAACCTCTATTCTTTGTGAAAACCTAATTGCTCATAATTTCTGAGCATTGTTGGTTGGTGAATATTTTCATTGTAATCAATTACTCAAAAGTGAGTTTGGGTATATTGGGTCAAAAGTGAAAGAGTTGTAAGGGTTTATGTGTGAGCCATAAAACACAAGGAATTGGTTTTTATATGAGCCATTAAAAAGCACAAGGGAATTTTTGGGTTAGGCGTTAGCCATTGAGAGAAACACCATAGTTGGAAGTGAGCTTGAAAAACTCTATTGTAACACTTAGTGTGTTAGTGAAACACCCAATTGAGATTGGAGAGAGGAGTAGGGTTTGTTAATACATGAACCTTTATAAATCTTGCGTGTGATATCTCTATTTCCTCCCTCTATTTTATTTATTCTGCAAATTCAACCCATTTCTTAGTTCAATGTCTAGGCAATAATTGGTATTAGAGCTTGTCTGGCAACAAAGCCTAATAAGTGCTAGCAAAGATCAAGAAATGGCCAGTGAAGGATTTCAAAGTCTCAAGCCTTACTTTGATTTCATTGGAAATTCTGGATGGAGACATATCTTGATAGTGAAGGAGTTTAACTTTGGGATAGTGTTTGAAAAAAATGGACACCACTAACCAAGAGAGGAGTTGATGGTGAAGAAGAAATTCTTTCAAGAGATGACTGGACGAGGCCTCAACGAAGAGCTAATTTTAAAAATAAAAAGGCAATGACAATCATCGTAAGCTCTTTATCTATTGAAAAATGTGGCAGAATCCAACATTGTCTTACTGCATATAGCATATGGAAAACATTGGAGAATTATCATGAAGGAACCAAGTAAGTAAAATCCAAAGAGATTCAACTTCTTACTTCGGAATATGAACTCTTTAAAATGAAATCTAATGAATCCATCACCGACATGATGAACTATCTTCTAGCCATCATCAATGGCATGAGAAAGCTTGGAAAACACTTGAGTTTGGAAGATGTGAACAACAAAATTCTAAGAAGCCTTCCGCTCAAAGTCTATGGTTCAAGAGTTGCAGGTATAGAAGAGGCCAATGAAGACAAGAGCATCATGCCTACTGATGTGCTTATTGGCAAACTTGTAACACATGATATGGCAGTGAAAAGAGATAGAGAACTTGAAGCTGAACCAGAATAGGGAAAGCCTCTAACACGCAAAGCCTCTACTTCAAAATCTCAAGAGGTAATTAAAGATGATGAAGAGAAGAGTGATGATGAGAATGAGGACATTGCCATGCTTTCAAGAAGAATAAAATGAATAATTGAAAAGAGACTGGGCAATTCCCGAAACTTTAAACACTCCTCAAATGACTTTCCAAGAATTAAAAAGGAGGTAAAGTGTTGTGAATGTGGGAAGAAAGGACATATCAAACCAAAATGTCTAAAACACATGAATAAATTTCAAAAAAATGATGGGGAGAAAGGTCACAAAGCCATATGGGATGACGAAAGCTCTTCAAGCGAAAAAGATGATAATGAAGGAGAAGAGGTCAACCTATGCTTCATGGCATTAGAGGATAACTTCATGGATGAGGTAGGTCCTTCTTACTTATACTCTTTTAATGATAATAGTAGTGATAATAATAGTGATAGTGAAGATGATGATGATGAGCTGAGTTTAATAGAAGTGTTGAACCTAGAATTAGAAAAATATAGAAGTAGACTTAAAACTTATAAAAATAATATTTTATATTTGAAAAATAAAATGGAAGTTCTACAAAAAGATAATTCTGATTTTAAGACTTCTAATGAAACTCTTCAAAAATCTTTAGATGAGTATTCCTCTAGACCCTCAGCTAAATCGTTGCTTAAAGAAAATAACATTTTGAAAAATGAAGTTGAGGAACTTAGAAACTCAATTTCAAAGTTTCATAAAGGGAAAGAGAATCTAGATATTCTCATAGTCTCTCAAAGACCACCTTTAATAAGACATGGTCTAGGCTTTAATGAAACATTATCTTCCTCTTACAAGACTACATTTGTTAAGTCTCGTGCACCACAAACCTCCATAATTGAAGTATTAGTCCCAAGGGCTAAGAGCATAGCACACAAAAAACCCTCCATTGAAAAGAAGAATAGTCAAGGGTCACTTGGCTTAAGAGGGAAACCTCAAAAGATCAATCAGGCTTTTATGTATAAAAGGCATACACCTAGGAAGTCACCTATTCATCATGTATGTGTATGTAATTACACACCAACTCATTCTAAAAGGATGTTAAGACCTAAAAGCATGTCAAAACCAAAAAACATATATAGAGCTAAATAATGCAATTATTGCATGAAATTTGGTCATATCAACAAGCATTGTTGGATAAGGAAGGCTCATTGGGAACTTTCAAGTGTTAACCTCTAAGGACCCAAGTTAGTTTGGCTACCTAAAAACCAAACTTGAATCGTGGTTTTATAGGTATGCCTCAAGTCCACTCCAAAGGAAAATGCTTGGCTTGTGGATAGTGGATGCTCATGGCATATGACTGGCAATAAAGAACTCTTCAATCACATCAAAAGAATTGATGGTGGTAAGGTAACCTTTAGGAACAATGTTAAGGGTAAGGTAATTGGCATTGGATCTTGTTGCCCAGATATTAGACCAAGAAGGGGGGTTGAATTGGAGTTTCAAAAATTAAACTTTAAGGTGCGGAAATAAAATTGTTAATTTTAGAAGGGACAGACAAAATCAGACACAAAGATTTATAGAGGTTCGGGTATCAACAAACCCTACTCATCTCCCCAATCGCAATTGGGAGTTTCACTAACACACTAAGTGTTACAATGGAGTTTTACAAGCTCACTCCCAACTATGGTGTTTCTCACAATGGCTCACACCTAACCCAGAAATCCCTTGTGTTTTAATGGCTCACAAAATAACCAATTCCTTTGTGTTTTACAGGCTCACACAAACAACCTTTTAATTTGTGTTTTGGAGGTTCACACAACTAACCCTTACAAGGGTTATTCTCTTAAGCCAGAACTACCCAATGCTTACTTGAGTAAAGATTACAGAGATAACTACTTATAAATCTTTATTGCTCAAATATGAGGAGCAATAAGATTTTTACAGAGAATGAATTAGTTCTCAAAGTATAAAAGTACAAGATAGCTTGTGATTTGAAGTATATGCTAATCTTTTGTTTTTCTTGTCATTCTATTGTTTCTTAATGCATAAATGACTTTCATTTATACTCCCATGGCTGAATATAGCCGTTGGGGTGCATTAAATAAGAAACTAGCAGTTATACCAACCGAAAAATCGTGCCTGACATTTTTCTCTTTCATTGTTCATGGGCGTGAGTATGCTTGTCACGGGGTGACAGTTCTTCCCAAGCCGTGACTGAAGTGGTGACCTTGGTTGTAATACCCGACAATTTAGGCCACGGTCGCGGTTGACTGAAATCCGGTGTACCGAACCGATCGAGGTCTAAATTCGGACATGAAAGAAATAAATTAAAATAATAATAAGATGGGAGAAAAATATTTTGGATATTATTAATTGAGAATTTTGAAGTTTGGAATTAAAATTGAGAAAAAAATAATTTTTCGCTGAACGAAATTGGAAATTGCAGTGTTTTTGGCACAGATATTTTAAGAAGGCATAAAAATGGAATATTCTTTATCTAAGGAAAGGAATATTCTTTTGATTAAAATAAAGTAAGAGTGATTTAAATTAATGGACCAATAGGAAGCAAGATTAGTAACTAATCCTAACCACCCACCTAATCCAACTATAAAAAGTCAAATTTCCACTTTTTTTACCATTCTTCTTCTTCCTCACCTTAATTACACCCATTTCTCTCCCTTTTTCTCTCTTTGCCGTGAGCTTCTCCTCCTCCCTTGATGTTCTTCTTTTTGTTCTCCAATTAAAGCAAAGATTAGATGAAAAAAAGTGGAATTAAGGCAAGATCATGAAGAAAGTGAAGTAAAGTGAGCAAAACCAAGGAAGAGGAAGGAAGAAAGGAAGAGAAAAAGAGAGAAAGAAGTTTTTAGCCATTTGGAAGATCTTCAAAGGTGAGTTTAGATTTTCCATCTCCTTACTTTCTTCTTCTCATTTCTTTGAGTTTGGGGTTGCCATTATAGCTAGTAAATTAGGGTTATTAGTATGTTAATGGTGATTAAGGGTGGATTAGTATGATTAGTGCTTGATTAGTGTAAAATTTGTTGTTAGGACAAGGAAGTGAACAAACTTTAAACCAAAATCAAAGGGGAAGTAAGGGCAAGGAAAAGGCTATCTAAGAGGAAGAGAAAAGTGAAGAAAAATAGAACTTTGAGGTATGTACATTTGGCAAAAATTCAATGTATAAAAATGTTGATTTTGATTTTGTGATGTGTATGAAATTCTGCATATTTGATTGAGAAATGAATTGGTGATTAAATTATGCCATGAATGTGAAAATAAAGACTAGAAAATGAGGTTGATGCATGAAAATGGAAAATGTATGAATTATTTGATGTGCTGGAAAATTCGTCTTATGAACAGTGTCTAGTGTTTTGATCATAACTTGAGTTCTGGAAATCATTTCTGAGTGATTCTTGCTGTGTTGGAAAGTTAAGACATAGGGCTTGAACTTTTATTCATACCCTTAGACCTAAATATACCTGAAATTAGGTGAAAAATGGACTCAAACTTTGAACTAGAAATCTGTCCAGAAAAAAAAATACTGGGCAGAGTGCATTGAACATAGGTTAGAATAAAATTCATAACTTTTGCTAAGAAATTATTTTTAATGTGATTCCAGTTGGAAATTAAATATAAGACATGTATCTACATTTTTCTAGTTGATCACTTGTCCAAATTCCATCTAGAAATGGATGAAAAAGACAGAGAAAAATAAGGCAGAAATCTGCCCAGTAAAATACTGGGCAGATTGCAATGAACGTTGCTTAGGAGAAAATTCATAACTTTTCCTACAAAATTCGTTTTAATGTGATTCCAGTTGGAAATTAAAGTTAAGACATTTACTTATATTTTGTTAGTTGATTACATGTCCAAATTCTGTCTAAAAATAGACGAAAAATACAGAGCAATATAAGGCTGAAATGCTGTCCAGAATAGGACTGCTGGTAGAAATGTGTTGATTGTGGATTTTTGTGTTAGAAAATGTATTAAGTGAATTTTTATTATAGTTATAATGATTAAATGAGCTAATATGAGGTTGTAAAATATTGAATGGGAATGATTGCATTTATATTAATGTTTCCCTACATAATTTATGCAAATATGAATAAAGGTAACAAATGTAATTTAAGCCCTATAACATCTAGTCGAGAACTAGAAATTAGGATAAGTTGGCATGCCAATAAAAGGGTAGAAATGTAGGCACTAAAAATAATAGTGCTGAGTTAAAATTATGTAGGCACTAAAAATAATAGTGCTGAGTTGAAATTTACGTAGGCACTAAGAATTAGTGCTGAGTTCGAAATTTACTTAGGCACCAAAAAGGTGCTGAGTTGTTTTTGAAAATGTAGGCGTTAATCGCCGAGTTATAAATAATTATGTGGGCGCCGAGTATACTGCCGGAGAGCAGAAACCCTATATCCAGTGTTTAGTTTCGGTCTAAGATGTCGTGGGCTATGAAATAAATAACAAAAAAAAATGATGTGAAGTATGAAATTGATATTGTAAATTTTATATCTTGTATTGTTAAAATTTCAAGCATGCTTAATGAATAAAATGTCATAATTGATGAATTAAATATTTTTGCATGAAGAAAATAGTGTATTATTAATTGAATATTTGGCATGCTAAATAGATTAATTGTAGTTTCTAAAATTTCATTTTAGAATTATTATGTAATTATTGGATAGTTGCCAAACGTACCACTAAGCTAGTAGCTTAGCGCGTGTGTTTCACGCGCAGATAAATAGAAGTAGCTGTTCCGATAGGGCGACCGAAGAAGAGGGAACCCCAAGATCAGATTGCAGCAGTCTAGTTCTTTTTGTATGTTTTGAAAATGATGTTGTAAAAATTAAGTTTTAAGAATTTTGTTGATGTAAATTTGTGGCTTGTAATATTTATAAGTAATGGATTTGGTAATTATATATATCTAGAATTATTGTAGTTATATTTTTAAATATCATGGTTTAATGAATAAGTTATTTTGAATCACAATATTCCCATCACTAGATATATATTTAAATGGAAAAAAAAATGGTGATAAATATTCCGCTAATAATAAACTCAAAAATTGAAATAAAAAAAAATATTTATACAAAATTGAGCGTTGGTTTTAAATTAAATGAGCTTAGTAGCACTTCCATATTCTATTAGCGATTAGTAGGGTAAGGGAGCGCTACATTTAGTGGTATCAGAGCCCAGGTTAATGATTCTTAATCAGTGGGTGTAAGATAGAATATGTGACTCATGCATATGCATAAAATGCTGCAATTTTCTGATTTGGGTCCCTTCTTTTGGTTTATAGGTAGATATGGATTCGGAATCGGAACAAGATTTCTCAGAAGATGAACTGAGTAATAGTCCTTCACGCACAACCAATCCCAGACAACCTCAATCTGTGAGAGATTCCGGGCTGAGTGTAGTAGCTCCTCCGAGAGCAGAGAGACAGGATAATTTAGGACATGAGCCTCTTATGGAGCAGATAGCTAATTTATTGCAACGGATAGTACAAGCAGTTCCACAACCAGCTCCACCTCCTCCTCCACCTCAGCCAAAACCCCGGATTGATAAGCTGAGAAAATATGGGGCCACAGATTTTATGGGAAGGAGAGAGGATGACCCAGCAGCTTCAGAGTTTTGGATGGAATCCACAGAAAGGGTGTTTGAGGAATTGGAGTGTCTAGAGGAACAGAAGGTTAGATATGCAGTGTCCCTTTTAAAAGATCATGCCTATGATTGGTGGAAATCAATTTTATCAAAGCCCCAGACACCGAAGCCACCTTCCTGGAATTTCTTCAAGGCAGAATTTAGCAAGAAATATGTGCCAAGAGTTTATGTGAATGAAAAGAAAAGGGAGTTTCAAGACTTGAAGCAAGGAAGCATGTCAATCGCCGAATATGAGATGGAATTCACCCGACTAAGTAAATATGCGACTGGAATCATCGCTGATGAGGCAGACAGATGTCGAAGATTTGAGGATGGGCTTAATGATGATATTGGGAATATGGTGACCGCCCTTCAGCTTGAGGATTTTGCTACACTAGTATCCTCAGCCATTAGTGTGGAAAAGAGGTCAAAGAGAAAGAGGATAGAAGAGCCACCACAGAGACAGACATTTAGCATGGCCCAGACATCAGGTAAAAGGGGGCGGACAGTGCCTAGGTTTTTCCAGTCACAGGGTGCTAGATCAACCTTTGCAACTAGGCAAAGCCAGCGGTCAAGGCCAGAGGGATCTACAGCTAGTGCACCAGCTTCGGGTAATAGGAGATTCATATCTGTCACATGTCAACATTGTGGGAGATCACATGCAGGTGATTGCTGGTGGATTACTGGAGCATGCTTACGATGCGGATCTACGGAGCACAAACAGAAAGATTGCCCGAAAGGAAGGGGTACAGGTGGTGTAATATCAGTTCAGGTTCAGAATGTCACTCGAGGCAGAGGCAGGGGACAAGGACAGTCTAGAAGTGGCAGAATTGGGCAGAGTATATCAGAATCAGTGAATAGAGCAGAAGGTAGTCGAGCCCCAGCCCGAGCATATGCCATGAGAGCTCGTGAGGAGCAGGATGCCCCGGATGTGATAATTGGTAAATTTTCTCTTTGTGATACTGATTTATTTGCACTGATAGATCCGGGTTCTACACATTCATATTTATGCATGTCACCACCTAGTCACGATAATATGGTAGCAGAGGAATTAGATTATGATATATTAGTGACCAATCCTTTGGGTCATGGAGTGAAAGTCAGTCGAGTCTATAAAAATAGTCCAATCAAAGCTCAAAATGTAGAATTCCCAGCTGACCTAATAGAGTTGCCATTCCGTGAGTTTGATGCAATCTTGGGGATGGATTGGTTAACTCGGCATAAGGCAGTGGTGGATTGTCAGTATATGAGAGTGACTTTCAAGAATTCAGGGCAGGATGACGTGATTGTCCTAGGCGAGAACCGACCATACTTGACTAATGTCATTTCTGTGACGAAGGCAAGTAAGCTTATCAAAAAAGGATGTGAAGCATTTTTGGCACATATTGTAGATACCAAGAAAGAGAGTCTAGATCTCAGGGAGATTCCTACAGTATGTGAATATCCAGATATATTTCCTGAGGACTTGCCTGGGTTACCACCTGTCAGAGAGATAGAGTTTGCCATTGATGTTTTGCCAGGCACAGCCCCGATATCGATCACTCCCTACAGAATGGCACCTGCTGAACTAAAAGAATTAAAGGTCCAGTTGCAAGAGTTGTTAGAGAAAGGGTTTATCAGGCCTAGTGTCTCACCTTGGGGTGCTCCTGTTCTATTTGTGAAAAAGAAGGATGGCACCTTTCGGTTGTGTATTGATTATCGTCAGTTGAATAAGATGACAATTAAGAACAGATATCCCTTACCGAGAATAGATGACTTGTTTGATCAGTTGAAAGGAGCAGGGGTATTTTCTAAAATTGACCTCAGATCAGGTTATCACCAATTGAGAATTAAAGAATCAGACATTTCAAAAACAGCATTTAGGACTCGGTATGGTCATTACGAGTTCTTAGTAATGCCTTTTGGCTTGACGAATGCCCCAGCAGTATTTATGGATCTAATGAATAGAATCTTTAGGCCTTATTTGGACCAGTTCGTTGTGGTATTCATAGATGATATCTTGGTGTACTCTAGAAGCAAAGAAGAGCATAATCAACATCTTCGTATTGTCTTTCATACCTTGAGAGAGAATCAATTATATGCAAAGTTGTCAAAATGTGCATTCTGGTTAGATGAGGTGGCCTTTCTAGGGCATATTGTCTCAGTCGATGGGATCAGAGTCGACACTAGTAAGGTAGAGGCAATCCTCAACTGGAAACCGCCTCGGAATGTGACAGAGGTGAGAAGTTTTCTTGGTTTGGCTGGTTATTATCGGAGATTTGTGAAAGGATTTTCAATGATAGCCTCACCACTGACAAAATTACTTAGAAAGGAGACCAGATTTGAGTGGTCAGAACGATGCCAGACTAGTTTTGATAAGTTGAAGAAAATGTTGACAGAGGCACCAGTGTTGACACAACCTACTGCGGGAAAAGATTATGTGGTGTACAGTGATGCTTCCCTTAATGGTTTGGGCTGTGTACTAATGCAAGAAGGCAAAGTGATTGCTTATGCTTCTAGACAACTGAAGCCTCATGAGAGAAATTATCCGACACATGATCTGGAACTAGCAGCCATTGTGTTTGCGTTGAAAATATGGCAACACTACTTGTATGGTGAGCAATGTTATATCTATACAGACCATAAAAGTCTAAAATATTTGCCTTCACAAAAGGAACTCAATTTGAGACAGAGACGATGGCTAGAATTAATCAAAGACTACAATTGTATCATTGATTATCAGCCGGGTAAGGCCAATGTGGTAGCTGACGCGCTGAGTAGAAAAACTCTGGCAGGTAAATGTTAAAACTTAAATGTATTAAGTGAAAAAAAAAATGGAATAATAAGTTCTTTATATATTATTTTGGCAGAATTGCGGATTCAACCCACATTGATCCAACAAGTAAAGGACAATCAGAAGCAAAACACGAAATTAAAGGAAATCTTTGAAATGGTGAAAAAGGGTGAAAAACCAGAATTTACTATTGAAGCAGATGGGAGTATAAGGCATAAGGGCAGGTTGTGTGTGCCAGACATACCAGAATTGAAACAAGATATTTTGAAGGAGGCTCACAACGTTATTTATGCAATGCACCCAGGAAGCAACAAAATGTATCATGACTTGAAGGCATATTACTGGTGGCCAGGAATGAAAAGAGATATCACGGAGTATACTACCAGATGTTTAACTTGTCAGCAAGTGAAGGTAGAGCATCAAGTACCAAGTGGATTATTGCAGTCTATTTCAATTCCGGAGTGGAAATGGGAAAGAGTCACAATGGACTTTGTTTCTGGTTTGCCCTTGACACAAAAGAGGCATGATGCAATATGAGTAGTAGTGGACCGGCTCACCAAATCAGCTCACTTTCTACCGATCAAGATGGATTATCCACTTAACCGTTTGGCAGAGATCTATGTTAATGAGATAATCCGTTTACATGGTGTGCCAGTTTCAATCATTTCAGATCGAGACCCGCGGTTCACTTCACAATTCTGGAAAAGTTTGCATCAAGCCATGGGTACTCGACTCAATTTCAGCACAGCGTTCCACCCACAAACAGATGGACAATCAGAGAGGGTCATACAGATATTGGAAGATATGTTGAGGAGTTGTGTGATAGAATTTAAAGGCAGTTGGGATAAACATCTTCCATTGATAGAATTTGCCTACAATAATAGTCACCAAGCCAGTATTGGTATGGCACCATATGAAGCCTTATATGGGAGAAAATGTAGAACGCCTCTAGGTTGGACCGAGCTTAGCGAAAAGAAAGTAATGGGTCCCGATCTAGTCCAACAGACAGAGGAAAAAGTCAGAGTAATAAGAGATAGGCTGAAAGCTGCTGCTGATAGACAGAAATCATATGCAGATTTAAAAAGGAGAGATATTGAATATACAGTTGGTGACAAAGTGTTCTTAAAAGTCTCACCTTGGAAAAGGATTTTCCGATTTGGAAAGAAAGGAAAGTTGAGTCCTAGGTTCATTGGACCATACGAGGTACTTGAACGCATAGGTCCAGTGGCGTACAAATTAGCTCTACCACCAGAGTTAGACAAGATTCACAACGTATTCCATGTGTCCATGTTGAGAAGATATCGATCAGATCCATCTCATATCATATCAACAGAACCTATAGAGATACGACCAGATCTAACTTATGAAGAGGAGCCAGTGAAAATTTTAGCTCGAGAAATGAAAGAGCTACGAAACAAAAAGGTACCATTGGTGAAGGTCCTGTGGAAAAATCATAAGTCAGAAGAGGCAACTTGGGAAAATGAAGAGGTGATGAAGGCTCAGTATCCACAATTATTCCACTCCAGCTAAACAGGTAAATTTCGAGGACACAACTTTTTTTTTAGGAGGGGAAAATTGTAATACCCGACAATTTAGGCCACGGTCGCGGTTGACTGAAATCCGGTGTACCGAACCGATCGAGGTCTAAATTCAGACATGAAAGAAATAAATTAAAATAATAATAAGATGGGAGAAAAATATTTTGGATATTATTAATTGAGAATTTTGAAGTTTGGAATTAAAATTGAGAAAAAAATAATTTTTCGCTGAACGAAATTGGAAATTGCAGTGTTTTTGGCACAGATATTTTAAGAAGGCATAAAAATGGAATATTCTTTATCTAAGGAAAGGAATATTCTTTTGATTAAAATAAAGTAAGAGTGATTTAAATTAATGGACCAATAGGAAGCAAGATTAGTAACTAATCCTAACCACCCACCTAATCCAACTATAAAAAGTCAAATTTCCACTTTTTTTACCATTCTTCTTCTTCCTCACCTTAATTACACCCATTTCTCTCCCTTTTTCTCTCTTTGCCGTGAGCTTCTCCTCCTCCCTTGATGTTCTTCTTTTTGTTCTCCAATTAAAGCAAAGATTAGATGAAAAAAAGTGGGATTAAGGCAAGATCATGAAGAAAGTGAAGTAAAGTGAGCAAAACCAAGGAAGAGGAAGGAAGAAAGGAAGAGAAAAAGAGAGAAAGAAGTTTTTAGCCATTTGGAAGATCTTCAAAGGTGAGTTTAGATTTTCCATCTCCTTACTTTCTTCTTCTCATTTCTTTGAGTTTGGGGTTAGTTGCCATTATAGCTAGTAAATTAGGGTTATTAGTATGTTAATGGTGATTAAGGGTGGATTAGTATGATTAGTGCTTGATTAGTGTAAAATTTGTTGTTAGGACAAGGAAGTGAACAAACTTTAAACCAAAATCAAAGGGGAAGTAAGGGCAAGGAAAAGACTATCTAAGAGGAAGAGAAAAGTGAAGAAAAATAGAACTTTGAGGTATGTACATTTGGCAAAAATTCAATGTATAAAAATGTTGATTTTGATTTTGTGATGTGTATGAAATTCTGCATATTTGATTGAGAAATGAATTGGTGATTAAATTATGCCATGAATGTGAAAATAAAGACTAGAAAATGAGGTTGATGCATGAAAATGGAAAATGTATGAATTATTTGATGTGCTGGAAAATTCGTCTTATGAACAATGTCTAGTGTTTTGATCATAACTTGAGTTCTGGAAATCATTTCTGAGCGATTCTTGCTGTGTTGGAAAGTTAAGACATAGGGCTTGAACTTTTATTCATACCCTTAGACCTAAATATACCTGAAATTAGGTGAAAAATGGACTCAAACTTTGAACTAGAAATCTGTCCAGAAAAAAAAATACTGGGCAGAGTGCATTGAACATAGGTTAGAATAAAATTCATAACTTTTTCTAAGAAATTATTTTTAATGTGATTCAAGTTGGAAATTAAATATAAGACATGTATCTACATTTTTCTAGTTGATCACTTGTCCAAATGCCATCTAGAAATGGATGAAAAAGACAGAGAAAAATAAGGCAGAAATCTGCCCAGTAAAATACTGGGCAGATTGCAATGAACGTTGCTTAGGAGAAAATTCATAACTTTTCCTACAAAATTCGTTTTAATGTGATTCCAGTTGGAAATTAAAGTTAAGACATTTACTTATATTTTGTTAGTTGATTACATGTCCAAATTCTGTCTAAAAATAGACGAAAAATACAGAGCAATATAAGGCTGAAATGCTGTCCAGAATAGGACTGCTGGTAGAAATGTGTTGATTGTGGATTTTTGTGTTAGAAAATGTATTAAGTGAATTTTTATTATAGTTATAATGATTAAATGAGCTAATATGAGGTTGTAAAATATTGAATGGGAATGATTGCATTTATATTAATGTTTCCCTACATAATTTATGCAAATATGAATAAAGGTAACAAATGTAATTTAAGCCCTATAACATCTAGTCGAGAACTAGAAATTAGGATAAGTTGGCATGCCAATAAAAGGGTAGAAATGTAGGCACTAAAAATAATAGTGCTGAGTTAAAATTATGTAGGCACTAAAAATAATAGTGCTGAGTTGAAATTTACGTAGGCACTAAGAATTAGTGCTGAGTTCGAAATTTACTTAGGCACCAAAAAGGTGCTGAGTTGTTTTTGAAAATGTAGGCGTTAATCGCCGAGTTATAAATAATTATGTGGGCGCCGAGTATACTGCCGGAGAGCAGAAACCCTATATCCAGTGTTTAGTTTCGGTCTAAGATGTCGTGGGCTATGAAATAAATAACAAAAAAAAATGATGTGAAGTATGAAATTGATATTGTAAATTTTATATCTTGTATTGTTAAAATTTCAAGCATGCTTAATGAATAAAATGTCATAATTGATGAATTAAATATTTTTGCATGAAGAAAATAGTGTATTATTAATTGAATATTTGGCATGCTAAATAGATTAATTGTAGTTTCTAAAATTTCATTTTAGAATTATTATGTAATTATTGGATAGTTGCCAAACGTACCACTAAGCTAGTAGCTTAGCGCGTGTGTTTCACGCGCAGATAAATAGAAGTAGCTGTTCCGATAGGGCGACCGAAGAAGAGGGAACCCCAAGATCAGATTGCAGCAGTCTAGTTTTTTTTGTATGTTTTGAAAATGATGTTGTAAAAATTAAGTTTTAAGAATTTTGTTGATGTAAATTTGTGGCTTGTAATATTTATAAGTAATGGATTTGGTAATTATATATATCTAGAATTATTGTAGTTATATTTTTAAATATCATGGTTTAATGAATAAGTTATTTTGAATCACAATATTCCCATCACTAGATATATATTTAAATGGAAAAAAAAATATGGTGATAAATATTCCGCTAATAATAAACTCAAAAATTGAAATAAAAAAATATTTATACAAAATTGAGCGTTGGTTTTAAATTAAATGAGCTTAGTAGCACTTCCACATTCTATTAGCGATTAGTAGGGTAAGGGAGCGCTACATTGGTTGTGAAGCTCTCTGGAATGTTTTGACATATAGATTCACGGGCGTGACTTTAATCAGTCACGGGCGTGACTTTAATCAGTCACGGGCGTGACACTCTTCCCAGCCATGAACCAAGTGGTGACTCTAGTCGTGAAGCTCACGGGGGTGACACATTCATTCACGGGGGTGAACATCTTCCCAGCCGTGACCCAAGTGGTGACTGTGGTCGTGAAGCTCTCTGGAATGAAATTTGCATGAAGCTTCATGGGGGTGACACCTTTCTTCACGAGGGTGACTGAAATGCTTACTTCACGGTTTGGTTTTCCTTCATGGTCGTGAACTTCAAATGTTGGTTTCTTGGTAACGGCTAGTTGGCTTCACGGGAGTGACTCCTAGAGTCACGACAGTGAACATGCTACTTCTTGCTTTTTGTTTCTCAAGGATTATTCTTCCAATTCTCCATTCTTGCTATTTTAATTCATGTCCTGTATAATATACTTACAAAAACAAGTATGTTAAATACAATATTGCTATATTATTTATTATCATCAAAATGACGAAAATACCCCTCAAGGTTAACAATCTCCCCCTTTTTGATGGTGACAAATAATCTAGCAATATGTGATTTTGAGAAGTCTCCCCCTCAAAATATACTTAGAACAAAAAATATAATATGCAAGAATAGTAAATAAAGATGTAGCATTTTAACTAGTTTTTAAGTGTATGCAAGTTATATGAGAAGTATATCCAATTCATACGATAACTCCTTTTCAAGACATAAAGTATATGTAAGGTGTATGATGGCATGTTTTTATTTGTAACTTGCTCTTAAGGTGTATGGAAAGTATACTCAGGTTATATTTAAAGTGTATAAAAGCTCAGTTTTTCTACTTTGCATCTGAAAAGTTGAATCAAGATTTTTAAATCAATTCAAAGTCTGTTTCACTTTTTCATTCACTATTCTTATTATTGCTAGTTTGATACTACTTTCCCTTATCATATATTTCTATCATATATTGCTAGTTTTCTCCCCCTTTTGTCATCAACCAAAAAGAATATGTAAATTAAAGTAAACAAAAGTAAATATATATTATGAAGGAAGGGATACAAGCTATGAAAGGAAATTTAAGATTTCCTACATAAGTAAACATAACAAATAAAAAATGATCAAACATAACAAATTTAGGCTACACTCTAGCCTATATCCTAGCCAGACATCCTATCACGAAGCCTAGCTACTTTAGCCTCAAGACTGTCTATCCGAGACTCCATGAAGTCCTTGAGGTTTTCCAACCTCTCATCCATGGAACTCTGCAGCTGCTCGAAATGTGGTGCCAAGAGGTCGACCACCTGCTGCGCTAAAGATGGTGTGGAGGCTGAGGACTGTCCAATGTCCTGCCCGATGGCTGGAGTTGCTTCCTCAATCCTAGCCCTCTTTTTTTGCTGGACTCCCTGGAGGCCTGCTTTAAAATCCTCCGTGTCATGATCTTCCCAGATAATCTCTCCAGCAGTATCAGTGAAGCGGTAGAAGATATCGTTCTGAAAAACGATTCTGACAGCTTCTCCCATCTTGATGAATGACTCTATATCCAGCCTATCTCGTGGGTGTGCAGGAATGATGTTGAAGTGATGGTTATCCAGCTTCAAGTAATTGAGGTTCACTGCCATATGAGTGACATAAGCTCCAATCAGGATATCTCCTGTAGGCTTGGTGGCGATGGAGAGAATATGGTTTGCAAACCATCTGGAAAGTGCCACTGTGATTCCCCTGCAAGCCATCTCGAATAGGAAGAGTTCTGACTTCCTAATAGTTCCATTGCTCTCTCCCCGAGCAAAAATGCTATAGGTTAGAAACCTATGCAAATACCTGTGTACTGGGGTCCTGAGATGTGTGCTCTTAGTTTTCTTGACATCCCGGCTGCAATTCGTGCCAAAATGTGTCCATGCTGCAGGGGCAGAGAATTCTACATCAGTCTCATTCAGAATGCCATCAGATGGTAGGTTGAATAATTCTCCAAAAGCGATGGCACTGAGGGTGTTTTCATTTTTGCAGAGTTGGAATTTCACCACTCCAGTTGGTGAAACCTGCAAGGTGCTGAGAAATTCCAGCGTTGGCTCCCATAGGGTTGGCAGATGAATTTGAACAAATTCTCTTAGATGATAGGCTTGAAGTTGCTCTGTCATAGCCATCTCGAGTCCGAGATTACGGACTGTCTGCCATTCGAAGGACCTTGATGATAAAATAGGTCTCTTATTCAAAGTTGCATACCGAGGATGGTAACTTTCGGGAATGATGTTCATGAGGTAATCTGAATACCTCTTTGGTGCATGAGACTTCTTTCTCTTTCCCTTTGATGAAGCAGACTCCATATTTGAAGAAATTTAGTTGTTGATGGAGTTGAAGAAGATTTTGACAGAAATTTTGATAAAAGACCCTAGAAGTGTATGATTTTTGCTGAAGATTCGAACTTTTTGATGGTATTTATAGTGAAATATCAAGGCTTTGGAGTCGGAATCTTCAATGTCTCAATGAATGAGAGTAAATGAGAGCAGTTTTGGAAGATGGAGAGTTGAAATGAAGATTGTAACCCGATGTTTTCTTATATATTCGATACATTCACGGGCGTGGCTTGGGGTGTCACGGGCATGAATAGTCGTGTTCACGGTTTGCTGAAGCAGTGTTCCACCCGTGAATGAAAGCGTGAATGCGTTCACGGGTGTGATCCATGAACATCACGGGCGTGCATGATCATAGGTCACGAGGGTGAATATATTGTCACGGGCGTGAACTGTTGAATTTCACTACTTATACCCGTGAAGCAAGCCGTGACACAAGGTGTGAAAGCATCTGTGAGTTTTTGGGTGTAATTAATCATGGGTGTGCCACTCTGTCATGGGCATGACGGTTCTTTGCCACGGGCATGACAAAAGTCGTGAAACTATGTTTCACCACTTGAAGCCGTGAATCATGCCGTGACCCAAAGCGTGAAAGCTTCTGTGAGTTTTTGAAGCGTAATGGTTCACGGGAGTGAAAAAGTGTCACGGGCATGAATATTCTTATCCACGGGCGTGACTCAAGCCGTGAAACAATGTTTCACTACTTGAAGCCGTGAAGCATGTCGTGAACCAAAGTCGTGAACGACACTGCCTCTTTGAGCCACTTAAGTCACGGGCGTGAGTATAAGTCACGGGCGTGACTCCCCTATAATTTTCATCAGATTGAAATTAAGTTGTGCAACAAGACTAAATCATTTCAATAAAGATTTTACTTCATAAAGCATAAATTCTCATAAAAAAACTTTATCTTATAACTTGTAAGATGTTTTAAGATCAACAATTAAAAATTTCATATTTTTGTAATCACAAGGTTAATCCATCAATCATACCTAGCTCTCTTCTAATGAAATTAAATCTTTCCTCATTTAGAGACTTAGTGAAAATATCTACTAATTGCTTTTCTGTGCATACAAATTCTAATTCAACATCTCCATATTGAACATGATCTCTAATAAAGTGATGTCTAATGTCAATATGTTTACTTATAGAGTGTTGAATAGGATTCTTTGAAAGATTTATAGCACTGGTGTTGTCACATTTTATAGGTATATGGTTCATCTCATGACCATAGTCCTTAAGTTGTTGTTTTATCCAAAGAATTTGTGTACAACAATATCCAACTGCTACATATTCAGCTTCAACAGTTGATAAAGCAACTGAAACTTGTTTCTTGCTAAACCAAGAAACCAAACATTCTCCAATGAAGTGACAGGTACCTGAAGTGCTTTTCCTATCCAAAAGACTACCAGCATAGTCTGCATCTGAATATCCTATAATATCGAAAGATGAATTCCTAGGATACCATAAACCTAGATGTAATGTTCCATGTAAATATCTTAAAATCCTTTTTACAGCATTTAGATGAGATTCTTTGGGACAAGATTGAAATCGCACACATAAGCAAACACTATACATAATATCGGGTCTAGAAGTAGTGAGATATAAAAGTGATCCGATCATACCTCTATAAAGCTTTTCATTAATGCTCTTACCCTTTTCATCTTTGATGTACTTATAGGAGTCTTGGCATTTTTGCGTCCTTCCATACTAAATTTTTTTGATTAAGTCTTTGGCATATTTGGATTGGTTGATGAATATGCCTTCATTGCTTTGTTTGATTTGTAGACCAAGGAAATACTTAAGTTCTCCCATCATGCTCATTTCAAATTCCCTAGTCATGCACTTAGCAAATTCTTGACAAAGAAGCTCATTAGTAGAACCAAATATTATATCATCAACATAAATTTGAACAATTAGTATCTCATGCTTATGCTTTTTGATGAACAGTGTAGTGTCAACATTTCCCTTTGTGAAGCTATTTTCCAGTAAAAAAGAACTTAGTCTTTCATACCAAGCTCTTGGAGCTTGTTTTAAACCATACAAAGCTTTTGAAAGTTTAAAAACATGATTTGGCAAATTATAGCTTTCAAAACCTGGTGGTTGTTCTACATTCTTCATCTATATAGCCATTTAGAAATGCACTTTTCACATCCATTTGAAAAAGTTTGAAATTCATGTGACATGCATATGCTAAGAGTATTCTTATAGCTTCTAATCTAGCTACCGGTGCATATGTTTCATCATAGCCTATACCTTCTTCCTGATTATATCCTTTTGCAACTAGTCTTGCTTTATTCCTGGTTATTAACCCTTGTTCATCTAACTTATTTCTAAATACCCATTTGCTGCCTATGATTGGATGATTCTTAGGTCTTGGTACTAGGTTCCATACCTTATTTCTCTGAAATTGGTTGAGTTCCTTTTGCATGGCAATTACCCAACTTTCATCATTAAGAGCCTCATCAATGTTTTTAGGCTCAATTTGTGAAATAAAAGCTATGTCAGTGACTAAATGCTTGAAATGAGATCTAGTACTTACTCCCCTTGATAGATCACCAATTATTTGCTCTTTTGGATGATTTCTGTTCATTCTCCATTCTTTTGGAAGTTCTTGCTCCATTTGTTCTTGATTTTGAGGTAGTAGATTTTTTTGATCGTTTTCTTCTTTTCCATTTTCAATGACAAGTTTTTCCATATCATCTACAACATCATCAAGAGCACTACCTTTCACAAGATCAAGTTTACTAGATTGATTAAAAACAACATGCATGGATTCTTCCACTGTTAATGATCTTTTATTAATACTCTATATGCTTTGCTGGTTGTAGAGTATCCTAAAAAGATACCATCATCAGACTTAGAGGAGAATTTTCCAAGATTGTCCTTGGTGTTCAATATAAAACACTTGCATCCAAATACTCTAAAGTATGATACCAAGGGCTTTCTTCCATTCCATAGCTCATATGAGTTTTTGTTTAAAATAGGTCTTTTGAAAACTCGATTTGAAATATAACATGCAGTGTTTGTGGCTTCTGCCCAAAAATAAGTTGGTAATTCATATTCATTAAGCATTGTTCTTGCCATTTCAATTAATGTTCGATTTTTCCTTTCAACTACTCCATTTTGTTGAGGTGTTCTAGGAGATGAGAAATTATGTGAAATGCCATGTTCAAGACAAAAACTTTCAAAGTTTTCATTTTCAAATTCTTTACCATGATCACTTCTTATTTTTGAAATGCAGTACCCTTTTTCATTTTGAACTCTTTTAGCAAAGTTTTTGAAATTTTTAAAAGCATCACTATTTTGAGCTAAGAAAATTACCCAAGTAAATCTAGAGTAGTCATCTATGATGACAAATGCATAATGTTTTCCTCCTAAGCTAGCAACCCTAGTAGGTCCAAATAAGTCTAAATGTAGGAGTTGAAGGGGTTTTGAAGTACTTACTATGTTTTTGGCTTTGAAAGATGACTTGTGTTGCTTTCCTCTTTGACAAGGATCACATGTCTTGCCTTTTTCATATTTAACTCTCGGTAATCCTTTTACTAGCTCTCCTGTGCTGAGACTTTGTATTAAATCCATGTTAGCATGACCAAATCTTCTATGCCACAGCCAAGATTCATCACTAGTAGTCACAAGACACTTAGAGGAATGGTTAGATAGTTCATGTAAGTTTATTATGTACGTATTGATATCTCTATTTCCTTTAAATATTTCTTGACCATCAATAGAGATTACAAGAAATTCATTTGAAGTGAAGATTACTTTGTTTCCTTTATCACATAATTGACTTACACTTAACAAGTTATGTTTCAAGCCATCAACAAGTAAAACATCCTTAATAAAAGTAGTACCATTAACACCAATAGAACCAATGCCAATTACCTTACCCTTTGCATTATTTCCAAAGGTAACTTTACCTCCATCAATACTTTTGATTTCATTGAAGAGTTTTTTGTCTCCTGTCATATGCCTTAAGCATCCACTGTCTACTAGCCATGCATTTTTGTTTATTGTGGACTTGAGGCATAACTACAGAGTTACAAATCAAGTATGGTATTTAGGTACCCAAATGAGTTTGGGTCCTTGGGGGTTAGCACATGAAGGTTGCCAATGAGCCTTCCTTATCCAACAATGTTTATTTACGTGACCAATTTTCATACAATAATTACATTGTTTCGGTCTAAACTTGCTTTTTGGTCTTACAATGTATTTGAATGCCATAATTCCATTAGACTGATTTTGAGAACAATGGCATGCACAATCATGATTAATTTTCATTTTTCTAGATGCATACTCCTTATACATAAAGGCATGATTATTCTTTTTCTGTATAAAAGGTTTAACATGCTTATTTCTTGGAGTTGTTCTAACAGGTGTGGAGATGTGAGATTCTTTAGATTTTACAAATATAGTTTTGTGAGAAGATGATGATGTGTCCTTAAACCCTAGACCATGTCTAACTAAAGGTGGTATTTGAGACACAATGAGAGTATCTAAGCTCTCTTTACCCTTGTGAAATTTAGAAATGGAATTTCTAAGTTCTTCAACTTCATTTTTCAAATTGTTATTTTCTTTTAATAGTGAAGCTGTTGAGGGTCTTGATGAGTATCATCTAATGACTTTTGAAGAGATTCATTAGATGATTTAAGCTTTATGTTCTCCTTTTCTAAGCCATCTATCTTATTTTTCAAATTAGAGATATTATTTCTATAGATACTAAATTTAGTTCTATATTTCTCTAATTCTATATTTAATTCTTCTATTAGGCTTTGCTCATCATCATCATCATCATCACTATCACTATCATTATCACTACTATCATTATTGAAAGAGTATGAGTGTAGTGATCTTACTTTGTCCGAGACGTCATTCTCAATAGCCATGAAACATAGGTTGACCTCTTCACTTTCATTATCATCTTTTTCACTTGAAGTGCTTTCGTCATCCCATGTGGCTTTGTGGCCTTCCTGATAGTTTTCTAATGTTTTCCATATGCTATATGCAGTTGAACAGTGTTGTATCCTGCCACATTCTTCAATAGATAATGAACTTGAGAGAATTGTCATTGCCTTCTTATTTTTGAAATTTGCTCTTCTTTGAGGCTCTGTCCAATTATCTCTTGACAGGATTTCTTCTTTACCATTAACTCCTCTTCTAATTGGTGGTGTCCATTCTTTTCGAATACCATCCCAAGCTTCAATTCCTTCATTATCCAGATATGTCTCCATCTGAAACTTCCAATGGGCATAATTTGTTCCATCAAAGTAAGGTTTGAGACTTTGGAATCCTTCACTGGCCATATCTTACTCTTTACTAGTGCTTTTTAGGCTTCAAGGCTAGACAAGGCTCTTATACCAATTATTGCCCATTAGACCAAGAAGGGGGGTTGAATTGGAGTTTCAAAAATTAAACTTTAAGGTGCGGAAATAAAATTGTTAATTTTAGAAGGGATAGAGAAAATCAGACACAAAGATTTATAGAGGTTCGGGTATTAACAAACCCTACTCCTCTCCCCAATGGCAATGGGGAGTTTCACTAACACACTAAGTGTTACAATGGAGTTTTACATGCTCACTCCCAACTATGGTGTTTCTCACAATGGCTCACACCTAACCCAGAAATCACTTGTGTTTTAATGGCTCACATAATAACCAATTCCTTTGTGTTTTATAGGCTCACACAAACAACCTACACTTTGTGTTTTACAGGCTCACACAAATAACCTACACTTTGTGTTTTACAGTCTCACACAAACAACCTACACTTTGTGTTTTACAGGCTCACACAAACAACCTTTTAATTTGTGTTTTGGAGGTTCACACAACTAACCCTTACAAGTGTTATTCTCTTAACCCAGAACTACCCAATGCTTACTTGAGTAAAGATTACAGAGATAACTACTTATAAATCTTTATTGCTCAAATATGAGAAGCAATAAGATTTTTACATAGAATGAATTAGTTCTCAAAGTATAAAAGTACAAGATAGCTTGTGATTTGAAGTATATGCTAATCTTTTGTTTTTCTTGTCATTCTCTTGTTTCTTAATGCATAAATGACTTCCATTTATACTCCCATGGCTGAATATAGCCGTTGGGGTGCATTAAATAAGAAACTAACCGTTATACCAACCAAAAAATCGTGCCTGACATTTTTCTCTTTCATTGTTCACAGGCGTGAATATGCTTGTCACAGGGGTGACAGTTCTTCCCAAGCCGTGACTGAAGTGGTGACCTTGGTCGTGAAGCTCTCTGGTATGTTTTGACATATAGAGTCACAGGTGTGACTTTAATCAGTCACGGGCGTGACACTCTTCCCAGCCGTGAACCAAGTGGCGACTCTGGTCGTGAAGCTCTCTGGATGAAATTGAATGAAGCCTTCATGGGGGTGGCACATTCATTCACGGGGGTGAACATCTTCCCAGCCATGACCCAAGTGGTGACTCTAGTCGTGAAGCTCTCTGGAATGAAATTTGCATGAAGCTTCACGGGGGTGACACCTTTCTTCACGGGGGTGACTGAAATGCTTACTTCACGGTTTGGTTTTCCTTCATGGTCGTGAACTTCAAATGTTGGTTTCTTGGTAATGGCTAGTTGGCTTCACGGGAGTGACTCCTAGAGTCACGGCAGTGAACATGCTACTTCTTGCTTTTTGTTTCTCAAGGATTATTCTTCCAATTCTCCATTCTTGCTATTTTAATTCATGTCCTGTATAATATACTTACAAAAACAAGTATGTTAAATACAATATTGCTATATTATTTATTATAATCAAAATGACGGAAATACCCCTCAAGGTTAACAAATCTATTGGTACTAATAATATAACTTTTATTGATGATGTTTTGGTGATTGATGGTTTGAAACATAATTTGTTAAATGTAAGTCAATTATGTGATAAGGGAAACCAAATTATATTTACCTCAAATGAATGTCTTGTAACCTCTTTAAGTGGCCAAAAGATATTCAAAGAAGATAGAGATGTCAATACTTACATCATAGACTTACACAAAATATCTAACCTTTCCTGTAAGTTTCATGAGTGTAACAGTAGGTGTCACGGGTAATGAAAGTCACGATAGTAACTTTTGTGATTTTAAATTTTCTATTTTGAATAGAACTCCAATACAAGGGTTATGTATGTCCAACCCTAATTATGATTAAAGTAAATATAAATAACCCTTTTAAGGCTACTAACTTGAGAAATAAAAATTATTCTTTCTTATTCTTCTCTTATAATTTGAACCACCATTGCTAGCACCTTGGTGCTTTGACACCCTATCTCCCTAATGGTTGTTTCATTCATTCCTTTGCATGAATTACGATTAGAGACAATCCAACTTTTGGATTTTTATGGTTTGCAACAACTTAACTTGAAGGAAAGACTCACAAACTTGGAAGAACATTAATTGAAAACAAGGTAATCAACTTCTCCCAATGAATGGTGCAATCCGATTTTATATTATATTAGGAATTCCATTGGTTTTGGGTTTAATTAAATTTCATATTTTCATTGCCATATGTGAGATGCATTTTAAAACTTAGTAATGGTATCAGAGCCACCTTATATAAATTAATTTTGGATTTAATTGAAGTTTTAATGAGATTGATTAAATAAAAACAACTTGGATTCCCTCTTTTTGTTAAAAACGAATTTGATTATGTTTGGCCTCAAATTTATTTTTTATTCAATAACATGTTAATATGATGATATTAGATGTTGTTGATAATATAATGATTTAAATTGGATTTAAACATGAAATTTGAAATTGTGCATATTGTTGAAATTTCTAGGGTGTGTGAAACCTAGTATTGCCAATTAAGTTATCTGAGGGGCTATTCGAATTTGGTTTGTTAATATGATTAATCAAATATATTTATGACATATTTAGGATGTCTTTTTAAATTTTTCACATCACCTAATATGATGCAAAAATCATTTTTGATTATAGAACAAACAAAACTAATAACTAGGGAAAAAATCCAACCATATGATGAGACTATTTTGTGTTATATGATTTAATTTTTGTTGCCCAGATATTAAGCCAAGAAGGGGGTTGAATTGGAGTTTCAAAAAATTAAACTTTAAAGTGCGGAAATAGATAGTTAATTTTAGGAGGGATAGAGAAAATTGACACAAAGATTTTATAGAGGTTCAGGTATTAACAAACCTTACTCCTCTCCCCAATCGCAATTGGGAGTTTCACTAACACACTAAGTGTTACAATGGAGTTTTACAAGCTCACTCCCAACTATGGTGTTTCTCACAGTGGCTCACACCTAACCCAGAAATCCCTTATGTTTTAATGGCTCACACAATAACCAATTCCTTGTATTTTTACAGGCTCACACAAACAACCTTCACTTTGTGTTTTTAATGGCTCACACAATAACCAATTCCTTGTGTTTTTACAGGCTCACACAAACAACCTTCACTTTTTGTTTTTACAGACTCACACAAACAACCTTTTAATTTGTGGTTTAGAGGCTCACATAACTAACCCTTACAAGTGTTCTACTTTTAACCCATAAATACCCTCACCTGAGTAATGATTACAGAGAGAAACACTCACAAATCTTAATTGCTCAATAAATCAAGAGCAAAAAATTTTTTACAGAGAATAGATTTTGTTCTCACAGTATTGAATGTACAAAATAGCTTGTAATAAGAATTAAACTCAAAGTATATGCTATCCTCTTGTACTAAATGCATAAATGACTTCCATTTATATTCCAATGGCTGATTATAGCCGTTGGGGTGCATTAAATACGAAACTAGTCGTTGTACCAACCAAATAATCCCGCATGATATTTTTCTCTTTCATCATTCACGGGCGTGACTATGTTTGTCACGGGCGTGACTATGTTTGTCACGGGCGTGACATTTTTTCCCAAGCCGTGAGTAAAGTGGTGACCTTGGTCATGAAGCTCTCTAGAATGTTTTGAAACATTGTGTCACGGGCGTGACAAACTTCCCAGCCGTGATCCAAGTGGTGACTTTGGTCATGAAACTCTCTGGAAGAAAATGCCATGAACATTCACTGTCATGACACTTTAATTCACGAGCGTGACTTAAATGTCCATTTCACGGTTTGTTCTTCCTTCATGATCATGAACTTCAAATGTTGGTTTTGGTAACAGTTAGCTCTTTCACGGCCGTGGCACATTAAGTCACGGGCATAAACATGCTACTTCCTTAATTTTGTCTTTCAAAGATTATTCTTCCAATCTCCATTCTTGCTATTTTATTCCATGTCCTGTTTAATAGACTTAGAAAACAAATATGTTAAGTGTAATATTACTTTTTATTTGTTATCATCAAAATGACAAAAATACCCCTCAAGGTTTAACAATGTTCTGTAACTTTGTGGCCAGCATTTTAATTTCATATTTATAAGATATTCATGATGTTATTTTGACTTCAATTGCATGCTAAAATCAAATTAAATTTTTGTTTAAGTTCCTAGAGAATCCAAGTTCTTATATGATTCAATTTGGGCATTTTTTGAATAATTGGTTTGCTTGTTAAGTTTTTAATGATTTAGTTGTCTATTGAATGAATTTAATTAGTTTAAACTAATTAAAATTTTTCTCATAATGATGAGAATAAATTCTAGAATTGTTAAAAATTATTCAAATAGAATTTGATTTGAACTAGAAATGGGTTTCCTAATCCTATTTTGATTATGAATCTAGTATGCAATTGTAACTAGGATTGTTTAATTCTGTTTGATGTCAAACTAATAACTAATTAGGATAATTTAATTATGAAGTAAGTACTGTTCATATTTAAATTTGATATTTAATGTAATTAAAATATTAAATTTGGATTTAAATGTTGCATGCATTAAATTGGTAGTAACCTAGTTGGCTAAGTAGGCAACTTTAGGACACATTTTGATATGATCAAATATATGCCTAATTTGCAGGATTTGCTTTTAGAAATTATTTCTAAATGTTCATATAATTATTTAATTAGATTAAATAATGAATGTATGATGAATTTCATCAAAATGCTAAACCATCGAAACAATGTTTTAAGAGTTGAAACAAAGGGAACCCAAATTGTTACTTTATTAATATATTTCCTTTAATTATTCATTAAAGAATGCATGCCAGGGGTGTATGAAATGATATCATGGTATGATTATGGACTTAACCAATATGTTTGAACAAGCATTGAAATTTTAGTTTTGGTAAATAGGGTCTGCAAGTCCCTATTAGAGGAGTGCTCTAAAGGTAATCACCTTTAGTACTTATAGTACAAATTTATTTGATTAATAAAAGGCTTTTCATTAATTTGATGTTCATTTGATATATGAATTGATAGTGATCTTAAATTAATTAATGAAGTCCTTGATACATAACCTAACATGAAGGAAATCATGATGAGATCATGATATTGAGATTCTTATCACGTGTAATTCTGTTAGTATCAAAATTATCTCTAGTCATAGGATTAAATAGATGGAAAATTGTTAATCCAAATAGACTAGCACATGTTACACTCCTTGATTGGATCAAGTAGTAGATCTCATAATCTATAAACATGAGATGTTTAGAGTTAACATGTGGATGTTTGCTAAGTGTAGCTAAGTACATTGGATAACCAGCTATGAGACAATCATATGGATAATCTATTAAAATGTCAATGGTAATCTCGTCATAGCAATGGTGCAAGCATCCTTAAACTTGAGGTACTCAAGGATATATTGGATATTGATTATGTATTTTGACATTATTCCTTGTTGCCTTATGGAGGTTGCTTATAGGGTGGTGATTGGATACAACTTGAGATATTCGAAAGTAATTGGGTAACCAACAAAGGATTCACCACTCCTGATAGAAAGAGTGTATACCCATGGCCTCTTATTATGGCCATTACTCAGAAATCTATGGCCGGAGTGGAAATGCCATAAAGATAGTCTTCAATGACATATCTAATAGAGTAATGAGCCTCAGGGACAAGACTAACATTACATGGACTAGACGTGACATAGTCATTCTAGTGAGAGATGACACATGTCCATACTCTGAATGAAGTGGGTTATAGAATGGTGAAAAGAATAATTGCACGAAAATTGTCTATGGAAAGGTTCATAGTCAAACCACTGACATTTCGGCCGATTGGGGGTCATGATGTGTTGCTAGATACCGCTCTTGACTTGCTTAAATTAATTGTTAATTTAAGTGGCCAACATAGTCGGGAAGCTAATGGGTCACATGCATTAAAGATATGGAGAATGAGTAAAATGGTATCTGATGGGATCCAAAATATGAGAGAATTATTTTGGGATGGATCACACAAAAAAATCGTTTGGGAGGGTCATGCGCCAATAGGGGGCAGGCTGGCCCGCATAGGCTAGGCGGGCTACTGGCCTACATAGTGGGCCAACTGCCCTACCCAGCGGCAGCCTGCAGTAGGCTCAGCATGTGCGCTAGTGCCTCCCGTTGGCCAACGGGTGTTAAGCACATTCCCTATTCATTCAATTTCCTTTTATCCATTTATGACTTTTGATCTTTTCTTTTAATTTAATTCAAATAGGAAAGACATCAAATGGCAGAAAATAGACATGAAAATATTTTTTTGTGAAAATAATATTTTTAAAATACAATAAAATTCTCTCAATAACACTTTTAAAGCTAACACTTTGAATTTGTTCAAATCATTTCTTTTGATAGTTTCTTCTTTATTATTCGCATGGATTATCATTAGAGACATTCTAGTATAGATTGTTGTGGTTTGCTACAACCCAATAAAGTGAAGATTTGAATAACAAATAAGAAATTACAAGGTATAATTTCTAACCTCTATATTTATAAAAATTAGTTTTAATAGCACAAATATGATCTTTTGTTTCAGATTTTGAAAATTTTATTTTTTCACTGCATTTATGAATGTGATTCATTCTTCAAAAGTCAATAGTGGTATTAGAGCCCCCTTGTGCCCATTAAAATTAATTTTAATTGAAAGTGCAATGAGATTGTATGTTTTTTATGATTTTTGATCAATAGGTATTGAAAAATTGAAATTAATTTGTAAAATATGTTTTACAAATTTTTCTTTCTCTAATATGATCATGAGATGATTAAGAATGATTATTTTGATTGAAAAATGATTTGAATGTGATTCAAATAATTAATTTCTGATTAATTTCAAAAATGCCTAAAATTGCCTTATTTATGAATATATGTTGTTATTTGGCTTAATTAATGGGGTTGGTTATATTGTTTTTTGTAATTTGATTATGAAAAAATTATTTTGACATGTTGAGAATGTATTTATGCCTCTAGAAGTATCCAATAAGTAATTAAAAATTATTTTAATTAATTTTTCAAACAAACACAAAAACATGATTGTTTTAGTATACTCAATAGAACTGTTTTGTTTAATTTTTTTTTTGTATCTATTTATTTTATTTCTAGTACCTTGAAATATTTTTTATATGATTAAAAATATGTTATCTTGATATTAGATGCATGCCAAAATTATTTTGCATGCATTTGAAAGTTTAAAAAAATTCTAGATGTCAAATGAGTCGTTTTGAGCGTCTAAGTATGTTGGTTCGTTTGTCTTAGTACTTTTGGCTTGTGCCAAAAATATTTTGACGAACTTGAGCTGACCTAAAGATGATTGGAATAATGATTTGAAGTTCTGAAAATTTTTAGAATTTTTGGAAATTAATTTTGAATTAATTTAAGTTGAGCAATTGTAATTCTAGTATGACTAGAAATTGGTATGTATATTAAAATTAAATTGTTTAATTTTAACATCATAATATTCTGATTTTAAGGATTAATTCTGGAAATATGGAATTTAATTTGATTTGACTAAATATTAAATTCCACTTTAAAATGACATACAAAAGTAAATTAACAAAAAAAACACAAGTAGACAATTTCGGTTCAAGCGTTGAATCGATTTACGAATTGAAATCCAAAATTGTCATTTTTTATTTTATGCATTAGAGAATGCATGTTAAAGTTGTATGAAAAGGCATGATGGATGATTATGGACTTAGGCCCAATGTGATTGAGCATGCATATAATTGTTTTGTTTATGGTAAATAGGGCTTGCATGTCCCTAACTCTCTTTCTTATGTATTTCTCTTCTTATCTTACTCCTCTCAAATGTAAACTGAGGTTTTCTATACTTTGAAATATGTAATTAGATTACATAGGATTAGGATAGAATGAAGATCCAAAGGAGCAAAAAGCAATGAAGGTTCTACCATAAACAAGAAGACTTAGAAATAGGAATTTGATTTCTATTTTGGGTTGTAAATTCATGCATATACCTAGGTAAGACCCAGTCAATTTTTTTTTGCTTCAAGAGATTGACTTTAGTATGTCCATAATCATGCCATATAGTTAATGTAACTATCTTTAGATATATATGTGATGAATGTATGATATATAAAAGCATGAAATAATAACTTAATGAGACTTAACAAAGCAATCCCTCGCTAAATAAACAATTAAGTCTTATGCCTTCCATTAATGTGAGGAGAACCAGAGTTCTTCTAGAGTTAGGGTTGTTGAGTTGCCTCAAGCTCACTCTGTAAGAATATGTTCAAACCATTGAAATTAGATTTCACGATTAATGTGTTAGACTTAACTGATATTATTAACTTGTTGGATTTGCACCAAAGTTAATGAGTATTAGAGGTGAAGTTGGGTTTGTATACATGAGATGTACACATATCAATAGTTGATAGCCCAATGCATGTGCACACATCAATAAGTTGATAGCATAAGATTGGATAGTTGCATGAATAATGCAATTGGTATGGATTAGATACCTACCAACCAAACTAAGGATAGCTTGTTGAGTTGCCTCAAGGTTATTCTTAGCTAGTTTGATATCGACCCACTATGAGAACTTTCATATAAGTTCTCTCAGGTTCATAGTGAGGGCTATGGATTTGCAATAAAATAGTGGGAGTCATAATATGATTTATTAAAGACATAATAAACATGCATTTTATGTACATTCTAACATGTTCTATTTTACATCTAGGTTGCTAGAATCATCATCATGACAAGTGTGAATTTACTTTCATGAATGGAATCAAATAAGTTGACTGGGCCTAATTTTTTGGATTGGTTAAGGAATTTGAGAATAGTTCTCATATTTGAAAAGATTGGCTATGTCGTAGATGAGGCACTCCCTAATCCCTCTACTGCTAATGCTTCTGAAGATGTTCAGAAGGCATATCAGAAGCATCTCGATGATAGTGAGATGACAAGCTGCATTATGGTTCCTACTATGTCAGTAGAGTTGCAAAAGCAGCATGAGGCTATGGATGTTAATTCCATAGTATACCATCTAAGAGAGCTTTTTGATGAGTAAGTACATTTCAAAAGGTTCGAAACTTTGAGCTTGCTCTTCTGCACTAAGATGGTTCAGGGGGACATTTCCAGTGCAATATGCATTCAAGATGAATGGCAATAATGAAAGGCTGGCCACCTTGGGATTTATGATGGACCATGGATTTATGATGGACCATGACTTAATTCTAACTGATTTTTCTGATAGTTATTCACATTTTGTGGTTAACTATAGGATGAACCAAATCTATACCATTATTCCTAAGCTGATTAACTTGCTCAAAACAGTTGAGCCATCTGTCAAGAAGAACAGTAAGGCTGTGATGTTGGTGGACTCTTCAGATTCTAAAAACAAGAACCTTAAAAAGATCAAGAAGTCCATGAAGCCTAAGAGAGGCGTGGCCAAGAAGAAGGCCAAGGAGATTGCTCCAAAGGGAATATGCTTCCATTGCGACAAGGATAGCCATTGGAAGAGAAACTACAAGGCTTAGTTGGAGTCTTTGAAGAAGAAGACATTTGATGCCCCATCCACTTCATGTATTTTTATCATTAAAATTAATACTGTTTTCAATAATAATATATGGGTATTAGATACTAGTTGTGGCTCACACTTATGCACTGATATGCAGGGCCTAAGGAACTGTAGGCAGCTCAATAAGGGAGAGTTAGACCTACATGTTAGAAATGGAGCAAGGGTTGCTGCATTAGCTGTAGGAGCAAGAGTTTCTAGATTATCTTAGGGATAATGGGATTTTATCTCAATGGACTCCACCTTACACGCCACAACACAATGGTGTGGCTAAAAGGAGAAACCGAACCTTGTTAGACATGGTAAGGTCTATGATGAGTTTTGTGGAACTCTCTAAATCCTTTTGGGGTTATGCACTAGAGACTGCCATTTATATATTAAATGAAGTTCCTTTGAGCTTAGTTGATGTTACTCCATATGAGTTAAGGTATAACAAAAAGCCCACATTTTCTTACATGAGAATTTGGGGTTGTCCTGCTTATGTGAAGCGGACAATGTCAGATAAGCTAGCAGTTAAGTCTGACCGATGTCTATTTGTGGGATATCCAAAAGCATCATATGTGTTGCCCAGATATTGAACCAAGAATGGGGGTTGAATTTGATATTAAAAATTTTAACTTTCAAGTGTGGAAAGAAAAGTTAAGATGAGTAAGGATAGAAAGATAAGACACAATAATTTTTATAGAAGTTCGGGTGTTAACAAACCCTACTCCTCTCCCCAATCTCAATTGGGAGTTTCACTAACACTCTAAGTGTTACAATGGAGTTTTCAAGCTCACTCCCAACTATGGTGTTTCTAACAATGGATCACACCTAACCCAGAAATCCCTTGTGTTTTAATGGCTCACACAATAAACAAATTCCTTGTGTTTTAAAGGCTCACGCAAATAACCCTTACAAGTATTTTATTCTTAACCCCAAAATACCCAAACTCACTTGAGTAGATGATTACAGAGAGAAACAGTTACAAATCTTTAATGTTCAGAGAATGATGAACAAAAAGATTTTCACAGAGAATAAATGTTTGTTTTGAAAATTATCAAATGCACAAATGGCTTACAACAAGATTTTGATTCGAAGTATTAGCTATTCTCTCTTGTTCTGGATTCATAAATGACTTGCATTTATACTTCCATGGCGAATTATAGCTATTTGATTGCATTTAATGCAGAAATAGCCGTTGCACCAACTCTTATTTTCGAGCCATACATGTTTCTCTTTCCTCTTTCACGGTCATGATTATGGTTGTCACAGTCGTGACTGTTCTTCCAAGCCATGACTTGAGTGGTGACTTTGGTCGTGAAGCATTCTGGAAGGATTTGAAGTGTTTGATCACGGGCGTGACATTATATCTTCACGGGCGTGAACAACCTTTCTAGCCATGGTCCAAGTGGTGACTCTGGCCGTGAAGCTCTCTAGAAGAATTTGTCATGTCTTCTCACGGGCGTGACTTTCTTTCATGTTCGAGACTGATATGATCATTCACAGTTGCTATCATTCTTCATGGCCGTGAACTTTAAATGTTGGATAGTTGGCACTAAGCTTCATCACGGGCGTGACATATAAGGTCACGAGTGTGAACATGCTATTTCATCATTTTTTGTCTTTTTAAGATTAGTCTTCCATTCTCCATTTTTGTTATCATATTCCATATCCTGTTCAATTAACTTAGAAAACAAGTATGTTAAATACATTATTGCTATTTTATTTGTTAGTATCAAAATGACGGAAATACCCTTCAAGGTTCAACAATCTCCCCCTTTTTGATGGTGACAAATAATCTAGCAATATGTGCTTTTGAGAAGTCTCCCCCTCAAAAGATGCTTAGGATAAAAAATGCTGAAGTGCAAGAATTGTAAAGAATGATGAAGTGTAGCATCAAAATATGCTTCCTAGTTTTAAGTATACGCAAGTTATATTCAAGGTATATCCAATGTATACCAAAATTTTTCCTTAAAGCAAGTTATATTTATGCTAAGTATATTTAAGGTATATGAAGAGTATATCAAGTGCATATTCATTTATGTAACTTGCATCAAGGTATATGCAAAGTATACTTAAGGTATATTTAAGGTATATGAAGCTCATTTGCATACTTGCATTTTCATTTGATACATAATAAGTATTGCTTTTAACTTTTAACTTTAAACAATATATTGCTAGGTTCTCCCCCTTTTTTCATCAACAAAAAGAATAACAAAAAGATAAAACATAATGGAAAACAAAAGCAAATATATTAATATAGAAAAAATAAATACAAAAGAATTTGAAATTTTGAAAGGAAATGGAAATTCCTACAGCAAACAAACTAGAAAATAACACAGCTAACATAACGTCTAGCCGGACATCCTATCTCTAAGGCGAGCTACTTCTGCCTCGAGGCTCTCCATGTGAGACTCAATGAAATCCTTGAGGTTCTCTAACCTCTCATCCATCAAAGCCTGCAATTGCTCAAACCGTGGTGCCAAGAGGTCAGCCACTTGCTGAGCCAAGTTTGGTGTGGAGGCAGAGGATTGTCCAATTTCCTGCTCAACCTCTAGAGGCGCCACCTCAACTCAAACTCTCTTCCTCTGCTGGATTCCTTGGAGGCCAGCTTTGAAGTCATCCGAGTCATTTTACTCCCCAATGATCTCACCAGCAGTGTTGGTGAAACGGTAGTAGATGTTGTTCTCAAATACTATACGAACATCCGCTCCCATTTTGATGAAGGACTCGATGTCTAGTCGGTCTCGAGGATGTGCTGGTATGAGATTGAAGTGGTGTTCCTCTAGCTTCAAGTATCCTAGCTTAATGGCGATGTGAGTCACGTACCCACCAATCAGAATGTCTCCGGAGGGCTTGGTGGCAATTGACAAAAGATGGTTTGCAAACCATCGAGATAAAGCCACTGTTAGGCCTCTTCGGGCCATCTCTAGAAGAAAGAGCTCTGACTTCCTGATCGATCCATTGCTCTCTCCTCTGGCGAAAATACTATAGGTTAGAAACCTATGCAAGTACTTGTGCACTGGAGATCGAAGGTGGGTACTCTTCGTCTTCTTGATGTCCCAGCTGCAATCAAGCCCGAAGTGAGTCCATGCCTGAGTAGCATAGATCTCCACTTCACTCTCATTTAGGATACCTTCAGAGGGAAGGTTGAACATATCTCCAAACTCTGTGGCAGAGAAGGTGTTCGGATGCTTGCAAATTTGGAATTTCACCGTGCCGGTAGGAGAGACTTGCAGGGTGCTCAGGAATTCTAAAGTTGGTTCCCTCAGTGTTGGTCGATGGATATCAACGAAGTCTTTCAGATGACAAGCCTAGAGTTGTTCCGTCATGCTTGTCTTGAGGCCGAGTGTACGGATGGTTTGCCACTCAAATGATCGAGAGGAAAAGAGTGGCCTTTTCTTGAGAACTGAATATCTAGGATGACAATGCTCAGAATAATGTTTAGAAGGTAATCAATGTACCTTTTTGGAGCATAGGACTTCTTTCTTGTACTCTTGGAGGAGCCAGTTTCCATTTTGATTGAAAAAATGAACTTTTGAAGAGTGAAAAATCTAATGGAATTTTTTGGAGTAAAACTTAAGATGTTTGATTTCTAATGATGGAAATGGTTTTTGAAGATATTTATAGATGGAATGAGTTGCTAGGGGGCCAGAATCTTCAAAATAGTATTCAACGGTGATAAATGAGAGAATTTGAGAGAAGTTGGAGAGTTGGAATGAGAGAAATAACAGCAGAAACATTTTATAAATGACATCTTCATGAGTGTGAAATGTCGTGTTCACGGATTGCTAAAGAGACGCTCTACCCATGAAGAGAGAGGTGAAATTATTCACGGTCGTGAAAATTAAAGGTAACGGGCATGAATGATGAACTATCACGGTGGTGACAGATGAGTCACGGGCGTGAAGCACTAACTTCACTACTTGTGATTGTGAAACAGAGCGTGACACGAAACAAGAATGCTTCTGTAAGTTTTTGGTGTAAATGTTCACAGTTGTGAAAAAAGCATCACAGGCGTGAACAAAGGGTTTCACGGGGGTGACTGAAAAAGGTTATGGTCGTGAAACATAGTCTTCACTACCTTCAGCCGTGAATCATGTCGTGAAGCAAGTCGTGGAAGCTACTGATTCTTTTGGCGATTTAGTTCACTGTCATGAATATATGTCATGGGCGTGAATTGCCTAAAAACCACATCAAATAAAATTAAGTCTAAAACAAGACTAAAGTATTTCTAAGGAGCTTCTATCCCCTATAACATATATTTTCATCAAATTAGCTACCTTATATCTAGTAAGATGAGACAAAAAAACATAAGATTATCAATCAAGGTTTGACAATTTTGGCAATTACAAAGTTAATCCATCAATCATACCAAGCTCTGTTCTTATGAAATTAAATCTTTCCTCATTTAGCGACTTAGTGAAGATATCTGCCAATTGATTATCTGTGCTTATAAATTCCAATACAACATCTCTATATTGAACATGATCTCTAATAAAATGGTGTCTAATGTCAATATGCTTACTTCTAGAGTGTTGAATGGGATTCTTAAATAGATTTATAGCACTTGTATTGTCACATATAATAGGTATATGGTTCATACTATGACAATAATCCTTAAGTTGTTGTTTCATCCAAAGGATTTGTGTACAACAACATCCTGTTGCCACATACTCTGCTTCAGTGGTAGAAAGAGCAACTGAAACTTGTTTCTTGCTAAACAAAGAAACTAAGCATTCTCCAATAAAGTGACAAGTACATGAAGTACTTTTTCTATCTAAAAGACTTCCAGCATAATCAGCATCTGAATATCCTATAATGTAAAATGATGAATTTCTAGGATACCATAAACCTAGATGCAATGAGCCATGTAAATATTTTAGAATTCTTTTTACTGCATTTAAATGAGACTCTTTTGGACACGATTGAAAGTGAGCACATAAGCATAAACTATACATTATGTCGGGTATAGAGGCAGTAAGATATAAAAGTGATCTGATCATACCTCTATAGAGCTTTTCATTAATGCTCTTACCCTTTTCATCCTTGTCCAATTTTGTTGATGTGCTCATTAGAGTCTTGGCATTCTTGCATCCTTCCATTCCAAATTTCTTAAGTAAGTCTTTGGAATATTTGAATTGGTTGATGAATATGCCCTTATTGCCTTATTTTATTTGTAGACCGAGAAAATATTTTAGCTCACCCATTATGCTCATTTCGAATTCCCTAGTCATACACTTAGCAAATTCTTGACAAAACAATTCATTAGTAGACCCAAATATGATATCATCAACATAAATTTGAATAATTAGAATATCATGCTTATGCTTTTTAATAAATAATGCAGTGTCAACATTCCCCTTTGTAAAGTTATTTTCTAAAAGAAAAGAACTTGGTCTTTCATACCAAGCTCTTGGGGCTTGTTCCAAACCATATAAAGCTTTTAAAAGTTTAAATACATGATTAGGCAAATCATAGCTCTCAAAACCTGGATGTTGTTCTACATAAACTTCTTCTTCTATAAAACCATTTAAAAAGGCATTTTTCACATCTATTTGAAAGAGTTTGAAATTCATATGGCATGCATATGCTAAAAGTATTGTTATGGCTTCTAATATAGCTACAGGAGCATAGGTCTCATTATAATATATTAATTCTTCCTGATTATACCCTTTTGCAACCAATCTAGCCTTATTCCTAGTTATTGAACCTTGTTCATCTTGTTTATTTCTAAATACCCATTTGCTTCCTATAATTTGATGCTCATTGGGTCTAGGTACTAAGGTCCATACCTTACTTTTCTCAATTTGGTTGAGTTCCTCTTGCATGACAATCACCCAACTTTCATCATTAAGAGCCTCATCAATATTTTTAGGCTCAATTTGAGAAACAAAAGCAAGGTCAGAAACTAAACGTTTGAGATGAGATCTAGTACTTACTCCCCTCGTAGGATCACCAATGATTTTCTCTTTGGGGTGATCTTTTGTCAATCTCCATTCCTTTGGGAGCTCTTGCCTGTTTTCCTCTTGAGTTTGAGGTAGAGAATCATCTTGATGTGAATCTTCTTGATCATTTTCTTCTCTTCCATTTTCAAGATCAAGTCTTTCCATAGTACCTACTACATCATCAAGAACACTACCTTTCACAAGATCAAGTATACTAGATTCATAAAAAATAACATGCATAGATTCTTCAATAGTTAATGACTTATATGCTTTACTAGTTGTAGAGTATCCTAAAAAGATACCCTTATCAGATTTAGAGGCAAATTTTCCAAAGTTGTCCTTGGTATTCAATATGAAGCACTTGCATAGAAATACTATAAAGTATGATATCAAGGGCTTTCTTCCATTCCATAGCTCAAATGAAGTTTTGTTTAAGAGGGGTCTTTTGAAAACTCGATTTGAAATATAACAAGCAGTATTTGTGGCTTCTGCCCAAAAGTAAGTTGGTAAGACATACTCATTGAGCATTGTTCTAACCATTTCAATTAAAGTTTGATTTTTCCTTTCAACTACCCCATTTTGTTGAGGTGTCCTAGGAGATGAAAAATTCTGCGAAATGCCATGTTCAAGAAAAAAGCTTTCAAAGTTTTCATTCTCAAATTCTTTGCCATGGTCTGTAGTATACGCTAATTAGGCCCCGAGTCGCACGTGTCGCGAAGTTGACGCGTTTGACCAATCGGAGTCTAAATTCGGATTTTTAAAAAAAAATTGATCAAGGAATGACTAAATTAAATGATAAATGCCTAATTAAGTGATTATAAAGTTTAAAGAAGTTGATTTACGACAAAGGACTAAATTGCAAAATTTGATAAATTTTGGGGTCAAATTACAATTTACCAAAAATTGGAGGATTAATGAGATTAATTACTAATCAACATATTGATTTTGGGGACATTTTGATAGGTTTGGCTGACCACTCAATGAGGAAGAATGAGATTAATGGGTTCATTAAGCCTAATGTCAAGAAATGGTCAAAATGGTGGGTCCCACATGAAGACTTTTGGGTACCCTATTTAAGACTCTCTTTTCTTCTTCTTCTTCTCTTCATTTTTTGCCTTCTTCTCTCTCTTTTATACTAGTCACGCCAGCCATTTCTTTTTTGCTCCATAGCCCATCTTGATTTCTAGAGAGAGAAAGGAAGGGAATAGAAGGGAAAGAGCAAGAACAAATGATCTTTATGGTCCATAACTCCTAAGGAAGCTGGAAAGAACAAGAAAGAGGAAGAAAAATTAAGTTTGGTAGAGAGAGAAAATATGCAAAGTTGTAATCAAGTGAAGAAAAGTGTAAGGTAAGAAGCATCTCTTCTTCTTCATCATCGTTTCTTAAAGGAAGTTCGAATTTTGAGCTCATCCAAGACTTATATGGAAAGAGAGAGAAACTAGGGTTTTGAGAGAGAATAAGAGAGTTTAGGGTCTTGAGAAAATCAGATGATAATAATGATTTATGATATTGTAGGAGTTCCAAGTGATAAGGAACAAGCTCTAAGGAGCAAAGGAAAAGAGAAAACTACCTAGAAGAGTGAAGAAGAAAGATTAAGGTTTGTGCATAACTTAAGGCAATAGCCTATTTTTGTTTGCAATAATGCATGTTGAACATGATTTTAGATAAATAAATTTCAAGAATGATGATTATTATGGCATGAAACCATAGGTTTAGACATGTATGATTGAGATCCTTATGTGACATTGAATTAATGATGCATGTTAGAAAATCTTGTATGATCAAGACATTTACATGTATTAAAAAGTAATAAGTTGAGTAAAAAACCTTAGAAATGCATGAAATAGAATTTGGTATGATTTGGATGATGTTAGAATGAATGGAAAGTGAATATGCAAATTTCCTGCTGAAAGTCATGGATGTGACTATTGAGTCACGGGCGTGAACTTGAGGGTTCACGGTTGTGACTGATTGTGTTACGGTTGTGACTTCTGGGTAAAAATAGTACTATTTAATCCAGAAGCATTCACTGGTTGGAATCACGGACGTGAACTTATTCACGGGCGTGAATGAGTAATCACGACCGTGAATGCTTTTGGGCGATTCATTCTAGTAGCATTCACAGCTTGGGATTACGGGCGTGAAATTAGTAATCACGGCCGTGAATGCTCGGTATTTGTAATTATGAATGTGGTTAACAAATGAGGAATTCCGGTAAGTAAATGAAATCATTGTCTATCTAATGAAATAAGAATGATATGGATATATATATATATATATATATATATATATTGATGTGAGAACGTGCTATGTTGTGATATAGAGAAATGAATTGTCACGGATGAAATATGTGAATTGTCATGGATGATATATGAAATCTGATGCGGATGATAAACATGAGAATATTGATGTACCTAGTTAAATAAATGAAAAGATTTTATCCAGTATATGAGTATGGCTATATGTTTGCAAAACAAGAAATTTGAGATGTTAATAAATATGAGAATATATGTGTTGAAATTTGAGAATTTTGATTGATGTGAAAATATAAAGAAGCCCATTAATCTACCTGCGGACTAGAATCAGGATAGATGACATGTCATTAAAGGGGTGAACGGTACCGTACTATTCCTCAACCAATGTGGCTTAAGCTCTGGGAGCGCCATTGGTCTGAGATGCTCGGTCAATATGGCTTAAGCTCTAGGAGTGCTATTGACTTGAGAAGCTCTGATGAGCACATATAAATGAGGACAAGCTGGCTTAAGCTCGGAGAGCGCCCTTGGTCAGGTTATTCATCTATGATGAAATTATACTCAATCAATATGGCTTAAGCTCTGGGAGCGCCATTGATTGAGAAGCTCTTTTGAGCCAGATAGTGGACAAAGTGGCTTAAGCTCTGGGAGCGCTCCTGATCCGTAAACCGTATCCAGTCAGTCCAAATTTAGAGTGATGTGGGCAAGATAATGAGGATATGTCGGAAAAATAAGAAAAGAAAAGAATAAGAAAATGATGATGATATGAGACTGAGATATAATGATAAAGAGATTAACAGTGTAATTTACCATCAAAGATAAATGAAAATAACATTGTCTATGTGAGCATGACATTTATACTTGTATGAAATAGGAATATATGTTGATAGTCATGGCATGCAAACATTTTAATGCATAAAATGGTACATGTTAATGCTTGTTGCATGATATAGTATATTGCCTTATTTATATGCACCACTAAGCTTAGAGCTTAGAGTGGGAGTTTCCTTCCACATAGATATAGAAAGGTAGCTAAAGGTGATAGATAAAACAAGTGGTGATCCTATTCAAGTAAAGCAGCCGAACCTTGAGAAAGTGGGTTACAAGCTTTGAAATTTTTGTATTTGGCTTTTTGTTTTGAAGAGTTTTAGAGTTTGTAAAACTTACTTTTAAAGTTTGTTAAAGAATTAATTTGATGTTTAAAATTACTATTTTATTTAAATAAATTGTACCCTGGTTTTATGTATATATCTATATATATATATGAATGTTGAGAAAATAAAGGTAAAATAATAATAATAGCGATTTGAAGAAGTAAAGATGACAGGCATTAGCGCTCCCTTATCCGGGCACGTGTTGGTGATCGGGTGAGGGGGTTGCTATGCTACATTTTTGGTATCAGAGCCCGGTTTGGGCGGTTTTAGGTTTTTAAAATCGAATTTTGAAAATGTTTATTTCTTGAAGTGTAATATCCGCTCATTTATATTTCCGAGTCGCACGTGTTGTAACATTGACGCGTGTGACCGATCGGAGTCTAAATTCGGATCTTTACAATAATTGATTAAGAAATGGTTAAACTAAATAATAAATGCCTAAATAAGTGATTAGAGAGTTTAAAGAAGTTGATTTACGGTAAATGATTAGTTTGCAAAATTTGATAAGTTTTGGGGTCAATTTGTAAATTACCAAAAATTGGAGGATTAATGAGATTAATGGCTAATTAACTTAAGAAATTTGGACATTTAAAATTGGGTTGGCCGGCCATGATATTAAAGGAAGATGATTAATATTGATTAAGTGTAAAATTGGGAGAAAATGGTAAAATGGTGGGTTCCACATGAAGATTTTTGGGTGCCCTATTTAAGGCTTTATTTTCTTCTTCTTCTTCTCTTCATTTTCTGCTCCTTCTCTCTTTTCTTTACTAGTCACACCAGCCACAATTCTCCTCCATAGTTCACCTTGATTCTAGAGAGAGAAAGGAAGGAAGAGAAGGGAAAGAGCAAGACAAGGTGATTTTCATGTTCCATAACTCATAAGGAAGCTGGAAAGAACAAGAAAGAGGAAGAAAAATCAAGTTTGGTAGAGAGAGAAAATCTCCAAAGTGGTGATCAAGTGAAGAAAAGTGTAAGGTAAGAAGTATTTCTTCTTCTTCTTCTTCATCTTTTCTAAAGGAAGTTCGAATTTTGAGCTCATCCAAGACTTATTTGGAATGAGAGAGAAACTAGGGTTTTGAGAGAGAAAAAGAGAGTTTAGAGTCTTAATGAAATTAGATGATGATGAAAATGATCTATGATGTTGTAGGAGTTCCAAATGACAAGGAACAAGCTCTAAGGAGCAAAGGAAAAGAGAAAGCTACCTAAAATAGTGAAGGAGAAAGATTAAAGTTTGTGCATAATTTAAGGCAATAGCCTATTTTTGTTTGAAATAATGCATGCTGAATATGATTTTAGATAAATGCAATTTCAAGAATGATGATGATTATGGCATGAAACAATAGGTTTAGACATATATGAATGAGATAATTGTGACATTGAATTAAGGATGCATGTTAGAGAATCTTGTATGATCAAGGCATGTAAATGTATTGAAAAGTAATAAGTTGAGTAAAGAGCCTTAGAAATGCATGAAATAGAATTTGGTATGTTTTGGATGATGTTAGAATGAATGAAAGGTGAATATGTAGATTTCCTGCTGAAAGTCACGGGTGTGACTATTGAGTCACGGGCGTGAACTTGAGGGTTCACAGTTGTGACTAATTGTGTCACGGTTGTGAATTTCTGGGTGGAAATGGTACTATTCATTCCAGAAGCGTTCACGGGTTGGAATCACGGCAGTGAACTTATTCACGGGCATGAATGAGTAATCACGATCGTGAATGCTTTTGGGCGATTCATTCTAGTAGCGTTCACGGCTTGGGATTACGGGCGTGAACTAATTCACGGGCATGAAAGTAATAATCACGGTCGTGAATGCTCTGCATTTGAAATTATGAATGTGGTTATTAAATGGGGAATTCAGGTAAGTAAATGAAAGTTATTGTCTATTCAAGCAAAATAAGAATGATATGGATATGGATATATGTATATATATATTGATGTGAGAATGTGATATGTTGTGATATAGAAAAATGTATTGATGTAGAAAAATGAATTGTCATGGATATTATATGAAATCTGATGCAGATGATAAACATGAGAATATTGATGAATCTAGTAAATGAATGAAAAGATATATGAGTATGACTATATGCTTGTAAAACAAGAAAATTGAGATGTTGATAAATATGAGAAAAAAAATGGATGTATTGAAATTTAAGAATAATGATTGATGTGAAAATATAAACAAGCCCATTACTCTACTTGCGGACTAGAATCAGCATAGATGACATGTCATTAAGGGGGCGAACAGTACCGTACTATACCTCAACCAATGTGGCTAAAGCTTGTGTGAGCACCATTGGTCTGGGATGCTCAGTCAGTGTGGCTAAAGCTTGTGTGAGCGCTACTGACTTGAGAAAGCTTCGATGAGCACATATAAATGAGGACAAGGTGTCATAAGCTTGTGTGAGCGGCCTTGATCTGGTTATTCATCTATGATGAAATTATACTCAATCAATGTGGAATAAGCTTGTGTGAGCGCCATTGATTTGAGAAGCTCTTATGAGCCAAATAGTGGACAGGGTGGCATAAGCTTGTGTGAGCGCTCTTGATCCATAACCTGTATCCAGTCAGTCCAAAAATTTAGAGTGATGTGGGCAAGATAATGAGGATATGTCGGAAAGATAAGAAAAAGAAAGAATAAGAAAATGATGATGATATGAGATTCAAATGTAATGATAAAGAGATTTACAGAATAATTTGCTATTAAAGATAAATGAAAATAACAATGTCTATATGAGCATGACATTTATACTTTTATGAAATAGAAATATGTTGATAGTCATGCATGCAAACATTTTAATGCACAAAATGATAATTGTTAATGCTTGTTGCATGATATAGTATATTGCCTTCTTTATATGCACTACTTAGCTTAGAGCTTAGCGTGGAGTTTAATTTCCATGCAGATATAGAAAGGTAGCTGAAGACGCTAGATAAAGCAAGCGGTGATCCCAGTCAAGTAAAGCAGCTGAATCTTGAGAAAGTGGGTTACAAGTTTTAAAACTTTTATATTAAAGAAATGTTTGAGTTTGTAAAACTTACTTCTAAAGTTTGTTAAGAATTACTCTAATGTTAAAAATTACTATATTATGTAAATAAATTGTACTCTGATTTTTATTTATATCTATATATACATGAATAAAAAAATGTAAATATATATATATATGAAGTATGAGAAAGAAAGGACATTAGCGCTCCCTCATCCGGGCACGTGCAGTTCAGGTGAGGAGGTGCTACATGAAGTGTACCCACTATAGCATTTTTGGAGTTGTTGCTTTATTGATTAGGGTCGTTACCTTTATGTTATAGGTAGGATATGGCTTCAGGATCAAGATGAATAGTAGTAGAAGAAGCTGAGAGTAATGAGCTTTCAGAGGGAAGAGCTTCGTCGCAACCAAGTCATCATCGAGCTGCAACACCGAGATCTAGTGCCAGCTCACTTCGTGAGCATTCAACTATTAATATGGGTCAGACTGAGCTCATGAGAAATATGATAGATTTGCTACAGAGAGCATCACGATCAGATTTGTCTAGATTACATTTTGAGAGACTGAGGAAATTAGGGGCATCCGATTTCTATGGTAAACGAGAAGATGACCCCTCAGTGGCAGAATTTTGGTTAGAACGAGCAGAGCGAGTATTTGATCAACTGCACTGTATAAATGAACAGAAATATGAATATGCAGTATCTTTGCTACAAGAGCATGCATATGATTGGTGGCAATCTGAATCACAGAGCACAGAGGCTCCTGACCCTATGACATGAGAATTCTTTCTAGAGAAGTTTAAGGAGCAGTATATTCCTCCTATCTACACAGACAATAAGAAGAGAGAGTTTCTAATGCTAAAACAGAAGGATATGTCTGTAACAGAATATGAGAGAGAATTCACTCATCTTTGCAAGTATGCTGGTGGTATTGTGTCTACAGAGGCTGATAAACGTTGACGATTTGAAGATGGATTGAGGGATACGATCTAGTTACAAGTTTCAGCTACGTCTAATGAACTTCCCCAGTTTACTAGCATTTGCTAGAACAGTTGAAAGAGTCCTAGTGGCACAGCAGCCTGTGCAGGTTAGTGGGGTTAGTAGACCAGCACCACAACTAAGTGGAGTGCAATCTAGTGGCAAGACATCCAGATCTTTTGGTGGCCGATTCCAAGTTGGAGGTTCCAGCAGACCTCAGTCTTATAGGCCAGGACAACCCGTAAGATCTACTTCATCGGCAGTCAGTGCACCAACACAGGCATTTTCCAGATCTACCACTCTACAGGTGTGTCAGCATTATGGTCGTTCGCATCCATGAGAGTGTTGGTGGATGACAAGAGTGTGCGCAAGATGCGGCTCCAAGAACCATCTAAAAAGAAATTGTCCATTGCTACAGTTTAGCAGAGATTCAGGGAGTATTGAGTTAGTACCAATACAGACTATGATACAAGGCAGAGGATGAGGCTGAGGGCAAGGAAGAGGAGGTCGTGCAGGGTCAAGCCAGTTCAGATCAGACACAGTAGAGAGGCCTGAAAGCACTAGAGCTGCTCCAACAAGAGCTTATGCCATGCGAGGCCAAAAGGAGTAGGATGTACCTGATGTCATAGTGGGTAAATTCCTTCTCTTTGGCTCTTGTATACATGCATTGATAGACCCTGGGTCAACACACTCATACATATGCACACCACCATTGGGTCGAGAGGGTCTAAAACCAGAGAATCTAGAATATGAGATTCATGTGACTAACCCATTAAGACACAATGTGCAGGTTAGTAAAGTGTTTAGGGGTTGCCCAGTCGAAATTCAAGGCAGGAAATTTCTAGCATATCTAATAGAGCTATCATTCCGCCAGTTCAATGTGATCTTGGGAATGGATTGGCTAGCTCGCCATGGGGTGATAATAGTTTGCAGAAAAAGGCTGATGAGAATTAAAGTTTCGGAACAAGAAGAGATAGTAGTGATGGGCGAGGATAGAGGATATCCAGATAATGTGATATCAGCGTTAAAAGCTCGAACACTCATCAATAAGGGATGTGAGACTTACCTAGCGTATGTGATTGATACCCGAAAGAAAAGTTTAAAGTTGGCTGACATCCCAACTGTTAGTGAGTTTTCTAATGTATTCCCTGAGGAGTTTCTAGGACTACCACCTGACCGATAGATAGAGTTTGCTATTGAATTAGTACCTGGCACCGCTCCTATATCTATTACATCATATAGGATGACACCCATAAAATTGAAAGAGTTGAAGATACAGTTACAAGAAATATTAGATAAAGGATTCATATGACCTAGTGTATCATCATGGGGTGATCCAGTACTATTTGCAAAGAAAAAAGATGGTACTTTATGTCTTTGCATTGACTACAGACAGCTTAATAGGGTTACTATTAAGAATAAATACCCACTGCATAGGATTGATGATTTATTTGATCAGCTGAAAAGTGCAAGTATATTTTCAAAGATAGATCTTCGATCGGGGTATCATCAACTAAAGATCAAAGGGTCAGATGTATCTAAGATGGCATTCAGGACTCGTTATGGTCATTATGAGTTCTTGGTGATGCCATTTGGATTGACGAATGCACCGGCAGTTTTTATGGACCTGATGAACTGAGTGTTCAGGCCATATATTGATCAATTTGTAGTTGTATTCATTGATGACATTCTTGTCTATTCTAGAGATAGAGTAGAGCATGACCAACATCTTAGAAAAGTATTGCAGACTTTGAGGGAGAAACAATTGTATGCAAAGCTATCTAAGTGTGAGTTTTGGTTGGAAGCAGTTAGTTTTCTGGGTCATGTAATTTAAGCAGAAGGTATTCGAGTTGATCCTAGTAAAATCGAGGCTATTCTTAATTGGAAATCACCTCGAAATGTGACAGAAGTGTGAAGTTTTATTGGATTAGCCGGATACTATAGGAGATTTGTGAAAGGATTTTCATCTATAGCGAATCCTTTGACACGACTGCTGCGAAAAGAGGTCCATTTTGAATGGACAGATAAGTGTCAAGCAAGTTTTGATCGATTAAAGGCAATGTTGACTGAAGCACCAATTTTGACTCAGCCTACTCCAGGAAAAGACTATGTTATGTACAGTGATGCAAGTCACAATGGGCTAGGATGTGTTCTTATGCAAGAGGAAAAAGTAATTGCATATGCCTCCAGACAACTTAAGCCTTACGAGCTAAACTATCTGACGCATGATTTAGAGCTTGCAGCGATAGTTTTTGCTCTTAAGATCTGAAGACATTATCTGTATGGAGAAAGATGTTATATTTATAAGGACCATAAGAGTCTTAAGTATCTTCCTTCACAGAAAAAGTTGAACCTGAGGCAACAAAGATGGTTGGAATTGATTAAAAATTATGACTGTGTGATCGACTACCAGCCAGGCAAAGCTAATGTGGTAGCTGATGTGCTAAGTCAAAAAATTTTAGTTGAGATGCGAATGGAATCCACATTAATGCAGAGAATTAAAGATGCTCAGAAGCAAGACGAAAAGTTAGCAAAGATAGCTGAAACAGTGAAAAATGGAGAAAAGTCAGAATTTTCTTTAACAGAAGATGGTACTGTGTATTTTAAGAACTGGATTTGTGTACCAAGTATAGAAGAGTTGAGGTCAGAGATTTTAGAAAAAGCTCATGAAACGGTTTATACTATGCACCCAGGTGGGAACAAGATGTACCAAGATTTGAAAGCACAATACTGGTGGTCGGGGATGAAAAAGGATATCACTGAATATGTTACTAAATGTCTAATCTGTCAACAAGTGAAAGCTGTGCATCAATTACCCACAGGATTACTACAACCGATTCCCATACCATAATGGAAGTGGGAGAGGATCACGATGGATTTTGTGTCCAGTTTACCGGTAACTCAGAGAAAGCATGATGCAGTGTGGGTGATAGTGGATCGATTGACGAAGTCAGCACATTTCCTACCAGTGCGAATGGACTATACTTTGAACAAGCTGGCTGAGATTTATGTGAATGAGATAGTGAGACTTCATGGAGTACCTGTGTCTATTATCTCTGACAGAGATCCCAGATTTACGTCGCAGTTCTGGAAGAGTCTACAGCAGGCTTTGGGAACTCAACTAAATTTTAGCACGGCATTTCATCCTTAAACGGATGGAAAATCAGAGCGAGTTATAGAGGTTCTAGAGGATATGATGAGATGTTGTGTGCTTGAATTTGAGGGAAGTTGGGATCGACATCTACCTCTTATGGAGTTTGCCTATAACAATAGCTATCAAACAAGCATAGGCATGGCTCCTTATGAGGCTTTATATGGAAGAAAGTGTAGGACACTAGTATGTTGGACCGAGTTAAATGAGAAAAAGTTGATTGGGCCAGAGATAATTCAACAGACCGAAGAAAAAGTTAAAGTGATCAAGGAAAGGCTAAAGGTAGCACAAGATCGACAGAAATCATATGCTGATTTAAAGAGGCAAGATATATAATATACTGCAGGTGACAAAGTATTTCTTAAAGTTTCGCCGTGGAAAAATATATTGAGGTTCTGTAGAAAAGGAAAGTTAAGCCCAAGGTTTATTGGTCCTTATGAAATTCTGGAAAGAATATGACCAGTAGCTTACCGATTAGCTCTTCCTCTGGAGCTAGACATAATTCATAACGTGTTCCACGTTTCAATGTTAAGAAAATATCGTTCAGAACCAACCCATGTTATACCAATTGAGGAAATAGAGGTACAAACAGACATGTCTTATGAGGAAGAACCAGTGGCTATAATAGCATATGAAGAGAAAGTTCTCCGGAACAAGAGAGTCCCTCTAGTTAAAGTTTGGTGGCAGAATCATACAATTGAAGAAACCACGTGGGAAAGTGAAAAAGTGATGAAGAAGCAGTATCCCCAGTTATTTAGCCCCGAATGAACAGGTAAATTTCGAGGACGAAATTATCTTAAGGGGAAGAAAATGTAATATCCGCTAATTAGGCCCCGAGTCGCACGTGTCGAAGTTGATGCGTTTGACCGATCGGAGTCTAAATTCGGATTTTTACAAAAACTAATCAAGGAATGGCTAAATTAAATGATAAATGCCTAATTAAGTGATTATAAAGTTTAAAGAAGTTGATTTACAGTAAAGGACTAAATTGCAAAATTTGATAAGTTTTGGGGTCAAATTGCAATTTACCAAAAATTGGAGGATTAATGACATTAATTGCTAATCAAAATAATGATTTTGGGGATATTTTGATCTGTTTGGCCGGCCACTAAATGAGGAAGAATGAGATTAATGGGTTCATTAAACCTAATGTCAAGAAATGGTCAAAATGGTGGGTCCCACATGAAGACTTTTGGGTACCCTATTTAAGACTCTCTTTTCTTCTTCTTCTTCTTCTTCTCTTCATTTTCTGCCTTCTTCTCTCTCTTTTATACCAGTCATGCCAGCCATTTATTTTCCTCCACAGCCCATCTTGATTTCTAGAGAGAGAAAGGAAGGGAAGAGAAGGGAAAGAGCAAGAACAAGTGATCTTCATGGTCCATAACTCCTAAGGAAGCTGGAAAGAACAAGAAAAAGGAAGAAAAATCAAGTTTGGTAGAGAGAGAAAATCTCCAAGGTTGTACTCAAGTGAAGAAAAGTGTAAGGTAAGAAGCATCTCTTCTTCTTCTTCTTCACCTTTTCTTAAAGGAAGTTCGAATTTTGAGTTCATCCAAGACTTATATGGAAAGAGAGAGAAACTAGGATTTTGAGAGAAAATAAGAGAGTTTAGGGTCTTGAGAAAATCAGATGATAATAATGATTTATGATGTTGTAGGAGTTCCAAGTGATAAGGAACAAGCTCTAAAGAGCAAAGGAAAAGAGAAAGCTACCTAGAAGAGTGAAGAAGAAAGATTAAGGTTTGTTCATAACTTAAGGCAATAGCCTATTTTTGTTTGAAATAATGCATGCTGAACATGATATTAGATAAATGCATTTCAAGAATGATGATGATTATGACATGAAACCATAGGTTTAGACATGTATGAATGAGATCCTTGTGTGACATTGAATTAATGATGCATGTTAGAAAATCTTGTATGATCAAGACATTTACATGTATTAGAAAGTAATAAGTTGAGTAAAGAACCTTAGAAATGCATGAAATAGAATTTGGTATGATTTGGATGATGTTAGAATGAATAGAAAGTGAATATGCAGATTTCCTGCTGAAAGTCATGGGCGTGACTATTAAGTCACGGGCGTGAACTTGAGGGTTCACGGTTGTGATTGATTGTGTCACGGTTGTGACTTATGGGTGGAAATGGTACTATTCATTCCAGAAGCATTCACGGGTTGGAATCACGGACGTCAACTTATTCACGGGCGTGAATGAGTAATCACAACTGTGAATGCTTTTGGGCGATTCATTCCAGTAGCGTTCACGGCATGGGATTACGAGCATGAACTAATTCTCGCGCGTAAAATTAGTAATCACGGCTGTGAATGCTCTGTATTTGTAATTATGAATGTAGTTATCAATGAGGAATTCAGGTAAGTAAATGAAAGTCATTGTGTATCCAGTAAAATAAGAATGATATGGATATATATATATATATATATATATATATATATATATATATATATATATATATATATATATATATATATATATATATATATATATATATATATATATATTGATGTGAGAATGTGTTATGTTGTGATATAGAGAAATGAAGTGCACAAATGAAATATGTGAATTGTCATGAATGATATATGAAATCTGATGCGGATGATAAGCATGAGAATATTGATGTACCTAGTTAAATAAATGAAAAGATGTTATCTAGTATGTATGCGTATCGCTATATGTTTGCAAAACAAGAAAATTGAGATGTTGATAAATATGAGAAAATTGATGTGTTGAAATTTGAGAATTTTGATTGATATGAAAATATAAAGAAGCCCATTACTCTACCTGCGGACTAGAATCAGGATAGATGACATGTCATTAAGGGGGCAAATGGTACCGTACTATTGCTCAACCAATGTCGCTTAAGCTCTGGGAGTGCCATTGGTCTAAGATGCTCGGTCAATGTGGCTTAAGCTCTGGGAGCGTTATTGACTTGAGAAGCTCTGATGAGCACATATCAATGAGGACAAGGTGGCTTAAGCTCGGAGAGTGCCTTTGGTCCGGTTATTCATCTATGATGAAATTATAGTCAATCAATGTGGCTTATGTAACATCCTTGACCTTCCCCACATGCATTTCATCAAACATAAGCATCTTGCAACCAATTCAATTGAACACGTGCATTCATACGTATTTTTGTAGGAACAAGTTTATGACACGCACTAGCTACGTGTCCTAGTATTTGGCACTTGTATCGAGTCGCACGTGTGTAATTATAACCTAAATGAGGATAACAAAGTATTAGAAATGAATTGAATAAGGTGTCTAAATTAAAGTAAGCAAAATGATTTGATTAAGATTAGTAAACAATTACATTGTTAGTTTAGTTAAATCAGGTCAAATGATTAAGCTGTATTATTGTATGAATTAGTGGAATTATAAATATATGTAAATAATAATAATAATATAGAAAAAAAAAATGAAAATTACACAAAAGAGAAATAGAAGAGAAGAGAAAAGAGAAATGAGAAGAGAAATGAGAAGAGAAGAAGAGAAAATGATAAAATGATAAAAAACAAGTTGACTTTATCCTCATCTTTCTCTCCCCATTTCTGCCTTCTCCTCCAGCCTGACTTCTTCTTCAATTTCCTCCATTTTAGAATTCAATTCATCCCTGTTTGACCTATTTTTTGAAGCATATTGATCCCTTTCAAGGTTGTTCTTGGTAAGTAATCAATTCTTATTGCTATAGGGTTGATTTGAGTTGCTTAGGTTCAATATTAGGCACTAAATTGCACCCCGATTTTGATTTTAATAGAAATTGATTCTGGAAATGTGTAAAACACAAACGTTGTTCCTTTATGTCTTATATATGTGGATATGTAAACATGTTTTCAAGATGTTATGTATAGGGAGAGATATATGCTTCGTACTGAAACTGGTCAGGGTGTGAACCCTAACCAAGTTAGCTACAGTGTGGTTTGATTTCGAATATGTTAAAGCCATTATTTTAAGTCTCTCAAAACATAAACGTTGTAGATATATGTGTGTTGTAGCTTTTTACCAAGTTTCAGGTTCATTGGTCTTGTAAATGTGGAGTTATGGGGAATGGAACCATGACTGTTCCATAGTTTGAACTGCCTATTGAGTGCCCTGGGCAGATACAGTAACTTGTTTGGCTAATTTTAGCTTGTTAGAGCTCGATTCTATACATGATCAAAACTTAACGTTATAGGTATATGTCTTAGCTAAATGTTGGCATTAATTTCAGCTTCATTGATTATGTATAGACTACGTTATGGCCTTTGGAATCCATACTGGTCCGGAAGTCAATTCTATTCTGGACCAGTAAAATGTTAGGTATAATTAGAAGACCTTAGAGACATAATTGGTAAGAGTTGTAAACATGAACCATGTTCCATATGAACCCATATAAGTGTCTGTAATGTTTCATTAACATAGGACTTATAGATTATATGGTATGATGAACCCAAACGAGTACCCTGAAACTGCCTAAAGGCAGAAAACAGAACACTCTTAGAAATTCCACCAAATATTGTACAATGATCCAATTGGTCTGAAATTTGAATATGTTCTAAAATTATATGTTGTTTTTAATTAGGAATAAGAATCAAATTAATTTGTCAATTATAGAAAAATTTATAGGCTAAACAGTCCCATAAGGTCACACTGCTTCATAGGAAAAATCATAACTATTGACATGAACAATGCATATTAATTTGTTTAAGCCACATTAACTCTCCCTAATCATGAGTTAATCGATTATGTTTTCATATTAGGCTCGCAACATATTAGAGACCCACAAGGAGCGGACAAACAATAATTTAGGGGTCGGAATGAAAGGAGAACAGTGAGTCTAATTATCGATTGAATTCGTTAGTGCAAACGAATATTGCTTGCTATGTGATTCATATGGTTGTCATGATTGGTCCTTGATAATTTAATGATGGATAATTTTTGACATAGTGGTACATATAAATGGTATACTTGTGGTATATTTGAGGTATATGTTTGATAAATGTGATATATATACATGGTATATGTATAGTATATGTAAGGTATATGCTTGACATATGAGGTATATATGGAATATATGTATGTTGTATATGATAAAGATGCAATGGTTGATGAATGCTTAAATACAAGTGCATATGCATATGGGCTAAAAAGGCATTGTGACAAGTTAATCGATATTGTAAAGCAAAAGAAGAGGCCTATGGCCCAACAAATGTGCAAATGAAACAAATGATCAAGCTAGCTAGCAAATGCAAATGCAAATGTTCACATGACAAATATTCACATGGAAACCCGGGGCAATATCTATTTAACTTGGTCACAACAAAATGAAATAAGCAAAGCATTTGCATACATAAAGAGTAATGATTATATGTTTAAACCTTATTGATACATATATGATGTTGATGAATGGAATGGATATATGGTATATATTGGATTTGTGATTTATTATTATAAGTTGTTTGGTACTTTAGAGCTCATTGGATGAATATTCTCACTGAGCCGCAACTCATCAATTTGCATCATTTTTCAGGTAAGGAAAAGTGATAGCTCATTTTGAGTAGTGTATAGAAGACATGGAGCACAGGTCATTGGCCGAGCCTCATCACTCTCTCTCCTTGCATTCCACACAAGCATGAAAACATGTCATCTGTATTTTGGACTTATATGCTTGAATATGTATTATCACTCTAGATTAGTTTTGAAATGTATAAATGGAAACAACCCGTAATCCTTCGGATGTGAAGTTTATGTTTTAATATATGTGATATATCGTATTGTGGTTTTTAATGTTGACATGAAAAGTCATTGAGTGATATTACAGGATATAAGACTTGTAAAGTCATTAGTTGATTTTACAGGATATGATATGAAAAAAAAATTTACTACCACTGTTATCAGGGTATTTTCTATTTCCAACATGCAGTATGTGATTATTTTATACAGAAATAGGTTATACTTAAATGCATATGATGTGGTGTTACATTTTGGTATTAGAGCAGGGATAGGTTCCAAGCTCAGGTGTTTCCCAAGTTTTCTCATGCCATTTATGATGGCTAGAAGACGGTTGGTCATTTCAGTAATTGACTCATTGGATTTCATCTTGAAGAGCTCATACTCTGAAGTAAGAAGTTGAATCTTCTTGGATTTAACTTGCTTAGTTCCTTCATGATAGTTTTTCAATGTTTTCCACATGCTGTAAGCTATTGGACAGTGTTGTATTCTACCACATTACTCAATGGATAATGAGCTTGAGAAAAATGTCATTGCCTTCTTGTTTTTGAAGTTTGCTCTTCTTTGAGGCTCTGTCCAATCATCTCTTGATAAGATTTCTTCTTCACCATCAACTCCTCTTCTAGTTGGTGGTGTCCATTCTTTTCGAACACTATCCCAGACTTCAATTCCTTCACTATCCAGATATGTCTCTATCCAAAACTTCCAATGAGCACAATTTGCTCCATCAAAGTAAGGCTTGAGACTTTGGAATCCTTCATTGGCCATATCTTAATCTTTACTAGTGTTGATTAGGCTTCAATGCTAGACTTAGCTCTGATACCAATTGTTGCCCAGATATTGAACCAAGAAGGGGGGTTGAATTGGATATTAAAAATTTTAACTTTTAAGTGCAGAAAGAAAAGTTAAGATGAGTAGGGATAGAAAGATAAGACACAAAAATATTTATAGAGGTTCGGGTGTTAGCAAACCATACTCCTCTCTCCAATCTCAATTGGGAGTTTCACTAACACTCTAAGTGTTACAATGGAGTTTTACAAGCTCACTCCCAACTATGGTGTTTTTAACAATGGATCACACATAACCCAGAAATCCCTTGTGTTTTAATGGCTAACACAATAAACCAATTCCTTGTGTTTTAAAGGCTCACACAAATAACCCTTACAAGTGTTTTACTCTTAACCCCAAAATACCCAAACCCACTTGAGTAAATGATTATAGAGAGAAACACTTACAAGTCTTTAATGCTCAGAGAATGATGAGCAAAAAGATTTTCACAGAGAATAAATATTTGTTTTGAAAATTATCAAATGCATAAATGACTTACAGCAAGATTTTGATTTGAAGTATTAGCTATTCCCTCTTGTTCTGGATTCATAAATGACTTGCATTTATACTTCCATGGCGAAATATAGCCGTTTGATTGCATTTAATATGGAAATAGCCATTGCATCAACTCTTATTTTCGTGCCTGACATGTTTCTCTTTCCTCTTTCACGGTCGTGATTATGGTTGTCACGGTCGTGACTGTTCTTCCATGTCGTCACTTGAGTGGTGACTTTGGCCATGAAGCATTCTAGAAGGATTTGAGGTGTTTGATCATGAGTGTGACATTATATCTTCACGGGCGTGAACAACATTCCTAGTCGTGGTTCAAGTGGTGACTTTGGCCGTGAAGCTCTCTAGAAGAATTTGTCATGTCTTCTCATGGGCATGACTTTCTTTCACGGTCATGACTGATATGATCATTCACAGTTGCTATCATTCTTCATGGCCGTGAACTTTAAATGTTGGATAGTTGACGCTAAGGCTCATCATGGGCATGACATGTAAGGTCACAGGCGTGAAAATGTTATTTCATCATTTTTTGTCTTTCTAAGATTAGTCTTCCATTCTCCATTCTTGATATTATATTCCATACCCTGTTCAATAAACTTAGAAAACAAGTATGTTAAATACATTATTGCTATTTTATTTGTTAGCATGAAAATGACGAAAATACCCCTCAAGGTTCAACAATATGGATATCAATTTTACCACCCCTTGGAACAAAATTTTTTTGTTTCAAGACATGTTATCTTTTTAGAGAGAGAATTCCTTCTAAAAGGTGATAGTGGGAGCAAAATTGAACTTGAGGAAGTTCAAGATGCTCAAACAGATGCTGATCAACTGCCTGAACCCGAGCTTGTTACTCATACGGATGATATAATAGCTCAACCTTCTGAAGCACAAGAGCTTCATAGGTCAAGTAGGATACATGCTATTCCAGAGAGATATGGATTTCTCATTAGTGAACAGAACGATGTATTGGTCATAGAAAACGATGAGCCTACAACCTATGAAGAAGTTCTGAATAGTTTAGAATATGACAAATGGCTTCAAGCCATAAAGTCAGAAATGGATTCTATGTATGAAAACCAAGTATAGACTTTGGTTGACCCACCCGAAGGGATAAAGCCTATAGGGTGCAAGTGGGTTTTCAAAAAGAAAACTGACATGGATGGCAATGTGATTACCTATAAAGCTAGACTTGTTTCTAAAGGTTATCATTAAAGACAAGGAATTGACTATGATGAAACTTTTAGCCCAGTAGCTATGTTTAAATCAATAAGGATACTCCTAGCCATTGCTACTCATTATGATTATGAGATATGGAAAATGGATATGAAGACAACTTTCCTTAATAGAAATCTGATTGAGGATGTGTACATGACACAACTAGAAGGCTTCATATCCAAAGATGACAAAATGGTATGTAAGCTTCAAAGATCCATTTATGGATTAAAGCAAGCATCCAAGAGTTGGAATATTCGGTTTGATGAGAAAATTAAACAGTTTGGTTTTTTACAAAATCAGGATGAACCTTGTGTTTACAAGAAGGTTAGTGGGAATGCAATCATATTTGTTGTGTTGTAAGTAGATGACATATTATTAATGGGAAATGATGTCTTAGCGTTACAATCAATCAAAATTTGGTTATCCAAGAATTTCTCTGTGAAAGACCTTGGAGAAGCAGTCCATATTGTGGGGATAAAGATGTATAGAGATAGATCTAAAACATTGCTTGGTCTTTCACAATCTACATACATAGATAAGATGCTAAAGAGGTTTAGCATAGAGCAATCCAAGAGGGGATATATTCCCATGACCCATGGGATTACTCTCTCAAAGTCTTTGTGTCCAAGGACACAAGATGAGAGGACACACATGAGTTTGATTCCATATGCTTCAGTTATAGGATCAATCATGTACGCTATGATATGTACAATACCTGATTTATCATATGCTCTGAGTGTCACAAGCAGATACCAATCGGACCCTAGTAAAGGTCATTGGGTGGCTGTCAAGAATATCCTTAAGTATTTAAGAAGGATTAAGGATGTATTCTTGGTTTATAGAGATAGAGATCTTACTATGAGCAGGTATACCGATGCCAGCTTCCAATTTGACAAGGATGACTTAAAATATCAATTAGGTTATATATTCACACTAAATGATGGAGTAGTTAGTTGGAAGAGTTGCAAATAGGAAACAACTACTGATTCCACAACTGAAGCAGAGTACATTGCAGCTTCTGAAGCAGCAAAGGAAGCAGTTTGGATAAAGAAATTCATCACAGAACTTGGAGTGGTTCCCAACATTATTGATTCAATACAATTGTATTGTTATAATAATGGAGCCATTGCACAAGCAAAGGAGCCACGGTCTCATCAGAGATCCAAACATGTACTCAGAAGATACTATTTGATTAGAGAAATCATTTATGGGAATGATGTAAAGATAAAAAGAGTGTCCACTGATTAGAATATTATTGATCCTTTAACTAAGCCACTTCCCCGAAAGAAATATGATTCTCATGTACTCGCTTATGGAATTAAATATAAAGGCAATTGGCTTTAGTGCAAGTGGGAGCTTGTTAGAGGAGTGCTCTAAAGGCAATCACATTTAGCACTTACTGTACAAATTTATTTGATTAATAAAAGGCTTTTTCATTAATTTGGTGTACATTTTATATATGAATTGATAGTGATCTTAAATCAATTAATGAAGTCCTTGATACATAACATAGCATGAAAGAAATCATGATGAGATCATGATATTGAGATTCTTAGCATGTTTAATTATGTTAGTATCAAAATTATCCCTAGTCATAGGATTAATGAGATGGGACATTGTTAATCCGGATAGACTAGCACATGTTATAATCCTTGATTGGATCGAGTAGTAGATCTCCTAATCTGTAAATATGAGATGTTTAGAGTTAACATATGGATGTTTGCTAAGTGTAGCTAAGTACATTGGATGACCAGCTATGAGACAATCATATGGATAATCCATTCAAATGTCAATGATAATCTCATCATAGCAATGGTGCAAGTATCCTTAGACTTGAGTTACTCAAGGATATCTTGGATACTTATTCTGTATTTTGACATTATTCCTTCTTGCCTTAGGGAGGTTGCTCATAGGGTGGTGATTGGATATAGCTTGAGGTATTAAAAGGTAATTAGGTTATCAATAAAGGATTCACCACTCCTGATAGAAGGAGTGTATACCCATGGCCTCTTGTCGTGGTTATTACTCAGGCATCTCTGACCAGAGTGGAAATGTCATAAAAATAGTCTTTAATGACATATCTTATAGAGTAATGAGTCTCAGGGACAAAAACTAACATTACTTGGACTAGATGTGACATAGTTTGTCTAGTGGGAGTTGGCACATGTTCATACTCTGAACCAAGTTGGGTATAATGGTGAAAGGAATAATTGCACGGAAATTGTCTATGGAAAGGTTCGTAGTCAAACCACTAACTTTCCGGTCAATTGGGGGTCATGATGTGTTGCTAGATATCGCTCATAACTTTCTTAAATTAATTGTTAATTTAAGTGGCTAACATAACCGGAAACCTAATGGGTCACACGCATTGAAGATATAGAGAATGGGTAAAATGGTATTGGATGGGATCCAAAATATGAAATAATTATTTCGGGACGGATCGCTATGAGATCACATGAAAAAATCGTTTGGGAGGCTCATGGGCCTGCATGGGCTAGGCATGCTGCTAGCCTACCCAGTGGCAGCCTGCAGTAGGCCCAGCGCGCATGCTGGTGCCTCCCATTGGCCAACCGTTGAATTTGGCCTTAATTAGGCCAATTATGACTTTTGATCTTAATTAGCACATTCACTATTCATTCAATTCCCTTTTATCCACTTTTGATTTTTGATCTTTTCTTTTAATTTGATTCAAATAGAAAAGACATCAAATGACAAAAAATGGACATGAAAATATTTTTTGTGAAAAAAATAGTTTTAAGACAATAAAATTCTCTCAAGATCACTTTCAAAGCTAGTACTTTGAATTTGTTCAAACCATTTCTTTTGATAGTTTCTTCTTCATTCTTCATGTGAATTATCATTAGAGACATCCTAGTGTGGATTGTTGAGGTTTGCTACAACACAACAAAGTGAAGATTTGAATAACAAATAAGAAATTACAAGGTATAATTTCTAACCTCTATAGTTATATAAATTAGTTTTAATGGCAGAAGTATGATCTTTTGTTTCAGGTTTTGAAAATTTTATTTTTCAGCTACGTTTATGAATGCGATTCATTCTTCAAAACTCAACAGTCCTTTCCTTCTTTATTCTTTCTATTATATTTATCTTTTCATCTCACTCCCCTTAAATGTAACTCAAACTTTTCTTATAAAAAAATTATGTAATTATGTTACATAAGATTAGAATAAGATTGAAGTGCAAAAGAGCAAGAAGCATTGAAGTTGGCACCAATCACAAAAAGACTTAGAATAGGAAATTATTTTTCTATATCAAAGTTGTAATCTCATACATCTACCGAGGCAAGACATAGTTAATCCTTTCATGACATGAAGGATTGATGTTAGATATATCTATAATTGTATCCATATAATTACTATAATTATCTTATATATCTAGATGTGATGAATGGATATATTATACAAGCCAAATAACCATGACAAGATTTATACAAAAAAAAATCCCTCATAAATTATATTGAGGCAAATGTCTTCCATTAATATGGCAGGAACCATAGTTTTTTTAGAGTTTGGGTTGTTAGGCACACCCAAACTCACTTTACAAGAATATATTCTATTGCCCATAAATTGAACCAAGAAGGGGGGTTGAATTGGATATTAAAAAGTCTTAACTTTTAAGTGCAAAAAGAAAAGTTAAGTAAAGTAGGGATAAGAAGATATCACACAGGAATTTTTATAGAGGTTCAGGTGTTAACAAACCCTACTTCTCTTCCCAATCTCAATTGGGAGTTTCACTAATACACTAAGTGTTACAATGGAGTTTTATAAGCTCACTCCCAACTATGGTGTTTCTAACAATGGATCACACCTAACCCAGAAATCTCTTGTGTTTTAATGGCTCACACAATAAACCAATTCCTTATGTTTTAAAGGCTCACACAAATAACCCTTAAAAGTGTTCTACTCTTAACCCAATATACCCAAACTCACTTGAGTAGTAGATTACAAAGAGAAACACTCACAAATCTATAATGCTCAGAAAATAATGAGCAAAAACATTATTGCTATTTTATTTGTTAGCATCAAAATGATGGAAATACCCCTCAAGGTTCAACATATTCAAAGCATCGAAATATGATTTCATAATTAATGGGTCGGCTTTAACTAGTTTACAATGACTTGTTGTGCACACCTAAGGTAAATGTGAATTAGAGGCAATGTTGGGCCAATGTACATGAAATGCGCATGCATAAAGAGTTTATAGCCCAAGGATTTAATAGTTGCATAATATGATGCAATTAGTATGAGATACCTACCAATGACATAAGGTGGCTTATTGGGCACACCCAAGGTCATTCTTAATGATAATGGATACTGAGCTACCAAGAGAGCCTCCAATAGGTTCTTTCAAATTCATAGTGAGGGCTATGGTTTCACAATCAAATAGTAGGAGTAATAATGAGCGTTTATTAAAGACCTAATAATCAGGCATATATTACATACTCTAATGTGATCTTTCTTTACATCTAGGTTGCTAAAATCATGTCATCAAACGTGAACCTATGCTCAGTTCTTGAATCCAACAAATTGATTGGCGCGAACATTCTTGATTGGCTAAGAAATTTGAGAATTATTCTCAAAGCCTATGTCTTGGAAGAGTCGCTTCCCACCCTTACTGCTGATGATGCAATTATTGATTAACAATTGGTATACAAAAAGCATATGGATGATAGTGAGTTGGCGGGTTGCAATGTGCTTACCAGTATGTCTTTTGAGCTTCAAAAGCAGCATGACAACATATATGCTAATACCATCATGTATCATTTAAGGGAGCTTTTTGATAAGCAAGCTCGATCAGAGTGATATGATATATCTAAGTTGCTCTTCCAATCCAAGATAGTAGAGGGGACATCTCTAATGCAACATGCATTAAAGTTCAAAGGGTAAAATGAGAGGTTGGCCTCTTTAGGCTCATTATGGATCATAAGTTTGTTAGAAAGGTGCCCTAAGGGCAATCACCTTAGGAACTTGATGTAAATCCCCCTCACCCTAGCCAGTGAGCAATCGAATAAAGAAATGTCATGATACTTCCTCTCGAAAAATAATTATTTGATATTGAAAACCCAAAACATTTTTTTAAACACATTTCCAAATACAACATATGCAATAATATGATTCATAAACACTATGATAATAAAATCCATATACATTTTATTATTACAAAAGAAATATTTAATAAAAGCATTTTTAAAGCACGTTATAAAAGTTATGTTGCATTACAAATACAAAATATGCGAATATAGGAAAATATAGAGAAATCCAAATGTGAAACCCACTTTTATGATTTTGTTGCTGCTTTATTGGATCAGGATTCCACAAGCTTTATCTACTACTTTTATCTACTATCTACAATCTCACTTCTCTGTATCTGCACGAGAAAAATACTCCCACGCTAGGAACTAGGCTTAGTGATGTATACAGAAAGATAATATATTATAATATGCAACATACATACATATGCACCATATAATCCATTTTATATAATAATCATCACTACTTTAATTCATCTACATGCACATGTACTAATTTATAGTTTAAGTATAATAAATGTGCGTTATAATAAAGTATTAACTTAACATATTATATACTATATGTTAGGTATATGTCAAGTATACATATGGTATACAAGAAGTATATCACTATATATACTATATATGTATGGTATATGTCACGTATACATATGATATACAATCATTATATTGCTATATATGATATATGCATAGGGTATAGGTTAGGTATACATATGGTATACAATCAATATATTACTATATATACAATATATGCAAGGTATACATATGGTATAAAATTAGTATATTACTATATATAATATAGATATGGTATAGTAAGCTTTACATATGGTATACCATTTGTATATGTAACATTATTCTTTTTATTTCTTTATTATTTTGTTGTGCCAAACACCCAATTCAGATATTAGAAGACAGTAAAGAGGAATAAATAAATGAGTGCCATGGGACAATATATGTCCAAATACAACGGGTAGTAAACTGCCTACGGGAGTTACTATTACCTACGAGCACGAAGCCTATGGGCTTTACAACCTATCGTCTCTAATTGCCATGTCAACCTATCTACCTATTATAGTCTAGGTTAGGCACATAATATTAATTCAATATTTAATTTTTTTATAAAAAATTCTCATAAATTAAATTGATACAATCACTGTCTTTTATCTTCCATAGCATAGTCAATATATATATATATATATATATATATATATATATATATATATATATATATATATATATATATTAATTATTCCATGCTATCATTATATGCTTTAAATAATTTTAATTTAACTCATTTTCAAATTATCATAATTAATTTTGGTACTACTCCAATTGTTTTCCTTAAAATTATGAAACATGCATTTTAAATTATAAATCATGTGCTGCAATTTCACATGTCAACTTTTAAATCATATTTAACCTTAAATTCACCTTATATATATTTTTAAATCTAAATTAATGAAAATTAAGCAATTAAATGCATTTAAATCACATATTTAGCATGCTAAATAATTTAGTCATGAAAGTACACAATTAATTTATAGGCTATTGCTTAAAAGTATGCACATACCTCTTTTTTTTTCTTTAGGCTTTTTAAGCTTCATTTTCTTTTCCTTTGTTCTTCTCCTCTATTACTTGTTTACCTTCAACTTAAGTACCTAAAATATAAAAAATTCTATCAGACATCATTTCTCATTATTATATCTCTAACCCCTATTTTCTCTCTATACAACCTTTAAACTCTCTCTCTTCCAAATGAAGCCCTAAATGAGCTAACACCATTTTCTTTTTGAGAAATTTGTAGAGATGAAGAAAAAGATTATACCCTTACCATTTTTCTTTCATGCCCAGCCTAAAGAGAGTTTCTCTCTCTTCCTTTTATGCTTATTTTCCATTTTTAAGCCTTCCAATAGCTTCCTTAAGTTGTTCTATGCATGAAAATATCATTTCCCTAATTTTTCTCTCTTTTTCTCACTTTCTCTCTCTAAAAGATAGATTTTTGGCTATGGTGGATGAGGAAACATGGGCTGATGTCTTAGTGCGGAAACTGTAACATCCTTGACCTTCCCCCACATGCATTTCATTGAACATAAGCATCTTGCATACAATTCAATTGAACAAATGCATTCCATACGTATTTTCGTAGGAACAAGTTTATCACACGCACTAGCTACGTGTCCTAGCATTTGACACTTGTATCGAGTAGCACATGTGTACTTATAACCTATATGAGGATTATGAAGTATTAGAAATGAATTGAATAAGTGACCAAATTAATGTAAGCAAAATGATTAGATTAAGATTAGTAAACATTTTGCATTGTTAATTTAGTTAAACCGGACCAAAAGATTAAGCGGTATTATTGTGTAGATTAGTCGAATTATATATATATGTAAATAATAATAATAATATAGATAAAATAAAATGAAAATGAAACAAAAGAGAAATAGAAGAGAAGAGAAGAGAAAAGAGAAGAGAAATGAGAAATGAGATGAGAAATGAGATGAGAAAATGATAAAAAGACAAAAACATAAATCTGCCTTTATCTTCATCTTTCCCATTTCTGCCTCCTCACTTCAGCCCCGACTTCTCCTTCATTTTCCTCCATTTCAGACTTCAAATCTTCCTTGTTTTACCTAGTTTTGCACCAAATTGATCCCTTGCAAGTTCGTCCTTGGTAAGTAATCAATTCTTATTGCTTTAGGGTTGATTTGAGTTGCTTAGGTTCATTAATAGGCACTGTTTTGCAACCCGATTTTGATGCACATCTAAATTGATTCTGGACAAGTATAAAACACAAAAGTTGTTCCTTTATGTCTTATATTTATGAATATGTAAACGGTGTTTCGTGAGTTGGTTTATAGAATTAGATATGCTCTTCGTACTGAAACTGGTCAGGGTGTAAACCCTAACCAAGTTAGCTACTGTGTTACTTGATTTCGAATATGTTAAAGCCATTATTTGAAGTATCTCAAAACATACAAGTTGTAGATATATGTGTTATGTATCTGTATACCAAATTTCAGGTTCATATGTCTTGTAAATTGTGAGTTATGGTAAATGGAACCATGACTGTTCCATGGTTTGAACTGCCTATTGAGTGCCCTGGGCAGTTCCAGAAACATTTTTGTCTAATTTGAGATCCTTAGAGCTAGATTATGTAACTTATCAAAACATGAAAGTTATAGGTATATGTCTTAGAAAAATTTTGGTACTAATTTCAGCTTAAAATGTTATGTATAGAGTAAGTTATGGCCTTTAGAAGTCATACTGGTCCGGAAGCCAATTCTGTTCTGGACCAGTGAAATGTTGCTTATAATTTGAAGACCTTAGAGGAATAATTGGTAAAAGTTGTGAACATGAAAAATGTTCCATTTGAACCCATATAAGTGTCTGCCAAGTTTCATTATAATCTGATTTACAGATTGTAAGATATGGACTACCCAAATTGGTACCCTGAAACTGCCAAAGGGCAGAAACAGGGCAGGAAACAGAACACTCTTAGAAATTCCACCAAAAATTGTACAATGATCCAATTGGTCTGATATTTTAATATGTTTCATGATTATGTGTTATTTTGAATTAGGAACAAGAATCAGATTAATTGGTCAACTATAGGAAAAGTTATAGGCTTAACAGTCCCATAAGGTCACACTGCCCCATAGGAAAAAGCCTAGCTATGTATATGCATTATGCATATTAATTTGTTTAAGCCACATTAAGTATCTCTAATTATGAGTTAATCGATTATGTTTTCATATTAGGCTCGCAACATATTGGAGACCCACAAGGAGCAGATAGACAATAAGTTAGGGGTCGGAATCAAAGGAGAACGGTGAGTCTAATTATCGATTGAATTCTTTAGTGCAAATGAATGTTGTTTGCTATGTGATTCATGTGATTGTCATGATTGGTCCTTGATAATGTAATGAGGGATAATTTGTGATATTGTGGTACATATAAATAGTATACTTGTGGTATATTTGAGGTATATATTTGACAAATGTGATATATATACATGGTACATGTATAGTATATACAAGGTGTATGCTTGACATATGAGGTATATAGGGAATATATGTATGTTGTATATGATAAAGATGCAATGGTTGATGAATGCTTAAATACAAGTGCATATGCATATGGGCTAAAAAGGCGTTGTGACTAGTTAATCGACATTGCAAAGCAAAAGAAGAGGCCTATGGCCCAACAAATGTGCAAAGCAAAAGAAGAGGCCTATGGCCCAACAAATGTGCAAATGAAACAAATGATCAAGCTAGCTAGCAAATGCAAATGCAAATGTTCACATGGAAACCCGGGGCAATGTTCGTTTAATCTGGTCACAACAAAATAAAATGTACAAGCAAAGCATAAGTAAATAACAATTATTGAGTACTTGATTTTATCTATATTTATATGTAATTGACTGATGAATGGAATGGAATACATGGTATATATTGGAATTGTGATTTATGACTATGAGTTGTTTGGTACTTTAGAGCTCATTGGATGATTATTCTCACTGAGCCGCAACTCATCAATTTGCGTCATTTTTCAGGTAAAGAAAAGTGATAGCTCATTTTGAGTAGTGTATAGAAGACATGGAGCACAGGTCATTGGCCGAGCCTCATCACTCTCTCTCCTTGCATTCCACACAAGCATAAAAACATGTCATCTGTATTTTGGACTTATATGCTTGAATATGTATAGTCATTTTGGAATGAGTCTAAATATGTATAAATGAAATCAACTCGGAAATACTTATGTGTAAAGTTTATATTTTGATATATGTGATATATCGTATTGTGGTTTTAATGTTGACTTGAAAAGTCGTTTAGTAATTTTACAGGATATAAGACTTGTAAAGTCATTAGTTGATTTTACAGGATATGATATGAAAAAAAAATTTTACTACTATTGTTAACAGGGTATTTTGCCTTTTCAGTATGCAGTATGTGACTATTTGATACAGGGATAGGTTATACTTAAATGCATAAGAGGTGTGACGTTACATTTTTGGTATCAGAGCAGGGATAGGTTCCATGGGAACATGCATAAGCATAAGCGCATGATAACATATGCATCATATGTGTTGAACATTATGTAGTGACATACTTTCATTTATTTTAGGGACATCATAAGACATGATACACCAAGGAGGGAGAGGCCGGTCGAAATGCATTCTCATGAGGCATCACCTCATTTACATAGAGAGCAACCAGCACTAGGAGCTAGAGCTCCAGTACATGCATCACAGTCATCTCATGCAGAAGTACCCCATGAAAACCTAGAACAAGAAGTATGTGGTCTTGAAATGTATAAGGAAAGACGGTATGACAAGCTGAGGAAACATGGTGCAACTGATTTCAATGGCACAACAGACCCAGCAGAAGCTGAGACATGGCTGAAAAGGACACAGAGGGTACTGAATATGATGAGATGTACTCCAGATGAGAAATTTGATTATGCAGTATCCTTACTGCAAGGAAATGCTTATGAATGGTGGGAGACAGTCCCTGACAGTGATGCACAACCACCGGTGTTGACATGGAATGATTTTCTCCTGGAATTTCAGAACAATTATATGCCTGAAGCATATAAAGATGAGAAGAGGAAGGAATTCCTGAATCTGAAGCAGGGGAATATGTCTATTGCGGAGTATGAAGTACAATTTAACAAGCTTTCCCATTATGCCACTTTCATGGTCTCTACTGAAAGAGACAAATGCAGGAAGTTTGAGGAGGGCCTCAAATATGAGATCAGAAACAGAATCACGACTACTGATCTTGATAGTTATGCTAGGCTTAGAGCTGCTGCAATCAGAGCTGAACGGTTAATGAAAGAAGCTGGGGAACAACAAATAAAAAGGCCATCACGTGAATTCTTTGGTGAGTCTAGCAGAAGGTTGGGGAAAAGAGGTAGATATATGCCTGCACAAGCTGGTAACAGAAGTGGGTACTCCAGTTCTAGAGGTCGAGGAATGACTTTCTCTTACCCAGGCAGAGGGCAGAGCCAATATGTTGAACAAAGGCCCACATGTAGTCATTGTGGCAGACAGCATACGGGCGAATGTAGAAGGCTCACAGGAGCATGTTATTTCTGTGGATCGATGGAGCATATGTATAGAGACTGTCCAAATAGAGCCAAACTAGCAGAGACTAGCAGAGACATAGGAGTATCTGAGACTACTGTTGAGGCACCGAGGGTCTACCCTACTAGTGGGACACAAGGCAGAGGAAGAGGCAGGGGCAGGACTGGTACACTGGGCAGAGGAGTGACCAGATCTGAAGGTCAGAGTTCTAGACCCCCTACTCAGGCCAGGGTGTTTGCTATGACTAGACAAGAGGCAGTGGATGCTCCCGAAGTAGTCACTGGTAATATTTATATTTCTGAAATATTAGCATATGCATTGATTGACCCAGGCTCCACTCATTCATTTATATCATTGCATATGGCATCTAAACTACATCAAATGCATGAGCCTTTGGGGATTGACATAAATGTGAGTACTCTATTGGGAACAGTGGTAGTTGTGAATAATGTCTGTCGTGATTGCCTGATATGCATTGACAGAGCTGAGTTAATAGCTGATCTAATTTTATTGCCAATATATGAATTTGATGTGATACTGGGAATGGACTGGTTAACTAGACATCATGCAATAGTGAATTGCTTTACTAAGGAAGTAATTTTGGAATCACCAAACCAGCCAAGGGTAGTATTTCTAGGTGAAAGAAAACTTGTGCCTACATGTCTAGTTTCAGCGGTAAAGGCATTTCGAATGATCAAAGGGGGATGTGAAGCATATTTGGCATATGTGACTGATATTAGAACCACTGATAGCTTGCTTGAAAATATACCAGTGGTAAGGGAATTTGCTGATGTATTCCCAGATGATCTACCTGGTTTACCACCAGATAGAGAGATAGAATTCACTATTGAACTAGTACCAGGAACAGCACCAATATCAAGGTCACCCTACAGAATGGCCCCAATTGAGTTGAAAGAGCTGAAGGCCCAATTGCAGGAGTTACTTGATAAAGGGTATATCAGACCTAGTGTATCACCATGGGGAGCTCCAGTGTTATTTGTTAAAAAAAAAGATGGAACAATGAGATTGTGCATCGATTATAGGCAACTGAACAAAATGACGGTGAAGAACAAATATCCATTGCCTAGAATAGATGATTTGTTTGATCAGTTGCAAGGAGCCCAAATATTCTCCAAGATTGATTTGAAATCAGGCTATTACCAGTTGAAGGTAGCAGAAGCAGATGTTCCAAAGACTGCCTTTCGAACCAGGTATGGGCATTATGAATTTTTAGTAATGCCATTTGGATTGACTAATGCTCCAGCTGCATTTATGGCTTTAATGAATAAGGTGTTTCAACCATGTTTGGATAGGTTTGTGATAGTATTTATTGATGACATATTGGTGTACTCAAAGAATAGGGGAGAACATGAACAACATTTAAAAATTGTGTTGCAAACTTTGAGGGAGAAACAATTATATGCCAAATTGAGTAAATGTGAATTCTGGTTAGATCATTTGGTGTTTCTTGGACATGTGGTGTCGTGTAAGGGCATAGAGGTTGACCCAAAGAAAATTGAGGCTATGGTAAATTGGGAAGCTCCTAAAAATATTTCAGAAATGCGTAGTTTTCTGGGTTTAGCCGGATATTATCGTAGATTTGTTGATGGATTCTCCTTAATTGCTAACCCTTTGACTAAATTGTTGAGAAATAATGTGTCTTTCAAGTGGACTCCAGAATGTCAGAGGAGTTTCGATGAACTAAAGCACAGGCTAACCTCAGCACCAGTGTTAACCATCCCTACAGGTACAGGTGGGTTTACAGTATATAGTGATGCCTCTCACCAAGGCTTGGGATGTGTGTTGATGCAACATGGTAAGGTGATAGCTTATGCATCCAGACAACTGAGACCACATGAGATCTCCTATCCAGTGCATGATTTAGAATTGGCTGCAGTCGTATTTGCATTAAAGATTTGGAGGCATTATCTGTATGGTGAGACATTCCAAATCTTCACAGACCATAAAAGCTTGGGTTATTTGTTGACACAGAAAGAATTAAACATGAGGCAGAGACGGTGGTTAGAGCTATTGAAAGATTATGACTGTACGATTGAATACCATCCAGGGAAAGCCAATGTGGTAGCAGATGCATTGAGTAGGAAGGCTAGTGGCAGTGTAGCTCACTTGCAAGTATCCTCTTTTCCATATTTGATTCAATTACGATCTATGAATGTTGAATTAAATATACATGATGAAGGATCACTGATTGCTACTCTTCGAGTTAGACCTATACTAAAGGAGAGGATCAAAGAAGCACAAAGCAAAGATCCTAAATTGTGTGAGAAAATTGAATCAGTAAGGCAGGGAAACAGTAAAGATTTTCAATTGCAGGATGATGTACTGATGTTAAAGTCACGCATATGTGTTCTAGACACTGAGAACTTGCGTCAGGAAATAATGGAAGAGGCACACAATGCACCATATGCAATGCACCCAGGGATGACAAAGATGTATCACAGTTTAAGGCCTCATTACTGGTGGCCAAGAATGAAGAAAGACATAGCAGAATATGTTTCCAAATGCTTAACATGTCAGCAGATCAAAATTGAACATCAGGCACCAATTGGTAAGTTACATCCATTGCCAGTGCCAGAATGGAAATGGGAAAGAATAACGATGGATTTTGTCTATGGATTGCCAAGAACTCCACGGAAAAATGATGCAGTATGGGTAATTATTGACAGATTAACCAAGTCAGCACATTTTCTACCTATCAGATGGGGTTGTACACTTCAGAGTTTGGCCAAATTATATTTGAATGAGATAGTCAGATTGCATGGCATTCCAGTGTCCATTGTGTCTGATAGAGATCCACGGTTTACTTCACGTTTTTGGGTGAGTTTACAGAATGCATTGGGAACAAAATTGAACTTTAGCACTGCATTCCACCCACAGACTGACGGACAATCAGAAAGGACTATACAGACATTGGAAGAAATGCTTAGGGCATGTTCTATGGAATTCAGAGGTGCTTGGGATGAATATATAGCATTGATTGAATTTGCTTACAACAACCAGTATCATAGCAGTATCCAGATGGCACCATATGAAGCATTGTATGGCAGAAAGTGTCGAAGCCCTATCATTTGGGATGAAGAAGGAGCACGTGCATTAGAAGGGCCAGAGCTAGTGCAAGACACAGTGGATAAGATCAAGGTTGTCAAGAACAAGCTAAAGGCAGCACAGGATAGGCAGAAAAGTTATGTTGATCAGCATAGAAGGGAGATGGAATACGAGTTGGGTGAGAAGGTATTTCTTCGTGTATCTCCATGGAAAGGGATAATTCGATTTGGCCAGAAGGGTAAATTGAGCCCAAGATACATAGGGCCATATGAAATTCTTGAGAAGATTGGTCCACTGGCATATAGATTGGCGTTACCACCAGAGATGGCTCAGATACATAATGTGTTTCATGTGAGCATGCTTAGAAGATACAGGTCAGATCCTACACATGTACTTAAAGATCAAGCCATTGAGATTGCAGAGAACATGAGTTATGTTGAGGAACCAGTGCAAATCATTGGATACAAGACTAAACAACTAAGAAATCGAGAAATACCTTTGGTTAAGGTATTATGGCGTAACCATTTACAAGAAGAGGCAACATGGGAAACAGAAGAAAATATGAAAAAGCAATATCCACAACTGTTTTCAGGTATTAATTTCGAGGACGAAATTTTAAAAGGAGGGGAGAATTGTAACATCCTTGACCTTCCCCCACATGCATTTCATTGAACATAAGCATCTTGCATACAATTCAATTGAACAAATGCATTCCATACGTATTTTCGTAGGAACAAGTTTATCACACGCACTAGCTACGTGTCCTAGCATTTGACACTTGTATCGAGTAGCACATGTGTACTTATAACCTATATGAGGATTATGAAGTATTAGAAATGAATTGAATAAGTGACCAAATTAATGTAAGCAAAATGATTAGATTAAGATTAGTAAACATTTTGCATTGTTAATTTAGTTAAACCGGACCAAAAGATTAAGCGGTATTATTGTGTAGATTAGTCGAATTATATATATATGTAAATAATAATAATAATATAGATAAAATAAAATGAAAATGAAACAAAAGAGAAATAGAAGAGAAGAGAAGAGAAAAGAGAAGAGAAATGAGAAATGAGATGAGAAATGAGATGAGAAAATGATAAAAAGACAAAAACATAAATCTGCCTTTATCTTCATCTTTCCCATTTCTGCCTCCTCACTTCAGCCCCGACTTCTCCTTCATTTTCCTCCATTTCAGACTTCAAATCTTCCTTGTTTTACCTAGTTTTGCACCAAATTGATCCCTTGCAAGTTCGTCCTTGGTAAGTAATCAATTCTTATTGCTTTAGGGTTGATTTGAGTTGCTTAGGTTCATTAATAGGCACTGTTTTGCAACCCGATTTTGATGCACATCTAAATTGATTCTGGACAAGTATAAAACACAAAAGTTGTTCCTTTATGTCTTATATTTATGAATATGTAAACGGTGTTTCGTGAGTTGGTTTATAGAATTAGATATGCTCTTCGTACTGAAACTGGTCAGGGTGTAAACCCTAACCAAGTTAGCTACTGTGTTACTTGATTTCGAATATGTTAAAGCCATTATTTGAAGTATCTCAAAACATACAAGTTGTAGATATATGTGTTATGTATCTGTATACCAAATTTCAGGTTCATATGTCTTGTAAATTGTGAGTTATGGTAAATGGAACCATGACTGTTCCATGGTTTGAACTGCCTATTGAGTGCCCTGGGCAGTTCCAGAAACATTTTTGTCTAATTTGAGATCCTTAGAGCTAGATTATGTAACTTATCAAAACATGAAAGTTATAGGTATATGTCTTAGAAAAATTTTGGTACTAATTTCAGCTTAAAATGTTATGTATAGAGTAAGTTATGGCCTTTAGAAGTCATACTGGTCCGGAAGCCAATTCTGTTCTGGACCAGTGAAATGTTGCTTATAATTTGAAGACCTTAGAGGAATAATTGGTAAAAGTTGTGAACATGAAAAATGTTCCATTTGAACCCATATAAGTGTCTGCCAAGTTTCATTATAATCTGATTTACAGATTGTAAGATATGGACTACCCAAATTGGTACCCTGAAACTGCCAAAGGGCAGAAACAGGGCAGGAAACAGAACACTCTTAGAAATTCCACCAAAAATTGTACAATGATCCAATTGGTCTGATATTTTAATATGTTTCATGATTATGTGTTATTTTGAATTAGGAACAAGAATCAGATTAATTGGTCAACTATAGGAAAAGTTATAGGCTTAACAGTCCCATAAGGTCACACTGCCCCATAGGAAAAAGCCTAGCTATGTATATGCATTATGCATATTAATTTGTTTAAGCCACATTAAGTATCTCTAATTATGAGTTAATCGATTATGTTTTCATATTAGGCTCGCAACATATTGGAGACCCACAAGGAGCAGATAGACAATAAGTTAGGGGTCGGAATCAAAGGAGAACGGTGAGTCTAATTATCGATTGAATTCTTTAGTGCAAATGAATGTTGTTTGCTATGTGATTCATGTGATTGTCATGATTGGTCCTTGATAATGTAATGAGGGATAATTTGTGATATTGTGGTACATATAAATAGTATACTTGTGGTATATTTGAGGTATATATTTGACAAATGTGATATATATACATGGTACATGTATAGTATATACAAGGTGTATGCTTGACATATGAGGTATATAGGGAATATATGTATGTTGTATATGATAAAGATGCAATGGTTGATGAATGCTTAAATACAAGTGCATATGCATATGGGCTAAAAAGGCGTTGTGACTAGTTAATCGACATTGCAAAGCAAAAGAAGAGGCCTATGGCCCAACAAATGTGCAAAGCAAAAGAAGAGGCCTATGGCCCAACAAATGTGCAAATGAAACAAATGATCAAGCTAGCTAGCAAATGCAAATGCAAATGTTCACATGGAAACCCGGGGCAATGTTCGTTTAATCTGGTCACAACAAAATAAAATGTACAAGCAAAGCATAAGTAAATAACAATTATTGAGTACTTGATTTTATCTATATTTATATGTAATTGACTGATGAATGGAATGGAATACATGGTATATATTGGAATTGTGATTTATGACTATGAGTTGTTTGGTACTTTAGAGCTCATTGGATGATTATTCTCACTGAGCCGCAACTCATCAATTTGCGTCATTTTTCAGGTAAAGAAAAGTGATAGCTCATTTTGAGTAGTGTATAGAAGACATGGAGCACAGGTCATTGGCCGAGCCTCATCACTCTCTCTCCTTGCATTCCACACAAGCATAAAAACATGTCATCTGTATTTTGGACTTATATGCTTGAATATGTATAGTCATTTTGGAATGAGTCTAAATATGTATAAATGAAATCAACTCGGAAATACTTATGTGTAAAGTTTATATTTTGATATATGTGATATATCGTATTGTGGTTTTAATGTTGACTTGAAAAGTCGTTTAGTAATTTTACAGGATATAAGACTTGTAAAGTCATTAGTTGATTTTACAGGATATGATATGAAAAAAAAATTTTACTACTATTGTTAACAGGGTATTTTGCCTTTTCAGTATGCAGTATGTGACTATTTGATACAGGGATAGGTTATACTTAAATGCATAAGAGGTGTGACGTTACAGAAACAATGAAGATGAAAAATAAGAAAAGAAAGTGATAAGAAAAAAGAAAATAATTCAAAAGTGGGGCCCACCAATTTTGGACAATACTTGATGTTTTTTACTTAATCTCACAATTTAATCTTCTTTCTTTATGACATGGCCGAACATAACATGATAGTATGTATACATGGAAAATGACATGTGGAATGTATGATTTTACATTTATGTGTTAGTATGAGAATGCATAAATGAGAGATAATGCTAGTAATAGCACGTAACAAAATGAATTGAAAGATAAATTTTTATGAGTTATATGCCCAGTTCTCAAGTCTTGGACTTGATGTAGGATAAATGGTATACCATTGAGGGAGGTGAATAATACCTATGAGTTACTTTGATATGATATAAGGATGAGTGGTTAGAGCTCGGTATATGAGCACACTTGATCCTAGATTTGCTAGCATGCTATATTATTCTTAGTCAATATGGCTTAAGCTTGGGTTGTTGAGTGCTATTAATTCGATGGGCTAGGACGAGCTGATATTTTATGAGCAGGGTGGCTTAAGATTGAGTTATTAAGCACCCATGTCTCATGTCCCGCATTCAGATAGTCAAGCTTATAGTTCTCAGGCTGATACAAGTGTAATAATGAAAGCTTAGAGACTCTTAGTTAAGCTAATGAATGATAAATCACTAAAGGCAATAAAATGTATAGTTGTTGCAACATGTGGTATTGCAATGTTTATATCAGGTAATTGATATGGTATGAAAATGTTATATATGTATATGTGTATAGTATACATGGATTCATTATAGTGTGTTTATGGTAAGATAGGCATGTTGATTTGATATTAAAGCATGAAATGGCTAGAATTTATGATTCTAGGAATGATCATGAGGTGAATGGCATGACATATTATGACATTATTTAAATGTATAATTTTTATGCACATATGTATAACTAACCATTAGTTTTCTTAGCATGTGAGTTTTCTACATGCAGGTTCAAAGCCAATAGATAGGAGTTGACTAGAAGAGTCGCAAGCCTTTAGAGATCAGTTAGAGTGCACGCAGTTTGGGGTGTGTTTACATTCATGGCATATTATGTATTTTTTTATGTTATGGAATTTTGTGTTTGGTTTACATGTCTTTGGTTTTAAGAACATTTAATGATTTCTATTTTAACATATTTGTAATATAGGGCTAGTGAAGCCAAAAAAACATATTTTATGTTTTTTATTATATCGATCATTGCATTGGGTTTTATATTATGATGGTTTCATGCATAATTATATTAAATAGGTTTTAAATATGGAAAGTTTTAATTTAATTAGTTTTTTGCAAAATAGCCCGTAACATCCGTCAGTATAGTTGAGAGTTTTTCTCAGCTACATCGAAGGGTATTATAGATCATGCTCTGCTTTATTATTAGAATACACTAAGATATCATTGATGAACACAACTATGAACTGATCCAAGAATGGTTTGAAGACTCAATTCATCAAGTCCATGAAATTTGCTAGAGTATTGGTCAACCCAAAAGGGAAAACCAAATACTCGTAGTGGCTATATCTTGTTTTGAAAGTTGTCTTTGCTATGTCCTCTTCTTTTATCTTCAACTAGTGATAACCCGATCTCAAATTGATCTTGGAGAACACTCATGCACCTTTCAATGATTAAAAAGATCATTAATTTTTGGCAATGAATATCGATTCTTGATAGTCACCTTGTTCAACTGCCTGTAGTCTATGCACAACCTCATATACCCATCTTTCTTCTTTATAAACAAAATTGGTGCACCACATGGAAATACACTCGGCCTGATAAAACCTTTATCTAGCAACTCTTGTATCTGACCTTTCAACTCTTTCATCTCTGAAGGTGCCATTCTGAAAGGTACTGCAAATATTGGGGTTGTGCCTAGTGTGACTTTATGGAGAACTCCATATCTCTGTTCAGTGGTAATCCCGCTAGATCATTTAGAAAGACATCTAGGAACTCTTTCACTAAAGGGATATCTTGGAGATCTGGACCTCCTTTTCTAATGTCAATAATGTGAACCAAATAAGCCTCACATCCCTTTTGGATAATCTTCTGTGCTTTCACCATGGAAACAATATGTGGAGGCTGTGGAAACCTCTCACCTTCTACAGCCACCACATCACGTTTTGAAGTCTTAAAAACAACTGTCTTAGTCCAGTAGTCCACAATTGCCTCATGCTGTAGGATACAATCCATACCTAATATTGCATTGTACTCATGTAATGACAACTCTATGAGATCCGCAGGAAACTCTTTTTCATACACAATTAAAGGGTAACTCATTTATACTTAGTTTATAACAACATTATGGCCTAAAAGGTTTGTGACCTCAATCTCGAACTTTAGTTTTTGTATTATCATAATGTGCTGACTAGGCATGCTAAAGCAAGTATATGAATGTGTAGAGCATGTTTCTATCAAAGCACATATATCAAAATCATGTAAAGAGAACATATTTGTGGCTCATTGGTCCTCACATGCCATCATAGCATATGCCCTAGCTGGAGCTCTACTAGTCCCGACCTATTCACTGTCTCTGAAACAACCTTGCTAGGTCCTACATGACCTTTTTGGGTATGGTTCCTGTTTTGGACCGGAGCTGATTCTACTATCTGTGTAGGTGTAGCACTAGTCAATAAAGGGAAATCCCTTCACATATGATCTCAAGCTCAGCACTTAAAGCAAGCCCCTATGGCTAACTTGCATTCTCCTCTGTGATTTCTCTAACATGTCCCATATAAAAAGAGCAAGATCCTTGGCCATCTGTGTTTTGGCAGCAGCTGACGTATTCCTAGAGGGTGGTCCCCTCATAAAAGCACTAGGTTGTGACTAACTCTGACCTCTGCCATGTTTTTTACTCTAGGACTATCCTAAGAAGAAATGGCCTCTGTTGTCGGTTGTATGTGCCACACTAATTGTGGGTCTCCTATATGTCTCTTCTGCTTTTCTCTTTTTTCTCTTCTCAACACTGATAGTTGAGAACACAAGATTGGAGAAATTCTCAAGCTGGAGGGAAATGACATGATATCCAAAGTCATCATTTAATCCATCCTCAAAGTGGCGACACTTATCACGCTCACCCATGATGAGACTAGTTGCATATCTATTCAACTGTGTGAACTCTTTCTCATATTCAAAGACTGTCATGTTTCTCTACCACAGGTTCAAGAATTCCTTTCTCTTCTCATCAATGTAGACTCGGGGTACATATTACTTCTAAAATTCTGCAACAAAGTACTCCCAAGTTAGAGGCTATAGGGTATGTGGCTTCTTCACATCCGACTTCCACCACTCATATGCATCCTTTTATAGCAATGAGACTTCAAACTTTACATTGTGCTCCACGGTACACTCTAACTCTTTGAATACTCTCTTAGTCTTCTCTAGCCAAAACTCAGCTATGGCTGGATCATCTTCTCCTCTACCAAGAAAATCAGTGGCCCCATACTTCTGGAGCCAATCAATATTTGTCTTAGGTGCCTCCTATGGTGATGGCTATTATGACACCCTTATAACAATTTTCTTTATGTACGTTACGTAAGCTTATGTGTGCAAAAAAAAAATTTCTTAACTTTATTTAATGGCCATAATATTATTAGCATTTTATTAATCATTTTTATTTTTTCAAAACTTTCAGCAACATAACGGCTATAAATTAACTACCATACCTACACGGCAAACAATCCATAGCCTATTTTTTGGTACAACAATACAAATATAATACAAAAATATTCTCCATTTAGCCAAAAGTTAACATTCCATTTTTTACACATATAATAATTCATGAATATTTTTTATCATAATATATACATAATTTCATTCCTACAACTCTATATCCATACATATATATATATATATATACATATACTTAATAATAACCTACTATTATTTTATTCTTTCGTCTGCTCCCAAAATTTGTATGCTTGCTCCTGTGTCTTTTCCGCTACTACCTGCACGAAGTCAAATAACTACGTGTTGAGCATTAAAATGCCCAGTGGTGATTAATAATCTAAGAATTTCTATGGACTTATATTTTCATATATACATGCAATATTATCTTTACTACACTATTCAGATTTTCTCTTTAATATATTTATTATTCTTTTTATCAATACTTTACTATTATTTACCATTAATTCACTATTTAATATATTCATTCAATTAACAATTTTTCTCAATTAATCTTATAGTTTTTTTTTCAATTTACTCATGAACTTTCATTTTCTTTCAATTTAATCCTTTTTCACTTTACTTCTTTAATTAACCATTATTTTCTTGCTTCTCTTTTTTTTTCCTTTTAATTTTTGCTTAGCTATAAATTTTATTTTGGTTCCTAAATTTCCAATTATTTACAATCATGCCACTAACTATTATATTTTTTATTTATTTTCCTTTTAACTACATAACTTAACATTTTTCTTCAACTTAAAGTTTATTTTTCAATTTTACCATTTTTGTCATATTAATCACTTTTATCATTATCATCATCATCATCATCATTATTATTATTATTATTATTATTATTATTATTATTATTATTATTATTATACATTTTCATCATTCTTATTACTTTTATCATATTTATCACATATATCATATTTATCATAATTTTTACTTATATTATTTTTACCGTATTTATCACTTTTATCATATTTATCATTTTATTCATTTTTATCACCTTTTCCACTTTTATGTTTTTTCATATTTATCATTTTTACTACTTCTATTCACATTTGCCCCTAGTTTCAACCCAATAGAAAATATTCGAACCAGATACATGACATATAGACCCCAAAAGTCCATTATACTGAAAAGTGACCCTGAAGGACCACTATAGCACTACACTGTACACTGATAACTGAATCACTATCACTGAAGTAGTCCATTATTGGCCTACAAAAGTGAGTCATCATGAACTGCATTGTAGTAATGGTGTCCCTTTGGCTAGCCAATTATATCTTGGGCTAGATTTAACCATCAGAAATTTATTAAGGGCTTCCTTTAATTCAATTTCCATTAAATTTATAAATTCAATTTCTTTTACATTATTAATTACCTAACATTTTATTCATCCATAACAATTTTATCTCTACCATAATATTTTCCACACTTTTGATTCTAATATATCAATATTTTATTATGAATAATCAATTAAGTCATTAAGCTCACTAAATACACTTTAATCATTATTTTTCATTTCATGCATAAAATAATCAATAATTAGAAAAATATTTTATCTATATTTTAATAATTTACAATAAATTTATACACACTCAATATCATGTTTTCTTGCATTTTATAACTAAATTTTTATTTAATTAGTAAGAAAAATAATAATTTTTTCTTTTTCATATATCGACCCACATTAAATTTTCATCATTAAAATTTTTCTTTCACATTCTAAATATTCATTTCACTAATTTATACATTCAGTATTTCATATGTATCATAATATTACACTAAAATGTATTTATGCCTTAATATGCATTTTTCCCATAATATGGTCATATTTTCAATGTTCCACTCAATATTTTTTTTATTGAATTCAACCATGCTAATCCACTTTTTATATTCCCTTAATCATGTTTTAAGAATCAATTATCAATTACATGCAAAAAATATAAAATTCCTAATTTCCATAACCCTAATTCATACTTTAGCAATGAAAATAGGTAGATTTTGAAATCACTAACCTTATTTTCATCCTTTGGCCTTCCTCGGCTTCCTTTTCCTTAGCCTTTTCCTTGAAAGCACCTTCACCTCCTTGTGCACCTACCATGGCCAAAATTCAGACTCCATTAATCCACCATTAATTTTCTTTTCTAACTCAATTTAACTTCATAATTATCATCTACATACCTTAAACTATCTATTTGAACCATTAAACCAATTTAAAACTATTAATTTCAGTTACCTCAAATTTGTATCTTAACTTGTCTCCTTTGATTCCCCTCCACTCTAGTCCTCCAAATGAAGATTAGAGACTTTAACTAGCTAAAATTATATTAGGGTGTTTGATTTGGGTGTTAAAAATGGAGAAAATGGCAGAAATTTGAAAGAGAAAAGGGAGAAGATGGGTTCGGCCAAGCAAGGGAGTTTGGGGAAGAAGGAGTTGCATAATTCTCTCTCGAGAATTATGATATTTAAGCCTTTATGTAATGGCTTAAGATGGGTGGGCTTGGGCCAAACAAAGTCCAACCCATTTTGGCCCAATTTAAGCACTTTACATTATTTCTCTCACTTACCGAGCTCAATTTCACCCAATTTTGACTCCATAATTCATAAGATATTTTTATATGTCTACACAAATTTTTTTTTAACTCAATCAGAGTTTGTTTCCTGTCCGGCTCACTCAAACTTGATTGATTAATCAATTTTCTATGTTACAGTAAAATTCCTTTTTCATTGTCAAATAATTCTAAATATTATTTAGAGTCTATCTATGTCTTAAAATAAGATTTTAGATGTTGTTTGCTATTTTTTATAGCCGGGTCAAAGTATGTTCAACTACTTTTTTAATTAAATCGGGTCTTTTTTTTCTTAGTTTTGACTTTTGAGGACTTATTTTACCTCATTTTCACTCAAAAATTTACCCTCTTACTAGTCATAACCTATATTTTCCGATGATCAAATTAAATATTTTTCACCCGCAGGTATATTTTTGACCCCCGGTATACTGACGAATTTTAGAAATTACAGTTTAGAACTAACACGGTATTCGAGCCATTACAATTCTCCCTTACCAATAAAATTTTCGTCCTCAAAATTTTACCTGTATTGGACAATTCTGGATACTGTTGCTTCATTGTGGTTTCTGGCTCCCATGTGGCTTCTTCCACATTGTGGTGACTCCATAATACCTTCACTAGTGGGAATTGTTTGTTCTTGAGTTGTTTAACTTCTCTGACTAGAATCTTTAATGGTTTCTATTCACAAGTCAGATTAGCCTGTATCTGAATTTTTTTTGTTTGATCACGTGGCTAGGGTCTGACCTATACCTTTGTAGCATTGACACATGGAACACATCATGAATCTTTTCTAACTGTTGAAGCAGCTTCAATCGATAGGCTACGAGTCCCACTCGCTGTATAATCTCATAAGGGCCTAAAAATATCGAACTTAGTTTGCCCTTCTTGCCAAACCGCATAACCTTCTTCTAGGGTGATACCTTCAAAAATACGTGATCTCAAACTTGGAACTCTATATCTTTTCTTTTTAAATTTGCATATGATTTCTGTTAGTCCATAGCTTCTTTCAATCTATCCTTGACCACCCATAGCTTCTCTTTTGTTTCTCACACCAAATTTGTCCATATTAGCTTTTTCTCACTCAATTTTGTCCAACATAAAGCAGTGCTGCATTTCCTCACATAAAGTGCTTCATATGGTGTCATTTTGATGCTGGACTAATAGTTGTTGTTGTAAGCAAACTCAGCCAATAGCAAATACCTTTCCCAACTGCTTTCAAACTTCAGGATGCAACTTCTCAACATATCCTTAAGTATTTGAATCACATTCTCCGACAGCCCATCAGTTTAGGGATGAAAAGCAATACTAAAATGAAGTTTTTTCTTCAATGCTTTCTGCAGCTTCTTCCAGAATTGGGAAGTAAATCTGGGATCCCTGTCTGAAATAATGGAGAATGGAGCCTCACTATCTCATTAATGTAGATTTCTGCGAACTTAGTCAATGGATAGTCCATTCGTACTAGTATGAAATGGGCTGATTTAGTGAGTCCATCAATTACTACCCAAATAGCATCATCCTTCCTTCCAATCAAAGGCAGTCACATCACCAAATCCATGTTCACTCAATCCCATTTCCACTCTGATATCGCAATAGCCTGAAGTAAACCATATGAAACTTGATGTTTAGCTTTCACCTGCTGGCATATCAAGCATTTGCTCACGAATTCTATCACATTACGTTTCATTCCTGGCCACCAATAGTGTGCTATCAAATCCTGATACATTTTGTTACCACCAGGATGCATCGCGTAACTGCTATGATGAGCTTCTGTGAGAATGTTCTTCTTCAAATCATCTTGATCAGATACACATAACCTCCAGTTGAAATAAAGGTGATCATCTTCACCCAAAGAGTAATCACCTTCACTGCCCTCTTTTACTCTATTCACTATGGCAATCAAGCAATCATCTACCTTTTGTGCAGCTTTCACTTGCTGAAGAAAGTCTGGTTTTTACTTGCATTTCTACTATTATCACTCCATCTTATGCCATATCCAATCTAACATTCATCACCCGAAAGGCTGCCATAAATTTCCTACTGAGTGCATCAGCTACTACATTCGCCTCTCCTAGATGACAGTCAATTAAGCTGTCATAGTCTTTTATCAATTCAAGCCAACACCTTTATCTCAAATTAAGTTCCTTCTGTGTGAGCAAATATTTCAAACATTTGTGGTCTGTGTGAATGTAGCATTTCTCACCACAAAGATAATGTCTCTAAATCTTCAAGGCAAGTACAATTGCTGCAAGCTCAAGATCGTGAGTAGGATAGTACTTCTTATGAGTTTTGAGTTGTTGGGAAGCATATGTAATCACTTTACCTTCCTGCATCAATACACAACCTAACCCATTCTTGGAGGCATCACTGTAAATCACAAAATCCTTGCTAGATTCTGGTTGAGTTAACATTAGGGTTTCTGTCAACATGTTTTTAAGCTTTTCAAACCTTCCTTGACATTTATCCGTCCATTCAAACTTAATATGCTTTTGTAATAGTCAAGTGAGAGGTACTGCGCTGCTATGGTGGAAAAACCTTTTATAAATCTCCTATAATACCCTGCCAAACCTAAGAAACTTCTAACTTCTGTAACAGTCTTAGGTATTCTCCACTATAAAATTGCTTTAATCTTCTTTGGGTCCACCTTTATCCCTTTCGTTGAAACTATTCATTCAACCAGAAGTCACACTTGCTAAACTTTGCATACAACTGCTTTTCTATTAATATCTATAAGCCAATTCGTAGGTGCTTGTCATATTCTTCTAGCATCTTCGAATACACTAGAATGTCATCAATAAATACCACCATGAATTGGTCTAGATAAAGATGAAAGATCATATTCATTAGATCCATGAAAGCTGCTAGGGAATTCGTAAGGCCAAATGGCATGATTAAAAACTCATAGTGGCCATATCTTGTGCGAAAAGAAGTCTTGGGCACATCTGCTTCTTTTACTTTGAACTTATGGTAGCCCGATTGTAGATCAATCTTTGAAAACACACTTGCTCCCTTCAATTGATCAAATAAGTCTTCAATACATGGAAGGGATACTTGTTCTTGATTGTCACCTTATTCAACTGTTTGTAGTCAATGCATAATCTGAAAGACCCATCCTTCTTCTTTATAAAGAGTATCGGTGCTCCCCATGGTGAAATATTGGGTCTAATAAAGCCTTTATCAAGCAATTCCTGCAGTTGAATCTTTAATTTCTTAAGTTCTATAGGCGCCATCCTGTAGGGTGCAATTGAAATAGGTGTCGTGCCTGGAGCTACATCAATAGTGAATTTGACTTTCCTATCAGGTGGTAAGCCTGGTAGTTCATCAGGAAAGACATATGGAAAATCTCTCACCGTAGGCACATTTGAAATCTTAAGATCTTCCTTTTTAGCTTCCACTGCATAACATAAATAAGCAATGCAACCCTTTCTTATAAGTCTCTTGGCAGCTATAGCTGAAATCACAAATGATAGAAAGTTTGTTCTTTCACCCCACGATATTGATTTTCTCATCATCGGAGAGTTTAAGTGTCACTCTCTTCCATTTACAATCTACTGTCGCTTGGTGGGCGGATAACCAATCCATCTCCAATATCACATCAAACTCATGGAATGGGAGTTCAATTAGGTTAGCTAAGAATTCATAACCTTGCACACTAATAGGACAATTCCTATACACCCTATTCAGCATAACACTATTTCCTAAAGGATTGCTCACTAGGATGTCCTGGTCTAATTGTGAATCTCTTAACCCTTTCCCCCATGCAACATTAGTATTTATGTAGGAATGTGTGGAACCAGGATCAACAAGTACATAAACAGAATCAGTCATAAGTGTGAATTTACCTACTATCACATCAGGAGCATTCTCCTCTTCTTTGGCTCTAACTGCATAAGTACGACCTATAGCTCGTCCTTGACCTTGGGGTGGTTATGCAGAAGGTCTAGATACTTATGGATTAAGGGTTGCTCCCCTACCTCAGCCTCTAGATGGTAAAGATCCAATACCAAGTGTTGGTGATATAACCGAAGAAGCTTGAGCCATTGGACAATAACCACACTTGAAATAGGCACCAGTCAAATATCTACACTCTCATGGGTGAGATCTACCACAATGGCCACAAAGTTTGAACTGCACTTCCCCCTCTGCTTCTAGGTGTACTGACTATAAAAGTAACAGAGGCATTGCCACGAAATGTATTTCCTTATCCATGCCTTGATACAACTGATGTATGACTTTGTGATGGAGTTGGTCCTGTAGACTTCTTACTTTAAGTACCTGAACCACTAAACTGTCTTGACTTCCTTTTCTGTTGAAACCGAGTTTGTCTGTTAGCCTCATCTGACTGAATACTTTTTACTTTAATAGTCGCTTCTAACATAACACTCAAATTTGGATGCTGTTGTGCACCCACTATATGTTTGATCTTGTTATGAAGACCCCTCTCAAATCTCTGACATAACTTCTCATCTGTCAACTGATAATCATTAAGATAGGCACTAAGGCGCTCAAACTTGCACTCGTATTCTGTTACTATCTTATTTCCTTGTCTAAGTCTCCAGAAGGCATCTTGCATCACTGTTTATACTCCGACCATATGTATTTCTTTTCAAATTGGGCTAATAAGAAATACCAATTCAACTATTCACCTTGGGTATGCTTGCGTACTGAATCCCACCAAATGAATGTAGGACCCTGGAGTAATGCCATAGTACCTTCAAATTTCTTTGCACGTGAGCTATGAGTGATTTCAAATAACCTTTTTATCTTGAATAACCATTTCTCAACTTGTACAAGGGTCAATGGATCACACCCGTAGAAATCTTCAGCCCCCAATTTCTTCAACTGCTCTAAAATTGGTTCTTTTTAGGTGGAGCAAGAGGTTGTACTTGTGCCACTAACTATGGTTGTTGAGCTTGTTCAGCTTGCATTCTATGTTGAATGTAATCAACCATAAGATTAAGAAACTCCGGTTATGGCGGTAGAGGTGGTGCAACTGGTGGAGTGACATTTTGTTATGGGGCTTCAACTTGCTTGTCACTAACTGATGATTCACTCTCACCATCCCCAACACCTTGACCTTGTTGGGATGCCATTGCTCACTATAAAACAAGGAAAGGAGCAAGCATTCGTTAGACTTATAACACATTTCATCCATCCATTGGCATGTATATACATATAATCCATTCACTTAATTCCCACTCTGATCTTAGAATCGCATAAACCATGCTCTGATGTCACTAAAACTGTGACACCCTTATAACAATTATTCTATACGTACGCTACGTAAGCTTATGCGATAATAGCTAATGTGTGCAAAAAAAAATTTCTTAACTTATTTTAATGATCATAATATTATTAGCACTTTATTAATCATTTTTACTTTTCCAAAAATTTTGGTAGTATAACGGTGAAAACTTAAGCATCTCACCTACACAACAAATAATCCACAACTCATTTTTTGACACAATAATTCAAATATAATACAAAATATTCTCCATTCGGCCACAAGTTAACATTCAATTCTTTCCTACAACTCCATATCCATATATATATATATATATATATACATGTCATACTTAATAATAACCTACTATTATTTTATTTTCCTGTCTGCTCTAAAAACTTGTACGCTTGCTCCTATACCTTTCCTGCTACTACCTGCACTCAGTCAAATAATTACATACTAAGCATTAAAATACCCAGTGATGATTACTAATCTAAGAATTTCCATTGACTTATATTTTTATATATACATACAATATTATATTTACTACACTATTTAGATTTTGTCTTTTATATATTTATTATTCTTTATATTAATACTTTACTATTATTTACCCTTAATTAACTATTTAATATCTTCACTCAATTAACAATTTTTCTCAATTAAGTTTATAGTTTTTTTTTTCAATTTACTCCTGAACTTTCATTTTTTTTCAATTTAATCATTTTTCACTTTACTTCTTTAATTAACCATTCTTTTCTTGCTTCTCTCTCTTTTTTTTTTCTTTTGAATTTTTGTTTAGCCACAAATTTCATTTTGGTTCCTAAATTTCCAATTATTTACAATCATGCCACTAACTATTTTATTTTTCATTTATTTTTCTTTTAACTACATATCTTAACATTTTTCTTCCACTTAAAGTTCAGTTTTCAATTTTACTATTTTTGTCATATTAATGACTTTTATCATTATGATTATTATACCATTTTCATCATTGTTATCACTTTTATCATATTTATCATATTTATCACATATATCATGTAACATCCTTGGCCTTCCCCACATGCATACCCACATGCATTTCATTTGAACATATGCATCTTCCATATAATCCAATTGAATACGTGCATTTCATACATATTTTCTTAGAAACAAGTTCATGGCACGCACTAGCTACGTATCCTAGTATTTGACACTTGTATCGAGTCGCACATGTGTAATTATAACCTAAATGAGGATAACAAAGTAGTAGAAATGAATTGGATAAGGTGACTAAATTAAATTAAGCAAAATGACTAGATTAAAATTAGTGAACATTTACATTGTTAAATCGGGTCAAATGATTAAGTTGTATTATTGTGTGAATTAGTGGAATTACATATATATGTAAATAATAATAACAATATAAAATAAAATGAAAATGAAAAAAAAAGAGAAATAAAAGAGAAGAGAAATGAGAAATGAGAAGAGATAAGAGAAGAGAAGAAGAGAAAAAGAGAAAAAGAGAAAAAGGATAAAAAAACAAGTTGGCTTTATCTTCATCTTTCTTCCCCATTTCTGCCTTCTTCTCCAGCCCGACTTCTTCTTCAATTTCCTCCATTTTAGACTTCAATTCATCCTTGTTTCACTTTGTATTTGAAGCTAATTTATCCCTTGCAAGGTCGTTCTTGGTAAGTAATCAATTCTTATTGCTATAGGATTGATTTGAGTTGCTTATGTTCATTAATAGGCACTGATTTTCAACCCAATTTTGATGCACATAGAAATTGATTCTGGAAAATATTAAAACACAAATTTGTTCCTTTATGTCTTAGATTTATGGATATGTAAATATATTTGCCAGATAGGGTGTATAAAATGAGATATCCTCTTCGTACTGAAACTGGTCAGGGTGTGAACCCTAACCAAGTTAGCTACTGTGTTCTTTGATTTCGAATATGTTAAAGTCATTATTTGAAGTATCTAAAAACATAAAAGTTCTAGCTATATGTGTTATGTATCTTTATATCAAATTGTAGATTCATAGGTCTTTTAAATGTTGAGGTATGGTGAATGGAACCATGACTGTTCCATAGTTTGAACTTCCTACGAGGTGCCCTGGGCAGATCCAGACACTTCTTTGGCTCGGTTGAGCTTGTTAGAGCTAGATTCAGTAAATGAGAAAAACTGGAAAGTTATAGGTATATGTCTTATATAAAATTTGGTACTAATTGCATCTTAATCGGTTATGTATAGGCTAAGTTATGGCCTTTTGAATTCATATTGGTCCGGAAGCCAATTCTATTCTGGACCAGTAAAATGTTTGTTATAATTTGAAGCCCTTAGAGACATAATAGATAAATGTTGAAAAAATGAAAAATATTCCATATGAACCCATATAAGTGTTTGTAAAGTTTCATGAAAATAGGACTTATATAATATAAGTTATTATGAACCAAAGTGAGTACCCTGAAACTGCCTAAAGGCAGAAAACAAAACACACTTAGAAATTCCACCAAATATTGTACAATGATCCAATTGGTCTCAAATTTTAATATGTTATATAATTATATGTTATTTTTTAATTAGGAACAAAAATCAGATTAATTGGACAAGTATAGAAAATGTTAGAGGCTAAACAGTCCCATACGGTCACATTGCCTCATAGGAAAAATCTTAACTATTGATATGAACAATGCATATTAATTTGTTCAAGCCACATTAAGTCTCCCTAATCATAAGTCAATTGATTATATTTTCATATTAGGCTCGCAACATATTGGAGACCCACAAGGAGTGGATAGAAAATAAGTTAGGGGTCAGAATCAAAGGAGAACGGTGAGTCTAATTATTGATTGAATTCTTTAGTGCAAATGATTGTTGCTTGCTATGTGATTCATATGATTGTCATGATTGGTCCCTGATAATATGATGATGGATAATTTGTGACATTGTGGTACACATAAGTGGTATACTTGTGATATATTTGAGGTATATGTTTGACATATGTGATATATATTACAGGATATGAGACTTGAAAGTCATTGAATGAAATTATAGGATATGAGACTTGCAAAGTCATTGAATTATATTACAGGATATGAAAAAAAACATTTACTACTATTGTTAATAGGGTATTTTACCTTTCCAGTATCTTATGTATTATTACTTGATGCAGGGATAGGTTATACTCAAATGCATAAGATGTGGTGTTACATATCATTTTTATCATAATTTTCACTTATATCATTTTTACCATATTTATCACTTTTATCATATTTTTTGCTTTATTCATTTTTATCATCTTTTCCACTTTTATTTTTTTCATATGTGATATATTTTTACTACTTGTATTCACATTTGCTCCTAGTTTCAATCTGGTAGAAAATCTTCGGACCAGATACTTGGGACGTGGACGCCAAAAGTCCACTACACTGAAGAGTGACCCTAAAGGACCACCCGAGTACTGTATTATACACTGATCACTGAATCACTATCTGTAGTGTTCACAAATTAGAGTCTAGTTATAATAAGTACGTAATATACACGAGTACAATAACTACTTTAAGTTAAAGGTTATATATGTATGTTGTCTAAATGATAGACGCTTAAAATGGAGGCGGTGACAATTTTGTAAATATGTTACCTATTATATGCGTCTATCATTTACAAATGTCAGTCATATAAATTTTCTTCTAAAATAAATTGAATTAAAAAAAGACAATTTGATATTTAACCAAATAATATTTAAATTAATTAATTAAATAAATGTCAGGTTTGGTTAACTAATATATAATACATATATGATGAATGAATTAATTAATTAATATTACTTTAATTTTTTATTAATTTTGTTATATATATATATATATATATAAATACTAAAGGCAACCTACTTAATTATATTATTATGCAGATAATTACATTTTATTTTATATATTAATTATATATTAAAAAAGATATAATAGGCGTCTATTTTATCTAATGCCAAACGCATAAAAATGGTATAGGCGTCTAGCTTTAATTAATGACAGACGCATATTATATATAATAGGTAGTGGTTTTTTTGTAATTATCTGAATAATTATATGCGTTTGTCATTTAGAATGACAGACACATATTCTATTGTTATATGCGTCCGTCATTATAAATGACAGACATATAAATGTTAGGCGTCTATCTTAAATAATAACAGACGCATATCATATTATAATAGGCGCCAGTTATTATTTAAGACAGACGCATATAAGTTTTTTAAAAACCTAAAAACGAGCCTCTTTACACAGTGTTCATTGTCTGCAACAAATTATACTCATCTAATCGAAACTCTCTCATATTATCTCATCAACAAATCAAGCTTGTTTAATGGGATGTGGGGAGGGGGGAGTCCAATCTGACATTCTAAGAGAAAAGGGTAAAAACTTAAAACCTTATAATTTTAATTTTAATTTTGTGGTTATTATTTACTCTTCTGGTTTTTGATGATATGGGTTGTTGGATATTTCTGCTTCTTTCTTTGCTTTCGATGATTTTTTTTTATATTGCTTTAATCTTTAATCTTTCTGGTTATTATTTAATCTTTTTCTTTCGATGATATTTCTGCTTCTGTTTTATGTGCTGCTTTATTAAAAACCTAAAAACGAGCCCATTGATAGATTTTCTTCTTCTTCTGTTTTATGTGCTGCTTCTCTTTCAGCTTTCTCTTCTTCTCCTAAACCTTCACCTATATGTTTTGGTGACTGTCCCTTTCAATATGTAAAAGCTGAAAATGGTAGGGTTTTGATTAAGGTTTTGGCTGAATTTCTAATTAGGCTTATTAATAGAGGTAAACAAGAAAATAGTAATAATAATAATAGTTTTCTTTGTAGTACACCAGAATTGAAGAAGCATTATGATCAGCTTGTTGGGTCTAAAGATCAAACATGGTCACCAAAACTTTGAGACCATTTCTGAGTATAAAATTAGTTTTTCTCCTTGTAGATTTTTAGGGTTGGAGTGGAAACAGAAAGGGAATTAATTAATTAATTATATGTATAATTTTTTATTTTAGTTCTTCATTTATATATGATTGTAATTATTATAAGTGGTTGTTTTTATTTTTGTTCCCTTTTCGTTAGTTTTTTATTTTCAAAATTTTATCATCAATTTGTACAAAATTGTGATATTTAGTACTTCAACTATGAAAGATTAAATGGCCATTATAATTTTGTCATCAATTTGTACATAATTTTGATATTTAGTACTTCAGCTATGAAAGATTAAATGCCTATTATGTTGGCATTTTGCAGTAAAATTTTGGAGCAAGTTTTCATTTTCTTTTTAAATATTGTTCCATACTAATTTGCAGTGTGTTGGTTTCGACCTTATGTTAATTAATTCATTAATTGTCTGAACACTCATCATAATAACCTTTTAGTAGCACATGTTATCAATGGTTGAAGGTGAATTTAGGAATTAGGTAATTTTGGAATCGATATTTTCTTTGTTATATGCGCTGCATTCACACAGTACAATCATGGAAAAACTCCAGTTTGAATCATTTTCCTTATCAATATATTTATTAACCATATTGATCTAAACTTAAAAATGCAAATTTGCTTAATCAGTTTCATTTTTGGTTCCTAATTTGGGTCATAATGTTTCATGTGGTCTCATGAATTTGTTGAGCATTTTTGTGCTTTCCTCCTTAGCCTGAGCCAAAATATGTAACACCACATCATATGCATTTGAGTATAACCGATTTCTATATCAAATAATCACATACTGTATGTTGGAAAGAGAAAATACCCTGATAACAGTGGTAGTAAATTTTTGTTTCATATCATATCCTATAAAATCAACTAATGCCTTTACAAGTCTTATATCCTGTAATTCTATTCAATGACTTTGCAAGTCTCATATCCTGTAATATCACTCAATGACTTTTCAAGTCAACATTAAAAACCACAATACGATATATCACATATATTAAAACATAAACTTCCCATCCGAAGGATTATGGGTTGTTTCCATTTATACATTTCAAAACTAATCTAGAGTGATAATACATATTCAAGCATATAAGTCCAAAATGCAGATGACATGTTTTCATGCTTGTGTGGAATGCAAGGAGAGAGAGTGATGAGGCTTGGCCAGTGACCTGTGCTCTATGTCTTCTATACGCTACTCAAAATGAGTTATCACTTTTCTTTACCTGAAAAATTATGCAAATTAATGAGTTGCAGCTCAATGAGAGTAATCATCCAATGAGCTCTAAAATACCAAACAACTCATAATAATAAGTCACAAATCTAATACATACCATGTATTCCATTTTATTCATCAGTATCATATAAATATCAAAAAAGTTGAAACATATAATCATTACTCCTTATGTATGCAAATGCTTCGCTTATTTCATTTTGTTGTGACCAAGTTAAACAGACATTGCCCCGGGTTTCCATGTGAACATTTGCATTTGCATTTGCTAGCTAGATTGATCATTTGTTTCATTTGCACATTTGTTGGGCCATAGGCCTCTTCTTTTGCTTTACAATATCGATTAACTAGTCACAATGCCTTTTTAGTCCATATGCATATGCACTTGCATTTAAGCATTCATCAACCATTGTATCTTATAACATATAATAAACATATACCACATATATACCTCATATGCCATACATATACCTTGCATATACTATACATATATCATGTATATATATCACATATGTCAAACATATATTTCAAATATACCACAAGTATACCATTTATATGTACCACAATGTCACAAATTATCCATCATTACATTATCAAGGACCAACCATGACAATCATATGAATCACATAGCAAGCAACATTCATTTGCACTAAAGAATTCAATCGATAATTAGAGTCACCGTTCTCCTTTGATTCCGACCCCTAACTTATTGTTTATCTGCTCCTTGTGGGTCTCCAATATGTTGTGAGCCTAATATGAAAACATAATCGATTAACTCATGATTAGGGAGACTTAATGTGGCTTAAACAAATTAATATGTATTGTTCATGTCAATAATTAAGATTTTTCCTATGAGGCAGTGTGACCTTATGGGACTGTTTAGCCTATAACATTTTCTATACTTGACCAATTAATCTGATTCCTATTCCTAATTAAAACTCACATATAATTATAGAACATATTAAAATTTCAGACCATTTGGATATTGTACAATATTTTCTGGAATTTCTAAGTGTGTTCTGTTTTCTGCCTTGTTTTCTGTCTTTAGGTAGTTTCAGGGCATCCACTTTGGTTCATCATAACTTATAATATATAAGTCCTATTTTAATGAAAGTTTACAGACACTTATATGGGTTCATATGGAACATTGTTCATGTTTTAAACTTTTATCAATTATGTCTCTAAGGTCTTCAAATTATAACAAACATTTTACTGGTCCAGAATAAAATTGGCTTCTGGACTAGTATGACATCAAAAAGACATAACTTAGTCTATACATAACCAATTAAGCTGATATGAGTACCAAAATTTAGCTAAGACATATAAATATAAATATCCAGTTTTGACAATTTACAAAATCTAACTCTAACAAGCTAAAATAGGCCAAACAAGTTGTTGGATCTACCCAAGGCACTCAATTGGCAGTTCAAGTCATGGAAAAGTCATGGTTCCATTCACCATAACTCAAAATATACAAGTCCTATGAACCTTAAATGTGGTATGAAGATACAAAACACATATAGCTAAAACTTTTATGTTTTGAGATACTTCAAATAATGGCTTTAACATATTCGAAATCAAAGCACACAGTAGCTAACTTGGTTAGGGTTCACACCCTGACTAGTTTCAGTAGAGAGAGGATTTCTCTTCCTGTACACACAATCATGAAAAACCGTTTACATATCCATAAATATAAGATATAAAGGAACAAACTTTGTGTTTTAAACTTTTCCAGAATCAATTTTGATGTGCATCAAAATCGGGTTGCAAATCAGTGCCTATTAATGAACCTAAGCAATTCAAATCAACCCTATAGCAATAAGAATTGATTACTTACCAAGAACGAACTTGCAAGGGATAAATTTGGTGAAAACACTAGGTGAAACAAGGAAGAATTGAGTTCTGGAATGAAGGAAGATGAAGAAGAAAACGGGGCTAAAGTGAGGAGGCAGAAATGGGGAAGAAAGATGAAGATAAAGCCAACTTGTTTTTTGTCCTTTTTTCTTTTTCTCTTCTTCTCTTCTCATTTCTCATTTCTCTTCTCTTCTATTTCTCTTTTGTTTCATTTCATTTTATTTTATATTTTTATTATTATTATTTATATATATATGTAATTCCACTAATCACACAATAATACAACGTAATCATTTGGCCCAATTTAACTAAATTAACAATGTAAATGTTTACTAATCTTAATCTAGTCATTTTTCTTACTTTAATTTAGTCATCTTATTCAATTCATTTATAATACTTTCTTATCCTCATTTAGGTTATAATTACACAAGTGAAACTCGATACAAGTTCCAAATACTAGGACACGTAGCTAGTGCGTGTCATAAACTTGTTCCTACGAAAATACGTATGAAATGCATGTGTTCAATTGAATTGTATGCAAGATGCTTATGTGCAATGAAATGCATGTGGGGAAGGTCAAGAATGTTACAAAATATGTTCTCCAGATTTGTGCCAGCTGACTAGGTTGTGCTATTTGTAAGTTTCCAGTACCAAATTCTAGATTTTGTGAGCGCTTAATTATTTTAGTCATCATTTTGCCACGTGTTTGCCTATTTAGTCTGATTCTTATTATCACTGTAGTGATGTGAGAAACAACAGCTTGACTGGGAGTATTCCACAAAATATAGGCAATTGTACTTCCTTCCAGGTCTTGTATGTACTTCATCCAACTCAGCAAACTGAAATACTTGTAATACTTTGTTTAATTGATTGAATTTTTACTAAATACTTGAAATATTTTGAATTTTTATTAACCCAGTTACTAAATCAATCTATAAATATGTTTTTTTTGCCAAATTTATAATAAAATATTATGTCTTCAAAGTCAAACTAATTTAGACTTATTTTGTAAATCTTTCTTTCCTATATATTCTTTGCTCTATAATGATACTTGGTCCCTAATTATCATCATCACCTCATTTTTCCGATTTGAACGACAACAACAAATTTGCATTCAATGAATAATTTAATTTGGCATTCTTTTATGGTTTTAGATGGATAGCCAAAGTAACAATCCAGTTTGCTGACTTGCTGTCTTTCTGTCCAGTTTGCTGAATTGCCTGAGCATCTTTGTGCTTTCCTCCTTAGCCTGAGCCAAAATATGTTCTCCAGATTTGTGCCAGCTGACTGGGCTATGCTATTTGTAATTTTCCAGTACCAAATTCTAGATTTTGTGAGCGCTTAATTATTTTAGTCATCATTTTTCCACGTGTTTGCCTATTTAGTCTGATTCTTATTATCACTGTAGTGATGTGAGAAACAACATCTTGATTGGGAGTATTCCACAAAATATAGGCAACTGTACTTCCTTCCAGGTCTTGTATGTACTTCATCCAACTCAGCAAACTGAAATACTTGTAATACTTTGTTTAATTGATTGAATTTTTACTAAATATGTCTTCTATTGATAGGGACTTGTCCTACAACAACTAACATGAGAGATTCCATTCAACATTGGTTTCTTACAAGTAGCCACATTGTATGTGCTTACAACTTATCTCTATTATGGTTGACAACTTTGATTTTGGGAGTGCCCAATGCCATTTTATGAATTTTAATCTTGATCCTCACTTGATAATATGATAGATTTTGATCTCGGACCAGGCTTCATTCCTCACATCAAGTTTTCCGTACTGAAATACAAGAACACTCAAGGTATATTTTCCTCATCTTAATATCATCAACCTTCTATTGATTTTAGTCATTATGGTTGCATAATTCCTACTTGAATTTCATGTGTATATAAATTTTCCAACTATATATATATATATATATATATATATATATATATATATATATATATATATATATATATATATATATATTATGTTTCCAGATAGCTGCATTAACAATTTAGCAATGATATGAAATCGATATTTTCAATCAACAATGGATTCAAAATCATCAATACCCATTCAAGATTTACTCATTAAATGTTTAAGGATATTATATATAATGTTTCTCCTTATTAAAATCATCAATACTCATTATATATATTGAACCTTTTTTTTTGTTAGATATGGATCGAAGTTGGATGTATGGTAGATGCACTACATTTGAATATTTGAATGGAGTTGCGGAATTTATTAGAGGAAAAGCAAATAAGGGAAAGAGAAGAAATAATTGTATGTCCTTGTGTTGATTGTAAGAACATGAAAAAGTTTTGAGATGTTCATATAGTGAAATCTCATATCATAAGGCGTGGTTTTAAGGAAGGTTACACACGGTGGATATGGCATGGTGAGAGTGTTTTAACTGGGACATGTTCTAATAATAATGAATTTGATCAGCAAAGAGAAAATAACATTGATGATGAAGAGAATGATCGTGTAGATGAGATGATAGATGATACGGAACATTTTATAGAAAGGCCGAAATACTTTCAGAGATTGTTAAACGATGCTGATAAACCTTTGTATCCCGGTTGTAGTAATTTCACAAAATTGTTAGCCATTTTTAAACTCTGTAACATGAAAGCAAAAAATGGATGGAGTGATAAGAGTTTCACGGCACCATTAGAATTGTTGCAAGACATGCTTCTGGAAGGAAATGAGCTTCCCACATCTACATATGAGGCTAAGAAAATGTTGTGTCCCATGGGTATGGAATATAAGAAGATACATGCATGTCCAAATGATTGTGTATTACACCGAAATGAATATAAGGACTTGCATGAGTGTCCAAGGTGTGGAGCGTCACGTTACAAACATGGGAAAGTTTCTTCTGAGGATAAAAAAGGGCCTCCAGCTAAAGTATTATGGTATTTACCTATAATACCAAGATTCAAATGCCTGTTTGCAAATGCAAAAGATGCAAAAAACTTAAGGTGGCATGCAGAAGGAAGAAAACATGATGGAAAACTTAGACATCCTGCAGATTCTCCTCAATGGAGAACAATTGATAGAACGTTCCCAGAATTTGGTGGTGAAGTTAGCAATCTGAGGCTTGGACTTTGTACGGATGGAATCAACCCCCATGGCACAATCAGTAGTAAACATAGCACGTGGCCAGTTCTTCTTGCGGTTTACAATCTGCCTCCTTGGCTGACTATGAAGTGTAAGTATATTATGTTATCGTTGTTGATATCAGGGCCTAAACTACCTTGCACCACTTATTGATGATTTGAAATGGTTGTGAGATGAAGGTGTGCCGGTGTATGATGCATACAATGAAAACATGTTTATCTTACATGTCATGATATTTTACACTATAAATGATTTTCTGACTTATGGTAACTTATCTGGGTACACCGTGAAAGGAGCAAAAGCGTGTCCGATTTGTGAGGACAACACAATGGACCAACGTTTAAATCATAGATAGAAAAATATTTATATGAGTCATCGAACATTTCTCTCTGCTAATCACCCTTGTCGTAAAAAGAAAAAGTCTTTCAATGGATATACCGAAATGTGAGTAGCTCGTTTGCCATTAACAGGAAATGAGATTTTTGAACGAGTTAGAGATATTGATAATGCATTTGGTAAACCTTTTAAACCTGCTCAAAAGGGTCCTTGGAAAAAGAGATCTATATTCTGGGATCTTCCATATTGGGAATACTTACCAGTTCGTCATTGTATTGATGTTATGCATGTGGAGAAAAATATTTGTGATGCTATAATAGGGACATTGTTGAATATATCGGGAAAAACAAAAGATGGTATCAAAGTAAGAAAGGACATGTTAGAAATGGGCATACAGATGGAGTTAGCGCCTTAAGATACAGGGAAACGAACATATCTTCCCCCAGCTTGTTATACGTTGTCTAAAAAAGAGAAAACAAGCTTTTGTGAGTGTCTTTATGGTGTTAAAGTTCCATATGGATTTTCATCAAATATTAAAAGTCTTATGTCAATGAAAGAATTAAAGTTGATAGGTATGAAGTCTCATGATTGTCATGTTTTGATGCAACAATTTTTACCGATAGCAATTCAAGGAATACTACCGAATCATGTGAGGAATGTTATCACAAGACTTTGTTTTTCCTTCAATGCAATTTGTTGTAAGGTCATTGATCCAGATAATTTGGATGAGTTGCAAGCCAATATTGTTGTTACTCTATGTCAATTTGAAATGTATTTTCCACCTTCCTTTTTTGACATATTGGTGCATTTGGTTGTTCATCTTATGAGAGAGATTAAATTGTGTGGTCCAGTGTATTTGAGGTATATGTATCCTTTTGAGAGATTCATGGGTATCTTAAAAAGGTATGAGAGGAACTGATATCGACCTAAGGGTATTGAATTTTGCACAGACTACTTATCAGGTGTTGAACTTATTGGCATTCCTAAGTCTCATCACGAGGGAAGACTTGGAGGTAAAGGAACAATTGGATTTAAAATGGTATTACCCAGTGCTCAGATGCATGAGAAAGCACATCTCATTGTGTTACACCACCTTACACAAGTTCATCCGTATTTAGAAGAGCACATATCCATTTTAAGGCATCTGAATCCATCCAAAGGTGAAATATGGTTGACAAATGAACATAATAGTTCTTTTATTGGATGGTTTAAAGACCGAGTGATACGTCAGTTATCAGAAGTGCCAAAAGATGTAACTGATACCATAAAATGGTTAGCCTATGGCCCTAGGTTGAATATACGGTCTTATGAAGGATATGACATCAACGGATATACCTTTTACACTAAACGTCAGGAAGACAAAAGCACAATGCAAAATAGTGGAGTTACTTTGATAGCTTCATCACGAGAATTTTCTAGTGCTAAAGACACCATGCCAATAGATGCTACGATGTCATATTATGGTGTAGTTGAAGACATTTGGGAGCTTGATTACAGGGAATTTATGATTCCTCTCTTTCGATGTAAATGGATTGAAAACCGAGGCGGTGTTCGAGTGGATGAGTTAGGAATCACTTTGGTTGATTTTAGCCGATTGGGTTATCAAGATGATCCATTCATTCTTGCTTCACAGGCTAAACAAGTATTTTATATTGTTGACCCTGACAATAGTAAGTGGTCTATTGTTCTTCAAGGTAAGAGGCGTATTGTTGGTATCGATGATGTGGTAGATGAGGAAGAATATGATCAGTTTGATGAGACTCCCCCATTTTCTATCGAGTTACCAATGCTAGTTGGGGAATATATTTTAGATTCAAATTACATGCGTGATGATCATACTGAAGGCACATGGATTGAAAATCGCCAATAATTGATGCATATATGTTTCTTGTAAGTTTATTTATAAATGTGTATTATGAATAATGTGGTTTATACTCATAATTACCAGTTTTGTTATTGTTTATCATATAAATCTATTGTTTTTATTTCCCTTTGAAATAAAGTATTATTATTATGGATTATACTAACATGTTTCTTTGTTATACTTATGTTACAGGAAATCATGTCTAATGAACAACCATATTCTGAGCCATCAAGTATCATGACAAAAAGGAAAACTAGGGGAGCTACCACGTGCAAAAAATTGAAGAAGCAAGGGAATGAACAAAAGACAATAGATTTCGATGAGTTTGATCGCCCAACAGGAACATACGCCGATATATTTAGTTCCTACGTTGGCCTTGTAGCACGTTCCCATATGAACATCACAATAAAAAATTGGGATCTGGTCGATAAGGGTCTTAAAAATACAATTTGGGAAGATATCAAGGTAAGTTTCCTTCAAATCTATTAACAAATTTGATTGTAAAGAAGTAAAACTAATTAATCTAAAATATTATTTTGCAGAAAGAGTTCAATATTTCGGATGATAAGAAAATATTGTACTCAAAACTGTTGGAATGCGGTGGAAGGATTTTAAGTATCGATTTGTGGTTAAGTACATAAAGAATAAATCAGTGTAAAAGTCACCATTGGAATTATATGACTTCATCACCGAGAAATATTGGGAGGAGTTTAAACAAGCACATGAATCTGAAGAATATGAGGTACTAATTATGAAGTAGATTAATGCAATTTATATTTACATTTATGCAATGCATGATAATGGGATCTTCATTATTTTGTTAACAGCAAATCAGTGCCAAGGTGAAGGCAAAACAAGCAAAGAATGTGCATCCACATTTCTTGGGTTGTGTGGGCTATGCTGGGAAAAGGACTCAATGGATTATTGAAGATCCCATATCTTCTTTTTCATCATCACCATCTATGAGCTTTGATGTTACATCATCATATGATCAAAGCCTAGATTGGGTAAGAGCTAGAACAAAAAAGACAGAAGAAGGAAATTATAAAATCCTAGTAGAAAAGACAAAAGAGGTGGCAACAAAAATTGTAAGTATAACTTGCTAAACAAACAATGATATCAAGGAATATGTTTTTTTTATCTATTATTGCTTACAACATATTGTTTATCTGGTGAATAGGAGACATTACGGGGAGAAGTAGCCCAAGGTAGCTGGGTACCAGAGAGGCATGATGACATATTGTCACGTGCACTTGAAAAGCCCAAACATTCTGGCTATGTGAGAGGCGTTGGAAGTGCTGTGACCATCAAAAAATTTTATGGTAATCCTGGAAAAAAGAAACTAGCAACATCCGTCTCACCTGAAGTTTTAGAAGAGCTTGAGACTAAAATAGAGGCCAGATTATTTGCTAAATTCTCAGCACATATTGCACATCTTGAGAATATGATAGAGGAGAGAACTAGGAAGTCCTCTCAAATTGGCCCTGATATGGAGGCGGAGATGGGTCCTTCATTTGCTCGCCCAACTCCTAGTAGTTGTCACTCTATGGACCCACCATTTCCAATATCATAATTACAGGTAAAAAGTTTGAATTTCATTACTTCCACTTCCACTTTAATCTAGCTAATATTGATTTTTTGTGTTTTTGCAGACACCTACATTATGTAGATTGGTACCATTAATGAAGGTAAGCAGGTGATTGTGGCAAGGGGTATGGTTTATCAATCCCTTATTGATGTTATGGTGCACAATCGACCTATCATGCCCAATCACGTCGAGGTATCTATAGATGAAGTATTATCTGGCTGTCATGAAGCCGAACTTCCTGTGCCTACTGAATACTTAACTACAATTGGGAAAGCAGAAGGTAGCTTTGTTCAATGGCCACAACATCTTGTGGTTCTTGGAGAGGTAATAATTTCTAAACTTATAAAACAATAAAATATAGATTATCGCATTTCATATATCATAATATATCATAATTTATTATTAATTGATAGGAACTTAAATCCAAGCCATTAAAGAAGGCTCCAAAGAATAAACAAGGTAGCTGTTTATCGAAAGAATCAACTACAAAGCAACATGGGCCTTTAGTTAATGAGAACATTTTGGCAACTTTGAGTGGTGACATGAGGTTGATGCATGAGATGGTTACTAAATTGCCTACTGGGTATATTTTTGAAGTTCTTGCAGACATTACAGTGTTGAAGTATCCAGTAGATAATTAGATGATTCATGTTGGTATGGAAGACATCGCTCAACTCATCTCCATGGAATGGCTTGATGTCTCGATCATTCAAATATTTATGATGTAAGATTATACTATTTATTACTAATATTATAAGATTGATTTAAAAAATGCAAAAATAATACTTATGTATGTATTGTGATTCATGCATGCAGGTACCTTCATAACTTGTGCGATACATTCTTCATATCATCAATCGGATTTCTTTGTCCAACAATGCTTTGTTTGATGTTCACAGAGACTAACTCAGCAGAAAGATATATTATAGAAGCTTTGAAGGAACAAAGAGATAAACATTTCATTCTACTACCATATTTCGAAAAGTAAGAAATATTTACATTCATGTTTGCATAATTTTTATTCTCAATATTTTTACTAACTTATAACATATTTGTATATCTCTAGTAACCATTGGATGTTGATTGTATTTTTCTGTGAATGGGGTGCGGCATTTTTCATGGATCCTTTATCTCGTGGCAGCCGCGATATAAGTCTGAAACCCCATATTAACCTGTAAGTTATAATACTACAAGCTAATAGTTTCTACGATGTTTGTAGCGCTTTCAATATTAATGCCGATTTTGATATACATTTATTTTTCAGAGCCTATAGAGCTTATGCTATAGAAGGTGGAAAAAATAAAGGTGCCAGGTTAAAATGGAATGACATTTCGGTGAGAATTTTATATTCTGAATTACTAGTTAAATTAAAGTTTTTATGATTTTATAATCCTTTATTTAGCATGGGCCTTTGTTATTTTTTCTATTTTAAGTGCCCTCAACAACAAGGAGGTGTTGAATGCGGATATTACATCATGAGGTATATGTACGAAATTTTCGTATATCATAACAGTGATACAACATTGCTTAAGGTATGTTCTTTCAAATACTAGTCAGTTTATATTACAAGTATGATACATAACTAGCTATTAATTTTTTCATTTCTAACATATGTTCTATTATCTGTTTATTTGTCTTGTAGGCTTTTGAAAAAGGATCATATAGTCAAGATCAAATAGATGAAATTCGACATATGTGGTCAAATTACTTTATGAGAGAGTTTATATAATCTTTTTATTTACTTTTGTAAAATATTTCATATTAATGAGAAATACAATTTCAATTAAAGAATTTTAAAGAACTTGTGGATTAATTATTTAATGTGAATTGTATTAGGCATGATGATATTGCTTTGATTTATTTAATTTTTTTAGTTTGTGTTGTCCTTTGAATTCTTGATTATTGAGTATTTGTGACTTGAATGTTGGATGTCTATTGTGGCTTATTGAAGCCGAATTATTATGAATTTTGAAGTGCACAAGTTATATATATATATGAATGGTAGCATTATAATATGAACCTAAATTTAAAAAAAAATAGAAAATAAGCGTCTGTCGTTTAATAATAGCAGACGCATATAATAGTTATATGCGTCTGTCGTTTATTAATAGCAGACGCGTATAACCTTTATATTATACGTCTGTCATTTATTAAACGATAGACGTATATAATCACGTTATACGCGTCTGCTATTAATAAACGACAAACTCGTATAACTATTATATGCGTCTGCTATTATTAAACGACAGACGCATATAATTGTTTATATGCATCTGTCAAAACGACAGACACATAAAATTTATATCATATGTATCTCCTATATATGTGTCTACTATTTGACAAACGCATAAAATGCAAAATAACATACACATATAACACTATTTTGAACTAGTGATACATAGAAACTATATGATTGACATTAGAGATTAAAATAAATTGAGTAGATGACTAAATAAGAAATAAAAAATGAATTAAGTAGATTGATAAAGTTAATTTAGTTAGACATATCACATAATGAAATTACAGTTTAATAAAAACTAGTGGAATTTGTTACATGTAAAATCAAAAAAAAATAAAAAATAAAAATAAAAAAGTTAAAAAAATTAAAAAGTAAATAAGTTATTAAAAAAAAAAGATAAGGGGGGCCGAATGTGGTATATTGGGAAGAGGGGAATGTATTTGGATTAATTACATTAATTACAACTCTATCAACCTTATCTCCATTATTCTTCTTCCTCAAACCACCAGCCTCTATTTCTTCATCATCTCCTTCATAATTTGCGAGAAATTCACTCCAAATAGATTTGTTCTTGGTAAGTAATCCTCTCTCAATTATTCTTGTAATTTTAAGGTTATTAGAACTGTATAGTATCAGTCTTTTGCACTCTATTTGTGAAGGAGTTATGAACCGAATTTTAAGAAGTGTAAAACATAAAAGTTGTTCATGTATATATTGTTTATATATCTGCCAAATTTCATGAAATTATTTTATGTATATAGAGAGATAAACTTGTTTGAGTGAGACTGGTTCAGGGAGACATAACAACAGAATAACCTATGATTTTGCTTAATTTGATCATCTTAATGGCTGAATCTAAGGTTTTGTAAAACATAAAAGTTGTAGATATATGTGTTATTTATGTCTTTATAAACTATCGTATAAATATCTCGTATTTAAGCTGATTTATAGAAATATTAATGATGGTTGTTCCTTGATTGAGCTATTTCCTTGTACTTGTGCAGCTCTAGTAAATTCGTATTTATTTTTGAGCTTCTTAAAGGTCGAATTTTTCAAAGTATAAAACATAAAAGTTTTATTTATATGTCTTATCTAAGTTTCTATGAAAGTCTCACCGTAAAATTTGATTTATTTTGTGAGTTATGATCTGAACAATTGAATTGATCGGGTTGGTACTTTATGCTGAATTAGTTACCTTAAATAGAATTTGGAAAAGTGATAAACAAGGAAAATGTTCCAAATTACCTTAAATAAATGTGTAAAATTTTTAGTAACAAACAAAGCTACACATTGAAAGATATAAAGTTTTAAATATGGTACCCCAAAACTGTCTAAGGGGCAGCAAACATAGCAATATATATAATTACACTAAATATTATGTAATAGTTCAAAAGTTCTGCAATTTTAATATGTTTTAGTCTTACATGTAAAATTTAATTAGAAACATTAATCATATTAATTGGATAAGTGTATAAAAAGTTATAGAGCCAATAGTCCTAAGAGATCATGTTTCAACTTAAAAAACATTATAGTAATTTATTCAAACTATATCAAGAATGAGTATTTTAACAAATTATTAACTATTATATTTTCAAATTAGGCTCTCAAAAAGAGGAAGAACAACAAAAGTGAACAAGCTCTGAGTTTAAATTTTGGAAAAGAAAAATGCTATCGAGGTTTGTACATATATGTATTCTAGTTTGCCCTTATGCATGATTGTGTGTGCATGACATGAATTATTTTTCACAATGATGAAATAATATATTATGGCATGTTTTATAATTATAGAAATGTTGTTAACTATGAACTTAACATTATGCTAATATTTGATAAAATATCATGCTATTACATGGTTTTGAAATAAATTGTGAGTATATGATTATATTAATATGAAATGAGTACTGATTATAGAAACAAGTAATTAATGGTGTTAATTGCCCATTTCTCTACTTGAAGATTGACATAGGATAGATGGTGCACCATTATGGGGAAGTTACGGTATTGATATGGATATGATTTAGGGACAGGGTGGCTTAAACTCTAGGAGTGTCCCTGATCCTGATTACACATAGATGACATGATTTTATTCAATCAAGGTGGCTTAAGCTTTGGAAGCGCCCTTGACTTGAGATATAGTGAGTAGGGTGGCTTAAGCTCCCCGAGCGCCCCTATTTCATACCTCATATCTGAAGAGTTTGGGAATGAGATATGGGCTCATACTAATTAAGTACTATGGAATGAAATGTGTAAAATTTATTATTGACATAAGTAACAAAATATGAAATGCTTACATGAGATGTGCTTATTTCTTTTATAAGGTTATTATATTTATACTGTTATGTGATGTGCTTATTTCTTTTATCAGAAAAATATGCAATAAAATTTACTGTGCCATGATTTATTTGAGATATGCATTTGTGTGACTGTTTGGGAAAAACTTAATACCTATATGTCAAGTCACCCTACTTAGCGTGGGTTCTTCTCACACAGGAATTGGAACTGTAGATAGTAGAAAGTAAAGTTGGTAAAAAAGAAATCCAAGCTCATATCAGAAGAGGTACAAGAGACTTAGTTAAAGGGTTGATTACTAATTACTTTTCTTTTTGTTTTTGACCAGACATATGGGTTTTGGTAAACATGTCATGTATTTGGTTTAGGAGAATGTCTTATATTTTTGATATTATATTGTAAGTAGTTATATGTGAGGCTGGTGCGCTATAAATGATCAACTATGTAACTTAATCAACTACCATAAATATATATGACATGGTGATATATATATTTTTATATATACATATTGATAATTAGAACGATAAGTCAAATCCAATATAAATAAATGAATTATTTTAATTTAAATGATAAAAAAATTTAGTTAAACAAATTTATCGAGTTAAGCTTGTGACATCCTTCTTATATATATGGGATTATCCCTAATATATAAGTGGGGTGTTACACTATCATTGAAGTAGACCGTCATTGGCCGACAAAAGCGAGTTGTCATGACCTGCACTGTAGTAATGATGTCCCAATGGCTAGCCAATTATATTCTCGGCTAGATTTAACCATTAGAAATTTACTAAGGGCAATACTTTATTCCTTTGAATCAATTTCCATTAAATTTATAAATTCCATTTATTTTACATTATTAATTACCTAACATTTTATTCATCCACGACAATTTTACTTCTACCATAATCTTTTCCACGCTTCCAATTCTAATATATCAATATTTTATTATGAATATTTCAATTAAGCCAATAAGCTCACTAAAGACACTATATTCATTATTTTTTATTTCATGCATAAAATAATCAATAATTAGAAAAATATTCAATATATATTTTAAGAATTTACAATAAATTTCTAGACACTAAATATCACGTTTTCTTGCATTTTATGAATAAATTTTCATTTAATTAGTAAGAAAAATAATAATTTCTTCTTCTTCATATTTCAGCCCACATTAAATTTTCATCATTAAAATTTTTCTTTCACCTTCTAAATATTCATTTCACTAATTTATACATTTATTATTCCATATGTATCATAATATTACACTAAAAACTATTTATGCCTTAATATGCATTTTCCCATAATATGGTTATATTTTCAAAGTTCCACAAAATGATTTTTTTTATTGAATTCAACCATTCTAATCCACTTTTTATATTCCCTTAATCATGTTTTAAGTATTAATTATCAATTACATGCAAAACACACAAAATTTCTAATTTCCATAATCCTAATTCATACTTTAACAATAGAAATAGGTAGATTTTGAAATCACTAACCTTATTTTCTTCATTTGGCCTTCCTAGGCTTCATTTTCCTTAGCCTTTTCCTTGGAAGTACCTTCACCTCCTTATGTACCTACCATGGGCGAAATTCACACTCTATCAATCCACCATTATTTTCCTTTTTTCACTCAATTTAATTTCATAATTATCATCTACATACCTTAAACTATCTATTTGAACTATTAAACCAATTTAAAACTATTAATTTCACTTACCTCAAATTTGTATATTAACTTGTCTCATTTGATTTCCCTTCACTCTAGTCCTCCAAATGAAGATTAGAGACTTTGACTAGCTACTAGAGAGGCTGAAATTATATTATGATGTTTGATTTTGGTGTAAAAATTGGAGAAAGTAGAAGAAATTTGAAAGCGAAAAGGGAGAAGATGGGTTCAGCCAAGCAAGGGAGTTTGGGGAAAAAGGAGTTGCAGAATTCTCTCTAGAGAATTCTGATATAGTGGCTTAAGATGGGTGGGCTTGGGCCAAACAAAGTCCAACCCATTTAGGCCCAATTAAGCGCTTTAAATTATTTTTCTCACTTTTTAAGCTCAATTTAACCCAAATTTGATTCCATAATTCATAAAATATTTGTATATTTCTACACAAAAAGTTTCAACTCAATTGGGGTTTATTTCATGTCTGGCTCACTCAAACCGAACTGTTTAATCAATTTTCGGTGTTACCATAAAATTCCTTTTCTACTGTCAAATAATCCCAAATATTATTTAGAGTCTATTCATGTCTTAAAATAAATTTTTAGATGTCGTTTGCTATTTTTCATAGCCCGGTCAAATTATAATCAACAACTTTATTAATTAAATAGGGTCATTTTTTTCTTACGTTTGACTTTTGATGACTTATTTGACCTAATTTTCACTCCAAATTTTACTCCCGGAATAGTCATAACTTATATTTTCCGATGATCAAATAAAATTTTTTTGCCCATGGGTGTAGTTTTTACCTCCAGTATATTGACCAATTTTGATCACTATAGTTTACGACTTACCCGGTTTTCGGGCCATTACAACTGTGGAGCTAGTTGTGGCGATGCCTGTGGTATAACCTGGGCCACCTACTATAAAATATTAGCCATCTACTGCACGATCGGTATCACACCTAGGTCCACTTGTCCGACAAGTGGCTGATGAAGAACTGTAGCAGCATCTAGATCCCTTACATTAGAAGCACTGGGCTGATTAAGAGCCCTCAGATTTGGGGAATTGTTGATCAGCAACATCATGTGCTTCCAGCTCCATCTAAACCTATGCACTCCTATAAGTTGATAGAGAAAGCCTATATTAGAGACATATGTGATGTACTGTGTATATATGATAACCCTTAACCAACATAGGTTCAGAAATGCCTAAACCTAAGTTCTGATACTACTAAATATAGCATACTCTCATCTAATTAGGATTATCCAACTAAGTGTGCGAGTGTCACATGTTCCTATTGTAGAAAGCCTGTGAAAATATAAAACTTTTATTTTCTTTGGAAAACCCTTTTTGCCATATGAACATATTACATATAAACCATCACATGTACTATTAAACCCTTTCGATCTATAAAAAAAACATCACACACACACAAATATATATATATATATATATATATATATATATATATATATATATATATATATATATATATATTGAAATACTAACTTTGGGCTCCAATGGCTCGATGTTAATACAAATACATGTCTTTAAACATAAGATTACATAATACTGTAAAATACAAGACATGTATGAAGGTAAACAACCCCTAAACCCATATGTCATGTATAAAATGCAAAATATGGCATATCACTTACCTTTATTGAGTCTGCTCTATTGTCTCTAAACTTGGGCTTGTTCCTTTGGTCCATTTCAACTATCTTCTAGGCTCTGATTTGCATGGGAAAAACACTCGCATGGTAACCTATTGAAAGCTTAGTGGTACATATTAGCATATAAATTCAACATGCATTCATACAATAAACATCACATTATACATATTCATGGCATCATATTAAAAAATCATGGCATAACAAAAAGATCATAACATCATGTAATATATTTCATCTTATGGAATTAATAAAGTACTATACCTTTATACCATGCCTAAGTGAGCACTTACCAATGTTCATAACATATAACTTATGAAGGCTTTTGTCACCGTGTCTATGTGTCATTAAACCTTTTTCATTATACTGAATTCGTTTATTACTTTAGCATCTTAACATCTCATCCCAATGACTATAAACCTGGACTATTTGAATACAAATTGTGAACAGAGGCACTCTACGAGCTTAAACCACCTTGCCACTATCTGTAATCATGTATGCCTATCTCGACTCCTCAAGTTAAAAGCGCTCTCTGAGATTAAGCCACCTTGTCCTAAAAAGAATTTCTATGTATCATATAACTATAGTACTGTACACCCCCTTGATGGCATGTCACCTATCCTACTTCTAGTCCTAGTATTGAGTTTGGGCTTTACTTGTTCATATATTTAGTTATATACTTTTATATAAACATTTTTCTTATCATATAATGTTTGTAACATATGAAATTCACTATTTATTATATATGGATGACCAATTTTATAGATAAGTGTCTTTTATTTATATCATACCATAATGGAAACAAGTGCATATCCATTACCTTTCAGCCATAAAAGAAACAACATATAACATTTTAAATATGATTCACGAGTGTGAATTATGTGTTCACGACCATGAAAGTCCATTCACGGGCACCCATACTCATGAAACAAACTTTGAACTAAGTCATGAATGTCTCTGTCCAAAACTTGCATATTTCCTCATGGGAATGAAGAATTAGTCACAAGTGTGACTTCTATGAATCACAGTCGTGAGTCAAGTGGTAACTCTAATCGGTAAGCGTTCTACTTGATCTAGGCAATTTTAGGATGATGATTCATGACTATGAACCCTAAGTCATGGGCAATAATCTAGATTTTCTAGAAAAACAGCCATAAAACAAGTCATTCAAAGCAATCCACATGCAAAGGCCCTAATGGTTGTCCCATGACAACCCTTTTCCTATCAACATTCTCATCAAATATACATTATCATGCTAAATCATCAATTAAACTCAAAGAACACATAATCATTCATTTCCCCCTCTCCATTCCCATTATACATACTAACAATCGTTTATGATTCCATATGTATTAATGTATCATTAATTACATCTTTCAACCATTAAAGCTATCATCATTCAATACACCCATAAATGCATATTTGATATTGTTGGCCAAAATAATAACCAAGAAAGGGGGTTGAATTGGTTGTCAAATAAAAATTACTTAAAGAAAAAAAAGCTAAATAATAAGTGGTGAAAGGAAAAGGGATATAATGCACACAAGATTTATAAAGGTTCCAATATTAACAAACCCTAATTATGTGTTTCATTAACACTTGAAGTGTTACAATGAAATTTTATTTATAGCTCACTCCCAACTATGGTGTTTCTCTCTTGGCTAACACCTAACCTAGAAATAACCCTTGTGTTTTAATGGATAACACAATAACCAAATCCTTATGTTTTTTATGTCTCACACAAAAACCCTTACAAGTATTTTATTCACAACCCAACTCACTCAAACTTACTTTTGAGTAATTGATTACAAGATGAAAACACTCACCAACCAAAATGCTCAGCAATTATGAGCAGTTATGGTTTTAAAATCACAAATAATGAAAGTTGTTGAATCAAAAATAAACGCACAAAGCTATACAATATTTGAAGCTTGAATGATTGTTTTTCTAAAATGTAGAAGTGATAAATATGTTGTATTTATACTTCCAGATCAAATATAGTTGTTTGGGGTGCATTTAATGTGATAATAGTTGTTCAACTGCTTTCCCGTTCGTGCCTGACAAGTTTCTCTCTCCAAGTTCATGACCGTGACTGAGTCTTCACATGCATGATTGTTCTTCTTAGCCGTGAATGAAAGTGGTGACTTTGGCCATGACTCATTATGTTTAAAAATGAATGGTCATTCACAAGCATGACAAAATCTTCACGGGCGTGACTTGATCAATCTTCACAGTTGGGTCAATGCTTCACTACCATGAACGTTTAAATGAACAGTCTTGGCACTTACTAGTTTCACGGATGTGACGAGCTATTTTCACGAGGATGGTGATTTTTCACCATGGGTGTGACTTTTCGATTCAAAGGCATGCCTCTTTGCTTATTTTCAATATTTTGGCCTTCAATTCTTATCTTTCAACTTGTTTCAAGGTTTTAGGAATTCATAACCTGTGTAACACACTTAGAGGACAACTGTAGTTAAATTCCTTGTTTCCTAATTATTTGTTATTATCAAAATGATGGAAATATTCCTCAAGGTTTAACAATCTCCCCCTTTTTGATGGTGACAAATAATTAAGCATTATGGTGTCTAAAGAGAAAATAAAATTTCTCCTCCTCAAGTGATGCTTAATAAACACGAATCATAAAAAGTACAAGATGCAAGATAAGCTTCAAAAGAGATTGAGATAAACAATAAACATAGCATTCATACCAAGATAAACATAGTATTCATGCCAAGTATATGAAGGTATATTGCAAGTATATGATATGTTGATATGGCACTTTATGCTTTACATGCAGGATATGTAACATATATTTCAAAGTATATTGACATAGTATAATTTTCATATATTGCATTCATCATCATATGCATATTGCATTCAACTTAACATTTGCTTACTTATTCTTGCCCTTTGTCACAATCAAAAAGAGTTATAAGTCAATAGCGAATAATAATAATAATATGTCATTGCATTAACAAAATGATTTACAAGATATGAGTTGCAAAAATAAAAGTGAATTTTCTAGAATTTTCTTAGGACATAAAAAATAAAATTACGATAACATGATCCTAAGGACATGATCCTAAGGATCCTATGACATAAAAAGTAAAACTAAGATAATAAAAGTCATGGCTTGAACCCAGATATTTGCTCACGTAGATGAGCTACCTCCTCCTCGTGGCTATCAATCCTGGGCCCTTCAAACTTCACATCAATCGACTCCCGATGTCACAGCCAACCATATAATAGGATAAACCCCACTCATATGGACGGATGCCATATGACTAGAATTACATCTACCTATCTAAATTAAAAACTTTACTAACATATACTGACAAGATCACAATATCATAAATAGTCTTATATTAAAACATAAATCTTTCTAGCTGTATCTGAAACAAATCCACAAGCATATAAAAATCCTTCTTGGGCACAATCGCCTTATTACCAAATCCATACTTATTACATAATAAAAGATGCAATTACATAACCTTATTAAAAACATTTCTCAACTACTCTATCTCTTTCCCATGATATGCAGAAAACAAAACTGAATGAAATAAATGAAATAATGAAACATACCAACACAGGTCAATTTTGGCTGCTCTGACTGGCTCGGTTTTCTCTTTTGGTCAACTAAATAGTCTATTGGCTCCAAACCTGTGTGTAGGGAAAACCCACACGCTAAGCTACTGAAAGATTATTGGTGCATATAAGCATTTAATTTCTAGCATGCATTCACACAGTTATACAACATCTCATACTCATAAATGTACCTGGGGTCCTGGCCATCTTCACATACATAGTGTTGCCCAGATATTAAGCCAAGAAGGGGGGTTGAATTGGAGTTTAAAAATTAAACTTTTAAAGTTCGGAAATAGATAGTTAATTTTAGGAGGGATAGAGAAAATTTGACACAAGGATTTTATAAAGGTTCGGGTGTTAACAAACCCTACTCCTCTTCCCAATCGCAATTGGGAGTTTCACTAACACACTAAGTGTTACAATGGAGTTTTACAAGCTCACTCCCAACTATGGTGTTTCTCACAATGGCTCACACCTAACCCAGAAAATCCCTTGTGTTTTAATGGCTCACACAATAACCAATTCCTTGTGTTTTACAGGCTCACACAAACAACCTTCACTTTGTGTTTTTACAGGCTCACACAAACAACTTTCACTATGTGTTTTTACAGGCTCACACAATAACCTTTTAATTTGTGTTTTAGAGGCTCACACAACTAACCCTTACAAGTGTTCTACTCTTAACCCAGAAATACCCAAAGCTCACTTGAGTAATAATTACAGAGAGAAACACTCACAAATCTTAATTGCTCAATAAATGAAGAGCAAAAAGATTTTTACAGAGAATAGATTTTGGTTCTCAAAGTATTGAATGTACAAATAGCTTGTAATTAGAATTTAATTCAAAGTAAATGCTATCCTCTTATCCTGAATGCATAAATGGCTTCCATTTATACTCCCATGGCTGATTATAGCTGTTGGGGTGCATTAAATACAAAACTAGCCATTGTATCAACCAAATAATCGCGCCTGACATTTTTCTCTTTCATGATTCACGGCGTGACTATGCTGGTCACGGGCGTGACATCTCTTCCCAAGCTGTGACTGAAGTGGTGACCTTGGTCGTGAAGCTCTCTGGAATGTTTTGACATATTGGGTCACAGGCATGACATACATATTCACGGGCGTGACAAGCTTCCCAGCCGTGATTCAAGTGGTGACTTTAGTCGTGAAGCTCTCTGGATGAAAATGCATGAACATTCACGGGCATGACATTTTGATTCACGGGCGTGACTGAAATGTCCACTTCACGATTTGTTTTTCCTTCATGGTCGTGAACTTCAAATGTTGGTTTTGGTAACGGTTAGCTCTTTCACGGGCGTGATACATATAGTCACGGGCGTAAACATGCTACTTCCTTAATTTTGTCTTTCAAGGATTATTCTTTCAATCTTCATTCTTGCTATTTTATTCCATGTCCTGTTTAATAGACTTAGAAAACAAGTATGTTAAATACAATATTGCTATTTTATTTGTTATCATCAAAATGACGAAAATATCCCTCAAGGTTTAACAATCTCCCCCTTTTTGATGGTGACAAATAATCTAGCAATATGTGCTTTTGAGAAGTCTCCCCCTCAAAATATACTTAGGATAAAAAATTTATAAAATGCAAGAATTGTAAAGAATGATGTAGCATTGAAATAAACTTACTAGATTTTAAGTATATGCAAGTTATATGAGAAGTATATCCAATATATACCATAATTTCTTTTTAAGGCATGATGTATATGTAAGGTATACTTAAGGTATATCATGGCCTATTTATTTTTGTAACTCGCATGAAGGTATATGCTGTAACACCACATCTTATGCATTTGAGTATAACCTATCCTTATATAAAGTAATCATACATAGCATACTGGAAAGATAGAATACCCTGTTAACAATAGTAGTAGATTTTTTTCATATCCTGTAATATAATTCAATGACTTTGCAAGTCTCATATCCTATAATTTCATTCAATGACTTGCAAGTCTCATATCCTGTAATATTATTCACTGACTTTGCAAAGTTAACACTGAGGTTTCACCACAATATAATATATCACATATATCAAAACATAAACTTTACACCTAAGTATTTTTGAGTTGATTTCATTTATACATTTTTAGACTCATTCCAAAATGACTATACATATTCAAGCACGTAAATACAAAACACATATGACATATTTTCATGCTTGTGTGGAATGCAAGGAGAGAGAGTGATGAGGCTCGGCCAGTGACCTGTGCTCTCTGTCTTTTATACGCTACTCAAAATGAGCTATCACTTTTCTTTACCTGAAAAATGATGCAAATTGATGAGTTGTGGCTCAGTGAGAATAACCATCCAATGAGCTCTAAAGTACCAAACAACTCATAGTAATAAATCACAATTCCAATATATACCATGTATTCCATTCCACTCATCAGTATCATATAAGTATCAATAAAGTTGAAACATATAATCATTACTCTTTATGTATGCAAATGCTTTGCTTATTTCATTTTGTTGTGACCAAGTTAAACAGACATTGCCCCGGGTTTCCATGTTAACATTTTCCATGTGAACATTTGCATTTGCATTTGCTAGCTAGCTTGATCATTTGTTTCATTTGCACATTTGTTAGGCCATAGGCCTTTTCTTTTGCTTTACAATATCGATTAACTAGTCACAACGCCTTTTTAGCCCATATGCATATGCACTTATATTTAAGCTTTCATCAACCATTGCATCTTTACCATATACAACATACATATATTCCATATATACCTCATATGTCAAGCATATACCTTGCATATACTATACATATACCATGTGTATATATCACATTTGTCAAACATATACCTCAAATATACCAAAAGTATACCATTTATGTGTACCACAATGTCACAAATTATCCATCATTACATTACCAAGGACCAATCATGACAATCACATGAATTACATAGCAAGCAACATTCATTTGCACTAAAGAATTCAATCGATAATTAGACTCACCATTCTCCTTTGATTCCGACCCCTAACTTATTGTCTATCTGCTCCTTGTGGGTCTCCAATATGTTGCGAGCTTAATATGAAAACATAATCGATTAACTCATGATTAGAGAGACTTAATGTGGCTTAAACAAATTAATATGTATTGTTCATGTCAATAGTTAAAATTTTTCCTATGAGGCAGTGTGACCTTATGGGACTGTTTAGCCTATAACTTTTTCTATAATTGACCAATTAATCTGATTCTTGTTCCTAATTAAAAATAAAATATAATTATAGAACATATTCAAATATCATACCAATTGCATCATTGTACAATATTCAGTGGAATTTCTAAGAGTGTTCTGTTTTCTGCCATGTTTTCTGCCTTTAGGCAGTTTCAGGGTACTCATTTGGGTTCATCATAACTTATAATATATAAGTCCTATTTTAATGAAATTTTACATAAAATTATATGGGTTCATATGGAACATGTTTTATGTTTACAACTTTTACCAATTATGTCTCTAAGGTCTTCTAATTATACCAAAACATTTACTAGTCTAAAATAGAATTGACTTCTGGACCAGTATGGCTTACAAAGGCCATAACTTAGTCTATACATAACCAATGAAGTTTCCATTAGTACCAAATATTAGCTAAGACATATACCTATAACTCTCATGTTTTGATCATTTACATAATCTAGTTCTAATAAGCTCAAAGTAGCCAAACAAGTTACTGTATCTTCCCAGGGCACTCAGTATGCAGTTCAAACCATGGAACAGTCATGGTGCCATTCACCATAACTCACAATTTACAAGGTCTATGAACCTGAAAGTTGGTATACAGATACAAAACACATATAGCTACAACTTTTATGTTTTGAGAGACTTCAAATAAGTGCTTTAACATATTCTAAATCAAACCACACAATAGCTAACTTGGTTAGGGTTTATATCTTATATCTAGTGATATATTACAAAAATAAGTTCCTCAATTAAAATTTCATAATTTATCAATCACAAGGTTAATCCATCAATCATACCAAGTTCTCTTCTAATGAAATTAAATCTTTCCTTGTGTTTTAATGGCTCACACAATAACCAATTCCTTGTGTTTTACAGGCTCACACAGATAACCTTCACTTTGTGTTTTTACAGGCTCACACAAACAACCTTCACTATGTGTTTTTATAGGCTCACACAATAACCTTTTAATTTGTGTTTTAGAGGCTCACACAACTAACCCTTACAAGTGTTCTACTTTTAACCCAAAAATACCCAAAGCTCACTTGAGTAATGATTACAGAGAAAAACACTCACAAATCTTAATTGCTCCATAAATGAAGAGCAAAAAGATTTTTACAGAGAATAGATTTTGGTTCTCAAAGTATTGAATGTACAAATAGCTTGTAATTAGAATTTAATTCAAAGTAAATGCTTTCCTCTTATCCTGAATGCATAAATGACTTCCATTTATACTCCCATGGCTGATTATAGCTGTTGGGGTGCATTAAATATGAAACTAGCCATTGTACCAACCGAAGAATTGTGTCTGACATTTTTCTCTTTCATGATTCATGGGCGTGACATCTCTTCCCAAGTCGTGACTGAAGTGGTGACCTTAGTCATGAAGCTCTCTAGAATGTTTTGACATATTGGGTCACGGGCGTGACATACATATTCACGGACGTGACAAACTTCCCAGCCGTGATTCAAGTGGTGACTTTGGTCGTGAAGCTCTCTAGATGAAAATGCATGAACATTCACGAGCTTGACAATTTGATTCACGGGTGTGACTGAAATGTCCACTTCACGGTTTGTTTTTCCTTCATGGTCGTGAACTTCAAATGTTGGTTTTGGTAACAGTTAGCTCTTTCACAGGCGTGACACATATAGTCACGGTCGTGACACATATAGTCACAGTCATGAACATGCTACTTCCTTAATTTTGTCTTTCAAGGATTATTCTTTCAATCTCCATTCTTGCTATTTTATTCCATATCCTGTTTAATAGACTTAGAAAACAAGTATGTTAAATACAATATTGCTATTTTATTTCTTATAATCAAAATGACGAAAATACCCCTCAAGGTTTAACATATAGATTATCATATAATAGTTCATTCATATTGAATGAATTGCATCGAATATTTCCATGGCATACATAACTCAAACTAAACACATCATCATAGTCAAACTCCATTTGTTCCTAGCATTCATACATTATTATAATCACAATATTTTTCATCATACATTACCATTATATAATCTTTAGCACTTATTGTACAAATTATTTGATTAATAAAAGGATTTTTCATTAATTTGATGTTCATTTGATATATGAATTGATAATGATCTTAAATCAATTAATGAAGTCATTGATACATAACATAACATGAAGGAAATCATGATGAGATCATGATATTGAGATTCTTATCATGTGCAATTATGTTAGTATCAAAATTATCCCTAGTCAGAGGATTAATGAGATGAGATATTGTTAATCCAGACAGACTAGCACATGTTACACTTCTTGATTGGATCGAGTAGTAGATCTCATAATCTGTAAACATGAGATGTTTAGAGTTAACATGTGGATGCTTGCTAAGTGTAGCTAAGTACATTGGAAGACCAGCTATGAGACAATCCTATGGATAATCTATTCAAATGTCAATGATAATCTCATCATAGCAATGGTGCAAGTATCCTTAGACTTACAGTACTCAAGGATATCTTAGATATTTGTACCATTCTTATTCTAACTGATTTGTCCGATAGTTATTCACATTTTGTGCTTAACTATAGGATGAACCAAATCTCTACCATTATTCCTGAGTTGATTAACTTGCTCAAAACTGTTGAGGCATATGTCAAGAAAGACAATAAGGTTGTGATGTTGGTGGACTCTTCATATTCTAAAAGGAAGAACTTAAGAAGAATAAGAAGTCCATGAAGCCTAAAGGAGGCGTGGCCAAGAAGAAGGCCAAAGAGATTGCTCCAAAGGGAACATGCTTCCATTGCCGCAAGGATGGCCATTGGAAGAGAAACTGCAAGGCTTACTTGGAGTCCTTGAAGAAGAAGGCATCTGATGCCCCATCTACTTCAGGTATTTTTGTCATTGAAATTAATACTGTTTCAGATAATAATATATGGGTATTAGATACTGGTTGTGGTTCACCCATATGCACTGATATGCAGGGCCTAAGGAACAATAGGCAGCTCAATAAGGGAGAGTCAGACCTACGTGTTGGAAATGGAGCAAGGGTTGCTACATTAGCTCTAGGAACTTATGTATTGACCCTCCCTAGTGGGCTTATGTTAAATTTGGATGATTGCTATTATGTACCTACTTTCACTAAAACATTATTTCTGTTTCAAGTCAAAATAAAGATAGTTTCCATTTAGCTTTTAGTAACAATTGTTGTTCTATAATGTTGAATAGAATTCTTTATGCTAGTGCTTCATTGTGCAATGGAATATACGTATTAGATATGTCAAATCCAATTTTAAACATCAATGATAATAAAAGGAAAAAACAAGATATGTTGAAATCATCTTACTTATGGCATTGTCGCCTTGGTCATATAAGTAAGAAATGCATGGCTAAGCTACACAAGAGTGGTAGTTTGGGGTCATTTGATTATGAATCATATGACACATGTGAATCTTGCTTATTAGGCAAGATGACTAAATTACCCTTTAAGGGAAAGGGTGAACATGCTAATGGACTTTTAGAATTAATACATTCAGATCTATGTGGTCCAATGTCTACACACGCCAGAGGTGGTTTCATCTACTTCATTACTTTTATCGATGACTACTCATGATATGGGTACGTGTATCTTATGAGATACAAATCTAAAGCTTTTGAAAAGTTCAAAGAATGAAAAAATGAAATAGAGAAACAACTTGGCAAAAGTATTAAAACTCTTCGATCAAATCGAGGAGGTGAATACTTAAGCCAAGAGTTTCTAGATTATCTTAGGGATAATGGCATTTTATCTCAATGGGCTCCACCTTACACACCACAACACAATGGTGTGGCTGAAAAGAAAAACCGAACCTTGTTAGACATGGTAAGGTCTATGATTAGTTCTGCAAAACTCTCTAAATCCTTTTGGGGTTATGCACTAGAGACCGTCATTTAAATATTAAATGGAGTTCCTTCAAAGTCAGTTGATGTTACTCCATGTGAGATATGGTATAACAAAAAACCCACATTTTCTTACATGAGAATTTAGGGTTGTCTTGCTTATGTGAAGTGGACAATGTCAGATAAGTTAGAAGCTAAGTCTGACCGATGTCTATTTGTGAGATATCTAAAAGCATCATATGGATATCAATTTTACCACCCCTTGGAACAAAAAGATTTTGTTTCAAGACATACTATCTTGTTAGAGAGATAATTCCTTCTAAAATGAGATAGTGGGAGCAAAATTGAACTTGAGGAAGTTCAAGATGCTCAAACATATGCTGATCAACTACTTGAACTCGAGCTTGTTACTCATACAGATGATATAATAGCTCAACCTTCTGAAGCACAAGACCTTCGTAGGTCAAGTAGGATACGTACTATTCTAGAGAGATATGAATTTCTTATTAATAAACATAATGACGTATTACTCACAGAAAATGATGGGCCTACAACCTATCAAAAAGTTCTAAATAGTTCAGAATTTAACAAATGGCTTCAAGCCATGAAGTCAAAAATAGATTCCATGTATGAAAACCAAGTATGGACTTTGGTTGACCCACCCGAAGGGATAAAGCATATATGGTGCAAGTGGGTTTTCAAAAAGAAAACTGACATGGATGGTAATGTGATTACTTATAAAGCTAGACTTATTGCTAAAGGTTATCGTCAAAGACAAGGAATTGACTATGATGAAACTTTTAGCCCAGTAGCTATGCTTAAATCCATAAGGTTACTCTTAGCCATTGCTACTCATTATGATTATGAGATATGGAAAATGGATGTGAAGACAACTTTCCTTAATGGAAATCTGACTGAGGATGTGTACATGACACAACCAGAAGGCTTCATATCCAAAGATGGAAAAAAGGTATGTAAGCTTCAAAGATCCATTTATGGATTAAAGCAAGCATCTAGGAGTTGGAATATTCTGTTTGATGAGACAATCAAATAGTTTGGTTTCTTACAAAATCCGGATGAACCTTGTGTTTACAAGAAGGTTAGTGGGAATGCAATTGTATTTCTTTTGTTGTATGTAGATGGCATATTATTAATGGGAAATGATGTCTCACCCTTTTCAAAATTTGGTTATCCAATAATTTCTATATGAAAGACCTTGAAGAAGCAGTATATATTTTGGGGATAAAGATCTATAGAGATAGATCTAAAAGATTGCTTGGTTTTTCACAGTGTACATACATAGATAAGATTCTAAAGAGGTTTAGCATGGACCAGTCCAATAGGGGATATATTTCCATGACATATGGGATTATTCTCTCTAAGTCTTTGTGTCCAAAGACACAAGATGAGAGGACACATATGAGTTTGATTCCATATGCTTCAGCTATAAAATCAATCATGTACGCTATGATATGTACAAGACCCGGTGTATCATATGCTCTGAGTGTCACGAGCAGATACCAATCGGACCTTGGTGAGGCTCATTGGGTGACTGTCAAGAATATCCTTAAGTACTTAAGAAGGACTAAGGATGTATTCTTGGTATATGGAGATAGAGATCTTATTGTGAGTGGGTATACCAATGCTAGCTTCCAATCTGACAAGGATGACTAAAAATCTCAGTCAGGTTAAATATTCACACTAAATGGTGGAGCAGTTAGTTGGAAGAGCTCCAAACAGGAAATGACTGCTGATTCCACAACTGAAGCATAGTACATTGTAGCTTCTGAAGCAGCAAAGAAAGTAGTTTGGATAAAGAAATTAATCACAGAACTTGGAGTGGTTCCCAACAATATTGATCTAATACAATTGTATTGTGATAATAATAGAGCCATTGCACAAGCGAATGAGCCACGATCTCATCAGATATCTAAACATGTACTTAGAATATACCATTTGATTAGAGAAATCATTGGTAGGAATGATGTAAAGATAGAAAGAGTGTCCACTGATAAGAATATTGTTGATCCTTTAACTAAGCCACTTCCCAAAAAGAAATATGATTCTCATGTACTCACCCATGGAATTAAATACAAAGGCGATTGGCTTTAGTGCAAGTGGGAGCTTGTTAGAGGAGTGCTCATGTTATACTCCTTGATAGGATTGAGTAGCATATCTCATAATCTGTAAACATGAGATGTTTAGAGTTAACATGTGGATGCTTGCTAAGTGTAGCAAAGTACATTGGATGATCATCTATGAGACAATCGTATGGATAATCTATTCAAATATCAATGATAATATCATCATAGCAATGGTGCAAGGATCCTTAGACTTAAGGTACTCAAGGATATCTTGGATACTGATTTTGTATTTTGACACAATTCCTTCTTGCCTTAGGGAGGTTTCTCATAGGGTGGTGATTGGGTAGAGCTTCAGGTATTCGAAGGTAATTGGGTAACTAAAAAAGGATTCAGAACTAGTGATAGAATGAGTGTATATTCATGGCCTCTAATTGTGGTCATTACTCGAGAATCTCTGGCCAGAGTGGAAATGTCATAAAGATAGTCTTCAATGGCATATGTAATAGAGTAATGAGCCTCAGGGACAAGAACTAACATTACTTGGACTATGCATGATGTAGTCAGTCTAGTGGGAGTTGACACATGTCCATACTCTGAACCAAGTGGGGTATAAAATGGTAAAAGGAATAAGTGCACGAAAATTGCCTATTGAAAGGTTCGTAGTCAAACCACTGACTTTCCGGTCAATTGGGGGTCATTATATGTTGCTAGATACAACTCATACTTGCTTAAATTAATTGTTAATTTAGGTGGGCAACATAATCAGAAACCTAATGGGTCACACGCATTGAAGATATGGAGAATGAGTAAAATAGTCTTGGACGGAATCCAAAATATGAGAGACTTATTTCGGGATGGATCGTGATGAGATCGCACTAAAAAATCATTTAGGAAGGTCATAGGCCCGTACGGGCTAGGCAGGATGCTGGCCTACCTAGCAGGCCAGTTGGGCTGCCTAGCGGTAGCTCGTAATAGGCCCAGTGCACGCACTGGTGCCTTCCGTTGGCCAACAGGTGAATTTGGCCTTAATTAGGCCAATCATGGTCATTAAGCACATTCACTATTCATTGAATTCCCTTTTCTCTATTTTTGACTTTTGATCTTTTCTTTGAATTTGATTCAAATAGAAAAGACATCAAATGGAAGAAAATAGGCATGAAAATATTTTTTTGTGAAAAACAAATATTCTTAAGACACAATGAAATTCTCTCAATAACACTTTCAAAGCTAGCACTTTGAATTTGTTTAAACCATTTCTTTTGATAGTTTCTTCTTCATTCTTCACGTGGATTATCATTAGAAACATCATAGTGTGGATTGTTGTGGTTTGCTACAACGCAACAAAGTGAAGATTTAAATAACAAATAAGAAATTACAAGATATAATTTCTAACATCTATATTTATATAAATTAGTTTCAATGGCATAAGTATGATATTTTGTTTCAGGTTTTGACAATTTTATTTTTCCACTGCGTTTATGAATTTGATTCATTCTCCAAAACCCAACACATGCCACCTACCCTAGCTAGTCCCCGATTAAAGAATGGCCTCATTTATCATATTCCACAAATCAGTTATTAATTTAGGTTCATTCATAGCTTCACACAATCATCATGAAATACTTTGTAGCATAAAGCACTGATTGTAGTATAAAGCACTGATTGCATTCTCATGTTCCATAATTCCATAATTTCATTACATAACATTTTGTGATGTTGCACACTGAGTGCATATTCAAGATCCATAATAATGTTATCATATTGTTTATAACCTCATTGCATCATATCAAATATGTGTGCATACCATACTTGCATAAATCCATCATATAAAAAATTAATCAAATTCTGGAAATAAGGCATTCATTGTAACACCACATCATATGCATTTAAGTATAACCTATTTCTGTATCAAATAATCACATACTACATGTTGGAAATAGAAAATACCCTGATAATAGTGGTAGTAAATTTTTTTTTCATATCATAACCTGTAAAATCAACTAATGACTTTACAAGTCTTATATCCTGTAATATCACTCAATGACTTTTCAAGTCAACATTAAAAACCACAATACGATATATCACATATATTAAAACATAAACTTCACATTCGAAGGATTACGGGTTGCTCCCATTTATACATTTCAAAACTAATCTAAAGTGATAATACATATTCAAACTTATAAGTCCAAAATACAGATGACATGTTTTCATGCTTGTGTGCAATGCAAGGAGAGAGAGTGATGAGGCTCGGCCAATGACCTGTGCTCCATGTCTTCTATACGCTACTCAAAATGAGCTATCACTTTTCTTTACCTGAAAAATGATGCAAATTGATGAGTTGCGGCTCAGTGAGAATAACCATCCAATGAGCTCTAAAGTACCAAACAACTCATAGTAATAAATCACAATTCCAATATATACCACATATTTCATTCCATTCATCAGTATCATATATGTATCAATAAAGTTGAAACATATAATCATTACTCTTTATGTATGCAAATGCTTTGCTTATTTCATTATGTTGTCTATCTGCTCCTTGTGGGTCTCCAATATGTTGCAAGCCTAATATGAAAACATAATCAATTAACTCATGATTAGGGAGACTTAATGTGGCTTAAACAAATTAATATGCATTGTTCATGTCAATGGTTAAGATTTTTCCTATGAGGCAATGTGACCTTAAGAGACTGTTTAGCCTATAACCTTTTCTATACTTGACCAATTAATTGGATTCTTGTTCCTAATTAAAACTAACACATAATTATAGAACATATTAATATTTCAGACCAACTGGATCATTGTACAATATTTTTATGGAATTTCTAAGAGTGTTCTGTTTTTTGCCTTGTTTTCTGCCTTTAGGCAATTTCAGGGTACTCATTTGGGTTCATCATACCTTATAATATATATGTCATATTTTAATGAAACTTCACATAAACTTATATGGGTTCATATGGAACATTTTTAATTTTTACAAATTTTATCAATTATGTATCTAAGGGCTTCAAAATATAACAAAAATGTTACTGGTCCATAAAAGAATTGGCTTCCGGACCAGTATGACTTCCAAAGGCCATAACATAGTCTATATATAACCAATTAAGCTGAAATTAGTACCAAACTTTAGCTAATACATATACCTATAACTTTCATGTTTTTAGAATTTATAGAATCGAGATCTAACAAGCTCAAATTAGCCAAACAATTTACTAGATCTGCCAAGGGCACTCAGTAGGCAGTTCAAACCATGGAACAGTCATGGTTCCATTCACCATACCTCAACATTTACAAGACCTATGAATCTGAAATTTGGTATACGGATACCTCACACATATATCTACAACTTTTATGTTTTGAGATACTTCACATAACGGCTTTAACATATTCGAAATCAAAGCACACAGTAGCTAACTTGGTTAGGGTTCACACCCTGACCAGTTTCAGGACGATGAGGATATCTCATTCTATAAACCACATATTGAACAAATATTTACATAACCATAATTATAAGAAATAAAGGAACAACTTTTGTGTTTTACACTTTTCCAGAATCAATTTCTATTAATATCAAAATTGGGGTGCAATGCAGTGCCTAATATTGAACCTAGCAACTCAAATCAACCTTATAGCAATAAGAATTGATTACTTACCAAGAACAAACTTGCAAGGGATAAATTTGCCTCAAAAATAAAGTGGAACAAGGAAGAATTTGCGGCTGGAATGGAGGAAATTGAAGAAGAAGTTGGGCTGGAGAAGAAGGCAGAAATGGGAAGATAAAGCTAACTTTTGGTTTTTGTCTTTTTATCTTTTTCTCATCTCTTTTCTCCTTTCTCTTCTCCTTTCTCTTCTTTTCTCTTTTATTTCTCTTTTGTGTCATTTTCATTTTATTTTGTCTATATTATTATTATTATTATTTACATATATTTATAATTCCACTAATTCACACAATGATACAGCTTAATCATTTGACCCGATTTAACTAAATTAGCAATGTAAATGTTTACTAATCTTAATCTAATCATTTTGCTTACTTTAATTTGGTCACCTTATTCAATTCATTTCTAATACTTTGTTATCCTTCTTTAGGTTATAAGGATACATGTGTGACTCGATATAATTGTCAAATACTAGGACATGTAGCTAGTGCGTGTCATAAACTTGTTCCTACAAAAATACGTATGAAATGAACGTGTTCAATTAAATTGTATGCAAGATGCTTATGTTCAATGAAATGCATGTGGGGAAGGTTAAGGGTGTTATATTCATGGGTGTGAAGCCTTCTGTCATGGGTTGTCTACCCATGACACAGTCATGACTAGCCTTGTAATCATTTGCAAGCATGAACATTGGTTCACGGGCATGAAACTTTGCTTCATAGGCATGAAACTTTGCTTTAAGGGCGTGACACATCATGCAGTAACACAATTCCATTACTACTTTCAACCCATTTAGCACACATCATGCATTCAACTAAGAAAACATGCATTTTATCATACACTTTTCATTATCCAGCAACTAAATACAATCAAAGAAAACATGCATTTTATCATACTTCATTAATCAAATTAGGCTCAATGCCTTGAATATCATTGCAATATCATATTTCATACTTAATTATCATTACATCAATCTCATCATGCAAATCCAGAATCTACCATTCCTTTTATACAATTGTCAACAACTATAATATCCACATTTATCATCAAACATCATACTAGCAATGTCATTCACATCACAAACACAAATAGAATGAATAAAGATGCGTATATGTGCAAACCTTATAAATGGAGCCCTAACATATGACACTCTCGCATCTATTGCCACTGGTGGACTTCTCCACCCTCTATTTCAACCCATAATATGAGATCAGAAGCTGTATTAATATACTAATACAACAATTATCTCATTAGTGACATAAACTAACAAAACCCTAACTTTTCATCTATGCTTAGCCTATATTTATTATTCTCCCATCAAACTTGTTGCCTAGAAATTGAACCAATAAGGGGGTTGAATTGGATATTAAAAATTCTTAACTTTTAAGTGCAGAAAGAAAAGTTAAGTAAAGTAGGGATAGGAAGATATCACACAGGAATTGTTTTAGAGGTTCGGGTATTAACAAACCCTACTCCTATCCCCAATCTCAATTGGGAGTTTCACTAACACACTAAGTGTTACAATGGAGTTTTACAAGCTCACTCCCAACTATGGTGTTTCTAAGAATGGATCACACCTAACCCATAAATCTCTTGTGTTTTAATGGCTCACACAATAAACCAATTCCTTATGTTTTAAAGGCTCACACAAATAACCCTTACAAGTGTTCTACTCTGAACCCAATATACCCAAACTCACTTGAGTAGTAGATTACAAAGAGAAACACTCACAAATCTATAATGCTCAGAAAATAATGAGCAAAAAGATTTTTTATAGAGAATTAATGTTTGTTTGAAAGTAGTAAATGCACAAATGGCTACAACAAGATTTTGATTCGAATTATTTGCTATTCTCTTGTTCTGGATTCATAAATGACTTGCATTTATACTTCCATGGAAAATTATAGCCATTTGGTTGCATTTAATGTGAAAATAGTCGTTTCACCAACTCTTAATTTCATGCCTGACATGTTTTTTTTCTCTTTCACGGTCGTGAATATGTGTCTCACGGTCGTGACTGTTCTTCCAAGCCGTGACTTGAGTGGTGACTTTGGTCATGAAGCATTCTGGAACGATTTGAAGTGTTTGATCACAGGCCTGACATTATTCTTTCATGGGCGTGAACATCCTTCCAAACCGTGGTCTAAGTGGTGACTCTGGCTGTGAAGCTCTCTGGAGGAATTTGACAAGTTTTCTCACGGGCATGACTTTATTTCACGAGCGTGATTGATATGATCATTCACGGTTGCTATGATCCTTCATGGCTGTAAACTTTAAATATTGGGTAGTTGGCGCTAAGTTTAATCACGGGCGTGACATAAAAGGTCACGAGCGTGAACATGCTATTTCTTAAATTTTTGTCTTTTTAAGGTTAGTATTCCATTCTCCATTCTTGCATCATATTCCATACCCTGTTCAATAAACTTAGAAAACAAGTATGTTGAATACATTATTGCTATTTTATTTGTTAGCATCAAAATGATGGAAATATCCCTCAAGGTTCAACAATCTCCCCCTTTTTGATGGTGACAAATAATCTAGCAATATTTGCTTTTAAGAAGTCTCCCCCTCAAAAGATCCTTAAGATAAAAAATTACTGAAGTGCAAGAATTGTTAAGAATGATGAAGTATAGCATGGATGTATGCTTCCTAGTTTAAGTATATGCAAGTTATATGTAAGGTATATCCAATGTATACCAAATTTTTACTTAAAACTAGTTAAGTATATGCAAAGTATATTTAAGGTCTATTCAAAGTATATGAAGCATATTCATTCATGTAACTTGCATCAAGGTATATGCAAAGTATACTTAAGGTAAATTCAAGGTATATCAACTCATTTGCATACTTGCATATTCATTTAATTCAAATATACTGCATTTAAATTTAAATATAATATCTTGCTAGGTTCTCCCCCTTTTGTCATCAACAAAAAGAACAAAAAAAAAAGATAAATCATAAGGGAAAACTAATGCAATTATATTAAAATTAAAAGAAAAGTACAAGGTTTTGAAAAGTAATTTAAAGTCCTAGATTAATAAAGCGAAAAAAATATAGTCTAGCTAGATTTGGAATGGGACATCCCATCTATAAGGCGAGCGACTTCCACCTCGAGGCTCTCCATGCGAGACTCCATGAAATCCTTGAAGTTCTCTAACCTCTCATTAATCGAAGCCTGCAATTGGTCAAAACGTGGTGTCGATAGATCAGCCACTTGCTGAGCCAAGATTGGTGTGGAGGCCGAGGATTGTCCAATTTCCTGCTCAACCTCTGGGGTTGTCGTCTCAACTCGAACTCTCTTCCTCTTCTGGATTCCTTGGAGGCCAGCTTTGAAGTCCTCCGAATCATTGTCCTCCCAAATAATCTTACCAGCTATGTTGGTGAAGCGGTAGTAGATATTGTTCTCATGAACTATGCAAACCGTCACTCCCATTTTGATAAGTGACTCGACGTCTAATCGGTCTCGAGGATATGCTGGTATAAGGTTGAAGTGGTGCTCCTCTAGATTTAAATACCTAAGCTTTATAGCAAGGAGAGTCACGTACCCACCAATAAAAATGTCTCTAGAGGGCTTCGTGGGGATAGATAGTAGATGGTTTGCAAACCATCGAGATAAAGCCACTGTTAGGCCTCTTTAGGCCATCTCTAGGAGAATGAGCTCAGATTTCTGAATCGATCCGTTGCTGTCTCCTCTGGGAAAAATGCTATAGGTTAGAAACCTATGCAAGTACTTGTGCACTAGTGATCGAAGGTGGGTGATGTTCGTCTTCTTGATGTCCCAGCTGCAGTCGAGCCCAAAATGAGTCCATACCTGAGTGGGATAGAACTCCTCCTCACTCTCATTAAGGATACCGTTAGAGGGAAGGTTGAACATGTCACCAAACTCTGTGGTAGTGAGGGTGTTCGGATGCTTGCAGAGTTAAAATTTTACCGTGCCGGTGGGAGAGACTTACAGGGTGCTAAGGAACTCGAGAGTTGGTTCCTTTAGTGTCGGTTGATGGATATCAACAAAATCTTTTAGATGACAAGCCTAGAGTTGTTCCATCATGCTTGTCTCGAGACCAAGGGTCCTGACAGTGTGCCACTCAAATGATCAAGAGGAAAAGAGTGGTCTTTGCTTGAGAACTGAGTACATTGGATGACAGTGCTCTGGAATAATGTTTAGAAGGTAGTCAATGTACTTCTTGGAGCATGACACTTCTTTCTGGTACCTTTAGAGGAGCCGGGTTCCATTTTTTATTGTGAAAAAGATTTTTGAAGAGAGAAAATCCGATGGAATGTTTGAACAAAACCTAGTGAGTTTTGATTTCTAATGATGGAAATAGTTTTTGAATGTATTTATAGATGGAGTGAGTTGCCAGGGGGTCGGAATCTATGAAATGGTATTGAATAGTGATAAATGAGAGAAGTTGGAGAGTTGGAAATGAGAGAAATAAGTACATAAAATGTTTTATAGCCGACATATTCACGGTCGTGAATTGTAAGTCACTAGCGTGAAATGTCGTGTTCACGGTTTGCTGAAGAGGCGCTATACCCATGATGAGGGTTATGAAACGATTCACGGTCATGACATTTAATGGTCACGGGCGTGAATGATGAAATATCATAGTGGTGACAAATGAGTCACGGTCGTGAAGTACAATTTTCACTATTTGTGACCGTGAGACAGAACATGAACACTTCTATAAGTTTTTGGTGGAAATGTTCACGGTCGTGAATAAGTGCCATGGTCGTGAACAAAGGGTTTCACGGGGGTGACAGAAAAAGGTTATGGGCATGAAACATAGTCTTCACTACCTTCAACTGTGAAGCATGTCATGAAGCAAGGCATGAAAGCTACTGGAGCTTTTGGCGATTATGATCACGGCCGTGAATATATGTCACGGGCCTGAACTGCCTAAAATTCGCATTTAAATAAAACTAAGTTTAAAACTAGACCAAAGGATTTCTAAGGTGCTTCTATCCCCTATAACATATATTTCTATCAAGTTAGCCACTTCATACCTTAAAAGTGAGACAATAACACAAGATTAACAATAAAGGTTTGACAATTTTGGCAATCATAAAGTTAATCCATCAATCATACCAAGCTCTCTTCTTATGAAATTAAATCTTTCTTCATTTAGAGACTTAGTGAAGATATCTGCCAATTGATTGTCTGTGCTTATAAATTCCAATACCACATCTCCATATTGAACATGATCTCTAATACAATGATGTCTTATGTCAATATGCTTACTTCTAAAGTGTTGAATGGGATTCTTAGATAGATTTATAGCACTTGTATTGTCACATCTAATATGTATATGGTCCATACTATGACCATAATCCTTAAGTTGTTGTTTCATCCAAAGGATTTGTGTACAACAACATCCTGCTGCTGCATACTCTGCTTCAGCAGTAGAAAGAGCAACTGAAACTTGTTTCTTGTTAAACCAAGAAACTAAGCATTCTCCAATAAAGTGACAAGTATCTGAAGTATTTTTTCTACTTAAAAGACTTACAACATAATCATCATCTGAATATCCTATAATGTGAAAGGATGAATTTCTAGGATACCATAAACCTAGATGCAATGAGCCATGTAAATATTTTAAAATTCTTTTTACAGCATTTAAATGTGACTCTTTACGACATGATTGAAAGCGAGCACATAAGCATACACTATACATTATATCGGGTCTAGAGGCAGTAAGATATAAGAGAGATCCGATCATACCTCTATAGCAATTTTCATTAATGCTCTTACCCTTTTCATCCTTGTCCAATTTTTTTAATGTGCTCATTAGAGTCTTGGCATTTTTGCATCCTTCCATTGCAAATTTCTTAAGTAAGTCTTTGGCATATTTGGATTGGTAAATGAATATGCCCTCATTGCCTTGTTTTATTTGTAGACCGAGGAAGAATTTTAGCTCACCCATCATGCTCATTTCAAATTCCCTAGTCATACACTTAGCAAATTCTTGGCAAAGCAATTCATTAGTAGACCCAAATATGATGTCATCAACATAAATTTGAACAATTAGAGTATTATGCTTATGCTTTTTAATAAATAAAGTAGCGTCAACATTCCCTTTTGTAAAATTATTTTCTAAAAGAAAAGAACTTAGTCTTTCATACCAAGCTCTTGGGGCTTGTTTCAAACCATATAAAGCTTTTGAAAGTTTAAATACATGGTTGGGCAAATCATAGCTTTCAAAACATGGTGGTTGTTCTACATAAACTTCTTCTTCTATAAAGCCATTTAAAAAAGCACTTTTTACATCCATTTGAAAGAGTTTGAAATTCATATGGTATGCATATGCTTATGGCTTCTAATCTAACTACAGGAGCATAGGTCTCATCATAATCTATTCCTTCTTCCTGATTATATCCTTTTGCAACTAACCTAACCTTATTCCTAGTTATTGAACCTTGTTCATCTAGTTTATTTCTAAATACCCATTTGCTTCTAATGATTTGATGCTCCTTGGGTCTAGGTACCAAGGTCCATACCTTACTTTTCTCAAATTGGTTGAGTTCCTCTTGCATAGCAATCACCCAACTTTCATCATTAAGAGCCTCATCAATATTTTTAGGCTCAATTTGAGAAACAAAGGCAAGATCAAAAACTAAATGTTTGAGATGAGATCTAGTACTTACTCCCCTTGTAGGATCACCAATGATTTGCTCTTTGGGGTGATCTTTTGTCAATCTCCATTCCTTTGGGAGCTCTTGCCTATTTGCCTCTTGAGCTGGAGGTAGAGAGTCATCTTGATGTGAATTTTCTTGATCATTTTCTTCTCTAAGATCAAGTCTTTCCACTGTACCTACAACATCATCAAGAACACTACCTTTCATAAGATCAAGCTTACTAGATTCATCAAAAACAACATGCATAGATTCTTCAATAGCTAATGAGTTTTTATTAAATACTCTATATGTTTTGCTAGTGATAGAGTATCCTAAAAATATACCCTCATCAGATTTAGAGGCAAATTTTCCAAGGTTGTCCTTGATATTCAATATGAAACACTTGATCCAAATACTCTAAAGTATGATATCATGGGCTTTCTTCCATTCCATAGCTCAAAAGAAGTTTTGTTTAAGAATGGTCTTTTGAAAACTCAAATTGAAATATAACATGCAGTATTTGTGGCTTCGGCCCAAAAGTAAGTTGGTAAACCATACTCATTAAGCATTGTTCGAGCCATTTCAATTAAAGTTCGATTTTTCCTTTCAACCACCCCATTTTGTTGAGGTGTCCTAGAAGAGGAAAAATTCTGCGAAATGCCATGTTCTAGACAAAAAATTTCAAAGTTTTCATTTTCAAATTCTTTGCCATGATCACTTCTTATCTTTGAAATACAATATCCTTTTTCATTTTGAACTCTTTTAGCAAAGTTTCTGAAAGTTTCAAAGGCATCACTTTTTTAAGCTAAGAAAATTACCCAAGTGAATCTAGAGTAGTCATCGACAATAACAAAGGTATAGTGTTTACCTCCTAAGCTTGGAATCCTAGTAGGTCCAAAAAGATCTAGATGCAGGAGTTGTAGAGGTTTTGAGGTACTTACAATATTTTTGGACTTGAAGGATGACTTGTGTTGTTTTCCTCTTTGGCAAGGTTCACATGTCTTGTCCTTTTCAAATTTGACTTTTGGTAGCCCCTTTACCAACTCTCCTTTGCTAAGGCTTTGAATTAGATACATGCTTGCATGACCAAGCCTTCTATGCCACAGCCAAGATTTATCACTAGTAATCACAAGACACTTAGAGGAAATGTTAGATACTTTATGTAAGTCTATTATGTAGGTATTGACATCTCTACTTCCTTTAAATATCTCTTGGCCATTAATAGAGTTACAAGACATTCGTTGGAAGTAAAGATTACTTTGTTTCCTTTATCACATAATTGCCTTACACTTAACAGGTTATGTTTCAAACCATCAACAAGTAAGACATCTTTAATGAAAGTAGTACTATTAATACCAATTGAGCCAATGCCAATTACCTTACCCTTAGCATTGTTTCCAAAGGTTACTTTACCTCCATCAATCCTTTTGATTTCATTGAAAAGTTCTTTGTTTCTGGTCATATGCCTTGAGCATCCACTATCTACTAGCCAAGCATTTTTGTTTATTGTGGACTTGAGGCATACCTATAGTGTAACACCCTCTTACCCCACTTTCGTTCAGCAAGGTAAGTGAGTATTACTTGTCTAACTGTTTCATAAAATTAATGAAATGAAGAATAAAATTTTTTTTTACAAAAATATTGCAGACACTGAAATAAAAATTAATATAAGCACAAATATTCAAAATTTTATTTATTTATAAAGTACATTAATTTACATTATAGTTTATATCTATAATACATACTATAGGAAATAAAACCATAATTTAATTTACAGAATTTTTTTATATAAAATATACTAAAAAAAACCCAAAGTTTTTTGCTGCTTCCTTCCGAGTACCCTTCTTCTTCTGACAATCTATTTTCTACGGCTACTCTTCTAAACCTGCACGAGAGGACCACCCGCGCTAAGCTAATAGCTTAGTGGTGCTTCAATGATAAAAATTTTACAGACATATATATTTTCTTACATATTAATTAACCATTTAATAAATAAGGTATAAAATAAAGAATTATATAAAATCAATAAATTTCAGCAAATATTCAAAATTTAAAAACTTGAATTCATATAACATTTATAAAAATCACATACTTCGATATTATTATTATTATTATTATTATTATTATTATTATTATTATTATTATTATTATTATTATTATTATTATTATTATTATTATTATCGTAAGGTGCCATCCTTCTTTTTCACAAACAACACCGGAGTGCCCCATGATGACACACTGGGTCTTATGAACGGGTCTAGCAATTCCTGCAATTGAACCTTCAGCTCTCTCAATTCTTCAGGTGTCATTCTATAAAGAGTAATTGATATCGGGGTTGTACCAGAAATCACATCAATAGCAAACTCTATCTCCCTATCTAGTGGTAACCCCGACAAATCCTCAGGAAACACATTTGGGAACTCATATACTGTGGGGATGTCCTTGAGTTCTGGGCTCCCCTTCCTGGTATCTATCACATGGGCTAAGTATGCCTCACATCCCTTCCTAATATACTTCCGAGCTTTTAATGCAGAAATAACACTGGTCAAACATGTTTGACCTTCACCTTGAATGATGGTGTCATCTTGCCCGGGAATTTTAAGTACAACTTTTTCTAGATTGGCAGTCGACTATAGCTTCATGCTTTGTCAAGCAATCCATACCTAGAATAGCGTCGAATTCATGAAAAAGGTAATTCTATTAAGTCTGCTGGAAATTCTCTACCCTGAAATATTATTAAAATGTTTCTATAAATCTGATTCACTTTCACACTATGTCCTAGCGGATTGGTCACAACTATCTCATATTCTAAGGTCTCAGGTTTCATGTTCCCTTGTCTAAGTGCAGTTGTGCTTATGTATGAATGCATGGAACTAGGATTTATCAATGCATGTAAATCAAAATCAAATAAAGATAATTTACCAACTATGACGTCTGGTGCATCCTGGTCCTCACTGGCTCTTATCACATATGCCCGAGCTGGAGCTCTACTACCTCCAGGTCTGTCAACTATCTCTGATACCCCCTGATTCTGTCCGGTACGACCACCTCTAAACTGGCCTCAACCTCTACTACGGCTCTGTACCGGCACCATAGTCTGTGCTGGTGCTGTACTGCCTGTACTAAGTCTGGGACAATCTCTATTCATATGGTTAGTAGCTCCACATATCAAACATGCCCCAGTTAACCACCAACACTCTCCTGTATGAGCTCTACCATAATGCTGACACAAAAGCCGAAGCTGGTCTCTTAGGAAATGATGCTGGTGAACTAGCAGATGATACTGCGGGTCTAAAATGCTGACCCCGCCTACCATAAAATGTTTTCCTAGCCGCCCTTGACTGAAATGGTCTGGGTACTATTCATCCTTTCCTACCCGATGTCTTGGCCACACTAGTTGTTGACTTCTTATAGAACTCTTCTGTCTTCAGCTTTTTTTTTCCTTTCAACACTAATAGTAGAGGACACTAGCGTAGCAAAATCTGTATGCTTATGGGAAGCCACTAAATATCCAATCTCTTCATCAAGGCCATCTTCAAATCTTCGACATTTATCAGCTTCATCTCCAATAATCCCAGTAGCATACTTGCTCAGCCTGGTAAACTCCATCTTGTACTCAGTTACTATCATACTCCTCTGCTTCAAATTGAGAAATTCTCACTTTTTCTCATCCACATAAATTCTTGGTACATATTTCTTTTTAAACTCTGCCACAAAGAAATCTCATGTCTGAGGGTACAGAGTCTGAGGTTTCGCTAACACCAACTTCCACTAGTCATAAGCATGCTCCTGAAAGAAGGACACTGCATATCTAACTTTGTGCTCCTCCGGCATTACAACTTCTCAAAAACCCTTTCTATCTTTTCTAACCACAATTATGTTGCTGCTGGGTCATCCTCTTTCTTTCCCATAAAATCTGTAGCCCCATATTTTCTTAATTTATTAATCTGGGGTTTCGGTTGAAGTGGGGGAGGTGATGGAGCTGCTGTCGGCACAACTTGTGCTATCTGCTGTAACAAGGTAGCCATCTATTGCATAAGGGGTACCTAACCCGGGTTAACCTGTTCTTCAGCATGTTATGGAGCTATAACACTAGGCTCCGAGACTCTAATTGATGCTTACTGTCTATGAGTAGGCGAATTAGCTATATTATCACCCTCTTGCTCTTCGTGACTTCCCCTTGATTCCATATCCATTAAAACCTATATTGTCAGAAGAAGGGTCCCTTATTAGAATATAGCATCTTAAAACAATGCAAATACTGAAAACATGCACTTATCTTCCCATACCCACTAAATAAGAATCGTCTAAACCTATAGCTCTAATACCAAAAATTGTAATACCCTATTAACCCACTTTCGTTCAGCAAGGTAAGTGAGTATTACCTGTCTAATTGTTTCATAAAATTAATGAAATGAAGAATAAATTTTTTTTTTTACGAAAATATTACAAACACTGAAATAAAAATTAATATAATCACAAATATTCAAAATTTTATTTATTTATAAAGTACATTAATTTACATTATAATTTATGTCTATAATACATACTATAGGAAATAAAACCATAATTTAATTTACATAACTTTTTTTTTATAAAATATACCAAAAAGAAAACCCAAAGCTTTTTGCTGCTTCCTTCCGGGTACCCTTCTTCTTCTGACAATCTATTTTCTATGGCTACTCTTCTAAACCTGCGCGAGAAAAAACCACCCGCGCTAAGCTAATAGCTTAGTGGTGCTTCAATGATAAAAATTTTACATACATATATATTTTTTCACATATTAATTAACCATTTAATAAATAAGGCATAAAATAAAGAATTATATAAAATCAATAAATTTCAGCAAATACTCAATATTTAACAACTTGAATTCATATAACATTTATAAAAATCACATACTTCGATATTATTATTATTATTATTATTATTATTATTATTATTATTATTATTATTATTATTATTATTATTATTATTATTATTTTGTACCCATAACACTTATAACCGAACTATCTAATAGGAATAACGGGATTGTTATTTCTGGCTTTCATAATATTACGTCGATCGCTTCATAATAATGTCATTACCGACTTTTGTAATATTGTCATTACCGGCTTAATAATTTTGTGCCGAACGCATTTATCAATTTGCCATTACCGGCTTTTAAATTTGGCACCGAATGCCTAAAATCCCCTGATTGGCATACCAAACTATTCTCTATTCTAGTTCTAGCCTAGGTGTCTTTGGGCTTAACTATTTTTATTTTAATTCCTAATATTTTCAAAAATGTCAATATTATTCAATTATCATATATATGCTTATTTATTTTTGTTCTTTATTCCCATTATTATTGCACTAAAATCTCACACATAAACAATTTTTTAAACATTTATAATTATCAATAAAGTAATTATTCACATTAATTATTACATATAATAATCATAACACATGCAAAAGCCCAAAATTTCATGTTTTTACCTATGGCAGATTCCTGACCTATTTTTTGGGCTTCATGTTTAGCCCATGTATAATTCAAATTTAGAGTTCTGGCCTTCTAACAATTTGTAGCTTATTGTCTTAGATTTCAGATGCCTTAAAAATCGCTTAAATCCCATGTTTATATCAAAAGTTATGGTTAATTGAATACTGCATCATCACAAATATTCCTGGCCAAAATTCTTTGGACAGATTCTAGGTTTGAACTTCATTTATTTTTATGGGAAAATATAGACATAATTAGATATAATGGTCTAAATAAAGTTAAATCTCTATGTCGTAGCTTTCATTTCCAACAAAGAACATACAAAAAGGAGTTCTAGAACTCAAGTTATCATCAAAATAGTTAGGGTTGTTTCTGGAATTATGTACCCGAGCCATCAATTAGCATCAATCCATATTCATCATTTGCATTCATTTTGATACTAAAGTTTCCAGAATTATAACTACATTCATATGTTTCAATTATTTCATACCATTTGGTCTCATTGCCATATAAAATATCAAAAATAACAACTAACTACATAACACATCCAACACACAATCATATTAAACTTTAGCACATAATTACACACATATGAACATAATGTAAAGTTTTTATCAATGAAGCACATACCTAATCAGCCTTGACTCTTTCCTTAATCCTTATTTTTCTTCCCTTATTAGCTAGCTTTCTCCTTGCCTTTGTCACCCTCTTGAGGGCCTCTCCCTTGTTCACTTATTTTTCCTACACAACTATACCACATCTCAATTCCAATATCCATTTTCAATGCTTTTCATGTCTACATAGTATGCTAATGCTCCTAATGTGTTTTACACCCTAATTGAGCTAAAATGTATTAAGGTTAAATTTCCCTCTTAATATGTCATGGCTGCCTAAAAACCATATCCTAGTTCCCAATTCATTTTCTTCAATTCAACACTCAAATTATGCTTCACTTATCACCAATTGTTGTGCTTCTATGCTAATTTCAATTTTCCCCAAATTTCTTTAACTATGGCAGCCCCTCATTCATCCATTAACATCATATTTTATTTATTTTTTAAGCCATAAAAAAATTAACTAACTTCAATTATCATTAATTCAAAGATTAATTACACTTCCATCAACTAATCCCAAACTTCAATTTCTAAGTTCAAGCTTGCAACATAACCTATATCTATCAACCTTAATCACATCTATCATCAATATAGATCTCAAATGGAAGGAAAAATGTTGAATTTAAGAACTAACCTTAAGTGTTCTCCAAGGTGGGCCGAAATCTGTGCCACTCTTCTCCCTTTTTTCTTCTTCTTTCTTCCTCCCTTCTTGCTCCTTTGGTACCTTTGTAGTAAGAACTCTTTAATTCTGATTTTTCCTCTCTCAAAACTAATTTATTTCCTCACATTTTCAAGCTGGATTTGCACAGAAACATAGAGCTTTATAGAGCCTATGGTGGACAGCAAAGAGAGGAGAAAAAGAGAAGATGAAGATGGCTTGTGGAAGAATGTGAAATTTGTTCTTCTTTTTTGACTTTTATACCTAAATTAAGAAGTGGGTCCCACTAATTAAAATTAATATTAATTCTTATTGGTTCATTAAGTTAATTAATCTTGATTAACATTTAAAGTTTGAGAAATTTTATATTTGTCACATCTTCCTCCATATTCACACTTTTTCCTCCAACAATTTCCATAATACCGATTTTGTCCATAGGAAATTTTATTTTTTTTCTAATTCTACCCCTAATCTTTTTAATTTCCAAATAATAATAACCTTAATTATTTTCTCTTATTATTAGTCATTTTTTTATGGGTTCAAATTTAGACTCCGATTGAACTAGTGGACCCCACTAAGGTCATGCGCAATCGAGGCCTAAATCACTGGATGTTACATATAGAATCACAATTCAAGTATTACTTTTAGGTACCCAAATGAGCTTGGGTCCTTGAGGGTTAGCACATGAAGGTTCCCAATGAGCCTTCCTTATCCAGCAATGTTTATTTATGTGACCAAATTTCATACAATAGTTACATTATTTAGCTCTAAACATGTTTTTTGATCTTATAATGCTTTTAAATGCCATGTTTCTATTAGGTAAAGTTTGAGAGCAATGACATGCACAAACATGATAACTTGATGCTTTTCTAGGTGTATGCTTCTTGTACATAAAATCATGATTAGCCTTTTCAGGTTTCCTTCTTAGGCTTACCAACCCTTGATCATTCCTCTTATGCATAGAAGGTTTAGTGTATGTTGTGCACTTAACCCTTGGGGCTGTTACAACAAATGTGGAGATGTAGGGTTCACATGACTTAACAAAAGTAGTCTTATGAGATGAAGATGATGTACCCTTAAATCCTAGACCATGTCTAATTAAGGGTGGTCTTTGAGACACAATGAGAGTATCTAAACTCTCATTTCCCTGGTGAAATTTTGAAATGGAGTTTCTAAGTTCCTCAACTTCATTTTTCAAAATATTGTTTTCTTTAAGCAAGGATTTAGTTGAGGGTCTTGAAGAGTACTCATCTAATGATTTTTGAAGAGATTCATTATATGATTTAAGCTCAAAGTTCTCATTTTCTAAAACATCCATTTTGATTTTCAAATTAGAAATGTTATTTTTATAAGTATTGAATTTACTTCTATATCTCTCTAGTTCTAGATTCAATACTTCTATTAGGCTTTGCTCATCATCATCTTCACTACTACTTTCATTATCACTACTATCATTATTGAATGAGTATGAGTGAGGTGATCCAACCTTATCCGAGACGTGATCCTTTATAGCCATGAAGCATAGGTTGACCTTTTCACTTTCATTGTCATCTTTTTCACTTGAAAAGCTTTCGTCATCCCATGTGGCTTTGTGGAATTTTTCCCCATTGTCTCTTTGGTATTTGCTCTTGTGCTTCTTGAGCCTTGGACATTCCTGTTTAATATACCCTTTCTTCCCACATTCATAGCACTTTACCTCCTCTTTTCTCCTTTATGAGTCATTTGAGGTATGTTTGAGATTTCTTTGCTTGAATTTTCTAGAATTGCTCATTCTCTTCTCAATTATTCTTTTCAGCCTTCTTGAGAGCATTGCAATGTCCTCATTTGCATCATCACTCTTTTCTTCATCATCTTCAACTTCTTCTTGAGATTTTGAAGTTAAGGCTTTTAGTGCAAGAGGTTTTCTTTTTTCTGGCTCTGCTTCAAACTCTCTATCTCTTTTCACTGCTATTTCATGTGTAAGAAGTGTGCCAATAAGCACATCGGTATTCATGATTCTCATGTCTTCATTTGCCTCTTCTATACCGATAACTCTTGAACCGTAATCTTTGAGAGGAAGACTTCTCAGAATTTTGTTATTTACATCTTCCAAGCTCAGGTGTTTCCCAAGCTTTCTCATGCCATTTATGATGGCTAGAAGATGGTTTGTCATGTCAGTTATTGACTCATTGGATTTCATCTTGAAGAGTTTATACTCTGAAGTAAGAAGTTAAATCTTCTTCGATTTAACTTGCTTTGTTCCTTCATAATAGTTTTCTAATGTTTTCCACATGCTATATGCAGTTGGGCAGTGTTGTATTCTGCCACATTCTTCAATGGATAATGAGCTTGAGAGAATTGTCATTGCCTTCTTGTTTTTTAAATTTGCTCTTCTTTGAGACTCTGTCCAATCATCTCTTGACAGGATTTCTTCTTCACCATCAACTCCTCTTCTAGTTGGTGGTGTCCATTCTTTCCGAACACTATCCCAGACTTCAATTCCTTCACTATCCAGATATGTCTCCATCTGAAACTTCCAATGAGCATAATTTGCTCCATCAAAGTAAGGCTTGAGACTTTGGAATCCTTCATTAGCCATTTCTTGATCTTTGCTAGTGCTGTTTAGGCTTCGATGCTAGACTAAGCTCTGATACCAATTGTTGCCTAGAAATTGAACCAAGAAGGGGGTTGAATTGTGTTGCCCAGATATTAAGCCAAGAAGGGGGGTTGAATTGGAGTTTTTTTTTTAAAAAAAAAATTATAATTTAAGGTGCGGAAATAGACAATTAATTTTAGGAAGGATAGAGAAAATTTGACACACAGATTTATAGAGGTTCGGGTGTTAACAAATCTTACTCCTCTCCCCAATCACAATTGGGAGTTTCGCTAACACACTAAGTGTTACAATGGAGTTTTACAAGCTCACTCCCAACTATGGTGTTTGTCACAATGGCTCACACCTAACCCAGAAATCCCTTGTGTTTTAATGGCTCACACAATAACCAATTCCTTGTGTTTTATAGGCTCACACAAACAACCTATACTTTGTGTTTTACAGGCTCACACAAACAACCTACACTTTGTGTTTTATAGGCTCACACAAACAACTCTTACAAGTGTTCTACTCTTAACCCAGAACTACCCAAAGCTCACTTGAGTAAAGATTATAAAGAGAACCACTTATAAATCTTTACTGCTCAAATATGAGGAGCAAAAAGATTTTTACAAAGAATTGATTTGTTCTCAAAGTATGAAAGTACAAGATAGCTTGTGATTTGAAGTATATGCTAATCTTTTGTTTTTCTTATCATCCTCTTGTTCCTTAATGCATAAATGACTTTCATTTATACTCTCATGGCTGAATATAGCCGTTGAGGTGCATTAAATAAGAAACTAGCTGTTGTACCAACCAAAAAATCGCGCCTGATATTTTTCTCTTTCATTGTTCACGGGCGTGACTATGCTTGTCATGGGGGTGATAGTTCTTCCCAAGCCGTGACTGAAGTGGTGACCTTGGTCGTGAAGCTCTCTGGAATGTTTTTGACATATTGAGTCACGGGTGTGACAAGCTTCCCAGCTGTGATTCAAATGGTGACTCTGGTGGTGAAGCTCTCTGGAATGTTTTTGACATATTGAGTCACGGGCGTGACATACTCAGTCACGGGCATGACAAGCTTCCCAGCCATGATTCAAGTGGTGACTCTGGTGGTGAAGCTCTCTGGATGAAATTGCATGAATCTTCACAGGAGTGACACCTTTATTCACGGGGGTGACTGAAATGCTTACTTCACGGTTTGTTTTTCCTTCATGGCCGTGAACTTCAAATGTTGGTTTTGGTAACGGTTAGCTTCCTTCACGGGAGTGACTCATAGAGTCACGACAGTGAACATGCTACTACTTGAATTTATCTTTCAAGGATTATTCTTCCAATTCTCCATTCTTGCTATTTTAATCCATGTCCTGTATAATATACTTAGAAAAACAAGTATGTTAAATACAATATTGCTATATTATTTGTTATCATCAAAATGACAGAAATACCCTTCAAGGTTAACAATCTCCCCCTTTTTGATGGTGATAAATAATCTAGCGATATGTGATTTTGAGAAGTCTCCCCCTCAAAGTATACTTAGGATAAAAAATAATAATGTGCAAGAATAGTAAATAATGATGTAGCATTAAACTAGATTTTAAGTATATGCAAGTTATATGAGAAGTATATCCAATACATACCATAATTCCTTTTCAAGACATAAAGTATATGTAAGGTATATTTAAGGTATATCATGGCATGTTTTTATTTGTAACTTGCTTTAAGGTATATGCAAAGTATACTTAGGGTATATCTAAGGTTTATAAAAACTTAATTTTCCAATTATATACTTTGCATATGAAATGTTGAATCAAGATCTTTAAACCAATTCAAAGTCAATTCTCTTTTTGATTCACCAATTCCTATACCATTCTCCCCTATCATATATTGTAGTTTTCTCCCCCTTTTGTCATCAATCAAAAAGGATATGAAGATTGAAGTAAACAAGAACAAATATATATATCATAAAGGAGAAGGATACAAACTAAGTTAAAATATTCAGAAAGGCAATTTAAAAATTTCCTACACAATCAACATAAAAATGACAAACAAGTTAAAAATGATCAAATTTAGGCTACACTCTAGCCTATCTCCTAGCTAGACATCCTATCACGAAGCCTAGCTACTTCAGCCTCAAGGCTGTCCATCCGAGACTCCATGAAGTCCTTGAGGTTCTCCAACCTCTCATCCATGGAAGTCTGCAACTGCTCAAAACGTGGTGCTAAGAGGTTGACCACCTGTTGTGCTAAGGATGGTGTGGAAGCTGAGGACTGTCCAATGTCCTGCTCGACTGCTGAAGGTGTTTCCTCAATCCGAGCCCTCTTTTTCTGCTGGACTCCCTGGAGGCCTGCTTTAAAATCCTCCGTGTCATTATCTTTCCAGATAATCTCTCCAGCAATATCAGTGAAGCGGTAGAAGATATCGTTCTGAAAAATGATTCTGACAGCCGCTCCCATCTTGATGAATGACTCGACATCCAGCCTATCTCGAGGATGTGCAGGACTGATGTTGAAGTGATGATCATCTAGCTTCAAATAATTGAGCTTTACTGCAATATGGGTGACATATGCCCCAATCAAAATATCTCTTGTGGGCTTGGTGGCAATGGAGAGGAGATGGTTTGCAAACCATCTGGAAAATGCCACTGTGACTCCCCTGCGAGCCATCTCAAGGAGGAAGAGCTCTGACTTTCTGATTGTTCCATTACTTTCTCCCCTAGCAAAAATGCTATAGGTTAGGAACCTATGCAAATACCTGTGCACTGGGGCCACGAGATGAGTGCTCTTTGTCTTCTTCACATCCCAGCTACAATTATATCCAAAATGAGTCCAGGCTAGAGGGGCAGAGAATTCAACCTCAGTCTCATTTAGAATGCCATCAGATGGTAGGTTGAACAATTCTCCAAATGCGATGGCGCTGAGGGTGTTAGGATTATTGCAGAGTTGGAATTTCACCACTCCAGTTGGTGAAACCTTCAAGGTGCTGAGAAATTCCAGCGTTGGCTCCCTCAGAGTTGGCTGATGAATTTCAACAAACTCTTTGAGATGACAGGCTTGTAGTTGCTCTGTCATAGCCATCTCAAGCCCGAGACTACAGACTGTCTGCCAATCGAAGGACCTTGATGATAAAAGAGGTCTCTTCTTCAAAGTTGCATACCGAGGATGGCAACTCTCCGGAATGCGGTTCATGAGGTAATCTGCATACCTCTTAGGTGCATGGGACTTCTTTCTCTTTCCCTTAGATGAAGCAGACTCCATATTTGAAGAAATTTGTTGATGGAGTTGAAAATAGTTTTGACAGAAAATTTAATGTTAAAACCCTAGAAATGTATGATTTCTGCTGAAGATTCGAACTTTTTGTGGTATTTATAGTGAAATTTCAAGTCTTTGGGGTCAGAATCTTCAATGTCTCAATGAATGAGAGTAAATGAGAGCAGTTTTGGGAGATGGAGTGTAACGTCACACCTCTTATGCATTTTAGTATAACCTATCCAAATATCAAGTAATCATACATGGCGTACTGGAAAGGTAAAATACCCTGTTAACAATAGTAGTAAAATTTTTTTCACATCCTGTAATATAATTCCATGACTTTGTAAGTCTCATATCCTATAATTTCATTCAATGACTTGCAAGTCTCCTATCCTGTAATATTATTCACTGACTTTGCAAAGTTAACACTGAGGATTTCACCACAATATAATATATCCCATATATCAAAACATAAACTTTACACATAAGTATTTTCGAGTTGATTTCATTTATACATATTTAGACTCATTCCAAAATGACTATACATATTCAAGCACGTAAATACAAAAACACATATGACATATTTTCATGCTTGTGTGGAATGCAAGGAGAGAGAGAGAGTGATGAGGCTCGGCTAGTGACCTGTGCTCCATGTCTTTTATACGCTACTCAAAATGAGTTATCACTTTTCTTTACCTAAAAAATGATGCAAATTGATGAGTTGTGGCTCAGTGAGAATAACCATCCAATGAGCTCTAAAGTACCAAACAACTCATAGTCATAAATCACAATTCCAATGTATACCATGTATTCCATTCCATTCATCAGTATCATATAAGTATCAATAAATTTGAAACATATAATCATTACTCTTTATGTATGCAAATGCTTTGCTTATTTCATTTTGTTGTGACCAAGTTAAACAGACATTGTCTCGGGTTTCCATGTGAATATTTGCCATGTGAACATTTGCATTTGCATTTGCTAGCTTGCTTGATCATTTGTTTCATTTGCACATTTGTTGGGCCATAGGCCTCTTCTTTTGCTTTACAATATCGATTAACTAGTCACAATGCCTTTTCAGTCCATATGCATATGCACTTGTATTTAAGCATTTATCAACCATTGCATCTTTATCATATACAACATACATATATTCCATATATACCTCATATGTCAAGCATATACCTTGCATATACTGTACATATACCATGTATATATATCACATTTGTCAAACATATACCTCAAATATACCACAAGTATACCATTTATATGTACCACAATGTCACAAATTATCCATCATTACATTATCAAGGACCAATCATGGCAATCACATGAATCACATAGCAAGCAACATTCATTTGCACTAAAGAATTCAATCGATAATTAGACTCACCGTTCTCCTTTGATTCCGACCCCTAACTTATTGTCTATCCGCTCCTTGTGGTTCTCCAATATGTTGCGAGCCTAATATGAAAACATAATCGATTAACTCATGATTAGAGAGACTTAATGTGGCTTAAACAAATTAATATGCATTGTTTATGTCAATAGTTAAGATTTTTCCTATGAGGCAGTGTGACCTTATGGGACTGTTTAGCCTATAACTTTTTCTATAATTGACCAATTACTCTGATTCTTGTTCCTCATTAACAATAACACATATATATAGTACATATTAAAATTTCAGACCAATTGGATCATTGTATAATATTTGGTGGAATTTCTAAGAGTGTTCTGTTTTCTGCCTTGTTTTCTGCCTTTAGGCAGTTTCAGGGTACTCATTTGGGTTCATCATACCTTACACTCTATAAGTCCTATTTTAATGAAAATTTACAGACACCTATATGGGTTCATATGTAACATGTTTTATGTTTACAACGTTTACCAATTATGTCTCTAAGGTCTTCTAATTATACCAAACATATTACTGTTCCAGAATAGAATTGGCTTCCGGACCAGTATGACTTCCAAAGGCCATAACTTAGTCTATTAGTACCAAAATTTAGCTAAGACATATACCTATAACTTTCATGTTTTGATAATTTATAGAATGTAGCTCTAACAATCTCAAATTATCCAACCAATGTACTGGATCTTCCCAGGGCACTCAGTAGGCAGTTCAAACCATGGAACAGTCATGGTTCCATTCACCATAACTCACCATTTACAAGACCTATGAACCTAAAATTTGGTATACAGATAAAAAACACATATATATACAACTTTTATGTTTTGAGAGACTTCAAATAATGGCTTTAACATATTCGACATCAAACCAAACAGTAGCTAACTTGGTTAGAGTTTACATCCTGACCATTTTTAGTACGAAGAGCATATCTCTCCCTATACATAACATCTTGAAAAAATGTTTGCATATCCACAAATAAAAGATATAAAGGAACAAATTTTGTATTTTACACATTTCCAGAATCAATTTCTATTAATATCAAAATCGGGGTGCAATTCAGTGCCTAATATTGAACCTAAGCAACTCAAATCAACCCTATAGCAATAAGAATTGATTACTTACCAAGAACAACCTTGAAAGGGATCAATTAGCTTCAAAAACTAGGTAAAAAAAGGAAGAATTTAAGTCTGAAATGGAGGAAATTGAAGAAGAAGTCGGGCTGGAGTGAGGAGGCAGAAATGGGGAAAGATATATGAAGATAAAGCCAACTTGTTTTTTATCCTTTTCTCTTTTTCTCTTTTTCTCTTCTCTTTTCTCATTTATCTTCTCTTTTGTTTCATTTTCATTTTATTTTATATTGTTATTATTATTATTTACATATATTTATAATTCCATTAATTCACACAATAATACAGCTTAATCATTTGACCCGATTTAACTAAATTAACAATGTAATTGTTTACTAATCTTAATCTAATCACTTTGCTTACTTTAATTTATACACCTTATTCAATTCATTTATAATAATTTTTTATCCTCATTTAGGTTATAATTACACACGTGCGACTCGATACAAGTGCCAAATACTAGGACACGTAGCTAGTGCGTGTCATAAACTTGTTCCTACGAAAATACGTATGAAATGCACGTGTTCAATTGAATTGTATGCAAGATGCTTATGTTCGATGAAATGCATGTGGGGAAGGTCAAGGATGTTACATGGAGAGTTGAAATGAAGGTTGTAACCGGCTGTTTTCTTATATATTCAATACATTCACGGGCGTGACTTACGGTTTCACGGGCGTGAATGATCGTGTTCGCGGTTTGCTGAAGTAGTGTTCCACCCGTGAATGAAGGCGTGAACAATATCACGGACGTGATCATTGAATATCACGGGTGTGAATGATCATTGGTCACGAGGGTGAATAAATGGTCACGGTCGTAAGCTGTTGAATTTCACTACTTATGCCCGTGAAGCAAGTCATGACACCAGGCGTGAAGGCTTCTATGAGTTTTGGGGTGTAATTAGTCACAGGAGTGAAAAACAATTATCACGGTCATGAAAGTCCATTTTCACGGGCGTGACTCAAGCCGTGAAACTAAGTTACACCACTTGAAGCCGTGAATCATATCGTGAACCAAAGTCGTGAACGATACTGCCTCTTTGGGCCACTTAAGTCACGGTCGTGAATATATGTCACGGGCGTGACTCCCCTATAACTTTCATCAAATTGAAATTAAGTTCTACAACAAGACTTAATCATTTCAACAAAGATTCTACTTAATAAAACATGAATTCTCATCAAAATTTCTATCTTATAACTTGTGATATGATTCAAGATCAACAATTAAAATTTCATTTTCTTGCAATCACAAGGTTAATCCATCAATCATACCTAGTTCTCTTCTAATGAAATTAAATCTTTCCTCATTTAGAGACTTAGTGAAAATATCTGCTAATTGATTTTCTGTGCATATAAATTCTAATTCAACATCTCCATATTGAACATGATCTATAATAAAGTGGTGTCTAATGTCAATATGTTTACTTCTAGAGTGTTGAATAGGATTCTTTGAAAGATTTATAGCACTAGTGTTGTCACATTTTATAGGTATATGGTTCATCTCATGACCATAGTCCTTAAGTTGTTGTTTCATCCAAAGAATTTGTGTACAACAACATCCAACTGCTACATATTCAGTTTCAACAGTTGAGAGAGCAACTGAAACTTGTTTCTTGCTAAACTAAGAAACCAAACATTCTCCAATGAAGTGACAAGTACCTGAGGTACTTTTCCTATCCAAAAGACTACCAGCATAGTCTGCATCTGAATATCCTATAATATAAAAAGATGAATTCCTAGGATACCATAAACCTAGATGCAATGTTCCATGTAAATATCTTAAAATCCTTTTTACAGCATTTAGATGAGATTCTTTAGGACATGATTGAAATCGTGCACATAAGCAAACACTATACATAATATCGGGTCTAGAAGCAGTGAGATATAAAAGTGATCCAATCATACCTCTATAAAGCTTTTCATTAATGCTCTTACCCTTTGCATCTTTGTCCAGTTTTGTTGATGTGCTTATAGGAGTCTTGGCATTTTTACATCCTTCCATACCAAATTTTTTGATTAAGTCTTTGGCATATTTGGATTGGTTAATGAATATGCCCTCATTGCTTTGCTTTATTTGTAGACCAAGGAAATATTTAAGTTCTCCCATCATGCCCATTTCAAATTCCCTAGTCATGCACTTAGCAAATTCTTGACAAAGCAGCTCATTAGTAGAACCAAATATTATATCATCAACATAAATTTGAACGATAAGTATATCATGCTTATGCTTTTTGATGAAAAGTGTAGTGTCAACATTTCCCTTTGTGAAGCTATTTTCTAATAAAAAAAGAACTTAGTCTCTCATACCAAGCTCTTGGAGCCTGTTTTAAACCATACAAAGCTTTTGAAAGTTTAAAAACATGATTTGGCAAATCATAGCTTTCAAAACCTGGTGGTTGTTCTACATACACTTCTTCATCTATATAACCATTTAGAAATGCACTTTTCACATCCATTTGAAAAAGTTTGAAAGTCATGTGACATGCATATGCTAAGAGTATTCTTATAGCTTCTAATATAGCTACAGGTGCATATGTTTCATCATAATCTATACATTCTTCCTGAATATATCCTTTTGCAACTAGTCTTGCTTTATTTCTGGTTATTAACCCTTGTTCATCTAATTTATTTCTAAATACCCATTTGCTGCCTATGATTGGATGATTCTTGGGTCTAAATACTAGGTTCCATACTTTGTTTCTCTCAAATTGGTTGAATTCCTCTTGCATGGAAATTACCCAACTTTCATCATTAAGAGCCTCGTCAATGTTTTTAGGCTCAATTTGTGAAATAAAAGCAATGTCAGTGACTAAATACTTGAAATGAGATCTAGTACTTACTCACCTTGATAGATCACCAAATATTTGCTCTTTTGGATGATCTTTCATCATTCTCCATTCTTTTGGAAGTTCTTGCTCCATTTGTTCTTGATTTTGAGGTAGTAAATTTTCTTGATCGTATTCTTCTTTTCCATTTTCAATGACAAGTTTTTCCATATTATCTACAACATCATCAAGAGCACTGTAACATCCTTGACCTTCCCCACATGCATTTCATCGAACATAAGCATCTTGCATACAATTCAATTGAACACGTGCATTTCATACGTATTTTTGTAGGAACAAGTTCATGGCATGCACTAGCTACGTGTCCTAGTATTTGGCAATTATATCGAGTCACACGTGTATCCTTATAACCTAAATGAAGATAACAAAGTATTAGAAATGAATTGAATAAGGTGTATAAATTAAAGTAAGCAAAGTGATTAGATTAAGATTAGTAAACAATTACATTGTTAATTTAGTTAAATCAGGTCAAATGATTAAGTTGTATTATTGTGTGAATTAATGGAATTATAAATATATGTAAATAATAATAATAATAATATAGACAAAATAAAATGAAAATGACACAAAAGAGAAATAGAAGAGAAGAAGAGAAAATGACAAAAAACAAGTTGGCTTTATCTTCATCTTTCTTCCCCATTTCTGCCTCCTCACTTCAACCCCATTTTCTTCTTCAATTTCCTCCATTTCAGAATTCAATTCTTCCTTTTTTCACCTAGTTTTTGAAGCTAATTGATCCCTTTCAAGGTTGTTCTTGGTAAGTAATCAATTCTTATTGCTATAGGGTTGATTTGAGTTGCTTAGGTTCAATATTAGGCACTGAATTGTACCCCGATTTTCATGTTAATATAAATTGATTCTGGAAATGTGTAAAACACAAATGTTGTTTATTTATGTCTTAGATTTGTGGATATGTAAACATTTTTGCAAGATGTTATGTATAGGGAGAGATATTCTCTTTGTACTAAAACTGGTCAGGGTGTGAACCCTAACCAAGTTAGCTACTGTGTGGTTTGATTTTGAATATGTTAATCCATTATTTGATGTATCTCAAAACATAAAAGTTGTAGATATATGTGGGTTGTATCTGTCTACAAAATTTCAGGTTCATAGGTCTTGTAAATGTTGAGTTATGGTGAATGGAACCATGACTGTTCAATGGTTTGAACTGCCTATTGAGTGCCCTGGGCAGATATAGTAACTGTTTTGGCTAATTTGAGCTTGTTATAGCTCGATTTCGTACAAGATCAAATCATTAAAGTTATAGGTATATGTCTTATCTAAATTTGGGTACTAATTTCAGCTTCATTGGTTATGTATAGACTATGTTATGGCCTTTGGAACCCATATTGATCCGGAAGTCATGCATCATAGTCATCTCATGCAGAAGTACCCCATGAAAACCTAGAACAGGAAGTATATGGTCCTGAAATGTACAAGGAAAGACGTTGTGACAAGTTGAGGAAACATGGTGCAACAGATTTCAATGGCACAATAGATCCAACAGAAGCTGAGACATGGCTGAAAAGGACACAGAGGGTACTGAATATGATGAGATGTACCCCGGATGAGAAATTCGATTATGCAGTATCCTTACTGCAAGGAAATGCTTATGAATGGTGGGAGACAGTCACTGACAGTGATGTACAACCACTAATGTTGACATGGGTTGATTTTCTCTTGGAATTTCAGAACAATTACATGCCTGAAGCATATAAAGATGAGAAGAGGAAGGAATTCCTGAATCTGAAACAGGGGAATATGTCTATTGCAGAGTATGAAGTACAATTTAACAAACTTTCCCATTATGCCACCTTCATGGTCTCTACTGAAAGAGACAAATGCAAGAAGTTTGAGGAGGGCCTCAAATATGAGATTAGAAACAGAATCACAACTACTGATCTTGGTAGTTATGCTAAGCTCAGAGCTGTTGCAATCAGAGCTGAACAGTTAATGAAAGAAGCTAGGAAACAATAAATAAAAAGGCCATCACGTTAATTCTTTGGCGAGTCTAGCCGAAGGTTGGGGAAAAGAGGTAGATATATGCCTGCACAATCTAGTAACAGAAGTGGGTACTCTAGTTCTAGAGGTCGAGGAATCACTTTCTCTTACCCAGGCAGAGGGCAGAGGAAATATGTTGAACAGAGGCCCACATGTAGTCATTGTGGCAGACAGCATACGGGCGAATGTAGAAGGCTCACAGGAGCATGTTATTTCTGTGGATCGATGGAACACATGTATAGAGACTGTCCAAATAGAGCTAAACTAGTAGAGACCAACAGAGGCAGAGGAGTATCTGAGACTACTGTTGAGGCACCGAGGGTCTACCCTACTAGTGGGACACAAGGCAAAGGAAGAGGCAGGGGCAGGACTGGTACACTGGGCAGAGGAGTGACCAGATCTGAAGGTCAGAGTTCTAGACCTCCTACTCAGGCCAGAGTGTTTTCTATGACTAGACAAGAGGCAGTGGATGCTCCCGAAGTAGTCACTGGTAATATTTATATTTCTGAAATATTAGCATATGCATTGATTCACCCAGGCTCCACTCATTCATTTATATCATTGCATGTGGAATCTGAATTGCATCAAATGCATGAGCCCTTGGGGATTGACATAAATGTGAGTACGCCATTGGGAACAGTGGTAGTTGTGAATAATGTCTGTCATGATTGCCTGATATGCATTGACAGAGCTGAGTTAATAGTTGATCTGATTTTATTGCCAATATATGAATTTGATGTGATACTGGGAATGGACTGGTTAACTAGACATCATGTAATAGTGAATTGCTTTACTAAGGAAGTAATTTTGGAATCACCAAACCAGCCAAGGGTAGTATTTCTAGGTCAAAGAAAACTTGTGCCTACATGTCTAGTTTCAGCTGTAAAGGCATTTCGAATGATCAAAGGGGGGTGTCAAGAATATTTGGCATATGTGACTGATACTAGAACCACTGATTGCTTGCTTGAAAATATACCAGTGGTAAGGGAATTTGCTGATGTATTCCCAGATGACCTACCTGGTTTACCACCAGATAGAGAGATAGAATTTACTATTGAACTAGTACCAGGAACTGCACCAATATCAAGGTCACCCTATAGAATGGCCCCAGTTGAGTTGAAAGAACTAAAGGCCCAATTGTATGAGTTACTTGACAAAGGGTATATTAGACCTAGTGTATCACTATAGGGAGCTCCAGTGTTATTTGTTAAAAAGAAAGATGGAACAATGAGATTGTGCATCGATTATAGGCAACTGAGCAAAATGATGGTGAAGAATAAATATCCATTGCCTAGAATAGATGATTTGTTTGACCAGTTGCAAGGAGCCCAAATATTCTCCAAGATTGATCAGAAATCAGGTTATTACCAGCTGAAGGTAGCAGAAGCGGATGTTCCAAAGACTGCCTTTCGAACCAGGTATGGGCATTATGAATTTTTAGTAATACCATTTGGATTGACTAATGCTCCAGCTGCATTTATGGCTTTAATGAATAAGGTGTTTCAACCATATTTGGATAGGTTTGTGATAGTATTTATTGATGACATATTGGTGTACTCAAAGAATAGGGGAGAACATGAACAACATTTGAAAATTGTGTAGCAAACTTTGAGGGAGAAACAATTATATGCCAAATTGAGTAAATGTGAATTCTGGTTAGATCATTTGGTGTTTCTTGGACATGTGGTGTCATGTAAGGGCATAGAGGTTGACCCAAAGAAAATTGAGGCTATGGTAAATTGGGAAGCTCCTAAAAATGTTTCTGAAATGCATAGTTTTTTGGGTTTAGCCGGATACTACCGCAGATTTGTTGATGGGTTCTCCTTAATTGCTAGCCCTTTGACTAAATTGTTGAGAAAGAATGTGCCTTTCAAGTGGACTCTAGAATGTCAGAGGAGTTTCGATGAACTAAAACACAGGCTAACCTCAGCACCAGTGTTAACCATCCCTATAGGTACAGGTAGGTTTACAGTATATAGTGATGCTTCTCACCAAGGCTTGGGATGTGTGTTGATGCAACATGGTAAGGTGATAGCTTATGCATCCAGACAACTGAGATCACATGAGATCTCATATCCAGTGCATGATTTAGAACTGGCTGCAGTCGTATTTGCATTGAATATTTGGAGGCATTATCTGTATGGTGAGACATTCCAAATCTTCACATACCATAAAAGCTTGGGTTATTTGCTGACACAAAAAGTATTAAACATGAGGCAGAGACGGTGGTTAGAGCTATTGAAAGATTATGACTGTACAATTGAATACCATCCAGGAAAAGCCAATGTGGTAGCAGAGGCATTGAGTAGGAAGGCTAGTAGCAGTGTAGCTCACTTGCAAGTATCCTCTTTTCCATATTTGATTCAATTACGATCTATGAATATTGAATTAAATATACATGATGAAGGATCACTGATTGCTACTCTTCAAGTCAGACCTATACTAAAAGAGACAATCAAAGAAGCACAAAGCAAAGATCCTAAATTGTGTGAGAAAATTGAATCAGTAAGGCAGGGAAATAGTAAAGATTTTCAATTGCAGGATGATGTACTGATGTTAAAGTCACGCATATGTGTTCCAGACACTGAGAACTTGCATCAGGAAATAATGGAAGAGGCACACAATGCACCCAGGGATGACAAAGATGTATCACAGTTTAAGGCCTTATTACTGGTGGCCAAGAATGAAGAAAGACATAGAAGAATATGTTTCCAAATGCTTGACATGTCAGCAGATTAAAATTGAACATCAGGCACCAATTGGTAAGTTACATCCATTGCCAGTGCTAGAATGGAAATGGGAAAGAATAACGATGGATTTTGTCTATGGATTGCCAAGAACTCCACGGAAAAATGATGCAGTATGGGTAATTATTGACAGATTAACCAAGTCAACACATTTTCTACCTATCAGATGGGGCTATACACTTGAGAGTTTGGCCAAATTATATGTGAATGAGATAGTCAGATTGCATGGCATTCCAGTGTCCATTGTGTCTGATAGAGATCCACGGTTTACTTCACGTTTTTGGGTGAGTTTACAGAATGCATTGGGAACAAAATTGAACTTTAGCACTGCATTCCACCCACAAACTGATGGACAGTCAGAAAGGACTATACAGACATTGGAAGAAATGCTTAGGGCATGTTCTATGGAATTCAGAGGTGCTTGGGATGAATATATAGCATTGATTGAATTTGCTTACAACAACTAGTATCATAGCAGTATCCAGATGGCACCATATGAGGCATTGTATGGAAGAAAGTGCCAAAGCCCTATCATTTGGGATGAAGAAGGGGCACGTGCATTAGAAGGGCCAGAGATAGTGCAAGACACAGTGGATAAGATCAAGGTTGTCAAGAACAAGCTAAAGGCAGCACAGGATAGGCAGAAAAGTTATGTTGATCAGTATAGAAGGGAAATGGAATACGAGTTGGGAGAAAAGGTATTTCTTCGTGTGTCTCCCTGGAAAGGGATAATTCGATTTGGCAAAAAGGGTAAATTGAGCCCAAGGTATATAGGGCCTTATGAAATTCTTGAAAAGATTGGTCCACTGGGTTATAGGTTGTCTTTACCACCCGAGATGGCTTAGATACATAATGTGTTTCATGTGAGCATGCTTAGAAGATACATGTCAGATTCTACACATGTACTTAAAGATCCAGCCATTGAGATTGTAGAGGACATGAGTTATGTTGAGGAACTAGTGCAAATCATTGGATACAAGACTAAATAGCTAATAAATCGAGAAATACCTTTGGTTAAAGTATTATGGCATAACCATTTACAAGAAGAGGCAACATGGGAAACAAAAGAAAATATGAAAAAGCAATATCCACACCTGTTTTCAGGTATTAATTTCGAGGACGAAATTTTTAAAAGGAGGGGAGAATTGTAACATCCTTGACCTTCCCCACATGCATTTCATCGAACATAAGCATCTTGCATACAATTCAATTGAACACGTTCATTTCATACGTATTTTTGTAGGAACAAGTTCATGGCATGCACTAGCTACGTGTCCTAGTATTTGGCAATTATATCGAGTCACACGTGTATTCTTATAACCTAAATGAGGATAACAAAGTATTAGAAATGAATTGAATAAGGTGTATAAATTAAAGTAAGAAAAGTGATTAGATTAAGATTAGTAAACAATTATATTGTTAATTTAGTTAAATCGGATCAAATGATTAAGTTGTATTATTGTGTGAATTAATGGAATTATAAATATATGTAAATAATAATAATAATATAAACAAAATAAAATGAAAATGACACAAAAGAGAAATAGAAAAGAAGAGAAAAGAGAAATGAGAAGAGAAAAGAGAAGAGAAGAAGAGAAATGAGAAATGAGAAGAGAAAAGAGAAGAGAAGAAGAGAAAATGACAAAATGACAAAAAACAAGTTGGCTTTATCTTCATCTTTCTTCCCCATTTCTGCCTCCTCACTTCAGCCCCATTTTCTTCTTCAATTTTCTCCATTTCAGACTTCAATTATTCCTTGTTTCACCTAGTTTTTGAAGCTAATTAATCCCTTTCAAGTTTTTTCTTGGTAAGTAATCAATTCTTATTGCTATAGGGTTGATTTGAGTTGCTTAGGTTCAATATTAGGCACTGAATTGTACCCCGATTTTCATGTTAATATAAATTGATTCTGGAAATGTGTAAAACACAAACGTTGTTCCTTTATGTCTTAGATTTGTGGATATATAAACATTGTGGCAAGATGGTATGTATAGGGAGAGATATTCTCTTCTTACTGAACCTGGTCAGGGTGTGAACCCTAACCAAGTTAGCTACAGTGTGGTTTGATTTTGAATATGTTAAAGCCATTATTTTAAGTATTCCAAAACATAAAAGTTGTTGATATATGTGTTTTTTATCTGTCTACCTAATTTCAGGTTCATAGATCTTGTAAATGTTGAGTTATGGTGAATGGAACCATGACTGTTCCATGGTTTGAACTTCCTACTGAGTGCCCTGGGCAGATACAGTAACTTGTTTGGATAATTTGAGCTTGTTAGAGCTCCATTCTATACACGATCAAAAAATTACAGTTATAGTTATATGTCCTATCTAAATTTTGGTACTAATTTCAGCTTCATTGGTTATGTATAGACTAAGTTATGGCCTTTTGGAAGCCATACTGGTCCGGAAGTCAATTCTATTCTGGACCAGTAAAATGTTTGGTATAAGTAGAAGACCTTAGAGACATAATTGGAAAAAGTTGTAAACATGAAACATGTTCCATATGAACCCATATAAGTGTCTGTAAAGTTTAATTAAAATAGGACTTATAGATTATAAGTTATGATGAACCCAAATGAGTATCCTGAAACTGCCTAAAGGCAGAAAACAAGGCAGAAAACAGAACACTCTTAGAAATTCTACCAAATATTGTACAATGATCCAATTGGACAGATATTTGAATATGTTCTATAATTATATGTTATTTTTAATTAGGAACAAGAATCAGATTAATTGGTCAATTATAGAAAAAGTTATAGGCTAAACAGTCCCATAAGGTCACACTACCTCATAGGAAAAATCTTAACTATTGACATGAACAATGCATATTAATTTGTTTAAGCCACATTATGTCTCTCTAATCATGAATTAATCGATTATGTTTTCATATTAGGCTCGCAACATATTGGAGATCCACAAGGAGCAGATAGACAATAAGTTAGGGGTCGGAATCAAAGGAGAACGGTAAGTCTAATTATCGATTGAATTCTTTAGTGCAAATGAATGTTGCTTGCTATGTGATTCATGTGATTGTCATGATTGGTCCTCGATAATGTAATGATGGATAATTTGTGACATTGTGGTACATATAAATGGTATACTTGTAGTATATTTGAGGTATATGTTTGACAAATGTGATATATATACATAGTATATGTATAGTATATGCAAGGTATATGCTTGACATATGAGGTATATATGGAATATATGTATGTTGTATATGATAAAGATGCAATGGTTGATGAATGCTTAAATACAAGTGCATATGCATATGGGCTAAAAATTCGTTGTGACTAGTTAATCGATATTGTAAAGCAAAAGAAGAGGCCTATGGCCCAACAAATGTACAAATGAAACAAATGATCAAGCTAGCTAGAAAATGCAAATACAAATGTTCACATGGAAATATTCACATGGAAACCCGGGGCAATGTCTGTTTAACTTGGTCACAACAAAATGAAATAAGCAAAGCATTTGCATACATAAAGAGTAATGATTATATGTTTCAACTTTATTGATACTTATATGATACTGATGAATGGAATGGAATACATGGTATATATTGGAATTGTGATTTATGACTATGAGTTGTTTGGTACTTTAGAGCTCATTGGATGGTTATTCTCACTGAGCCGCAACTCATCAATTTGCATCATTTTTCAGGTAAAGAAAAGTGATAGCTCATTTTGAGTAGCGTATAAAAGACATGGAGCACAGGTCACTGGCCGAGCCTCATCACTCTCTCTCTCCTTGCATTCCACACAAGCATGAAAACATGTCATCTGTATTTTGGACTTATATGCTTGAATATGTATTATCACTCTAGATTAGTTTTGAAATGTATAAATGGAAACAATCCGTAATCCTTCGGATGTGAAGTATATGTTTTAATATATGTGATATATCGTATTTGTGGTTTTTAATGTTGACTTGAAAATTCATTGAGTGATATTACAAGATATAAGACTTGTAAAGTCATTAGTTGAATTTACAGGATATGATATGAAAAAAAAAAATTTATTACTATTGTTAACAGGGTATTTTACCTTTCCAGTATGCTATGTATGATTACTTGGTACAGGGATAGGTTATACTCAAATGCAAAAGGTGTGACGTTACATTTTTGGTATCAGAGCAGGGATAGGTTCCATGGGAACATGCATAAGAATAAGAGCATGATAACATATGCATCCTATGTATTGAACATTATGTAGTGACATAATTTCATTTATTTTAGGGACATCATAAGACATAATTTACCAAGGAGGGAGAGGCCGGCCGAAATGCATTCTCATGAGGCATCACCTCATTTACATAGAGAGCAACCAGCAATAGGAGCTAGAGCTCCAGTACATGCATCATAGTCATCTCATGCAGAAGTACCCCATGAAAACCTAGAACAGGAAGTATATGGTCCTGAAATGTACAAGGAAAGACGTTATGACAAGTTGAGGAAACATGGTGCAACTGATTTCAATGGCACAACAGATCCAACAGAAGCTGAGACATGGTCCAAAAGGACATTGAGGGTACTGAATATGATGAGATGTACCCCATATGAGAAATTCGATTATGCAGTATCCTTAATGCAAGGAAATGCTTATGAATGGTGGGAGACAGTCCCCGACAGTGATGTACAACCACCGATGTTGACATGGAATGATTTTCTCCTGGAATTTCAGAACAATTACATGCCTGAAGCATATAAAGATGAGAAGAGGAAGGAATTCCTAAATCTGAAACAGGGGAATATGTCTATTGCAGAGTATGAAGTACAATTTAACAAACTTTCCCATTATGCCACCTTCATGGTCTCTACTGAAAGAGACAAATGCAGGAAGTTTGAGGAGGGCCTCAAATATGAGATTAGAAACAGAATCACAACTACTGACCTTGGTAGTTATGCTAGGCTCAGAGCTGCTGCAATCAGAGCTGAACGGTTAATGAAAGAAGCTGGGGAACAACAAATAAAAAAGCCATCACGTGAATTCTTTGGTGAGTCTAGCAGAAGGTTGGGGAAAAGAGGTAGATATATGCCTACACAATCTGGTAACAGAAGTGGGTACTCTAGTTCTAGAGGTCGAGGAATGACTTTCTCTTACCCAGGCAGAGGGCAGAGGCAATATGTTGAACAGAGGCCCACATGTAGTCATTGTGACAGACAGCATACGGGCGAATGTAGAAGGCTTACAGGAGCATGTTATTTTTGTGGATCGATGGAGCACATGTATAGAGACTGTCCAAATAGAGCCAAACTAGCAGAGACCAGCAGAAGTAGAGGAGTATATGAGACTACTGTTGAGGCACCGAGGGTCTACCCTACTAGTGGGACACAAGGCAGAGGAAGAGGCAGGGGCAGGACTGGTACACTGGGCAGAGGAGTGACCAGATCTGAAGGTCAGAGTTCTAGACCTCCTACTCAGGCCAGGGTGTTTGCTATGACTAGACAAGAGGCAGTGGATGCTCCCGAAGTAGTCACTGGTAATATTTATATTTTTGAAATATTAGCATATGCATTGATTGACCCAGGCTCCACTCATTCATTTATATCATTGCATATGGAATCTGAATTGCATCAAATGCATGAGCCTTTGGGGATTGAAATAAATGTGAGTACGCCATTGGGAACAGTGGTAGTTGTGAATAATGTCTATCGTGATTGCCTGATATGCATTGACAGAGCTGAGTTAATAGTTGATCTGATTTTATTGCCAATATATGAATTTGATGTGATACTGGGAATGGACTGGTTAACTAGACATCATGTAATAGTGAATTGCTTTACTAAGGAAGTAATTTTGGAATCACCAAACCAGCCAAGGGTAGTATTTCTAGGTCAAAGAAAACTTGTGCCTACATGTCTAGTTTCAGCTGTAAAGGCATTTCGAATGATCAAAGGGGGGTGTCAAGAATATTTGGCATATGTGACTGATACTAGAACCACTGATTGCTTGCTTGAAAATATACCAGTGGTAAGGGAATTTGCTGATGTATTCCCAGATGACCTACCTGGTTTACCACCAGATAGAGAGATAGAATTTACTATTGAACTAGTACCAGGAACTGCACCAATATCAAGGTCACCCTATAGAATGGCCCCAGTTGAGTTGAAAGAACTAAAGGCCCAATTGTATGAGTTACTTGACAAAGGGTATATTAGACCTAGTGTATCACTATAGGGAGCTCCAGTGTTATTTGTTAAAAAGAAAGATGGAACAATGAGATTGTGCATCGATTATAGGCAACTGAGCAAAATGATGGTGAAGAATAAATATCCATTGCCTAGAATAGATGATTTGTTTGACCAGTTGCAAGGAGCCCAAATATTCTCCAAGATTGATCAGAAATCAGGTTATTACCAGCTGAAGGTAGCAGAAGCGGATGTTCCAAAGACTGCCTTTCGAACCAGGTATGGGCATTATGAATTTTTAGTAATACCATTTGGATTGACTAATGCTCCAGCTGCATTTATGGCTTTAATGAATAAGGTGTTTCAACCATATTTGGATAGGTTTGTGATAGTATTTATTGATGACATATTGGTGTACTCAAAGAATAGTGGAGAACATGAACAACATTTAAAAATTGTGTTACAAACTTTGAAAGAGAAACAATTATATGCCAAATTGAGTAAATGTGAATTCTGGTTAGATCATTTGGTGTTTCTTGGACATGTGGTGTTGTGTAAGGGCATAGAGGTTGACCCAAAGAAAATTGAGGCTATGGTAAATTGGGAAGCTCCTAAAAATGTTTTTGAAATGCGTAGTGTTTTGGGTTTAGCCGGATACTACCGCAGATTTGTTGATGGATTCTCCTTAATTGCTAGCCCTTTGACTAAATTGTTAAGAAAGAATGTGCCTTTCAAGTGGACTCTAGAATGTCAGAGGAGTTTCGATGAACTAAAACACAGGCTAACTCGATTTGAAATATAACTTGCAGTGTTTATGGCTTCTGCCCAAAAATAAGTTGGTAATTCATATTCATTAAGCATTGTTCTAGCCATTTCAATTAATGTTCGATTTTTCCTTTCAACTACCCCATTTTGTTGCGGTGTCCTAGGAGATGAGAAATTATGTGAAAAGCCATGTTCAAGACAAAAGCTTTCAAAGTTTTCATTTTCAAATTCTTTCCCATGATCACTTCTTATTTTTGAAATGCAGTACCATTTTTCATTTTGAACTCTTTTAGCAAAGTTTTTGAAATTTTCAAAAGCATCACTCTTTTGAGCTAAGAAAATTACCCAAGTAAATCTAGAGTAATCATCTAAGATGACAAATGCATAATGTTTTCCTCCTAAGCTAGCAATTCTAGTAGGTCCAAACAAGTCTAAATGCAGGAGTTGAAGAGGTTTTGAAGTACTTACTATGTTTTTGGCTTTGAAAGATGACTTGTATTGCTTTCCTCTCTAACAAAGATCACATGTCCTACCTTTTTCATATTTGACTCTTGGTAATCCTTTTACTGGCTCTCCTGTGCTGAGACTTTGTATTAAGTCCATGTTAGCATGACCAAGTCTTCTATGCCATAGCCAAGATTCATCACTAGTAGTCACAAGACACTTAGAGGAATGGTTAAATAGTTCATGTAAGTTTATTATGTATGTATTGATATCTCTATTTCCTTTAAATATTTCTTGACCATCAATAGAGATTACAAGACATTCATTTGAAGTGAAGATTACTTTGTTTCCTTTATCACATAATTGACTTACACTTAACAAGTTATGTTTCAAGCCATCAACAAGTAAGACATCCTTAATAAAAGTAGTACCATTAACACCAATAGAACCAATGCCAATTACCTTACCCTTTGCATTGTTTCCAAAGGTAACTTTACCTCCATCAATACTTTCGATTTCAATTAAGAGTTCTTTGTCTCCTGTCATATGCCTTGAGCATCCACTGTCTACTAGCCACGCATTTTTGTTTATTATGGACTTGAGGCATTCCTATAGAATTACAAATCAAGTATGATATTTAGGTACCCAAATGAGTTTGGGTCCTTGGGGGTTAGCCCATGAAGGTTCCCAATGAGCCTTCCTTATCCAGTAATATTTATTTATGTGACCCATTTTCATACAATAATTACACTGTTTAGGTCTAAACTTGCTTTTTGGTTTTACAATGTATTTGAATGCCATAATTTGATTAGACTGATTTTGATAACAATGGCATGCACAATCATGATTAGTTTGCATTTTTCTAGATACATTTTTCCTATATATAAAGGCATGATTCTTTTTCTGTATAGAAGGTTTAACATTCGTATTTCTTAGTGCAGTTCTAACAGGTGTGGAGATGTTATGTTCTTTAGGCTTCACAAATACTGTTTTGTTAGAAGATGATGATGTGTCCTTAAATCCTAGACCATGTCTAACTAAAGGTGGTCTTTGAGACACAATGAGAGTATCTAAGCTCTCTTTACCTTTGTGAAATTTAGAAATGGAATTTCTAAGTTCTTCCACTTCATTTTTCAAAGTATTATTTTCTTTTAACAGTGAAGCTGTTGAGGGTCTTGATGAGTATTCATCTAATGACTTTTGAAGAGATTCATTAGATGATTTAAGCTTTATGTTCTCTTTTTCCAAACCATCTATCTTATTTTTCAAATTTGAGATATTATTTCTATAGGTACTAAATTTAGTTCTATATTTCTCTAATTCTATATTTAATTCTTCTATTAGGCTTTGCTCATCATCATCATCATCACTATCACTATTACTATCATTATCACTATTATCATTATTGAAAGAATATGAGTGTAGTGATCTTACCTTATCCGAGATGTGATCCTCAATAGCCATGAAGCATAGGTTGACCTCTTCACTTTCATTATCATCTTTTTCACTTGAAGAGCTTTCGTCATCCCATGTGGCTTTATGACCTTTCTCCCCATTGTCTCTTTGGTATTTGCTCTTATGCTTCTTGAGCCTTGGACATTCTGGTTTGATATGTCCTTTCTTTCCACATTCATAGCATTTTACCTCTTCCTTACTTGTATGTGTATCATTAGAAGTTTGTTTGAGGTTTCTTTGCCTGAATTTTCTGGAATTTCTCATTTTCTTCTCAATGATTCTTTTTAATCTCCTTGAAAGCATAGCGATGTCCTCATTTTCATCATCACTCATTTCTTCATCATCTTCACTTTCTTCTTGTGATTTTGAAGTAGAGGCTTTGAGTACTAAGGGTTTTCTTTTTTCTGGCTCTGCTTCAAGCTCTCTATCTCTCTTTACTGCCATCTCATGTGTGAGAAGCTTGCCAATCAGCACATCAGTATTTATGATACTCATATCTTCATTTGGTTCTTCTATGCCAGCAACTCTTGAACCATAGTCTTTAAGAGGAAGACTTCTCAGGATTTTATTGTTTACATCTTCCAAACTCAGATGCTTCCCAAGTTTCCTCATTCCATTTATAATGGATAGAAAACGGTTGGTCATGTCAGTGATTGACTCATTGGATTTCATCTTGAAGAGCTCATATTCTGAGGTTAGAAGTTGAATCTTCTTAGATTTGACTTGCTTAGTTCCCTCATGATAGTTCTCCAATGTCTTCCACATGCTATATGCTGTTGAGCAGTGTTGTATTCTCCCACATTCTTCTATAGATAATGAGCTTGATAGGATTTTAATTGCCTTCTTGTTTTTGAAATTTGTTCTTCTTTGAGGCTCTGTCCAATCATCTCTTGATAAGATTTCTTCTTCACCATCAGCTCCTCTTCTGGTTGGTGGTGTCCATTCTTTTCGTACACTATCCCAGACTTCAATTCCTTCACTATCCAAGTATGTCTCCATCCTAAACTTCCAATGGGCATAATTTGCTCCATCAAAGTAAGGTTTGAGACTTTGGAATCCTTTACTGGCCATATCTTACTCTTTACTAGTGCTTTTTAGGCTTCGATGCTAGACAAGGCTCTAATACCAATTGTTGCCCAGATATTAAGCCAAGAAGGGGGGTTGAATTGGAGTTTTTTTTTTAAAAAAAATTAAACTTTAAGGTGCGGAAATCGATAATTAATTTTAGGAAGGATAGAGAAAATTTGACACACAGATTTATAGAGGTTCGAATGTTAACAAACCCTACTCCTCTCCCCAATCGCAATTGGGAGTTTCACAAACGCACTAAGTGTTACAATGGAGTTTTACAAGCTCACTCCCAACTATGGTGTTTCTCACAATGGCTCACACCTAACCTAGAAATCCCTTGTGTTTTAATGGCTCACACAATAACCAATTCCTTGTGTTTTACAGGCTCACACAAACAACCTATACTTTGTGTTTTACAGGCTAACACAAACAACCTATACTTTGTGTTTTACAGGCTCACACAAACAACCTAAACTTTGTGTTTTATAGGCTCACACAAACAACCCTTACAAGTGTTCTACTCTTAACCCAGAACTACCCAAAGCTCACTTGAGTAAAGATTATAGAGAGAACCACTTATAAATCTTTATTGCTCAAATATGAGGAGCAAAAAGATTTTTACAGAGAATTGATTTGTTCTCAAAGTATGAAAGTACAAGATAGCTTGTGATTTGAAGTATATGCTAATCTTTTGTTTTTCTTATCATCCTCTTGTTCCTTAATGCATAAATGACTTTCATTTATACTCTCATGGCTGAATATAGCAGTTGGGGTGCATTAAATAAGAAACTAGCCATTGTACCAACCAAAAAATTGCGCCTAACATTTTTCTCTTTCATTGTTCACAGGCGTGACTATGCTTGTCACGGGGGTGACAGTCCTTCCCAAGCCGTGACTAAAGTGGTGACCTTGGTCATGATGCTCTCTGGAATGTTTTTAACATATTGAGTCACAGGCGTGACATACTCAGTCACGGGCGTGACAAGCTTCCCAGCTATGATTCAAGTGGTGACTCTGGTGGTGAAGCTCTCTAGAATGTTTTTAACATATTGGGTCACGGGCGTGACAAGCTTCCCAGCCGTGATTCAAGTGGTGACTCTGGTGGTGAAGCTCTCTGGATGAAATTGCATGAATCTTCACGGGAGTGACACCTTTATTCACGGGGGTGACTGAAATGCTTACTTCACGATTTGTTTTTCCTTCATAGCCGTGAACTTCAAATGATGGTTTTGGTAACGGTTAGCTTCCTTCAAGGGAGTGACTTATAGAGTCACGGCAGTGAACATGCTACTACTTGAATTTTATCTTTCAAGGATTATTCTTCCAATTCTCCATTCTTGCTATTTTAATCCATGTCCTGTATAATATACTTAGAAAAACAAGTATGTTTAATACAATATTGCTATATTATTTGTTATCATCAAAATGACGGAAATACCCCTCAAGGTTAACAAATTGGATATTAAAAATTCTTAACTTTTACGTGCGAAAAGAAAAGTTAAGTAAAGTAGGGATAGGAAGATATCACACAGGAATTGTTTTAGAGGTTCGGGTGTTAACAAACCCTACTCCTCTCTCCAATCTCAATTGGGAGTTTCACTAACACACTAAGTGTCACAATGGAGTTTTACAAGCTCACTCCCAACTATGGTTTTTCTAACAATGGATCATACCTAACCTAGAAATCCCTTGTGTTTTAATGGCTCACACAATAAACCAATTCCTTGTGTTTTAAAGGCTCACACAAATAAACCTTACAAGTGTTCTGCTTTTAACCCAATCTACCCAAACTCACTTGAGTAGTAGATTACAAAGAGAAACACTCACAAATCTATAATGCTCAGAAAATAATAAGCAAAAATATTTTTTTACAAATAATTAATGTTTGTTTGAAAGTAGTAAATGCACAAATAGCTACAACAAGAATTTGATTCAAAATATTTGCTATTCTCTTATTTTGGATTCATAAATGACTTTCATTTATACTTCCATGGGGAATTATAGCCGTTTGGTTGTATTTAATGCGAAAATAGTCATTGCACCAACTCTTAATTTCGCACCTGACATGTTTCTCTTTCCTCTTTCACGATCGTGAATATGTGTGTCACGGTTGTGACTGTTCTTCCAAGCCGTGACTTTGGCCGTGAAGCATTCTGGAAGGATTTGAAGTGTTTGATCATGGGCATGACATTATTCTTTCACAGGCGTGAACATCCTTCCATGTCGTGGTCCAAGTGGTGACTTTGGCCATGAAGCTCTCTAGAGGAATTTGACATATTTTCTCGCCGGTGTAACTTTATTTCATGAGCGTGATTGATATGATCATTCACGGTTGCTATGATCCTTCATAGCCGTGAACTTTAAATATTAGGTAGTTGGCGTAAAGCTTCATCATGAGCATGACATAAAAGGTCATGGGCGTAAACATGCTATTTCTTCAATTTTTGTCTTTTTAAGATTAGTCTTCCATTCTCCATTCTTACATCATGTTTCATATCCTGTTCAATAAACTTAGAGAACAAGTATGTTAAATACATTATTGCTATTTTATTTGTTAGCATCAAAATGACAGAAATACCCCTCAAGGTTCAACAAAACCAAATTAAAACCAAACCTAGAAAGAAAGAGAATGTGATACCCTACTGTTAAACCTTGAAGGGTATTTCTGTCATTTTGATGATAACAAATAATATAGCAATATTGTATTTAACATATTTGTTTTTTCTAAGTATATTATACAGGACATGGATTAAAATAGCAAGAATGGAGAATTGGAAGAATAATCTTTGAAAGACAAAATTCAAGTAGTAGCATGTTCACTGTCGTGACTCTATGAGTCACTCCCGTGAAGAAGCTAACCGTTACGAAAACCAACATTTGAAGTTCACGGCCATGAAGGAAAAACAAACCGTGAAATGGGCATTTCAGTCACCCCCGTGAAGATTAATGCAATTTCATCCAGAGAGCTTCATGACCAGAGTCACCACTTTGATCACAGCTGGGAAGCTTGTCATGCCCGTGACTCTATATGTCAAAACATTCAGAGTGCTTCAAGACCAAGGTCACCACTTCAGTCTTGGCTTGGGAAGAAATGTCAACCTCGTGACAAGCATAGTCACGCCCGTGAACAATGAAAGAGAAAAATGTCAGGCGCGATTTTTTGGTTGATACAACGGCTAGTTTCGTATTTAATGCACCTCAACGGCTATATTCAGCCATGAGAGTATAAATGGAAATCATTTAAACATTCAGAATAAGAGAATGAAAGATATAACAATAGAATAACACATACTTCAAATCTATTCAATGTAAAAATCTTTTTGCTCCTCATATTTGAGCAATTAAGATTTATAAGTGGTTCTCTCTGTAATCTTTACTCAAGTGAGCTTTGGGTATTTATAGGTTAAGAGTAGAACACTTGTAAGGGTTAGTTGTGTGAGCCTCCAAAACACAAATTAAAAGGTTGTTTGTGTGATCCTGTAAAAACACAAAGTGAAGGTTGTTTGTGTGATCCTGTAAAAACACAAAGTGAAGGTTGTTTGTGTGAGCCTGTAAAACACAAGGAATTGGTTATTGTGTGAGCCATTAAAACATAAGAGATTTCTGGGTTAGGTGTGAGCCATTGTGAGAAATACCATAGTTGGGAGTAAGCTTGTAAAACTCCATTGTAACACTTAGTGTGTTAGTGAAACTCCCAATTGCGATTGGGGAGAGGAGTAGGGTTTGTTAACACCCGAACCTCTATAAATCTTTGTGTCTAATTTTCTTTATCCCTCCTAAAATTAATTATTTATTTTCGCACTTTAAAATTTAATTTTTTGAAACTCCAATTCAACCCCCCTTCTTGGTCTAATATCTGGGCAACAATTGGTATCAGTGCCTTGTCTAGAATCGAAGCCTAAAAAGCGCTAGTAAAGAGTAAGATATGGCCAGTGAAGGATTCCAAAGTCTCAAACCTTACTTTGATAGAGCAAATTATGCCCATTGGAAGTTTAGGATGGAGATATACTTGGATAGTGAAGGAATTGAAGTCTGGGATAGTGTACGAAAAGAATGGACACCACCAACCAGAAGAGGAGCTGATGGTGAAGAAGAAATCCTATCAAGAGATGATTGGACAGAGCCTCAAAGAAGAGCAAATTTCAAAAACAAGAAGGCAATGACAATCCTATCAAGATCATTATCTATTGAAGAATGTGTGAGAATACAACACTGCTCAACAGCATATAGCATGTGGAAGACATTAGAGAACTATCATGAGGGAACTAAGCAAGTCAAATCCAAGAAAATTCAACTTCTAACCTCAGAATATGAGCTCTTCAAGATGAAATCCAATGAGTCAATCACTGACATGACCAACTGACTTCTATCCATTATAAATGGAATGAGGAAACTTGGGAAGCATCTGAGTTTGGAAGATGTAAACAATAAATCCTGAGAAGTCTTCCTCTTAAAGACTATGGTTCAAGAGTTGTTGGCATAGAAGAAGCAAATGAAGATATGAGCATCATGAATACTGATATGTTGATTGGCAAACTTCTCACACATGAGATGGCAGTGAAGAGAGATAGAGAGCCAGAGAAAAGAAAGTCCTTAGCACTCAAAGCCTCTACTTCAAAATCTCAAGAAGAAAGTGAAGATGATGAAGAAATGAGTGATGATGAAAATGAGGACATCGCTATGCTTTCAAGGATATTAAAAAGAATCATTGAGAAGAAAATGAGCAATTCCAGAAAATTCAGGCAAAGAAACCTCAAACAAACTTCTAATGACACACATAGAAGTAAGAAAGAGGTAAAATGCTATGAATGTGGAAAGAAAGGACATATCAAACCAGAATGTCCAAGGCTCAAGAAGTGTAAGAGCAAATGACAAAGAGACAATGGGGAGAAAGGTCATAAAGCCACATGGGATGACGAAAGCTCTTCAAGTGAAAAAGATGATAATGAAAGTGAAGAGGTCAACCTATGCTTCATGGCTATTGAGGATCACGTCTCGGACAAAGTAAGATCACTACACTCATACTCTTTCAATAATGATAGTAGTGATAATGATAGTAATAGTGATAGTGATGATGATGATGATGAGCAAAGCCTAATAGAAGAATTAAATATAGAATTAGAGAAATATAGAACTAAATTTAGTACCTATAGAAATAATATCTCTAATTTGAAAAATAAGATAAATGGTTTAGAAAAAGAGAACATAAAGCTTAAATCATCTAATGAATCTCTTCAAAAGTCATTAGATGAATATTCATCAAGACCCTCAACAGCTTCATTGTTAAAAGAAAATAATACTTTGAAAAATGAAGTTGAGAAACTTAGAAATTCCATTTCTAAATTTCACAAAGGTAAAGAGAGCTTAGATACTCTCATTGTGTCTCAAAGATCACCCTTAATTAGACATGGTCTAGGATTTAAAGACACATCATCATCTTCTCACAAAACTATATTTGTTAAATCTAAAGAATCTCACATTTCCACACCTGTTAGAACTGCACCAAGAAATAAGAATGTTAAACCCTCTATACAGAAAAAGAATAATCATGCCTTTATGTATAGGAAGCATGCATCTAGAAAAATGAAAATTAATCATGATTGTACATGCCATTGTTCTCAAAATAAGTCTAATAGAATCATGGCATTCAAATACATTGCAAGACCAAAAAGCAAGTTTAGACCGAAACGATGTAATTATTGTATGAAAATTGGTCACATAAATAAACATTGTTGGATAAGGAAGGCTCATTAGGAACCTTCATGTGCTAACCCTCAAGGACCCAAACTCATTTGGGTACCTAAAAATCATACTTGATTTGTGATTCTATAGGTATGCCTCAAGTCCACAATAAAAAAAATGCTTGGCTAGTAGACAGTGGATGCTCAAGGCATATGACAGGAGACAAAGAACTTTTCAATGAAATCAAAAGTATTGATGGATGTAAAGTTACCTTTGGAAACAATGCAAAGGGTAAGGTAATTGGCATTGGTTCTATTGGTGTTAATGATACTACTTTTATTAAGGATGTCTTACTTGTTGATGGCTTGAAACATAACTTGTTAAGTGTAAGTCTATTATGTGATAAAGGAAACAAAGTAATCTTTACTTCAAATGAATGTCTTGTAATCTCTATCTATGGTCAAGAAATATTTAAAGGAAATAGAGATATCAATACGTACATAATAAACTTACATGAACTATCTAACCATTCCTCTAAGTGTCTTGTGACTACTAGTGATGAATCTTGGCTGTGGCACAGAAGACGTGGTCATGCTAACATGGACTTAATACAAAGTCTCAGCATAGGAGAGCTAGTAAAAGGATTACCAAGAGTTAAATATGAAAAAGGCAAGACATGTGATCCTTGTCAGAGAGGAAAGCAACACAAGTCATCTTTCAAAGCCAAAAACATAGTAAGTACTTCAAAACCTCTTCAACTCCTGCATTTAGACTTGTTTGGACCTACTAGAATTGCTAGCTTATGAGGAAAACATTATGCATTTGTCATCGTAAATGATTACTCTAGATTTACTTGGGTAATTTTCTTAGCTCAAAAGAGTGATGCTTTTGAAAACTTGAAAAACTTTGCTAATAGAGTTCAAAATGAAAAAAGGTACTGCATTTCAAAAATAAGGAGTGATCATGGGAAAGAATTTGAAAATGAAAACTTTGAAAGCTTTTGTCTTGAACATGGCATTTCACATAATTTCTCATCTCCTAGGACACCTCAACAAAATGGGGTAGTTGAAAGGAAAAATCGAACTTTAATTGAAATGGCTAGAACAATGCTTAATGAATATGAATTACCAACTTATTTTTGGGCAGAAGCCACAAACACTGCATGTTATATTTCAAATCGAGTTTTCAAAAGACCTCTTTTAAACAAAACCTCATTTGAGCTATGGAATGGAAGAAAGCCCTTAATATCATACTTTAGAGTATTTGGATGCAAGTGTTTTATATTGAACACCAAGGACAATCTTGGAAAATTTACCTCTAAATCTGATGAAGGTATCTTTTTAGGATACTCTACAACTAGCAAAGCATATAGAGTATTTAATAAAAGATCATTAACAGTTGAAGAATCCATGCATGTTGTTTTTAATGAATCTAGTAGACTTGATCTTGTGAAAGGTAGTGTTCTTGATGTTGTAGGTAATACGGAAAGACTTGATATTGAAAATGGGAAAGAAGAAAATGATCAAGAAACTTTACTGCAAAATGACACTCTACCTCAAAATCAAGAACAAATTGATCAAGAACTTCCAAAAGAATGGAGAATGACAAAAGATCATCCAAAAGAGCAAATAATTGGTGATCTATCAAGGGGAGTAAGTACTAAATCTCATTTCAAGCATTTAGTCACTGACATTGCTTTTATTTCACAAATTGAGCCTAAAAATATTGATGAGGCTCTTAATGATGAAAGTTGGGTAATTGCCATGCAAGAGGAACTCAACCAATTTGAGAGAAATAAGGTATGGAACCTAGTACCTAGACCCAAGGATCATCAAATGATAGGTAGCAAATGGGTATTTTGAAACAAATTAGATGAATAAGGGTTAATAACCAGGAATAAGGCAAGACTAGTCGCAAAAGGATATAATCAGGAAGAAGGTATAGATTATGATGAAACATATGCACCTGTAGCTATATTAGAAGCTATAAGAATACTCTTAGCATATGCATGTCACATGAATTTCAAACTTTTTCAAATGGATGTGAAAAGTGCATTTCTAAATGGTTATATAGATGAAGAAGTGTATGTAGAACAACCACCAGGTTTTGAAAGCTATGATTTGCCAAATCATGTTTTTTAAACTTTCAAAAGCTTTGTATGGTTTAAACAGGCTCCAAGAGCTTGGTATGAGAGACTAAGTACTTTTTTATTAGAAAATAGCTTTACAAAGGGAAATGTTGACACTACACTATTCATCAAAAAGCATAAGCATGATATACTAATTGTTCAAATTTATGTTGATGATATAATATTTGGTTCTACTAATGAGTTGCTTTGTCAAGAATTTGCCAAGTGCATGACTAGGGAATTTGAAATGAGCATGATGGGAGAACTTAAGTATTTCCTTGGTCTACAAATAAAGCAAAGCAATGAGGGCATATTCATCAACCAATCCAAATATGCCAAAGATTTAATCAAGAAATTTGGTATGGAATGATGCAAAAAGGCCAAGACTCCTATGAGCACAACAACAAAATTGGACAAAGATGAAAAGGGTAAGAGCATTAATGAAAAGCTTTATAGAGGTATGATCGGATCACTTTTATATCTTACTGCTTCTAGACCCGATATTATGTATAGTGTTTGCTTATGTGCACGATTTCAATCATGTCCTAAAGAATCTCATTTAAATGTTGTAAAAAGAATTTTAAGATATTTACATAGATCATTGCATCTAGGTTTATGGTATCCTAGGAATTCATCTTTTTATATTATAGGATATTCAGATGCAGACTATGCTGGTAGTCTTTTGGATAGGAAAAGTACTTCAGGTACTTGTCACTTCATTGGAGAATGTTTAGTTTCTTGGTTTAGCAAGAAATAAGTTTCAGTTGCTCTCTCAACTGCTGAAGCTGAATATGTAGCAGTTGGATGCTATTGTACACAAATTCTTTGGATGAAACAACAACTTGAGGACTATGGTCATGAGATGAACCATATACCTATAAAATGTGACAACACAAGTGCTATAAATCTTTCAAAGAATCCTATTCAACACTCTAGAAGCAAACATATTGACATTAGACACCACTTTATTAGAGATCATGTTCAATATGGAGATGTTGCATTAGAATTTATAAGCATAGAAAATCAATTAGCAGATATTTTCACTAAGTCTCCAAATGAGGAAAGATTTAATTTCATTAGAAGAGAACTTGGTATGATTGATGGATTAACCTTGTGATTGCAAAAATATGAAATTTTAATTGTTGATCTTAAATCATATCACAAGTTATAAGATAGAAATTTTGATGAGAATTCATGTTTTAAGGAGTATAATCTTTGTTGAAATGATTTAGTCTTGTTGTAGGACTTAATTTTAATTTGATGAAAATTTTTGGGGAGTCACGCCCGTGACATATGTTCACGCCCGTGACTTAAATGGCCCAAAGAGGCAGTGTCGTTCACGACTTGGTTCACGACATGGTTCACGGCTTCAAGTGGTGAAACTTATTTTCACGGCTTGAGTCACGCTCGTGATGAATTATCACTCCCGTGAACAATTACACCCCAAAACTCACAGAAGCTTTCACGCCTTGAGTCACGGCTTGCTTCATGGGCATAAGTGGTGAAATTCAATATTTCACGCTCGTGACCATTGGTTCACCCCCGTGACGGATGATCATGCATGCCCGTGAACTTATTCACGCCTTTATTCATGGGTGGAACACTCCTTCAGCAAACCGTGAACACGACCATTCACGCCCGTGAATGTATCGAATATATAAGAGAATAGTCGGTTACAACATTCATTTCAACTCTCCATCTCCCAAAACCTCTCTCATTTACTCTCATTCATTGAGACATTGAAGATTCCGGCCCCAAAGACTTAAACTTTGCCTATAAATACCACCAAAAGTTTGAATCTTCAGTAAATATCATACATTTCTAGGGTTTTCCATAAATTTTCTGTCAAAAATATTTCCAACTTCATCTTCAACAAATCTCTTCAAAAATGGAGTCTGCTTCATCCAAGGGTAAGAGAAAGAAGTCTCATGCTCCTAAGAGGTATGCAGATTACCTCATGAACCGCATTTCAGTGAATTGTCATCCTCAGTATGCAACTTTGAAGAAGAGACCTCTTTTGTCATCAAGGTCCTTCGATTGGTAGACAGTCCAAAGTCTCGGGCTTGAGACTGCTATGACAGAGCAACTACAAGCCTGTCATCTCAAAGATTTTGTTGAAATTCATCAGTCGACTCTGAGGGAGCCAACACTGGAATTCCTTAGCACCTTACAGGTTTCACCTACTGGAGTGGTGAAATTCCAACTCTGCAACAATCCCAACACCCTCAGTGCCATCGAATTTGGGGAATTATTCAGCCTACCATCTGAGGGCATCCTGAATGATACTGAGGTAGAATTCTCTGTCCCTCCAGCCTGGACACATTTTGGCACCGATTGCAGCTGGGATGTCAAGAAAATAAAGAGCACACATCTCAGGGCCCCAGTGCATAGGTATTTGCATAGGTTCCTGACCTATAGCATATTTGCTAGGGGAGAAAGCAACAGGACTATTAGGAAGTCAGAACTCTTCCTATTTGAGATGGCTCAAAGAGGACTTACAATGGCACTTTTCAGATGGTTTGCTAACCATCTTCTCTCCATTGCCACCAAGCCCACAGGAGATATTTTGATTGGGGCATATGTCACCCATATCGCAGTGAAGCTCAATTATTTGAAGCTGGATGCACATCACTTCAACATCATCCCTGCACATCCTAGAGATTGCTTGGATGTCGAGTCGTTCATCAAGATGGGAGCAGCTGTCAGAATCGTTTTCCAGAACGATATCTTCTACCGCTTCACTAACACTGTTGGGGAGATTATCTGGGAAGATAATGACATGGAGGAGTCCAGCAAAAGAAGAGGGCTCGGGTTAAGGAAGCACCTCCAGCAGTCGAGCAAGACATCGGACAGTCCTTAGCTTCCACACCGTCCTTAGCATAGTAGGTGGTTGACCTCTTGGCACCATATTTTGAGCAGCTGCAAACTTCAATGGATGAGAGGTTGGAGAACCTCAAAGACTTCATAGAGTCTCGGATGGACAGCATTGAGGCTGAAATGGCTAGGCTTCATGATAGGATGTCTAGCTAGGAGATAGGCTAGAGTGTAGCCTAAATTTTATTGTTTTTATCTTGTTTGTTATATTTATGTTTGCTTGTGTAGGAAATTTTTAAATTTCCTTTCTGAATATTTTAACTTAGTTTGTATCCTTTCCTTTATGCTATATATATTTGCTTTTGTTTACTTCAATCTTCATATCCTTTTTGATTGATGACAAAAGGGGGAGAAAACTAGCAATATATGATAGGCAATATATAATAGGGATAATGGTATCAAACTAGCAATATAAGATCAAACTAGCAATATATATACTTTGAAATGGATTAAAAATCTTGATTCAACATTTCATATGCAAAGTATATAATTGGAAAATTGAGCTTCATATACCTTAGATATACCTTAAGTATACCTTGCAGCAAGTTACAAATATAAATATGTCATGATATACCTTAAATATACCTTACATATACTTTATGTCTTGAAAAGGAATTATGGTATGTATTGGATATACTTCTCATATAACTTGCATATATTTAAAATCTAGTTTAATGCTACATCATTATTTACTATTCTTGCACATTATAATTTTTATCCTAAGTATATTTTGAGGGGGAGACTTCTCAAAATCACATTTTGCTAGATTATTTGTCACCATCAAAAAGGAGGAGATTGTTAAACCTTAAGGGGTATTTCCGTCATTTTGATGATAACAAATAATATAGCAATATTGTTTTTAACATATTTTTTTTTCTAAGTATATTATACAGGACATGGATTAAAATAGCAAGAATGGAGAATTGGAAGAATAATCTTTGAAAGACAAAATTCAAGTAGTAGCATGTTCACTATCGTGACTATATGAGTCACTCCCGTGAAGGAAGCTAACCGTTACCAAAACCAACATTTGAAGTTCACGGCCATGAAGGAAAAACAAACTGTGAAGTGGCCATTTCAGTCATCCCTGTGAAGATTAATGCAATTTCATCCAGAGAGCTTCACGACCAGAGTCACCACTTGGATCACAGCTGGGAAGCTTGTCACGCCCGTGAATGAGTATGTCATGCCCGTTACTCTATATGTCTAAACATTCCAGAGAGCCTCACGACCAAGGTCACCACTTCAGTCACGACTTGGGAAGAAATGTCACCCTCGTGACAAGCATAGTCACGCCCGTGAACAATGAAAGAGAAAAATGTCAGGCGCGATTTTTTGGTTGATACAATGGCTAGTTTCATATTTAATGCACCCCAACGGCTATATTCAGCCATGAGAGTATAAATGGAAATCATTTATACATTCAGAACAAGAGAATGAAAGATATAACAATAGAATAGCACATACTTCAAATTTAATTACAAGCTATTTGTACTTTCATACTTTGAGAACAAATCTATTCTCTGTAAAAATCTTTTTGCTCCTCATATTTGAGCAATTAAGATTTATAAGTGGTTCTCTCTGTAATCTTTACTCAAGTGAGCTTTGGGTATTTCTGGGTTAAAAGTAGAACACTTGTAAGGGTTAGTTGTGTGAGCCTCCAAAACACAAATTAAAAGGTTGTTTGTGTGATCCTGTGAAAACACAAAGTGAAGGTTGTTTGTGTGATCCTGTAAAAACACAAAGTGAAGGTTGTTTGTGTGAGCCTGTAAAACACAAGGAATTGGTTATTGTGTGAGCCATTAAAACACAAGGGATTTCTGGGTTAGGTGTGAGCCATTCTGAGAAACACCATAGTTGGGAGTAAGCTTGTAAAACTCCATTGTAACACTTAGTGTGTTAGTGAAACTCCCAATTGCAATTGGGGAGAGGAGTAGGGTTTGTTAACACCCGAACCTCTATAAATCTTTGTGTCTAATTTTCTCTATCCCTCCTAAAATTAATTATTTATTTCCGCACTTTAAAATTTAATTTTTTGAAACTCCAATTCAACCTCCCTTCTTGGTCTAATATCTGGGCAACACCTCTATCATGCGAAAACAAATTGATATTAGGGTTTAAAACATGTTCTAACTCTTCTGTATGCCAATATTGATAATGTTAGAAAAGTGATCTAAAGGCAATCACTTTAAGCACTTATTGTACAAATTTATTTGATTGATAAAAGGCTTTTTCATTAATTTGATATTCATTTGAAATATGATTTGATAGTGATCTTAAATCAATTAATTAATGAAGTCTTTGATACATAAAATAGCATTAAGGAAATCATGATGAAATCATGATATTAAGATTCTTATCATGTATAATGATGTTAGTATCAAAATTATCCCTAGTCAGAGGATTAATGAGACGGGACATTGTCAATCCCGACAGACTAGCACATGTTACACTCCTTAATTGGTCGAGCAGTAGATCTCATAATCTGTAAACATGAGATGTTTAAAGTTAACATGTGGATGCTTGCTAAGTGTAGCTAAGTACATTGGATGACCAGCTATGAGAAAATCATATGGATAATCTATTCAAATGTCAATGATAATATCTTCATAGCAATGGTGCAAGTATCCTTAGACTTGAGGTACTCTAGGATATCTTGGATACTGATTATGTATTTTGACATTATTCCTTGTTGCCTTAGAGAAGTTGCTTATAGGGTGGTGATTGGATATAGCTTGAGGTATTCGAAGGTAATTGGGTAACCAACAAAAGATTCACCACTCCTAAATAGGAGTGTATACCCATGGTCTCTTGTCATTGTCATTACTCGGGAATCTCTGGCCGGAGTGGAAATGTCATAAAGATAGTCTTCAATGACATATCTAATAGAGTAATGAGCCTCAGGGACTAGAACTAACATTACTTGGACTAGAGATGAATACTTTCAGCTGATCAAACAAGTCAACTATTCTCGGCAATGGATATCTCTTCTTAATTATCATCTTGTTCAATTGACAATAATCAATGTACAAATGAAAGGTGTCATCCTTCTTTTTCACAAATAGAACCGGAGCACCCCAAAGTGAGACACTGGGTTTGATAAACCCTTTCTTTAATAACTCTTGCAATTGTACTTTTAATTCCTTTAGTTCAACAGGTGTCATTCTGTAGGAAGTGATAGATATCAGAGCTGTGCCTAGCAAAACATCTATGACAAACTCTATCTCCCGAATAGGTGGTAACCCTGGCAAGTCCTTAGGAAAGATATCTGGATATTCACATACTATAGGAATCTCCTTGAGATCAAGACTCCCTTTTTTGGTATCTCCAATATGTGCCAAAAATGCTTCACATCCCTTTTTGATAAGCTTACATGCCTTCATCACATAAATGACATTAAACAAATATGGTCGATTCTCGCCCAAGACAATCACATCATCCTTCCCTGAATTCTTGAAAGTCACTCTCCTATACTAACAATCCACCACTGCCCTATGCTGAGTTAACCAATCCATCCCCAAGATTGCATCAAACTCACGGAATGACAACTTTATCAGGCCAGCTGGGAATTCTACATTCTGAGCTTTGACTGGACTATTTTTATAGACTCGACTAACTTTCACTCTATGACCTAAAGGATTTATCACTAATATATCATAATCTAATTCCTCTGCTACTATATTACCCTGACTAGGTAATGGCATGCATAAACCTAGGTGTTGTCTGCCCCTTTTACCTGATGTCTGGACCATGCTAATTGTTAATCTGTGGGGTGGCTCTTCTATCTTCTTTCTCTTTAACTGTTTTTCCACACTGATGGTCGAGGATAGTAGTGTAGCAAAATCCTCAACTTGAAGGATGGTAACCATATTTCCAATATCATCATTAAGCCCGTCCTCAAATCTATGACATCTATCCGCCTCATCAGCACTGATTCTAGTTGCATATTTACTCAGTCTTGTGAATTCCATCTCATATTCTACCACTGACACACTTTCTTGCTTCAGGTCTTGAAATTCCCTCTTCTTTTCATTAACATAAACTCTAGGCACATATTTCTTGCTAAATTTTACGTTGGAGAAATTCTATAAAGGTGGTTTCAGTGTCTAGGCTTTTATAAGATTGATTTCCACCAGTCATAGGCATGATCTTTTAGAAGGGACACTACATACCTGACTTTCTGTTCCTCTAGACACTCGAGTTCCTCAAACACCCTTTTTGTCGATTCCATCCAAAACTCTAATGTTGTTGCGTCATCCTCTCTCCTTCCCATAAAATTTGTGGTTTTGGCTGAGGTGGAGAAGGAGGTGGAGCTGGTTATGGGACTACTTGTACTATTCATTGCAACAAATTTGATATCTACTCCATAAGAGGTTTCTGTCCTAAATTAGCCTATCCCTCTGCTCAAGGAGGTGCTACTAGACTCGGCCAAAAATCTCTCACTGATGATAGTTGTCCAAGATTGGCTGAGTCTGAAAGACTGTTACTCAGTTCATCTTTCAAGAAATCTTATTCTGATCCCGTATCCATATCTACTTATAAACCAGAATAAGGGACCCAAATCAGATAATTGTAGCATTTTATGCATATGCATGAGACACATTTTCTATTTTACACCCACTGTTCAAGAATCAATTAGCTTAGGCTCTGATACCGCTAAATGTATTTTTTTCTAACCCTACTAGTCATTAATAGTGTATAGAAGTTCTACTAAACTAATTTTTGTAAAAACCAATCGTCAAATTATTGTATAATATTTTCCTTTTTAGTTTTCAAGTTTATTATTAGTAGAATATTTATTACTATATATATATATATATATATATATATATATATGTAACTAATGATGTAAATATTTTTATTTAAAAGAACACATTCATTAAACCATAATATTTAGAAATACATTTACAAATAATACCAAATATATAAATTACAAAATTCACTCCTTATAAATCATGCATGCCACGAATTTACGTCAAAATATATATTTGGTAAATATATATATATATATATATATATATATATATATATATATATATATATTTATATCATTTAAATATGTAACTAATGATGTAAATATTTTTATTTAAAATAACTCATTTATTAAACCATAATATTTAGAAATACATTTACAAATAATACCAAATATATAAATTACAAAATTCACTCCTTATAAATCCTGCATGCCACGAATTTACATCAAAAGAAATTCGTAAAATTTAATTTTTACAATATAATTTCCAAAACATACAAAAAGAAAATAAACTGCTGTAATATGATCTTGGGGTTCCCATTTTCTTCGGTCGCTCTAACACAATAATTATATCTATTTATCTGCAGGTGAAACACATATACTAAGCAACTAGCTTAGTGGTACATTTGACAACTATCCAATAATTATATAAATATTTATAAAGTAAAATTTTAGAAACTACAATTAATTTACTAAGCATGTCAAAACATTTAAATAATATCAATACCATTTCCGTCAAGCAAAAATAAACAATTTATCAATTATAACATTTCATTCATTTAGCATACTTGAAATTCTTTAACAATACAAGACATACTATTTAAAATATCGATTTAATAATTTACAATTTTTTTTGTATTTATTTGATAGTCCACGACATCTTAGACCAGAACTAAACACTAGATACAGGATTTCTGCTCTCCGACAGTATACTCAGTGCCTACTTAATAATTTTATAATTCGGCGTTTAACACTTATGTTGCCCAGATAAGGAACCAAGAAGGGGGGTTGAATTGGATATTAAAAATTCTTAACATTTAAGTCCAGAATAAAAAAGTTAAGTAGAGTAAGGATAGGAAGATATCAAACAAGAAATTTATAGAGGTTCGGGTATTAACAAACCCTACTCCTCTTCCCAATCTCAATTGGGAGTTTCACTAATACACTAAGTGTTACAATGGAGTTTTACAAGCTCACTCCCAAATATGGTGTTTCTATCAATGGATCACACCTAACCCAGAAATTCCTTGTATTTTAATGGCTCACACAATAAACCAATTCCTTTAGTTTTATGGCTCACACAAATAAACCTTACAAGTGTTCTTTTCTTAATCCAATATACCCAAACTCACTTGACTAGTAGATTACAAAGAGAAACACTCACAAATCTATAATGCTCAGAAATTATGAGCATAAAGATTTATACAGAGAATTAATGTTTTGTTGAAAGCAATTAATGCACAAATGGCTACAACAAGATTTTGATTCGAAGTAATTGCTATTCTCTCGTTCTGGATTCATAAATGACTTGCATTTATACTTCATTGGAGAATTATAGCCGTTTGGTTGCATTTAATACGAAAATAGTTGTTGCACCAACTCTTAATTTCGCGTGTGACATGTATTTCTTTCCTCATTCACGGTCGTGAATATCTGTATCACTGTCGTGAATGTTCTTCCAAGCCGTGGTCCAAGTGGTGACTGTGACCATAAAGCATTCTAGAAGGAATTTAAGTGTTTGATCACGGGCGTGACTTTATTCTTTCACAGGCGTGAATATCCTTCCAAGTCGTGGTCCAAGTGGTGACTCTGGTCGTGAAGCTCTCTGGAGGAATTTGACATGTTGTCTCACGGGTGTGACTATCTTTCACGGACGTGACTGATATGATCATTCATGGTTGCTATGATTCTTCATGGCTGTGAACTTTAAATGTTGGATAGTTAGCACTAAACTACATCACGGGCATGACATAAACAGTCATGGGCATGAACATCCTATTTCTTCATTTTTTGTCTTTCAAAGTTAGTCTTCCATTCTTGCATCATATTCCATACCCTGTTCAATAAACTTAGAACACAAGTATGTTAAATACATTATTGCTATTTTATTTGTTAGCATCAAAATGACAAAAATACCTCTCAAGTTTCAACAACTTACATTTTCAACAATAACTTAGCGCTTTTTTGGTGCCTACATAATTTCAAACTCAGCATTATTTCTTAGTACCTATGTAATTTTAACTCAGCATTATTTCTATGACACCCTTATGACAATCATTCTATACGTATGTTACATGGGTTAATATGATTATCATCGATGTGTGCCAAAAAAAAATTTTTCTTAATTTCATTTAATGACCATAATATTATTAGCACTTAATTAATCTTTTTTATTTTCCAAAAATTTCGGCAGAATACGGCTATAAATTAGCTATATCACTTGCACTGTAAACAATTCATAACACATATTGGGCACAACAATTCAAATATAATATAAAATATTATTCATTCAACCACAAGTCAATATTTTATTTTTATACACATATCCATACATAAATTCATATATACATGTCAGTCTTAGTAATATTCTTCTATTATTTTGTCCTTCCATCTACTCTCCAAATATAGTATGCTTTGCTCCGATGTCTTTCTAACTATTACTTGCACGCAGCCAAATAATTACGTACTGAGTATTAAAAATGCTCAGTAGTGATTAAAAATATAAGGATTTCCATTGGTCTAAAATTTTTCATACATTCATGCAAAATCATATTCACAACATTATTCCAATTTTACTCTTCAATATATTAATTAAGAATATACTTAAAACTCCATATCTATTTCATAATTATAAATATCCTTTTAGTTAACCATTAATTCACTATTTAATACATTTATTAAATTAACAATTTTACTTAATTAATCTTATAACTATTTTTTTCATTTCAATCCTCTATTTAATTGTTCTTTTGCTACAAATTACATTTTGGTTTCTAAACTTCCATTTATTTACAATTATGTCACTATTTTATACTTATTTACACTTTTCCACTAATTATATATATATATATATATATATATATATAATTCTTTTCTTCTCATTTATTTTTTTATATACATAAATTACCATTTAACTCCTATTTTACTAATTTATCTTTGAACTTTTCTCTTCTTTTTTTTTTTTTCAATTAAGTCCATTTCCATTCTATTTCTTTAATTATCTTTTTTTTTTTTTTGCATTTTACCCATTTTGTCATATTTTTCAATTTACTAATATGTCACTTACCATTCTAACAAAATTTGCCAATTTTCTCATATTTATCATTAAATACATAAATTATTATTTAGCCCTTATTATTATTATTTTTTCAATTTACTCATGAACTTTCATTTTCTTTCAATTTAGTCATTTTCATTATATTTCTTTACTTAACTCTTCTTTTCTTTCTTTTTTTTCCACTTTTATTCCGTTTTACAATTTTACTATTTTTGACATCTTTATCACTTTTATTATTATACCATTTTTATCATATTTATTACTTTTATCATTTTTATCATATTTATTATATTTGTTACTTTTATCATATTTATCATATTTGTCACTTTTATCATATTTATCATATTTGCCACTTTTATCATATATTTGCCCCTAGTTTCAATATGATAGAAAATCTTCGAACTAGATACGTGGGACGTGGACATTAAAAGTCCACTACACTAAAGAGTAATTCCGAATGACCACCTAAACACTGCACCATACACTAATCATTGAATCACAATCTCTGAAGTAGACCATCATTAGACTACCTAAGCGAGTTGTCATGACTCGCACTGCGGTAATGGTATCCCTATGGCTAGCCAATTATATCATGGGCTACATTTAACTATCAGAAAAATAACTAAGGGCAATATATTATTTCTTTAATTCAATTTCCATTAAATTCATAAATTCCATTAATTTTTACATTATTAATCACTTAACATTTTATTCATCCATAACTATAGTTTTTTCTTCAACACTTTCCATTCTAAAATATCAAGATTCTATCATTAATAAACAATTAAGTCATTAAACTCACTAAACACACTTTATCCATTTTATTTTATTTCATGCATAAAAATAATTCTAAATATTATTTAGAGTCTATCCATATTTTAAAATAAATTTTTAGATGTTGCTTGCTATTTTTCATAGCCCGGTCAAAGTATGGTCAACTACTTTATTAATTAAATGTTCCTTTTTTCTTAGTTTTGACTTTTGAGGACTTATTTGACCTCATTTTCACTCCAAATTTTACCCCTGAACTAGTCATAACCTATATTTTCTGATGATCAAATAAAATATTTTATTACCCACGGGTGTATTTTTGACTCTGGGTATACTGATAAATTTCGGAAGCTACAGTTTACGACTAACTCAGTGTTTGGGCCATTACAATTTCTTAGTGCCTACGTAAATTAAATCTAAGCACTATTTTCTAGTGCCTACATTTCTACCTTTTTATTGGCATGCCAACTCATTCTAATTTCTAATTCTCGACTAGATGTTATATGGCTTAATTATATTTGTTACTTTTATTATTATTTACCTAAATTATGTATGCAATACTAATATAATTTCACATAAATGCAATAATCTCCATTAAATATTTTACAATATCATACTTGCTTATTTAATCATTATAAATATAAAAAAAAGTCAAATAATATATTTATATATCACAAAATTCAACAACCAACACATATATACAAGTTGCTCTATTCTGGACAACATTTATGTCTAATATTTCCTTGCATTTTTCATCCATTTTTAAATGGAATTTGGATAGGTGATCACTTAACAAAAGGTAGGTACATGTCTTATCTTAAATTTCAATTAGAATCACATTAAAATGAATTTGGTAGAAAAATTTATGAATTTTTCACTAAGCTACGTTCTTTCCATTCTGCCTAGTATTTTTACTAGAAAAATTTCTAGTTCAAATTTGGAGTCCATTTTAAACCTACTTTCAGGATATTCAGTTCTAATGATCTTAATGAAAGTTGAAGCCCTATGTTTTAACTTTCCAACCCAATAAGAACCACTCAAAAAGCATTTCTAGAACTCAAGTAATGACCAGAAAAGTAGACATTGTTCATAAGATGAAATTTCTAGCACTTCAATTAATTCCTATAATTTCCATCTTCATGCATCAACATCAAATTCAAATTTTTATTTTCAGATTCATTGCATCATTTAATCACCAATTCATCACTCAATCAATATATCAAGAATTACATACACCATTGCACATAATATCACAAAATCAAAAATCAACATTTTCCATATTGAATATTTGCCAAATGTACATACCTCAAAAAGTCAACTTCACTTTACTTTTCTCTTCCTCCTAGTTAGCTTTCTCCTTGCCCTTACTTCTTCTTTGATTTTGGTTGAAAGATTGTTCACCTCCTTGGCCTAACCATAAATTTCACACTAATCCACCCTTAATCACCATTAACACAATAATCACCCTAAATTACTAACTTTAATGGTAACTAACCCCAAAATCAAAGAAAAGAGAAGAAGAAAGTGAGAAGATGGAATATCTAACCTCACCTTTGTAGAGCTTCAAAATGACCAAAATTTTCCTTCTCTTTTTCTCTTCCTTTCTTCTTTCCTCTTCCTTAGTTTTTCTCACTTAGCTTCACTTTCTTGTTGATCTCACTAATCCAACCCTTTTTCCATCTAACCTTAGCTTTGATTGAAGAAAAAAAAAAGAAGAAAATGGGAGGTATGTTACAGCAACAAAGGAAAAGAAGAGAGTGTTTTTGGTTTGATTAAGATGAGAAAGAAAAATAGTAAAGGCAAAAGGTGGAAGTTGACTTTTATAGTTGGACTAGGTGGGTGGTTAAAATTAATTAGATAATCTTGTCCCTCATTGGTCTAATAATTTAAATCACTCTTACTTTATTTTAATCCAAAGAATATTCCTTTCCTTAGATAAAGAATATTTCATTTTTATACCTTCTTAAATATTTGTGTCAAAAACACTGTAAATTCCAATTGCGTTCAGTAAAAAATTATTTTTTTTCTAAATTTTAATTCCAAACTTCAAAATTCTCAATTAATAATATCCAAAATATTTTTTCATATTTTATTATTATTTAAATTTTTTTTTCATGTCCTAATTTAGACCCCGATCGGTTCGGTGTGTCGAATTTTGGTCAATCGCGACTGTGGCCTAAATTATCAGGCATTATAGGGGTATTGGGTGGCTGTAAAAAATATCCTTAGGTACTTGAGAAGAACTACCGATGCATTCTTGGTTTATAGAAATGGTGAGCTTAAGGTAAGTGGGTATATGGATATCAGCTTCCAAACTGATAAGGATGACTCCAAGTGCCAATTAGGCTATATATTCACGTGAAATGATGAAGCAGTTAGTTGGAAGAGTTCCAAATAGGAAATGAATGCAGATTCCATAACCGAATCAAAGTACATAGCAGCTTTTGAGATAACAATGGAAGCAATTTGGATAAAAAAATTCATCATAGAACAAGAAATGATTTCTAGCATTGTTGATCCAATATTGTATTGTGATAACAATGGAGCCATTACTTAAGCAAAGGATCCATGGTCTCATCAAATATCAAAACATGACACATTACCATTTGATTTTGGAAATAATAGGTAGACATGATCTAAAGATAGATAGAGTTTCCAGTTATCAGAATACAGCTGATCCTCTGACTAAGCCTTTTCCCCAAAAGACATATGATAGTCATGTATTTGCTTATGGTATAATATATAAAGGCAATTGGCTTTAGTACTATAGGGAGATTGTTAGAGAGATGCCCTAAAGGCAATCACCTTAGGCACTTGATGTACTATTTTATTATTAATAAGAGGCTTTTTCCTTATATGGTATTCATTGCATATGAATTGATATAAATCTTAAACCATTTAATGAAGTCTTTGATATGAAACACAACATGAAGGAAATCATGATGAGATCATCATGATGAGATTCCTATCATGTGAAATTGTGTTTATACCTAAATAATCCATAGTCATAGGATTAACAACATATGACATTATTAATCTGAATAGACTAACACATGTTATACTCATTGACTAGGTCAAGCAGCTGATCTCATAAGCTGATAATATGAGATGTTTAGAGTTAACATGTGGATGCTTACTAGAGTAGCCATATACATTGGATGACCTGCTAATGAGACAATGACATGGATACCTATTCAATGTTAGTGATAGTCTCATCATAGCAATAGTGCAAGTGTCCTTAAACTTGAGATACTCAAGACTATTGTTGCCCAGTTAATGAACTAAGAAGGAGGGTTGAATTGGATATCAAAAATTCTTAACTTTGAAGTGCGGAATAAAAGGTTAAGTAGAGTAGGGATAGGAAGATATCACATAAGAAATTTATAGAAGTTCGGGTGTTAACAAACCCTACTCCTCTCCCCAATCTCAATTGGGAGTTTCACTAACACACTAAGTATTACAATGGAGTTTTACAAGCTCACTTCCAACTATGGTGTTTCTATCAATGGATCACACCTAACCCAGAAATCTCTTGTGTTTGAATGGCTCACATAATAAACCAATTCCTTGTGTTTTAATGGCTCACACAAATAACCCTAACAAGTTACTCTTAACCCAATATACCCAAACTCACTTGAGTAGTAGATTACAAAAAGAAACACTCACAAATCTATAATGCTTAGTAATTTTAAGCAAAAAGATTTTTATAGAGAAATAATGTTTTGTTTAAAGTAATTAATGCACAAAATGGCTACAACAAGATTTTGATTTGAAGTAATTGTTATTCTCTCGTTCTGGATTCATAAATGACTTGCATTTATACTTCCTTGGCGAATTATAGTCGTTTGGTTGCATTTTATGCAAAATAGCCATTGAATTAGATTTTCCATCTTCTCACTTTTCTTCTACTCTTTTCTTTTGATTTTGGGGTTAGTTGCCATTAAAGTTAGTAATTTATGATTATTAATATATTAATGGTAATTAAAGGTGGATTAGTGTGATTAGTGCTTGATTAGTGTAAACAATTGTTGTTAAGTACAAACATACATCATATGGCCTTTTTTTTAAAATTCCATTATCTATTCTTTAATTGAATTTAAATGTTCTAATCTATTTTTTTCCTTAATCATGTTTTAAGGTTTACTTTCAATTTAACATGCATAAAATATACATATACCCAAATTCCATAACCCCAACTCATCAAAATCAATAAAAATAATTAGATTTTATAACCACTAACCTTATTTTTTGTTTTAACCTTTCTAGGCTTCCTTTTCCTTACTTTTTTCCTTTGAATTTCCTTCTCCTCCTTGAGTTCCTACCATGGTCGAAATTATACAAAAATAAAACCACCATTATTTTGCTTCCATAATTCAATCTAACTTTATAAATATAATCTACATACCTTAAACTTCCTATTAAAACCCTTAAATAAATTTAAACCCCCCAAATTCTCTTACCTCAATTTTCTACCCTCACTTGACTCTTTTAATTGCTTCTAATTCTAGCCCTTTAATTGAATATTGGAGACCACAACTAGCTAATAGAGGGGCTGAAATAATATTAGAATATTTTATTTTGGTGTAAGAATTAGAGAGAAGAGAAATTTGGTGGAGAAGAATGGAAAACCCATTTGGCCAAGAGGGAAGCATGAGAGGGCTGAAGAAGATGCAGAATTCTTTAGAGAATTATGATATTTTGAGTTTATATAGGTGGCTGGAATGGGTTGGGATTTGGTTAAGTCAAGTGATCCAACCCAATTAGACCCATTTGTAAAATTAAGGCCCATTTAGCAATTATAAATTTATACTCTCACTTTCCAATTTCAATTTCTCCCAAATATAATTCCATAATTCATAAAATATATAAATTATCATACATAAAAATTTTCAACTCAATCGTAATTTGTTTCCAGTCCGTCTCACTCAAACTGATTTAATTAGTCAAATTTCGGTGCTACCATAAAATTCATTTTTCACTGTCAAATAATTATAAATATTATTTAGAGTCTATCAATATCTTAAAATAATTTTTTAGATATCGTTTACTGTTTCTAACAATTCGATCAAAATACGGTCAAACCAATTTTATTAGTTAAACCGTATCCCATTTTTTTCTTATTTTTGACTTTTATGACCTATTTGACCTTATTTTCACTTCAAAATTTACCCTCGAACTAATAGTGACCTATATTTTTACGATGATCAAATAAAATATATTTTCACTTACGGATGTATTTTTGATATCGAGTACACTGATTCTCTGAAATTATAGTTTACGATTAACCCAGTATTTAGGCCATTACAATTCTACCGTACTAATAAAAAATTTCGTCCTCGAAATTTTACCTGTATTGAATAGTAATGAATATTTTTGTCTCATTATCGCTTCAGGTTCCCACATGACTTCTTCCACATTGTGGTGATTCCAAAGCACTTTCACCAGTGGGATTTGCTTATTTCTGAGCTATCCAACCTCTCTGGCTAGAATCTTCATTGGTTTCTCTTCATAAGTTAGATCAGACTATATCATAATTTCTTTTGGCTTGATCATGTGGCTAGGGTCTGACCTATACTTTCGCAATATTGACACATAAAACACATCATGGATCTTTTCTAACTTTTGAGGCAACTTCTGACCTATACCTGCATCAATACACATCCTAACCCATTCTTTGAGGCATCACTGTAAATCACACAAGTCTTTGCTAGATTCTGGTTGAGTTAACACTAGAGTTTATGTCCACATGTTTTTAAGTTTCTCAAAGCTATCTTGACATTTATCTGTCCACTTAAACCTAACATGCTTTTGTAACAATTGAGTGAGAGGCATTGTTATAGTGGAGAAACCTTTTACAAATCTCCTGTAGTAACCAGCTAAACCAGGAAACTTATAACTTCTATAACATTCTTAGTTATTTTCCACTGTAAGATTGCTTCAATCTTCTTTAGACCCACTTTTATCTCTTCAGCTAAAACTACATGACCCAAGAAAGATACTTCATTCAATTAGAAGTCACACTTGCTGAACTTTGCATATAGCTGTTTCTCTCTATATATCTGCAACACAATCTGTAGGTGCTTATTATGTTCTTCTAGAGTCTTTGAATACACTAGAATATCATCAATAAATACCACAATGAACTTGTCCAGTTAAGGATGAAAGATCATGTTCATCATATCCATGAAAGCTCCTAGAGCATTTGTAAGCCCAAATGGCATGACCAAGAACTCATAGTGGCCATATCTATTGCGAAAAACAATATTGGCCACATATGCTTCCCTTACTTTCAATTGATGGTAGTCTGATCTCAGATCAATCTTTGAAAATACACCTGCTATAATGCTCCCTTACCCTACTAAACGTTAATAGGACATGGAAGTGCTAATAAGCTCTTTTTTTTTACAACCAATGTTCAAATCATTGTAATAAAATTTTTTTTCGAGTTTATTATTAGCGAAATATTTATTACTATTTTGTTTTCATTTAAATATATAACTAGTGATGGAAATAGTTTGATTTAAAAGAACTCATGCAATTAAACCATAATATTTATAAATAATACTAGATTTATAAAATTACAAAATTCATTCCTTATAAATCCTACATGCCACAAATTTACATCAGCAAAAGATTCTTAGAATTTAATTTTTACAACATAATTTTCAAAACATACAAAAAGAACTAGACTGCTGCAATCTGATCTTAGGGGTTCCCTCTTCTTCGGTCGCCCTTTCGGAACAGCTACTTCTATTTATCTGCGCGTGTCTAGCTTAGTGGTATGTTTGGCAACTATCCAATAATTACATAAATAATTCTAAAATAAAATTTTTGAAACTACAATTAATTTATTAAGCATGCCAAATATTCAATTAATAATAAAACCATTTTCTTCATGCAAAAATATTTAATTCATCAATTATGACATTTCATTCATTAAGCATGTTTAAAAGAACTCATGCAATTAAACCATAATATTTATAAATAATACTAGATTTATAAAATTACAAAATTCATTCCTTATAAATCCTACATGCCACAAATTTACATCAACAAAAGATTCTTAGAATTTAATTTTTACAACATAATTTTCAAAACATACAAAAAGAACTAGACTACTGCAATCTGATCTTGGGGGTTCCCTCTTCTTCAGTCGCCCTTTCGGAACAGCTACTTCTATTTATCTGCACGTGTGTAACTTAGTGGTATGTTTGGCAACTATCCAATAATTACATAAATAATTCTAAAATAAAATTTTTGAAACTACAATTAATTTATTAAGCATGCCAAATATTCAATTAATAATAAAATCATTTTCTTCATGCAAAAATATTTAATTCATCAATTATGACTTTTCATTCATTTCATTCAAGATATAAAATTTCCAATATCAATTTCATAATTCATATATATATATATATATATATATATATATATATATATATATATATATATATATATTTTATGAACAGCCTAAAAGTTTAAGCCTTGTGTTTTAACTTTCTAACCCAACAAGAATCACTCAAAAATGATTTCCAAAACTCATGTTATGATCAAAAAACTAGACATTGTTCATAAGACGAATTTTCTAGCACATCAATTAAATCATACAATTTCCATTTTCATGCATCAACCTCATATTCTAGTTTTTATTTTCATATTCATGGCATCATTTAATCACCACTTAATTTCTCAGTCAAATATCCAGAATTTCATACACATCACAAAATTAAAATCAATATTTTTATACATTGAATTTTTGTCAAATGTACATACCTCTTGCATTAATACTTCTCTTCACTTTTCTCTTCCTCTTAGATAGCCTTTTCCTTGCCCTTACTTCCCCTTTGATTTTGGTTCAAAGATTGTTCATTTCTTTTTCCTAACAACAAATTTTACACTAATCAAACACTAATCACCCTAATCCACCCTTAATCACTATTAACATATTAATAACCCTAAATTACTAACTTTAATGGCAACTAACCCCAAAATCAAAGAAAAGAGAAGAAGAAAAGTGAGAAGATGGAAAATCTAAACTCACCTTTGATGATATTCCAAATGGCTAAAATCTTCTTTCTCTCTTTTTCTTTTCCTTTATTCCTTCATTTTCCTTGGTTTTGCTCACTTTACTTCACTTTCTTCATGATCTTGCCTAATCCTATCCTTTTTTCCATTTAATCTTGGCTTTATTTGAAGAAAGAAAAGAAGAACAATGAGGGAGGAGGATTTCATGGCAAAAGAAGAAGAAAAGTGAGAGAAATGAGTTTGGTCAAAATGAAAGAAGAAAAATGGTAAAAAAAATGGAAATTTGACTTTTTATAGTTGGATTAGGTGGGTGGTTAGGATTAGTTGTTAATCTTGCTTCCTATTGGTCCATTAATTTAAATCACTCTTACTTTATTTTAATTAAAATAATATTCCTTTCCTTAGATAAAGAATACTCAATTTTTATGCCTTCTTATAATTTATGTGCCAAAAATACTGCAATTTCTAATTTCATTTAGCGAAAAATTATTTTTTTTCCAAATTTTAATTCCAAACTTCAAAATTCTCAATTAATAATATCCAAAATATTTTTCCCACATCTTATTATTATTTAAATTTATTTCTTTTATGTCAGATTTTAGACTCCGATCGGTTCGGCGTACCGGATTTCGGTCAACCGCGACCGTAGCCTAAATTATTGGGTATTACACCTGCTCCCTTCAGCTGATCAAATAAATTTTCAATATGTGAAAGGGGATACTTGTTCTTGATTGTCACTTTATTCAACTGTCTGTAGTCAATACATAACCTAAATGACTCATCCTTCTTCTTTACAAAGAGCACTAGTGCTCTCCATGGTGAAACATTGGGTCTAATAAAGCCTTTATCAAGCAATTCTTGCAGCTAAATCTTCAATTCTTTGAGTTCTATGGGTGCCATCCTGTAGGAAGCAATAGAAATAGGTGCAGTGCCTTGAGCTACATCGATAGTGAACTCGACTTCCCTGTCAGGTGGAAAGCCTGATAGTTCATCAAGGAAGATATTTGGAAAGTTTCTCACTGTAGGCACATCTGACACCTTAAGATCTTCTCATTTAGCTTCCACTACATAACACAAGTAAACAAGGCATCGCTTCCTTATTAACCTTTTGGCAGCTGTAGCTGAAATCACATCAAATAAAAAGTTTGTTTTTTCACCCACAATAGTGACCTTCTGATCATTAGGAAATTTAAGTGTCATTCTCTTCCGTTTACAATCAATTGTCGCTTGGTGGGCAGATAACCAGTCCATCCCCCTATATTATGTCAAACTCATGTAATGAGAGTTCAATTAGATTAGCTAGAAAAACATAGCCCTATCAGGCTATGCTTGTGTCAGTTGCTGAGGTTGTTCATCCTACATTATATGTTGAATATAATCAACCATAAGATTGAGAAAGTCTGGCTGTGGAGGTGGAGGTGGTGCGACTGGTGGAATAATATGCTGTTGCAGGGCCTTAGCTTTCCCAACATTGATTGATGCTTCACTTTCACCATCCCCTTCACTACGACCTTGATCGGCTGACATCTTTCACTATAAAACAATAGGTCATCAAAAGTCAAAAATAAGAAAAAAAAAAGATACGGTAACTAATAAAATTGGTTTGACCATACTTTGATCGGACTATTAGAAATAGTAAAAGACATCTAAAATTTTATTTTAAGACATTCATAGACTCTAAATAATATTTATAATTATTTGAAAGTGAAATTGTTTTTTACGGTAGCATCGAAATTTGACTAATCAGACCGGTTTGAGTGAGTCAGATTGGAAACAAACTCCAATTGAATTAAAAAAATTTATGTGGGCTAATTTATATATTTTATGAATTATGGAATTAAATTTGGGAGAAATTGAATTTTAAAAGTGAGAGAAATAATTTAGAATTGCTAAATGGGCCTAATTGAGTTGGATCACTTGACTTAACCAAGGCCCAACCCATTCCAGTCACCTATATAACTCAAATATCAGAATTTTCTAGAGAATTTTGGTCCTTCTTCAGCCCTCTCATGCTTCCCCCTTGGCCAAATGGGTTTCCCATTCTTATCTACCAAATTTCTCTTCTTCTCTCTAACATTAGAATGCTTTAGAAATGCTAAAGCAAAGAAATAAGGTTAGTGGTTACAAAATCTAATTATTTTCATTGATTTTGTTGAGTTGGGGATATGGAATTTGGGTATATGTATATGTTATGCATGTTGATTTGAAAGTAAACCTTAAAACATGATTAAGGAAAAAAAAAAGGACTATAATGTTTAAATTCAATTAAAAAAAATAGATAGTAGAACTTTAAAAAAAAGCCATATGATGTATGTTTTGTACTTATAGGTATAATTATGATTTAGTGTAATATTATGGAATATACATGTTAATAGAAGTATTAGTTAGTGAAATGAATGGTTAGAAGGAGAAAGGAAAATTTTAATGATGGGAAAGTTTGTAGTACGAATTGTAAATATGAAGAATTTAGTGTATTCTTTGCTAATTTAATCAAAATTAAGTCATAAAATTCAAAAAGACATGAAATTTAGTGTATATTAATTAATTGAGAATTATTAGAATTTATTGAATATTTTTCTAGTTAGTGATTACTTTATGTATGAAATTGAACATAATGAATTGAATGTATTTAGTTGAGTTTGATGGCTTAATTGAGAATAATGTCGAATATTTGGTGTATTGGAATGGAAAGTGTGGAAAAAATGGCAAATATGATAAATATGACAAAAATGGCAAGTGGCAAATTGGTAAAAATGATAAAATGGAAAAAAAGGTTATTTAAAAAAATGGAATTGAATTAGATTTAATTGAAAGAAAATAAAAGGGTTTAGAATTGAATAGAATTTGTGTTCCTTGAGAAATAAAAAAAACTAGTGGCTAAAGTGTAAATAAGTATAATTATTAATTTAATGAAGGTATTAAAGGATAATTATAATTATGAAATAAGTATATAATTTTAAGTAAATTCTTAATTAATATGTTGACGTGTAAATTGATATTAAATTGGAATAGTATAGTGAATATAATTTTGCATGTATGTGCATGTTTAAATCAGACGAGTGAAAATTTTTAGATTTGTAACTACCATTGGACATTTTTAATGCTTAACACGTAGTTTTTTTAACTGTGTGCAAATACTAGCTAGGAAAATGCTGGAGATAGTATACTTGAATTGGGAGAAACCAGAAGGAAAAAATGTATATTATCATAATGACATGTATGTATATATATAAGTTGTTTGATACAAATTTGGATTTGGATTATGTAACAGGGTTGTAAAAGGACTTTTATGGATTATTATATTTAATGAGTGAAATGATGAGTTTTTATAAAATGCTGAATATTTGTTATTATATTTGAATTGTTGTACCCAATATGGACTGCAAATTGTTTGTAGTATAGGTAGGACAGTTAGATTTATAACTGTTATACTGCCAAAAATTTTTGTTAAAAAAAATAGTAAAATGGGACAGTTATAGGTCAACTGACAAATAAATAAACAAGTAAAGTAGGTGATGAAGTGTTATCGACATTATGGTTGGTAAGTTAATGAAAAAAATTACCCACATATGTTATAATCGAATTTAGGATATACCAAACGGTCATGGTAATCGCTTAAGGCAATGTAATGTATGTATAAAATGATAGTTATAAGGGTGATACATTTTGTGGTATCAAAACGTGGTTTAGGTGATTCTGAGATCGGAGTGGGGATAAGTGAATGGATTATATGTATATACAAGCCAATTGTTAAACTAGTCGTGATGTATATTTTATGATGATAAAATAAAATATTTTCACCCACGGGTATATTTTTTTCTCGAGTACACTGATCAATATCGGAAATTACAATTTACGACTAACCCGGTATTTGGGCCTTTACATGCCATCTATATCTCCTTTGAATATCTCTTGGCCATTTAGAGTAGTTATAAGACATTCATTAGAGGTGAAGGTGACTTGGTTTCCCTTATCACATAATTGACTTACACTTAACAAGTTATGTTTTAAACCATCAATAAGCAAAACATCTTCAATTAAAGTTGCACCATTTAAACCAATATACCCAATGTTAATTACCCTACCCTTGGCATTGTTCTCAAAAGTTACCTTACCACTATCAATCCTTTTGTTATGGGTGATGAGATTTTTGTTACCGGTCATATGCCTTGAGCATCCACTATCCACTAGCCAAGCATTTTCCTTTGATGTGGATTTGAGGCATGCCTACAAAACCATAATTTAGGTTTGGTTTTTAGGTACCCAATTAAACTTTGGTCCTTGGAGGTTAGCACTATAAGGTTTCCAATGAGCCTTCCTTATAAAACAATATTTGTTTATATGTCCAATTCTTATGCAATAGTGACATAGTTTAGACTTATGTATGTTTTTCCATTTTTCCATGTATTTAGGCTTTGTTATTTTCCTAGGTGGTGTATGTGCACAATGACATAAATATGCATTTATGATAGGTGTTTTACTAGGTACATGTTTCTTGTATAAGAAAGCATGATTGACTTTTTTAGGTTTCCCTCTTGCGCTAAATGACCTTTGATTACTCTTCTTTTGAGTAGAGGGTTTTGTGTGTGAATTGCCTTTAGCCTTTAGGGCAATTACCTTAATTGTAGAGGTTTTGTGGTGTGCTTGATTTGACAAATATGGTTTTAGGTGAGGAGGATGATGATGCTTCTTTGAAGTCTAGATCATGTCTCACTAATAGAGGTCTTTGTGATATAATTAAAGTATCTAAACTTTCCTTCCTTTTGTGAAATCTAGAAATAGAATTTCTAAGCTCCTCAACTTCGTTTTTTAAAGCATTATTTTATTTTAAAAGAGAATTTGTTGAGGGTTTTGAAGAAATTTCATCTAATGATCTCTTTAAAGAGACATTTGAAGTTTTTAGCACTTTAACAACCTTTTGAAGGTCATTGAAATCATTTATAAGTTTTGAGCTATTCTTTCTATAAAGATCTACTTTCTTTTTATATCTTTCTATTTCAAGGTTTAAGACTTTAACTATATCATCATCATCATCAATTAAATCATATAAATAATCATAATATTGGGATATAAAGCATAACTCATCAATGGGATCATCCTCAATAGCCATGAAGCACAAGTTAGCCACATCCTCTTCCTCTTCTTCTTCAATGATTGAGGAGGATGAGTCATCCCAAGTGGTTTTGTGACCCTTCTCTTCATTTTCTTTGTTGGGTCTCCTCTTGTACTTTTTGAGCTTAGGACACTCCGATTTTATGTGACATTTCTTCCCACATTCATAGCACTTTACTTTCTCTTTGCCTTTATTGGATGAGAAGTTTCTATGGGTGAACCTTGAAGTCCTTTGCTTATAGTTCTTGATTGAACCATATTTGTTGAAGAAAATTCTCTTAATCCTCTTTGAAAGTAGGGCTATTTGCTCATCTCCTTCATCAACTACTTCTTCATTGTTGGGTTTTGAAGAATGAATCACATTCATAAAAGCAGCGGAAAAATAAAATTTTCAAAACTCGAAACAATATCCTACTTGTGCCATTAAAACTAATTTATATAAATATAGACGTTAGAAATTATACCTTATAATTTGTTATTTGTTATTCAAATCTTCACTTTGTTGGGTTGTAGCAAACTACAACAATCCACACTATGATGTCTCTAATGATAATCCACGTGAAGAATAAAGAAGAAACTATCAAAAGAAATGGTTTGAACAAATTCAAATTGTTATCTTTGAAAGTGTTCTTGATAGAATTTTATTGTCTTAAAAATATTTTTTTCATAAAAAAATATTTTCATGTCTATTTTATGTCATTTGATGTCTTCTATTTGAATCAAATTCAAAGAAAAGATCAAAAGTCAAAAATGGAGAAAATGGAATTCAATGAATAGTGAATGTACCTAATGGCCATAATTGACCTAATTAAGGCCACATTCACCTGTTGGCCAACGGGAGGCACCAGCGCGCGCTAGCCTGCTGTGGGCTGCCGCTAGGCATGCTAGCAGCCTGTCAAGCCCGCGCGGGCCTGTGACCCCCCTGAACGATTTTTCATGCGATCTGATCGCGATCCATCCCGAAATAATGCTCTCATATTTTGGATCCCATCCAAGACCATTTTACTCATTCTCCATATCTGCAATGTGTGTGACCCATTAGCTTCCCAGCTATGTTGGCCATTTTAATTAATAATTAATTTAAACAAGTCATGAGTGGTATCTAGCAACACATCATGGCCCCAATTGACAGGAAAGTCAGTGGGTTGACTAATGACTTTTCCATAGACAATTTCCATGCAATTATTCCTTTCACCATTCTATACCCCACTTGGTTCAGCGTATGGACATGTGTCAACTTCCATTAGACTTCCTACGACACGTCTAATCTAAGTAATGTTTGTTCTTGTTACTGAGGCTCATTACTTTATTAGATATGTCATTAAAGACTATCTTTATGACATTTCCACTTCGGCCAGAGATTCCCGAGTAATAACCACAACAAGAGGCCATGGGTATACACTCATTCTATCTGGAGCGTTGAATCCTTTGTTGATTACCCAATTACCTTCGAATACCTCAAGTTGTATTCAATCTCCACCCTATGAGCAACCTCCCTGAGGCAACAAGGAATAGTGTCAAAATACAGAATCAGTATCCAAAATATCCTTGAGTACCTCAAGTCTAAGGATACTTGCACTATTGTTATGATGAGATTATCATTGACATTTGAATTGATTATCCATATAATTGTCTCATAACTGGTCATCCAATGTACTTAGCTACACTTAGCAAGCATCCACATGTTAGTTTTAAACATCTCATGTTTACAGATTATGAGATCTACTACTATCCAATCAAGGAGTGTAACATGTGCTAGTCTGTTCGGATTAACAATGTCTCGTCTCATTAATCCTATAACTAGGGATAATTTTGATACTAACATAATTACGCCTTATAAGAATCTCAATATCATGATCTCATCATGATTTCCTTCTTGTTATGTTAAGCATCAAAGACTTCATTAATTGATTTAAGATCACTATGAATTCATATATCAAATGAACATCAAATTAATGAAAAAACCCTTTATTAATTAAATAAATTTGTACAATAGACTAATTATTATCAAATTATATATTTATATTTTACCTAACATGTATTCTTTTCATTTTTTAAATTAGAGTTCATTTTGCTTTTTAATTAATTACTCTATCAATAAAGATAATACACACATTTTTTTCTTTTTAATTTTTTCAAATTATTAGTTATTTTCATGAGTAATTTTTTTTATTATATATTTATTTAATATGCCTTGTAATGCCTTAATTGAAATAGATTATATTAGACAAAATATTACTTTAATTATATTAATTAAAATTTTTAATGATTCTATATTTTTAAATTAGAAGAATTATAAATTTATAAATAATTTCTTAACTATCTAATTTAAAAATCAAAATTAGCCTAATCACTTTACCGATCACTAAATCGCTATATGCTTTATAATGGTAAATTAACCGAAAACTTCAGTTTGTTTAATTTGGTGACCCCCAACTGGGGTGCGCAAGTTAAAAAAAATAAAAAAGTAATAAAATAATAAATGTGCTGCCAAATTGGCCGGATACAAGTAAAAATTCTTAACCGGCCACAGCTTTCAAAAACAAAAGAAATTCTAAACGCCCACACGTGTGAAGTGGACGGTAATAATTGGAGACCCAACACAGGAAGCCATCACTTTCTCACCCAGAAAGATCATTTCGCTTCCTCCAAAATTATGAGAAAAGAAGAATCTGTTGTTCCGTTCCCATCAATCCTTAATACCTTGCACCAAAACAAGCCTTCCTCTCTTGACTCTTCAACCCCAACTTATATTATAATCCAATTCAATTCCATCACAAAAACGATGGAAGCTTCCTCCATCCTCTGTTTCTCCTTCCTCGACGATCTTGTCATGACGTGAGATCGGGGTTTTCCTTTTCTGTGTATTTTACAGACACTTCAAATTATGTTAGGAGGTGTTCAACTGGGCTTATTGGCTGCTTGCATAGTGCTGTTTGTACCTATGGGTATGGCTGGTTGGCATTTGAGTCGAAACAAGATGCTCTTCTTTAGCGGTGCCCTTTTTATCACTCTTGCGATTGGTGTTCATTTGACTCCTTATTTCCCTTCAGTTTCTGATTTTGCTACCTCTGTTCAATCTGTTGTTGTATTTGATAATCGTGAAGATTCTTGCATTAATCTGGTTAATGAAGTTATTTGGAATGTTAAGCCTAGCCGTAGGTTTGTTCAATCCAATGGTAGTAGTAGTGTTAGTAATGGTAAGAATGGTTCTATTATCTATGATAAAATTTGGGATTGGACCAATACAGGGAAAGTGAAGGCTTGTGAGTTTCAGAGACTGGATAGGTCTGATGCTTCAGATTTGCTTAATGGGTCTTGGGTTGTTGCTGGGGATTCACAAGCTCGGTTAATTGTTCAATCTTTGCTAAGTTTGATTTTAGATTTGAAGCGAATGGAATCAATTAAAGGTGATTTGTTTAAAAGGCATTGTGATTATCGTGTTGTTATCAAAGAAATATATATGAAATTGGATTTTATTTGGGCTCCGTATGTTGTTAATTTAACGGATTTGATGATGGGCTTTAAGCAAAACAGAAGTTACCCTGATGTTTTGGTGATGGGAGCAGGGCTATGGCATATGCTTCACATAACGAATGCATCTCATTATGGTGTTGCTTTGCAATCTTTAAGGAGTTCTGTGGTATATTTGTTGCCATTTTCTCCGGAGTTGGGCACTGATGGGCCTGTTACCGGCTCTGTATCTATCAGATCACCACATTTGTTTTGGCTTGCCATGCCAATGTTGATCGATGGGATGTTGAATACAGAGGGAAAGAGGAAAAAGATGAGTGATGAAATGTGGCATGCTTATGATAGAGCACTCTGTAATAGTAGGCTTTTGCGCAGATATGGTGGCCCATTTCTATTGCTGGATATTCAATCGATGAGTTGGAACTGTGGACCTCGATGCACTGATGACGGGATGCATTATGATAAAGCTGTTTATGAAGCTGCAGTCCACGTTTTGCTAAATGCGTTGGTCATTGAATCTCATCAAAAGCTTGGATCTATGTAGTTCTGGGGTGCTGTTAAATTTTGCAACTCTCATTCAGAAGACAGGAAAGTTTATCCAACCTTTTTAGAGTTTGTGACTCACAAGGAGATTGATTTTCTTCTCATCTTTTGACATTTTTCCAGGTTTTGTTTCTCTTGCCTTTAGACTAACTCAAAGTAAATTTTGTATCAATATTCACAAAGTGACATTCATTTATTTCTTGTTTCTCCTTCCATTTGAAGAATATTGGATACTTACAACACTTGTATTATATGGTAACCAAGACGTAAGATTTGTAACTCTAGTGAATAGATGCTTCTTGGAAACCTGTAGCATCCAATGAAATTCTTTCCATCAAAATCTTCTTTGATGTAAAACGGTTTCTTGAAGAGTTCATTTTGGATATTTTGTGTGCAAATTCCAAAATTATCTTTCTAAATGGATGGCTGTTTAACTGTTCTGCTGTTTTCCATTAATTAGTTGTGTTTGGGATGCAATCTTTCAGCACATTGTTAAATGCTATTATGTTGCTTTATTCTATGGAAGTTGATACTGTTTTTAGAATTTGAACACAAAGATTGGGTTACTTTCTCTTGCAAGAATTCATTTACAGACTCTTAATCTGTAATTATTTATGTTATGTTTACGCTATCGTGGAAATAAGTAGATATTTGTCAGTGTTGAGATGCTTATTTATTTTCTTGAATTTATCCTTCCACATATGACAGAATTGTTGATGAAAATGTCAAATCGGATAGGGGGCTGACTTGAAACAATTTGCCAAGTCACTTGCTAAATAGTTGAAATACAATAAATGAAGTTAAATTAAATTTATTGATATTTTTGTTATTTCTAATTGATTTTGTTTTTAGCCAAGTATGTGTATCAATTTTTCTTTAGTTTGTCGGTTTACTAACATTAACACTCTTTGGACTACAACACTTCTGCTTAGGTCTCTTTTTGGCTCAAAAGCATAACATGTCCAATGAAAAATGCTATTCCATTCTTGGTGTCATTTTCCAGTATCATGCATATGCTGTTCTCCACATTATCTGGTGATAGCATCACATAGTATAAGATTTTTGTGTTTCAAATTTAGATAAAGCAACAACTATGTTGATTACAAGAAATGAGGAAATAATAAGATCATCAATGCCTTGGATGATGAACATGTGAATAGAAGGAAGGAAGAGGTTCCTTGTCCTGTTCATGTTGATGATAGTCACCCTGAAGCCTGCAAAAAGACGATGCCATTTTCCCCGAGTTGGGTAAAAAGTAAAGTGCTCCCTCTATCCCAGTAAGATAGGTTCACTCTCCTTTTCCATATTCTCAAAATGATAACACTTTCCCTTTTAAAAATGTTGTTATATATTAATGTTCTATTTTGCTTATTAAATGTACTTGATAAGATTATCAGCATATATATCTTAAAAATTTCAATTGAAAAATGATCTCCGAAACACATTCGTTCTGTCCACTTGATTTTCCGGATTGTTTTTTTTCCCTTGTAGAGTTATTTTAATATTTTTAATGTATCTTTATATTATTCATTTTCAATTGTTTGACCTTTGCATTTTCTTTATTTTCAAAATAATCTTAATTTATTCTTACATCAACATCAAAAATAATTTTATATTTTTTGGTAATACTTTAAATTTCTATCCATGGCAGTAACATTCAACAATTTTTTATTCAAACGACAAAGTGTAAGTACGATTTTTTTAATACAATAACTAATTTTGCAATACTTTTAAAAAAAACTTCAATAAAACTGTTTCTAAACAAATACATAAACAGCCCGACATTATATTTTTTTTTAGTTCTTAAATAATTTTAAAAAATTTAAATTATTGCCAATATAGCATGAACTGATTAGATTTTGCACTTTAGTTTTTAGTTAATATCAAATACTCTTCAGTGCTATTTTGCTATGACAGACTACTATTGTAGCAACTTATTTTCAGGCCACAACTTGTTTATTTTATTTTAATAAACTTTTGGATGATTTAATAATATTACTGTCAATGTGACCGATTGAAAAAAATGTAAAACTTTTAATGTTTTTTCAGTCATTGGCCTCGGGTATCCTTAAACTCCATTTGGCACGTGGTTGATATTTATGTTTTCTGAACATAGGGGAAAGGGCATTTTAAACATTTTTTTTTAATGTAATTCTTATATTTTTATTTGGGGAAAGCTCAAAAAACTACTTTGTAGTTTTACGGTTTGACAACTTTAAATATATGATTTTTTATGCAAAGAAAGTCTTGTGGTTGAAGTAATTAATAAATGTAAGTATTTATTCGTCACAGTGTTAAAAAAATTTTGACATGGCACTGATGTGTAATTTGTGTACACTGTCTTTTCGAAGTGAAACTAAAAAAAATTAAATTGTTAAAGTTTCCTTTTTTTTTCTACCAAAATCCAAAAATCTCTAACCACCTAAACATCAAAATTATTCCAAAACACCAAAATCATCTCCGCTTATTGCTAAGCAGTCATGGAGAGGCAAAATGTACCCACCGGAGTAGATGAGAGGTTGAGCAGTTCGGTTCGGATAGAGATGAAATTGATCCTGAATAAGTTATGTAAATTTTTCTTTGTTAAAGTTTTTGAATCATAGGTTAGGGTTAACATTTAGGGCTTAGAAAATTTATGCATGTTTTGGGTTTGAGGGCTTCAATGGTGTGGGTTATGGATTTGAACTAGTGGTTGAAATTTTTGAGTAAATGAGCTTTTGTGGGTGTGACGTTGCATGTGTTGTACAATGTGATTACTATGTTTGTATTGTGTGTGTGTGTTTTCATTATGGTAGAATATTTGTGATTGTTATAGTCAAAATGTTATAATTTCTAATTATGACTTATACTCAATTGGCAGAGTGAATTTGTTTTTTTTCTATGGAAATCAAAATTTACCATGGAGAGAAATGGAATAAAGCAAACAAAGATAATTGGATTTATAAAGGAGGTTTAACTGACACAATTATTCATAATATAAATTTCCTTTCATACCATCACGTTCTTCGAATTAGTTGGAGTTTAGGATATATTAGGGTTCATATATGGTTCAAAATTCTAAGACTATCTGACACAATTAGCTTAAAAGAGATTATATATGATAAAAATGCTTACAATATGTTGGATTATACTAAATGGTTGATAGATTATATAACACTATATTTTCTAGCATATGAAGGTTTGATTTGGGTGTTGCTGGGTCTTCAAGTTCACATTCATATGAAAACACCTTTAATTTAGAAGATGAGGATTATAATGATGCCGCATGGTCATAATCATAAGATGATAATGATGATGTTTTCAGATCTAAGTGAGATTTTCAAGAAGCTATTTAATGACAATGATATTAGTCAAGATGAGATGTTTTTCAATGCTGACTCAAAAAGGAAGAAAACAGAAAAGAATGTTATAGGGATATAAATGAAGAAATTCTACCTAATACAGAGTGTTGAACCTTGAGGGTATTTCTGTCATTTTGATGCTAACAAATAAAATAGTAATAATGTATTTAACATATTTATGTTCTAAGTTTATTGAACAGGGTATCAAATATGATACAAGAATGGAAGACTAATTTTGAAAGTCAAAAAATGAAAAATTGCATGTTCACGCCCGTGACTGTTTATGTCACGCCCGGGCTGTAGCTAGCGCCAACTATCCAACATTTAAAGTTCACGACCATGAAAAATTATAGCAACCGTGAATTATCATATCAGTCATACCCGTGAAAGATAGTCATGCCCGTGAGAAAACATGTCAAATTCCTCCAGAGAGTTTCACGGCCAGAGTCACCACTTGGACCACAGCTTTGAAAGATATTCACGCCCGTGAAAGAATAAAGTCACGCCCATGATCAAACACTTCAATTCCTTCCAGAATGTTTCATGATCAGAGTCACCACTTGGACCACGGCTTGGAAGAACATTCACGACCGTGACACACATATTCACGACCGTGAATGAGGAAAGAGAAACATGTCAGACTCAAAATTAAAAGTTGGTGCAACGGCTATTTTTGCATTAAATGCAACCAAACGGCTATAATTCGCCAAGAAAGTATAAATGCAAGTCATTTATGAATACAGAACAAGAGAATAACAATTACTTCGAATCCAAATCTTGTTGCAGCCATTTTGTGCATTAATTACTTTCAACAAAACATTATTTCTCTATAAAAATCTTTTTGTTCAAAATTACTGAACATTATAGATTTGTGAGTGTTTCTCTTTGTAATCTACTACTAGTGAGTTTGGGTATATTGGGTTAAGAGTAGAACACTTGTAAGGTTATTTGTGTGAGCCATTAAAACACAAGAAATTGGTTTATTGTGTGAGCCATTAAAACACAATGGATTTCTAGGTTAGGTGTGATCCATTGATAGAAACACCATAGTTAGGAGTGAGCTTGTAAAACTCCATTGTAACACTTAGTGTGTTAATGAAACTCCCAATTGAGATTGGGGAGAGAAGTAGGGTTTGTTAACACCCGAATCTCTATAAATTTCTTTTGTGATATCTTCATATACCTACTCTACTTAACTTTTTTATTTCGTACTTCAAAGTTAAGAATTTTTAATATCCAATTCAACCCCCCTCTTGGTTCATTAACTGGGCAACAATTGATATCAGAGCTTAGTCTAGAATCGAAGCCTAAAAAATGCTAGCAAAGATCAAGAAATGGCCAATGAAGGATTCCAAAGTCTCAAGCCGTACTTTGATGGAGCAAATTATGCTCATTGGAAATTCCAAATGGAGACATATCTCGATAGTGAGGGAATTGAAGTCTGGAATAGCGTTCGAAAAGAATGGACACCACCAACTAGAAGAGGAGTTGATGGTGAAGAAGAAATACTATCAAGAGATGATTGGACAAAGACTCAAAGAAGAGAAAATTTCAAAAACAAGAAGACAATAACAATTCTCTCAAGCTCATTATCCATTGAAGAATGTGATACAATACAACATTGTCCAACTGCATATAGCATGTGGAAAATATTGAAAATTATCATGAAGGAACAAAGCAAGTTAAATCCAAGAAGATTCAACTTCTCACTTCAGAGTATGAACTCTTCAAGATGAAATCCAATGAGTCAATCACCGACATGACAAATCGTTTTCTAGCCATCATAAATGGCATGAGAAAACTTGAGAAACACTTGAGCTTAGAAGACGTAAACAACAAAATTCTGAGAAGTCTTCCTCTCAAAGATTACGGTTCAAGAGTTGCTGGTATAGAAGAAGCCAACGAAGACATGAGCGTCATGAATATCGATGTGCTGATTGGAAAACTTCTAGCACATGAAATGATAGTAAAAAGAGATAGAGAGCTTGAAGTCAAGCCAGAAAAAAGAAATCCTCTAGCACTAAAAGCCTCTACCTCAAAATCAAAAGAAGAAGTTGAAGATGATGAAGAAAAGAGTGATGATGCAAATGAGGACATTGCAATGCTCTCGAGAAGGCTGAAAAGAATAATTGAGAAGAGAATGGATAACTCTAGAAAATTCAAGCAAATAAATCTCAAACACTTCTCAAATGACTCTCAAAGGAGTAAAGAGGAGGTAAAGTTCTATGAATGTGGGAAAAAGGGACATATTAAACCAGAATGTCCAAGACTCAAGAAACACAAGAGCAAATACCAAAAAGACAATGGGAAAAAGGTCACAAAGCCACAAGGGATGACAAAAGCTCTTCAATCGAAAAAGATGACAATGAAAGTGAAGAGGTCAACTTATGCTTCATGGCTATAGAGGATCACGTCTCGGATAAGGTAGCATCACTTTACTCATACTCATTCAATAATGATAGTAGTGATAATGATAGTGATAGTGAAGATGATGATGAGCAAAGTTTGATAGAGGTATTGAATCTAGAACTAGAAAAATATAAGTATAAATTCAATACGTACAAAAACAACATTTCTAGTTTGAAAAGCAAAATGGAAGTTTTAGAAAAAGAAAACCTTGAGCTTAAATCCTCTAATGAATCTCTTTAAAAATCATTAGATGAGTACTCCTCAAAACCCTCAACTAAATCCTTGCTTAAAGAAAACAATGTTTTGAAAATGAAGTTGAGGAACTTAGAAACTCCATTTCAAAATTTCACAGGGGCAAAGAGAGTTTAGATACTCTCATTGTGTCTCAAAGACCACCTTTAATAAGACATGGTCTAGGATTTAAAGGAACATCATCTTCATTTCACAAGACCACTTTTGTTAAGTCAAGTGAACTCCACATCTCCACATTAGCAGTAACAGCCCCAAGAGCTAAGTGCACAATTTACATTAAACCTTCTATACATAAGATGAATGATCAAGGGTTGGTAAGCCTAAGAAGGAAACCTCAAAAGGCTAATCATGTTTTTATGTATAAGAAGCATGCACCTAGGAAAGCATCAAGTCATCATGCATGTGCATGCCATTGCTCACAAACTCTACCTAATAGAAAAATGACAGTCAAAAGCATAATAAGACCAAAAAGCATATTTAGAGCTAAACAATGTAATTATTGTATGAAATTTAGTCATATAAATAAACATTGTTGGATAAGGAAGGCTCATTGGGAACCTTCATGTGCTAACCCCTAAGGACCCAAGCTCATTTGGGTACCTAAAAACAATACTTGAATTGTGATTCTATAGGTATGCCTCAAGTCCACAATAAACAAAAATACTTGGCTGGTAGATAGTGGATGTTCAAGGCATATGACCGGAGACAAAGAACTATTCAATAAAATCAAAAGTATTGATGGAGGTAAAGTAACATTTGGAAACAATGCTAAGGGTAAAGTAATTGGCATTAGCTCCATTGGTATTAATGGTACTACTTTCATTGAAGATGTCTTACTTGTTGATGGTTTGAAACATAACTTGTTAAGTGTAAGTCAATTATGTGATAAGAGAAACCAAGTAATCTTTACTTCTAACGAATGTCTTGTAACGTCTATTAATGGCCAAAAGATATTTAATGGAAGTAGAGATGTCAATACCTACATAATAGACTTACACAAAATATCTAACCTTTTCTCCAAGTGTTTTATGACTACTAGTGATGAATCTTGGCTGTGGCATAAAAGGCTTGGTCATGCAAGCATGGATTTAATTCAAAGCCTCAGCAAAAGAGAGCTGGTAAAGGGATTACCAAAGTCAAATTTGAAAAAGACAAGACATGTGAACCTTGCCAAAGAGGAAAACAACACAAGTCATCCTTCAAATCCAAAAACATTGTAAGTACCTTAAAACCTCTACAACTTTTGCATCTATATCTTTTTAGACCTACTAAAGTTGCAAGCTTAGGAGTTAAACACTATGCCTTTGTCATCGTCGATGACTACTCTAGATTCACTTGGGTAATTTTCTTAGCTCAAAAGAGTGATGCTTTTGAAACCTTCAAAAACTTTGCTAAGAGAGTTCAAAATGAAAAAGGATATTGTATTTCAAAAATAAGAAATGATCATGACAAAGAATTTGAAAATGAAAACTTTGAAAACTTTTGTCTAGAACATGACATTTCACAGAATTTTTCATCTCCTAGGATACCTTAACAAAATGGGGTAGTCGAAAGGAAAAATCGAACTTTAATTGAAATGGCTCGAACAATGCTCAATGAGTATGGATTACCAACTTACTTTTAGGCTAAAGCCACAAATACTGCATGTTATATTTCAAATCAAGTTTTCAAAAGATCTCTCTTAAACAAAACTTTTTTGGAGTTATGGAATGGAAGAAAGCCTATGATATCATATTTTAGAGTATTTGGATGCAAGTGTTTCATATTAAATACCAAGGACAACCTTGGAAAATTTGCCTCTAAATCTGATGAGGGTATATTTTTAGGATAGTCCACCTCTAGCAAAGTTTATAGAGTCTTTAAAAAAAAGACATTAGCTGTTGAAGAAACTATGCATGTTGTTTTTTATGAATCTAGTAAGCTTGATCTTGTGAAAGGTAATATTCTTGATGATGTTGTAGGTACAATGGAAAGACTTGATTTTGAAAATGAAAAAGAAGAATATGATCAAGAAAATCCACATTAAGATGACTCTCTACCTCCAGCTCAAGAGGAAAACAAGCAAGAGCTCCTAAAGGAATGGAGATTAACAAAAGATCACCCCAATGAGCAAATCATTGGTGATCCTACAAAGAGAATAAGTACTATATCTCATCTCAAATCTTTAGATTATAATCTTGCCTTTGTCTCTCAAATTGAGCCTAAAAATATTGATGAGGCTCTTAATGATGAAAGTTGGGTGATTGCTATGAAAGAGGAACTCAACCAATTTAAGAGAAGTAAGGTATGGACTTTAGTTCCTAGACCCAAGGAGTATCAAATCATTGGAAGTAAATGAGTATTTAGAAATAAACTAGATGAACAAGTCTTAATAACTAGGAATAAGGCTAGGTTAGTTGTCAAAGGATATAATTAGGAAGAAAGAATAGATTATGATGAGACCTATGCTCCAGTAGCTAAATTAGAAGTCATAAGAATAATTTTAGCATATGCATGCGCCATATGAATTTCAAATGGATGTCAAAAATGCTTTCTTAAATGGTTTTATAGAAGAAGTTTATGTAGAATAACCATCAGGTTTTGAAAGCCATAATTTGCCTAACCATGTATTTAAACTTTCAAAAGCTTTATATCATTTGAAATAAGCCCCAAGAGTTTGGTATGAAAGACTAAGTTTTTTTCTTTTAGAAAATAATTTTATAAACGGGAATGTTGACACTACTTTATTTATTAAAAAGCATAAGCATGATATTCTAATTGTTCAAATTTATGTTGATGACATCATATTTGGGTCTACTAATGAATTGCTTTGCTAAGAATTTGCTAAGTGTATGACTAAGAAATTTGAAATGAGCATGATGGGTGAGCTCAAGTTCTTCCTCGGTCTACAAATGAAACAAAGCAATGAGGAATATTCATCAACTAATCCAAATATGTCAAAGACTTAATCAAGAAATTTGGAATGGAATGATGCAAAAATGCCAAGACTCCAATGAGTACATCAACAAAATTGGACAAAGATGAAAAGGGTAAGAGCATTAATGAAAAGCTCTATAGAGGTATGATCGGATCACTCTTATATATTACTGCCTCTAAACCCGATATAATGTATAGTGTATGCTTATGTGCTCGGTTTCAATCATGTCCTAAAAAATCACATTTGAATGCTGTGAAAAGAATTTTAAAATATTTACATGGCTCATTGCATATAGGTTTATGGTATCCTAGAAATTCATCATTTCACATTATAGGATATTCATATGCTAATTATGCTGGAAGTCTCTTGGATAGAAAGAATACTTCAGGTACTTGTCACTTTATTGGTGAATGCTTAGTTTCTTGGTTTAGCAAGAAACAAGTTTCAGTTGCTCTTTCTACCTTTGAAGCGGAGTATGTGGCAGCAGGATGTTGTTGTACCAAATCCTTTGGATGAAACAACAACTTAAGGATTATGGTTATAGTTTGGACCATATACCTATCAGATGTGACAATACAAGTGCTATAAACCTATCTAAGAATCACATTCAACACTCTAGAAGTAAGCATATTAACATAAGACATCATTTTCTTAGAGATCATGTTCAATATGGAGATGTTATATTGGAATTATAAACACACAATCAATTGGCAAATATTTTCACTAAGTGTCTAAATGAAGAAAGATTTAACTTCATAAGAAGAGAGCTTGGTATGATTGATGAATTAACTTTATGATTACCAAATTTGTCGAACCTTGAATGTTAATCTTGTGTTATTGTCTCATCTTCTAAGGTAAAAAGTGGCAAAACTTGATGAAAAATATGTTATATGGGATAGAAACACCTTAGAAATCCTTTAGTCATGTTTTAAGACTTAGTTTTATTTAATGAGGATTTTAGGCAATTCACGCCTGTGACACATATTCACGGCCGTGATCATAATCGCCAAAAGCTCCAGTAGCTTTCACGTCTTGCTTCACAACATGCTTCATGGTTGAAGGAAGTGAAGACTACATTTCACGCCCATAACCTTTTTCTGTCACTCCCGTGAAACCTTGTGTTCACGACCGTGACACTTCTTCACGACCGTGAACATTACCACCAAATTCTTATGGAAGCGTTCATGCTTTATGTCACGCTTTGTCTCACGGTCACAAGTAGTGAAGATTGTACTTCACGACCGTGACTCATTTGTAACCATCGTGAAATTTTATCATTCACCCCGTAACTATTAAATGTCATGATCATGAATCGTTTCATATTCTTCATCACGGGTAGAGCGCCTCTTCAGCAAACCGTGAACACGACATTTCACGCTCGTGACTTAGCATTCACGACTGTGAAGATGTCGACTATAAAACGTTTTCTGCCGTTATTTCTCTCATCTCTAACTTTACAAATTCTCTCATTTATCACCACATTCAATACCTCTCACAGATTCCTGCCCCCTAACAGTCTTTTCCATCTATAAATACCTTTAAAGACTATTTCTTTCATTAGAAATCACAAAATCACAAGTTATTCTTCAAAAATCCTGTCAGAAATTTTTCTCTTCAAAAATCAATGTCAACTCAAAAATGGAATCCGGCTCCTCTAAAGGCACCAGAAAGAAGTCTCATGCTCTAAGAAGGTACATGGACTACCTTCTCAATATCATTCTGGAACATTGTCATCCGAGGTATGCGGTTCTCAAGAAAAGACCACTCATTTTGTAACACCCCATATTTTTAATTTTTGTTCAATTAAGATTTTTCTTAACTTATTGGGTGACTTAATAATTTTATCTGAGTAAAACTTCATTAAGATTTGAGGTTTGTAAAAAAAATTACAAAATTGCCCTTGAGTGTATATATATAAAGAATTCAAAGATTAAAGTAATAAAAAAAGAAAAAAAAATTCATTTTCTCTCTCATTCTCCCTACACGATCACCATCTCCGTTCATCAACAAAACAACATCCGATCTTCATCAAATTTGAACCAGAAGTAGTTCTCCACGTCCTTATCACTCCGGTGACGTTTGATCTTCAAAAATCTGACCGAATTTTCGGGATCGGAGCAGCGAAAGTCGGAGTTCGGGCTGCCCTTACCATTTCGCATAGTTTCTAGCTTCTTTTCTTAAATCTGACACCGGAAACGGACTCGGGACGTCGAAAAACCTGGGGAGGTGTAATTTGAGCTCCGAAAACCGAGATTTGAGGACTGATCGGAGTTGGGGAATTCTCGCCGGAGCCGGGGGAACTTTTGCAGATCTACACGTTTCCAGCCACTTTCAGGCCACGAAACTTATATATTTGGACTCCTCACACCTCAAGCTTTCTTTTGGTACCAGCCGATCATCAATCCGCCGCCGTCGAAAATTTTCCGGTGACCGGAGTCCGGCGACCACTAATCGGATTTTTTTTGGGCAGAATCTTCGGCTCGTTAAACCGAGTCATCCGGTATAAACCGCACCTCCTAGCTGTTTTTAGATAATGAAATATGATTTTATTTGTGAAGTTTAGATATATTTTATTATTAAAGTGATTAATTAATTTAGTTGAATTGCATGATTATTTGCATAATTATTGGAGTTTATTGGAGATTATTTGATGAATAATTGGATTTTATATTATTAAATGGAGGTGATTATTAGTTGAGTTAGAATATTAAAATATTAGGTAATTAAATTAATAATCGAAGATTATTAGTTATGGAGTTAATTGGAGTGTTTAGAAGTGAAAAATAACTTTTGTAATGGAAAGAATATTTAATAGGATTTTTGGTGAAATTTTGGGATTATTAGCCTAATTATGAAAAAAATTTATTTGGAGTTATTGAATATTATTTTGGTGAAATTGATGATGGAAAATGAAAGAAAATGAATTAAAGTGAGTATAGGAATTTATTTGGAATTTTTAGAGTAATTATTGAATTAATGAGAATTCTTGAATTGAAAATGGACATTAGGATAATAAAAGAAATAAATGGAGAAAAATAGTTTTGGAGGTGGAAAAATAAAGAAAATCAAATATTATAAAAGGAAATTAATATTCGAATTTTTGGTCGCAACGGGAAGCGTGATGACGACCAAAACCGGGATTTATGCATTAAACGTGCATAATAAGAAAATTTTTAATTATAGGATCAGGATATCCGTGAGAGAGAAACATTTAAATTTTACTAGATTTTATATCGTAAGGGGTTTAATAGCTAATATTAATTTTCTATCTCTAGGTGCGACGTCGGGTCAGGCGCCACCCCGAGATAAGGGGAAAGAGCCGGCAGATACCGGCGGAGCGTAAAAAGGTTAGTGCAACTACCCTTATAATATTAATCATATGAAAATATTTTATGTGAAAATTGAAATTTTTGCAATTATTGAGTTATATATATATTTTTTGTATTCCAGAAAATTTAAATGTTAAAAATTATCTATGATGATAATTATTTTGGTATTGAAAGAATATTTATTCATTATCTGAAAAATGAAGTGAATTATGATTTTGAGAATTTTTCCCACATATTAGCCTAGATATGAGCTAGGGTATTGTTGGCATGCCAATAGGGTAGAAATTATGGTCCTGTGCATTTCTGTGGACCAAAGAAATACTGTGATCCTGTGCATTTCTGTGGATCACCTGATACAATTATCAGTCCTGTGCATTTCTGTGGGCTGAGTCATATTACATTTGGATCCTGTGCATTTCTGTGGATCCTAAGCTAAGATGTAATATGATACCCTTTTGATTCCCTAGGAGCAAGTCTAGGATGTTATAATATGTGGGTATATGAAAAATTTATATATTTGAGAACTCAACGATATATTGAGTTTTATAAAAATATTATATTATGGTATTTATAGAAAAATGTATATTTTATTTTAATGACTATTATTATAAGAGTTTTTGCACCACTGAGTTATATACTCAGCGCGGGAGTTTGTTTTTCTCTCGCGTAGGTCGTCAGAGTAGCAGAGAGCGTCCTGACTTGTAGATAGAGACGCTGAATTGGGGACCCGCATTATGGAGCACAGCGGTAGCAGTGGAAGCCACCCAGAGCGGGTTGGTCTTTTTGTTATATTTTGATATGTATATATATATATATATATATTTTAAATTTCATTTCGGCATGTATATAAATAAAATAAAAATGGTGTGTATGAATAATTATTGAGTATATATTTTACATATCTTATATTAAATATGTTTTAAAATTAAATAAGTATATTTGAAGAATACTATTTCCGGTAGCACCTCTTATCCGTCCGGTATACGGATGGGTGTACGGAAGGGTAAGGGGTGTTACAATTTTATTGGTATCAGAGCGTGGTTTAGGCGATTCTAGGATAGCTAGGGGTAGAATTAAGATTGTCTGCTCATGCATTGGTTTTTGAAAAAAAAAATAATAATAATAATTTGAATATATAAATATAACTGCTACTGCTTCCTAATGTGGGTCACAGTTGTGCTTTATAGGGTTATAGATTTCAAATGCGGAGGGTTAGAGAAGAAACCCCGGATACGTATGAGCCACTTGACACTGATGCTTCATATCCGTCATCTCAACGGAGGACAGTTGAGGGCAGTGTATCCACCCGTGGATCGGATAGATCACATAGACATGAGAGACATGCAGCGGTCTCGGGTTCAGCTAGAGAGGAACTGTTAGAGGATATGGCTGAGATCTTACGGCGTTCTGCCAGACCAGCCACTACTGAGATGGGATTTGAGAGACTTCGAAAATTGGGAGCTCCAGATTTCTATGGCCGCAAGGAGGATGACGCAGCAGCTGCAGAATATTGGCTGGAAAGGGTAGAGAGAGTGTTTAGACAGATGGATTGCACATCTCAAGATAGATATAGATATGCAGAGTCTCTACTACAGGAGGGGGCTTATGACTGGTGGAAGACTATACTACAGCGCCCTCAGACACCTGATCCACCTTCCTAGAGGTTCTTTCTAGAGCAGTTCAGGGAGAGATACATTCCTAGGGCCTATACTGATCGAAAGAGACAAGAATTCCTGGATCTCAGGCAAGGAGATATGACTGTAGAGGAATATGAAAAGGAGTACACTCGCCTCAGTAAATATGCAGGGGGTATTATTGCTGATGAGGTTGATAGATGCAGGAGGTTTGAGAAGGGATTGCGACCCCCTATTAGGGCTAGATTGGCAGGATCACTGATTAAGGAGTTTACTGCTTTGAGAACTGCTGCTGAGGCAGTTGAGGAGGCCGTTGCTGAGGAGATGAAGACGGTAGTTCCGAGCCACACCAAGAGACCATTCTTTCAGTCGGGTGCCAGTTCATCCACTAGTAAGAAGACCAGGTTTTCTGGTAGCAGATTCCAGAGGGGATCTGGAGGTTCGGGTGCACCAGTCTGGCGGGGACAGCCTGCAAGGTTAGCACCATCAGTTGCCAGTACCCCGGGTTCAGTAGGGGGAAGATTTGTTCCGTACCCTCAGTGTCAACAGTGTGGCAGATATCATACTGGTGAGTGTTGGCTAACATCCAGAGCCTGTTTCATTTGTGGAGCGACAAGCCACTTTATGAGGGATTGCCCATACAGAGATCAGAGTACGGAGCCTACAGGGGCAAGATCGATTTCAACACAGGGATCAGTACCTATTAGAGGCCGAGGCAGAGGTCAAGTTAGGGGAGGCCGAACTGGATCAGTGCAAGCCGGGTCAGAAACTGTTAGTAGACCAGGGGGTAGCCACACCGCACCTGCCAGAGCATATGTCATGAGAGCACGAGAGGAACATGATGCTCCAGATGTTATTGTTGGTAAATTTTCTTTACTTGGCTTTGATATATATGCTTTAATTGATCCCGGTTCTACACATTCCTACATATGCACTACACTATTGTCTGGGGAGCATTTAGAGGTTGAGAATTTAGATTATGATATAGTTGTGACGAATCCCTTGGGTCATAGTGCCAAGGTTAATAGAGTGCATCGACAGTTACCCTTAGTGAGTCAGGGTGAGCTATATCCTGCAGATCTGATTGAGTTACCATTCCATGAATATGATGTCATATTAGGGATGGATTGGTTAGTTCGACACGGGGCAGTAATTGATTGTGCCGCTAGAAAGGTAATTTTTAAGAAGCCTGGATGCAAGGATAGAGTGGTACAAGATGTGAGAAGGAAGATGTCATCTAATGTTATTTCTGCTATGAAGGCTCAAAGGTTGATCAGAAAGGGCAGCGAAGCTTATTTGGCATATGTGGTTGATACCAGAAAGGAGAATCCGAGGCTTCAAGACATTCCTACTGTTTGTGAGTTTCCTGATGTGTTTCCTGAGGATTTGCCAGGATTGCCTCCGGATAGAGAGATAGACTTTGCCATTGAGTTGTTACCTGGTACTGCACCCATATCCACCACACCGTACCGAATGGCACCAGCAGAGCTTAGAGAATTGAAAGTGCAGTTGCAAGAGTTACTGGATAAGGGATTTATTAGACCCAGTGTATCACCTTGGGGTGCGCCTGTGTTGTTTGTGAAGAAAAAGGATGGCACCCTACGATTGTGCATTGATTACAGACAGTTAAATAAGGTGACAGTGAAGAACAGATACCCACTGCCACGGATAGATGACCTGTTTGATCAGTTGAAAGGTGCAGGGGTATTCTCCAAGATTGATTTGAGATCGGGATATCATCAATTAAAGGTCAAGGAGAGTGACGTGCTTAAGACTGCCTTTAGGACTCGGTATGGCCACTACGAGTTCTTAGTCATGCCATTTGGGTTAACGAACGCGCCAGCAGCATTTATGGATCTGATGAATAGGATATTCAGGCCCTATTTAGATCAATTTGTTGTAGTTTTCATTGATGATATTCTGGTATATTCCAGGAATAGAGAGGATCATGATCAACATCTTCGAATTGTGCTTCAGACACTACGAGAGAAACGGTTGTATGCCAAACTAACAAAATGTGAGTTCTGGCTCGAGGAAGTTGGGTTTCTGGGTCACGTGGTATCGGTAGATGGGATCAGAGTTGACCCTAGTAAGGTTGAAGCCATTCTCAATTGGAAGCCGCCTCGAAATATAACAGAGATACGAAGTTTTCTTGGGTTAGCAGGCTACTATAGACGATTTGTGAAAGGTTTCTCTTCCATAGCCGCTCCCATAACACGGTTACTTCGCAAAGATGTTAAATTTGAGTGGACAGATAAGTGCCAAGCAAGCTTTGATCGATTGAAGATTATATTGATAGAGGCACCAGTTCTGACGCAACCCACTGCAGGAAAAGAGTTTGTGGTATACAGCGATGCTTCACTGAATGGGTTAGGCTGTGTACTGATGCAAGAGGGCAAAGTGATAGCGTATGCCTCTAGACAATTGAAGCCGCACGAGAGAAATTATCCTACGCATGATCTGGAGCTAGCAGCTATTGTTTTTGCTTTGAAAATTTGGAGACACTATCTGTATGGAGAGAAGTGTTACATCTATACAGATCATAAGAGTTTAAAGTATTTACCTTCACAGAAAGAGCTAAATTTGAGACAGAGGCGGTGGCTAGAGCTTATTAAAGACTACGACTGTATTATTGATTATCAGCCGGGAAAGGCTAATGTTGTGGCTGACGCTTTGAGTCGAAAGACTCTAGCAGAGCTTCGGGTCCTACCTACATTAGTCTTTCGGATCAAAGAAGCTCAGAAGCATGATTCCAAGCTAATTGAAATAAAAGAATCCATTTCCAACGGGGAGAAACCTGAATACTCAGTTGAAGCTGATGGTGGTATCTATTATAGAGGCAGACTATGCGTGCCTGGTGTCCCAGGATTGAGACAAGAGATATTGAAAGAGGCACATGAATCAACTATTTCCATGCATCCCGGCAGCAACAAAATGTATCAGGATTTGAAGCCTTACTATTGGTGGTCGGGTATGAAGAAAGACATTTCAGAATATACTACCAGATGTCTGACGTGTCAGCAAGTAAAAGCAGAACACCAGTTGCCATCAGGGTTACTGCAACCTATTGCCATACCGGAATGGAAATGGGAAAGAGTTACTATGGATTTCGTGTCAGGACTACCATTGACTCAAAGAAAACATGATGCAGTATGGGTGATTGTTGATAAGTTAACGAAGTCTGCACACTTTTTACCAGTTAAGATGGACTACTCTATGGATCGATTAGCAGAATTGTATGTACAAGAGATAGTCTGGTTGCACGGTGTGCCATTGTCTATCATTTCAGATAGAGATCCTAGATTCACCTCACATTTTTGGAAGAGTCTACAGGGATCTTTGGGTACTCGACTCCACTTCAGTACGGCGTTCCATCCTCAGACAGATGGACAATCGGAGCGGGTGATCCAATTGCTTGAGGATATGCTTCGGAGTTGTGTGATTGAGTTAACAGGTAGTTGGGATAAGTACTTGCCACTAATGGAATTTGCTTATAATAACAGCTACCAGACAAGTATTGGCATGGCTCCTTATGAAGCACTATATGGTAGAAAATGTAGAACTCCAATTTGTTGGACCGAGCTTAGTGAAAGAAGGATAGTGGGACCAGATTTAGTTCAGCAGACTGAGGAGAAGATTAGACTGATTAAAGACAAACTAAAAGCAGCCACTGACAGACAGAAGTCTTATGCAGATTTGAGACGTAGAGATATCGAGTACGAGGTCGGTGATAAGGTATTCCTGAAAGTCTCTCCTTGGAAGAAAGTATTACGGTTTGGAAGGAAAGGCAAACTAAGTCCTAGATTTATTGGACCTTTTGAGATAATTGAGCGAGTGGGACCAGTAGCCTATAGATTGGCTTTACCTCCTGAACTGGAGAAGATTCATAATGTGTTTCATGTATCGATGCTCAGAAGATATAGATCGGATCCATCCCATGTCATTCGAGTAGAAGAAATTGAGGTGCAACAAAATTTATCTTATGAGATGGAGCCTATAGCTATTCTGGCAAGGGAAGTAAAACAACTGCGAAATAAACAAATACCTCTTGTAAAAGTTTTGTGGCGAAGACACTCAGCGGAAGAGGCGACATGGGAAAGTGAAGAAATAATGAGAAGTCAATATCCTCAATTGTTTAGTAATAACCTATCATGTATGATTTCGAGGATGAAATCTTTTAAGGGGAGGAGAATGTAACACCCCATATTTTTAATTTTTGTTCAATTAAAATTTTTCTTAACTTATTGGGTGACTTAATAATTTTATCTGAGTAAAACTTCATTAAGATTTGAGGTTTGTAAAAAAAATTACAAAATTGCCCTTGAGTGTATATATATAAAGAATTCAAAGATTAAAGTAATAAAAAAAGAAAAAAAAATTCATTTTCTCTCTCATTCTCCCTACACGATCACCATCTCCGTTCATCAACAAAACAACATCCGATCTTCATCAAATTTGAACCAGAAGTAGTTCTCCACGTCCTTATCACTCCGGTGACGTTTGATCTTCAAAAATCTGACCGAATTTTCGGGATCGGAGCAGCGAAAGTCGGAGTTCGGGCTGCCCTTACCATTTCGCATAGTTTCTAGCTTCTTTTCTTAAATCTGACACCGGAAACGGACTCGGGACGTCGAAAAACCTGGGGAGGTGTAATTTGAGCTCCGAAAACCGAGATTTGAGGACTGATCGGAGTTGGGGAATTCTCGCCGGAGCCGGGGGAACTTTTGCAAATCTACACGTTTCCAGCCACTTTCAGGCCACGAAACTTATATATTTGGACTCCTCACACCTCAAGCTTTCTTTTGGTACCAGCCGATCATCAATCCGCCGCCGTCGAAAATTTTCCGGTGACCGGAGTCCGGCGACCACTAATCGGATTTTTTTTGGGCAGAATCTTCGGCTCGTTAAACCGAGTCATCCGGTATAAACCGCACCTCCTAGCTGTTTTTAGATAATGAAATATGAATTTATTTGTGAAGTTTAGATATATTTTATTATTAAAGTGATTAATTAATTTAGTTGAATTGCATGATTATTTGCATAATTATTGGAGTTTATTGGAGATTATTTGATGAATAATTGGATTTTATATTATTAAATGGAGGTGATTATTAGTTGAGTTAGAATATTAAAATATTAGGTAATTAAATTAATAATCGAAGATTATTAGTTATGGAGTTAATTGGAGTGTTTAGAAGTGAAAAATAACTTTTGTAATGGAAAGAATATTTAATAGGATTTTTGGTGAAATTTTGGGATTATTAGCCTAATTATGAAAAAAATTTATTTGGAGTTATTGAATATTATTTTGGTGAAATTGATGATGGAAAATGAAAGAAAATGAATTAAAGTGAGTATAGGAATTTATTTGGAATTTTTAGAGTAATTATTGAATTAATGAGAATTCTTGAATTGAAAATGGACATTAGGATAATAAAAGAAATAAATGGAGAAAAATAGTTTTGGAGGTGGAAAAATAAAGAAAATCAAATATTATAAAAGGAAATTAATATTCGAATTTTTGGTCGCAACGGGAAGCGTGATGACGACCAAAACCGGGATTTATGCATTAAACGTGCATAATAAGAAAATTTTTAATTATAGGATCAGGATATCCGTGAGAGAGAAACATTTAAATTTTACTAGATTTTATATCGTAAGGGGTTTAATAGCTAATATTAATTTTCTATCTCTAGGTGCGACGTCGGGTCAGGCGCCACCCCGAGATAAGGGGAAAGAGCCGGCAGATACCGGCGGAGCGTAAAAAGGTTAGTGCAACTACCCTTATAATATTAATCATATGAAAATATTTTATGTGAAAATTGAAATTTTTGCAATTATTGAGTTATATATATATTTTTTGTATTCCAGAAAATTTAAATGTTAAAAATTATCTATGATGATAATTATTTTGGTATTGAAAGAATATTTATTCATTATCTGAAAAATGAAGTGAATTATGATTTTGAGAATTTTTCTCACATATTAGCCTAGATATGAGCTAGGGTATTGTTGGCATGCCAATAGGGTAGAAATTATGGTCCTGTGCATTTCTGTGGACCAAAGAAATACTGTGATCCTGTGCATTTCTGTGGATCACCTGATACAATTATCAGTCCTGTGCATTTCTGTGGGCTGAGTCATATTACATTTGGATCCTGTGCATTTCTGTGGATCCTAAGCTAAGATGTAATATGATACCCCTTTGATTCCCTAGGAGCAAGTCTAGGATGTTATAATATGTGGGTATATGAAAAATTTATATATTTGAGAACTCAACGATATATTGAGTTTTATAAAAATATTATATTATGGTATTTATAGAAAAATGTATATTTTATTTTAATGACTATTATTATAAGAGTTTTTGCACCACTGAGTTATATACTCAGCGCGGGAGTTTGTTTTTCTCTCGCGTAGGTCGTCAGAGTAGCAGAGAGCGTCCTGACTTGTAGATAGAGACGCTGAATTGGGGACCCGCATTATGGAGCACAGCGGTAGCAGTGGAAGCCACCCAGAGCGGGTTGGTTTTTTGTTATATTTTGATATGTATATATATATATATATATATTTTAAATTTCATTTCGGCATGTATATAAATAAAATAAAAAAGGTGTGTATGCATAATTATTGAGTATATATTTTACATATCTTATATTAAATATGTTTTAAAATTAAATAAGTATATTTGAAGAATACTATTTCCGGTAGCACCGCTTATCCGTCCGGTATACGGATGGGTGTACGGAAGGGTAAGGGGTGTTACACATTTCTTCTCGATCCTTCGAATGGCATGCTGTCAGGACCCTTGGTCTTGAGACAAGCATGACGGAACAACTACACGCTTATCATATGAAGGAGTTCGTTGATATCCATCAACCGACGCTATGGGAACCTACCTTTGAGTTCTTTAACACCCTGCAAGTCTCTCCCACTGGCACGGTGAAATTTCAACTCTGCAAGTATGCGAACACCCTCACAGCAATGGAGTTTGGTGACATGTTCAAACTTCCCTCTGACGTTATCCTCAATGGAAGTGAGGTGGAGTTTTATGCCAATCCGGCATGGACTCATTTCGGACAAGATTGCAGCTGGGATGTCAAGAAGACGAAGAGCACCCACCTTCGATCACTAGTGAATAAATATTTGCATAGGTTTCTGACTTATAGCATATTTGCAAGAGGGGATAGCAACGGTGCAATTCGAAAATCCTAGAGATGGCCCGAAGAGGTCTAACAGTGGCTCTATCTCGATGGTTTACAAACCATCTACTTTCAATTGCAACGAAGCCCTGATGAGATATCTTGATCGGTGGGTACGTGACTCACCTTACTATCAAGCTTGGATATCTGAAGCTAGAAGAGCACAACTTCAACCTTGTACCAGCACATCTTGGAGACCGGCTAGATGTCGAGTCTTTCATCAAGATGGGAGCAGCGGTTCACATAGTTCATGAAAATAACATCTACTACCGCTTCACCACTCTAGCTGGTGAAATTATATGGGAAGACAACGATTCAAACGACTTCAAAGCTGGCCTCCAAGGAATCCAGCAAATAAAAAGAGTTTGAGTTGAGACGGCAGCCCCAGAGATTGAGCAGGAGGTTGGACAATCCTCGGCCTCCCCACCGAACTTGGCTTAGCAGGTGGCTAACCTTTTAGCACCTCGTTTTGACCAACTACAGGCTTCAATTGATGAGAGGTTGGAAAACTTCAAAGATTTCATGGAGTCTCGCATAGAGAGCCTCGAGGCGGAAGTAGCACGCTTTCGAGATGGGTTGTCCAGCTCCAAGTCTAGCTAGAGCTTTAGTTTTTTTATTTCTTTTTGTGTACTAGTTTCTAGTATTGCAAATGTAGGATTTTAATTTACTTTTCAAATCTTTGTACTCTTACATTTGGTACTAATATAATTGGTTTTTTTATTGCATTAGTTTTTCCCTTATGATTTATCTTTTATGTTCTTTTTGTTGATGACAAAAGGGGGAGAACTTAGCAATATAAATGAATTAAATGAATATTCAAGTACATGAATGCAAATGTGTTGATATTTTGAATATAGTATTGAGATACACTTTCAATATACTTTGCATATACTTAACTAGTTTAAAGCAAACATTTGATATACTTTCAATATACTTTGCATATACTTAACTAGTTAAAAGCAAAAATTTGATATATATTGGATATACTTTGCATATACGTAAACTAGGAAGTAAGCATCCATGTTATACTTTATCAATTCTTTAAAATTCTTGCACTTTATTATTTTTTATCTTAAGTATCTTTTGAGGAGGAGACTTCTCAAAAACACCTATTGCTAGATTATTTGTCACTATCAAAAAGGGGGAGATTGTTGAACCTTGAGGGGTATTTTCCGTCATTTTGATACTAACAAATAAAATATCAATAATGTATTTAACATACTTGTATTCTAAGTTTATTGAACAAGGTATGAAATATGATGCAAAAATGGAAGACTAACTTTGAAAGTCAAAAAATGAAGAAATAGCATGTTTACGCCAGTGACTGTTTATGTCATGCCTATGATGTAGCTTAGCGCCAACTATCCAATATTTAAAGTTCACAACCATGAAGAATCATAGCAACTGTGAATGATTATATCAGTCACGCTCGTGAAAGATAGTCACGCCTGTGAGAAAACATGTCAAATTCCTCCAGAGAGCTTCATGGCCAGAGTCACCACTTAGACCACGGCTTGGAAGGATATTCTCGCCCATGATCAAACACTTCAATTCCTTCCAGAATGCTTCATGGTCAGAGTCACCACTTGGACCACGGCTTGGAAGAACATTTACGACTGTGACACACATATTCACGACTGTGAATGAGGAAAGAGAAATATGTCATGCGTGAAATTAAGAGTTGGTGCAACGGCTATTTTCCCATTAATTCGCTATAATTCGCTAAGGAAGTATAAATGCAAGTCATTTATGAATCCAGAACAAGAGAATAGCAATTACTTCGAATCAAAATCTTGTTGTAGCCATTTTGTTCATTAATTACTTTCAAGAAAATATTATTTCTCTGTAAAAATCTTTTTACTCAAAATTACTGAGCATTATAGATTTGTGAGTGTTTCTCTTTGTAATATACTACTCAAGTGAGTTTGGGTATATTGGGTTAAGAGTATAACACTTGTAAAGGTTATTTGTGTGAGCCATTAAAACACAAGGAATTAGTTTATTGTGTGAGCCATTAAAACACAAGGAATTTCTGGGTTAGGTGTGATCCATTGATAGAAATACCATAGTTGGGAGTGAGCTTGTAAAACTCCATTGTAACACTTAGTGTTAGTGAAACTCCCAATTGAGATTGGGGAGAGGAGTAGGGTTTGTTAACACCCGAATCTCTATAAATTTCTTGTGTGATATCTTCATATCCCTACTCTACTTAACTTTTTATTTTGCATTTCAAAGTTAAGAATTTTTAATATCCAATTCAACCCCCCTTCTTGGTTTATTAACTGGGCAACATAGAGGATATAAATGAAGATGACTTTAAGAAGCCTTTGAGAAACATACGGACAATGATGATTTGAATTCTTTGAGGGGATCAAATGATGAGGAAGAGGTTTGGAAAGAGTTTAAGGATATTCAGAAAGTTGAGTTGGCAAAAGGGATGAAATATACAACTTTAGGATATATAAAGAGGCCTTAAGAGAGTAGACAATGCTAAGGGGTTTCCAATACATATTGGTAAACAACACCAGCTGCAAAATAATAGTTGTCTACCCTAAGAAGTGCGACTTTTTACATTCATGGTAGCAAATATATGAGAATATATACAATCTAAATCAAGACTTTCAAGTCACAACATATACATCAGTGTTACAGGGCTAAGAGGAGAGTCAAAAAGATAAGAGATTGTGATTTGAGAGATCATACAAGAGATTGCATGACCATAGGGAAACTATTAAGGCAATCATGCCTAGAAGTGTAGTGAAGTTGTTGATAAAATTTGTTGACTTGCAGCTTGAACTAAATGATGATGGAACTGTCACTAGTCTGCCCAAACAAATATGTGTATTCCATTATATGTATGTCAAGTCTGCTTCACAGAAACAAAGCTACTTTAGTGACATTAGACCTATAAAAGGTCTACATGGCTGTCATTTTAAAACTTATATGGGAGGGCAACTATTATTTACAGTTGGAAGGGATGAGAATGAAAATATGTTCCTAATGGCCATGGCATATGTGGATGAAGAGGATAAAGAATCATGGTTTGGTTTATATCTGCTTTGTTTGATGATTATGGTAGGCCTAAAGAAATAAAGTGGATGTTCATGTTAGGTAAGCAAAAGGTAAAATGATTTTTGTTATGTTAAAAATGATTGGATTTATGAATGTGGCTAACCTCATATATTTTGTTAATTGGAGAGGTTGGTGGAGGCTATTGATGCAAAGAGGGAATACATGCATTGTGTCACATATATGTACAAGAATTTCAAGAAACTATACAAAGATTTAGAGTTGAAAAAGTTATTGTGATATACAACAAGTGCAAGGACAAAGAAATTGTGGAAACACTATATGGATAAATTGAAGGAAAAAAATAAAGATACATACAATTGGGTGATGGAGCATTAAAAGGAAACATGTGTCATATGCTTCTTCAGCACTCATGTCAAATCAAATGTCCTACAAAATAACATATGTGAGTCTTTCAATTCATATTTCTTGTCATGTTAAATACCAAATAATGAAGAGATATGTTAGTGGCATTTGCCTAGATATACAAGATAGGCTAGAGCAGTTCAAATTGTAAAGCAGAGATTATTTTTGCACTCTTGTTGAGCATAAGAAATACGAGATAAATTGTGGTGACACAAGATTAACTATTGATCTGAAAACAACTGCACAAGTTGTAGGATGTGGGACTTAACACAGATTCCAGCAAGTCTGCAATATCAACTATATACACCAACAAAGAAAAATTAGAGGCATATGTCCACAATTATTACTCAAAACATACATATCTTGCTATTTATAAGCATATGTTCATTCATGTTCCAAGTAGACATGAATTGGTTAGCACTGAGATGCCAAACATTGAGCCAAATATAGAGAAAAAATATGCATATCAAAATAAGAAAAAAGGCAGCAGGTGAAACTAGAAATTCATATAAGGTGTCAAGGGCTGGTGGTCAAGTTGTTTATGGCAACTGTAAGCAAGTTGACCACAATATTTGGGGATGCAAGACTATTGTCATAGGGGAAATCCCATGGAAAAAAATAATGAGATTAGCAAAGGATAAAACTCAATCAACTTCAGCTGCTACAATAAGGAAAAAAAATAGGCCCCAAACTGAAATAGGATCTCAGATGGTAAATGAAGCATATTATGTATTTAAATGTATTTTTTATCAATAACTAGTCTGAAGAAGTTGATGGTATGGTATTCTAACCCTTATTAAACATGTTTGTTGATTTTGTTTGTGTTCATAGAATGAAACAAGAAAAATGAGTAAGAGAAAGGTTAGTTCATCCCAACCTAGACCAAGAAATATGAATTCAACACCTTCTACACATAAAAAGTGTTCTTTACAGCTTGTTAACTACACAAGTGGACAAGTATTAGTAACTTTTTTTTTGTTTCTCTATCAGCCTCCTTATTTTTATCTAACTTCAACACTCTTTACACCCTTTTGCAAACATATTCACAACCAACTACAAAGTTATATCCCTACTCTTAAATCTAGTGCCTCTACTTCGAAGAATAGACTTCCTTCAAGAAAGAAAATGACACCTAGAAACCCATTTAGGCTTCCTCGTATAGCACGTCAGCAACTTCATTCAACTGTATTCAACAATAGCAAAAAAGTTCAAAATTTGGCTAACCTAGCTACACGAATTCTTTGAATATGTTTTTGCTTTTGTCAATTGAATTTGTAACCTTTTGTAGTTTATTATTTTGTAGTGTGAATATATATATATATTGCTTTTTGTCATGTGCCTGACCTTTTTATAGTAATGCCATACAATGATCACTTTTTGTTTTAATGTCAACTCGTTCTTCTTGTAATGCCCACTTTTATTGGATGTCATGCCCACTGACTTTTATTGCAATGCTCACTTTCACTTTGTAAGATTTAAGTTATACATATATTGATTATTTTGTTTTACTCTTGTGTGATTTTTTAAATTGCATTGCTAAAGTAAATGAATCACTTAGGCATATGAAAGTTACCATATAAATAGAGAATAATGAAAATAAAATCATTATATATATATATATATATTATATTGATTTTTGTCATGTGCCTAACCTTTTTATAGTAAAGTGATACAATGATCACTTTGTTTTAATTTTTAATGTCAACTTGTTCTTCTGTCTTTTATTGTAATGTCACTTTGTAAGATTTAAGTTATACAAATATTGATTATTTGGTTTACTCTTGTGTGATTTTTTTAAATTGTATTACTGAAGTAAATGAATCACTTAGGTATATGAAAGTTTCCATATAAATAGAGAACAATGAAAATAAAATTATTTCATTGAGATATTTCATCAAACACCTTCATACATTTGCATAAACAATTTCATTTTTTGCCTAAGCTACATTCTATTACCCAAATACTAGGAAATATATTTCTATGACTACAACAAACACACATAACAACAAACTATTGCACAAACCAATCCCATTTCATTTTATGCCAGAGACCTTAAAATTCACATCTTGCTTCTAAGCTTGTTATTCTCCCCTACTAGCATTGTCACATGCATTTCATAACTTCCAACTTTCTTACTCAACTTCCTCAATTCATTTTGTGTTTTGGCTTCCTTGGCTTTACACTTAACCAATTCAATATCTATTTCTTCAATCTATAGAAGATAGAGAGGTATTGTCTCCCTACACCTCCAACAGTCCTCAATATCAATATAATTAAAGTAATCACAACATCTTGGTATAGTTCCATAGCCTCTAAAACATTTGACACATGAGTATGACTTCTTCGATGATCTAATTTGGAAGGGCAATACATATTTACATTTCCGTATAGATGAATCTCTTCGAGATGAAAAACCTGATTCTGAATTCATTTCAGCTTGCACATACAAATGATATTTTCTCTCTCTGATCGAATCTAAAGTTAAAAGAACTCACAAGCTTCACTTATTTCAAATTTTTAGAGTTATGTGAATTAGGAATTAGATAAAACATAAATACTTTGACATGTAGTAGATACTATATCAACACAGTCAAATTTTTTAATACTTAACGGTAGATATTTTTACTAACAGCTTCAAGCACGAGACTTTGTTTGCATATAAAAAAAATCACATAAAGTTGTTAAACCATAAAACCACATAATTATTTTCTTTTACTTTTCCCTTTTTATTTCAATAATTTAAGCCCTTATAGTAATGTGAACAATTGATTTCTTCTTGTTTTATAATTTTTGAAAATTACAAAAATGTTAATCCACTAATATAGAATTATTTTTTATATTCATTTTGGATTGAATATGATATAAATTAAAATGTATAATTTACATATTGTTGTTAATTGAATTGCATATTACACTGTTCAATTTATATAACATTTAATAAAAAAAATGAAGAAAAAATTATGTTAACAAACTAATAGAATTGCCCCATTAATAATTATCAAGAAAATTTCAAAATAAAACTCAATTGTAAATAAAATAAATAAATGATAGTATAAAAACTCAAATCATCAAAATGAAAATATTAGGGACTATATTGAAAAAAATCAAAACATACAAGTGCCACTCAATTTATGGATTTAATTCTTATATTCCCATCATTTGACACAACCATCACCTAGAAATACGCTGCAATTTGATCATTTGACATTTTTTGTTTCATCTTTCAACATTTTACTATAATCTCAATCAATAATGTACTCTCTTTTCTCTCCTGTCATTCATTTATCCAACTTCTGCAGCCCACTACTCCTATACACATTTCATTTCACGCAACAAAACCCCCCACTCCATACACTTCCACCTCCACCCTTACCAGGAAAGCAAAACAATCGTGGACATAAAAAAGAAAAGAATCTGATCTAAAGTTTACATGTTTTTTCGCATTAGGTCTCAGATTGCTTGCCTTCAAAAGTCTGCCCAAAGTTCCAATTCTTAGGAGCAACATTGTACGAGGTAATCGTGCTCCCATCGCTGGTAGTCACCTCAAATGAGAGAGGTTGATTCTTTAAATCTGCATTAACATGCCAATTCTGGCCCCAGTTCCTACCCATTGGAAGCCAGCCTGTTCTCGAACCCTTGATCTTCACTGCTGCAACATCACCAGCACCTGCAACATTGCTGATTAGCACTGAAATGAAGATACTCGATCCTGTGATGGTAAATCGGATTCCCCCTTCCTTTCTGCATTTGATCCTGTTTACACAAATTTATTTCAGCACATCAAAGATAATAAGTCAATAGAACTGCCAATGCAAACACCATCTTGAGAAGAAGTGATTCGTTCAAACACATTTAAATCTCCGAATGAATCTCCAAATCTACATAATTCAGAGCAATTGAAGGACCTTCCATTACAAGAGAAAAATGATAGACCCCACAGTTGCTCAAATGACAATAAGGACCATGAGTTTGAACAGCAAGCTTAGCAAGAAATTGAGCTGCAACTGTCAATTAAGGATCAATTCACATCACATTTAATCCGAGCTATGCAAAATGACAATTTATATTAGCACAATAATGGCATTAGTTTAATTTGAAAAACTGTTAAAAATGGGGTGTAACTTTAAAAAATAGTACAAGAACTCAAACTATCAAAACAAATGGGGTCCAAATTAGGAAAAGTCGAAAATCATAGGGGGCCAAATAATACGTTTTACCAACTAGAATACTCCAATGGCGCAAAGTAAACGAAGGCAATTCCTATGTAATTGTTATATTCCAGAGGTGCTCTGCACCATGTCATAAGCCTGCCAAATAGCAAGGACGGGAAACAAGTTCCAGTAGACATTGGCTTAAACTAATGAATCATATGTAAGGGCCTGACGATTAAACCCGTTGAAAAACCAATATTCTACAAGATGTAAGGGAAAGGTTAGTAATGGGCATGAATTTTAGGACTTGGGTAACAGAAAAACATTAAATGATCCATACTCAATGTTAGAAATAGCAATGAAAATCCAATAATCCTTGGGTAGCCAAAAAAAATATTAAATTGTCCATACTTCAATGTCAGAAATGGCCACAAAATTCCAATAGTACCACCAGACAGGCTTTAATATTGTTCTCTCTCTCGTTTATATAAGTGCAACTTGAGAAATCTGATTTGTCCCTCATTGTCTATCATATGTTTTCAATGTATAATGAAAACCGATAATTGATCACATTTCTCCACTAACAGTAAAACAGAGAACCTGATTTCTTAGCCTAAGTTTCGCTAGAATCATTCTAGCTTTTATTTCCCCCCAACTATGTCACTCCGACGCTTTATTTTTGAATAAATACCAGTAACCTTCGGATAAAAGATTAGTATGCGTACGAAATCTCTACCGAATCATTCACTTTAAAAATAGATACTCATAATTCTAATTTCATTTAAATTACAGGTGCAGATTAAATGAACTTGTATGATAATGATGTTGTGGAATTAGAAGAATTATCTCTTAATGACTCCCAATTGGAGGCTATGATTTGTGGTAGTAACAAAAATTGATATAAATTATGTAGCAAATTTGAACTGATTTACAGTTTAAATAGACTTAAAATTATCATTTTATTGTTTGATAAAATATTTTATCCTATTTTATTTTATTTAGCAATTTAATGTTATAATTTAATCTATCTTTTAACTTAAATTATTATATATAAAAATTGAAAATATATATATATATATATATATATATATATATATATATATATATATATAATCTCCAATGCCCACTCATAGTTCTAACCATTTGATGCCTACTTTGCTACTTAACACCAGCTAAAATGCTATTCGCATGACTTGAACCCTAATTTTTCAGATTGCTGACCACACAAATTAGGTTGCAGATTACATGACAACGCTTACAAGTCAATTTTTCTAGATGATTTTGATGATCATGTTAATTGGACCACTAAAGAATTATTAAGTTGCAGTCATTGAGCGCAGTAGTTTTAGAAGTGCGAATTTCTATTCTAGGTGCCGCTCAAGGTTATTTCGTTGAGAACTAAATTCATGAATTCGAACCACCAGAAGAGCCTTCCCACACGACAAGGAGAAGACTGGGGGAAGCCCATGTTAAAATTTCAAGCAATATATCAATAAATCAACTTAAAAATGAAAACCTTAAAGTTAACAGGAGAATTTTTTTTTGTCACTCAACCAAAAATTGCTAACACCGAGAGATAAACCATTATATTTATGCCACATTTTGCAACACAAAATTTGATGGGGTCAATTAACACTAATAGACACACGAAAACACATTTAACTGCTTTTAGATAATAATTACAATTAAATTAAAAAAATTTCAAATAGAATACAAAATGTGAAGATTATTTGGGTTTCATTTATGCGGCTTCTTAAGGTAAAATAAAACAATTTATTAACACAGAGAAAGCTATTATATAAGCATAAACAGATAATCACAAGATAATTGTCTTTTTCAGGCACAATACACCTTAATCAAAACTTTTTATTCTTTTAAAGCAAGGATTAGGACAGCCTTATGGGTTGTCCTCCACTTTGTATTTATATTTTTCTTTTTTTTTCTTGAAAAACTTTTCACTTTAAAAAGTAAGCCTCTAATGTAAAATTTTGGATACCAAATAAGATAGGGTGAACATGTTTTAACACCTCACATAAACAGAAGTAGTCTTATTCCGTCCACACAGTAGTGAAGCCTGAACCGTTGGATCCGAAGACATTGAGTGGACATTCCCACAATGTTCAGGTTCATTATATCATTCCAATTGAAAGTGAAGGGAAGACTAATTCATTCTTGACAAGCTATCATCGCTATTTATTTGAATGTAATTGAAATAATAAAGAAATAAAGAAATCAATATAATTTCTTCTCTTTTATTGTTTAGATAAAAAAATTGAGGAGATAATTTTTTTTTAAAGAAAAAAGCAAATTGAATCTTTCAAAATTATTTTATAGTACCACAATTATTTCCCTCCAAATTGATGAAATTTGAGAGTAAATAAGGAAACAATTCTACACAAAAGTGAGAACTAGAAATTTAAATTACCTTATGCCTTTTTTTAAGATAATTAAATAATAAAAAAGAAAATTAAGTAAATCAAATTTGTTTTTTTCAATCAAATTTCTCTTGCAACATTTAGCATCTAAACATTCAATTTCACAAAGAAAATTAGCCAAATAGATGAAGAAATGAATACCTTCGGTACTGGACGGGCATATTACCGGCCTTCCAGATGGCGATCTTCTCATAGGACTCAATAGGAAGAACAAAATGTTGATTAGGAGGGTTACAATGGCCACCGCCATCAGCAGGAAACCCATAATTAGGAGCACAAAAATTAGTAACAGTGACAATGACGGAAGTACCAGGGATGCACCACCGCAAATCCTCCACACACCGCAACTCAAAACACGCCCCGCAGATCTGGCCCCGCTCGAACAAGACCTCGCTTAGCCCCACCGTCGCCATTCCATACCCTGCTTTACCTAAGTCTCCATAGCCGCAGGCTCCGCCGACGGAGTCGAGGGGGTCGGAGGCCGCGTAGTAGGTGGCGTGTGCAGATCGCCACTCGAAGGAAGAAGAAGAAGAAGAAGAAGAAGAAAAGGGCGGAGGAGGAGAGGAGAAGGCGGAGGTGTGAGCGGCGGCTGGTACTGATAATGTGAAGAAGAAGAAGAAGAAGAAGAAGAAGAAGAAAGAAAAGAGGGATAGTGATGGAGTGTGAAAAGGATTTGGAGGTGGCTGAGGTGGTGACATTTTTTCAGGGTAGAGAATATGTTTTGCCTAGTGAAAAGGAGGGATAACACATGCGCTTGTTTCTCTAAACATTTTGTTTTTTTCCTCGTAAACAATAATTATTCAGGAGGACTTTTCTTTTTCCTCTATTTTTCTTCACTAGCTTTCACTTTACCGTTACTGATGTGACGCATGATAATTGAGCAATCTTTTTTTTTTTTATGTCAAATATGAAATTGTTCAATAATAATAAATAGATTTTTTTTATGTCTAATGTGGAATTGTCCAATAATAAGGGCTTTTAATAATAAAAAAATTCTTAATTTGGCAGAATTTAACTAATATGTCTCAAATTAATTTATTTAAATATATGAATTTGTATTTTAATTTCATGCTTAGCCTATGATGATGAACTTATGTTTTAGTGATGAATTTTCATCGTCGCTAAATGAAATTTTTTTAATTTACAAATGGATTTTCATCATTTAGCGACGAATATTTTTGTCGCTAAATGGCTACTTTTCATTTGAGTCTACATGTGAAGTGAAATTCCAAATTTGTATATTTAAAACAAAAAAAATAGTTTGGGAAACATTAGCTAAATTGTACAAAGTTAAAATTTTTTTAATGAAAAATCCTAATAATGAACATAAATTTTCCTCAAATCATGAGATAGAATGTTTAAATAATACTTACCTTGATTCTTGCGTTATTTGTTGAACAAATCCCGATCACCAAGTGAATTATGGAGACTAAGCCTTTTCTAGAATTATTTTATAATACTTGGTGATTGATCGCTCACTTAAAGTTGGTGACCGATCCCTCAGCTAGGGCTATTTTATGGTAGTTGGTGACTGATCTCTCATTTATGGTTATTCTATGATAATTAGTGATTGACCTCTCACTTAGAGTTGGTGACTAATCCCTTACTTGGAGTTATTCTATATGGTTAGTGACCAACCCCTCACCTAAGGTTATCGTCATGGCTGTAATATAAGGTATAGATGTTTATATGATTGTGAGGTTGTTGATTAAAAAGTGTTTGAGTTTAGGGGTTAATTCTTTAGGGAAAAAGATTAAAATCAAAGAGGAAATGAATCTGCATGTGATTCACACCCATGAATAATTGGGCATGACCGTGAATCGACTATTTCACACTTTGAAGTTTGAGTAATGGTTTGATTTATGCCCAAGAATGATGAGTCACAGCTGTCAATTGCAGATTATAAAAATGAACAGTTTTTCATTTTAACAAAACAAACTTTAATTTCCTTCATCCCTCAAGAGATTAGAGACCCTTCTACCCATCCCTTCATTCAAAACCCACAAAAATCAAGAGGAAAACAAATAATCTAGTGTGAAATCGAAGAGAAAGGAAGATTAGCTAGAGAATGGCTTGGAAAGGAAGTAAAGTGGAGATTGGAGAGGATTGCAATGAATTTTTTAATCAAGTTACCTCTATTTCCTAAGAAGTGTGATGTCGTGTGTGTAATTGTAGACTGGTTAACCAAATTGGCTCACTTTCTACCTATTAAGAGAGATTACTCCTTAAATAAGTTGGCAGAGTTGTACGTGAGTAAGATAATTAGATTGCATGGTGTGCCCTTTTTTATCATTTCAGACAGAGATCCTAAGTTTATATCGTAGTTTTAGAGTGTCCTTCTAAAATCCTTAGGCACCAAACTTAATTTTAGTAAGACCTTTCATCCACAGATAGATGGTCAATCAAAAATAGTCATTTAGATTCTAGAAGACATGATGAAATGTTGTGTTCTTCAGTTTGAGGGGAGTTGGGAAAAATACTTACCTCTTATGGAGTTTGAGTATAATGACAGTCATCAATCTAACATTGATATGGTCTCATATGAGGCATTTTATGGTAGGAAGTGTCAGACACCTCTTTATTGGATGAAGCTCAACAAGAGAAAACTTATGGGACTCGAGTTAGTACAAGATACAAAAGAAAAGGTCAAAATCATCATGGATAGATTGAAGGTTGTGATGAATCTACAAAAGTCTTATGCGGACTTGAAGAGAAAGGATATCGAGTATAGTGTGGGTGACAAAGTTTTCCTCAAGGTATCTCCACGGAAGAAGGTTCTTCGAGTTGGCAAGAAAGGAAAACTAAGTCCTTGGTTTATAAGACCTTTATGAGATTCTAGAGTGGGTTGGGCCAATTGCATACAGGCTTGTTTTACCCCCGGAGTTGACAAAGAGTCACAAAGTTTTCATGTCACAATGCTTTGGAGATATAATTCGGATCCTATAATGTGATTTCGAGGAACACAATTAAGGTACAGCTTGATTTGACATATGAAGAGGAACCGGTAGAGATCTTAGCGTGAGAAGAAAAAGAGTTAAGAAATAAAAGAGCGGCTTTAGTGAAAGTGATATAGAGGAACCACTTTATGAAATGAGCCACTTAGGAGAGTGAATAAATCATAAGAGCTCAATACCCATAATTGTTTTCAAATAAATAATCAGGTAAAATTTCAAGGACAATTTTTTCTTAAAAAGGGAAGAACTATCATACCAACAATATAGGGTATAGATGTTTATGTGGTTGTGAGGTTGTTGATTAACAAATGTTTAGGTTTAGGGGTTATTATTTAAGGAGAAAGTCCAAAATAAAAGTGGAAATGAAAAGATCAAAATAAAAGAGGAAATGAAACTACAGTGATTCACGCCCGTGAATAATTGGTTATAATTGTGAATTTGGTGTTCATGCTTTGAAGTTTGAGTGATGACTTGATTCATGTCCATGAATGGTAAGTCACAACTGTGAATCGGTGATTATAAAAATGAACATTCCTTCACCTTTTTAACCCATCCCTTTCACTCAAAACCCATCAAAATCAATTTGTCTCATGAATCTGATGTCATATTGGAAATGAACTGATTAACTTGATATAAAATTGAGGTAAATGGTTGGAATCAATGGATGACAAACATGATTCTAGAATGGGATGAGATATTTGTTAAGGGTGAGAATAGAAGATGTCTAACAACTATCTTTTAGAATGAATCATTGGATGGGATTCCCAATATCTTTTAGAATGAATTGTTCGATTACCACCCAATTGAAAAATAGAGTTTGTTTATTATTTTAGTGGTTGTCATTGTTCCCCATTCAATTATTCTTTATGGACCACATTGATAAAATTTAAGGAGCTAAAGGTGCAGTTGAAAGATATGTTTGACAAGGCATTTATTTTCCCAATATGTCACATAGGGGTATACCTGTTATGTTATATGGAAAAAAAAGATATTTTATGCTTTTGCATATCTTATTGATAGTTGTTGCCCAGATAATGAACCAAGAAGAGGGGTTGAATTGGATATTAAAAAATTTTTAACTTTTAAGTGCGGAATAAAAAGTTAAATAGAGTAGGGATAGGAAGATATCACACAAGAAATTTATAGAGGTTCAGGTATTAACAAATCCTACTCCTCTCCCCAATCTCAATTGGGAGTTTCACTAACACACTTAGTGTTACAATGAAGTTTTACAAGCTCACTCCCAACTATTGTGTTTCTATCAATGGCTCACACCTAACTCAGAAATTCCCTTGTATTTTAATGGCTCACACAATAAACCAATTTCTTGTGTTTTATGGCTCACACAAATAACCCTTACAAGTGTTTTACTCTTAACCCAATATACCCAAACTCACTTGAGTAGTAGATTACAAAGAGAAACACTCACCAATCTATAATGCTCAGAATTTATGAGCAAATAGATTTTAACAGAGAATAAGTGTTTTGTTGAAAATAATTAATTCTCAAATGGCTACAACAAGATTTTGATTCGAAGTAATTTCTTGTTCTCTTATTCTGGATTCATAAATGACTTGCATTTATACTTCCTTGTGTTTTATGGCTCACACAAATAACCCTTACAAGTGTTTTACTCTTAACCCAATATACCCAAACTCACTTGAGTAGTAGATTACAAAGAGAAACACTCACCAATCTATAATGCTCGGAATTTATGAGTAAATAGATTTTAACAGAGGATAAGTGTTTTGTTGAAAATAATTAATGCTCAAATGGCTATAACAAGATTTTGATTCGAAGTAATTTCTTGTTCTCTTATTCTGGATTCATAAATGACTTGCATTTATACTTCTTTAGTGAATTATAGCCATTTGGTTGCATTTAATGCAAAAATAGCCGTTGTAGCAACTCTTAATTTCGAGCCTGATATATTTCTCTTTCGTCATTCACGGTCGTGAATGTGTGTGTCAGGGTCATGAATGTTCTTCCAAACCGTGGCTCAGGTGATGACTCTGACCATGAAGCATTCTGGAAGAATTTGAAGTGTTTGATCACGGGCGTGACTGTATACTTTCACTGGCATGAATATCCTTCCAAGCCATGGTCCAAGTGGAGACTTTGGCCGTGAAGCATTCTAGAGGAATTTGACATGTTATCTCATGTGAGTGACTATCTTTCACAGGCGTGACTGATTTGATCATTCACGGTTGCTATGATCCTTCATGTTTGTGAACTTTAAATGTTTGAGGGTTGGCGCTAAGCTATATCACGGGTGTGACATAATCAGTCACGGGCGTGAACATGTTATTTCTTCTTATTTTGACTTTCAAATGTAGTCTTCCATTCTTGCATCATATTTCATACCCTGTTCAATAAACTTAGAACACAAGTATTGTTAAATACATTATTGCTATTTTATTTGTTAGCATCAAAATGACGGAAATATCCCTCAAGGTTCAATAATAGCTTTATAAGGTGACTATCAAAAACATGTGCTCCCAATTTAGGACATAAGATCTATGTGATGATAAAAAAAAGGAGCAAAAATATTTTCTAAGATAGATCTTGTTTGGAATATTGTTAGTTGTAAATCAAAAAGTTAGGCATATATAAGACAACTTTTGGGACTTAACACAACCATTATGAGTTCCTGTAAACAACGACTAGACAAAAGCATCAATTGTATTTACAGATATGATGAATCAGTGGCTCATATTTAACTTGGATTGGTGAGCGATAATGGTTATTAAAGATATTTTAATGTATTCTAAAGATAAAAAAGAGCACAACCAACAACACAATATTGTGCTCCTGATTTTGAGAGAAAAATAATTATATGAAAAGTTATCAAATGTGAATTATGGTCGAAGGAAGATAATTTATTGGTATAATGTCTAATGTCATTTGAAGGTATTTGTGTGGATTATAGAAAGGTTGAAGTTGTTTTGTTTGAAAGTCACCTTAATATGTGACGAAAATAAGAAAATTCCCTCAAGTTAGCTAGTTATTATCAGCAGATTATGAAGGAATTTTCCTCCATTGCAATCCCTTTAACATTGTCGTTTTGGAAAAATGCTCGTTTTGAATGAAGAGTTAAGTATCAAACCAGTTATGATCAATTGAAGATGTTATTGACCAAAGAGTTTGTTTTAAAATGATCATCTTTAAGGGAAGATTTAGCAGTATGATAGTATGAAGAAAAGTATTGTATTTATGTACATAATACATAAAGGTTAAAGTGTTTCCCTTATCAAAAACACTAAATCAGAGGTAGAAGAGCTAGTTAGAAATTATTAAAAAAACATAACAATGTGTACGACAATCAATCAAGAATGCTAGGATGATGGCTAATGTATTAAGAGGGGGAAAACATAACTAAGATATGGGCAAGATTCACTTTAGTATAGAAGATGGAAATATCCCAAAACAAGATGAAAAGTTGATGGAAAGGGTAGAGGCACTGGAAAGAAAGGCAGAAGTCAAGGTATTTAATGAAAATTAATGTTACCATGTGCTATAAACAAAAAAATATGTGTTCGGATTTTATGTTTCTAGGTTTTAGTTTGAGTTCTAGAGGCTAAGAGAAGGTTTTCATCTTACTAGGATCTGGTAGAGGAGTTGAAAGTCCATCTTAAGGGAGAGGACAAACTTAAAGAGCTTAAGCTTTAGCTAATCTCCTTCCTAGGTGTAAGGTTTGTACATAATCACATCCAAGACTTTGTTTGGCATATTTTTGTGTTTCTTGCTTTAGATGCATGATGTTTATAGTCATTGAGTTGTTAAATGCCATAATGTGGGATTGATATGCATGATGAAATTATTATGTTAACATGGTCATATTAAGATGTTTGATGAGTTATTTTGGTTAATGTGATAATTAGAAAGTATATGGTTATGATAAATGGATAAAATGCATGCTTGAGTGTTGATAGGGTGACTGACATTGATTAACTATAGAGAATATTGCATTTTAGAGAGGAATGAAATGTGATGCTCTGTTTTTTTGGAAAAATTTCTAGATTCACAACCATGAATAAAGGGTTCACGAGCATGAATGTTGTGAAAATAAATTTTATTGCTGAAGTAGACCCATTCACGGTTAGGTTCACAATTTGGTTTACGCCCATGAAGGGGAGATCACGATCGTGAATGTGTGCTGATTCACAGGATGAATCACGGTTTGGTTCACAAGTAAGCTACCCATGAAGAGGTTATTCACAGCTGTGAAAAAAAGTTTTCACGGGAGTGAAACTGCTTAACTTGAGAAATTTGTATACTTGCATATGAATCAAGATTGATTCATTTTGAGGCAGAGTGCCTTTGTTGTATGTTATAACATGGTATGATAATATATGTTATGGTTGTGATTTATGAGAAATCATGGTTAATGAATAATATGAAATATATGTGGTACGTGTTGTGAAATTGTAAGCCCAATACTTTGACTAGGACTAGAGCTATAATAAATGGCATGCCATTAAGGGGGGAAATCAGTACTGGGTGACATATATTGTTCACGATTGAGATACTTTGAAGGCCAGAAGCAAGCAATGAGAGCTTTCTCAGTTAGGTTATATTGAAAGCCCAGGGGTAAGCAATGAGAGCTTCTTCAGTTGAGTTATATTAAAATACTTTGAAGGCCCAAGGGTAAGCAATGAGTGCTTCTCGGTTGGATTATATATGAGATATTTTGAAGGCTCGAGGTTAAGCCAGGTGGGCTTCCCTTGATAGCTATTATGTGTTCTCATTTTCTAAAATGACAGGTGTTCTAGAAAGCTCAGGCAAGTATCCTGAGGTCTGTAGTGAGAGCCGTAAAGTACCATATCTATTTTAGTCTAATTATGAGTATAACGAGTAATGATAAGTAAATACTTCTAAGTGTGACATGCACTTGTATGATTTTGATTGGTTATTTTATATACCATGTTCAACGTGTGTGTGACACCCTTATAACAATCATTTTATACGTACGTTACGTGGGTTAGTACGGTTATAGCCGATGTGTGCCAAATTTATTTTTTCTTAATTTAATTTAATGACCATAATATTATTAACACTTAATTAATCATTTTTATTTTCCAAAAATTTCGACAGCAAAACGGCTATAAATTAACTATCATACCTGCAATGCAAACAATTCACATCCTATTTTTGGGCACAATAGTACCAATATAATATAAAATATTTTTCATTCCACCATAATATTGACATTCTATTCTTTATACATAAAATAATTTACATATATTTTTTATTAGAATATATACATAATTTTAATCATACAACTCCATATCCATACATATATATACATGTTATTTTTGGTACTGACCTACTATTATTTATTCTTCTCTCAGCTCCCAAAACTTGTACGCATGGTGCTGCCTTTCCTGCTACTACCTGCACACAGTTAAAGAACTACGTGCTGAGTATTAATATGCCCAGTGGTGATTACTAATTTAAAAATTTTTATTAACTTATATTTTCATGTATTATTACATGCAATAACATTTTTTTAATACAATATTCAAATTTTCTCTTTAATATATTTATTATTCTTTTTATCAAAGCTTTATTATTCTTTACTCTTACTTTTCTATTTAATATTTTTATTCATTTAACAATATTTTTCAATTAATCTTAAAGTTTTTTTTTAACTTTCAATTCCTTTCAATTTAATCATTTTTCACTTTACTTCTTTAATTCACCATTATTTTCTTTCTTCTTTTCAATATTTCATTTAATGAGATACATATTTCACTTTAATTTTTAAATTTTTATTTATTTACAATTATGCCACTACTTTATATTTATTTATACTTTTGCCACTAACTATATATTATTTTTATTTTTATTATTTTTTTACACAATTTTAACATTTTTCTCCACTTATATTTTATTTTTCAATTTTAATATTTTTGTTACATTTATTATTATTATTATTATACCATTTTTTTATCATCTTTATCACTTTTATCATATTTATCACATATATCATATTTATCATAATTTTCACTTATATCATTTTTACCATATTTATCACTTATATCATTTTTATCATTATTTTCACTTATATCATTTTTACCATATTTATCACTTATATTATTATTATTATTATTATTATTATTATTATTATTATTATTATTATTATTATTATTATTATTATTATCACTTTATTCATTTTCCTCATATTTTTTCACATTTATTCTTTTTTATCATGTTTTTCACTTATTTTTCACTTATATCATTTTTAGTACTTTTATTCACATTTGCCTATAGTTTCAATCAGATAGAAAATCTTCGGACCAGATACATGGGACGTGAACCCAAAAGTCCACTACACTGAAGAGTAATCTTGAAGGACTACTCGAGCACTGCACTGTATACTGATCACTGAAGTAGATCATCACTGGCCTACATAAGCGAGTCGCTATGACTCACACAGTAGTAATAGTGTCCCTATGGCTAACCAATTATATCATGAGCTAAATTTAACTATCAGAAAAATAACTAAAGACATTATTTTATTCTTTTAATTCAATTTCCATTATTTTTATATTATTAACCACTTAATATTTTATTCATCCCTACAATTTTATCATTACCATAATTATTTTTTTACACTTTCCATTCTAATATATCAATATTTCATTATGAATAATCAATTAAGTTATTAAGCTCACTAAACATACTTTATCCATTATTTTTCATTTCATGCATAATATAATCAATAATTAGAAAAATATTCAATATATAATTTAAAAATTCTCAATAAATTTATACACACTCAATATCATATTTTCTTACATTTCATGACTAAATTTTCATTTAATTAGCAAGAAAAATATTAATTTCTCATTCTTCATATTTCGGCCTATATTTATTTTTCATCATTAAAATTTTTCTTTCACCTTCAAAATATTCATTTCACTAATTTATACCTTCATTGTTCCATATATGTCATAATATTACAATAAAATGTATTTATACCTTAATTTATATTTTTCACATAATAAGGTCATATTTTCTAATTTCCACTAATTAATTTTTCAATTAAAATTAACCATTCTAATTCACTTTTTTTTTTTTATAATTCCTTAATCATATTTTAAATATTAATTATCAATTACATGCAAAACACACAAAATTTCTAATTTTCATAACCCTATATCATGCTTAATCAATGAAAATAGATAGATTTTGAAATCACTAACCTTATTTTCTTGCTTTGGCCTTCCTAAGCTTCCTTTTTCTTAGCTTTCCTTTGGAAGCACCTTCACTTTCCTTTGAACCTACCATGACTGAAAATTACACTATATTAATCCACTAATATTTTGCTTCCTTAACTCAAATAAACTTCATATTTATCATCTACATACCTTAAAATACCTATTTGAACCATTAAACTTGTTGAACCTTGAGGGGTATTTCAGTCATTTTGATGATAATAAATAAAATAACAATAATATATTTAACAATGGTTATGTTCTAAGTGTGTTAAACAGAATATATTTTGATTAGAACCTGAAGCAAGATTGAAAGACATCTTTTGAAGATAAAAAAATTATATATCTAAGAAATAGAAGTCACACCCGTGAAAGACAGTCACGCCTATGACCAAACATGCTAAATTCTTCCGGAGAGCTTCACGATGAGAGTTACTGCTTAGATCACGCCTTGGAAGAACATTCACGTCTGTGACTACTAATGTCACGCCCATAAATATAGCTTAGCACCAACTCTCCAACATTCAAATTTTGTAGTCATGAAGGGTCAAACCAACCGTGAATGATCAAGCAGTCATTCCTGTGAAAAAAATCACACCCATGACCAAATATGCCAAATTCTTCCAAAAAGCTTCACGCCCAGAGTCACCACTTGGACCATGGCGTGGAAGAACATTCACGACTGTGACACATATATTCACTCTCGTGAATGAGGACAGATAAGCATGTCAGGCACGAAGCTAAGAGTTGGTTCAACGACTGTTTTTTGTATTAAATGCACCCAAATGACTATAATTCACAGAGGGAGTATAAATGCAAGTCATTTATGAATCCTAAAAGAACAAGAACAACAAGAAGAACAACAATTACCTTGCATCTTTAATCTTGTCATAGCCTTGTGCATTAATTATTTTTCTCAACAAACCTCTATTCATTGTGAAAACCTAATTGCTCATTATTTCTGAGCATTGTAGGTTGTTGAGTGTTTTCATTGTAACCAATTACTCAAAAGTGAGTTTGGGTATTTTGGGTATAGAGTGAAACACTTGTAAGAGTTTATTGTATGAGCCATAAAACACAAGGAATTGGTTTTTGTGTGAGCCATTGAAAAACACAAGGGAATATCTAGGTTAGGTGTTAGCCATTGAGAGAAACACCATAGTTGGGAGTGAGCTTGAAAAACTCCATTGTAACACTTAGTGTGTTAGTGAAACACCCAATTGAGATTGGGGAGAGAAGTAGGATTTGTTAATACCTGAATCTCTATAAATCCTGTGTGTGATATCTCTCATTCCTTACTCTATTTAATTTATGCCGCACTTTCAAGTTAAGCAATTTTTTAGTTGCTAACCAATTCAACCCCCCTTATTGGTTAAGCGTTAGCAAAGATTAAGAAATGGCTAGTGAAGGATTTCAAAGTCTCAAGCCTTACTTTGATGGAGCAAACTACGCTAATTGGAAATTCCAGATGGAGACATATCTCGATAGTGAGGGAATTGAAGTATGGGATAGTGTTCGAAAGGAATGGACACCACTAACAAAGAGAGGAGTGGATGGTGAAGAAGAAATTCTTTCAAGAGATGATTGGACAGAGCCTCAATGAAGAGCTAATTTCAAAAATAAAAAGGCAATGACAATCCTCGCAAGCTCTCTATCTATTGAAGAATGTGACAGAATTCAACATTTCCCTAGCGCATATAGCATGTGGAAAACATTGTAGAATTATCATGAAGGAACCAAACAAGTTAAATCCAAAAAGATTCAACTTCTCACTTCAGAATATGAACTCTTCAAGATGAAATCCAATGAATCTATCACCGATATGATGAATCGTCTTCTAGCCATCATCAATGGCATGAGAAAACTTGGAAAACATTTGAGCTTGGAAGATGTGAACAACAAAATTCTGAGAAGCCTTCCTGTTAAAGACTATGGTTCAAGAGTTACAGGTATAGAAGAGGCCAATGAAGACATGAGCGTCATGCCTACCGATGCTTCATGGCTTCATGGCTTTAGAGGATCACTTCATGGATGAGGTAGGGCCTTCTTACTCATACTATTTTAATGATAATAGTAGTGATAATAATAGTGAGAGTGAAGATGCTGATAAGCAGAGTTTAATAGAAGTTTTGAACCTAGAATTAGAAAAATATAAAATTAGATTTAACACTTATAAAAATAATATTTTAGATTTGAAAAACAAAATAGAGGCTTTACAAAAAGAGAATTTTAATTTTAAAACTTATAATGAAACTCTTCAAAAATTATTAGATCAGTATTCCTTTACATCCTCAACTAAATATTTGTTTAAAGAAAATAATATTTTGAAAAATGAAGTTGATAAACTTAGAAACTCAATTTCAAGGTTTCATAAAGGGAAAAAAATTTTGGATAATCTCATAGTTTCTTAAAGACCACCTTTAATAAGACATGGTCTAGGATTTAATGAAACATCATCTTCATCTCATAAGACTATATTTGTTAAGTCTAGTGCACCACAAACCTTTACAATTGAGCTAATAGCCCCAAGGGCTAAAAACATAACACACACAAAACCCCCTATTCAAAAGAAGAATGGTCAAGGGTCACTTGGCTTAAAAGGGAAACCTCAAAAGGCCAATCATGCCTTCATGTATACGAGGCATGCACCTTGGAAATCACCTACTCATCATGCATGTGTATGTCATTGCAGATAAACACCTTCTAAAAAGATGTTGAGACCAAAAATCATGTCAAAACCAAAAAATATATTTAGAGCTAAATAATGCTATTATTGCATGAAATTTGGTCATATCAACAAACACTGGTTGATAAGGAAGGCTCATTGGAAACCTTCAAGTGCTAACCCCCAAGGACCCAAGTTCATTTAGGTAACTAAAAACCAAAATTGAAATATGATTTTATAGGTATGCCTCAAGTCCACTATAAAAGGAAAATGTTTGGCTTGTGGATAGTGGATGCTCAAGGCATATGAGCGAAAATTTATCTCATTTTCCAAACTCAATTTCACCCAAATTTGATTCCATCATTCATAAAATATTTTTATATGTCTACAAAATTTTTTTCCACTTAATTGGAGTCTGTTTTCTATCCGGCTCACTCAAACTGGACTGATAATTCAATTTTCAATGTTACCGTAAAATTTATTTTTCACTATCAAATAATCCTAAATATTATTTAGAATCTATCAATGTCTTAAAATAAAATTTTGGACATCAGTTGCTATTTTTCATAGTTTGGGAAAAGTACGGTCAACTAATTATTTAATTAAATCGGGTCCTTTTTTTCTTAGTTTTGACTTTTGAGGATTTATTTGACCTTATTTTCACTCCAAATTTTACCCCCGAACTAGTCATAACCTATATTTTCTAATGATCAAATAAAATATTTTTCACCCACAGGTATATTTTTTTACTCCGGTATGTTGATCAATTTCGGAAACTACAATTTACGATTAATCCGGTATTTGGGCCATTACAGTGTGCATTATATATATGAGATCTTTATGGTTTGTTATATAGTATGCGAGCTAGTGCATATGCAAACTTCGAGGTTAATCTTTGTAGTAGGTCGGTGAATATATTATGCATATTATATATTTGTCATGTGTGTGCGCTTTGCATATTATTATCTACCACTAGACATTAGTCGCTTAGTGTAAGGGCTTGCCATGTGTAGGTTTAGAGTCCAGGAGTTGATCGCAGGAGGAGGATGCCCAAGGATCAGAGTCAAGGACACACGAGTGGGGTGAGTGATACAATTGTTGTACTTTTTGCGTTTGTTGAGTTATGTTGGGTTGGGTAGTTATAGTTTTACATGTTGTATTTCAGAGTCATATAGTTTTATAACTATTCATTTTGTTTAAACTTTGGGCATGTGACTCCCATTTGATATTGCATTTAAATCTTTTTTTCCGGTTAAGTCTTTTATGATGTTTTATTTTTAAGTTATCATTGCCATAATGCATGAAAGTTTTAAATTAGCTCATTTTTAACACATGTGCATCGTAATATCCTTTGGTATAATTGGGTTTATTCTTAATTATATCGAAGGGTGTTACAACATGCATTATCTTTCAACATGAACATTACTAGTTTACCCTTATCACTTTAAACTAGACTAAATTGGATACAAATTATGGATAAGGGGTGCTCCCAAAGCTTAAGCCACATTGTCCACTATTTGGCTCATTCGAGTTTCTTAGGTAAAGGGCGATCCTAGAGCTAAAGCCATATTGACTGAGTAATATATCATCAATAAAACCATCTTTTCCTATAATACCTAACACCTTATACTTTTATGCACCACATATCTATATATTAAGTTATCACGTACGAAACAAGAAATTTATGTTTACAACAAGAGTAATTTTTTTTATATCGTCTCAGATTATTATCAACAATTCCACAATCAATATGGATGCTTTAATCATAAGTGCATAAGATCACATATATTAATAACTTAAACATTATGTTTAAAAGTTAGTAAATTTATAAGTTGAATCCGTTTACATATCCTAGTATATATTCATTGTAATTATACATATGCAAGTATTCCACCCCCAAATATAAATGATATGTTCTCATGCTCATGTGGAATGCAAGGAGAGAGAGCAAGAAGGCTCGACTTGTGACCTTTGATCCATTACTTTTATATGCACTTCAATATGAGCTATTACTCTTATCTATTTGAAAAATGATACAATTTAGTGAGTTGCAACTCAGTGAGAATAACTATCAAATGAGTTCTAAAGTACCAAGCATTCCATAATAGCAAATAACAAGTATACTTAATACACGCTTTATATTCCATTTCATCCGTTAATTACATATAAATGTAAATAAAATCAAGTATTCAATAATTGCTCTTTACTTATGCTTATGCTTATTCATTTCATTTTTTTGTGATCAGGTTAAATAGACATTGCCCTGAGTTTCCATGTAAACATTTGCTGTAATATCACACCTTATGCATTTCAGAAAAATCTATCCCTGTGTCTAGCACTCACATATATGGAATACAGGTAAGTTAAATGAACCTGTTAACATTGATAATAATTTTTTTTATCATCATGTCCATATCATCATTCAATAAATTTGCAAATCAACATATCTCACATATATTAGAACTTAAACTTTATATCTAAGATTTACTAGTTGCATCCATTTACATATCATTGTATAACTCTGAGCAAATATACATGTATATTCATATAAATCCAAAATGTAGATTACATAAGCTCATGTTCTGATGGAATGCAGGGAGAGAGAGAGAGAGTGGTGAGGCTCGGCCGATGACTTATGTTCCATGTCTTCTATATGCCACTCAAAATGAGCTATCACTTTTCTTTACTTGAAAAATGATACAAATTGATGAGTTACGACTCAGTGAGAATAATCATCATATGAGCTCTAAAGTACCAAACAACTCATAATAATAAATCACCATCCATTGCATATTATGTATTCAATTCCATTCACCATTATCATATAGATATTAGTAAAATTGATGCTTATAATCATTACTCTTTACGTATGCATATGCTTTGCTTATTTCATTTTGTTGTGACCAAGTCAAATAGACATTTCCCCGAGTTTCCATGTGAACATTTGCATTTGCTAGTTAGCTTGATTATTTGTTTCGTTTGCACATTTGTTGGGCCATAGGCCTCTTCTTTTGCTTGACAATATTGATTAACTAGTCACAAAGCCTTTTTAGTCTATATGCATATGCATTCGTAACTAAGCATTCATCAACCATTGTATATTTATCACATATACTATACATAAATCATATATATACCACATATGCTATGCATATACTTCACATATACTATATATAAACCATGTATATATCATGTATGCCAAACAAATATCTCAAATATACCACACATATGTCACTTATATGTACTACATATGTCACAAATTATCCATCATCTCATTATCAAGATCAATTCATGACAATCAAATGAATCACATAACCATAAATCATCTCACATATCACATAGTAAGCAATATTCATATGCACTAAAGAAATCATTTGATAATTATACTCACGTTTCTCTTTTAATTCCGACCCTTAACTTATTGTCTATCCCCTCCTTGTGGGTCTCTAATATATTGTGAGCCTAATATGGAAATATAATCGATTAATTTATGACTAAAGAAACTTAATGTGGCTTAAACAAATTAATGTGCATAGTTCATATACATATTTAGAGTTTTTCCTATGAGGCAGTGTAACCTTATGAGACTGATTAGCCAATAACTTTTTCTAGAATTGTCCAATTTATTTGATTCTTTTTCCTAATTAATTAACATATAATTATATAACATACTCAAATTTCAAAGAAATTGGAGAATTGTACAATTTTTGGGAGAATTTCCAATTATGTTATGTTTTCTACCCTTTGGCAGTTTTAGGGTACCAAATTTGGTCTTTCATATCTTACAATATGTAACTCATATTATACTGAAACTTGGTATATACTTAGATAGGTTAAAATGGAAAATGTTTTGTGTTTATAACTTTTATTATTTATGTCTCTAAGGTCCTCAAATTATAAGAAACATTTCACTAGTCTAGAACAGAGTTGGCTTCCGGACCCATATGACTTATGAAGGCCCTATCTCACTCTATAAATAAAATATTAAGGTGATATTTATACCCAAATTTATATAAGACATAAAAATATAAATTTCATGCTTTTATAAGTTACATAATCCATCTCTAAGAAGCTCAAAATGGCCAAACAAAGTTTTAGATCTGCCCAGTGCACTAAGTAGGCAGTTCAAACTATGGAACAATCATGATTGCATTCACCATAACTCAACATACATAAGACATATAAATCTAAAATTTGGTTTAAATATAGATAACACATGTACCTACAACTTTAATATTTTTAGCTTCCTAAAATGAAGGCTCTATTATGTTCAAAACCAATGAATACAATAGCTAACTCAACTAGGATTCACACCCGGACTGGTTCCAATAAGATGCCAATATATTTTCATATACACCAAATATTGTGAAAATATTTATTTATACATAAACATAAGACATAAAGTAACAACTTTCATGTTTTAAACTTTTCTAGAATCAGTTTCTATTGGTATCAAAATTGGGGTGTAAAATACTGCTACAACTTAACCCTAGCAGCTCAAACAACACTAGAACAATGGAGAGAATATTAGTTACCAAGAACGAACTTGAAAGGGATCAATTTGTTACAAAGCTTAAGTGAAATAAGGAAGAAAAAAAAGGCTGAAATGGTGGAAGAAGGGGAAGAAAATAATCTTAAGTGAGGGAGGTAGAATGGTGAGGAGGAAGATAAGGTCCACCTCCACCTCCTCACTTTTGTCATTTTCTCTTTTTTGTCATTTTCCTTCCTTTTTGTTTTTCTTTTGTTTCTTTTCATTTTTCTTCATTAATTCAATCTAATAATTTTTGTTCACATAAATTCCAATTTCATGTCATCCTCAACTAAATTATAAAATGGACACGTGCATTTCAGCATAATTAAAAAATACTCAGACACGTAGCTAGTGTTTGTCGTGAACTTGTCCCTATAAAAATACATATAAAATACATGTGTTCAAGTGAAATATATGCAAATACATATGTCCAAATGAAATGCATGTAAAAATGCATATGTGGGAAGTTGAGGATGTTACAATTCTCCCATCCTTTTAAAAATTTCATCCTCGAAATTTAATACCTAGAAATAGGTTTGGATATTGCATTTTCATATTTTTTTTTGTTTCCTATGTTGCCTCTTCTTATGACTGGTTTCTCCATAATACCTTAATTAAAGGTATTTCTTGGTTTCTCAGTTGTTTAGTCTTGTATCCGATGATTTTCACTAGTTGTTCGACATAACTCATGTCTTCTGCAATTTCAATGGCTTAATCCTTAAGCACATGTGTGGGGTCTGATATGTATCTTCTAAGCATGCTTACATGAAACACATTATGAATCTGAGCTATCTCTAGTGGTAAAGCCAATTTGTATGCCAATGGACCAACCTTCTTAATAATTTCATAAGGCCCTATGTACGTTGGGCTTAATTTACCCTTCTTGCCAAATCGAATTACCCCTTTCCGCAGAAATACTCATAGAAACACCTTTTTCACCCAACTCATATTCCATTTCCCTTCTATGCTGATTAGTGTAATTTTTCTATCTATCTTGTGCAACCTTTGGCTTGTTCTTGATAACCTTGATCTTATCCACTGTGTCTTGTACTATCTCTGGCCCTTCTAATGCATGTGCTCCTTCTTCATCCTAAATGATAAGGCTTCTACATTTTCTGCCATACAATGTCATATGGTGCCATCTGAATATTGTTATGATATTGATTATTGTATGCAAATTTTATCAATGTTATATATTCATCCCAAACTCCTCTGAATTCCATAGAACATGCTCTAAGCATTTCTTCTAATGTTTGTATAGTCCTCTTTGATTGTCCATCAGTTTATGGGTGGAATGCAGTACTGAAGTTCAATTTTGTTCCCAATGCATCTTGTAAACTCACCCAAAAACTTGAAGTAAACCATGGATCTCTATCAGACACAATGGACAATGGAATACCATGTAATCTGACTATCTCATTCACATATGATTTTACCAAATTCTCGAGTGTACACCCCTATCTGATAGGTAGAAAATGTGCTAATTTGGTTAATCTATCAATAATTACCCATATTGCATCATTTTTTATGGATTTCTTGCCAATCCATAAACAAAATTCATCATTATTTTCTCCCAATTCCACTCTGGCATTGGCAATGGACATAGTTTACCAACTGGTGCCTGATGTTCAATTTTAATCTGCTGACATGTCAAGCATTTAGAAATATATTCTGCTATTTCTTTCTTCATTCTTGGCCACCAGTAATGAGGTCTTAAGCTGTGATACATCTTGGTCATCCCTGGGTCCATTGCGTAGGGTGCATTGTGTGCCTCTTTCATTATTTCCTGGTACAAAGTATCAGTGTTTGGGACACATATGTGCAACATCAACATCAGTGTATCATCCTGCAAACAAAACTCTATATTGTTTCTCTGCTTTACCATCTCAATTTTCTCACACAATAGAGGATCTCTACCTTGTGCTTATTTGATCTTCTCCTTTAGTATAGGTCTGACTTGAAGAGTAGCTGTCATATCCGCTAATTTAGACTAACGTCACGCGAGTTGTTAAATCGACTCGTCGGTTTGATCGAAATCTAAATTTTGACTTTTATCGAAAAATAATGAAAATAATGGTAATTAAGTATGAAAAATATCTAATAAAGTGTTCAAAATATTTAAAGATGTTAAATTTCGATAAAGGACTAAATTGCAAATTTTGAAAAGTTTAGGGGTCAGTTTGCAATTTATCAGAAATTGAAGGATTAAATGGGATAATCATATATTAAATGCATGAATTGGGACATAAAATGAATATGGAGGCCAGCCACACCAAGTGGCAACCCTTAATTGGCCATATAACATGCATGAATGAGACATTTAATGTATATAAGCTTAGGTGTCCCATAATTGATTAAGTTTGTCATTTTCTCTTAATTGCCTCTCTTCTTCCTTATCACTTAAAAATCTATAAGACTTTTATCTTCCCTCAAACCAGCCCACATTTCTTGAAGCATAACCCACCAAATGGCAAAGTTTAAGAAGTTAAGTAGCATACATGCATTTAGCATTAATGAAAGCTTCTAGATTGAGCTTAGGTGTCCCCCCATTTTAATGACTTTTGTCATCTTCCTTTTGATTGTTTCTTCCTCTTCCTTATCCATTTTTCATTGAGGATAATTATGTTCTGTCAAACCAGCCATGTTTTCCCTTCTTCCTCCATAGCTAAACCTTGATTCTAGTAAAAGAAAGTGAGAAAAAGAGAGAAAAAGCATGAAAAATTCCATTTTCATGCTGAAGGTAGCTTAAGAGAGTAAGGAGAAAGAGAGATTAGAGTTTATGAAGTGTTAATAATCTGTTTATGAACTTTAGGAACTCAAAGTGACAAGGATCTAGCTCAAAGGAGCAAAGGAAAGGAGAAAGAAAAGTAAAGAGAAAGAAAAGAGAAAAAGAGTGGTTTGTGCATAACCTAAGGCAATAGCCTATTTTATTTTTTTTATTTGCATGATTTAATTATTTGGAATGTTGATGATTCTGAATTGATATTATTTTGTGATGAAAATCTTGGGGATGCATGTTTGCTAGACTTAGGATTTAATTTGGTAAAAATTGAATGTGATTATCTTGTATGTTCCTTGCTGGAAATTGATGAGCAGTGTTCACTTAAACTGTTATAACTTAATATCTGGAGTTCGGTTTTGTATGTGTTTTGTTGGTTTGGAAAGATAAGACATAGGAATATAACTTTCATTTAGACCATAAAACCTGAATATGTCTGTAATTATCCAGAAAAAGTCATAAAGCTCAGATATAAAATCTGTCCAGAAATTCTGGGCAGAATTGTTAATAATGAGCAGTAAGTACTTAAACTGTCATAACTTGAGTTCTGGAGCTTGGTTTTATGTGTTCTTTGTTCTGTATAAAAGCTAAGACATAGGGATACAAGTTTTATTTAGACCATAATATTTTAATATGTCTTTAATTTTCCAGAAAATTTCACAAAAGTTAGACTTAGAATCTGTCCAGAAAATTCTGGGCAGAATTATCAGTGACCAGTTAGTGTTAATATTATCATATCTTTTGATACAGAACTCAGAATTATGTGATTCAAGTTGAATATTAAAGATAAGATCCATATCTAAACTTTGTATGAAAATCATGTAACTAAATTCAGAACGGAACAGGACCACAATTAAGGTCCAAAACAGAGAATAGAATCTGCCAGTGACAGGGCAACATGTGAATTGAGAAATGAAATCAGTAAAATGATGAGAAATTTGTTATATTATGTAAATATTATTTTAATTGAGTGATTATATGATTATTTTGAGATATTACATGCATAAAAAAGTATGAAATTAATTGTTATAAATTTTAATGAAATTGTATAAGCCCTAGAACACCAAACTAGAACCAACTTAGGATAATTTGACATGCCAAATAGGGGGGGAGTATGATGAAAATGATTAAATTTATTAATGGTATGATTATCTACGCCGAGTTTGGAAATGTTATCTATGCCGGGTTCTACACTGTTATTTATGCCGGGTATGACATTATTATCTACGCCGAGTTTGACACGGTTATCTACGCCGAGTTTGGCATGGTTATTTACACCGGGTTTGGCACTTATATGCGCACATCATATTGCCCGGGTGGCACTCCTAAGTGCCTGGATGACAACTCTGTTATCCTATTCAGTGGTTCATAGGTGTCCTGGGCATAAATGAAAACATAAATAAAGAAGTTATGGAACATAAAAGAATTATTGAAAGTAAAACGGGAATTATGATTTGTGACATGGATAATAAAAATGGAATTATGAATTGTGGCATGGATAAAAAGAAGGTTTAGTGTTATACAATAAGGTGGTAATAAAATAAATAAGTATGAGATAATATAATATAATTTGATGTCTATACATGCTAAAATACCATGATTTGCATGAGAATGATGATTTGATTATGTTAAACAAAATGAGATACAATAAATTGATGTTATGCATACTAGAATATTATGAAATGTATGTTTGCATGATTTGATCATAAATTTTTATATGACAATGCATGTGACATTAAAATAGTTTATTGCCTTATCTATATGCACCACTAAGCCAAGAGCTTAGCGTGAGAGTTTTCTCACGCAGATTTAGTAAAGAATAAAAAGAAAATAGTAGACAAAGCCATCGGTGACCTAATCCAGTAAAGTAGCCTGTTGCACACGTCATGGGTTACACAACTTTTGTGTATTATTTTGTAAATTTTATTTTGTAGTATTTCTAAAATAAACAGTATGTTTTGTAAAAAACATATTACTATATAAAAAGGTAGTTTAACTTTTATGTTATATTTCTTTTATAAATGCAAAGTAAATAAATAGTGAATATTGGAAATGAAAAAAAAATGTACAAGTGATTTTGCTTTATATATAACTTATATAATGATATTTTAATTGATGAAGTCAGTTTAGCACACCCTCATTTGGGCACGAGCCACTGGGGTGAGAGGGTGTTACAGTAACAATCAATGATCCTCTATCATGCATATTTAATTCAACATTCATAGATTGTAATTGAATCAAATATGGAAAAGATGATGCTTGTAAGTGAGCTATACTACTACAGGATTTCCTGCTCAGTGCATCTGCTACTACATTGGCTTTCCTTGGATGATATTCAATTGTGCAATCATAATCATTCAATAGCTCTAACCATCGCCATTGCCTCATGTTTAACTCTTTCTATGTTAGTAAGTAACCCAAACTCTTATGGTATGTGAAGATCTTGAATGTCTCACCATATAAATAATGCCTCTAAATCTTCAATGCAATACAATTGCGACAAATTCTAAATCATGCACTAGATATGAGATCTCATGTGGTCTCAATTTTTTGGATGCATAAGCTATCACCTTGCCATGCTGCATCAATACACATCCCAAGCCTAGGTGAGAAGCACCACTATATACTGTAAATCCACCTGTACCTGAAGGAATAGCTAACACTGGTGCCGAGGTTAACCTCTGTTTTAGCTCCTCAAAACTCCTTTGGCATTCTGGAGCCCATTTGAAAGGCATATTCTTTCTAAGTAATTTAGTCAAAGGGCTAGAAATTAAGGAGAATCCATCAACAAATTTGCGATAGTATTCGACTAAACCTAGAAAACTACACACTTCTGAAACATTTTTAGGAGCTTCCCAATTTACCATGGCCTCTATTTTCTTTGGGTCTACCTCTATGCCCTTGCCTGATACCACATGTCCAAGAAACATCAAATGATCTAACCAGAACTCACATTTGCTTAGTTTGGCATATAATTTTTATCCCTCAAAGTTTGCAACACGATTCTTAAATATTGTTCATGTTCTCCGTTATTCTTTGAGTACACCAATATGTCATCAATAAATACTATCACAAACTTATCCAGATATGTTTGAAACACTTTATTCATTAATGCCATAAATGTAGTTGGAGCATTAGTTAACCCAAATGGCATTACTAAAAATTCATAATGTCCATACCTAGTTCGAAAGGCAGTCTTTAGAACATCTGCTTCTGCTACCTTCAGTTGGTAATAGTCTGATTTCAAATCAATATTGGAGAATATTTGGGCTCCTTGCAATTGGTCAAACAAATCATCTATTCTAGGTAATAAATATTTGTTCTTCACTGTCATTTTGTTCAGTTGCCTGTAATCAATGCACAATTTCATTGTTCCATCTTTCATTTTAACAAATAATACTGGAGCTCCCTAAGGTGATACATTAGGTCTGATATACTATTTATCAAACAACTCCTGCAATTGGGCCTTCAGTTCTTTCAACTCATCTAGGGCCATTCTGTAGGGTGACATTGATATTGGTGTTGTTCCTAGTATTAGTTTAATAGTGAATTCTATCTCTTTATTTGGTGGTAAACCAAGTAGATCATCTAGGAATACAGCAGAAAATTCCCTCACCACTGGTATATTTTCAAGCAAGCTATCAGTGGTTCTAGTATCAGTCACATATGCCAAATATGCTTCACATCCTCCTTTGATCATCTAGAGTGCTTTTACAGCTAAGATTAGACATGTAGGCGCAAGTTTTCTTTCAGCCAAAAATACAACCCTTGGTTGGTTTGGTGATTCTAAAATTACTTCCTTAGTAAATTTACTATTTCATGATGTCTAGTTAACCATTCCATTCCCAATATCACATCAAATTCATATAGCAGTAATAAGATCAAATAAGCTATTTATTTAGCTTTATCAATGAATATCAAGCAATCATAACAGACATTATTCACAACTACTACTATTCCCAATAGAGTACAAAAATATATCATACTCATATTTCAAAGAAATTGGAGCATTGTACAATTTTTGGGAGAATTTCCCATTGTGTTATGTTTTTTGCCCTTTGCTAGTTTTAGGGTACCAAGTTTGGTCCTTCATATCTTACAATATGTAACTCATATTATAATTAAACTTGGTATACACTTAGATAGGTTAAAATGGAAATTTTTTCATGTTTACAACTTTTATCATTTATGTCTCTAAGGTCCTCAAATTATAAGAAACATTTCACTGGTCCAAAACAGACTTGTCTTTCAGAACAGTATGACTTGTGAAGATCCTATCCCACACTATAAATAACATATTAAGGTGATATTTATACCAAAATTTATATAAGACATAAACCAATAATTTTAATGTTTTGATAATTTACATAATCCATCTCTAAGAAGCTTAAAATGGCCAAACAAGTTGTTGGATCTTAATAGTGCACTAAGTAGGCAGTTCAAACTATGGAACAGTCATAGTTGCATTCACCATAATTTAACATACACAAGACATATAAACTTAAAATTTTGGTATACATACATATAACACATGTATCTATAACTTGAATTTTTTTAGCTTCCTAAAATAAGGGCTCTATCATATTCAAAACTAACAAATACAGTAGCTAACTCAGCTAGAGTTCACACCCAGACCAGTTCTAATAAGATATCAATATATTTTCATATAAAATAAATATTGCAAAAATATTTATATATAAATAAATCTAAGACATAAAGGAACAACTTTCATGTTTGAAAATTTTCCAGAATCAGTTTCTATTGGTATCAAAATTGGGATGCAAAATACTGTTGCAACTTAACCCTTCTTAGAGGAGTGCTCTAAAGACAATCACCTTTAGCACTTATTGTACAAATTTATTTGATTAATAAAATGCTTTTTCATTAATTTGATGTTCATTTGATATATGAATTGATAAGTGATCTTAAATCAATTAATGAAGTCCTTGATACATAACATAACATGAAGGAAATCATGATGAGATCATGATATTGAGATTCTTATCATGTGTAATTATGTTAGTATCAAATTTATCCTTAGTCATAGGATTAATGAGATGAGACATTATTAATCCAGACAGACTAGCACATGTTACACTCCTTGATTGGATCGAGTAGTAGATCTCATAATCTATAAACATGAGATGTTTAGAGTTAACATGTGGATGCTTGCTAAGTGTAGCTAAGTACATTGGATGACCAACTATGAGATAATCATATGGATAATCTATTCAAATGTCAATGATAGTCTCATCATAGCAATGGTTCAAGTATCCTTAGACTTGAGGTACTGAAGGATATCTTGAATATTGATTTTTTATTTTGACACTATTCTTTGTTGCCTCAGAGAGGTAGCTCATAGGGTGGTGAATGGATATAGCTTCAGGTATTCGAAGGTAATTGGGTAACCAACAAAGGATTCACCACTCTTGATAGAAGGAGTGTATAACCATGGCCTCTTGTCCTGGTCATTACTCAGGAATCTCTGGCCGGAGTGGAAATGTCATAAAGATAGTCTTCGATGACATATCTAATAGAGTAATGAGCCTCAAGGACAAGAATTAACATTACTTGGACTAGACGTGACGTAGTCAGTCTAGTGGGAGTTGACATATGTCCATAATCTGAACGAAGTGGGGTATAGAATGGTGAAAGGAATAATTGCACATAAATTATCTATGGAAAGGTTCGTAGTCAAACCACTGACTTTCCGGTCAATTAGGGGTCATGATGTGTTGCTAGATACCGCTCGTGACCTGCTTAAATTAATTGTTAATTTAAGTGGCCGACATAACTGGGAACCTAATGGGTCACACGCATTAAAGATATGGAGAATGAGTAAAATGGTCTTGGATAGGATCCAAAATATGAGAGAATTATTTTAGGATGGATCGCGATGAGATCGCACAGAAAAATCGTTCGGGAGTGTCACGGACCTGTGCGGGCTAGGCAGGCTGCTGGCCAGCCTTGCAGGCCAACTGGGCTACCCTGCAGCAACCCGCAGTAGGCCCAGCTTGCCTGCAGCTTCCCATCCGTTGGCCAACAACTATTTTTGGCCTTAATTAGGCCAATTATGGCCAATTACTATTCATTTATTTCCATTTTCTCCATTTTTGACTTTTCATCTTATTTTTGAGTTTGATTCAAATAGAAAAGACATCAAATGGCAGAAAATAGATATAAAAATATTTTTTGTGAGAAAAAATATTTTTAAGACACAACAAAAATTCTCAAAAACACTTTCAAAGCTAGCACTTTGAATTTGTTCAAACCATTTCTCTTGATAGTTTCTTCTTCATTCTTTGTGTGGATTATCATTAGAGATATCCTAGTGTGGATTGTTGAGGTTTGCTACAACCCAACAAATTGAAGATTTGAAGAACAAATAAAAATGACAAGGTATAATTTTTAAATTTACATTTATATAAATTAGTTTTAATGGTACAAGTATGATCTTTTGTTTTGGGTTTTGAAAAATTTTATTTTTTGCTGCGTTTATGAATATGATTCATTCTTCCAAACCCAACAATCCTAACTGCTCAAACAACACTAGAACAATGGAAAGAATATTAGTTACTAAGAACGAACTTGAAAGGGATGAATTTGCTGCAAAACTTAGGTGAAACAAGGAAGAAAAGAATGCTGAAATGGTGGAAGAAGGAGAAGAAACAAATTTGAAATGAGGGAGGCAGAATGGTAAGAAGGAAGATAAGGTTCACCTCCACCTCCTCACTTTTGTCATTTTCCATTTTTTGTTTTTTCCTTCCTTTTTGTTTTCTTTTGTTTCTTTTCATTTTTCTTCATTAATTCAATCTAATAATTTTTATTCACATAAATTCCAATTTCATGTCATCCTCAACTAAATTATAAAATTGACACGTGCAATTTAGCACAATTGCAAAATACTCAGACACGTAGCTAGTGCGTATTGAGAACTTGTCCCTATAAAAATACATATAAAATGCATGTGTTCAAGTGAAATATATGCAAATGCATATGTCCAAATGAAATGCATGTAAAAATACATATGCGGGAAGTCGAGGATGTTACATTTGCATTTGCTAGCTAGCTTGATCATTTGTTTCATTTGCTCATTTGTTGGGCCATATGCTTCTTCTTTTCCCTTGCAATATCGATTAACTAGTCACAATGCCTTTTAAGTCATTATGCATATGCATCATTCACTGTCCATTATGTCCTTATAACATATACCACATATATACCACATATAAACCACATATGTATGCATATAGCTCACAATACTATCCATATACTATATATATATATATATATATATATATATATATATATATATATATCGCGTATGCCAAACATATACCACATATATCACAATTTATCCATAATCTCATAATTCACAAGTCATTTCATATTTCATATAGCAAGCAACATTTGTTTGTACTAAAGAAATCATTTGATAATCATACTCACATTTCTCTTTAATATCCAAATCTTAAATTATCGTTCACTTCCTCCTTGTACATCACCAACTTGTTTTGAGCCTCTTTGGAATTATAATTGATCAATGCATGGCTAAAGAAACTTAATCTTAATATGATACAAGCAAATAATTAATATTTGTCCTATGTTTTAATGTGACATTTCCAGACTGATCAACCTATAACTTATTCTATATTTATCTAGTTTGCTTAATTATTATTTCTAATTAAATTTAATATATAATTATATAACATATTAAAATTTTAGAATATTTTGAGAATTGTACAAGTTTTGGTAGAATTTCTAGTTGTGTTATATTTTCTGCCCTGTTTTCTTCCCTTAGGCAGTTTTAGGATACCAAATTTAATAATTCATATCTAACAATAAGTAAGTCATATTATAGTGAAACTTTAAAGAACTTAGATAGGTTAATATGAAATATTTTTCATGTTTACAACTTTTGCTAATTTTGTCTCTAAGGTCCTCAAATTATAAGAGACATTTCACTGGTTTAGAACAGAGTTGACTTCTGCACTAAGCAACTATTAAACAATCATAGTTCCATTCATCATAACTAAAAATCCAAAACACATATAAACCTGAAATTACAGCTAGATAACATATTTATCTAAAACTTTTATGTTTTATGTTTTATTAAATCAAACCTCTAAGATGGTCAAATAAACAAAAATAATAAGATTATTTGCTGGAAATCAAATTAGAATCAGTTTCACTCCAAGAATGATTTCTCTTCAAATACATCAAAACTTATAAAACTGTTTTAATGACATGTGTATAAGACAGTTCTACAAGTTTATGTTTAGAACTTCTCCAAATTATTCCTCTAAGACCATAAAAATTAAGTCTTAATATTCTGCCATAGTTAATAGTTAAAAAGAATAAAATAATAGTTAAAAAGAAAAAGAATAAATAATAGTAAAATAAATAAATAAATAAAATAATAGTTAAAAAGATAAAATAATAGTTAAAAAGAATAGTTAAGTTAATAATAGTTAAGTTCTAAGGGCCCCCGAGATAGAAATAATGAATCATAAATAGAATTCGGGTTCGAATTTACCAAAGATTTTTCACTTGATTTGTGGTAGAAACTTTAAAATAAAATGAAGAAATGAAGGGAAGAAGAAGAAGGAAAAAAAAAAAAAGAAGTGTTGGTAGAAAAAATGGGAAACATGGACTTTGACTAAGCCAACACCTTATCTCTTTTTTTTGTCCGTTCCTTTCTTTTCTTATTTTTACTTTTATTATTATTATTATTATTATTATTATTATTATTATTATTATTATTATTATTATTATTATTATTATTATTATTATTATCATCATCATCATCATCATCATCATCATCATCATATACACATACATACATACATGCATGCATGCATGCATATATATACATTTATCTTATTTTACTAGCCAATGCAAATATAATTTAATCACTTATTTTAATTTAATTAAATTAATCATGTCAATTTTTTATTAATTCAATCTAATATATTTATTCACTTTATTCTCAAATTTATGTCATTTTCATCTAAATTATAAAACACTCATGTGCATCTCGGTACAATTGTAAAATACTTTAAAATAAACTAAGTACATATCATGAATTTATTCAAATAAAATTGCATATTATGCATGTGTTCAAGTGAAGTATATGCAAAATGCATATGCTCAAATGATATGCATGTAGAAATGCATATAGAAAAAGTCGAGGATGTTTCATATCCTCTATCAACATAAGCTTAACCAAGCTTCTCAAGTCAATGGCGCTCCAGCACTAAAGCCACATTGACTAAGTAATATATCTCATATTCTACGGTAATATTCACCCCCATAATGGTATGTTATTATTCTAATTCTAGTCCTAGGTTAAAGTAATGGGCATATTTATTTCAAAACTAATCCCATATTTTATATCATTACCATCATCACATTTCATTTTTTTTCTTTCTTTTCTTTTTATCACATAATTCCATGCATTCTTTGTAATAATTATCTCACAACTATATTACATAATTCCTAACATCCATATAATTAACATTTTGTGGCAACATCAATCTTAATATATATGTATGTATAAAACTTATTCTACCTTATTTTTTTATATTCTCTTTTATATGCATCCATTCTCTTAGGTTTTTATTATACATACTTCACTTTTATCCTTTTATAACATAATCATATTATTGTCATTCATGTCATATAATTAAATATTTACTATTCGTGTGAATTATAGTACAAAATCCAATTCATGATATATAATTATAATTATTTTATTTTATTTCCAAAATTTAATCCATAACTATAAAGAAAAAACATGTATTTCTCTTTCTTTTATTATTTAAACCATAAAATATTCAACCATGATTTTATTTCCACATCATTTTCATGGGCCTAATAACTCATTTGATTTTTCATATACTTAATTTGAGTAAAATTCACATTATAATATTTAACCCAATATAACTTATATATTTTAATTTTATCTTTTAATTTTTCCTATTTTCGGCAGAATTTGTGCCTTATTTTGCCCCTGAATTTTAACCTAGTTTCCACCCAAATTAGATTAAATTATATTAAAAAAATTATATCTTAAGATCTTAGCTTTAATATGCAATTGGAATCACTTAGTTCTAAGTTATGTAGCAAAAGATATACTTATTTAAATACTGACTGCTCATTAAAAATCCTGCCCACAAATTCTGGACAGTTGGCTAATCAAACATTTATGCCCAATTTAGGGATTGCTATGATCAAAATTAGATTTATTAACTTTATGAATGTTTTAGCTCTATGTATTAAGTTTCAAACTCAACCAAGGATAGTAATCTAAATTCTAGAACTTAAGTTATAAACTGCTCCCTAATAATTTCCATCAAAAGAATACAAACAATATAATTTATATCTAATCGAGTAATGAGTCTCATAGATAAGAGCTAATATCATTTGGACTATATGTGTTGCAGTAAGTCTAGTGGGAGTTGACACATAGTCTATGCTCTGAACCAAATGAGGTATAGCTTGGTGAAAGGATGAATTGCATGGTAATTGTCTATAGAAAGGTTAAAAGTCAAACCACTAACTTTTTGGTTGAAAGGATGAATTGCATGTTAATTGTATATGGAAAGGTTAAAAGTCAGACCACTAACTTTCTGGTTAGTTGGGTGGTCATGACGTATTGTTGGATATTGCTTCGGATCTGCTAAGTCAAGGGAAATTGATGAGAAATCAATTATGGTTCAAAAATGTTTGACTCATAGAATCCTAATTAGATTAGGATTCCTCCCGAGACTTGAACTATCAACATGACTAGAAAACTTATTAAGTGATATGCATAGAGGGAATAAATAAAATGAGTCTTGCATAAAATCAAAGTGAAATAAAAAGAGAATCGAGCCTTTTATAAGAATTATAAAAATGGGTTAAATCCAATTTGGTTTAGGATTGTTGACTTGGTCAACATTGAGCCATATACCTTAAGGAAATGGGCTCATTAGGGCTTTTCCTTTTCCAACCCTAAAAGGATTAGAAAGAGTATAAATACTCATTTTATTCAATTTCATGGCTACCTCCTTAAGAAAAATAAAAGTTATTTTTCTCCTTTTCCTTTTCTCTTTCATAAGACAAATTTCTATAGCTAGTACTTTGGACTTTGGACTTTGGACTTTTGTCACCCCATCTTCTTGGAGGTTTTCTTTTTCTTCCTTCGCATGGACACACTTAGAGGAAATCCTAGTTTTGGACTACAACCAAACAAAAAAGGAAAAGCTCACAACTTGGAAGCTCAAGAGTTACAAACAAAGGTAATCAACTTCTCCTATTGATTGGTTCAATCTAATTTTAAATTACATAGGACATTCCATGGGTTTTGGTTTTGATTAGATTTTATAATTTCGTTGCCATATGTTTGAGATGCATGTTATTAACCCAATATTATGCACCTAAAACATGAAAGAACTCATTAAAAATCTTTTTTCATCATATATCTCTAACCTCTAGTTTCTCTTTCTACAAAGTCTAAAATCTCTCTATTCAAAACCAAACACCAAATGAGTTTTGAACCCTATATTTCTTTATAGAAAAGTGTAGAGATGAAGAAAGGAATCTCACATTCATTTTTTTCTTTCATGGCTAACCCAAAGAGAGTTTCTCCCTCTTATTTTCAAGTTTATTTTCCACTTATAAGCTTTCCTTTTGCTTTCCAAGGCTTCCTTATGCATGAAAATGGCATTTTCCTTGCTTTTCTCTTTTTCTCTCACTAGAAAAAGGTTGGCCATGGAGGAAAGATGGAAGAATGTGGGAGATGGTTTAAGTGCAGAAAATTAGGTCAAAGAAGATGAAAAGGAAGGAAGAAGAAGGAAAGAAAAAGAAAAGAAATAAAATTTCAATGGTAAAAATCTAGATATTTATATAATAATTTCATATTAATCTTCTTTTACCAAAGGTGGACAGCCATTCAAAATTAAAATTTCCAAAGTTATTCATTTAATTGGCAAATATTCCAATAGTTCTTAATTTTTAATAAATTGTGAATTTGCCCCAAAATTTCTAAAATTTTGTATTTAGGTCCTTCACCATATTTTAACATATCTAACCCATAAATTACTTTATTAATTATTTTTCAAAATTATTTATCATTACTTTAACTTTTCTTTGGTAAAAATCTAAATTTAGACTTTGATCAGACTAACGTATCAATTTAGCGATACACGCGACTTGAATCCTAGATTAGCTCATATGACATAACTACTTGTGTTTTTGCATGTTTGAGATGAAATTGCATGTAAAATTATGACTTTAATGAGTTAAATTAAGTGAATTGCATGTGGTATTTAGTTTGTTAGAGATGATTAGGTGTTCATGCAAAATTATTGAATTAATTGATACATATGTTAATAGAGTGTGCCCTAAAGTGGTTAAGAATGTTTGTATTTGTGGTATAATATGTGAGCTAAACCATGAATATGTATTTTTGTATGTTTTGAGAATGATTGGAATTAGTTAGGTTTTCCTTTAATGTCCATTCATATCGGCTGAATGCTTGTTTATACCCCTTTTGTCTCCCTATATCTAGTTTGGGCATTCTAAAAACAAAATAAGGGTGAGTAATACTTGAGATGGTGAATATATGAAAGAAAAAAAAAAGTGTATTCTTATGAAGTGAGATAGTAAAGAAATATGGTGATGACCATGATTTGCGTAAGAACAATTATGATTGTCTTCATTAATTGAAGTTACAAAATAAATTTGTTTGATTAAAGCATGTGTTAACATTTTGCATGGTTGATATGATAACAAGTATGCATGAGTTGCTTATGCTTTATAGTTTATTACCAATTTGCATGCACCACTAAGCATTAGTACTTAGCATGGGAGATGTTTGTTTCTCTCACATTGTTGTAGAAATTAATACCAAACATAGTAGCTAGATTGTAGATAAAGATAGAGACTATAGTTTTTTAGTAGCTAGTGAAGTAGTCAGGAATCCCTCATTGTGGGTGATTACATATTTTTGTACTTTTTCATTTTCAATTTCCATTTTGAATGTACATGTTCAAAAGAATCACGCAAGGAATTTGTAAAATATGTTGCACACTTTATCTTTTGTAATGAACAAATTACGGAAAATCCCTCTACGGTTTTAACAAATTACAGCTAGAAATAAAATATTTTAAAAAACTAACAGTTACTTTTCTATCGTTTGAGATAATGCCTATTTATTTGATACTGTATGAATTTTAAATATTTCAATGCAATATAACATATGATTTTTCTATGTTTGAGATGTTTTTGTGCCAATTCTTTAGGGTTTCATATAAATTCTAGTGACCTTTTATAAGGGTTTAGGGCATTTTCTCATTACCGACAACTGTAATTGCAGAGCAACCATTACATTTAAGCCACAATATTCCTAATTGTTATCCCAAACAATATTTTTGTCAAAGGACATGGAAGTAAATTTTTAGTTTTTAAAAAGCTTGTTTCTGGTTGTAATTTGTTAAACCTCATATGTTTTTTTTTTGTAATTTATTTGTTGTAAATTGTGAATTTTATGTATATAAAATGTAAGTATTGTTTTAAGGCATAATAATTTTTTCATAGGCATTGATAATGATGTTTTGAACCATGGGAAGTATTTGGGAAAAAATGCATGCCTTCTGATATATTGTGAATATATTTTGATAGGAAGTTTTTTAGCACCCTCTTACCTGGCTATGGGTTCAGTAGGGTGATGGGTTGTTGCCTTAGGTCCAATAGCCTATTTACATGTTCACCATTTCCACTAAAAGGTGATTTTGTCATCTTACCTAATAAACAAGATTCACATGTGTAATATGATTCATAATCAAATGACCTTAAGTTACCATTCTTGGTAACTTAGTCACGCACCTCTCATTTATATGGCTAAGGCAACAATGCCATAAGTATGATCGTTTTAGATTATCTAGTTTTTGTCTTTTATTATTGATATTGAAGATTGAATATGACATGTCAAGAATATAAATTCCATTGTATATTGTATTGATACCATAAAGAATATCACTCAATCAAATAAATCAACTATTGTTATTTTTAGCTAAATGAAGCCCTTTGTGTTTAAACATGAAACATAAATAATTTCTTAGTTAAAATAAGAACATAAAAGACAAAAAATTGGTTGATCATAAAAGACACATGAACCACCTGTATGTTGATTTTGGTATTTTTGGTTAAATGAATCATGGTTGATTCTAAAGATTATGGAATACTTTTGAGATTTACTTGTGAAGTGGATGACTTTGTGTCTATGAACGTACATGATGGATGAATAAATTGAGAATCATAATTGTTAAAGGAAATGGTAAGTTTGTTTATGTTTAACGCTATTACTAGGACTAGAGTTAGGATAAATGGCTTACCATTAATGGGATTCAGTACCAAGTTGCCTAGGTTGGCCAATGTAGAGTTGGAATTCATATTTTAAAGGTTAATACTCAGGTGAGCTCCTTTAGAGATGAAATGTATGCACACTTATTTATATCTTAGGCAGGTGTTTTGAGGGGATCGGGTGCGAGCCGAAGATTTATTGATAACCTGTATAAATTTTAGTCCAATTTAGAGCTATTCGCCTAAGGTTTTCTTAATGATTTAACTTGTGATGAACATTGGTATAGTTGTATGTATTGATAATGCTTTAATTGTGAATTTATGATCTAAGCATGATGTTGAACCTTGAGGGATATTTCTGCCATTTTAATGATAAATAATTAGGAAACAAGGAATTTAACCACATTTGTGCTCTAAGTGCATTAGACATGTTATGTATTTCTAAAACCTTGAAGCAAGTTGAAAGAGAAGAATTGAAGTTCAAAATATTGAAAATAAGCAAAGAGTCATGTCCGTGAATCGAAAAGTCACGCCTGTGGTGAAAAATCACCACTCTTGTGAAATGCCCATGAATACATAGTCATGCCCGTGAAACTAGTAAGCGCAAAGATTGTTCATTCAAACATTCACAATAGTAAAGCATTGGCCCAACCATGAAGATTGATCAATTCACGCCCGTGAATGACCATTCATTTTCAGACAGAATGAGTCACGGCCAGAGTCATGACTTTCATTCACGACTATAAAGAACAGTCATGCTTATGAAGACTCAATCACATTTGTGAACCTAAAGAGAGAAACTTGTCTGACGCGAACGGGAAAGCAATTGAACGACTATTTTCATATTAAATGCACCATAGAACAACTATATTTGATATGGAAGTATAAATACAACATATTTATGACTTCTACAAAATAGAAAAACAATAATTCAATCTTATAATCTTGAATAGCTTTGTACATTTATTTGATTCAATAACTTTCATTATTTGTGATTGTAAAACTATAATTGCTCATAATTGCTTAGCATTTTAGTTGGTGAGTATTTTCATCTTGTAATCAATTACTTAAAAGTGAGTTTGAGTGAGTGAAACACTTGTGAGAGTTTTTGTGTGAGCCATAAAAAACAAAATGATTTGGTTGTTGTGTTAGCCATTAAAACAAAAGGATTTTTTTTGTGTTAAGTGTTAACCAAAAGAGAAACACCATAGTTGGAAGTGAGCTAGAAAAAAACTCCATTGTAACACTTCAAGTGTTAGTGAAACACCCAATCGAGATTGGAGAGAGGAGTAGGGTTTGTTAATACTCGAACCTCTATAAATTTTGTGTGCACTATATCCCTCTTCCTTTCACCATTTATTATTTAGCTTCTTTTTTCTTTAAGAAATTTTTATTTGCCAACCAATTCAACCCCCCTTCATGGTTATTATTTTGGGCAACAATAGGTATCAGAGTAAGGACTAGCAATCAAGCCAAAAATGTGCTAATAAAGATCAAACTATGGCCAACAAAGGATTTCATAGTATCAAGCCCTTCTTTGATGGAGCTAGCTATGCGAATTGGAAATTCAAGATGGAAATCTATCTTGATAGTAAAGGAATAGATGTTTAGGAGTTCATTCGAAAAGAATGAATACCTCCAACATGAAAAGGAGAAGAAGAAATCACTCCAAGGGATGATTGGACAAAAATTCAGAAAAGAGCAAATCTTAAAAACAAGAAAGCCATGACTATCCTAATAAGCTCTTTATCTCTTGAAGAGTGTGGTAGGATTCAATATTGTCTTACTGCCTACTCTATTTGGTAGACTTTGGAGAAATACAATGAAGACACCAAACAAGTTTATTCCAATAAGGTTTAACTTCTTGTCACTGAATATGAGCTCTTTAAGATGAAGCCAAATAAGACCATAACTGAAATGACAAATCATCTTCTTGCCATTGTCAGTGGCATGAGGAAGCTCAGAAAGCACTATAACTTGGAAGACATAAATAATAAGATTTTGAAGAGTCTTCCAATGAAAGATTATGGCTCAAAAGTTGTAGGCAGAGAAGAAGAAAATGAAGACTTAAGCGTGATCCCCACTGACGTGCTAATTGGAAAACTTCTCACTCATGAGATGGCTCTAGTAAGAGATAAAGAGAATGAAGGAGAAAAAGAGAGAAGAAAGCCAATTTCACTCAAAGCATCAATTTCCATACCTATAGATGAAGATCTTCTTAGTGATGAATAAATAATTGATGAAAGAGATGAGCAAATAGCCCTACTTTCAAGGAGGATCAAGAAATTGATCTTCAACAAATATGGCTCAATCAAGAACTATAAGCAAAAGGCTTAAAAATTCCCTCCTAGAAACTTTTCATCCAACAAAGGCAAGGAGGAAGTAAAATGCTATGAATTGGAGAAGAAAGGTCACATCAAATCAGAGTGTCCCAAGCTCAAGAAGTACAAAAGAAGACCAAATAAAGAAGATAAAGAGAAAGATCACAAAGCCATTTGGGATGACTCCTCCTCCTCATTCATTGAAGAAGAAGAGGAACAAGAGGTGGCTAACTTGTGCTTCAGGGCTATTGAGGATACTCCATTGATGAGGTATGCTCTACATCCTAACATTGTGATTATATATTTGATTTAATTGATGATGATGATGATGATATAGTTGAAGTCTTAAACCTTGAAACAGAAAGATACAAAAATAAAATAGAACTTTATAGAAAGAATAGCTCAAAGCTTAGAAATGATTTTAATGACCTTCAAAATGTAGTTAAATAGCTAAAAATTTCAAATGACTCTTTAAAAAAATCATTAGATAAAATTTCTTCAAAATCCTCAACAAATTATCTTTTAAAAGAAAACAATGCTTTGAAAAACAAAGTTGAGAAGCTTAGAAATTCTATTTCTAGATTCCACAAAGGGAATGAGAGTTTAGATACTTTAATTATATCACAAAGACCTCCCTTAGTGAGACATGGTCTAGGCTTCAATGGAGTATTATCATGCTCCTCATCTAAAACCATATTTGCTAAATCAAGCACACCACAAACCTCTACTATTGAGGTAATAGCCCTAAGGGCTAAAGGCAATGCATACACAAAATCCTCTACTCAAAAGAAGAGTAATCAAGGGTCACTTGGCTCAAAGCATGCACCTAGGAAAATAACAAAGCCTAAACATATGGAAAAATGGAAAAGCATATATAAGTCTAAACAATGTCACTATTGCATGAAATTTGGACATATAAACAAACATTGTTTTATAAGGAAGGCTCATTGAAAATCTTTTAGTGCTAACTCCCAAGGACCCAAGTTCATTTGGGTACTTAAAACCAAACCTCAATTATGGTTTTGTAGGTATGCCTCATATCCACATCAAAGCAAAATGGTTGGCTAGTAGATAGTGGATGCTCAAGGCATATGACCGATAACAAAAGTTTTTTCACCCATATTAAAAGGATTGATGGTGGTAAGATAACTTTCATAAACAATGCCAAGGATAAGGTAATTGACATTGGCTCGATTGGTTTAAATGGTGCAACTTTAGTTAAGATGTTTTGCTCGTTGATGGTTTAAAATACAACTTGTTAAGTGTAAGTCAATTATATGATAAAGGAAACCAAGTCACCTTTACCTCTAATGAATGTCTTGTAACCACTCTAAATAGCCAAGAGATATTCAAAGATATCTAACCTATGACACCCTATTAACAATCATTATATATGTACATTACATGAGTTAATACAATTATAGCCGATGTGTGCCAAAAAAAATTTTTTAATTTAATTTAATGACCATTCTATTATTAACACTTAATTAATTCTTTTTATTTTTTTAAAATTTTCAACAGTATAACGGCTATAAACTAACTATCCCACCTGCAATGCAAACAATTCTCAGCCTATTTTTGGGCACAAAAATACTCATATAATACAATATATTCTCCATTCAATCACAATTCGACATTTCATTCTTTACACATATAATAATTCACAAATATTCTTAATCATAAGATGTACAACATTTCATTTCTACAACTCCATATCTATATATACATATACATGTCATTCTTGATACTAACCTACTATTATTTATCTTTAATTTGTCAGCTCCCGAAATTTGAATGCTTGCTCCTGCTTTTCTACCTGCATGCAGTCAAAGAACTACGTATTGAACATTAATATGCCCAGTGGTGATTACTAATATAAAAATTTTCATCTACTTATACTTTCATAAATTCATACATGCAATAACATTTTTAATACACTATTCAAATTTTCTCTTTAATATATTTATGATTCTTTTTATCAATATTTTATTATTCTTTACCCTTAATTTACTAATTAATATTTTCATTAAATTTACCAATTTTTCTTAATTAAGTTTTTTTTTTGAACTTCCAATTCCTTTAAAATCCTTTTTCACTTTAATTCCTTAATTAACCCTTCTTTTCTTTATTCTTTTCAATCTTTCATTTTGTTAGCTACAAATTTCACTTTAATTCTTAAATTTCTATTTATTTACAATTATACCACTACTTTACATTATTTTACACTTTTGTCACTAACTATTTTATTTTTCATTCATTTTCCTTTTAACTACATAATTTTACATTTTTATCCAACTTACTTTTCATTTTTCAATTTTACTAATTTTGTCACTTTTATCACTTTTATTATTATTATTATTATTATTATTATTATTATTATTATTATTATTATTATTATTATTATTATTATTATTATTATTATTATACTATTTTTATCATTTTTATCACTTATCTCATTTTGATCGTAATTTTCACTTATATCATTTTTACCATATTTATGACTTATATCATTCTTTATTATTATTATAATTTTCACTTTATTCATTTTCCTCATATTTTCACATTTATTCATTTTTTATCATGTTTTTCACTTCTATCATTTTTACTATTTTTCCACATTTGCCCCTAGCTTCAATTTGATAGAAAATCTTTAGACCAGATACATGGGATGTGGACCCAAAAGTCTACTTGTCATATCCGCTAATTTAGGCCCAAGTCACGTGAGTTGTTAAATCGACTCGTCGGTTTGACCGAAGTTTAAATTTGAATTTTTATCAAAAAATAATTAAAATAATGACAATTAGGTATGGAAAATATCTAATAAAGTGTTTAAAATTTTTAAAGATTTTATTTTACAATGAAGGACCTAAATGCAAAATTTAGAAAGTTTTGGGGTCAATTTACAATTTATCAAAAATTGGAGGATTAATTGGGATAACTATCAATTAAATGCATGAATTGGACATTAAACGTATGAGTGAGCTAGACACACTAAGTGGCAACCATTAAGAAGCTAATTGATATAAATATCTAATGGGACCCCTCATTAATGATTTTCGCATTTTCTTCTTATTTTCTTTTTCTTCTTCCTTCCTTATCTCTTTTCATTTAGAATTTTCTGCCTTCCTAAACCAGCCCACGTTTTCACAAGTTCTTCCTTAGCCAAGCTTAGTTCTAGAAAGAGAAAATGAGAAAGCAAGTGTGAAAAAGAGAGCGAAAGGCATGGGAAATTCTATTTTCATAAGGAAGCTTGAGAGAGCAAAAAGAGAGAGAGAGAGAGGCTAGGGTTTATGTAAGACCACATCTTATGCAATTAAGTATAACCTATCCCTGTATCAAGTAATCACACATAGCAGACTGGAAAAGGCAAAATACCCTGTTAACATTGGTAGTAAATTTTTTTCATATCCTGTAATATCATTCAATGACTTTGCAAGTCAACTTTGAAGCTTTTGCCACAATACGATATATCACATATATTAAAACATAAACTTTGCAAATAAATATTTACGAGTTTCTTTCATTTATACATTTTTAAAACTCATTCCAAAATGACTATACATATTCAAACATGTAAATACAAAATGCAGATGACATATTTTCATTCTCGTGTGGAATGCAAGGAGAGAGAGTGATGAGGCTCGGCCAGCGAACTGTGCTAACATGTCTTTTATACGCTACTCAAAATGAGCTATCACTTTTCTTTACCTAAAAAATGATGCAAATTGATGAGTTGCGGCCCAGTGAGAATAACCATCAAATGAGCTTTAAAGTACCAAACAACTCATAGTAATAAATCACAAATCCTATACATACCATGTATTCCATTCCATTCATCAGTATCATATAAATATCAATAAAGTTGAAACATATAATCATTACTCTTTACATAAGAAAATACTTTGCTTATTTTATTTTGTTGTGACCAAGTTAAACAGACATTGCCTCGGGTTTCCATGTGAACATTTGCCATGTGAATATTTGCATGTGCTAGCTAGCTTGATCATTTATTTCATTTGCATATTTGTTGGGCCATAAGCCTCTTCTTTTTCTTTACAATATCGATTAACTAGTCACAACGCCTTTTAAGTCCATATGCATATGCACTTGTACTTAAGCATTCATCAACCATTGCATCTTATCACATATAACATACATATACGACATATATGCCTCATATGGCATGCATATACCTCACATATACTATACATATACCATGTACATATATCATATATGTCAAACATATACCTCAAATATATCACAAGTATACCATTTATGAGTACCACAAATGTCACAAGTTATCCATCATCATATTATCAGGGGAAAATCATGACAATCATATGAATCACATTACAAGCAACATTCATATGCACTAAAGAATTCAATCGATAATTAGACTTATCTTTCTCCCTTGATTCAGACCCCTAACTTATAATCTATCTGCTCCTTATGGGTCTCCAATATGTTGCGAGCCTAATATGAAAATATAATCGATTAACTCATGATTAGAGAGACTTAATGTGGCCTAAACAAATTAATATGCATTGTTCATATCAATAGTTAAGATTTTTCCTATGAGGCAGTGTGACCTTATGGGACTGTTTAGCCTATATATTTCTCTATACTTGACCGATTACTCTGATTCTTATTCCTAACTAAAAATAACATATAATTATATAACATAATCATATTTTAGAGAAATTGGAGAATTATACAATATTTGATTGAATTTCTAAACATGTTCTGTTTTCTGCCCTTTGGCAGTTTCAGGGTACCAACTTTGGTTCATCATAACTTATAATATATAAGTCATATTTCAATGGAACTTTACAGAAACTTATATAGGTTCAAATGGAACATTTTTCATGTTTACAATGTTTATCAATTATGTCTCTAAGGTCTTCAAATTATAAGAAATATTTTACTGGTCCAGAATAAAATTGGCTTCCGGACCAGTATGACTTCCAAAGGCCATAACTTAGTCTCTACATAACATATTAAGCTGAAATTAGTACCCAAATTTAGATAAGACATATAAATATAACTTTAATGTTTGATAATTTATAGAATTGATCTCTAAAGAGCTCAAATTAGACAACCAAGTTGCTAGATCTGCCCAAGGCACTAAGTAGGCAGTTCAAACCATGGAATAGTCATGGTTCTATTCACCATAACTCACACTTTAGAAGACATATGAACCTGAAATTTGGTATAAAGATCCATAACACATATATATACAATTTTTATGTTTTTCTATACTTTTAATAATGGCGGTAACATATTCAAAACCAAAGAACATAGTAGCTATCTTGGCTAGGGTTCACATCCTGACCAGTTTCAGTAGAGAGAGGATTTCTCTTCCTATACACTAAATCTTGTAAAACAGTTTATATATGCATATATCTAAGACATAAAGAAACAACATTCATGTTTTAAACTTTTCCAGAATCAATTTCTAAATGTATCAAAATTGGGGTTCAATTTAGTGCCTATTAATGAGCCTTAGCAACTCAAATCAACCCTATAACAATAAGAATTGATTACTTACCAAGAACGAACTTGCAAGGGATAAATTTGCTTCAAAAACTAAATGAAACAAGGAAGAATTAAAGTCTGGAATGGAGGAAGATGAAGAAGAAAATGGGATGGAGTGAGGAGGCAGAAATGGGGGAGGAATATAAAGCTAACTTTTTTTGTTTGTCTTTTTATCTTTTTCTCTTCTTTTCTTCTCTTTTCTCTTTTCTTTTCTTTTCTCTTTTATTTTATTTTTATTTTGCTTCATTTTCATTTTATTTTATCTATATTATTATTATTATTATTATTATTATTATTATTTACATATATTTATAATTCTATTAATTTACACAATAATACAACTTAATCATTTGGCCCGATTTAACTAAATTAACAATTTAAATGTTTACTAATTTTAATCTAGTCATTTTGTTTACTTTAATTTAGTCATCTTATTCAATTTATTTCTAATGCTTTGTCATCCTCATTTAGGTTATAAGTACATACATGCGACTCGATACAATTGCCAAATATTAGGACACGTGGCTAGTGCATGCCATAAACTTGTTTCTAAGAAAATATGTATGAAATGCACGTGTTCAATTGGATTATATGGAAGATGCATATGTTCAAATGAAATGCATATGGATATGCATGTGGGGAAGGTTGAGGATGTTACAGTTTATGAAGTTTTAATGATTTCTTTTATGTATTTTAGGAACTAAAATTGACAACGATCTAGCTCAAAGGAGAAAAGGAAAAGATAAAGAGAAGTAAAGAGAAAGAAAAGAAAAAAAAGGGAGGTTTGTACATAACCTAAGACAATAGCCTATGTCTTATATTTTTTAAGTTGCATGATTTAAGCATTTGGCATATTAATGATTTTGAATTAATAGTATTTTATGATAAAAATCTTGGGTATGCTTGTTTGCTAGACTTATGATTAATTTTGGTAAAAATTGAAGATAGTAAATATGTGTATTCTTTGCTGGAATTGATGAGCAGTGATTATATAAACTATTATAACTTACATTATGGAATTCAGATTTGTATGTTCTTTATTGGGTTTGGAAGCTAAGACATAGGGCTTGAACTTTTATTTAGACCATAAAATCCATATATGTTTATATTTTTCTAGAAAAATACATAAAGTTCAAACCTAGAATCTATCCTGGAAATTTTGGACAAAATTGTTAGTGACCAGTTAGTGTTGATTTGATCATATATTTTGATACGAAACTCTAAATTAAGTGATTCAAGTTGCATATTAAATATAAGATTCAGAAAAAAAAAATTGTTAAGAAGACCTTGTGATTTAATTCGAATGTTGACATGACCAAAATTAAGGTCTAAAATAGAGAATGAAATCTGCCAGTGACAGGGCAGCATATGAGTTAAGGAATGTAATAAGTAAAATGATGTGAACTTTATTATATTATGCAAATATTATTTTTATTGAGTAATTGTGTGATTAATTGAACCTTTACATGCATGAAAAGTGTGAATTTAAAAACTATGAATTTTAATGACATTAACTAAGCCCTAGAACACCTAACTTGAAACTAGACTAAGGATAGTTTGGCATGCCAAGTAGGGGGGAGTATGATGAAGACCATTAATGGTATGATTATTGAAGTTGGTAATGACACAATTATTGAAGCTGGTAATGAAACTATTATTGTATCCGGTAATGGCACCTGTATACGCACATCATATTGCCCGGGTGGTACTCCTAAGTGCCTAGATGTCAACTTCGTTATCCTAGTTAGGGATTCATAGGTGTTGTGGGCTCTAAAGAAGGATTGAAAAAAAAAGAACAATGAATTGTGATATGGTTAGTAATGATGATTTGATAAAGTAAAACAAATATGAGATATAATAATATAATTTGATGTTTATGTATGCTAGAATACTATGAAATATATGTTTACATGAAAAGATAGTTGGGTGTTGTGGGTATAAAGAGTTATGGAAATAAAAGGAATCATAACTTGTGACATGGTTAGTTATGGTGAATTATATAATGATGTGTTAATAAAGTAAAAGAAGTATGAGATAAAAAATATATATATATAATTTGATGTTCATGCATGCTAGAATATTATGAGATGTATATTTGCATGGAAAGATGATGTGAGCATAAATTGATATATGGCAATGCATAATGCATAGAATAGTTTATTGCCTTATTTATATGCACCACAAAGTTTAGAGCTTAGCATGGGAGTTTCTCTCACACAGATTTAGTGAAGAATAAGCAGACGATAGTAGATAACGGTAGCGGTGGCCTGATCTAGTAGAGTAGCTTGTATCAAATACTGTGGGTCACACAACTTTTGCATTTATAGTTTGAATTTTATTTTGTAGCATTTGTAAAATAAACAACACATTTTGTAGAGAACATGTAATTATATATAAAATGTATTTTATCTTTCATGTTATGATTTCCTTTACGCTGCAAAGTAAATAATAAATAATGATAAAAAAAATGTACGAGTGTCTTTTATTTATACATATATATGAAACGATGTTTTTAATAGATGAAGTCAACATAGCACTCCCTTATCCAAGCACGTGTTGGTAGGGTGAGGGGGTGTTACAGTTTTTGGTATCAGAGCCCGGTTTGGGTGGTTTTGGGATATTTAAAAAAAAGAAATGTTTTCCAAAATACCTATGACATGTGTGTACCTAAAATTAAGTATTAAAGTTGTTGTTTACTGATTGGGGCCATTACTTTTATGATATAGGTAGAGTATGGCTTCAGGGTCATCTCGAAAGTCATGAGCCTATCGAAATAGAGGCTTCATCGTGACCTAGTCTTTGTCGAGCTACTGCATTTAGATCCAGTACTAGTCCATCAAGGGGGCAATCTATTGCTGGCACAGGACAAACAAAGTTTATGAGAAACATGATAGATTTGTTATAGAGAGCATCACGGCTAGTTCCATCTGTTCTACAATTTGAGAGACTGAGGAAGTTAGGGCACCTGATTTTTATGGTAAATGGGAAGATGACCCCTCTATGGTAGAGTTTTGGTTAGAACGGGCAGAGAGAGTCTTTGATACGCTACATTGCACAAATGAGCAGAGATATGAATATGCAGTATTTTTATTGCAAAACCATGTATATGATTGGTGGCGGTCGAAGTCACATAGTTTAGAGGAGGCACCTGACCCCATGACTTGGGAATTATTTTTAGAGAAGTTCAAAGAGCAATACATTCTCCCCATTTATACAGATGACAAGAAAAGGAAATTTTTAACTTAAAAACATGGAAACATGCCAGTGTCAGAATATGAAAGCGAATTCACACATCTTTGCAAATATGCTGGTGGCATTGTATCCATAGAAGCTGATAAATGTCGACGATTTGAAGATAGATTGAGAGACCCACTCAAGCTACAGGTCTCAGCCCTACGCCTGATGAGTTTTCCTAATTTGTTAGAATCTACCAAAACAGTTGAGAGAGTTCTAGCAACACTATAGCCAACACATGATAGAGGGTTGAAGAGGCCCATATCACAGCCATATGGGGGGACCATCCAATGGCAAGAGGGCCAGATTTTTCAGTGGCCGATTTTAGGCTGGGGATTTTAGCAGACCTCCTTCTTATAGGTGGGGACAGCCCGCGAGATCTATTTCTTCGTCAACCAGTGCATTGACTTGGGAATTATTTTTAGATGATAGATTTGTTATAGAGAGCATCACAGCCAGCTCCATCTGTGCTACAATTTGAGAGACTGAGGAAGTTAGGGCACCCGATTTTTATGGTAAATGGGAAGATGACCCCTCTATGGTAGAGTTTTGGTTAGAACGGGCAGAAAGAGTCTTTGATAAGCTACATTGCACAGATGAGCAGAGATATGAATATGCAGTATTTTTATTGCAAGACCATGCATACGATTGGTGGCGGTCGAAGTCATATAGTTTAGAGGAGGCACCTGACCCCATGACTTGGGAATTATTTTTTGAGAAGTTCAAAGAGCAATACATTCTCCCCATTTATACAGATGACAAGAAAAGGGAATTTTTGACTTTAAAACATGGAGACATGCCAGTGTCAGAATATGAAAGAGAATTCACACATCTTTGCAAATATGCTGGTGGCATTGTATCCATAGAAGTTGATAAATGTTGATGATTTGAAGATAGATTGAGAGACCCAATCAAGCTATAGGTCTCAGCCCTACGCCTGATGAGTTTTCCTAATTTGTTAGCATTTGCCAGAACAGTTGAGAGAGTTCTAGCAACACAATAGCCAACACAAGATAGAGGGTTGAAGAGGCCCATATCACAGCCATATGGGGGGACCATCCAATGGCATGAGGTTCAGATCTTTCAGTGGCCGATTTTAGGTTGGGGATTTTAGCAGACCTCCTTCTTATAGGTGGGGACAGCCCGCGAGATCTATTTCTTCGGGAACTAGTGCATTAAGCACTACGTAGGTCTCTACCTCTACTAGAATGTCTGCATTGTGGTCATCCTCATCTGGGAGAGTGTTGGTGGATGACAGGAGCATGCTTGAGGTGTGGCTCTAAAGATCATATGAAAAAAGATTGTCCTTTATTATAGTATGGTAGAGGTTTGGGAAGCATTGAGTCGATACAGATGCAAGCTTTTGGGCAAGGCAGAGGCTGACATCGAGGGCAAGGCAGAGGAGACCGATCAGGGCCCAGTCAGTTTAGATCAGAGAAAGTTGAGAGGCCAGAAGGTAGTGGAGCTATCCCAGCCAGGGCATATGTTATGCAAGGCTGAGAGGAGCAGGATGCACTTGATGTCATAATTGGTAAATTCCTTCTCTTTGGCTCTGACATTCATGCATTAATAGATCCAGGGTCAACATATTCATACATATACACACCACCACCGAGTCGAGAGGGTGTAGAACCACAGGCTCTAGATTTTGAGATTTTAGTGACTAATGCATTGGGGCACAGTGTGAGGGTTAACAAAGTGTTTAAGGGTTGCCCAGTTAAAATTCAAGGTAGGCAATTCCCAACAGACTTGATAAAGTTACCATTCCATGAGTTCAATGTGATCTTAGGAATGGAATGGTTGGCTCGTTATGGAATGGTACTTGATTGTGGGAGGAGACAAATGATCATCAGAATTCCAAAATAAGATGAGATAATGGTGAGAGGTGAGAATAGAAGTTATTCAGCCAATGTGATATCAATGTTGAAAGCTCGAAAACTCTTCAGTAAGGGATGCAAAGCATACTTAGCATATGTTATTGATATGAAAAAACCAAGTTGAAGTTAGTGGATATACCTACTATGAGTGAATTTCCTGATGTGTTTCTAGAGGAGTTACCAGGGTTACCACCGTATAGGGAAATTGAGTTTGCTATCGATTTGGTACCCGACAACACTCTTATTTCCATTACACCATATAGGGTGGCACCAGCGGAGTTGAAAGAGTTGAAGATTCAGTTGCAAGAGTTGTTAGATAAGAGATTTATACGACCTAGTGTATCATTGTGGGGTGCTCCAGTGTTATTTATGAAGAAGAAAAATGGCACTCTTCGTCTTTGCATCAACTACAGGCAGATTAATATGGTGATTGTTAAGAATAAGTACTCTTTACCCAAAATTGATGATTTATTTGATCAGTTGAAAGGTGCAACCATATTTTCAAAGATAGATCTTTGATCAGGGTATCATCAACTAAAGATCAAGGAGTCAAATGTACCTAAGACAGCTTTCAGGACTTGTTATGGTCATTATGAGTTCCTAGTTACGCTTTTTGGATTGACAAATGCACTAGAAGTTTTTATTAACCTGATGAATTGAGTGTTGACGCCATATCTTGATAAATTTTTAGTGGTTTTTATTGATGACATCCTTGTGTACTCTAGAGACTGAGAAGAACATGATCAACATATCAGAACAGTGCTACAAACACTGAGAGAGAAGCAATTGTATGCATAGTTATCTAAGTGCGAGTTTTGGCTTGAATCAATCAATTTTCTGTTAGAGGAGTGCTCTAAAGGCAATCACCTTTAGCACTTATTGTACAAATTTATTTTATTAATAAAAGGTTTTACATTAATTTGATGTTCATTTGATATATGAATTGATAAGTGATCTTAAATCAATTAATGAATTCCTTGATACATAACATAGCATGAAGGAAATCATGACGAGATCATGATATTGAGATTCTTATCATGTGTAATTATGTTAGTATCAAAATTATCCCTAGTCATAGAATTAATGAGATAAGACATTATTAATCCAGACAGACTAGTACATGTTACACTCCTTGATTGGATCGAGTAATATATCTCATAATCTATAAACATGAGATGTTTAGAGTTAACATGTGGATGCTTGCTAAGTGTAGCTAAGTACATTGGATGACCAACTATGAGACAATCATATGGATAATCTATTCAAATTTCAATGATAGTCTCATCATAGCAATGGTGTAAGTATCCTTAGACTTGAGGTACTCAAGGATATCTTGAATATTGATTTTGTATTTTGACACTATTCCTTGTGCCTCAGAGAGGTAGCTCATAGGGTGGTGATTGGATATAGCTTGAGGTATTCGAAGGTAATTGGATAATCAATAAAGGATTCACTACTCTTGATAGAAGGAGTGTATACCCATGGCCTCTTGTCGTGGTCATTACTCAGGAATCTCTGGCCGGAGTGAAAATGTCATAAAGATAGTCTTCAATGACATATCTAATAGAGTAATGAGCCTCAAGGACAAGAACTAACATTACTTGGACTAGACGTGACGTAGTCAGTCTAGTGGGAGTTGACACATGTCCATACTCTGAACCAAGTGGGGTATAGAATGGTGAAGGAATAATTGCACAGAAATTGTCTATGGAAAGGTTCGTAGTCAAATCACTGACTTTCCGGTCAATTGGGGGTCATGATGTGCTGCTAGATACCGCTCATGACCTGCTTAAATTAATTGTTAATTTAAGTGGCCAACATAACCGGGAACCTAAAGGGTCACACGCATTGAAGATATGGAGAATGAGTAAAATGGTCTTGGATAGAATCCAAAATATGAGAATTATTTTAGGATGGATCACAATGAGATCGCACGAAAAAATCGTTCGGGAATGTCACGGGCCCGTGCGGGCCTGCGCGGGCCTGTCCAGCTTTGTGGGCCAGCTGGGCTGCCCAGCAGCTGCCCGCAGTAGGCCCAGTGCGCCTGCAGCTTCCCATCCATTGGCCAACGACTTTTTTTGGCCATAATTTGGCCAATTACGACCAATTACTATTCATTAGTTTCCATTTTCTCTATTTTTGACTTTTCATCTTGTTGCCCAAATATTAAGCCAAGAAGGGGGGTTGAATTGGAGTTTTAAAAATTTAACTTTAAAGTGCGGAAATAAAAATTAATTTTAGAAGGGATAGAGAAATTTGATACAAGGATTTTTATAGAGGTTCGGGTGTTAACAAACCCTACTCCTCTCCCCAATCGCAATTGGGAGTTTCACTAACACACTAAGTGTTACAATGGAGTTTTACAAGCTCACTCCTAACTATGGTGTTTCTCACAATGGCTCACACCTAACCCAGAAATCCCTTGTGTTTTAATGGCTCACACAATAACCAATTCCATGTAAACTTACAGGCTCACACAAACAACCTTTTATCTTGTATTTTACAAGCTCACACAAACAACCTTTACTTTGTGTTTTTACAGGCTCACACAAACAACCTTTCTTTGTGTTTTAAAGGCTCACACAACTAACCCTTACAAGTGTTCTACTCTTAGCCCAGAAATACCCAAAACTCATTTGAGTAATAAATGATTACAGCGAGAAACACTTACAAATCTTTATTGCTCAATAAATGATGAGTAAAACGATTTTCACAGAGAATAGATATTGGTTATGAAAGTATTAAATGTACAAATAGCTTGTAATAAGATTTTGATTCAAAGTATTTGTTATCCTCTTGTACTGAATGCATAAATGACTTGCATTTATACTCTCATGACTAATTATAGCCGTTAGAGTGCATTTAATACAAAACTAGCCGTTGTACCAACCTAAATAATTGCGCCTGACATTTTTCTCTTTCATCTTTCACGGGCGTGACTATGTTTGTCACGGGCGTGACTGTTCTTCCAAGCCGTGACTGAAGTGGTGACCTTGGTCGTAAAGCTCTCTAGAAGGTTTTGAAACATTGGGTCACGGGCGTGACATATATCTTCACAGGCGTGACAAACTTCTCAGCCGTGATCCAAGTGGTGACTTTGGTCGTGAAGCTCTCTGCATGAAATTGTCATGAAGGTTCATGGGTGTGACATTTAACTCAAGGGCGTGACTTAAATGTGCATTTCACGGTTTGTTATCTTCCTTCATGGCTGTGAACTTCAAATGTTGGTTTTGGTGACGATTAGCTTTTTCACGCGCGTGACACATAGGGTCACGGGCGTGAACATGCTACTTCCTTAATTTTATCTTTCAAGGATTAATCTTCCATTTTCCATTCTTGCTATTTTATTCCATACCCTGTTTAATAGACTTAGAAAACAAGTATGTTAAATAAAATATTGCTATTTTATTTGTTATCATCAAAATGATGAAAATACCCCTCAAGGTTTAACACATCTTATTTTGGAATTTGATTCAAATAGAAAAGACATCAAATGATAGAAAATAGACATGAAAATATTTTTTGTGAAAAAAATATTTTTAAGACAATAAAAATTCTCTCAAGAACACTTTCAAAGCTAGCACTTTGAATTTGTTCAAACCATTTCTCTTAATAGTTTCTTCTTCATTCTTCGTGTGGATTATCATTAGAGACATCCTAGTGTGGATTGTTGTGGTTTGATACAACCCAACAAAGTAAAGATTTGAGGAACAAATAAAAATTACAAGGTATAATTTTAACATTTACATTTATATAAATTAGTTTTAATGGTACAAGTATAATCTTTTGTTTTGGGTTTTGAAAAATTTTATTTTTCGCTGTGTTTATGAATATGATTCATTCTTCAAAACCCAACATTGGTATCAAAGCCTCCTTGTATACATTAAAATTAATGTTAATTGAAAGTGCAATGGGATTGCATGTTTTTGATGATTTTGGATCAATAGGTTTTGAAAAATTGAAATTAATTTGTAAAATATAATTTAAACATTTTGCTTTCTTTAATCTGATCATGGGATGATTAAGAATAATTATTTTGATTGAAAAATTATTTGAATGTGGTTCAAATAATTTATTTTGGATTTATTTCAAAAATGCCTAAAATTGTCTTGTTTATGAACATGTGTTGTTGTTTGGCTTAATTGAAGGGGCTGGTTCCATTTTTCTTGTAATTTAATTATGAAAAAATTATTTAGACATATTGAGAATATTTTTATTCCTTTGGAAGTGTCCAATAATTAATTAAAAATTATTTTAATTAATTGTTCAAACAAACACAAAAATGGGACTGTTTTAGCATACCCGGTGGGGTTGTTTTGTTTGATTTTTTTTTATGTGTTTATTTTATTTTCAGCACCTTGAAATAATTTTTATGTGATTAAAAATATATTATTTTGATGTTAGATGCATGCCAAAATTATTTTGCAAGCATTTGAAATTTTAAAAATTCTAGATATCAAATTAGTCATTTTGAGCGTCTAAGTGTGTTGGTTCATTTGTCTTAGTAATTTTGGCTTGTGCCAAAAATATTTTGATGAACTTGAGCTGACCTAAAGATAATTAGAATGATGATTTGATGTTCTGGAAATTTTTAGAATTTTTGGAAATTAATTTTGAATTAATTTAAGTTGTGTAATTGTAATTCTAGTGACTAGAAATTGGTATGTATATTAAAATTAAATTGTTTAATTTTAACATCATAATATTCTGATTTTAAGGAGAATTAATTTTGAATTATTTCTGGAAACATGGAATTTAATTTAATTTGATTAAATATTAAATCCACTTTAAAATGACATACAAAATTAAATTAACCGAAAGAACACATATAGGCAATTTCGATTCAAGTGTTGAATTGATTTACAAATTGAAATCCAAAATTGTTATTTTTATTTTTTGCATTAGATAATGCATTAGAGAATGCATGTTAGGGGTGTATGAAAAGACATGATGGATGATTATGGACTTAGGCCCAATGTGATTGAGCATGCATGAAATTATTTTGTTTTATGGTAAATAGGGTCTGCGTGTCCCTACCCCTTTTTCTTTCTTATGTATTTCCCTTCTCATCTTACTCCCCTCAAATGTAAATTGAGGTTTTCCATAATTTGAAATATGTAATTAGATTACATAGGATTAGGATAGAATGAAGATACAAAGGAGCAAGAAGCAAATGAGATGGTACCATAAACAAGAAGACTTAGAAATAGGAATTTGATTTTTATTTTGGGTTGTAAATTCATGCATATACCTAGGTAAGACCTAGTCAATTTCTCTTTCGCTCAAGAGATTGACTTTAGTATGTCCATAATCATGCCATATAGTTAATGTAACTATGTTTATATATCAATGTGATGAATGTATGATATATAAAAGCATGAAATAATAACTTGATGAGACTTAACAAAGAAATCCCTCACTAAATAAACAATTAAGTCTTATGCCTTCCATTAATATGGGGAGAACCAGAGTTCTTCTAAAGTTAGGGTTGTTGAGTTGCCTCAAGCTCATTCTATAAGAATATGTTCAATCCATTGAAATTAGATTTCACGATTAATGGGTTAGACTTAACCAATATTATTAACTTGTTGGATTTGTGCCAAGGTTAATGTGTATTGGAGATGAAGTTGGGTTTGTATACATGAGATGTACACATATCAAGAGTCGTTAGCCCAATGTATGTGCACACATCAATAAGTTGATAGCACAAGATTCGATAGTTGCATGAATAATGCAATTGGTATGGATTAGATACCTACCAACCAAACTAAGGATAGCTTGTTGAGTTGCCTCAAGGTTATTCTTAGCTAGTTGGATATCGACCCACTAGGAGAACTTCCATATAAGTTCTCTCGGGTTCATAGTGAGGGCTATGGATTCGCAATAAAATAGTGGGAGCCATAATGCGATTTATTAAAAACCTAATAAACATGCATTTTATGTACATTTTAGCATGTTCTATTTTACATCTAGGTTGTTAGAATCATCATCATGACACTCCCTAATTTTAACATGTTTGAATTTGCGATCGCTAATGGAATCAAATAAGTTGACTGGGCCCAAGTTTTTGGATTGGTTAAGGAATCTGAGAATAGTTCTCAAATTCGAAAAGATTGGCTATGTCCTAGATGAGGCACTCCCTAATCCCCCTGCTGCTAATGCTTCTAAAGATGTTCAGAAGGCATATCAAAAGCATCTCGATGATAGTGAGATGGCAAGTTGCATTATGCTTGCTACTATCTCAGCTGAGTTGCAAAAGAAGCATGAGGCTATGGATGCTAACTCCATAGTATATGTAACATTCAGTGATTTAGGCCCCGATTACGCGTGACCGTAGTGGGGTCCATTGGTTCAATCGGAGTCTAAATTTAAACTCATAAAAACAATGACTAATAATAAGGGAAAATAATTAAGGGTATTATTATTTGGGAATTAAAAAGATTTGGGGTAAAATTAGAAAAAAATAAAATTTTCTATGGACAAAATTGGTATTATAGAGATTGTTTGGGGAAAAAGTGTAAATATGGAGCAAGATGTGGAAAATATGGAATTTTTCAAAGTTTTAATGTTAATTAAGATTAATTAACTTAATGAACCAATAAGAATTAAGTTTAATTTTAATTAGTAGGACCCACTTCTTAATTTAGGTATAAAAGTAAAAAAGGAAGACAAATTCCACATTCTTCCATGTCTCTCTTCTTCATCTTTTCTTCGATTTTGGCCGTCCACTTTTCCATCCCAAAAGCCACCATTTTGCTGTAAATTAAGCTTGAAAAAGTGAGGAAATAAATTAGTTTTGAGAGAGGAAAAATCATAATTTAAGAGTTCTTACTACAAAGGTACCAAAGGAGCAAGAAGGAAGGAAGAAAAAAAAAAGGAAAGAGAAATATTAAGGAGAATTTCGGCCCACTTTGAAGAACACTTAAGATGAGTTTATTCTTATTAAATTCAACCTTTTTTCTTCTATTTGAGACCCATAATGATGATAGATGTGATTAGGTTTGGTAGATTGAGCTTATGTTGCAAGATTGGAATTAGAAATTTAAGTTTGTGATTAGTTGATGGAAGTGTAATTAAACTTTGAATTAATGATATTTGATGTTAGGTAATTATTTTATGGCTTAAAAACTGAAGAAAATATAATGTTGAAGGATGAATGAGGGGCTGCCATAGTTAAATAAATTTGGAAAAAATTGAAATTATCATAGAAACACCACAATTGGTGATAGATTAAGGGTGAATTGAGTGTTGAATTGAAGAAAATAAATTAGGAACTAGGATATGATTTTTGGGCAGCCATGACATGTGAAGAAGGAAGTTTAACCTTAGTACATTTTAGCTCAATTAAGGTGTAAAACATATTAGGAGCATTAGAATATTATGTAGACATGAAAAGCATTGAAATTGAATGTTGGAATTGAGTTATGGTATGGTTGTGTAGGAAAAATAAGTTAACAAGTGAGAGGCCCTCAAGAGGGTGACAAAGGCAAGGAGAAAGCTAGCAAATAAGAGAAGAAAAAAAAGGATTAAGGGAATAACCAATGCTGATTAGGTATGTGCTTCATTGATAAAAATTTTACATGTTGTTAATATATATGGAATTATATGTTAAGGTTTGTTATGTTTGTGTTTTTGAGATGTTATGTGTTTTGTTGTGACTTTTGATATTATATAAGGAAATGGGACCAAATGGTGTGAAATAATTGAGAAATATTAATATATTTGTAATTCTGGAAATTTTAGTATTAAAATGAATGAAAATGATGAATGTGGTTGAAATATGGATTGATGCTAATTGATGGCTCGGGTACAGAATTCTAGGAACAACTCTGTCTATTTTGATGATAACTTGAGTTATGGAACTCGTTTTTGTATGTTCTTTGTTGGAAATGAAAGCTAAGACACAGGGCTATAATTTGTATTTAGACTATAATATCTAATTATGTCTATATTGTCCCAGTTAAATGCACGAAGTTTAAACCTAGAATCTGTCCAGAAAATTCTGGGCAGAAAATTCTGTGATGATGCAGTAGTGCATTATTCATAACTTTTGATAGAAAATTTTGATTTATGTGATTCTTGATGCTTCTGAAAGCTAAGACAATAATCTAAAATTTTTTAGAAGTCTAGAACTTCAAATTCGAATTATATATGGGCTAAACATGAAGCCCAAAAATAAGTCTGAAATCTGCCATAGGTAAAAACATACAATATTGGGCTTTTTGCATGTGTTGTTATAATTATATATAATAATCCATGCAAATATTTACTTTGATGGTAATTATAAATGTTTAACAAATTATTTATGTATGAGATTTTATTGCAATAATAATGGAAATAAAGAACTAAAATGAATAAGCCTAATTATGATAGTTAAATAATGTTGACATTTTTGAAATATAGTGAATTAATATAAAAATAGTTAAGCCCAAAAACACCTAGTCTAGAACTAGATTAGGGAATAGTTTGGCATGCCAATCAGGAGATTTAAGGCACTCGGTGCCAAATATGAAAGTCGGTAATGACAATTTATAAATGCGCTCGGCGCAAAATTATTAAGCCGGTAATGACAATATAACAAAAGCCGGTAATGATATTATTATAAAAGCGCTCGGCGTTATATTATGAAAGCCGGGAATGACAACCCCGTTATTCCTATTAGTTAGTTCGGTTATAGGTGTTATGGGCATAGGTAAATAATAATAATAATAATAATAATAATAATAATAATAATAATAATAATAATAATAATAATAATAATAATAATAATAATAATAATAATAATAATAATAATAATAATAATAATAATAATAATAATAATAATAATAATAATATCAAAGTATGTGATTTTTATAAATGTTATATGAATTAAAGTTGTTAAATATTGAGTATTTGCTGAAAATTATTGATTTTATATAATTCTTTATTTTATGCCTTATTTATTAAATGGGTAATTAATATGTGAGAAAATATATATGTATGTAAAATTTTTATCATTGAAGCACCACTAAGCTATTAGCTTAGCGCGGGTGGTTTTCTCTCGCGCAGGTTTAGAAGGGTAGCCATAGAAAATAGACTGTCAGAAGAAGAAGGGTACCCGGAGGAAAGCAGCAAAAAGCTTTGGGTTTTATTTTTGGTATATTTTATTAAAAACTTTGTAAATTAAATTATCGTTTTTATTTCATATCATGTGTATTAAATATGTGAGTCACCATGTAAAAAAACATGATTTGGATGTAAATTAATGTACTTTATAAATAAATAAAATTTTTAATATTTGGGCTTGTATGAAATTTTATTTTAGTTTATGCAATATTTTCGAAAAAAAAAAATTTACTTCACTTCATTAATTTTATAAAACAGTAAGACGGGTAATACTCACTTACCTTGCTGAACTATAGTGGGGTAAGGGGGTGTTATAGTATACCATCTAAGAGAGCTTTTTGATGAGCAAGCACATTCCGAAAGGTTCGAAACTTCAAGGTTGCTCTTCCGCACTAAGATGGTTGAGGGGACATCTCTAGTGCAATATGCATTGAAGATGAATGGCTATATTGAGAGGTTGGCCACTTTGGGATTTGTGATAGACCATGAATTAAGTATTGACTTAATTCTAACCGGTTTGTCTGATAGTTATTCACATTTTGTGCTTAACTATAGGATGAACCAGATCTCTACCACTATTCCTAAGTTGATTAACTTGCTTAAAACAGCTGAGCCATCTGTCAAGAAGGACAGTAAGACTGTGATGCTGGTGGACTCTTCAAGTTCTAAAAGGAAGAACTTTAAGAAGAAGAAGAAGTCCATGAAGTCTAAGGGAGGCATGGCCAAGAAGAAGGCCAAGGAGATTGCTCCAAAAGGGACATGCTTCCATTATGGCAAGGATGGCCATTGGAAGAGAAACTGTAAGGCTTACTTGGAGTCCTTGAAGAAGAAGGCATCTGATGCTCCATCTACTTTAGGTATTTTTGTCATTGAAATCAATACTGTTTCCAATAATAATATATGGGTATTAGATACCGGTTGTGGCTCACACATATGCACTGATATGCAGGGCCTAAGGAACAGTAGACAACTCAATAAGGGAGAGTCAGACCTACGTGTTGGAAATGGAGCAAGGGTTGCTGCATTAGCTATAGGAACATATGTATTGACCCTCCCTAGTGGGCTTATATTAAATTTGGATAATTGCTATTATGTACCTGCTTTGACTAAAAACATTATTTCTGTTTCAAATCTAAAAAAAGATGGTTTCCTTTTAGCTTTTAGTAACAATTGTTGTTCTATTATGTTTAATGGAATTGTTTATGCTAATGGTACATTATGCAATGGAATATACATATTAGATATGTCAAATCCAATTTTAAACATCAATGATAATAAAAGGAAAAAACAAGATATGTTGAAATCATCTTATTTATGTCATTGTCGTCTTGGTCATATAAGTGAGAAATGGATGGCTAAGCTACATAAAAGTGGTAGTTTGGGGTCATTTCATTATTAATCATATGACACATATGAATCTTGTTTACTAGGCAAGATGACTAAATTACCCTTTAAGGGAAAGGGTGAACGTGCTAATGGACTTTTAGACTTAATACATTCAGATGTATGTGGCCCAATGTCTACACACGCTAGAGGTGGTTTCATCTACTTCATTACTTTTATCGATGACTACTCACGATATGGATACATGTATCTTATGAGATACAAATCTGAAGCTTTTGAAAAGTTCAAAGAATTCAGAAATGAAGTAGAGAAACAACTTGGCAAAAGTATTAAAACACTTCGATTAGATCGAGGAGGTGAATACTTGAGCTAAGAGTTTCTAGATTATCTTAGGGATAATGGGATTTTATCTCAATGGACTCCACCTTACACGCCACAACACAATGGTGTGGTTGAAAGAAGAAATCGAACCTTGTTAGACATGGTAAGGTCTATGACGAGTGTTGCGGAATTGCCTAAATCCTTTTAGGGTTATGCACTAGAGACCGCCATTTATATATTACATGGAGTTCCTTCAAAGTCAGTTGATGTTACTCAATATGAGATATGGTATAACAAGAGGCCCACATTTTCTTACATGAGAATTTGGGGTTGTCCTGCTTATGTGAAGCGGACAATGTCAGATAAGCTAGAAGCTAAGTCTGACTGATGTCTGTTTGTGGGATATCCAAAAGTATCATATGGATATCAATTTTACCACCCCTTGGAACAAAAAGTTTTTGTTTCAAGACATGTTATCTTTTTAGAGAGAGAATTCCTTCAAAAAGGAGATAGTGGGAGCAAAATTGAACTTGAGGAAGTTCAAGATGCTCAAACAGATGCTGATCAACTGCCTGAACCCGAACTTGTTACTCATACAGATGATATAACAGCTCAACCTTCTGAAGCACAAGAGCTTCGTAGGTCAAGTAGGATACGTGCTGTTCTAGAGAGATATGGATTTCTCATTAGTGAACAGAATGATGTATTGCTTATAGAAAATGATGAGCCTACAACCTATGAAGAGGTTCTGAATAGTTTAGAATCTGACAAATGGCTTCAAGCCATGAAGTAAAAAATGGATTCCATGTATGAAAACCAAGTATGGACTTTGGTTGACCCACCCGAAGGAATAAAGCCTATAGGGTGCAAGTGGGTTTTCAAAAAGAAAATTGACATTGATGGTAATGTGATTACCTATAAAGCTAGACTTGTTGCTAAAGGTTATCGTCAAAGACAAGGAATTGACTACAATGAAACTTTTAGCCCAATAGCTATGCTTAAATCCATAAGGATACTTCTAACCATTGCTACTCATTATGATTATGAGATATGGCAAATGGATGTGAAAACAACTTTCCTTAATAGAAATCTGACTGAGGATGTGTACATGACACAACCAGAAGGTTTCATATCCAAAGATGGCAAAAAGGTATGCAAGCTTCAAAGATCCATTTATGGATTAAAGCAAACATCCAGGAGTTGGAATATTCGGTTTGATGAGACAATCAAACAGTTTGGTTTTTTACAAAATCCGGATGAACCTTGTGTTTACAAGAAGGTTAGTGGGAGTGCAATCGTATTTCTTGTGTTATATGTAGATGACTTATTGTTAATAGGAAATGATGTCTCAACCTTACAATCAGTCAAAATTTGGTTATCCAAGAATTTCTCTATGAAAGACCTTGGAGAAGCAGTCTATATTTTAGGGATAAAGATCTATAGAGATAGATCTAAAAGATTGCTTGGTCTTTCACAATCTACATACATAGATAAGATGCTAAAGAGGTTTAGCATGGAGCAGTCCAAGAGGGGATATATTCCCATGACCCATGGGATTACTCTCTCAAAGTCTTTGTGTCCAAAGACACAAGATGAGAGGACACACGAGTTTGATTCCATATGCTTCAGCTATAGGATCAATCATGTATGTTATGATATGTATAAGACCCGATGTATCATATGCTCTGAGGTCACGAGTAGATATCAATCGGACCCTGATGAGGGTCATTGAGTGGCTGTCAAGAATATCCTTAAGTACTTAAGAAGAACTAAGGATGTATTATTGTTATATGGAGATGGAGATCTTACTTTGAGCGGACATACCGATGCCAGCTTCCAATCTGACAAGGATGACTCAAAATCTCAGTTAGGTTATATATTCACACTAAATGGTGGAGCAGTTAGTTGGAAGAGTTCTGAACAGGAAACGACTACTGATTCCACAACTGAAGCAGAGTACATTGCAGCTTATGAAGCAGCAAAGGAAGCAGTTTGGATAAAGAAATTCATCACAGAACTTGAAGTGGTTCCCAGCATTATTGATCCAATACAATTGTATTGTGATAATAATGGAGCCATTGCACAAGCAAAGGAGCCACGGTCTCATTAGAGAACCAAACATGTACTCAGGAGATACCATTTGATTAGAGAAATCATTGGTAGGAATGATGTAAAGATAAAAGGAGTGCCCACTGATCAGAATATTGTTGATCCTTTAACTAAGCCACTTCCCCAAAAGAAATATGAATCTCATGTACTCACCTATGGAATTAAATGTAAAGGCGATTGGCTTTAGTGCAAGTGGGAGCTTGTTAGAGGTGTGCTTTGAAGGCAATCACCTTTAGCACTTATTATACAAATTTATTTGATTAATAAAAGGCTTTTTCATTAATTTGATGTTCATTTGATATATGAATTGATAAGTGATCTTAAATCAATTAATGAAGTCCTTGATACATAACATAGCATGAAGGAAATCATGATGAGATCATGATATTGAGATTCTTATCATATGTAATTATGTTAGTATCAAAATTATCCCTTGTTATAGGATTAATGAGACAAGACATTATTAATCCAGGCTGACTAGCACATCTTACACTCCTTGATTGGATCGAGTAGTAGATCTCATAATCTATAAACATGAGATGTTTAGAGTTAACATGTGGATGCTTGTTAAGTGTAGCTAAGTACATTGGATGACCAAATATGAGACAATCATATGGATAATCTATTCAAATGTCAATGATAGTCTCATCATAGCAATGGTGCAAGTATCCTTAGAATTGAGGTACTCAAGGATATCTTGAATATTGATTCTGTATTTTGATACTATTCCTTGTTGCCTCAGAGAGGTAGCTCATAGGGTGGTGATTGGATACAACTTGAGGTATTCGAAGGTAATTGGGTAACTAATAAAGGATTCACCACTCTTGATAGAAGAAATGTATACCCATGGCCTCTTGTCATGGTCATTACTCAGGAATCTCTGGCCGGAGTGGAAATGTCATAAAGATAGTCTTCAATGACATATCTAATAGAGTAATGAGCCTCAAGGGCAAGAACTAACATTACTTGGACTAGACGTGATGTAGTCAGTCTAGTGGGAGTTGACACATGTCCATACTCTGAACCAAGTGGGGTATAGAATGGTGAAAGGAATAATTGCACAGAAATTGTCTATGGAAAGGTTCGTAGTCAAATCACTGACTTTCCGGTCAATTGGGGGTCATGATGTGCTGCTAGATACCGCTCATGACCTGCTTAAATTAATTGTTAATTTAAGTGGCCAATATAACCGGAAACCTAATGGGTCACACGCATTGAAGATATGGAGAATGAGTAAAATGGCATTGGATAGGATCCAAAATATGAGAGAATTATTTTAGGATGGATCGCGATGAGATCGCACGAAAAAATCATTTCGGAGTGTCACGGGCCCGTGTAGGCTAGACAGGCAGCTGGCCATCCTTACGGGCCAGCTGGGCTGCCCAGCAGTAGCCCGCAACAGGCCCAGTGCGCCTGCAGCTTCCCATTAATTGGCCAACGGCTATTTTTGGCCATAATTAGGCCAATTATGGCCAATTACTATTCATTAGTTTACATTTTCTCCATTTTTGACTTTTCATCTTATTTTGGAATTTGATTCAAATAGTAAAAGACATTAAATGGTAGAAAATAGACATGAAAATATTTTTTGTGAAAAAAATATTTTTAAGACAACAAAAATTCTCTCAAGAACACTTTCAAAGCTAGCACTTTCAATTTGTTCAAATCATTTCTCTTGATAGTTTCTTCTTCATTCTTCACGTGGATTATCATTAGAGACATCCTAGTGTGGATTGTTATGGTTTGCTACAACCCAACAAAGTGAAGATTTAACAAATAAAAATTACAAGGTATAATTTTAACATTTACATTTATATAAATTAGTTTTAATGGTATAAGTATGATCTTTTGTTTTGGGTTTTGAAAAATTTTATTTTTTGCTGCATTTATTAATATGATTCATTCTTCAAAATCCAACATTTTCTGGGTCATGTAGTTTCAGTAGAAGGTATTCGGGTTGACCATAGTAAAATTGATGCTATTCTTAATTGGAAACCACCATGAAATGTGATAGAAGTGAGGAGTTTCCTCATATTAGTTGGATATTATAGGAGGTTCAGGTAGGGATTTTCATCCTTAGCAACGACTCCTTTGACACAACTACTACAAAAAATGTCTGTTTTGAGTGGACAAATAAATATCAAGCAAGGTTTGATCGATTGAAGGCAATGTTGACTGAAGCACCAATTTTGACTTAGCCTACTTTAGGAAAAGACTTTATTGTGTGCAGTGATGCTAGTCATAATGGTTTAGGTGGTGTTCTTATGCAAGAAGAAAAGGTGATTGCTTACGCCTTAAGATAACTTAAGCCTCACAAGCTTAATTACCCGACACGCGATTTGGAGTTAGCTGCTATTGTTTTTGCCTTGAAGATCTGGAGACATTATCTATATGGGAAAAAGTGTTATATCTATATAGATCACAAAAGTCTTAAATACCTTCACTCACAGAAAGAATTGAATTTGAGATAATGAATATGATTGGAGTTGATTAAAGATTATGACTGTGTGATCGATTACCAGCCAGGAAAAGCAAATGTGGTTGTAGATGCACTAAGTAGGAAGATTTTAGCTGAGATACGAGTACAAACCACTTTAATAAAAAGGATTAAAGATGTTTAGAAGCAAAATGAGAAGTTAGTAAAGATAGCTAAGGCATTAAAAAGGGGAGAAAAACCTGAGTTTTTCTTGAAGGAAGATGGCACAATATTCTTCAAGAATGGGATTTGTGTTCCTAATATAGAAGAGCTAAAGTTTGATATCTTAAAAGAAGCACATGGAATGGTATATACCATGCATCCAGGTGGGAACAAAATGTACCAAGATTTGAAAACAGAATACTGGTGGTTAGGGATGAAGAAGGATATCATTGAGTATGTTGCTAAGTGTCTAACTTATCAACAAGTAAAAGCAGAACATCAATTACCCACGGGATTGTTGCAACCAATACCAATTCCAGAGTGGAAATGGGAAAGAATCATGATAGATTTTATGTTCAGCTTACCGGTGACTCAAAGAAAGCATGATGTAGTGTGGGTGATAGTGGATCGATCGACAAAGTCAACACATTTCTTACTAGTCAGAATGGATTACTTATTGAACAATCTAGCCAAATTTTATGTAAGTAAGATAGTGAGATTTCATGGAGTGCCAGTATCTATCATCTCTTATGGAGATCCCAGATTTACATTGCAATTTTGGAGGAGCTTACAACAAGCTTTGAGAACTCGACTCAATTTCAGCATGACTTTCCATGCACAAATAAATAGACAATCAGAATGGATTATCCAGTTGTTAGAGGACATTATGAGAAGCTGTGTGCTTGAATTTGAGGGAAGTTGGGATTGACATCTACCTCTTATGGAGTTTGCCTATAACAACAGCCATCAGACGAGCATAAGCATGGCTCCATATGAGGCATTGTATGGAAGAAAATGCAAGACACCAGTTTGTTGGACCAAGTTGAGTGAAAAGAAGTTGATAGGGCCAAAGTTAGTGCAACAAACAGAAGAAAATGTTAGAATTATCCAAGAAAGATTGAAATCAGCTCAAGATCAACAGAAATCATATGTTGTCCTTAAGAGGCAAGATATAGAGTATGTTGTGGGCGATAAAATGTTTCTCAAGGTTTTTCCATGGAAGAAAGTATTAAGATTCGGTAAAAAGGGAAAGTTAAGTCTGAGGTTCATTGGTCCTTATGAGATTTTGGAAAGAATCGGATCAATGACATATCGATTAGCACTTCCACCAGAGTTGGCTAAAATCCATAATGTTTTTCATGTGTTGATGCTAAAGAGATATAGATTGGATCCAACTCATATTATTCCAACTGATGAAATAGAAGTACAGACCGACTTGACAGACAAAGAGGAACTGGTGGTTATATTAGCACGTGAAGAAAAATTTTTACGAAACAAGAAATTTCCATTAATTAAAATGCTATGGCGGAATCATGCTACTAAATAAGCCATATGGGAAAGTGAAGAGATGATAGGAAGCAATATGTTGAACCTTGAGGGGTATTTCAGTCATTTTGATGATAACAAATCAAATAGCAACATTGTATTTAACATACTTGTTTTTCTAAGTCTATTGAACAAGGTATGAAATATGTTAGCAAGAATGGAGAATGGAAGATTAATCTTCAAAAGATAAAATCGAAGAAGTGGCATGTTCACGCCTGTGACCCTATGTGTCACGCCTGTGAGGAAGCTAACCGCTAACAAACCAATATTTAAAGTTCACGGCCATGAACGAAGACAACAAACCGTGAATAAACATTTAAGTCATGCTCGTGAATTAAATGTCACACTCGTGAAACTTCATGACAAATTCTTCCAGAGAGCTTCACGACCAAAGTCACCACTTGGATCACGGCTTGGAAGGTTGTCACGCCCATGACCCAATATTTCAAAACCTTTCAGAATGCTTTATGGCCAAGGTCACCACTTCAGTCACGACTTGGAAGAACAGTCACGACTGTGATACAAAGAGTCACACCCGTGAAAGATGAAAGAGAAAAATGTCAGATTGGTGCAATGGCTAGTTTCGTATTAAATGCATTCTAACGGCGACCATGAATTAAGTATTGACTTAATTCTAACTAGTTTGTCTAATAGTTTTTCACATTTTTTCTTAACTATAGGATGAATCAAATCTCCACCACTTTTCCTAAGTTGGTCAATATGCTCAAGACAGCTAAGCCATATGTCAAGAAGGACAGTAAAGCTGTGACATTGGTGGATTCTTCTGGTTCTAAGAAGAAGAACCTTAAAAAGAAGTCCATGAAGCCTAAGAGGGGCATGGCCAAGAACAAGGCCAAAAAGACTGTTGCAAAGGGGACATGCTTCCATTGTGGCAAAGATGGCCATTGGAAGAGAAACTGTGAGGCTTACTTAGAGTTTTTGAAGAAGAAGGTATTTGATGCCCCATCTACTTCAGGTATTTTTGTCATTAAAATTAATACTGGTTTCGATAATAATATATGGGTATTAGATACCGGTTGTGGCTCACACATATGCACTGATATGTAGGGCTTAAAGAATAGTAGGCAGCTTAATAAGGGAGAGTCGGACTTGCGCATTGGAATTGGAGAAAAAGTTGTTGCATCAACTGTTGGAACTTATGTATTAACCCTCCTTAGTGGGCTTATGTTAAATTTGGATAATTGTTATTATGTGCCTTCTTTAACTAAACCATTATTTCTATTTCTAGTTTAAATAAAGATGGTTTCCATTTAGCTTTTAGTAACAATTGTTGTTCTATTATGTTGAATGGTATTCTTTATGCTAGTGGTACATTATGCAATGCAATATACATATTAGATATGTCAAATCCAATTTTAAGCATCAATAATAATAAAAGGCAAAAATAAGATATGTTAAAATCATCTTACTTATAACATTGTTGCCTTAGTCATATAAGTGAGAAATGCATGGCCAAGCTACAGAAGAGTGGTAGTTTAGGGTCATTTGATTATGAATCACACGACAAATGTGAATCTTACTTATTAGGCAAGATGACTGAATTACCCTTTAAGGGAAAGGGTGAATGTGCTAATGGGCTTTTAGACTTAATACATTTAGATGTATGTGGTCCAATGTCCAGACACGCCAGAGGTGGTTTCATCTACTTCATTACTTTTATCGATGACTACTCACGATATGGGTATGTGTATCTTATGAGATACAAATCTAAAGCTTTTGAAAAGTTCAAAGAATTCAAAAATAAAATAGAGAAACAACTTGGCAAAAGCATTAAAACACTTCGATCAGATCGAGAAGGTGAATACTTGAGCCAAGAGTTTTTGGGTTATCTTAGGGATAATGGGATATTATTTTAGTGGAATCCACCTTACACGCCATAACACAATGGTGTGGCTAAAAGGAGAGTTAGACATGGAAAGGTCTATGATGAGCTTTACGGAACTGCTTAAATCCTTTTGGGGTTATGCACAGGAGACTGACATTTATATATTAAATGGAGTCCCTTTGAAGTCAGTTGATATTACTCTATATGAGATGTGGAACAACAAGAAGCCCACACTTTCTTACATGAGAGTTTGGGGTTGTCCTGCTTATATGAAGTGGATAATGTCAGATAAGCTAGAATCTAAATCTGTTCTATGTCTGTTTATGGGATATCCTAAAGCATCATATGGATATCAATTCTACCACTCCTTAGAACAAGAGTATTTGTTTCAAGACATGCCATCTTTTTAGAAAGATAATTTCTTCCAAAAGGAGATAGTGGGAGCAAAACTAAACTTGGGAAAGTTTAAAATGCTCAAGCAGACGCTAATCAACTGCCTGAACTCGAGCTTGTTATTCATACAGATGATATAGTAGCTAAACCTTCTGAAGCACAAGAGCTTCATAGGTTAAGCAGGATACGTACTATTCTAAAAAGATATATATTTCTCATTAGTGAACATAATGACGTATTGCTCATAGAAAATGATGAGCCTACTGCGTATGAAAAAGTTCTGAATAGTTCAGAATCTGACAAATGGCTTCAAGCCATGAAGACAGAAGTGGAATCAATGTATGAAAACCAAGTATGGACTTTGGTTGAACCACCCGAAGGGATAAAGCCTATAGGGTGCAAATGTGTTTTCCAAAAGAAAACTGACGTGAATGGTAATATGGTTACTTATAAAGCTAGACTTGTAGCCAAAGGTCATCGTCAAAGACAAGGAACTGACTATGAGGAAATTTTTAGCCCAATAGCTATGCTTAAATTCATAAGGATACTCTTAGCCATTGTTGCTCATTATGATTATGAGATATGACAAATGGATGTGAAGACAACTTTACTTAATGGAAATCTAACTAAGGATGTGTACATGACACAACTAGAAAGCTTCATATCCAAATATGGCAAAAAGGTATGCAAGCTTAAATGATCCATTTGTGGATTAAAGCAAGCATTTAGGAGTTGGAATATTCGATTTGATGAGATAATCAAATAGTTTGGTTTCTTAGAAAATCCAGATGAACCTTGTGTATACAAGAAGGTTAGTGGGAGTGCAATGGTGTTCCTTATGTTGTATATAAATGACATACTACTAATGGGAAATAATGTCTCAGCCTTACATTATAGCTTCTGAAGCAGCAAAGGAAGTAGTTTGGATAAAGAAATTCATCATGGAACTTGGAGTGGTTCCTAGCATTGTTGATCCAATACAATTGTATTATGATAATAATGGAGCCATTGCACAAGCAAATGAGCCATGGTCTCATGAGAGATCCAAACATGTAAAGAAATCATTAGTAGGAATGATGTAAAGATAGAAAGAATATTGCTAATCTTTTAACTAAGCCGCTTCCCCAAAAGAATATATGATTCTCATGTACTCGCCTATGGAATTAAATGTAAAGGTGATTGGCTTTAGTTTAAATGGGAGGTTGTTAGAGAAATCTCTAAAGGCAATCACCTTTACAACTTATTATACAAATTTATTTGATTAATAAAAGGCTTTTTCATTAATTTGATATTCATTTGATATATGAATTGATAGTGATCTTAAATTAATTAATGAAGTCCTTGATACATAACATAGCATGAAGGAAATCATGATGAGATCATGATATTGAGATTCTTATCATGTGTAATTATGTTAGTATCTAAATTATCCCTAGTCATAGAATTAATGAGATAAGACATTATTAATCCAGACAGACTAGTACATGTTACACTCCTTGATTGGATCGAGTAATATATCTCATAATCTATAAACATGAGATGTTTAGAGTTAACATGTGGATGCTTGCTAAGTGTAGCAAAGTTCATTGGATGACTTGCTATGAGACAATCATATGGATAATCTGTAAAACCACATCTTATACATTTGAGTTCAATCTATTCCTATATCAAATAATCACACATAGCATGCTGGAAGGTAAAATACCCTGTTAACAATGGTATTTTTCATATCTTGTAATATCATTCAATGACTTTGCAAGTCAACTTTGAGGCTTTCGCCGCAATATGATATATCACATATATTAAAACATAAACTTTGCACATAAGTATTTACGAGTTGCTTTCATTTATAAAATGGGCTCCAAAATGCCAAAGGAGTTTTGATGATCTAAAATAGAGGTTAACCTCAGCACCAATGTTAGATATTCCTATGGGTACATGTGGATTTACGGTATATAGTAATGCTTTTCAGCAAGCCTTAGGATGTGTATTGATGCAGCATGGTAAGTCATAGCTTATGCATCCAGACAATTGAGACCACATGAGATCTCATATTCAGTGCATGATTTAGAATTGGCCGCAATTGTATTTGCATTGAAGATTTGGAGGCACTACCTATATGGTGAGTGTTAGATGAGTGCCCTAAAGGCAATCATCTTTAGCACTTATTGTACAAATTTATTTGATTAATAAAAGGTTTTTTCATTAATTTGATATTCATTTGATATATGAATTGATAAGTGATCTTAAATCAAATAATGAAGTCCTTGATACATAATATAGCATGAAGGAAATCATGATGAGATCATGATATTGAGATTCTTATCATGTGTAATAATGTTAGTATCAAAATTATCCCTAGTCATAGGATTAATGAGATGGGACATTATTAATCCGGACAGACTAGCACATGTTACACTCTTTGAATAGATCGAGTAGTAGATCTAATAATCTATAAACATGAGATGCTTAAAGTTAACATGTGGATGCTTGCTAAGTGTAGTTAAGTACATTGGATGACCCATTATGAGACAATCATATGGATAATCTATTCAACTGTCAATGATAGTCTCATCATAGCAATGGTCCAAGTATCCTTAGACTTGAGGTACTCAAGAATATCTTGAATATTGATTCTGTATTTTGACACTATTTCTTGTTGCCTCAGGGATGTTGTTTATAGGGTGGTGATTGGATATAGCTTGAGGTATTCGAAAGTAATTGGGTAACCAATAAAGGATTCACCACTACTGATAGTAAGAGTGTATACCCACGATCTCTTATCGTGGTCATTACTCGGGAATCTCTGGTCGTAGTGTAAATGTCATAAAGATAGTCTTAAATGACATATCTAATAGAGTAATGAGCCTCAAGGACAATAACTAACATCACTTGGACTAGATGTGACATAGTCAGTCTAGTGCGAGTTAACGCATGTCCATACTCTGAACCAAGTGGGGTATAGAATGGTTAATGGAATAATTACATGAAAATTGTCTATGGAAAGGTTCGTAGCCAAACCACTAACTTTTTGGTCAATTGGAGATCATGATGTTTTGCTAGATACTGCTTATGACTTTCTTAAATTAATTGTTAATTTAACTGACCAACATAACCGGGAACCTGATGGGTCTCACGCATTGAAAATATGGAGAATGAGTAAAAAGGTATTGGATAGGAATAAGATCGCAATGAGATCGAACAAAAAACTTGTTCGGGAGGGTCATGGGCCCATGCGGGCTATGTTGGGCTGCCCAGAAGCAGCCCACAGTAGGCCCAGCACGCTGCTGCCTCCTACCCGTTGGCCAACGGCAGATTTTAGCCAATTACTATTCATTCATTTCCCTTTTCTCCATTTTTGCCTTTTCATCTTTTCTTTGAATTTGATTCAAATAGAAATACATCAAATGACAGAAAATAGATATAAAAATATTTTTTTGTAACACAACAAAATTCTCTCAAGAACACTTTCAAAGCTAACACTTTGAATTTGTTCAAACCATTTCTCTTGATAGTTTCTTCTTAATTCTTCACTTGGATTATCATTAGAGACATCCAAGTGTGGATATTTGTGGTTTGCTACAACCCAACAAAGTGAATATTTGAAGAACAAATAAGAAATTTTAAGGTATAATTTCTAATCTTTTTATTTATATAAATTAGTTTTAATGGCACACGTATGATATTTTGTTTCAGATTTTGAAAATTTTATTTTTCACTGCGTTTATGAATATGATTCATTTTTCAAAATCCAACATTGGTATCAGAGCCTCCTTGTGTCCATTAAAATTAATTTTAATTGAAAATGCAATGGGATTGCATGGTTTTGATGATTTTGGATCAATAGGTTTTGAGAAATTAAAATTAATTTTTCAAATATATTTTACATATTTTTCTTTCTCTAATATGATATTGGGATGATTAAAGATAATTATTTTGATTGAAAATAATTTGAATGTGATTCAAATAATTAATTTCGGATTTATTTCAAAAATGCCTAAAATTGCCTTGTTTATGAACATATATTGTTGTTTGGCTTAATTGATGGGGCTAATTATATTTTTCTTGTAATTTGATAATGAAAAAATTATTTAGACATATTGAGAATACATTTATACCTCTGGGAGTCTCCAATAATTAATGAAAAATTATTTTAATTAATTTTTCAAATAAACTAAAAAATGGGACTATTTTAGCATACCCGATGGGGCTGCTCTGTTTGATTTTTTTTGTATGTGTTTATTTTATTTCCAGCGCCTTGAAATATTTTTTTATTTGACTAAAAATATTTTATTTTGATGTTAGATATCAAATTAGTAATTTTGGTTGGTTCATTTGTGTTAGTAATTTTGGCTTGTGCTAAAAAATATTTTGATGAACTTGAGCTGGCCTAAAGATGATTAGAATGATAATTTGAAGTTCTATAACTTTTTGGAAGTTTTGGAAATTAATTTTGAATTAATTTGAGTTGTGCAATTGTAATTCTAGTATAACTAGAAATTGTTATGTATATTAAAATTAAATTGTTTAATTTTAACATCATAATATTCTGATTTTGAGGAGAATTAATTTTGAATTAATTCTGGAAATAAGGAATTTAATTTAATTTGATTAAATATTAAATTCCACTTTAAAATGACATACAAAATTAAATTAACTGAAAGAACACATGTAGGCAATTTAGGTTCAAGGGTTGAATTGTTTCACAAATTGAAATCCAAAATTGTCATTTTTATGTTGTGCATTAGATAATGCATGTTAGGGCTGTATGAAAAAGTCTTGATGGATGATTATGGACTTAGGCCCAATGTGATTGAGCATGCATGAAATTATTTTATTTTATGGTAAATAGGGTCTACGTGTCCCTACCTCTCTTTCTTTCTTATGTATTTCTCTTCTCAACTTACTTCCCTTAAATGTAAATTGAGGTTTTCTATAATTTGAATTATGTAATTACATTGCATATGATTAGGATGGAATGAAGATACAAAGGAGCAAGTAGCAAAGGAGGTGGTACCATAAACAAGAAGACTTAGAAATAGGAATTTGATTTCTATTTTGGGTTGTAAATTTATGTGTATACATAGGTAAGACCTAATCAATTTCTCTATGGCTCAAGAGATTGACATTAGTATGTCCATAATCATGCCATATAGTTAATGTAACTATCTTTATATATCCATGTGATGAATGTATGATATATAAAAGTATAAAATAATAACTTGATGAGACTTAATAAAGAAATCCCTCGCTAAATATGTAACACTCCTTACCCTTCCGTACACCCATCCGTATATCGAACGGATAAGAGGTTCTACAGAAAATAAAACTCTCAAAAAAAATACTTCTTTAATTTTAAACATATTTAATATAAGAAATTTTAAAATATATACTAAAATATTATACATACACACCTTTTTATTTTATTTATATACATGTTGTAATGAAATTTAAAAACTTATATATATACATATCAAAATAGAATAAAGGGACCAACCCGTTCTGGGTGGCTACCACTGCTACTGCTGTGCTCCATAATGCAGTCTCCAACCATCGTCTCTATCTACAAATCAGGACGCTCTCTGCTACTTTGGTAACCTACGCGAGAGAAAACAAACTTTCGCGCTGAGTATATAACTCAGTGGTGCAAAAACTCTTATAATAATAATCATTAAAATAAAACATATATTTAAAAAGAGATCAATTCAAAATTTCCATCTTTTTTTGTAAATACCACAATACACTATTTTTATAATTCAAATATCGTTGAGTTCTTAATAATATATTTTTCATATACCCACATATTATAACGTCTTAGACTTGCTCATAGGGAATCAGAGGGGTATCATATTACATCCCAACTTAGGATCCACATAAATGCACATGATCCAAATGTAATATGACTCAGTCCACAGAAATACATAGGACTGACAATTGTATCAGGTGATCCACAGAAATGCACAGGATCACAATATTTCATTGGTTCACAAAAATGCACAGGACCATAATTTCTACCCTATTGGCATGCCAACAATACCCTAGTTCACGTCTAGGCTAGCATGTGGGAAAAATTCTCATATCCATAGTTCACTTCATTTTTCATAAAATTAATAAATATTCTTTCAATACCAAAATAATTATCATCATAGGGAATTTTTAACATTTAAATTTTCTGGAATACAAAAATATATTTCTAATACAATAATTGCAAAAATTCCAATTTTCACATAAAATATATTTACATGACTATTATTATAAAAGTAGTTGCACTAACCTTTTAACGCTTTGCTGGTATCCGCTGGCTCTTTCCCTTTATCTCAGGTTGGCGCCTGGTCCAACGTCGCGCCTAGAGATAAAAATTTTCGATTAGCTATTGAATCCTTTACTACATAAAATCTAGCAAAATTTAATTTTTTTCGCTCTCACGAATATCAAGATCCTATAATTTAAAATTTTCTTATTAAGCATGTTTAATGCATAAATTTCGGTTTAGGTCGTTATCACGCTTCCTGGTGCGACCAGAAATTCAAATATTAATTTTATTTTATAATAATTTATTTTCTTTATTTTTTTGCCTCCAAAACTATTTTTCTCCATTTATTTCTTTTATTCTTCTAGTATCCATTTCCAATTAGAGAATTTTCATTTATTCAATAAATATTCTAAAAATTCCAAATAAATTTCTATCATCACTATAACTCATTTTCTTTCATTTTTCATCATCAATTTCACTAATATAATATTCTGCAACTTCCAATAAATTTTTCCATAATTTGGCTAAAAATCTAAAAATTCCCCAAAAATCCTATTGAATTTTTCTTCCATCCCAAAATTTATTTTCCACTTCCATACACTCCAATTAACTCCATTATCTTCAATTTAAGGCAAAATTCCTCCAAAATAATTTTTCCAAAATTTAACCATAATTATGAAAATTTTCTAAAAATTCCACAAAAATTTCTAAAATTTATTTTCATCAATTATTCACTCAATCCATCATCCTCAAGCCTTATTCTCTTCATTCCCTATTTTCTCTAATTTTTCAAGATTTTTGTCATAAACCCTAATTTTTCCATCAACCAAATATCAAAAAAATCACACCACAATTCAACAAATAATTATAGCAATAATTAAACCAACAAATCACATGGAGAAAGGAACAAAATCTCACCTTCTTCAAATGGGTATCAAGAATTTTTTGATTTCTCTTTTTGCCAAAATTTTCCCCTTTATCTCTTTTTCCCCACACTAATTTAACTTTAAACCTTTTAATTGGTGATTAATATAATTGGAAGAAGAAAAATTGAAGAACTTAAGGAATTTGGGGCTTGGAGATTCTCGGCCATGGAGGAGAGAAGGAGGAAGATGGATTTTGTGATTTTTTTTTATTGAATTTCTAATTATTCTTATATATATACCCCAATTAACTTAATTAATCACTATTAATTCCTTAATCCATCTCCTCATTGGCCAATAGCATAATTAATTATCTCATAATATTGACACATGGCCCAATCACATTTCCATTAATTTTGACTTAAAAATTTTCCAACCAATCAAAAATTTTCTTCATTTTTCTTTATAATTAATTTTAATTCTCAAAACTTCCACCTCTAAACAACTCAATTTCATCAAATTAAATATTCCAAAAATTATAAAATAATTTTCTCTTCAAAACGGTCTCTTCGATTTTGCAAAATAACCACCGGTGCAAAAATTGAGTTTTTACGGGTTAATTATTTTTCTTAATTTGACCCGTAAAAATTCATCCGTCGTCCGATTTCTAATTTATCAGTTTTAAAAATCTTAAAATTAAATTTCGATCACATCGGCTCCATTGTGATCGTGATCACATTTCTTTAGCTCTTGATCTGAAATATCAGACTATAAACCGGGACTAAGAATCCTATTTCCATAATTGAAACCCTAAATCTTAAAATTTCACCTTATAACTCAACCTATGACCTTAAAATAATATTTTTTCATATTTTGGTATGCTTAAATTACAATTTCACTACCGAGCGAAACACCCAAATTTTGACCCGGGCTGTCGTCTCGATTTGTGTGCATAATACAAAATTGCATTGTTTCATTTGATAAAATTCCTATTCATTTTATCATATTAATATAATTAAATTTTTATGTATTTATCCGTATTTAGACTCCGATCATATGGCTCTATACTGCAGTATAAATGACTGCAGTACACGTATACGGTCAGGGTCTAACTCGCGGATGTGACAATTCTCTCCCCCTTAAAAGATTTCGCCCACGAAATCATACTTGATAATTCATCACTGAATAGCTGAGGATGTTGGCTCCTCATTATCTCCTCACTTTCCCATGTCATCTCTGCAGCTGAATGTCTCCGCCAGAGAACTTTCACTAGAGGTATCTGCTTATTCCGTAGTTGTTTTACTTCCCTAGCTAGAATAGCTATTGGTTCCTCCTCGTACGATAAATCTGGTTGTACCTCAATTTCCTCTACCTATATGACATGGGCTGGATCTGATCTGTACCTTCTAAGCATCGACACATGAAATACATTGTGAATTTTCTCCAACTCAGGAGGTAAAGCAAACCTATAGGCTACTGGTCCCACTCGCTCAATTATCTCAAAAGGCCCAATAAATCTGGGGATCAGCTTGCCTTTCCTTCCAAAACGTAGTACTTTCTTCCAAGGAGATACCTTCAGGAACACTTTGTCACCAACCTCGTATTCGATGTCCCTGCGTCTCAAGTCTGCATAAGACTTCTGTCTATGACTGGCTACTTTAAGTCTATCTTTGATAATTCTAATCTTCTCCTCTGTTTGCTGAACCAAATCGGGTCCCATTATCCTTCGTTCACTGAGTTCGGTCCAACAAATAGGAGTTCTACATTTCCTACCATACAGTGCTTCATAAGGAGCCATGCCAATACTTGTCTGGTAACTGTTATTATATGCAAATTCCATCAGTGGCAAGTACTTATCCCAACTACCTGTAAACTCAATCACACAACTCCGAAGCATATCCTCAAGCAACTGGATTACCCGTTCCGATTATCCATCTGTCTGAGGATGGAACGCGGTACTAAAGTGAAGGCGAGTACCCAAAAATCTCTGTAAGCTCTTTCAAAAATGTGAGGTGAATCTGGGATCTCTATCTGAAATGATAGACAATGGCACACCATGCAACTGGACTATCTCTTGTACATATAATTCTGCTAATCAATCCATAGAGTAGTCCATCCTGACTGGTAAAAAGTGTGCAGATTTCGTCAGCTTATCGATAATCACCCATACTGCATCATGTTTTCTTTGAGTCAATGGTAGTCCTGACATGAAATCCATAGTAACTCTTTCCCATTTCCATTCTGGTATGGCAATAGGTTGCAGTAACCCTGATGGCAACTAGTGTTCTGCTTTTACTTGCTGACACGTCAGACATCTTGTAGTATACTCTGAAATGTCTTTCTTCATACCCTGACCACCAATATTAAGGCTTCAAATCCTGATACATTTTGTTGCTGCCAGGATGCATGGAAAAAGTCGATTCATGTGCCTCTTTCAATATATCCCGTCTCAATTCTGAGACATCAGGCACGCATAGTCTGCCTCTATAATAGATACCACCATCAACTTCAACTGAGTATTCCGGTTTCTCCACGTTGGAAATGGATTCTCTTATTTCAATTAACTTGAAATCATGCTTATGAGCTTCTTTGATCCGACAGACCAATGTAGGTAGAACCCGAAGCTCTATCATTCAAAGAAAAATCTTTTAAGAATACATTATTATAAGAATTCAGATGCCTAATTGTACTTAGTATTCGAATTTACCTGCTATAGTCTTTCGACTCAAAGCGTCAGCCACGACATTAACCTTTCCAGGCTGATAATCAATAACACAGTCGTAGTCTTTAATAAGCTCTAACCACCATCTTTGCCTCAAATTTAGCTCTTTTTGTGAAGGTAAATACTTTAAACTCCTATGATCTGTATAGATGTAACACTTTTCTCCGTACAGATAGTGTCTCTAAATTTTTAAGGCAAAAACAATAGCTGCTAGCTCCAGATCATGCATAGGATAATTCCTCTCATGCAGCTTCAATTGTCTAGAGGCATATGCTATCACTTTACCCTCTTGCATTAGTACATAGCCTAATCCATTCAGTGAAGCATCGTTGTATACCACAAACTCTTTTCCTGCAGTAGGTTGCGTCAGAACTGGTGCCTCTGTCAATATAGTCTTCAACTGATCAAAGCTTGCTTGACACTTATCTGTCCATTCAAATTTAACATCTTTGTGAAGTAATCATGTTATGGGAGCGGCTATGGAAGAGAAACCCTTCACAAATCGTCTATAGTAGCCTGCTAACCCAAGAAAACTTCGTATCTCAATTATATTTCGAGGCGGCTTCCAATTGAGAATGGCTTCAATCTTACTAGGGTCAACTCTGATCCCATCTGCTGATACCACATGACCCAGAAACCCAACTTCCTTGAGCCAGAACTCACATTTCGATAGTTTAGGATACAACTGTTTCTCCCTCAAAGTCTGAAGCACAATCTGAAGATGTTGATCATGGTCCTCTCTATTCTTGGAATATACCAGAATATCATCAATGAAAACTACAACAAATTGATCTAAATAGGGCTTGAAGATCCTATTCATCAGATCCATAAATGTTGCTGGCGCATTTGTTAGCCCAAATGGCATGACTAGGAACTCGTAGTGGCCATACCGAGTCCTAAAGGCAGTCTTAGGGACATCACTCTCCTTAACTTTTAACTGATGATATCCCGATCTCAAATCAATCTTGGAGAACACCGCTGCACCTTTCAATTGGTCAAACAAGTCATCTATCCGTGGCAGTGGGTATCTGTTCTTCACTGTCACCTTATTTAACTGTCTATAATCAATGCACAATCGTAGGGTGCCATCTTTTTTCTTCACAAATAATACAGGCGCACCCCAAGGTGATACACTGGGTCTAATAAACCCCTTATCCGGCAACTCTTGCAACTGCACTTTCAATTCTCTAAGCTCTGCTGGTGCCATTCGGTACGGTGTGATGGATATGGGTGCAGTACCAGGTAACAATTCAATGGCAAGGTCTATCTCTCTATCCGGAGGCAATCCTGGTAAATCCTCAGGAAACACATCGGGGAACTCACAAACTGTAGAAATGTCCTGAAGCCTCGGACTCTCCTTCCTGGTATCCACCACATAAGCCAAATAAGCTTCATTGCCCTTCCTAATTAACCTCTGAGCCTTTAAAGCAGAAATAACATTAGATGGCATCTTCTTTCTAATGTCTTGTACCACTCTATCCTTGCATCCAGGCTTCTTAAAAATTACCTTTCTGGCAGCACAATCTACTACTGCCCCATGTTGTACTAACCAATCCATCCCTAATATGACATCATATTCATAAAATGGTAATTCAATTAGATCTACGGGATATAGCTCACCCTGACTCACTAAGGGTAGCTGTCGGTGCACTCTATTAACCCTGGCACTATGACCCAGGGGATTCGTCACTACTATATCAAATTCTAAATTCTCAACCTCTAAATGTTCCCCAGGCAATAGTGTAGTGCATATGTAGGAATGTGTAGACTCGGGATCAATTAAAGCATATATATCAAACCCAATTAAAGATAATTTACCAATGATATCATCTGGGGCATCATGCTCCTCTCGTGCTCTTATAGCATATGCTCGGGCAGGTGCGGTGTGGCTACCCCCTGGCCTACTAACAGTCTCCGACCTGGCCTGCACTGATCTAGTACGACCTCCCCTAGCCTGACCTCTGCCTCGGCCTCTAACAGGTACTGATCCCTATGTCGAAATCGGTTTTTCCCCTATAGGCTCTGAACTTTGGTCTCTGTAGAGGCAATCCCTCCTGAAGTGGCCTATCGCCCCACAAATGAAACAGGCTCTGGATGTCCGCCAACACTCACAGCATGATATCTGCCACACTACTGACACTGAGAGCGCGGAACAAATCTTTGCCCTACTGAACCCGGAGTATTGGCAACTAATGGTGCTGCCCTAGCAGGCTGTCCTTGCCAGGCTGATGCGCCTGAACCTCTAGATCGCTAGCCCAGTAGATATGCTTAAATCCATAAGGATACTTTTAGCCATTGCTACTCATTATGATTATGAGATATGGCTAATGGATGTGAAGACAGCTTTCCTTAATGGAAATTTGACTGAGGATGTGTACATGACACAACCAAAAGGCTTCATATCCAAAGATGGCAAAAAGTTATGTAAGCTTCAAAGATCCATTTATGGATTCAATGAAGCATCCAGGAGTTGGAATATTCGGTTTGATGAGACTTCCAAACTCTTTGGTTTCTTAAAAAATTCGGATGAACCTTGTGTTTACAAGAAGGTTAGTGGGAGTGCAATTGTATTTTTTGTATTATATGTAGATGACATATTGTTAATGGGAAATGATGTCTCAGCCTTACAATCAGTCAAAATTTGGTTATCCAAGAATTTCTCTATGAAAGACCTTGGAGAAGCAGTCTATATTTTGGGGATAAAGATTTATAGAGAGATCTAAAAGATTGCTTGGTCTTTCACAGTCTACATACATAGATAAGATGCTAAAGATGTTTAGCATGGAGCTGTCAAAGAGGGGATATATTCCCATGACCCATGGGATTACTCTCTCAAAGTATTTATGTCCAAAGACATAAGATGAGAAGACACATATGAGTTTGATTCCATATGCTTAAGTTATAGGATCAATCATGTACTCTATGATATGTACAAGACTCGATGTATCATATGCTTTAAGTGTCACGGCAGATACCAATTAGACCCTGGTGAGGGTCATTGGGTGGCTGTGAAGAATATCCTTCAGTACTTAAAAAGAACTAAGGATGTATTCTTGGTATATGGAGATGGAGATCTTATTGTGATCGGGTATACTAATGCTAGCTTCCAATCTAATAAGGATGATTCAAAATCTTAGTCAGGTTATATATTCACACTAAATGGTGGAGCAGCTAGTTGGATGAGTTCCAAACAGGAAATGACTGCTGATTCTACAACCGAAGCAGAGTACTTTGCTGCTTTTGAAGTATAAAAGGAAGCAGTTTGGATAGAAAAATTCATCGCAGAACTTGGAGTGGTTTCCAGCATTATTGATCCAATACAATTGTATTGTGATAATAATGGAGCTATTGCGCAAGCAAAAGAGCCACGGTCTCATCAGAGATCCAAACATGTACTCAAAAGATACCATTTGATTAGAGAAATCATTGGTAGGAATGATGTAAAGATAGAAAAGTGCTCTTTGATCAGAATATTATTGATCCTTTAACTAAGCCAATTCCCTAAAACAGACATGATTCTCTTGTACTCACCTATGGAACTAAATACAAAGGCGATTGGCTTTAGTGCAAGTGGGAGCTTGTTAGAGGAGTGCTCTAAAGGTAATCACTTTTAACACTTATTGTACAAATTCATTTGATTAATAAAAGGTTTTTTCATTAATTTGATATTCATTTGATATATGAATTGATAAGTGATCTTAAATCAATTAATGAAGTCCTTGATACATAACATAGAATGAAAGAAATCATGATGAGATCATGATATTGAGATTCTTATAATGTGTAATTATGTTAGTATCAAAATTATCCCTAGTCATAGGATTAATGAGACAGGACATTATTAATCCGGATAGACTAGCACATGTTATGCTCCTTGATTGGATCAAGTAGTAGATCTCATAATCTATAAACATTAGATGACCAACTATGAGACAATCATATGGATAATCTATTCAAATATCAATGATTGTCTCATCACAGCAATGGTGCAAGTATCTTAAGACTTGAGGTACTCAAGGATATCTTGAATATTGATTTTGTATTTTGACACTATTCCTTATTGCCTCAGGGAGGTTGCTAATACGGTGGTGATTGGATACAACTTGATATATTCGAAGGTAATTAGGTAACCAACAAAGGATTCACTACTCCTAATAGAAGGAGTGTATACCCATGGCCTCTTGTCGTGGTCATTACTCAGGAATCTCTAGCCAGAGTGGATATGTCATATATATAGTCTTCAATGACATATCTAATAGAGTAATGAGCCTCAAGGACAAGAACTAACATTACTTGGACTAGACGTGACGTAGTTAGTCTAGTGGGAGTTGACATATGTCCATACTTTGAACCAAATGGGGTATAGAATTGTAAAAGGAATAATTTTACAGAAATTGTCTATGGAAAGGTTCGTAGTTAAACCACTGACTTTTCGGTCAATTGGGGGTCATGATGTGTTGCTAGATACCGCTCATGATTTGCTTAAATTAATTTTTAATTTAAGTGGCCAACATAACCGGGAACCTAATGGGTCATACACATTGAAGATATGGAGTATGAGTAAAATGGTCTTGGGTATGATCCAAAATATGAGAGAATTATTTCGGGATGGATCGCGATGAGATCGCACGAAAAAATCGTTCGGGAGGGTCATAGTCCCATACGGGCTAGGCAAGCTGTTGGCCAGCCTAGCGGGCCAGCTGGCCTACCCAGCAACAGCCTGTAGTAGGCCCAGCTGCTGCCTCCCACCTGTTGGCCAACGGCAAATTTTGGCCTTAATTAGGCCAATTATGACCAATTACTATTTATTCATTTCCCTTTTCTCCATTTTTGACTTTTCATCTTTTCTTTGAATTTGATTCAAATAGAAAAGACATCAAATGGCAAAAAATAGACATGAAATATTTTTTTATGAAAAAATATTTTTAAGACACAACAAAATTCTCTCAAGAACACGTTCAAAGCTAGCATTTTGAATTTGTTCAAACCATTTCTCTTAATAGTTTCTTCTTCATTCTTCGCATGAATTATCATTAGAGACATCCAATTGTGGATTGTTGTGGTTTGCTACAACCCAACAAAGTGAATATTTGAAGAACAAATAAGAAATTACAAGGTATAATTTCTAATCTTTATATTTATATAAATTAGTTTTAATGGAACAAGTATGATCTTTTGTTTCAGGTTTTGAAAATTTTATTTTTTGCTTCGTTTATGAATATGATTCATTCTTCAAAACCCAATAGTGAGACATTCTAGAACTTTACAGACCATAAGAGCTTAAGTTGTTTACTTACACAGAAAGAGTTAAACATGAGACAAGAGTGATGGTTAGAGCTATTGAAGGATTACGACTACACAATTTAATGTCATCGAGGGAAAGCCAATGTAGTAGCAGATGCATTGAGTAAAAAGTCTTGTAGCAGTGTAGCTCACTTACAAGCATCCTCTTTTCCGTATTTGATTCAATTACGATCTATGAATTTTGAATTAGATATACATGATAGAGGATCACTGATTGCTACTCTTCAAGTCAGACCTATACTAAAGGAGAGGATCAAAGAAGCACAAGGTAGAGATCCTCTATTGTGTGAGAAAATTAATATGGTAAAGTAGGGAAACAATATGGAGTTTTATTTGTAGGATGATACACTGATGTTGAAGTCATGCATATGTGTTCCAGACACTAATAATTTGTGATAAGAAACAATGGAAGATGCACACAATGGACCCTATGGCATGCACTCGGGAATGACTAAGATGTACCACAGTTTGAGACCTTATTACTAGTGGCTAAGAATGAAGAAAGACAACATAATATGTTTCTAAATGTTTGACATGTCAGCAAATTAAAATTGAACATCAGACACCTGTTGGTAAACTACATCCATTACCAGTGCCAGAATGGAAATGAGAGAAAATAACGATGGATTTTGTTTATGGATTGCCAAGAACTCTATAGAAAAATGATGCAATATGGGTAATTATTGATATATTAACTAAGTCAACACATTTTCTGCCTATTAGATAGGGGTGTACAGTCAAGAGTTTGGAAAAATCATATGTGAATGAGATAGTCAGATTATATGGTATTCTATTGTCCATTGTGTTTGATACAGATCCGCGGTTTACTTCTCATTTTTAGGTGAGTCTACAAAATGCATTGGGAATAAAATTGAACTTCAGTACTGCATTCCACCCACAAACTGACAAACAATCAGAAAGGACTATATAGACATTAGAAGAAATGCTTAGAGCATGTTCTATGGAATTCAGAGGTGTTTGGGATAAATATAGCATTGATTGAATTTGCTTACAACAATCAGTATCATAACAATATCTAGATGGCACCATATGAGGCATTGTATGACAAAGTGTAGAAGCCCTATCATTTGGGATAAAGAAGGAGCACATGCATTAGAAGGCTAGAGATAGTACAACACACAGTGGATAAGATAAAAATTGTCAAGAACAAGCTAAAGGCAGCACAAGACGGACATAAAAGTTATGTTGGTCAACATAGAAGGGAGATAGAATATGAGTTAGGTGAAAAGGTATTTTTAGCAGTATCTCTATGAAAAGGGGTAATTTGATTCGACAAGTAAAGTAAATTGAGCCCAAGGTACATAGGGACTTATGAAATTCTTGAGAAGGCTGGTCCACTATCGTATAGATTGGCTTTACCACCCGAGATGGCTCGAATTCATAATGTGTTTCATGTGAGCATGCTTAGAAGATACAGGTCAGATCCTACGCATGTATTTAACAATCAAGCCATCAAGATAGCAGATGATATGAGTTATGTTGAGAAACCAGTGGAAATCATCAGATATAAGGCTAAGAAACTGAGAAATACCTTTAGTTAAGGTATTATGGAGAAACCATTCACAAGAAGAGGCAACATAAGAAACATAATAAAATATGAAAAGGCAATATCCAAACCTATTTCCAGGTATTAAATTTCGAGGATGAAATTTTTAAAAGGAAGGGAGAATTGTAACATCCTTGATTTCCCACCTATACATTTTTACATGCATTTCATTTGCACATATGCATTTGCATATATTTTACTTGAACACGTTCATTTCATATGTATTTTTATAGGGTCAAGTTCACGACACACACTAGCTATGTATCTGAGTATTTGGCAATTGTGTTGAATTGCACATGTCTATTTTATAATTTAGTTGAGGATGACCTGAAATTGAAATTTATGTGAATAAAAATTATTAGATTGAACTAATAAAGGAAAATGAAAAGAAACAAAAGAAAAACAAAAAGAAAGGAAAAAAAACAAAGGGAAAACGACAAAAGTGAAGAGGTAGAGGTAGACCTTATCTTCCTCCTCACCATTCTGCCTCCCTCACTGCACATTCATTTCTTCTCCTTCTTCTACCATTTCAGCCTTCTTTTATTCCTTATTTCACTTAATATTTGTAGCAAATTTATCCCTTGGAAGTTTATTCTTCATATGTAACATTCTCTCCATTGTTCTAGTGTTGATTTGAGTTGTTAGAGTTAAGTTGTAGAAGTATTTTGCACCTCGCTTTTGATACCAATAGAAACTAATTCTAGAAAAGTTTAAAACATAAAATTTGTTCCTTTATATATTAGATTTATTTAGCTACTGTGTTTGTTAGTTTGGCATCTTATTGGAATTGCTCTGGGTGTGAACCCTAACTTAGTTAGCTACTGTGTTTGTTAGTTTTGATTATGATAGAGCTCGTATTTTAGGAATATCAAAACATAAAAGTCATAGATAAATGTATTTTCTATATGTATACCAAATATCAAGTTCATATGTCTTGTTTATGTTGAGTTATGGTGAATACAACCATGACTGTTCCATAGTTTGATTGTCTGTTTAGAGCTCTAGGTAGATCCAACAAATTGTTTGGCCATTTTGAGATCCTTAGAGATGGATTCTGTAAATTATCAAAATATTAAAGTTATATTTTTATGTATTATCTAAATTTGGGTATAAATATGATCTTAATATGTTATTTATAAAGTGAGATAGGGTCATCATAACTCATACTAGTTCGGAAGCCAACTCTGTTCTAGACCAGTGAAATATTTCTTATAATTTGAGGACCTTAGAGATATAATTGATAAAAGTTGCAAACATAAAAAATGTTCCATTTGAACCTATCTAAGTTTCTACCAACTTTAATTATAATATGACTTACATACTGTAAGATATGAAGGACCAAAATTGGTACCCTAAAATTGCCAAAGGGCAGAAAACATAACTTAATTGGAAATTCCACCAAAAATTATACAATACTCCAATTCCTCTGCAATTTGAGTATGTTATATAATTATATGTTAGATTTAATTAGAAATAAGAATAATATTAATTGGACAATTTTAGAGAAAGTTATGTACTAATCATTCCTATAAGTTCCATTTGAACCTATCTAAGTTTGTACCAAGTTTAATTATAATATGACTTACATATTTTAAAATATGAAGGACCAAAATTGGTACCCTAAAACTGCCAAGGGTAGAAAACAAAACTTAATTGGAAATTCCACTAAAAATTTTACAATACTCCAATTGCTCTGCAATTTGAGTATGTTGCATAATTATATGTTAGATTTAGTTAGAAATAAGAATCATATTAATTGGACAATTCTAAAGAAAGTTGTGTACTAATCATTCCTATAAGATTACATTGCCCCATAGGAAAAACCCTAACTATGTATATGAACTATGCATAGTAATTTGTTTAAATCACATTAAGTTTCTTTAGTCATAAATTAACCAATTATATTTCCATATTAGACTCACAACATATTGGAGACCCATAAGGAGGGGATAAACAAAAAGTTAAGGGTCGAAATCAAGGGAGAAAGGTGAGTATAGTTATCAAACGATTTCTTTAGTGCATATAAATATTGCTTACTATGTGATATGTGAGATGATTTATAGTTATGTGATTCATATGATTGTCATGATTTGATCTTGAAAATGTGATGATGGATAATTTGTGACATATGTGGTACATATAAGTGGTATATTTGAGATATATATTTGGCATACGTGATATATACAAGGTTTATGTATGGTATATGTAAAGTATATTGTTGAACATTGAGGGGTATTTATGTCATTTTGATGCTAACAAATAAAATAGCAATAATGTACTGAACATACTTGTTTTCTAACTCTATTAAACAGGGTATGGAATATAATAGCAAGAATGGAGAATGGAAGATTAATCTTAAAAAGATAAAATTGAAGAAATAACATGTTCACGTCCGTGACCTTATGTGTCACGCTCGTGATGAAGCTTAGCGCCAAAAATCCAACATTTAAAGTTCACGACCATGAAGAATGATACCAACAATGAATGAACATTTCAGTCACACCCGTGAATTAAAGTCACACCCATGAGAAGACATGACTAATTCTTTCAGAGAGCTTCACGATTAGAGTCACCACTTGGACCACGACTTAGAAGTATGTCACGCCCGTGAAGATAAAATGTCATGCTCGTGATCAAACACTTCAAAAAACCTTCTAGAATGCTTCACGACAAAGGTCACCACTCAAGTCACGGCTTAGAAGAATAGTCACGGCCGTGACACACATATTCACGACCGTGAAAGATGAAAGAGAAACATGTCAGGCGCGATAATAAGGGTTGGTGCAACGGCTAGTTCCATATTAAATGCATTTTAACGGCCATAATTTGCTATGGAAGTATAAATGCAAGTCATTTATGCATCCATAACAACAAGAGAGAAGAGTAGAATAAGAGAACAAGAGAATAGCTAATATTTTGAATCAAAATCTTGTTGTAGCCATCTATTGAATTTGATATTTTCAAACCAAACATTTATTCTCTGTGAAAATATTTTTGCTCATCATTTATTGCGCAATATAGATTTGTAAGTGTTTCTCTCTGTATTCATCCACTCAAGTGAGTTTTGGGTATTTCGGGATTAAGAGTAGAACACTTGTAAGAGTTATTTGTGTGAGCCTCAAAAATACAAAGAAAGGTTATTTGTGTGAGCCTTTAAAACACAAGGTAAAGGTTATTTGTGTGAGCCTTTAAAACACAAGGAATTGGTTATTGTGTGAGCCATCAAAACACAAGGGATTTCTGGGTTAGCTGTGATCCATTGTTAGAAACACCATAGTTGGGAGTGAGCTTGTAAAACTCCATTGTAATACTTAGTGTGTTAGTGAAACTCCCAATTGAGATTGGGGAGAGGAGTAAGGTTTGTTAACACCCGAACCTCTATAAAAATCATTGTGTCATATTTTTCTATCCCTACTAAACTTAACTTTTCTTTTCGCACTTAAAAGTTAAATTTTTAATATCCAATTCAACCTCTCTTCTTGGTTCAATATCTGGGCAACAATTGGTATCAGAGCAAAGTCTAGCATCGAAGCCTAAACAGCCCTAGTAAAGATCAAGATATGGCCAATGAAGGATTCCAAAGTCTCAAGCCTTACTTTGATGGAGTAAATTATGCTCATTGGAAGTTTTGGATGGAGATATATCTGGATAGTGAAGGAATTGATGTCTGAGATAGTGTTCGAAAAGAATGGATACCACCAACCAGAAGAGGAGCTGATGGTGAAGTGAAATCTTATCAAGAGATGATTGGACAGAACCTCAAAGTAGAGCAAACTTCAAAAACAAGAAGGCAATGACAATTCTCTCAAGCTCATTATCCATTGAAGAATGTGGTAGGATACAACACTACCTAATAGCTTACAGCATGTGGAAAATATTGGAAAACTATCATGAAGGAACTAAGCAAGTTAAATCCAAGAAGATTCAACTTCTTACTTTAGAATATGAGCTCTTCAAGACGAAATCCAATGAGTCAATCACTGACATGACCAACCATCTTCTAGCTATCATAAATGGAATGAGAAAACTTGGGATGCACCTGAGCTTGGAAGATGTAAATAACAAAATCCTGAGAAGTCTTCCTCTCAAAGAGTACGGTTCAAGAGTTGCCACTATAGAAGAAGCAAATGAAGACATGGGCATCATGAATACTGATGTGCTTATTGGCAAACTTCTAACACATGAAATGGCAGTGAAAAGAGATAGAGAGCTTGAAGCAGAGCTAGAAAAAAGAAAGCCTCTAGCACTAAAAGCCTCTACTTCAAAATCTCAAGAAGAAGTTGAAGATGATGAAGAAAAAAGTGATGATGCAAATGAAGACATTGTTATGCTCTCAAGAAGGTTGAAAAGAATTATTGAGAAGAAAATGAGCAACTCTAGAAAATTCAGGCAAAGAAACCTCAAACAGATTTCTAATGATGCACAAAGAAGTAAGAAAGAGGTAAAGTGCTATGAATGTGGAAAGAAATGGCATATTAAACCGGAATGTCCAAGGTTCAAGAAGCATAAGAGCAAATACCAAAGAGACAATGGAGAGAAAGGTCACAAAGCCATATGGGATGATGAAAGCTCTTCAAGTGAAAAAGATGACAATGAAAGTGAAGAGGTCAACCTATGCTTCATGGCTATAGAGGATCACGTCTCGGATAAGGTAAGATCACTTGACTCATACTCTTTCAATAATGATAGTAGTGATAATGATAGTAATAGTGATGATGATGATGATGAACAAAGCCTAATAGAAGAATTGAATCTAGAATTAGAGAAATATAGGAGTAAATTCAATACTTATAAGAATAACATTTCTAATTTAAAAATCAAAATGGATGTTTTAGAAAAGGAGAACTTTAAGCTTAAATTATCTAATGAATCTCTTCAAAAGTCATTAGATGAATACTCTTCAAGACCCTCAACTAAATACTTGCTTAAAGAGAATAATACTTTAAAAAATGAAGTTGAGGAACTTAGAAACTCCATTTCAAAATTTCACAAAGGAAAAGAGAGCTTAGATACACTCATTGTGTCTCAAAGACCACCTTTAATTAGACACGGTCTAGGATTTAAGGGCACATCATCATCTTTTCACAAAACTATTTTTGTTAAGTTAAGTGAACCTCACATCTCCACACTTGCTGGAACAGCACCAAGGGATAAGTACACTAAACCTTCTATACATAAAAGGAATAATCAAGGATTGGTAAGCCTAAGAAAGAAACCTCAAAAGGCTAATCATGTCTTTATGTATAAGAAGCATGCATCTAGAAAAACACCAATTAATCATGATTGTGCATGCCATTGTTCTCAAACTCAGTTTAATAGAAATATGGCATTCAAAAACATTGTAAGACCAAAAAGCATTTTTAGACCTAAACAGTGTAACTATTGTATGAAAATTGGTCACATAAATAAACATTGCTGGATAAGGAAGGCTCATTGAGAACCTTTATGTGCTAACCCCCAATGACCTAAGCTCATTTGGGTACCTAAAAATCATACTTGAATTGTGATTCTATAGGTATGCCTCAAGTCCACAATAAACAAAAATGCTTGGCTGGTAGACAGTGGATGCTCAAGACATATGACAGGAGACAAAAAAATTTTCAATGAAATCGAAAGTATTGATGGATGTAAAGTTACCTTTGGAAACAATGCTAAGGGTAAGGTAATGGACATTGGTTCTATTGGTACAAATGGTACTACCTTTGTAACGTCACACCTCTTATGCATTTAAGTATAACCTATCCCTGTATCAAATAGTCACATACTGCATACTGAAAAGGCAAAATACCCTGTTAACAATAGTAGTAAAATTTTTTTTTCATATCATATCCTGTAAAATCAACTAACGACTTTACAAGTCTTATATCCTGTAAAATTACTAAATGACTTTTCAAGTCAACATTAAAACCACAATACGATATATAACATATATCAAAATATAAACTTTACACATAAGTATTTCCGAGTTGATTTCATTTATACATATTTAGACTCATTCCAAAATGACTATACATATTCAAGCATATAAGTCCAAAATACAGATGACATGTTTTTATGCTTGTGTGGAATGCAAGGAGAGAGAGTGATGAGGCTCGGCCAGTGACCTGTGCTCCATGTCTTTTATACGCTACTCAATATGAGCTATCACTTTTCTTTACCTGAAAAATGATGCAAATTGATGAGTTGCGGCTCAGTGAGAATAATCATCCAATGAGCTCTAAAGTACCAAACAACTCATAGTCATAAATCATAAATCCAATATATACCAGGTATTCTATTCCATTCATCAGTATCATATAAGTATCAATAAAGTTGAAACATATAATCATTACTCTTTATGTATGCAAATGCTTTGCTTATTTCATTTTGTTGTGACTAAGTTAAACAGACATTGCCCCGGGTATCCATGTGAACATTTGCCATGTGAACATTTGCATTTGCAATTGTATTTGCATTTGCTAGCTAGCTTGATCATTTGTTTCATTTGCACATTTGTTGGGCCATAGGCCTCTTCTTTTGCTTTGCAATATTGATTAACTAGTCACAACGCCTTTTAAGTCCATATGCATATGCATTTGTACTAAGCATTTATGAACCATTGCATCTTATCACATATAACATACATATACCACATATATGCCTCATATGCCATGCATATACCTTGCATATACTATACATATACCATGTATATATATCACATATGTCAAACATATACCTCAAATATACCACAAGTATACCATTTATACGTATCACAAACGCCACATATTGCCCATCATCATATTATCAAGGACAATCATGACAATCATATGTCAAACCACAAACGTCACATATTGTCCATCATCATATTATCAAGGACAATCATGACAATCATATGTCAAACCACAAACGTCACATATTGTCCATCATCATATTATCAAGGACAATCATGACAATCATATGTCAAACCACAAACGTCACAAATTATCCATCATCATATTATCAAGGACAATCATGAAAATCATATGTCAAACCACAAACGTCACAAATTATCCATCATCATATTATCAAGGACAAATTATGACAATCATATGAATCACATAGCAAGCAACATTCATTTGCACTAAGAATTCAATCGATAATTAGACTCACCGTTCTCCTTTGATTCCGACCCCTAACTTATTGTCTATCTGCTCCTTGTGGGTCTCCAATATGTTGCGATCCTAATTTGAAAACATAATCGATTAACTCATAATTAGAGATACTTAATGTGGCTTAAACAAATTAATATGCATTGTTCATGTCAATAGTTAAAATTTTCCTATGAGGCAGTGTGACCTTATGGGACTGTTTAGCCTATAACTTTTTCTATAATTGACCAATTAATATGATTCTTCTTCCTAATTACAAATAACATATAATTAGAGAACATATTAAAATTTCAGACCAATTGGATCATTTTACAATATTTGGTGGAATTTATAAGAGTGTTCTGTTTTCTGCCTTGTTTTCTGCCTTTAGGCAGTTTCAGGGTACTCATTTGGGTTCATCATAACTTACACTCTATAAGTCCTATTTTAATGAAACTTTACAGAAACTTATATGGGTTCATATGGAACATGTTTCATGTTTACAACTTGTACCAATTATGTCTCTAAGGTCTTCTAATTATACCAAACATATTACTGTTCCAGAATAGAATTGGCTTCCGGACCAGTATGACTTCAAAAGGCCATAACTTAGTCTATAGATAACAAATTAAGCTCAAATTAGTACCATAATTTAGCTAAGACATATACATATAACTTTAATGTTTTTATAAATTACATAATCGAGCTCTAACAAGCTCAAATGATCCAACCAATGTACTGGAGCTGCCCAGGGCACTCAGTAGGCAGTTCAAACCATGGAACAGTCATGGTTCCATTCACCATAACTCACCATTTACAAGCCCTATGAACCTTAAATTTGGTATAAAGATACAAAACACATATATCTACAACTTTTATGTTTTGAGAGACTTCAAATAAGGGCTTTAACATATTCTAAATCAGACCACACAGTAGCTAACTTGGTTAGGGTTTACACCCTGACCAGTTTCAGTACGAAGAGCATATCTAATTCTATAAACCAAATCACGAAACACCGTTTACATATTCATAAATATAAGACATAAAGGAACAAATTTTTTGTTTTATACTTGTCCAGAATCAATTTAGATGTGCATCAAAATCAGGTTGCAAAACAGTGCCTATTAATGAACCTAAGCAACTCAAATCAACCCTAAAGCAATAAGAATTGATTACTTACCAAGGACGAACTTGCAAGGGATCAATTTGGTGCAAAAACTAGGTAAAACAAGGAAGATTTGAAGTCTGAAATGGAGGAAAATGAAGGAGAAGTCGGGGCTGAAGTGAGGAGGCAGAAATGGGAAAGATGAAGATAAAGGCAGATTTATGTTTTTGTCTTTTTATCTTTTTCTCATCTCATTTCTCATCTCATTTCTCATTTCTCTTCTCTTTTCTCTTCTCTTCTCTTCTATTTCTCTTTTGTTTCATTTTCATTTTATTTTATCTATATTATTATTATTATTATTTACATATATATATAATTCGACTAATCTACACAATAATACCGCTTAATCTTTTGGCCCGGTTTAACTAAATTAACAATGCAAAATGTTTACTAATCTTAATCTAATCATTTTGCTTACATTAATTTGGTCACTTATTCAATTCATTTCTAATACTTCATAATCCTCATATAGGTTATAAGTACACATGTGTTACTCGATACAAGTGCCAAATGCTAGGACACGTAGCTAGTGCGTGTGATAAACTTGTTCCTACGAAAATACGTATGGAATGCATTTGTTCAATTGAATTGTATGCAAGATGCTTATGTTCAATGAAATGCATGTGGGGGAAGGTCAAGGATGTTACAACCTTTATTAAAGATGTCTTACTTGTTGATGGCTTGAAACATAATTTGTTGAGTGTAAGTCAATTATGTGATAAAGGAAATAAAGTAACCTTTATTTCCAACGAATGTCTTGTAACTTATATTGATGGTCAAGAGATATTTAAAGGAAAGGTACTACCTTTAGAGGTCAATACCTACATAATAGATTTACTCAAAATATTTAACCATTCCTCTAAGTGTCTTGTGACTACTAGTGATGAATCTTGGTTGTGGCATAGAAGGTTTGGTCATGCAAACATAGACTTAATTCAAAGCCTCAGCACAGGAGAACTAGTAAAGGGATTGCCAAAAGTCAAATTTGAAAAAGACAAGATATGTGAACCTTGCCAAAGAGGGAAGCAACACAAGTCATCCTTCAAATCCAAAAACATAGTAAGTACATCAAAACCTCTACAACTCCTGCATCTAGATTTATTTGGACCTACTAGAATTGCAAGCTTAGGAGGTAAACATTATGCTTTTTGTCATCGTAGATGATTACTCTAGATTTACTTGGGTAATTTTCTTAGCTCAAAAGAGTGATGCTTTTGAAAATTTCAAAAACTTTGCTTAAAGAGTTCAAAATGAAAAAGGATATTGCATTTCAAAAATAAGAAGTGACCATGGCAAAGAATTTGAAAATGAAAATTTTGAAAGTTTTTGTCTTGAACATGACATTTCACATAATTTTTCATCTCCTATGACACCTCAACAAAATGGGGTAGTTGAAAGGAAAAATCAAACATTAATTGAAATGGCTAGAACAATGCTCAATGAGTATGGTTTACCAACTTACTTTTGGGCAGAAGCCACAAATACTTGATGATGTTGTAGTATACTTGATCTTGTGAAAGGTAGTGTTCTTGATGATGTTGTAGGTACCATGGAAAGACGTGATCTTGAAAATGGAAAAGAAGAAAATGATCAAGATGATTCTCTACCTTAAGCTCAAATGGAAAACAGGCAAGAGCTCCCAAAGGAATGGAGATTGACAAAAGATCACCCCAAAGAGCAAATCATTGGTGATCCTTCTAGGGGAGTAAGTACTAGATCTCATTTCAAACATTTAGCTTCTGACCTTTCTTTTATTTCTCAAATTGAGCCTAAAAATATTGATGAGGCTCTTAATGATGAAAGTTGGGTGATTGCAATGCAAGAGGAACTCAACCAATTTGAGAGAAGTAAGGTATGGACCTTAGTACTTAGACCCAAAGATCATAAAATTATAGGTAGCAAATGGGTATTTGGAAATAAACTAGATGAACAAGGTTCAATAACTATGAATAAGGCTAGATTGGTTACAAAAGGGTATAATCAGGAAGAAGGAATAGATTATGATGAGACCTATGCTCCTATAGCTAGAATAGAAGCCATAAGAATAATTTTAGCATATGCATGTCATATGAATTTCAAACTCTTTCAAATGGATGTGAAAAGTGCCTTTTTAAATGGTTATATAGAAGAAGAAGTTTATGTAGAACAACCAGTAGGTTTTGAAAGCTATGATTTTCCTAATCATGTTTTTAAACTTTCAAAAGCTTTATATGGTTTGAAACAAGCCCCAAGAGCTTGGTATGAAAGACTAAGTTCTTTTCTTTTAGAAAATAACTTTACAAAGGAGAATGTTGATACTACATTATTCACTAAAAGGCATAAGCATGATATTCTAATTGTTCAAATTTATGTTGATGATATCATATTTGGGTCTACTAATGAATTGCTTTGTCAAGAATTTGCTAAGTGTATGACTAGGGTATTCGAAATGAGCATCGTGGGTGAGCTTAAATATTTTCTTGGTCTACAAATAAAATAAGGCAATGAGGGGATATTCATTAACCAATCTAAATATGCCAAAGACTTACTTAAGAAATTTGGAATGGAAGGATGCAAGAATGCCAAGACTCCAATGAGCACATCAACAAAATTGGACAAGGATGAAATGGGTAAAAGCATTAATGAAAAGCTCTATAGAGGTATGATCAGATCACATTTATATCTTACTGCTTCTAGACCCGACATAATGTATAGTGTATGCTTATGTGCATGCTTTCAATCATGTCCAAAAGAGTCATTTAAATGCAGTAAAAAGAATTCTAAAATATTTACATGGCTCATTGCATCTAGGTTTGTGGTATCCTAGAAATTCATCATTTTACATTGTAAGATATTCAAATGCTGATTATGCTGGTAGTCTTTTAGATAGAAAAAGTACTTCAGGTACTTGTCACTTTATTGGAGAGTGTTTAGTTTCATGGTTTAGCAAGAAACAAGTTTCAGTTGCTCTTTCTACCGCTGAAGCGGAGTATGTAGCAGCAGGATGTTGTACATAAATCCTTTGGATGAAACAACAACTTAAGGATTATGGTCATAATATGAACCATATACCTATTACATGTGACAATACAAGTGTTATAAATCAATCTAAGAATCCCATTCAACATTCTAGAAGTAAGCATATTGACATTAGACACCATTTTATTAGAGATCATGTTCAATATGGAAATGTTGTATTGGAATTTATAAGCACAGAAAATCAATTGGTAGATATCTTCACTAAGTCTCTAAATGAGAAAAGATTTAACTTCATAAGAAGAGAGCTTGGTATGATTGGTGGATTAACTTTGTGATTGCCAAATTGCCAAACCTTGATTGATAATCTTGTTTTTGTCTCGTCTTACTAGAAATAAGGTAGCTAATTTGATGGAAATATATGTTATAAGGGATTGAATCTCCCTAGAAATCCTTTAGTCTTATTTTAGACTTAATTTTATTTAATGAGAATTTTAGGCAATTCACGCCCGTGACATATATTCACGACCGTTAACTAAATCGCCAAAAAAACCAGTAGCTTTCACGACTTGCTTCACGACATGATTCACGGCTTAAGGTAGTGAAGACTTTATTTCATGACTACAACCTTTTTCATATCACCCCCGTGAAACCCTTTGTAAATGCCTCTGACATTTTTTTATGACTATGAACATTTCCACCAAAAACTTACAGAAGCATTCACGCTTTGTGTAACGTTTTGTTTCATGATCATAAGTAGTGAAGTTTAATACTTCACGCCTGTGACTCATTTGTCGCCACCATGATAGTTCATCATTCATGCCCATGACCTTTAAATTTCACGACCGTGAACAATTTCACGCCTCGCTTCATGAGTAGAGTGTCTCTTCAGCAAACCATGAACACGACACTTCATGCCCGTGACTTAGTTTTTCACGCCCATGAAGATGTCGACTATATAACGTTTTTGCCATTATTTCTCTCATTCCAACTCTCCAGCTTCTCTCAACTTCTCTCATTTATCACCATTGAATACCATTTTGAAGATACCGGCCCCCTAGCAACTCATTCCATCTATAAATATCTTCAAAAACCATTTCCATCATCAGAAATCACATCACCCTAGGTTTTACTCCAAAATTTTTATCAAAATTTTCACTCTTCAGAGTTTATTCTTTCAATCAAAATGGAAACCGGTTCTTCCAAGGGTACAAGAAAAAAGTCTCATGCTCCCAGAAGGTACACAGATTACCTTCCAAATATCATTCTGGAGCATTGCCATCCTAGATACTCAGTGCTCAAGAAAATGCCACTCCTTTCCTCTAGATCATTTGAGTGGCAAACCATCCGTACACTCGACCTCGAGACAAGCATGACGGAACAACTCCAGGCTTGTCATCTGAAAGAATTCATTGATATCCATCAACCAACTATGAGGGAGCCAACCTTAAAATTTCTAGCACTTTGCAAATATCTCCTACCGAAACGGTGAAATTCAATCTTTGCAAGCATCCGAACACCCTCTCTGCCACAGAGTTTGGAGACTTGTTCAACATTCCCTCTGATGGCATCCTGAATGACAGTGAAGTGGAGTTCTATGCTACTCAGGCATGGACTCACTTTGTTCTTGATTGCAGCTGGGACGTCAAAAAGACGAAGAGCACCCACCTTCGATCCCTAGTGCACAAGTATTTGCATAGGTTTCAATCTTTGCAAGCATCCGAACACCCTCTCTGCCACAGAGTTTGGAGACTTGTTCAACCTTCCCTCTGATGGCATCCTGAATGATAGTGAAGTGGAGTTCTATGCTACTCAGGCATGGACTCACTTTGGTCTTGATTGCAGCTGGGACGTCAAAAAGACGAAGAGCACCCACCTTCGATCCCCAGTGCACAAGTATTTGCATAGGTTTCTAACCTATAGCATCTTCGCCAGAGGAGACAGCAATGGCACAATTAGGAAGTCAGAGGTCTTTCTTCTGGAGATGGCACGAAGAGGCCTCACAGTGGCTTTATCTCGATGGCCAAACCAGCTTTTGTCAATTGCCACTAAGCCCTCCGGAGACATTCTGATTGGTGGGTACGTGACTCACATCGCTTTGAAGCTCGGATACTTGAAGCTAGATGAACATTACTTCAACCTCATACCATGGCATCCTCAAGACTGACTAGACGTCGAGTCCTTCATCAAAATGGGAGCGGCTGTTCGTATAGTGTTTGAGAACAATATCTACAACCGCTTCACCAACACTGCTGGTGAAATCATTTGGGAGGACAATGACTCGGATGACTTCAAAGCTAGCCTCCAAGGAATCCAGCAGAGGAAGAGAGTTCGAGTTGATTTGGTGCTTCTAGAGGTTGAGCAGGAAATGGGACAATCCTCTACCTCCACACCAAACTTGGCTCAACAAGTGTTTGACCTCTTGGCACCACGGTTTGAGCAATTGCAGGCTTCTATGGATGAGAGGTTAGAGAACCTCAAGGATTTCATGGAGTCTCGCATGGACAACCTCGAGGCAGAAGTTGCTTGCCTTAGAGATAGGATGTCTGGCTAGATTTTATGTTAGATGTTATATTTTCTAGCTTGTTTGTTGTAGGAAATTCTAATTTCCTTTCAGAATTTTAATTACTTTTGTATTTGGTTTTCTTAAATTAATATATTTGCTTTTGTTTTCCATTATGTTTTATCTTTTTGATATTCTTTTTGTTGATGACAAAAGAGGGAGAACCTAGCAATATATTTGTTATGCAAATGAGCTTTATACACCTTAAATATATCTTAAGTATACTTTGCATATACCTTGATGCAAGTTACATGAATGAACATGCACTTGATATACTCTGAATATACCTTAAATAAACTTAACTTGCTTTAAAGAGAATTTTGGTATACATTGGATATACTTTGCAAATAACTTGCATATACTTAAAACTAGGAAGCATATTTTGATGCTACACTTCATCATTCTTTACAATTCTTGCACTTCAGCATTCTTTATCCTAAGCATCTTTTGAGGGGTAGACTTCTCAAAAGCACATATTGCTAGATTATTTGTCACCATCAAAAAGGGGGAGATAGTTGAACCTTCCGGGTATTTCCGTCATTTTGATGCTAACAAATAAAATAGCAATAATGTATTCAACATACTTGTTTTCTAAGTCTATTGAATAGGGTATGAAATATGATAGCAAGAATGGAGAATGGAAGATTAATCTTAAAAAGATAAAATTGAAGAAATAGCATGTTCACGCCCGTGACCTTATGTCTCACGCCCGTGATGAAGCTTAGCTCCAACAATCCAACATTTAAAGTTCATGGCCATGAAGAATTATAGCAACCACGAATGAACATTTCAGTCACACCCGTGAATTAAAGTCATGCCCATGAGAAGACATGACAAATTCTTTCAGAGAGCTTCACGATCAGAGTCACCACTTGGACCACGGCTTGGAAGGATGTCACACCCGTGAAGATAAAATGTCATGCCCATGATCAAACACTTCAAAAAACCTTTCAGAATGCTTCACGGCCAAGGTCACCACTCAAGTCACAGCTTGGAAGAACAGTCACGACCGTGACACACATATTCACGACCGTGAAAGATGAAAGAGAAACATGTCAGACGCGATAATAAGGGTTGGTGCAATGGCTAGTTCCATATTAAATGCATTCTAACGACTATAATTTGCTATGGAAGTATAAATGCAAGTCATTTATGCATCCATAACAACAAGAGAGAAGAGTAGAACAAGAGAACAAGAGAATAGCTAATATTTTGAATCAAACTCTTGTTGTAAGCCATCTTGTGCATTTGATTTTTTCAAAACAAACATTTATTCTCTGTGAAAATATTTTTGCTCATCATTTATTGAGCATTATATATTTGTAAGTGTTTCTCTCTGTAATCATCCACTCAAGTGAGTTTTGGGTATTTCGGTGTTAAAAGTAGAACACTTGTAAGGGTTATTTGTGTGAGCCTCAAAAACACAAAGAAAGGTTATTTGTGTGAGCCTTTAAAACACAAGGTAAGGGTTATTTGTGTGAGCCTTTAAAACACAAGGAATTGGTTATTGTGTAAGCCATCAAATCTCAAGGGATTTCTGGGTTAGGTGTGATCAATTGTTAGAAACACCATAGTTGGGAGTGAGCTTGTAAAACTCCATTGTAACACTTAGTGTGTTAGTGAAACTCCCAATTGAGATTGGGGAGAGGAGTAGGGTTTGTTAACACCCGAACCCCTATAAAAATCCTTGTGTCATATTTTTCTATCCCTACTAAACTTAACTTTTCTTTCCGCACTTGAAAGTTAAATTTTTAATATCCAATTCAACCCCCTTCTTGGTTCAATATCTGGGCAACATATATGAATGGCATATGTGGAATATATGTGATATATGTATGGTATATGTGAAAAAGATACATGGTTGATGAATGCTTAGTTATAAATACATGTGCATATGGTCTAAAAAGGCATTGTGACTTGTTAATGATATTGTAAAGCAAAAGAAGAGGCCTATGACCCAACAAATGTGCAAATGAAACAAATGATCAAGCTAGCTAGCAAATGCAAATGTTCACATGGAAAGCCATCAGCATCTCAATCATGAAGGAGTAACTAGCAACCAACATGGGAGGCAAGGTCCAACATCTCAATCATGAGCGAGTAACTAAACTGATCATATGTATGCATAGTGTATGTCGAGCACTATCCCAATGACAGTTTCTCTTTCAAATCTCAAAATTATATATAAGGCTTCCCTCATCAAAGGTGTGATCTAATGGATTTACGAGATGAGTGCATCAATATCATTTATCCAGCCACTCTAAACCATCATTTCACATGTCAAAATTCTTATGAAATGAAAATGTAACATTTTTTGTTCCCAATTTTTTACTAATGTAATCTCCATAAAATTAGTACTTTAAATGCATTTTTAAATCAACTTTATTGAATTTTGAGTAACCAACTTATTCAACATAAGTATTCTACCCCAAACTTCTTAATTTGCATAAATATATAATTTTAGATCAATGCCATCAAAATATAAAATATTTTTCTTCCATAATTCAAACTTGCATTTTTATCACAAACTCAAGCATTATTTCATTAATTAATAATTAGAAACATTATTCCAGTCCCAAGTAAATAAGTTTCGCATAAGAATACCTTTTAAACAAAATTCCATTAATATTCCAAGAATTAACAAAAATATCATAAAACCAATAAGAAAAATAGTAAGTTTGTTATATAATTATTCACTCACCTTATCTAGAAGCTAGCAAAATTCTATCTAGGCATGTGAGCTCCTTTAGGCAGTCCCTATATCTAGCTCCCCTCCTAAATATTAAATCAAAATATTTATTAAACAAACCTGAAAATGACATAACTATATAGAAGAATAAACTAGCTACTTGAAATCATGATGAAAAATCCAAAATCATCAAACCTTTCTAATTTTCCTTGAATATGGTAATTCTTCCCCAAGTGAATTAAATACACAACTAACACCTTCTTAAGTTTTTGGTTGAGCCCTAATGAAGAAATAAGCTAGAAATTAAAATTAACTCATTTTTATGGTGATTTGGAGGTGTGGCTGAAGTTTAGGAGTGGTTTTAATGGTGGTGAGGGTTTGGGTGATATGAGGATGATGAAAAAGAAGAGAGGAAGTGATAAATTCTACCTTAAAAAGTTTGGGTCGTATTTGACAAGCTTTATGCCCAAAAGAGGTGGTTTGTGTCTTTTTCTCATTAACTCATCACATGCCATGCACATGACCCATTAGTATAAGCACCTCACTTAATAATTATGTATTTTCATGCTAAATTAATAAGGAAATCAAACCAATTAAGAGAAAATCAAAAGCTTAAATAATGTGTTAATGAGCTAGAAAATCAATATACTATGTGATCACCTAAAATGCATTTTTCACTTAATATACAAACATGTTACTAATGCCAAATGTATTCTCCTATGGGTATGGGTGTCACAATTCCTCCCCACTTAGAAAATTTTGTCCTTGAAATTTATGTACCTGAAGGTGGAAATAAAATGGACATTGCCTAAGCATGTCCTCTTCTCTTTCCCAAGTTGCTTCTTCCTTTAAATGATTACGCCATAATACCTTCACTAATGGAATAACCTTGTTCCTTAACACTTTCTCTTCCCTAGCTATAATTTCCACTGGTTCTGCTTCTTATGTCAAATCTTGTCTCAATTCTAGTGTTTGTTTCTCCAAAACATGTGATGGGTCACTCTAATATCTCTTTAACCTATAGACATGAAACACATTATGGATTTGAGATAGTTATAGTGGTAATGCTAACCTGTAAGCTACAGGTCCAATTCTTTCCATGATTTCATATGGACCAATGAAATTCAAACTAAGCTTCCCACACTTCCCAAATCAAACTACTCCCTTCCATGGAGAAATCTTCAAGAATACTTTTTCTCCCACTTCATACTCAATATCGGTTCTCTTCAAATTTGCATAACTCTTTTGCCTATCTTGTGCTACTTTCAATCTAGTTCTAATGAGTTGGATTTTATCAGTAGTCATTTGCACAATTTCTGGCCCTACTAATTTCCTTTCACCTGCTTTATTAGATATAGGTGTTCTACATTTCCTTCTATGACTTGCATGAAAAATGTTGTTATAAGTAAATTCCATTAGTGGTAAATGCTCATTCCAACTTCCTTTGAATTCCATCACACAAGCTCTCAACATGTCCTCCAAGGTTTGGATGGTAGATTCAGATTGCCCATCAGTCTGTGGGTGGAAAGAAGTATTGAATTTTAATTTAGTACCCAAGGCGTGTTGTAAACTATGCCAAAATCTAGAAGTGAACCGTGGATCTCTACCAAATACTATGGATATAGGAGCACCATGGAGTTTCATTATCTCACGAACATAAATCTCAGCAAACTTATCTAGTGAATACTCCCTTTTAACTGGCAAAAAGTGAGCTGATTTAGTTAATCTATCCACTATCACCCAAATAGAGTTATGCCCTTACTAAGTGGATGGAAAACCAGACACAAAATCCATGGTAATGTGCTCCCATTTCCATTTTGGTATAGGAAGAGGTTGAAGATAACTAGAAGGAAATTGATGTTCTACCTCAACTTGTTAACATGCTAGACACCTTCCAACAAAATTTGCCACATCTTTCTTCATGCCTTGCTACCAGTAGTTTTCCTTAATAGTTCAATACATCTTGGTACTACCTAGATGCATCGAGTATGCAGAGCAATGGGCTTCCTCCAAAATTTCCCTTTACAAGCTTTCATCATTAGGCGCATATAATCTTTCACCATGCATCAAGATTTTGTCATCCTTAAGTGAAAAGTCAAGTTGTACACCCTTTTTCACTTCATCCTTAATCTTCACCTACCCATTCCATAAGTATTGATCTAACTTTAAGTGTAGCCAACAGGGCAGCTGAGTCTTCCATAACTAATTCAGCCCTTAAAGATCGAAGATCTACCATTAAAGGTAATCAAATTGTCTTAAAATGAGCCATATTTCCATAGGATTTCATGTTAAGAGCATTGGGTACAACATTGACCTTACTAGGATGGTATTCAATAGTACAGTCATAATCCTTCAGCAATTGAATCCACCATCTTTGCCTCAAATTCAACTTCTTTTGTGTAAGCAAGTATTTCAAACTCTTATGATCAATGAATATCTTACATGTTTCTCCATAAAGATAATGCCTCCAAGTTTTCAAAGAAAATATTATCATTGCCAACTCAAGATCATGGATAGAGTAATTCATTTCATGAGGTCTAAGTTGCCCAGAAACATAGGCTATCACCTTCCCATGTTGCATCAGCACACAACCTAACCCTTTTCTATAAGCATCACTGTAAATCACAAAACTGCTATTACTTATAGGAAGAGTAAGAACATGTGCTGAAGTCAAACAAGCTTTAAGCTTTTCAAAACTCTTCTGACACTATTCTGTCCATTCAAATTTCACATTATTTCTAAGTAACTTAGTCATAGGTGTTGCAATGATAGGGAAATTCTACACAAAATGACGGTAATACCCAGCTAAGCCTAAGAAACTCCTAACCTCCATAGGATTTGTTGGTGACTCCCAATTAACTATTGATTCTACCTTTTTAGGATCAACAAAAACACCCTCAGCTCATATAACATGCCCTAAAAATACAACCCCATCAAGCCAGAACTCAGATTTGCTAAGTTTCGCATATAACTTATTTTCTCTCAACATCTGTAACATTAACCTCAAATGGTTTTCATGATCTTCCTTACTACTCAAATACACCAAAATATTATCAAAAAATACAATCACAAATTTATCCAAGTATGGTGAAAATACTCAATTCATAAGATCCATAAAAGTAGTTGGGGCATTGATTAACCCAAAAGGCATCACAAGAAACTCATAATGCTTGTAACTGGTCCTAAAAGTTGTTTTCAACACATTTGAATCTTTTATTCTTAATTGGTGATACCTAAACCTCATATCTATCTTAGAAAACAACTAAGCTCCCAACAACTGATCAAAAAGATCGTCAATTTGAGGCAAATGATACCTATTATGCACTGTAATCTTATTCAACTGCCTATAATCAATGAATAATCTCATCGTCCTATCCTTCTTCTCCACAAACAACACAGAAGCTCCCCAAGGTGAAACACTAGGTCTATTGGGGCCATCCTATAAGGTGCTTGAGAAATAGGAGCTACACTCGGCTCAAGATCATTAGAGAATTCAATCTCCCTATTTGGAAGTAAGCCTGAAAGATCTTCTGGAAAAACATCAGAAAATTCACACACAATAGGAATATTGTCTAGCATAGGCCCTTTTAATTGTGTATCAATTACTTGAGCTAAATACCCTTGACATCCTTTCCTGATTAATTTTTGTGCAGTTATTATAAAAATAACACTTGAAGGAAATAATTGTCATTCACCTTGGAAAGTAAGCTTAGATCCTCTTGATTGATTAAACACCACTAACTTTTGATCACTATCTAGCATGGCATGGTGGCAAGATAACCAATCCATACCTAGTATAACATCAAAATCTGGAAGTTGTAAAGGTATCAAATATACTAACAACTCCTCTTTCCCAATTTTGACTACACAATCCTTGTACACATAGTGGCATACTACAGAACTCCCCATAAGGTAACTCATTACCAACCCTACATCTAAAAGACTTAATGGTCTAAGCAAATGCATAACAAATGCAAATGACACATATGAATGTGTAGAATCGGGATCATTAAGGACATGTGCATCTTTATAAAAAAATAGATAACATACTAGCCATGACTTCAAAAGACTTTAATGCCTCATGTGGTTTTATAGCAAAAATCCTAGTATGAGATGATAGTCTACTAGGCTGTGCATTATACCTAGGTTGAGTAAATGTAGATGAAGTAGCTTTAGAGACTCTACTCGAACTTGTGCTAACACTAGGATTCACAAATGGCCTGTGTTGGCTCTATGTCCTACCTCCTCTCTGACTCCCATGTGTCACTGATCCTTCACCGGATTCCTTAAGTTGCAAAAGCCTTAGATAGTTCCTTCTAATATGACCAAATTCCCTGCATTCATAGCAACCTATTCTTCTACTTCTACACTCACCATCATGATGTTTACTACAAAAAGTGCACTGAGGTCAAATCCTTAGATAGTTCCTTCTAATATGACCAAATTTTGACCTTTGTCCAGAAGTAATATTACCAATTGGTTGTCTCACTGAACTTTGGTTTGCTTGTGGTCCATTACCTGCTGATAGGACCTCATTTGATAACCCCCATTATTGCCACCAAAAGTGCCCTTAGTCAGAGGAAAATTACCCCCTCTTCTAGGCTGCTTCCCTGAATATCCCCGAAAAGACTATTATCTTGCTTTCTCTTCTTTTGCTCTAACTCTGCACTTTCTCTCATCAACTTCTCAACTTCTAAGGCCATATATACTATCTGACAAAAATTACCACCATCATGATTAACTAGAGCCACATGAAGAGACAACTGTAAACCATCATAAAACCTGCGACATTTATCTCTCTCCTCACTAATATAATGTGCCACATACCTGTAAAGATCTTCAAATTTATCAACAAATTCAGTTACAGTCATACTGCCCTAGCTTAAATTGAAAAACAATCTCTCTTTTTCTTTCTTATAAATATCAGTAATATATGCCTTATGAAATTATGTCACAAAAGTTTTTCAATTCTAATCATCACCATAGAGGTGACATGTTCTATCAAACCAACTTTCCACCACTCCATGCAAGAAAGAATGAACATATACTACCTTATCAGCATCAGACATGTACATGGAAGTGTATGCCTTACCAAGCTTCTTAAACTAATCATCAGCTTTTTCTACTTCTAAGGAGCCTTCAAAAGTCTCATCTCCTAATTTATGACAATAAGTAACAACATCCCATGGCTTTTGATTTTGATCGTTAGATGCAATAGAAGCTGCAAAGGCTTGTGCCAAGGTGGAAGCAAAGTTAGCATCTACTTGAGCTATGAAAGGTTGGGCAGTGGCAGAAGTAGGAGGTGGAACATGATGATGTGTAGGAGGAGGTGAAGAAATAGTTGCTGCTCTAAACTGCTCATCACCTACAGGTATATCATGATCTACAACCCTTCTTGTAGGTACTAGGAGTGATGGACTCCTATAAGGTTGGCCACTTTCTCCTATATCCTGGTTCTTTCTACCACAATTTCTTCAACAAGCTCTACTAAATCTGCCTCTACTAGTCCTATATCGAGATGACATTTTCCAACAAAACCACAATTCCATACATTAGGATCCACTATAATATAATCCTCTAACTAATAAAAGTTTGTAGAATCTATAACCTAGGCTCTGATACCAAAATAAAATTGTCACACCCATCCCTCCTACTAAGGATGAGAATGACCTAAAAATTCATAATACTACATTCTCCTTAACACATATTATATATCACAACTCATACATCTAGTAGATTTTCAAATAAAATCACAAATCGTTACAAAATTTGTAACATCCAGTGATTTAGGCCCCGATTGCGTGTGACCGAAGTGAGGCATGCAGGTTCAATCGGAGAAAAAAATAAAATTACCAATGGACAAAATTGGTATTATGGCAATTGTTGGGGGAAAAAAGTGTGAATATGGAGGGAGATGTGGCAAATATGGAATTTCTAAAAGTTTAAATGTTAATCAATATTAATTAACTTAATGAACCAATGAGAATTAGGATTAATTTCAATTAGTGGGACCCACACCTTAATCAAGGTATAAAAAGTCAAAAATGATGAAATTCTACATTCTTCCACCTACAAATCTAACTCATTTTCATCTTCTTTTCTCTCCTTTTGTCATCCACCATAGCTCTCCCAAAAGCCTCCATTTATCTTCAAATAAAGCTTGAAAAAGCGAGGAAATAAATTAGTTTTGAGAGAGGAAAAATCAGAATTAAAGAGTTCTTACTACAAAGGGAACAAAGGAGCAAGAAGGAAGGAAGAAAGAAGAAGAAGAAAAAAAAAAGAGTGGGGCAGATTTGACCAGCCCTATAACTCCATTAAGGTGAGTGTATTCTTTTTAAATTCAACCTTTTTCCATCCACTTGAGATCCATATTGATGATAGATGTGATTAGGTTTGGTAGATTTAGGTTATGTTGCAAGATTGAACTTCGAAAATGTAAGTTTGTGATAGTTGATTAAAGAGTAGTTAAACTTTGAATTAATGATAATTAATGTTAGTTAATTATTTTATGACTTAAAAACTAGAGAAATATGATGTTAATGGATGAATGAGGGGCTACCATAGTTGGAGTAATTTGGGGGAAATTGAAATTTACATAGAAACAACACAATTGGTGATAAGTGAAGTATGATTTAAGTGTTGAATTGAAGAAAATGAATTGGGAACTAGGATATGGTTTTTGGGCAGCCATGAATATTAAGAAGGAAGTTTAACCTTAGTACATTTTAGCTCAATTAAGTTGTAAAGCATATTAGGAGCATTAGGATACTATGTAGACATGAAAAGCATTGAAAATGGATATTGGAATTGAGATATAGTATGGTTGTGTAGGTAAAATAAATGAACAAGTGAGAGGCCCTCAAGAGGGTGAAAAAGGCAAGGAGAAAGCTAACTAATAAGGGAAGAAAAAGAATGATTAAGGGAAGAACCAAGGCTGATTAGGTATGTGCTTCATTGATAAAAATCTTACATGTTTTTATTATGTATGGAATTATGTGTTAAGGTTTGATATGTTTGTGTTTGTGATATGTTATGTGATTTGTTGTGGCTTTTGAGATTTTATATGGAAATGGGATCAAGTGATGTAAAATAATTGAGACATATGAATGTAGTTAAAATCTGGAAAGTTTAGTATCAAAATGAATGCAAATGATGAATGTGGATTGATGCTAATTGATGACTCTGCTGTAGGGATTATGGAATAGGCTTGACTATTTTGATTGTAACATGAGTTCTGAAATTCCGTTTTGTATGTTATTTATTGGAAATGAAAGATAAGACACAGGGTTTTAATTGTTATTCAGACCATAAAATCTAATTATTTCTAGATTTGCCTAGAAAAATGCATGAAGTTCAAACCTAGAATATTTCCAAAAAATTCTAGACAGAAATTTCTGTGGTGATGCAGTATTCAAATGATCATAACTTTTGATAGAATACTGGGATTTTAGTGATTTGTGATGCGTTGGAAAGCTAAGACAATAAGATAAATATTGTTAGAAGACTAGAACTCCCCATTCGAATTATAAATGGGCTAACAATGAAGCCCAAAAATAGGTCCGAAATCTACCATAGGTAAAAACATAAAATATTAGGCTTTTGCATGTGTTGTGATAATTATATGTAATAATTCATGTGAATATTTACTTTGATGATAATTATAAATGTTTAAAAATTATTTATGTGTGACATTTTAGTGCAATAATAATGAGAATAAAGAACAAAAATAAATAAGCATAATTATGATAATTGAATAATATTGTCATTTTTGAAAATATTGTGAATTAATATAAAAATAGTTAAGCCCTATGACACCTAATCTAAAACTAGAATAGAGAATAGTTTGTCATCCAATCAGGGGATTTAAGGCACTCGGTGCCAAATATAGAAGCCGGTAATGGCAATTTAAAAATACGCTCGGCGTAAAATTATTAAGCCGGTAATGGCAATATTATAAAAGCCGGTAATGACATTTTTATAAAGCACTCGGTGCAATATTATCAAAGCCAAAAATGGCAACCCCGTTATTCCTATTATTTAGTTTAATTATAGGTGTTATGGGCACAAGAAAAATGAAAAATAGTAATAATGTTAAAGTATGTCATTTTGCTAATATTATAGGAATTAAATTTGTTAACTATTATATGTTGAATGAAATTTATTTGATTTTATATAATTCTTTATTTTATGTCTTATTTATTAAAAGGTTAATTAATATGTAAGAAAATATGTGTATGTAAAATTGTTATCATTGAACCACCACTAAGCTAGTAGCTTAGGGCAGGTGGTTTTCTCTCGCGCAAGTTTAAAAGGGTAGCTATAAATATTAGAATTGTCAGGAGAAGAAGGGTACTCGGAGGGAAGCAGCTAGAAGCTTTGGTTTTCTTTTTGGTATATTTTGTTAAAAACTTTGTAAATTAAATTATCGTTTCTATTTCATATAATGTGTATTAATGATGTGAATTACAATGTAAAAGAACATAGTTTGGATGTAAATTAATGTATTTTATAAATAAATAAAATTTTGAGTATTTATGCTTGTAATGATTTTTATTTAAGTGTCTGCAATATTTTCGTAAAAAAAATTAATTCACTTCATTAATTTTATAAAATAGTAAGACGGGTAATACTCACTTGCCTTGCTGAACTATAGTGGGGTGAGGGCGTGTTACACAATCATTATGGATGTCACTTCTATGAACCTGTACCATTTTAGAAAAAGTTCCTAACTCATAATCTTTTATGTATAAGAGTTACATCACTTTCACTTGTCATAACATATATACATTGTTTCCTATTTACATCACCATTTATATATCGATATGACCAACATATCAGATGGCCCAAAATACATCATGTTAACACTTATATACATTATTTGTACAACTAGGCACTCGAAATGTCCACAACTTAGATTAGTGGTCTAACCTCCTCTAGTCGTGAATTGAGATAGCATCTTACTTCAGCTAATCATCTAGAGAAATCTGGAAGAGTAATATGAGGGGTGAGTATACTTACTCAGTAAAAGGATATAAACATAATAAGGGGAACAAAATATGATTTTTATTATAAAGTATACATAAGACACACTAAAACAGCTAGATAAATATTAATTGTCAATCATACTATTTATATCATAAAATCCATTAAATAAAACATCCATAAGATATCATAAATGAAGTTTAAATTAAAAACTTATTCATCTCATAAAATCAATCACCATACACTCAAATATGTGTCAAATAGATCTCTAGCATCCAAGGGCCGCAAAGGTGTGCAACGATGACAATAACTAGTAGCCACCAAGGAGTACTAGCATCCCAATATGAGAGGCGAGTTTCAGCATCTCAATCATGAAGAAATGACTAGTAATCAACATGAGAGGCGAGGTCCAGCATCTCAATCATAAGGGAGCAACGAAACAGGTCATATGCATGCATAGACAACCCCCAAAGGGTGACCACCCAACATACACCCCAAAGGCATCGTATATGTGTAGCACTATCCCAAACAAAGTTTCTCTTTCAAATCACTAGTAAAAGAGTTATACGTGTCTGTTATTTTGTATTTTATGCTTCTATTAAATAGTAGACACATATATAGGTGACGCATATGATATGAATTTTATGTGTATGTCATTGTGACAGACGTGTATAACTAGATTATACGCATTTGTCGTTTAGTAATAGCAAACGCATATATTCAGGTTATACGCGTCTGCTATTTTTAATGACAGACACATATAATAAAATTATACATGTCTGTTATTTTTAACGACAGACACGTATAATCAAGTTATACACGTCTGTCACAACGAATTGAAAAACACTTATTGTCTTTTTTTTAAATTAAAACTCATATTATACTGCTACCATTCATATATAACCTGCTTCAAAATTCATAATAAATCTGCTTCAATATTGCAAGCCACAATAGGCATCCAACATTCAAGTCACAAATACTCAATAATCAAAATTTCACAAAATATTCACAAGACAACACAAACTACAAAAATTAAATAAATCAAAGCAACACAACATGCCTAAAACAATTCACATGAAAATAATTAATCCACAAGTTCTTCAAAATTCATTAATTTAAAATTGCATTTCTCATTAATAAGAAATATTTTACAAAAGTAAATAAAAATATTACATACACTCTCTTATAAAGTAATTTGACCACATATGTCGAATTTCATCTATTTGATCTTGACTCTATGATCCATTTTCAAAAGCCTACAAGAAAAATCAAACAAAGAATAGAAAATATGTTAAAAATTAATAAATTAATAGCTAGTTATGTGTCTTACTTATAATATAAATTTACTAGTATTTGAAAGAACATACGTTAAGCAATGTTGTATCACTGTTGTGATATATGATAATTTTGTACATATATCTCATGATGTAATATCTGCATTCAACAACTCCTTGTTGTTGAGGGCACTAAAAATAGAAAAAATGACAAAGAAAAAGCCAAATAAAGGATTATAAAATCATTAAAACTTCAATCTAACTAGTAATTAGGAATATAAAATTCTCACCGAAATTTCATTCCATTTTAACCTTGCACCTTTATTTTTTCCACCTTCTATAGCATAAGTGCTATAGGCTCTGAAAATTAAGTGTATATCAAAATTGGCATTAATATTGAAAACGCTACAAACATTGTAGAAACTATTAGCTAGTAATATTATAACTTAGAGGTTAATATGAGGTTTCAGACTTATATCGCGGCTGCCACAGACTAGAGGATCTATGAAAAATGTCTCACTCCATTCACAGCAAAATACAATCAACATCCAATGGCTACTAGAGATATACAAATATGTTGAAGTTAGTAAAAATGTTGGGAATAAAATTATGCAAACATAAATGTAAATGTTTCTTAATCTTGGAAGTATGGTAGTATAATGAAATGTTTATCTCTTTGTTCCTTCAAAGCTTCTATAATATATCTTTATGTTGTGTTGGTCTCTGTTAACATCAAACGAAGCATTGCTGGACAAAGAAATCTAATCGATGATATAAAGAATGTATTAGACAAGTCATGAAGGTACCTGCATGCATGAATCACAATACATACATAAGTAATTATTTTCATATTTTTTAAATCGAACTTATAATATTAGTAATAAATAGTATAATCTTACATCATAAATATACGAATAATCGAGACATCAAGCCATTCCATGGAGAAGAGTAAACATGTAAATTGTCTAATGTGATGAAAAAAATTGAGTATGATATAAACACACACTTAGCATGATCGAATAAGATTAATTGCAATATGATGCCATGATTATGAAATGTGTCAATGCACTAGGTGCTATGAATATCAGAATGATATTGTGGAATTATGGAATATAACATAAATGATGTTAATTATCCAGAAAATGAATACATATGCCCATTCTCTATTCGAAGACTACCTAGGATAGGTGGCATGCCATGAGGGGTTATGCTACCATATAATATATATGCATGTGATTATTATATTGCTCATTAGAGTGGCTTAAGCTCATATCAAAGTTCTACTTATTTAAGAAGCTCAGTGGTAACATGTCCAGATTAGGGTCAAGGTAGCTTAAGCTCATGTCAGAGTGCCCTTATACCCATATGAATGCAGTCATTACTCATCAGGGTGGCTTAAGCTCATGTTAGAGTGATTTTGATTTGAGAAACTCAGTGGTAGCAATAAAGATAGATACAGTAGTGAGTAGGGTGGCTTAAGCTCATGTTAGAGTGCTCTTATTTTACAACCCGAATTCGAGTGGTCTGGGTCTAAAGTATTAGGCTAAGAAAACTGGAATTTGGTAATGCAGTAATATGGAAATGGGAATTCAGTGAATCATAATACAGTCATACCTGGAAAAAGGATTGTGAAAACCAGTAATCATATGAATGATGTTAAAATATGAAATGGATTCACCTACGATAATTATGCCATGCATGTAATCAGACCATGATATTTAAATATGATGTTTTACTTCGATGTATATATGGCATGGCTGAGTATGCTGTTATCACAAGTTGAATATTATGATAGAATTGTATAATATAGACAAGTCAACATGAATAAAGGAAGTCAAAATGTGTTTGTATATGATGGTATGGACAAGCATACAGGTATGTTCTAATTATGAATGCTATGTTAATATGTGAATGCATGTTAGAATTTAAATGATTATATATACCACTAAGCTTTCAGTAGCTTAGCGTGTGGGTTTCCCTGCACACAAGTTTAGAGCCGGTAGACTCTTAAGTGACATGAAGAGAAGACAGAGCCAATCGAAGTAGTCAGAGTGACCTGTATTGGGTATGTGTTATCATTTCATTCATTTCATTTGTTTTTCGCACACTATGAATTAGAAATAGATAATTGAGTTATGTTTCATTAAGTATAGATTTTTGTTATAAGGGATTTTAATGCCTAGGATAGTTTGATATGACTTTGGTTGTGATCAAAATATAAAAAGGAAGTTTTATATTTTTATAATAGATTGATTCATAACTAATACTATTATTACATATATAAATTAGAAAAATTTAGACAGGTAGACTCAGATCTAATCATGTGTCATCCGTCTATACAGCGAGGTTCGCCCTAGTTGTGCGAGATAGGCACTACATATTATGATAATACTTTTAGCCTAGTAGTTATGCTTAAAGCCATAAGGATGCTCTTAGACATTGGTACTCATTATGATTATGAGATATGGAAAATGGATGTGAAGATTACTTTCCTTATTGACAATCTAACCGAAGATGTGTACATGACATAACCAAAAGGCTTCATATCCAAAAATGGAAAAAAGGTATGCAAGCTTTAAAACTCCATGTATGGATTAAAGCAAGCATCCTAGAGTTGGAATATTCAGTTTTATGAGACAATAAAGAAGTTTGGTTTCTTACAAAATCTGAGTTGGAAACTGGCATCGGTATACCCACTCACAGTAAGATCTCTATCTCCATATACCAAGAATACATCCTTAGTTCTTCTTAAGTACTTAAGGATATTCTTGACAGCCACCCAATGACCCTCACCAGGGTCCGATTAGTATCTACTCGTGACACTCAAAGCATATGATACATCAGGTCTTGTACATATCATAACACACATGATTGATCCTATAGTTGAAGCATATGGAATCAAACTCATGTGTGTCCTCTCATCTTGTGTCTTTGGACACAAAGACTTTGAGAGAGTAATCTCATGGGTCATGGGAATATATCCCCTCTTGGACTGCTCCATGCTAAACCTCTTTAGCATTTTATCTATGTATGTAGACTGTGAAAGACCAAGCAACCTTTTAGATCTATCTCTATAGATCTTTATCCCTAAAATTTAGACTGCTTCTCCAAGGTCTGTCAGAGAGAAATTCTTGGATAACCAAATTTTGACTGATTGTAAGGCTGAGATATCATTTCCCATTAACAATATGTCGTCTACATATAACACAAGAAATACGATTGCACTCCCACTAACCTTCTTGTAGACACAAGGTTAATCCGGATTTTGTAAGAAACCAAACTATTTGATTGTCTCATCAAATCGAATATTCCAACTCCTAGATGCTTGCTTTAATCCATAAATGGATCTTTGAAGCTTACATACCTTTTTTCCATCTTTGGATATGAAACCTTCTGGTTGTGTCATATACACATCCTCAGTCAGATTTCCATTAAGAAAAGTTGTTTTCACATCCATTTGCCATATCTCATAATCATAACGAGTAGCAATGGCTAGGAGTATCCTTATGGATTTAAGCATAGCTACTGGGCTAAAAGTTGCATTGTAGTCAATTCCTTATCTTTGACGATAACCATTAGCAACAAGTCTAGCTTTATAGGTAATCACATTACCATCCATGTCAGTTTTCTTTTTGAAAACCCACTTGCACCCTATAGGCTTTATTCCTTTGGGTGGGTCAACAAAGTCCATACTTGGTTTTCATATATGGAATCCATTTCTGACTTCATGGCTTGAAGCCATTTGTCAGATTCTAAACTATTCAGAACCTCTTCATAGGTTGTAGGCTCATCATTTTCTAGGAGCAATACGTCGTTCTGTTCACTAATGAGAAATCCATATCTCTCTGGAACAGTACGTATCCTACTTGACCTAAGAAGCTCTTGTGCTTTAGAAGGTTGAACTGTTATATCATCTGTATGAGTAACAAGCTTGGGTTCAGGCAGTTGATCAGCATCAGTTTGAGCATCTTGAACTTCCTCAAGTTCAATTTTGCTCCCACTATCTCCTTGAACAATGTCTCGTCTCATTAATCCTATGACAAGGGATAATTTTGATATTAACATAATTCCACATGATAAGAATCTCAATATCATGATTTCATCATGATTTCCTTCATGCTATGTTATGTATCAAGGACTTCATTAATTGATTTAAGATCACTTATCAATTCATATATCAAATGAACATTAAATTAATGAAAAAGCCTTTTATTAATCAAATAAATTTATGCAACAAGTGCTAAAGGTGATTGCCTTTATAACACTCCTCTAACATGAACAAACTTTGAACCAAAATCAAAGATGAAGTAAGGACAAAGAGAAAGCTAGCTAGGAAGAAGATAAAAGTGAAGAGAAGTGAAATTTTTGAGGTATGTACATTTCGCAAAAATTCAATATAGAAAAATGTTGATTTTGATTTTGTGATGTGTATGAAATTCTGGATATTTGATTGAGTAATGAATTAGTGATTAAATTATGCTATGAATGTGAAAGTAAAAAATAAATATGAGGTTGATGCATGAAAATGGAAATTGTATGAATTAATTGATGTGCTGGAAATTCATCTTATGAACAATGTCTAGTTTTCTAGTCATAACTTGAGTTCTGGAAATGATTTTTGAGTGATTCTTATTGGGTTGAAAATTTAAGACATAGGGATGCAACTTTAATTCAGACCATTAGACTTGAATAGGCCTGGAATTAGGTGACAAATGGACTCAAAGTTTGAACTAGAAATCTGTCTAGAAAAAACATATTGGGCAGATTGTAGTGATCATAGGTTAGAGGAAACTTCATAACATTTGCTAACAAATTCGTTTTAATTTGGTTCTATTTGGAAATTAAATGTAAGACATGTACCTACAATTTGTTAGTTGATCATATGTCCAAATTACATCTAAAAAATGGATGAAAAGATAGAGAAACATAAGGCAGAAATCTGTCCAGTAAAATACTGGACAGATTGCAGTGAACGTAGCTTAGATGAAAATTAATAACATTTGCTAAAAATTTTATTTTAATGTGATTCCAGTTGGAAATTAAAGATAAGACATGTATCTACATTTTTTTAGTTTATCACTTGTCCAAATTCCATCCAAAAATGGACGAAACATACAGGGAAATATAATGAAGAAAAGCTGTCCAGAATAAGGCAGTTTGAACATATGTGTTGATTGTGGAATTTTGTGATAGAAAAATAGATTATTTGATTTTCTTGCAGTTATAATGATTAAATGAGCAAGTATGACATTGTAAAATGTTTAATGGGAATTATTTTATTTATATAGAATTTATATTAATGTTACCTATATAATTTATGTAAATAATAATAAAGATAACAAATATAATTAAGCCCTATAACATCTAGTCGATAACTAGAAATTAGGATAAGTTGGCATGCCAATAAAAGGGTAGAAAATTAGGTACTAAAAATAATAGTGCTGAGATTTAATTTAAGGATGCACTAAGAAATAGTGCTGAGTTGAAATTACGTAGGCACTCAGAAATAGTGCTGAGTTGTACTTAAAATTCCTGGGTAGAATGACACCATCATTCAAGGTGAAGGTCAATCATGTTTGACCAGTGTTATTTTTGCATTAACAGCTCGAAAATACATTAGGAAGGGATGTGAGGCATACTTGGCTCATGTGATAGATACTAGGAAGGGTAGCCCAAAACTTAAGGACATCCCCACAGTGTGTGAGTTCCTAGATGTGTTTCCTGAAGATTTGTCGGGGTTACCACCAGATAGGGAGATAGAGTTTGCTATTGATGTAATTCCCAGTACAAACCCGATATCAATTGCTCCATATAGATTGGCACCTACATAATTAAGAGAGTTGAAGATTCAATTGCAAGAATTGCTAGACAAGGGATTCATAAGACCCAGCGTGTCACCATAGGGTCCTCCGGTATTGTTTGTGAAAAAGAAAGATGGCACCCTACAATTATGTATTGATTACCGACAATTGAACAATGTGACGATTAAAAATAAATACCCACTACCTAAAATTGATGATTTGTTTGATCAATTGAAGGGAGCAAGAGTATCATCAATTGAAAATCAAAGAATCAGATGTGTCTAAAACAGCCTTCAGGACTTGATATGGCCACTATGAATTTCTTGTTATGCCTTTTGGCTTAACGAATGCACCCGTTGTCTTTATGGATATGATGAACAAAATTTTTAGCCTTACCTTAATCAGTTTGTGGTAGCTTTTATAGACGGTATCCTGGTGTATTCGAGGGACAAGGGAGAACATGACAAACATCTCAGAATAGTACTTCAAACTTTGTGGGAAAATTGATTGTATGCAAAGCTATCAAAATGTGAGTTTTGGTTGGCACAAAACTCACATTTTGATAGCTTTGCATACAATGAATTTCTTGTTATGCCTTTTGGCTTAACGAATGCACCCGTTGTCTTTATGGATATGATGAACAAAATTTTTAGCCTTACCTTGATCAGTTTGTGGTAACTTTTATAGACGGTATCCTGGTGTATTCGAGGGACAAGGGAGAACATGACAAACATCTCAGAATAGTACTTCAAACTTTGTGGGAAAATTGATTGTATGCAAAGCTATCAAAATGTGAGTTTTGGTTGGCACAAGTGGGATTTTTAGGGCATATTGTGTCAGTTGAAGGAATCCGTGTGGATCCTAGCAAAATAAAAGCGATTCTAAGTTGGAAGCCACCCCGCAATGTGACAGAAGTCTGGAGTTTCCTTGGATTAGCTGGCTACTACAGAAGGTTTGTAAAGGGATTTTCAAGCATAGTTGCACCAATTACCAAGTTGCTAAAAAAAAACTAAGTTTAAATGGACAGATCGGTGTCAGGCAAGCTTTGAGAAGCTAAAAGTCATGCTAATTTTGACCCAATCTACTCTAAGGAAAGATTTTGTGATATACAATGATGTCTCTCATAATGGGCTAGGTTGTGTATTAATGCAAGAGGGTAAAGTAGTTGCTTATGCATCTAGGCAATTGAAGCCTCATAAGCTAAATTACCCTACTCATGATTTGGAGTTGGCAGCAATAGTGTTTGCTTTAAAAATATGGCGACATTATTTGTATGGTAAGCAGTGCTACATATACAGATCATAAGAGCATCAAATATTTACTCACACAAAAGGAGTTGAACTTAAGGCAAAGATGCTGGTTGGTGTTAATCAAGGATTATAATTGTATTATTGATTATCAGCCAGGAAAAGCCAATGTAGTAGCTGATGCCTTAAGTAGAAAAACACTGACACAGTTACGGGTTCAACCTACGTTAAGGCAAGATCAGAAATTGATGATAATTGCTGAGGCAATTAAAAAGGAGGAGAGACCTGAATTTAATGTAACGTCCATATCTTATGCATTTCAGTAAAACTTATCCCTGTATCAAATAATCACACATAGCATGTTGGAAAGACAAAATATCCTGTTAACAATGATAGTAAATTTTATTTTTATATCCTGTAATATCATTCAATGACTTTGCAAGTCAACGCTGTGGTTTTCACCACAATATAATATATCACATCTATTAAAACTTAAACTTTACATCTAAAGGATTACGAGTTGCTTCCATTTATACATTTTAAAACTAATCTAGAGTGACTATACATATTCAAACATATAAATCCAAAATACAGATGACATGTTTTCATGCTCGTGTGGAATGCAAGGAGAGAGAGTGATGAGGCTCGGCCAGTGACCTGTGCTCCATGTCTTTTATACGCTACTCAAAATGAGCTATCACTTTTCATTACCTGAAAAATGATGCAAATTGATGAGTTGCGGCTCAGTGAGAATAATCATCAAATGAGCTCTCAAGTACCAAACAACTCATAATAATAAATCACAAATCCAATACATACTATGTATTCCATTCCATCCATCAGTATTATACAAGTATCAATAAAGTTGAAACATATAATCATTACTCTTTATGTATGCAAATCCTTTGCTTATTTTATTTTGTTGTGACCAAGTTAAACAGACATTGCCCTGGGTTTCCATGTGAACATTTGCCATGTGAACATTTGCATTTGCTAGCTAGCTTGATCATTTGTTTCATTTGCACATTTGTTAGGCCAAGGCCTCTTCTTTTGCTTTACAATATCGATTAACTAGTCACAACGCCTTTTAAGTCCATATGCATATGCACTTGTACTTAAGCATTCATCAACCATTACATCTTATCACATATAACATACATATACCACATATATGCCTCATATGCCACTCATATACCTCACATATACTATACATATACCTTGTATATATATCACATATGTCAAACATATACCTCAAATATACCACTTATGTGTACCAAAAATGTCACAAATTATCCATCATCATATTATCAGGGGAAAATCATGACAATCATATGAATCACATAGCAAGCAACATTCATATGCACTAAAGAATTCAATCGATAATTAGACTCACTGTTCTCCTTTGATTCCGACCCTTACTTATTGTCTATCCGCTCCTTGTGGGTCTCCAATATGTTGTGAGCCTAATATGAAAATATAATCGATTAACTCATGATTAGAGAGACTTAATGTGGCTTAAAAAAATTAATATGCATTGTTCATATCAATAGTTAAGATTTTTCCTATGAGGCAGTGTGACCTTATGGGACTGTTTAGCCTATAACTCTTTCTATACTTAACCAATTAATCTGATTCTTGTTCATATTTAAAATTAACATATAATTATATAACATATTACAATTTCAGATGAATTGGATCATTGTATAATATTTGGTGGAATTTCTAAAATTTCATACCAATTGGATCAATTATGTCTCTAAGGGCTTCAAATTATAAGAAACATTTCACTGGTCCAGAATAGAATTGGCTTCTGGACCAGTATGACTTCAAAAGGCCATAACTTAGTATATAAATAACATATTAAGCTAAACTTAGTACCCATATTTAGATAAGACATATACCTATAACTTTAAGGTTTTGATAATTTAGAGAATATACTAAGGAGCTCAAAATGGCTATACAAGTTTCTGGAACTGCCCAGGGCACCAAGCAGTCAGCTCAAACTATGGAACAATCATGGTTCCATTCACAATAACTCAAAATCCACAAGACATATGAACCTGAAATTTGGTATACAGATACATAACACATATATCTACAAATTAATGTTTTGAGATACTTCAAATAATGGTTTAACATATTCAAAACCAAAGAACACAGTAGCTAACCTGGGTAGGGTTCACACCCTCACTAGTTTCAGAAGAGAGAGGATATTGCTTCCTATACACAACATCTTGCAAAAATGTTTATATATACATAAATATAAGACATAAAGGAACAACTTTAGTGTTTTAAGCTTTTCCATAAACAGTTTCTATTGATATCAAAATTGGCATAAAAGTCAATGCCTATTAATAAACCTTAGCAACTCAAATCAACCCTATATGGGGCTGAAGTGAGGAGGCAGAAATGGGGGAGGAAGATAAAGCTAACTTTTTCTTTTTGTCCTTTTTATCTTTTATCTTTTCTCTTCTCTCTTCTCTCTTCTCTTTTCTCTTCTCTTCTCTTTTATTTTTCTTTTGTTTCATTTTCATTTTATTTTATCTATATTATTATTATTATTTACATATATTTATAATTTCACTAATTCACACAATAATACAACTTAATCATTTGGCTCGAATTAACTAAATTAACAATGTAAATGTTTACTAATCTTAATCTAGTCATTTTGCTTACTTTAATTTAGTCACCTTATTCAATTTATTTCTAATACTTTGTTATCCTCATTTAGGTTATAAGTACACATGTGCGACTCGATACAATTGCCAAATACTAGAACACGTAGCTAGTGCGTGCCATGAACTTGTTTCTAAGAAAATATGTATGAAATGCACATGTTCAATTGGATTATATGGAAGATGCATATGTTCAAATGAAATGCATGTGGGGAAGGTCGAGGATGTTACATTTAAGGTTAAAGATGATGGAAGTATAAGTTATAAAGGAAGATTGTGTGTGCCAAATGATAGTTGATTAAAGCAAATAATTCTAAAAGAGGCGCATAATACAACTTATTATATGCATCCAGGGAGCAATAAAATGTATCAAGACCTGAAGACTCATTATTGATGGCCAGAAATGAAGAAGGATATTGTGGAATACACTACAAGATGCTTGACATGCTAAAAGTGAAATCAGAGCACCAGGTACCATCTGGATTGTTACAACCTATTGCAATCCTAGAATGGATATGGGAAAGGATTACAATAGATTTTGTATCTGGTTTGCCTTTGACACAAAAGAAGCATGATGCAGTATGGGTAATTGTTAATAGGCTTACTAAATAAGCTCACTTTTTTCCAATTTGAATGGATTATTCGTTGAGCCGGTTAGTAGAATTATATGTTAATGAGATAATTCGACTGCATGGGATGTCAGTATCTATTATTTTTTTTATCAAGATCAACGGTTCACATGAAAATTTTGGAAAAGTCTACAGCAAGCATTGGGGACCCGACTTACTTTTCGTACAACATTACAACCACAAATAGATGGGCAATCCGAACGAGTTATTCAATTGTTGGAAGACATGCTTAGAAGTTGTGTAATTGACTTTGAGGGTAACTGGGATAAGTACTTACCATTGATGGAATTTGCATATAACAATAGCTATCAAACTAGTCTCGGCATGGCACCATATGAAGTTTTGTATGGAAGGACATGTAGAACAATATTATGTTGGACAGAACTTGGTGAAAAGAAGTTAATGGGCCCGTAATTGGTGCAATAGACAGAGGAGAAGGTAAAATTAATCCAGGATTGATTAAAAGCTGCAACTGATCGACAAAAGTCCTACGCCGATTTGAAAAGGAAAGACATTGAATATGCTGTCGAAGATAAGGTATTTTTGAAAGTTTCACCTGGGAAGAAAGTACTTCATTTTGCTAAAAAGAGGAAAAAACTGAATCCTAGATTTATTGGACCATACGAAATACTTAAACGTGTGGTCAGTGGCTTACCAGTTGGCCTTACCACCAGAATTGGATAAGATCCACAATGTGTTTCATGTCTCAATGTTAAGGAGATACAGATCAGATCCAGCACATGTAATACCAGTGAAATCAATAGAGGTACAACCAGACTTGACCTGTGCAGAAGAGCCAATGAAAATCATAGCTCAAGAACTCAAGGAACTACAGAACAATAAGGTACCATTGGTAAAGGTCTTATGGCGCAACCATGTAGTAGAAAAAGCCACTTGGGAGACTGAAGAAATGATGAGAACTCAATATCCTCAACTATTCGATTCCAGCTAATCAGGTAAATTTTGAGGACAAAATTTTCTTAAGAGGGAGAGAATTGTAACATTTAGTAATTTAGGCCCCGCTTGCACGTGACCGTAATGAGGCGTGCAAGTTCAATCGAAGTATAAATTTGAACCCATAAAAAAATGACTAATAATAAGAAAATATAATTAAGGGTATTATTATTTGGGAATTAAAAAGATTAGTGCTAGAATTAGAAAAAAAATAAAATTTTCTATGGACAAAATTAGTATTATGGCAATTGTTAGGGAACAAATGTGAATATGGAGGAAGATGTGACAAATAAGGAATTTCTTAAAGTTTAAAATTTAATCAAAATTAATTTTTATTTTGGACCAATGGATGAAGAGCTTCATGTAGTCATGGAACCACCAAATACTCACCTTTACAAAAAAAAAGAGGATAAATATCATCATTTTCCACCAATTAGAAAACAATCACCACCATCTTCTTCTTCATATGTTGTCGTCCCCCTCCTTACCCAAAACTCTCCATTTTCTTCCTTTTTCCAGCATGCTAATAATGGAAAAAAATAGTTTTGAGAGAGGAAAATTCTGAATTAAAGAGCTCTTACCATAAAAGGTACCAAAGGAGCAAGAAGGAAGGAAGAAAGAAGAAAAGGAAAGAGAGAAAAATGAAGGGGAATTTTGGCCCACTTGGAGAATCCTTAAGGTGAGTTTATTCTTCTTAAATTCAACCTTTTTCCTTCCATTTGAGACCCATAAGGATGATAGATGTGATTAGGTTTGGTAGATTAAGCTTATGTTGTAAGATTGAAAATAGAAATTCAAGTTTTTGATTAGTTGATAAAAGTGTAGTTAAACTTTGAATTAATGATAATTGATGTTAGTTAATTATTTTATGACTTAAAAAAATTAGAGAAATATGATGTTAATGGATGAAGAAGGGGCTGCCATAGTTAAAGTAATTTGGGGAAAATTGAAATTAACATGGAAACACCACAATTGGTGATAAGGGAAATGTGAATTGAGTGTTAATTTTAAGAAAATGAATTGGGAACTACGGTAATATTTTTGGGCATCCATGACATATTAAGAGGGAAGCTTAACCTTTGTACATTTTGGCTAAATTAAGGTATAAAACATATTAGGAGCATTAGAAGATTTTGTAGACATGAAAAACTTTGAAAATGGATATTGGAATTGAGATATGGTATGGTTGTGTAGGAAAAATAAATGAACTAATGAGAGGCCCTCAAGAGGGTGACAAAGGAAGAGCCAAGGCTGATTAGGTATATACTTCATTGATAAAAATCTTACATGTTGTTAATATGTATGAAATTATGTATTAAGGTTTGATATGATTGTGTTTTGATATGTTATGTGATTTGTTATGGCTTTTGATATTTTTATATGGAAATGGGATCAAATGTAACATCCTTGACCTTTCCCATATGCATTTCATTGAACATAAACATCTTGCATACAATTCAATTGAACACGTGCATTTCATACGTATTTTTGTAGGAACAGGTTTATGACACGCACTAGCTACGTGTCCTAGTATTTAGCACTTGTGTAATTATAACCTAAATGAGGATAAAAAAATTATTAGAAATGAATTGAATAAGGTGACTAAATTAAAGTAAGCAAAATGATTAGATTAAGATTAGTAAACATTTACATTGTTAATTTAGTTAAATCGGGCCAAATGATTAAGTTGTATTATTGTGTGAATTAGTGGAATTACATATATATGTAAATAATAATAATAACAATATAAAATAATATGAAAATGAAAAAAAAGATAAATAGAATAGAAGAGAAAAGAGAAATGTGAAGAGAAAAGAGAAGTGAAAAAGAGAAAAAGAGAAATGACAAAAAAACAAGTTTGTCATCTTTCTTCCCCATTTCTGCCTTCTTCTCCAGCCCGACTTCTTCTTCAATTTCCTCCATTTCAGACTTTAATTCATCCTTATTTCACCTAGTTTTTGAATCATATTTATCCCTTGCAATTTCGTTCTTGGTAAGTAATCAATTCTTATTGCTATAGGGTTGATTTGAGTTGCTTAGGTTCATTAATAGGTACTGATTTGCAACCCAATTTTGATGCATATAGAAATTGATTCTGGAAAATTTTAAAACACAAATGTTGTTCCTTTAGGTCTTATATTTATGGATATGTAAACGGTTTTGCATGATTTGGTGTATAGGAAGAGAAATCCTCTCTCTACTGAAACTGGTCAGGGTGTGAACCCTAACCAAGTTAGCTACTGTGTTCTTTGATTTCAAATATGTTAAAACATTATTTGAAGTATCTCAAAACATAAAAGTTGTATATATATGTGTGTTGTATCAGTATACCCAATTGCAGTTTCATAGGTCATGTAAAGTTTGATTTATGGGGAATGGAACCATGACTGTTCCATGGTTTAAACTGCCTACTGAGTGCCCTGGGCAGCTCCAGCAACTTGTTTGGCTAATTTGAGCTTGGTAGAGCTAGAATATATAAATTCTCAAAACCTAAAAGTTATATTTATATGTCTTAGCTAAATTGGGGTACCAATTTCAGCTTAATGGGTTATGTATAGACTAAGTTATGTCCTTTGAAAGTCATACTGGTTCGGAAGCCAATTCTATTCTGGACCAGTAAAATGTTTGTTATAATTTGAAGCCCTTAGAGATATAATTGATAAAAGTTGTAAACATGAAATATGTGCCATATGAACCCATATAAGTGTCTGTAAATTTTAATTAAAATAGGACTTATAGATTATAAGGTATGATGAACCCAAATGAGTACCCTGAAATTGCCTAAAAGCAGAAAACAAGGCAGAACACAAAACACACTTAGAAATTCAACAAAATATTGTACAATGATCCAATTGGTCTGAAATTTTAATATGTTCTGTAATTATATGTTATTTTGAATTATAAATAAGAATCATATTAATTGGTCAAGTATAGAAAACGTTATAGGCTAAACAATCCCCTAAGGTCACACTGCCTCATAGGAAAAAAATCTTAACCATTGACATGAACAATGCATATTAATTTGTTTAAGCCACATTAAGTCTTCCTAATCATGAGTTAATCGATTATGTTTTCATATTAGGCTCGCAACATATTGGAGACCCACAAGGAGTGGATAGACAATAAGTTAGGGGTCGGAATCAAAGAAGAACGGTGAGTCTAATTATCAATTGAATTCTTTAGTGCAAATGAATGTTGCTTGCTATGTGATTCATATGATTTTTATGATTGGTCCTTGATAATGTAATGATGGATAATTTGTGACATTGTGGTACATATAAATGGTATACTTGTGGTATATTTGAAGTATATGTTTGACATATGTGATATATATACATGGTATATGTATAGTATATGCTAGGTATATGTGTGGCATATGTGGTATATGTATATTATATGTGATAAGATACAATGGTTGATGAATGCTTAAATACAAGCGCATATGCATATGGACTAAAAAGGCATTGTGACTAGTTAATCGATATTGTAAAGCAAAAGAAGAGGCCTATGGCCCAACAAATGTGCAAATGAAATAAATGATCAAGCTAGCTAGCAAATGCAAATGCAAATGCAAATGTTCACATAGAAAATGTTCACATGGAAACCCGGGGCAATGTCTATTTAACTTGGTCATAACAAAATGACATAAGCAAAGCATTTGCATACATAAAGAGTAATGATTATATATTTCAATTTTATTGATACATATATGATACTGATGAATGGAATGAAATATATGGTATATATTGGATTTGTGATTTATTACTATGAGTTGTTTGGTACTTTAGAGCTCATTGGATGATTATTCTCACTGAGCCGCAACTCATCAATTTGCATCATTTTTCAGGTAAAGAAAAGGGATAGCTCATTTTGAGTAGTGTATAGAAGACATGGAGCACAGGTCATTGGCCGAGTTTCATCACTCTCTCTCTCCTTGCATTCCACACAAGCATGAAAACATGTCATCTGTATTTTGGACTTCTATGCTTGAATATGTATTATCACTCTAGATTAGTTTTGAAATGTATAAATGGAAATAACCCGTAATCCTTCGGATGGAAAGTTTATATTTTAATATATGTGATATATCGTATTGTGGTTTTTAATGTTAACTTGAAAAGTCATTGAGTGATATTACAGGATATGAGACTTGCAAAGTCATTGAATAGAATTACAGGATATATGACTTGTAAAGGCATTAGTTGATTTTACAGGATATGATATGAAAAACAATTTACTACCACTGTTATCAAGGTATTTTCTTTTTCCAACATGCAGTATTTGATTATTTGATACAGAAATAGGTTATACTTAAATACATATGATGTGATGTTACATCAAATGGCGTAAAATAATTAAGACATATGAATGTAGTTAAAATGTGGAAATTTTAGTATCAAAATGAATGCAAATGATGAATGTGGTTGAAAAGTGGATTGATGCTAATTGATGACCCTGTTGTAGGGATTTTGGAACAGTCTTGACTATTTTGATTATAACTTAAGTTCTGAATTCCATTTTGTATGTTTTTTTATTGGAAATCAAAGCTAAGATACAGGGCTTTAATTTTTATTTAGACCATAAAAATTAAAGATACAACAGGGATTTTATGGTCTTATATTTGTGGATTTTCCCAGAAAAATGCATGAAGTTAAAACCTATCCAAAAAATTCTTGGCAGAAATTTCTGTGATGATGCAGTGTTCAAATCTTCATAACTTTTGATTGAAAACTAGGATTTGAGTGATTTTTGATGCGTCTGAAAGCTAAGACATTAAGATAAAAATGTTTAGAAGACTAGAATAACCAATTTGATATATAAATGGGCTAAAAATGATGCCTAAAAACAGGTGTGAAATTTATCATAGGTAAAAATATGAAATATTGGGCTTTTGCAAGTGCTGTGATAATTATATGTAATAATTAATGTAAATATTTACTTTAATGGTAATTATAAATATTTAACAAATTATTTATGTGTGAGATATTAGTGTAATAATAATGGGAATAAAGAACAAAAATAATAAAGTATAATTATGACAATTGAATAATATTGTCATTTTTGAAAATACTGTGAATTAATATAAAAGTAGTTAAGCCCAAAGACACCTAGTCTAGAACAAAAATAAATAAGGCACCCAGTGCCAAATATAAAAGCCGGTAATGGCAAATTTATAAATGCACTCGGCACAAAATTATTAAGCCGGTAATGGCAAAATTATTAAGTCTATAATGACATCATTATAAAAGCACTCGACACAATATTATGAAAGCCGGTAATGGCAAACCCATTATTCGTATTAGTTAGTTCGGTTATAGGTGTTATGGGCATAAGAAAAATAATAATAATAATAATAATAATATTTAAGTATGCCATTTTGATAAATGTTATATGAATTAAAAAAATTTAAATGTTGAATATTTAATAAAATTTATTTGCTTTTATATAATTTTCATATTTTATGCATTATTTATGAAATGATTCATTAATATGTGAGAAAATATATATTTATGTAAAATTTTTATCATTGAAGCACCACTAAGCTAGTAGCTTAACCCGAGTTGTTTCCTCTTGCGCAAGTTTTAGAAGGGTAGCCGTAGATAGTAGAATTGTCAGAAGAAGAAGGGTACCCGAAATGAAGCAGCTAAAAGCTTTGGTTTCTTTTTGGTATAATTTAGCAAAAACTTTGTAAATTAGATTATAGTTTTATTTCATATAATCTGTATTAAAGATGTGAATTATAAAGTAAAAGACATAGATAAATGTAATTAATATATTTTATAAATAAATAAAATTTTGGATACTTGTGCTTGTAATAATTTTTATTTCAACATCTGCAATATTTTTTCAAAAATAAATTTATACTTCATTTCATTAATTTTATAAAACAGTTAGATGGATAATGCACTTACCTTGCTAAACGGTAGAGCGGTAAGGGGGTGTTACAGTGGTTCCTAGCATTATTGATCCAATACAATTGTATTGTGAAATCACCCACTACAGAACTCACCTTAGCCTGGTCCAACTCACCAACAGTTTATTCCACCCAAACCCTTCACCCTATACCATTAATCCCAGTAACTCCTTCAGATCTTTCCTCACTCATGGTTAACTAACTATGAGCTTCTTCATCAAAAGAACAGCCCTAACTACCTGAGATTATGAACTATTAGTTCGTGGCGTTGTAGACGAGCACCAGGGTATTTGGCAAAGCCTTAATATCCCTGCTTAGCTACCAACTGCAGCTCGCCTTTCCAGCCTATAAACCATAACTCATAAAACGTCTCAGCATAATTAAGACTGACTCAGAAATGAGAAATACATTCTCTGCAGACATGTGTTAAGAAACAAGGTATGACTATCCCTATAGGCACACTCTTTGGCCACTGGTGGGACTGTCCTATTATGGATCTTAACTCAGGAAAACTTTGAATGGCTTTCATGGACTAATGGCTTTTCTTTGACGGATCGGAAAGAAGAGCTTACAGTTGCTACAGCTAACTTAATAGATCAGAGGAAGAGTGTTTTACACAAACATTTTCTTTATTGAAAACACTTAGGATTTTTCAAACCTAATTACATCTTACCTCTTCCTTTGAAGGGAAGAGATATTTAAACTACTAAGACAGTGGAATGTGACATCACTGCTTACATCACAATATTCTTAATGATACACCCGTGATAACAAACAGTATTTTACATGACATAAAGTAAACAAACAGTAAAGCACACTAATTAAAGCATACAATCGCATCATACTTTTTCACAATACGACAAAGTGAGTGGGAAACACAATAATTCTTCAGTGCTTTCTGATAGGCTCATGTGATGGGGACATGTTCTGATCTTCAAGATCTGGATCTGAATCTGACCAATCATCTGTGAAGGGAGGCCACTTGTGTGGATCATAGCCTCTTGATTGAAATGATTCAGGTGGGGGATCCCAAAATTCTGGTTGATATTGTGCCATATTGATGTCCACATCTTCATTTGTATTGAACATGGATCTGGGCCTTTGAATTGGATTGGGCCTTGAAATCGGATTTGGTGCAGAGCTTGAACCTGGTTGATCCTGGGGTCTTAAGATCGTAACATCTCTTTCTTGTGGTATGAAAGAGTCTTCTTCCTGAGAGTCTGGCTCTGTGTATTGGTCTTCATCCTCTTGTCTCAATTTTGGCTTTCTGAGAGGGGGCCATGGAAACATCTTTAATCCTTTGCATGGATCAGGACCTATAGCTGTAAAGCTAATAGGTGGAAGATGATGATAATCGTTGTCCTGTTTGAGTCTCTTCAGGAGTGATGACTTGACTTCCTCTAGACTTGCTAGGTCTTTATGAAAATCACATCTCCATAACTGACATCTGGCTAAAGCTACAATTGTCTGAGTTCCCATAATTGTAGTGTAAGATCTATGGAAGATGAAAATTCCTGTGAGATCTTGTGAAGGCCTGTTTGGACTTGAATTCTGTCTGATAAGGTCAATGAATAACCTTTTCCAATAACTGAGAGGTTGAAACCAAGTTAAGAATCTGACTTGAGCTGATTGAGCATTTTCCTGTCTATGAAGAAACATAGACATTTCAACAATATTTATCTGAACTGCATGATAATATAGTGTCGATTGACACCATAAATACCAAAGTTGTTCCGGATGCATAAAGTCTGGAGTGAGACGGTAAACAATAATCCAAGGGAATTCTGCTGGACAATAAACAATCTTCTTTGGCGGTCCGAGTTTTTCCTGAAACAAAATCATGTAAGTAAAAAGCATGTTCTGGGCAAAGCTTCTGATCATTTTGAGATTTGTCTTTGGACAGTTGGGAGGAAAGTCTGAAAGTGTCTGAGGTGGAGGTGGAGTGCTTGAACTAGCCATATAGATCAATGAGATTTCTGATGAGGAAGAAATAAGATCAACTGATGGTGGAGGTCTGGATAAGAAATCTGGAATCAAGTTCTTATCTCCTTTTATATGCTGAACATCAAAGCTGTATCGACTGAACCACTCTTTCCAGCGTAAAAGCTGTGGATGTGGAATAGTCTTCTGTCTGAAATCAAGCATTCGTGGAAAAGATGAACAGTCCATAACCACTGTGAAGTGGTGTCCAATCAGATGAAATTCAAATTTCTTTATCCCGTATTTCACTGCTAGTATTTCCTTGAAGGTAGAGTGATAGTGCAATTCACTATTCTTGAAGTGACCACTGGCGTATCCACATACTTCTTTCTGTTCTCCATTTATCTCAAACAGTACTGCACCCCAATGTTCATCAGACGCATCTGTCTGAAGCAATCTTTTGCCTGTTGAAGGAATCTGCAAGTGGGATAATGTCTGAGTCACTGATTTGATCTGCTGTACTGCTTTGGAGTGAATGGCCGACCAAGGCGGTGGTTCCTTTTTCAAAAGGTGATAGAGAGGTTTCACCAGCTTACTGTAGTTCTGAATAAACTGCCTGATGTAATTAGCAATCCCAAGGAATTGCTGTACCTGTTTTACTGAGAAGTTGACATCTGGAAATTTTAACAGTTCCTGGGCCAAATGGGGCTGAGGTTTGTACATGCCATTACAAAATTGCATTCCAAGGAAATCAATTGTCTTTTGGGCCAGCTGCATCTTTGTTGGGCTTAACATGACTCCATGGGCTTTTGTTAACTCAACAAACTTCTTGACTGTCTTATGATGAGAATCAATATCTGGGCTAAACAGCAAGATGTCATCTATGTAGATCAGGGCCGTATGCAACAAAGGCTCATAAATCTTAATCATAGCTTTCTGAAATAAAGAAGGCGCCACTTTGAGGCCGAATGGCATAACAGTCCATTCATAGTGGTGATTCGGTATACAGAATGCTGTCTTGTATCTGTCTTCTGGTATGATACCTAGCTGCCAAAATCCTGCCTTAAGATCAAACTTTGAGAAAATCTTCGCAGAGGCCATGAAAGGAAACATGGAATCTATCCTTGGCAAAGGATACTTATCATCTTTGAGAAAGTGATTCAATGGCTTGTAGTCAATGACTAATCTCTTTTTTCCTCTGACTTGTTCCGATCTTTTGTTGACATAAAATGCTTGACATGCCCAGTTGGATTTTGTTAACTGAATGAGTCCTTCTGCCATTAACTGTGAACATTCTTGTACTGCCATCTTCATATCATCTGGTGACATTCCTGGATGAGTAGCTTTTGTTGGGTTGATGTCTTCTGAGTTTCTGAATGGGAGAGTTATGAAAAACTCTGGTCGAGTCCATAATGGTGAAGAATGCTTCTGTGCAAATTCTGTGTGAGAAAGAGCACAACAAAATTCTTTAAGTTCTTTTTCCAGTTCTGGTGAGAGTGAAGGATTGATCTGGGAAGGCTGTAAGGTAAAAAGAGAGGGAATAGTGGTGAAAGGTAATAGGTGATTTTTAAAACGAACTCCAGTGGGTAGGATTGAAAGTTTATTGAATTTGAAATATAGATCAAAACCAAGAACCAAATCTTTATCAGGAAGATTTGATCCAAGGACATGAGTCCATATTGCAAGATCTGAGAAAATCTGTATCTTGATGGGGTGTCTGGTTTTCAAGGTTGTAGTAAAGATTTTTCCATCAGCTGCCTGAAAATGTTGATCATAATTAATCCAATACCTTTCTGGAAGAATGGCTGGATTCATCATTGATCTGTGAGCTCCTGTGTCAATGAGTGCAATGATCTTGACTGGTTTTGCATATTTATGAGGAAAAACAGTTACTGGGATTAATGGTATAGGGTGAAGGGTTTGGGTGGAATAAACTGTTGGTGAGTTGGACCAGGCTAAGGTGAGTTCTGTAGTGGGTGATTTTTCAGGTGGCTTATCTGGAATAAGGGGGAATGGTTCAATGGTAAATACTGGTGGTATGAAATGTTCTGGAAAGATAGAACCTTGTGTAGGAATTTCTTCAGAATAAATTTCATCAATCTCAGAATCTGAATCTGAGAATTCTGCTGCGAACAGCGCTCTTGCATCAACTTCATCATCCAGTGAGAATAAGGATTCAATGTCTGCATCATCAAGATCTACCTGTGTAACTTGGTGGATCTTCTGGATAATCTTTGCTGCTTTCTTCGGTTTATTAGGACAATTCTTTGCAAAATGTCCTCTCTTACCACACACATAGCATTTGTCACTTTTCTTGAATCTGCCTTTTCTTCGTTTGAAGAATTTGAACTTCTTTCGTCTGTGTTTTCTTGATCTATCATCAGGAGGTCTCCATTTGTGAAATCTCTTTGACTTTCTAGGAGAGCAGGCACATTTCTTATCTTTGCATTTGATCTGAAGGTCTGGTCTTTTGCATGCAAATTTCCATGAAGAATCATTTTCAAAAGTCATGAGTTCTTTGACCATTTTCTTCTGTGCACATATCTTATCAACTGCTAACAAGATTCTTTGATAGATTTCTCCAAGACTTAAAGAATTTAAGTCAATGTTCTTTTCACGAAGTTGAAACTGAATGTGATTCGAGATGCTTTCTGGAAATGACATCAGAAATGCTTGTTTCAAATTGGCATCATTTGCTCCTCCAAGCAAATAGAATCTTTTCGTCATTCTCTGGTAGTGCTTATCAAGGTCTTTTCTGAGAAGTGAGCAACACTTCATTTTGAAATACTCATCTCGTGCCATATCATCATATTCTACAGTACTCCCAACAAACTCTTGATGAAGAGTAGTCAATATTTCTGCAATTGACTGAGCATGATAAAAACGTAACATTTCTGCTTGTGGAAGTCTGACAAACCAATCTCTAAGAGTTCCAGTGAATCTGGAAGTGAACTCTAGGATTATAGCTGGGAATCTTGCATTCGGTCTTCTTTGTTGAAGTTCTATCCAGGCATAGAATTCTTGTATCCTATCTCTCCATTTGTGTGGAGGGATATCATCAAATGTAAACCAAGGACCATTTGAAGGAATAGGTGGAACTTGTGAATTTGTTCCCTGTGGAACATTGGTATCCATTTCCTCTTCAGGTTCTTCAGTGGTATACTCAGGCTGTTGGCGGGTTGTACCGCTCTGTTGTGAAGATGCTGGGTCTGCCATAAATTGAATTGGGGGCATATGTTTTGGATCCAGATCCTCGTCTGAGAATTCAATCTCTGACTCTGAGCTTTCGGAAGTGAGGCATGGTATTTCTGGATTTGGACTTTCAAGCTGTGGTAAAGTGTGAAGGGCTTGTTGTTCAAGAAAAGAAGTAATAACATTGGGCTTGGATTTTTGGGCCATATGGGAATGAGAAATTTCTTTTTGTTTTTGTGGTGAAGGAGTTATAGGAATGGGTTCTGTTGTAACAGTAGGAATGGGTTCATTTATGATCAAAGGCTTTTGGACAGGAATAGTACTGGGCCGGGTTGGAACAGTACTGGGTTTAGGCTTTGGAGTTGGTTTTGGACCAAGATTTAGATCTTCCATTAACTGTCTATGGAACAGTTCTGATTTCAGACCAAATCTTTCTAGTTCTGCTTGAGATGAACGATGAACAGGGGTTGGTGTATACAAAGGTTGATGGGAAACAGGAGGATAATGGGAGGTGAACAAACCCAGAGGGTCAGATGAAGTAGATCTGAGATAATCTTGCCTGAGATCCTGTTTTAATACCTCAATTTCTTTCTCCAGCTTCTGCAGCTTAACTGCTTTTGCATTAAAAGTTGCATCATACATGCGTGTTGTGATCATTGTCATCAATTCTCTATTTAAGTCTGCCTGCTGTTGTTCAAGCTTTCTCAACAGCTTGTTCAATGCTTCGTATTGAGATGTCTGTGATTGATCTAGAACAGAAACTTTGTTTGCAACATTATCAACTTTTGTTTCTATTCTTTGAAGCATTCTGTTTTGTACCTGTGCATTCTGTGTTTGCCAGTTAAGAACAGATTCAGCAACAGTAATGGGCTTGGTTGTTCCTTCAGGTGTTACCGTTGTAGGTTTAACAAAAGGTGTTGTCCTGACTTGTGAGACAGGATCTACATGATCATGTAATGAAGGAAATTCTGTTTCATAAGAAGCAGGTGTAGAAGGCGGTTGGTACATAGCAATCATTGGAATTGCCTTAGGTGCAGGTGAATAGATCTTTGGTTCATGGTCAAGTTTATAACATGGAAGTGGTTTAGGTTTTGGTGGTTTTGGAGGTTTAGGAGGGTCAGAATGATCATCCCATGATGGTGGTGATGGTGGTAATGGATTTTTATAATGAGATGGTGGAGAGTATGAAACTAAATAATCATACTTGCCTGATGATTCTCCCAGTAGACCAATTGAAGGGTCTCCATCTTTATATCTGTCATGAAATTGTTTTTCAGAACATTTATCTTTTCTTTTGGGTTTTTGTGCTTTCCTGTTCCAGTCCTCTGCTTCATCTGCTATGCGATATGCATAACAGTCATCACAATCACATATATCAAAATAATTGTGATTACCATTATGAGATTTGTAGATTGGCTGTGCAGAGTTGGAAAAAGCAAGTATAGGTATGTTCTCTTGTGGACAGATAGGATGCATCATGAACTGAGTAGAAAATTCTACTGGTGCACTAGGCTGTATCTCATCCTCCTCAGGAGAGAAGAACTGTGTTTCAACAGTGTCATCTTTGTGCTTGATGAATAGAGGTTTAGTTGAACTGACTGGCTGATTCTTTTGATGAAGAAGCTCATAGTTAGTTAACCATGAGTGAGGAAAGATCTGAAGGAGATCTTCCTTGTTCAGCTGTTTGGGAATCTGAACCACCTGTGGAACTTGAGTTGAATCAACTGTAATACTCAAGGCGTCAGAAGATGCTGGTATGCAGAGATCCATAGCATGGTTCTGGACTCTGTAAATCATCTGGTAATGCAAAGTAGCAATATCTGTAGTTGATACATTTTTGACTCCAGTGATTTGTACTTGTACTTTCAGAGTGGTAAAAGTATGAGGATCTTGCAACCTCATATTAAAATTGGGATAGAAAGTACACAAGACTGTGCCAGCGTTCAGTGTAGTCTGTATGGTTCCAATTACAGCATGTTGATACTCCAGAAATCTGGTATCAAGTAGTGCTATACGAGCCACTACTGGTAATCCCTTTCTGCCATGGTAGGTTAGAGCAAGCCTGATAGCTCCAAAGTGAATATGAGAGTATCCATGGTTCCTCCACTGATGAAGAAATTCAGGGGGTATCTCCAGAGTGATGAATTGCTCTTCTCCAGTTCCTTGAATAGGACACTGGTCAAAAGTAGAAGACTGCACATACTCTTTTACAGATGAAGGTTTTTGACGAATCAAAGACTTAATGGAAGAAGTGAAAGTAGATTTACTTTTCTGGAAGGTATTGTAAGGGTTTAGAAAAGGAAGGTTGGTTTCCTGAACTTTCTGGTCTTCAGGAAGGAAGGTGAGTTCATAGAGATGACTGAGAGATTTAGAAGTAGAAGAAGAAGGTTGAAGAGATAAAGAAGAAGAAGAAGATGAACGACTTATCTTTGAAAGATCTGCCATGATGGGGGAAAGATTCCTCTTCACTATTAGCTAGACTGTAAGCAAACTGGTAAACTTTCTTTTCCTTGGCTCTGATACCACTAGGGGGGTGAGACAGCCCTAACTACCTGAGATTATGAACTATTAGTTCGTGGCGCTCTTCTTTCCGATCCGTCAAAGAAAAGCCATTAGTCCATGAAAGCCCACCCAAACCCTTCACCCTATACCATTAATCCCAGTAACTGTTTTTCCTCATAAATATGCAAAACCAGTCAAGATCATTGCACTCATTGACACAGGAGCTCACAGATCAATGATGAGCCACGGTCTCATTAGAGATCCAAACATGTACTCAGAAGATACCATTTGATTAGAGAAATCATTGGTAGAAATATGTAAAGATAGAAAGAGTGTCCACTGATCATAATATTATTGATCCTTTAACTAAGCCACTTCTCCAAAAGAAATATGATTTTCACATACTCACTTATGGAATTAAATACAAAGGCAAGCTTTAGTTCAAGTGCGAGGTTATTAGGAAATGCTCTAAAGGCAATCACCTTTAGCACTTATTACACAAATTTATTTGATTAATAAAATTTATTTTCATTAATTTGATATTCATTTGATATATGAATTGATAGTGATCTTAAATCAATTAATGAAGTCCTTGATACATAACATAGCATGAAGGAAATCATGATGAGATCGTAATATTGAGATTCTTATTATGTGTAATTATGTTAGTATCTAAATTATCCCTAGTCATAGGATTAATGAGATAGGATATTGTTAATCTGAATAACTAGTACATGTTTTACTTCTTGATTGGATCAAATAGTATATCTCATAATCTATAAATATGAGATATTTAGAGTTAACATGTGGATGCTTGCTAAGTATAGCTAAGTATGTTGGATGACCGACTATGAAACAATCATATGGATAATATATTCAAATGTCAATGATAGTCTCATCATAGCAATGGTGCAAGTATCCTTAGACTTAAGGTACTCAAGGATATCTTGGATACTAATTCTGCATTTTGACACTATTCCTTGTTGCCTCAGGGAAGTCGCTTATATGGTGGTGATTGGGTGTAACTTGAGGTATTTGAAGGTAATTGGGTAGCCAATAAAGGATTCACCACTCCTGATAGAAGAAATATATACCCATGGCCTCTTATCGAGATCATTACTCGAGAATATCTGGCCGAAGTGAAAATGCCATGAAGATAGTCTTCAATGACATATCTAATAGAGTAATGAGCCTTAGAGACAAGAACTAACATTACTTGGGCCAGATGTGATGTAATCAGTCTAGTGGGAGTTGACACATGTCCATACTCTAAACCAAGTGGGTATAGAACAGTGAAAGGAATAAAAGAATAGAAATTATTTATGAAAAGATTCGTAATCAAACCATTGACTTTCTAGTCAATTAGAGGTCATGATGAGTTGCTAGATACCGTTCATGACTTGCTTAAATTAATTATTAATTTAAGTGACCAACATAACCAAGAATCTAATGGGTCACATGCATTAGAGATATGAAGAATGAGTAAAATGGTTTTGGATAGGATATAAAAATATGAGGGAATTATTTTGGGATGGATCAGGATGAGATCGCGCAAAAAAATTATTCGAGTGGGGTCACGAGCCTGCGTGGTCTACTGGCCCACCCATCAAGCCTGGCCAGCAACAGTTAGCCTAAGTGGAGTTAATTGGCCAAATAAAACTAATTAAGGCCAATTAAGGTAAAACCCCCTAAATCCCTCCCCTTATCTTGTGTACTTTGTACCTAGACTATTTTGGGGTAAAAATATTTTGGAAATATTTAAAAAGTCTAAAAATTATTTTTGAAAATTAAGAAATTAAAAATAAAAAATAAGAATTATTTTTCATATTCTTTCAAAAAGAGCATACACCATTACTAGCACTTTGAGGTGTGTTCAACCATTTTTCTAGTAGTCTCTTCATCATATTTTTGCATGGAATAGCATTAGAGACATCCTAGTGTGAATTTTTGTGGTTTGCTAAAACCCAACAAAGTGAAAATTTGAAGAACAATTTAAAAACTTACAAGGTATAATATCTAATCTATATGATTTAACGAATTAATTTTAATGACACAAGCAAGATTCTTCTCTCGGGTTTTGAAATTTTTATTTTTCACTGCATTTTATGAATGAGATTCGCCTTCGAAATCCAACAAAGATAGCATAATTGAATATTAAATTAAAAGCTTTTCATATCATAAAATCAATCACCATGCACTCAAATTTGTCACATAGACCTCTAGCATCCAAGGGGCGCAAAGGTGTGCAACAATGACAATAATTAATGTTGTCCCAAAGATAGTTTCTCTTTGAATCTCAAAATTATACATAAGTCACCTGTCATCAATGGTATCATCTAAAAAATTCAAAAATTGAGTGCATTAATGTCATTCAACTAGCCACTCAAAACCATCATTTCACATGTCAAATTTCTTATGAAATAAAAATATAATATTTTCTATTTCCATTTTTGTATTAATGTAATTTTTCATAAAATTGGTAATTGAAATATATTTTAAATCAATCTTGTAGACTTTTGAGTAACCAATTTATTCAACATAAGTCTTCTATCCAAATTTCTTAATTTGCATAAGTATAGAATTTTAGATCAATGCTATCAAAATATAAAATATTTTTCTTCCATAACTCAAACGTGCATTTTTATCACAAACTCAAGATGTATTTCTTTAAATAATAATTAGAAACATTATTCCAGCCCCAAATAAATAAGTTTTGCATAAAAATACATTTTAAAAGAAATTCTATCAATATTCCATTAATAACAAGAGTACCATAAAAATCAATAAGAAAAACATCAAACTTTTGATAAAAATATCCACTAACCCTAGCTAAAAGTTAGCGAAATTCTATCTAAGCTTGTGAACTCCTTTAGACAACCCTGAAACCAAGCTCCTCTCCTAAATATTAAATTAAAATATTTATTATTCAAACCTAATAAAGATATATTATAAAGTAAGAATAAGCTATCTACTTGAAATCATCTTAATCCAAAGTTCATCAAACCTTAATTATTCTCCTTGAATATGGGAATTCTATCCCCAACGAATTAAACACAGAACTAACTCCTTCTTAAGCTTTAGGATTAGATCTATTGGGGAAATTGGCTAAAAATTTAAACCTAACTTATTTTTCTAGTGATTTGGAGGTGTGGCTAAAGCTTCGATGTAGTTTTAATGGTGGTGAGAGTTTGGGTGATATGAGGAGGAGGAAGAACAAACGAAGAAGTGAAAATTCTGCTTTGAAAAAGTTTAGTTCGGTTTTAAAAAGATTCATGTAATACTCGCAAGTTAGGGTCTAGAAATAATATGTTATATGGGAGGTCTATAGTGTTGGGTTTTGAAGAATGAATCAAATTCATAAATGCAGCGGAAAAATAAAATTTTTAAAAGCCAAAACAAAATATCATACTTGTACCATTATAGCTAATTTATATAAATATAAATGTTAGAAAATATACCTTGTAATTTCTTATTTGTTCTTCAAATCTTCATTTTGTTGGGTTGTAGCAAACCACAACAATCCACACTAGGATGTCTCTAATGATAATCCACGTGAAGAATGCAGAAGAAACTATCAAGAGAAATGGTTTGAACAGCTTTGAAAGTGTTCTTGAGAGAATTTTGTTGTTTTAAAAATATTTTCATGTCTATTTTTTTCCATTTAATGTCATTTCTATTTGAATCAAATTCAAAGAAAAGATGAAAAGTCAAAAATGGAGAAAAGGGAAATGAATGAATAGTAATTGGCCATAATTGGCCTAATTAAGACCAAAATCTGTCTGTTGGCCAACGGGTGGGAGGCAGCAGCGTGCTGTGCGAGCCCGTGACCCTCCCGAACGATGTTTTCTTGTGATCTCATCATGATCCATCCCGAAACAATTCTCTCATATTTTGGACCCTAACTAAGACCATTTTACTCATTCTCCATATCTTCAATGCGTGTGACCTATTAGGTTTTCGGTTATGTTGGCCACTTAGATTAACAATTAATTTAAGCAAGTCGAGCGGTATCTAGCCACACATCATGACCCCCAATTGACCGAAAAGTCAGTGGTTTGACTACAAACCTTTCGATAAACAATTTCTGTGCAATTATTCCTTTCACGATTTTATACCCCACTTGGTTCAAAGTATGGACATGTGTCAACTCCCACTAGACTGACTACGTCATGTCTAGTCCAAGTAATGTTAGTTTTTGTCCTTGAGGCTCATTATTCTATTAGATATGTCATTGAAGACTATCTTTATGATATTTCCACTCCGGCCAAAGATTCCCGAGTAATGACCACGACAAGAGGCCATGGGTATACACTCTTTCTATCAAGAGTGGTGAATCCTTTGTTGGTTACCCAATTACCTTCGAATACCTCAAGTTGTATCCAATCACCACCCTATGAGCAACCTCCCTAAGGCAACAAGGAATAGTGTCAAAATACAAAATCAATATTCAAGATATCCTTGAGTACCTTAAGTTTAAAGATACTTGTACCATTGCTATGATGAGACTATCATTGACATTTGAATAGATTATCCATATGATTGTCTCATAGTTGGTCATCCAATGTACTTAGCTACACTTAGCAAGCATCCACATGTTAACTCTAATCATCTCATGTTTATAGATTATGAGATCTACTACTCGATCCAATCAAGGAGTGTAACATGTGCTAGTCTGTCTGGATTAATAATGTCCAGTCTCATTAATTATATGACTAGGGATAATTTTGATATTAACATAATTACACATGATAAGAATCTCAATATCATGATCTCATGATGATTTCCTTCATGCTATGTTATGTATCAAGAACTTCATTAATTGATTTAAGATCACTTATCAATTCATATATCAAATGAACATCAAATTAATGAAAAAGCCTTTTATTAACAAAATAAATTTATACAATAAGTGTTAAAGGTGATTGCCTTCAAAGCACTCCTCTAACATATAGTATTTAAGTGTTGGGTTTTTTGTTCGGTTTTGAAGAAGAATCTCATACATTAAATGCAGTGGAAATATAAAATTTTTAAAATTCGAGACAAGATTTTTGTTTGTGCCATTAAAAGTAATTTATCAAAACATAGAGATAAGAAATTATACCTTATAATTTCTCGATTTATTCTTCAAATTTTCAATTTGTTGGGTTGTTGCAAACCACAACAATCCAATTTAGGATGTCTCTAATATTAATCCACATGAAAATATGAGAAGAAACCACAAGAGAAATGGCTGAACACACCTCAAAGTGTTAGCAATGGTGTATGTTCAATTTGAAAGAATATGAAAAATAACTATTATTTTTCATTTTTTAATTTCTTAATTTCCAAAAACAATGTTCAGACTTTTAAACTTTTCAAAAATGTTTTACCCCAAAAATAGTGTAAGTACAAAGTTCACAAGACAAAGGGAGAGATTTTGGGGTTGTTGCCTTACTTGGCCAAATAATTGGGCTTAATTAACCTTAATTGGCCAATTAAGCCCAATTAGGCGAGTTGCTAACCAGCATTTTTTCGTATGATCTCATCATGAGCCATCCCAAAATAATTCTCTTATACTTTTGGATCTCATCCAAGACTATTTTACTCATTCTTCACATCTCCAATGCATGTAACTCATTAGGTTCCTGGTTATGTTGGTATCTAGCAACACATCATGACTCCCAATTGACCGAAAAGGCAGTGGTTTGACTATGAACCTTTCCATAGACAATTTATGTAATATCTAGTTATTTAGGCCCGGATTGCGCGTGACCATAGTGGGGTACACTGGTTTAATCGGAGTCTAAATTTGAACCCATGAAAAATGACTAATAATAAGAGAAAATAATTAAGGGTATTATTATTTGGGAATTAAAAAGATTAGTGCTAGAACTGGGAAAAAAAATTTCCCTCTGGAAAAAATCGGTTCTCAAAGTTTAAAAGTTAATTAAGATTAATTATGTTAATGAACCAATGAAAATTAGGATTTAATTTTAATTAGTGAGATTCACTCCTTAATTTGAGTATAAAATTCAAAAAATGACCAATTTCTACATTCTTCCACCAAAAAAGTCTAACTCTTCTTCCTCTTTCTCTTTTCTTTGGCCGTCCACCTTTCCCTCCAAAAGCCACCATTATTCTTCAATTCTAGCTTGAAAAAGAGAGAAAAAATAGTTTTGAGAGAGGAAAATTCAGAATTAAAGAGTTCTTGCCATAAAGGGAGCAAAGGAGCAAGAAGGAAGGAAGAAATAAGAAAAGAAAATGGAGGAACTTTGGGACATATTTGGTCCACCTTGGAGAACCATTAAGGTGAGTTTATTCTTCTTAAATTCAACCTTTTTTCTTCTATTTGAGACCCATAAGGATGATAGATATGATTAGTATTGGTAAATTGAGGTTATGTGGCAAGATTGGAACTAGAAATTTAAAGTTGCAACTAGTTGAAGACAAGTATAGTTAAACTTTTAATTAATGATAATTGATGTTAGTTAATTGTTTTATGACTTAAAAACTAGAGAAAGGTAACTCTAATGGAGGAATGAGGGGCTACCTTGGTTAAGTTAATTTGGGAAAATTTGAAATTAACCTAGGAGCAATACAATTGGTGATAAATGAAGTGTGATTAGAGTGTTGATTTGAAGAAAATAAATTGGGATCTATGATAAGATTTTTGGGCAGCCATGACATATCAAGAAGAAAGTTTAACCTTAGTACATTTTGGCTAAATTAAAGTATAAAACATATTAGGAGCATTAGAATTTTATATGGGCATGAAAAGTTTTGATAATGAATGATAGGAATGAGATATGGTATGGTTGTGTAGGAAAACCAAGTGAATAAATATAATAATATAATAATAGTTAAGGCCTAAGACACCTAATCTAGAACTAGAATAGAGAATAGTTTGGCATGTCCATCAGGTGAGTTAAGGCATTCGGGGCCAAATATAAAAGCCGGTAATGGCAAATTTATAAATGTGCTCAGCGTAAAATTATTAAGCTGATAATGATAATATTACAAAAGCCGGTAATGGCACTATTATGAAAGCGCTCGGTACAATATTATGAAAGTCGGTAATGACAATCTCATTATTCCTATTAGTGAGTTCGGTTATTGATGTTATGGGCACAAGGAAAATGAAAATAACAATAATATAAAAGTATGTCATTTTGATAATTTTTATGTGAAATTAAAATTGCTAAATATTAAATGTTTGATGACATTTATTTGTTTTCATATAATTCTTTTATTTTATGCCTTACTTATGAAATTATTAATTGACATGTAAGAAAATATATGTATGTAAGATTTTATCCTCGAAGCACCACTAAGCTAGTAACTTAGTACGGGTGGTTTTCTCTTGCGTAGGTTTTAAAGGGTAGTCGTAGATAGTATAGTTGTCAGAAGAAGGATACCTGGACAAAAAGCAGCTAAAAGCTTCGGGCATATTTTTGGTATATTTTATCAAAAACTTTGTAAATTAAATTATAGTTGTATTTTATCTAGTGTGTATTAGAGATGTGTACCTTTAATGTAATGGATATAGTTTGAATGTAAAGTAATATATTTTATAAATAAATAAAATTTTGAATATCGGTGATGGTAAAAAATTTATTTTAGTGTTTGTAATTTTTCAAAAAAATAATTCATACTTCATTTAACTAAGCTTATAAGACAATTAGTCGAGTAATGCTCACTTACCCTGCCGAACTAAAGTGGGGCAAGGGGGTGTTACAATTTATATGCAATTATTCATTTCACCATTCTATACCCCACTTGGTTCAAAATATGGACATGTGTCAACTCCCACTAGACTGACTACATCACGTCTAGTCCAAGTAATGTTAGTTTTTGTCCCTGAGACTCATTACTCTGTTAGACATGTCATTGAAGATTATCTTCACGATATTTCCACACCATCCAAAGATTAACGAGTAATGACCCCAATAAGATGCCATGTGTATACAATCTTTCTATTAGGAGTGGTGAATCCTTTGTTGGTCACCGAATTACCTTCGAATACCTCAAGTTGTATCCAATCACTACCCTATGAGCAACCTCTTTTAGGCAAAAGGAATAGTGTCAAAATACAGAATCAATATCCAAGATATCCTTGAGTACCTTAAGTCTAAGGATACTTGCACCATTGCTATGTTGAGACTATCATTGACATTTGAATAGATTATCCATATGATTATCTCATAGCAAGTCATCCAATGTACTTAGCTACACTTAGAAAGCTTCCACATGTTAACTCTAAACATCTCATGTTTACAAATTATAAGATCTACTACTCGATCCAATCAAGGAGTGTAAAATATGCTAGTGTGTCCTGATTAATAATGTCATGTCTCATTAATCCTATGACTATGGATAATTTAGATATTAACATAATTACACATGATAAGAATCACAATATCATGGTTTCATCATGATTTCCTTCATGTTATGTTATGTATCAAGGACTTTATTAATTGATTTAAGATCACTATCAATTCATATATCAAATTAATGAAAAAGTATTTTATTAATCAAATAAATTTGAACAATAAGTGCTAAAGGCGATTGTTTTTAGAGCACTTCTCTAATAAGCTCCCACTTGCACTAAAGTCAATCACCTTTATATTTAATTCCATAAGCGAGTATATGAGAATCATATTTCTTTTGGGGGAAGTGGCTTAGTTAAAGGATTAACCATATTCTGATCAGTGGGCACTCTTTCTATCTTTACATCATTCCTACCAATAATTTCTCTAATCAAATGGTATCTTTTAAGTACATGTTTGGATCTCTTATGAGATTGTGGCTCATTTGCTTATGCAATGGCTCCATTATTATCACAATACAATTGTATTGGATCAACAATGTTAGGAACCACTCCAAGTTCCATGATGAATTTCTTTATGCAAATTGCTTCCTTTGCTACTTCGGAAGTTGTAATGTACTCTACTTCGATTGTGGAATCAATAGTCATTTCCTATTTGGAACTCTTCCAACTGACTGCTCCACCACTTAGTATGAATATATAACCTGACTGAGATTTTGAGTCATCCTTGTCAGATTGGAAGCTAGCATCAGTATACTCACTAACAACAAGATCTCCATCTCCATAAACCAAAAGTACATCTTTAGTCCTTCTCAAGTATTTAAGGATGTTCTTGATAGCCGCCCAATGACACTCACCAGGGTTAGATTTGTAACACCCTCTTATATAATTAGGAATAATCCCAACTGTATAGGAGATTGTCACCTGCCTATTACCTTAAAATTCGTTTGAATTAAAGTTTCTTCCATATTAGTTATTATATTTTCATATGTTAATTAAAAGTTTTTTTCATGATAGAAATATGACATAAAATTAATGAATCTATTTTTTTTATGCGGAATTAACAAACCATAACCATATTTTCCAACATCAATTTGGACTTTCATTATCCCGATGTTTACAAAATACATATAATCCAAATAAAATCACATGTTTCCAATATAAAAAGTCATGTAAAACTTTTGAAAACCATAATTATACTCATCATCCATGACATGTGGACAGGAACAAAATGCATGTCATGTAAAACACCAACCCTCTGATGTGGATTTACTTTATTTAACTCTGTATAGGCTTGCTTCTCTTCCTGTCAACTTCTCTCTATAGGCTCCGAACCTGCGTATGGAAAAACACCCACACGCTAAGCAATCTAATGCTTAGTGGTACATATGTGCATAAATATTCATACATACACTCATAATATATTATAAAAATTTCATGTTCATATTATCCAATTTTGCATATAAATAATCATAAATAATAATCCATATATCAAAATCCTTTTTATAGCAATATAAAAAAAAATCAATTTATCATATGTCAATATGGAATATTGCATACCTGGTTTACTGGTTCAACACATATACATGTCATAATTTACAAAGATAAATTCATATTCATACCTCATTTATGAATTCTATTTCCTTGTTTCATTTACTTGATAACTGCTTTTTTTCATATTTCTTTTCTTTAAAATATTTTATATTTTATAGCCCCAAAACTCTAAATCCGGACTATTTGGATACATGTTGTAAAACAGGACCACTCTCACCCAAACTTAAGCCACCCTGCTTACTATTTGTATCTGTCTGTATAAGTGCTCAACTGAGCTTCTCAAGTCAAGAGCGCTCTCACCTGAGCTTAAGTCATCTTGACTAAGTAAAATAAATATTTGCATGCATTTAGGATCAAGGGCGCTCTCACCCGAGCTTAAGCCACCTTGTCCTTATAATAAAATTTCTCATATTATCATAAATTTCTACGGTACCATAAACCCCTCAATGACATGCCATCTATCCTATTTCTAGTCCTAAATTAGAGAATTGGGCTTAATTGATGTTATAATCTTATTGTTTTACATAATTCATCAAAATTTACATATTCATAATAATTTTCGGTTTACATACCCTATACATATAAAAATTTCTCAATCTCATTTGAAACCTCAAACCACAACACATCATATTAATTTAGTCAATACACAATAAGAATTTTAAATATAACTACTATCATATTATTCAAAATTAAAACATATATATATATATCACCCAATATTTAAAAATACCAAATTACTAAATTTTTTATTTCTGGACAGATTCCTGCCCTGATTTTGGGTTGCATCTTTCACCTATTTTTGATTCGAATTTGACTTTATGGTATTCTATTAATTTTTAGATTAATATTTTATATTTCATATACAAAAAGAATCATATAAATCTGAATTTTCTAGCTAAAGTTATATCCAAATAATCGTATAGTACTCAGTAAAAATATGTCCAGTATTTTTCAGAATATTCTTAGGTCCGATATTTTGTATCAAATTTTAGGTCCAATATAAATCATAACTAGCAGTTATACTCTTCATAAACTCTTTATATCTATGTGTACACATTCATTTCCAACTAGGTTCATCCCAATCTAAGTTCCAGAACAAAAGATATAATCAAAATACCATAGAATGTTCAGAAAATAACTATCCAAAATTTTCTGGGTACTTTCAAATTCGAGAATTTGTATAACTTTTTAGACCAACTTAGAATCAGATATAGCCTTTACACTCTCTATAAATATTTTAGATCTATGTGTCTATTTTAATTTCCAACTGATTTCATCCCTATCCAAGTTCCAGAACAAAGCTATAACCAAAATACCATAGAATGTTCAGAAAATAACCACCCAGAATTTTCTGGTTACTTCCAAATCTGAGAATTTGTAAAATATTTTAGACCAATGTAGAATCAGATATAGCATTTATACGCTTTATAAAAGTTTTAGATCTATGTGACTATTTTCATTTTTAACTGATTTCATCCCGATCCAAGTTCCAGAACAAAAGATATAATCAAAATACCATAGAATGTTCAGAAAATAACTACCTAGAATTTTCTGGTTACTTTCAAATATGAGAATTTGTAGAAATTTTTAGACCAACTTAGAATCAGATATAGCATTTATACTCTTTATAAACATTTTAGGTATATGTGTCTATTTTCATTTTCAACTAATTTCATCCCAATCCTAGTTCCAGAACAAAAGATATGGTCAAATACATCAAGATTGTTCCAGGAAAATTTTAACAAAATCAACAAACACAATAAGTTATTTGTTCACTCTTCCTCCAACATCAAACATCATTGTAATGCAAATAAAATGCACAAAAAAATAAATATGCTCATATGTACAAACCTTGACACAATGAAGTTTTAACCTCTTCAAATCTTAAGCTATTATAGTTGTTTTAAGTTTTTGGGAAGAGGAAGAGGAAAGAGAGGAAAAAGAAAATGGGTGAAAGAAGAGAGAATTTGTGTATGGAAGAGTGGGAGGGAGGCTAGGATTATGAAATTTGGAAGAAGAAGAAGAAAATAATATTTTTATACTCATGGTAAATACCCTATTAGGTCCCCCCATGTTTTTGCCAAATATCCACTTAAATCCTTGATTTTTATCTTATTATTATTATTAACTTACCCAACCTTTCTATTTATTTTATTTAACACATATAACTTAATAAAAATTCACTTTTAAATATTTGTTTTATATTTTATTTCCAAATTTAGTCTCAAATAATTTTAATTACGATAATTAAATATGTTAATTATCGAAGCCTAAATTGACGGGCGTTACACAATTGGTATATACTCGTGATACTCAGAAAATATGATACATTGGGTCTTATACATATCATAGCATACATGATTGATCAAATAGCTAAAGCATATGGAATCAAGCTATGTGTGTCCTCTCATCTTGTGTCTTTGCATACATAGACTTTGAGAGAGTAATCCCACGGGTCATGGGAATATATCCCCTCTTGGATTGCTCCATGCTAAACCTATTTAACATCTTGTCTATGTATGTAGATTGTGAAAGACCAAGCAATCTTTTAAATCTATCTCTATAGATCCTTATCCCTGAAATATAGATTGCTTCTCCTAGGTCTTTCATAGAGAAATTCTTGGATAACCAAATTTTGATTGATTGTAAAGCTGAGACATTATTTCCCATTAGCAATATGTCATCTACATACAACACAAGGAATACGATTGCACTCCTACTGACCTTCTTGCATACACAAGATTCATCCAGATTTTGTAAGAAACCAAATTGTTTTATGTTCTCATCAAACCGGATATTCCAACTCCTAGATGCTTGCTCTAATCCATAAATGGATTTTTGAAGCTTGCATACCTTTTTGCCATCTTTGGATATGAATCCTTCTAGTTGTGTCATGTACTCATCCTTAGTTAGATTTCCATTAAATAAAGTCATCTTCACATCCATTTGCCATATCTCATAATTATAATGAGCAACATTGTCTAGGAGTATCCTTATGGATTTGAGTATAGCTATTAGGCTAAAAGTTTCATCATAGTCAATTCCTTGTCTATGATGATAACCTTTCACTACAAGTCTAGCTTTATAGTAACCACATTACCATCTATGTTAGTTTTCTTTTTGAAAACCCATTTGCACCCTATAGGCTTTATCCCTTCATGTGGGTCAACCAAAGTCCATACTTGGTTATCATACATGGAATCCATTTCTGGCTTCATGGCTTGAAGTCATTTGTCAGATTCTGAACTATTCAGAACTTCTTCATAGGTCGTGGGTTCATCATTTTCTATGAGCAATACATCATTCTATTCACTAATGAGAAATCCATATCTCTCTGCAATAGTACGTATCCTACTTAACCTACGAAGCTCTTATGCTTCGAACTCTGGTTCAGGCAGGTGATTAGAGTCTACTTGAGCATCTTGAACTTCATCAAGTTCAATTTTGCTCTCACTATCTCTTTTTAGAAGAAATTCTCTCTCTAAAAAGATAACATGTCTTGAAACAAACTCTTTTTGTTCCAATGGGTGGTAAAATTGATATCCATATGATGATTTTGGATATCCCACAAATAGACATCTATCAGACTTATCTTCAAGCTTATCTGACATTGTCGCTTCACATAAGTATATGGAGTAACATCAACTGAATTCGAAAGGACTAGGTTTAGGAAGTCTATAGTACATAACCCCAAAAGGTTTAGGAAGTTTCGCAAAGCTCATCATAGACCTTACCATGTCTAACAAAGTTAAGTTTATTCTTTCAACCACACCATTGTGTTGTGGCATGTAAGTTGGAGTTCATTAAGATAATATCCCATTATCCCTAAGATAATATAGAAACTTTTGACTCAAGTATTCACCTCATCGATCTGATTGAAGTGTTTTAATACTTTTTCCAAGTTGTTTCTCTACTTTATTTCTAAATTCTTTGAACTTTTCAAAAGCTTCAAATTTGTATCTCGTACCCAAATCGTGAGTAGTCATTAATAAAAGTAATGAAGTAGATAAAACCATCTCTGGTGTGTGTGAACATTGGACCACATACATACGAATGTATTAAGTCTAAAAGCCCATTAACACGTTCACCCTTTCCTTTAAAGGGTTATTTAGTCATCTTGCCTAATAAGCAAAATTCACATGGGTCATAAGATTCATAACCAAATGACCTCAAACTACCACACTTGTGTAACTTAGTCATGTGTTTCTCACTTATATGACCAAGGCAACAATCCCATAAGTAAGATGATTTCAACATTTCTTATTTTTGTCTTTTATTATCATTGATGTTAAAATTTGGATTTGACATATCTAATATGTATATCCCATTACATAATGTACCACTATCATAAAGAATATCATTCAACATAATATAACAACAATTGTTACTAAAAGCTAAATGGAAACCATATTTATTTAAACTACAAATATAAATAATGTTTTTAGTTAAAGCATGTACATAAAAACAATTATCCAAATTTAACATAAGCCCACTAGGGAGGGTCAATACATAAGTTCTTACAGCTGATGCATCAACCCTTGCTCCATTTCCATTGCATAGGTCTGACTCTCCCTTATTAAGCTACTTACTATTCCTTAGGCCCTGCATATCAGTGCATATGTGTGAGCCAAAACTGATATCTAATACCCATATTTTATTATTGGAAAAAATATTAATCTCAATGACAAAAATACCAGAAGTAGATGGGGCATCAGATGCCTTCTTCTTTAAGGACTCGAAGTAGGTCGTGCAATTTCTCTTCCAATGGCCATCCTTGCCATAATGGAAGCATGTTCCCTTTGGGGCAGTCTTCTTGGACTTCTTTTTGGTCACGCCTCCCTTAGACTTCATAGACTTCTTCTTCTTCTTAAGGTTCTTCTTCTTTTTAAAAATTGAAGAGCCCATCAACATCATAGCCTTACTATTTTTCTTGATAGACGGATCAGCTGTCTTAAGCATATTGATCAGCTCAGGAATAGTCATGGAAATTTGGTTCATCCTATAGTTAAGCACAAAATTTGAAATACTATTAAACAAACCAATTAGAATTAAGTCAATACTTAATTCATGATCTATCACAAATCCCAAGGTGGCCAGCCTCTCTATATAGCCATTCATCTTCAATGCAGATTGCACTGAAGATGTCCCCTCAACCATCTTAGTGCGGAAGAGCAACCTTGAAGTTTCGAACCTCTTGGAACATGCTTGCTCATCAAAAAGCTCTTTTAGATGGTAGACTATGGAAGTAGCATCCATAGCCTCATGCTGCTTTTACAACTCAGCTGACATAGTAGCAAGAATAATACAACTTGTCATCTCACTATCATCGAAATGCTTTTTATATAATTTCTGAACATCTTCAGAAGCATTAGCAGTAGAGGGACTCGAGAGTGCCTCATCTAGGACAAAGCAATCTTTTCGGATTTGAGAACTATTCTCATATTCCTTAACCAATCCAAAAAAGTAGGCACAATCAACTTATTTGACTCCATTAGTGATTATAAATTCACTCTTGTCAATATGTAAAATAGATGTAAAATAGAGCATGTTAGAATGTATATAAAATTGCATGTTTATTAGGTATTTAATAAATCGCATTATGATTCCCACTATTTTATTGCGAATCCATAACCCTCACTATGAACCCAAGAGAACCTATATGAATGTTCTCCTAGTAGGTCGATATCTAACTAGCTAAGAATAACCTTGAGGCAACTCAATTAGCCATCATTAGTTTGGTTAGTAGGTATCTATTCCATACCAATTGCATTATTCATACAACTATCGGATCTTGTGTTATGAACTAATTGATGTGTGCACATACATTGGGCTATCAACTTTTGATATGTGTACATCTCATGTACACTAACCCAACTTTGCCACCAATACATATTAACCTTGACACAAATCCAACAACCTAATGATTCGATTAAGTCCAATCCATTAATCATGAAATCTAATTTCAATGGTTTGAACACATTCTTATAGAGTGAGCATGAGGCAACTCAACAACCCTAACTCTAAAAGAACTCTGATTCTCCCCATATTAGCGGAAGGTGTAAGACTTAATTGTTTATTTAGCAAGGGATTTCTTTGTTAAGTCTCGTCATGATTTTATTGCATGCTTTTATATATCATACATTCATCACATGGATATATATATATATATATATATATATATATATATATATATATAGTTACATTAACTATTTGGCATGACTATGGACATACTAAAGTCAATCTCTTGAGGCAAAAAGAGATTGATTAGATCTTACCTAGGTATATGCATGAATTTACAAACCCAAAATAGAAATCAAATTCCTATTTCTAAGTCTTCTTGTTTATGGCTCCACCTCCTTCGCTTCTTGCTCTTTTGTATCACCATATTCTAATCCTATATAATCTAATTACATATTTTAAAATATAAAAAACCTCAAATTACATTTGAGGGGATTAATATGAGAAGAGAAATACATGAGAAAGATAGAGAGGTAGGGACACGCAGACCCTATTTACTATAAAACAAAACAAATTCATGCATGCTCAATCACATTGGGCCTACGTCCATAATCATCCATCATGCATTGTCATATACCCCTAACATGCATTCTCTAATGCATAAAATAAAAGAATGATAATTTTGGATTTTAATTTAAAAATATATTCAACGCTTGAACCAAAATTGCCTACTAGTGTTGTTTCGGTTAATTTAATTTTGTATATCATTTCAATGTAGAATTTAATATTTAATTAAACTAAATTAAATTCCATATTTCCAAAATTAATTCAAAATTAATTCACCTTAAAAAAAATCATTAAGATGTCAAAATTAAATAATTTAATTTTAATATACATACCAATTTATAGTCATTCTAGAATTTCCATTGTTCAACTTAAATTAAATCAAAAAAAATTTCCAAAGATTATAAAAATTTTATGAACTTCAAATAATCATTCTAAGCATATTTAGGTTAGCTCAATTTCATCAAAATAGTTTTTCCATAAGCTAAAATTACCAAGATAAACGAACCAACACACTTAGATGCTCAAAATGACTCATTCGACATCTAAACTTTTTTTAAAATTTTAAATTCGAGCAAAATAATTTTGGCATGCATCTAACATCAAAATAACATATTTTAATCATATAAAAATTATTTTAAGGTGATGGAAACAAACAAATACATACAAAAAAATTCAAACAAAACAGTCGCCCTAGGTATGCTAAAACAGTCTCATTTTTAAGTTTGTTTGAAAAATTAATTAAAACAATTTTTGATTAATTATTGGAAATTTCAAAGGCTTAAAAACATTCTCAATATGTATAAATAATGTTTTAATAATCAAATTACAAGAAAAATATAAACAGCCCCATCAATTAACCCAAACAACAACATATGTTCATAAACAATGCAATTTTCATTATTTTTGAAATAAATCCAAAATTAATTATTTGAATCACATTCAACCCATTTTTCAATCAAACTATGGAATGTATCAAATTTTTGAAATAGATGTATTTAAATATGCTCATTCTCTATTCGAGGACTAGCTAAGATTAGTGGCATGCCATTAAGGGAGTTATAGTACCGTATTATATTATTATTATGTTAATCAGGGTGCCTTAAGCAAGGATAAGAGCTCTCCTGATTATTTAGGGATGAAGTGGCTTAAGCTCGAGCAAGAGCCCCCTTGTATCAATATCCGTGCAGATATGATAGTTACTCATAAGGGTGGCTTAAGCTCAGGTAAAAGCACTCCTGATTTGAGAAGTCTGATACCAATTGTTGCCTTGATATTAAGCCAATAAGGGGGGTTGAATTGGAGTTTCAAAAAGATTAAACTTTAAAGTGCGGAAATAAAAAATTAATTTTAGGAGGGATAGAGAAATTTGACACAAGGATTTATATAGAGGTTCGGGTGTTAACAAACCCTACTCCTCTCCCCAATCGCAATTGGGAGTTTCACTAACACACTAAGTGTTACAATGGAGTTTTACAAGCTCACTCCTAACTATGGTGTTTCTCACAATGGCTCACACCTAATCCAGAAATCCCTTGTATTTTAATGGCTCACACAATAACCAATTCCTTGTATTTTACAGGCTCACACAAACAACCTTTACTTTGTGTTTTTACAGGCTCACACAAACAACCTTTACTTTGTGCTTTTACAGGCTCACACAAACAACCTTTAATTTGTGTTTTAGAGGGTCACACAACTAACCCTTACAAGTGTTCTACTCTTAACCTAGAAATACCCACAACTCACTTGAGTAATAAATGATTATAGAGAGAAACACTCACAAATCTTTATTTCTCAATAAATGAAGAGAAAAAAGATTTTTATAGAGAATAGATACTGGTTGTCAAAGTATTGAATGTACAAATAGCTTGTAATAAGATTTTGATTCAAAGTATTTGCTATCCTCTTGTACTGAATGCATAAATGGCTTCCATTTATACTCCCTTGGCTGATTATAGCCGTTAGGGTGCATTTAATATGAAACTAGCCGTTGTACTAACCAAATAATCGCGTCTGACATTTTTCTCTTTCATCATTCACGGGCGTGACTATGTTTGTCATGGGCGTGACATTTCTTCCCAAGCCGTGACTGAAATGGTGACCTTGGTCGTGAAGCTTTTTGGAATGTTTTGAAACATTGGGCCATAGGCGTGACATATATCTTCACGGGCATGACAAACTTCCCAGCCGTGATCCAAGTGGTGATTTTGGTCGTGAAGCTCTCTGGATGAAAATGCCATGAACATTCACAGGCATGACATATTAATTTACGGGCGTGACTCAAATGTCCAATTCACGGTTTGTTCTTCCTTCATGGTCGTGAACTTCAATTGTTGGTTTTTGTAACGGTTAGCTCTTTCACGGGCGTGACACATAGGGTCACGGGCGTGAACATGCTACTTCCTTAATTTTTTTTTTCAAATATTATTCTTCCAATCTCCTTTCTTGCTATTTTATTCCATGCCCTGTTTAATAGACTTAGAAAACAAGTATGTTAAATACAATATTGCTATTTTATTTGTTATCATCAAAATGACAGAAATACCCCTCAAGGTTTAACAATCTCCCCCTTTTTGATGGTGACAAATAATCTAGCAATATGTGCTTTTGAGAAGTCTCCCCCTCAAAAGATACTTAGGATAAAAAATTTATAAAATGCAAGAATTGTAAAGAATGGTGTAGCATTGAAATAAACTTACTAGTTCTTAAGTATATGCAAGTTATATATGAAGTATATCCAATATATACCATAATTCTTTTTAAGACATAAAGTATATGTAAGGTATACTTAAGGTATATCATGGCATATTCATTTTTGTAACTTGCATAAAGGTATATGCAAAGTATACTTAAGGTATATCTAAAGTGTATAAAGCTCAATTTCTCAATTTTATACTTTGCATATGAATTTTTGAATCAAATTTTGAGTATTTCTAATTTCTTCCTACTTAATTCAATGTCAATGTATTTGTAGGTTCTTATTATTTATTCAAAATTCATTTATCTTAATATATTGCTAGGTTCTCCCCCTTTTGTCATCAATCAAAAAGGATATAAAGATACCAAAGGATAAACAAAGCAAATATATTAAATAAAGTGAAATACAATCAAAGTTAATTAAAGTTCAGAAAGAAAATTTAAAATTTCCTACACACAAACAAAAAACAAGTAAATAAATAAGCAAACAAGCAAATTTAGGCTACCATCTAGCCTAACACCTAGCCGGACATCTTATCTCGAAGTCTAGCAACCTCTGCCTCAAAGCTGTCCATCCGAGACTCCATGAAATCTTTGAGGTTCTCCAACCTCTCATTCATCGAAGCCTGCAGCTGCTCAAAATGTGGTGCCAAGAGGTTAACCACCTGCTACGCTAAATTCGGTGTGGAAGCCGAGGATTGTCTGATGTCCTGTTCAGCCACTGGAGGTGCTTCCCCAACCCAAGCCATTTTCTTCTGTTGGATCCCTTGGAGGCCGGCTTTAAAGTCCTTCGTGTCATTCTCTTCACATATTATCTCCCCAGCAGTGTCTGTGAAGCGGTAGAAAATATTATTCTAGTGAACAATTCTGATAGCCGCTCCCATCTTTATGAAGGACTTGACATCCAAGCGATCTCGAGGATGCCTGATGATCATCCAGCTTCAAATAGCCAAGCTTCAAGGCTATGTGGGTGACATAACCACCAATCAGTATATCTCCTGTGGGTTTGGTGGCAATGGACAGAAGATGGTTTGCAAACCATCTAGAGAGCGCCACCGTGAGTCCTCTTTTAGCCATCTGAAATAGGAAAAGCTCCGATTTCCTGATGGTTCCATTGCTTTCTCCCCGAGCGAATATGTTATAGGTCGGAACCTATACAAATACTTGTGCACTAGGGACCTGAGATGAGTGCTCTTGGTCTTCTTGACATCCCAGCTGCAATCGGTGCCAAAATGGATCCAAGCTCGAGTGGCGAAGAATTCTACTTCGCTATCATTGAGGATGCCATCTGATGGTAAGTTGAATAATTCCCCAAATTCAATGGCACTGAGGGTGTTTGGATTGTCACAGAGTTGGAATTTCACCACTCCAGTAGGTGACACTTGTAGAGTGCTAAGGAATTCCAGTGTTGGCTCCCTCAATGTGGGCTGATGTATGTCCATAAATTCTTTCAAGTGTCAGGTTTGAAGTTGCTCTGTCATAGTCGTTTCGAGCCCGAGAGTTCGGACAGTTTGCCATTCGAAGGACCTCGATGAAAGTAGAGGCCTTTTCTTCAAAGTGGAGTACCGGGGATGACATTGCTTTAGAATTCGGTTCATGAGGTAATCTGCATACCTCCTAAGAGCATTAGACTTCTTTCTCTTTCCCTTTGATGAGGCAGTCTCCATTTGAGTTGAAGAAGTAAACTTTGTGAGGTTTGAGAAAAATATTTGACAGAAATTTGATAAAAACCCTAAAAGAGTATGATTTTTTATAAAGGAATGGAGTTTTGATGGTATTTATGGGAACATTTTGTGACTTGGGGGCCAGAATCTTCAATAACTCACTGAATGTGCGTAAATGAGAGTTGTTCTCTTATATGCCCGATGCATTCATGGGCGTGAAATAATTGTTCACGGGCGTGAATGGTTGTGTTCACGGTTTGCTAAAGGAGTGCTCTACTCGTGAATAAAGGCATGAATATGTTCACGGACGTGATGTTTGATTGTCACAGGCATGAATTATGAACTGTCACGGGGGTGAAACACTAGGCACGAGCGTGAAATGTTGAATTTCACAACTTATGCCCCTGAAGCATGGCGTGACTCAAAGCGTGAACGCCTCTGTGAGTTTTGGGGTGTAAAGGTTCACGGGCGTGGAAATTCATCACGAGTGTGAAAAGGTCTTTTCACTGGAGTGAATGAAGCCGTGAAAATAAGCTTAACCACTTGAAGCCGTGAACCATGTCGTGAATCAAGTCGTGAACAACACTGCCTCTTTTGGCTATTTAAGTCACGGGCGTGAACATATGTCACGGGCATGACTCCCCTAAAATTTTCATCAAATAAAATTAAGTCCTAAAAACAAGACTAAATCATTTCAATAAAGATTCTATCCCTTATAACATAAATTTTCATCAAAATTACTACCTTATATCTAGTGATATGATACAAGATTAAGATCATCAATTAAGATTTCATAATTTAGCAATCACAAGGTTAATCCATCAATCATACCAAGTTCTCTTCTAATGAAATTAAATCTTTCCTCATTTAGAAACTTAGTAAAAATATTTGCTAATTGATTTTTTGTGCTTATAAATTCTAATGCAACATCTCCATATTGAACATGATCTATAATAAAGTGGTGTCGAATGTCAATATGCTTACTTCTTGAGTGGTGAATAGGATTCTTTGAAAGATTTATAGCACTTGTATTGTCACATTTAATAGGTATATGGTTCATATCATGACCATAGTCCTTAAGTTGTTGTTTCATCCAAAGAATTTGAGTACAGCAACAACCAGCTGCTACATACTCTACTTCAGCAGTTGAAAGAGCAACTGAAACTTGTTTCTTGCTAAACCAAGAAACTAAGCATTCTACAATAAAGTGACAAGTACCTGAAGTACTTTTTCTATCTAAAAGACTACCAGCATAGTCTGCATCTAAATATCCTATAATATGAAAGGAAGAATTTCTAGGATACCATAAACCTAGATGCAAAGATCCATGTAATTATCTTAGAATCCTTTTTACTGCATTTAAATGAGATTCTTTAGGACATGATTAAAATCGTGCACACAAGCCAACAATATACATTATATCAGGTCTAGATGCAGTAAGATATAAAAGAGATCCGATCATACCTCTATAAAGCTTTTCATTAATGCTCTTACCCTTTTCATCCTTGTCCAATTTTATTGATGTTCTCATAGGAGTCTTGGCATTCTTGCATCCTTCCATACCAAATTTCTTAATTAAATATTTGGCATATTTGGATTGGTTGATGAATATGCCCTCATTGCTTTGCTTTATTTGTATACCAAGGAAATACTTAAGCTCTCCCTTCATGCTCATTTCAAATTCCCTAGTCATACACTTAGCAAATTCTTGACAAAGCAACTCATTAGTAGAACCAAATATTATATCATCAACATAAATTTGAACAATTAGTATATCATGCTTATGCTTTTTAATGAATAATGTTGTGTCAACATTTCCCTTTGTAAAGCTATTTTCTAATAGAAAAGAACTTAGCCTTTCAAACCAAACTCTTGGGGCTTGTTTCAAACCATATAAAGCTTTTGAAAGTTTAAAAACATGATTTGGAAAATCATAGCTTTCAAAGCCTGGTGGTTGTTCTAAATACACTTCTTCTTTTATATAACCATTTAGAAATGCACTTTTGACATCCATTTGAAAAATTTTGAAATTCATGTGACATGCGTATGCTAAGAGTATTCTTATGGCTTCTAATCTAGCTACAGGTGCATATGTTTCATCATAATCTATACCTTCTTCCTTATTATATCCTTTTGCAACTAATCTAGCCTTATTTCTAGTTATTGAACCTTGTTCATCTAGTTTATTTCTAAATACCCATTTGCTACCTATAATTTGATGATCCTTGGGTCTAGGTACTAAGGTCCATACCTTACTTCTCTCAAATTGGTTGAGTTCCTCTTGCATGGCAATTACCCAACTTTCATCATTAAGAGCCTCATCAACATTTTTAAGCTCAATTTGAGAAATAAAAGCAATGTCAGTGACTAAATATTTGAAATGAGATCTAGTACTTACTCCCCTTGAGAGATCACCAATGATTTGCTCTTTTGCATGATCTTTCGTCATTCTTCATTCTTTTGGGAGTTCTTGTTCGTTTTCTTCTTGAGTTTGAGGTAGAGAATCATTTTGAGGTGAATCTTTTTTATCATTTTCTTCTTTCCCATTTCCATGATCAAGTCTTTCCATATTACCTACAACATCATCAAGAACACTACCTTTCACACGATCAAGTCTACTAGATTCATTAAAAACAACATGCATGGATTCTTCAACAGTTAATGATCTTTTATTAAATACTCTATATGCTTTGCTGGTTGTAGAGTATCCTAAAAAGATACATTCATCGGATTTAGAGGCAAATTTTCCAAGATTGTCCTCGGTGTTCAATATAAAACACTTGCATCCAAATACTCTAAAGTATGATATCAAGGGCTTTCTTCCATTCCATAGCTCAAATGAGGTTTTTTTTTAAAAGAGGTCTTTTGAAAACTCGATTTGAAATATAACATGCAGTGTTTGTGGCTTCTGCCCAAAAGTAAGTTGGTAAATCATATTCATTGAGCATTGTTCTAGCCATTTCAATTAAAGTTCGATTTTTCCTTTCAACTACCCCATTTTGTTGAGGTGTCCTAGGAGATGAGAAATTATATGAAATGCCATGTTCAAGACAAAAGCTTTCAAAGTTTTCATTTTCAAATTTTTTCCCATGATCACTTCTTATTTTTGAAATACAGTACCATTTTTCATTTTGAACTCTTTTAGCAAAGTTTTTGAAATTTTCAAAAGCATCACTCTTTTGAGCTAAGAAAATTACCCAAGTAAATCTAGAGTAATCATCTATGATGACAAATGCATAATGTTTTCCTCCTAAGCTAGCAATTCTAGTAGGTTCGAACAAGTCTAAATGTAGGAGTTGAAGAGGTTTTGAGGTACTTACTATGTTTTTGGCTTTGAAGGATGACTTGTGTTGCTTTCCTCTTTGGCAAGGTTCACATGTCTTGACTTTTTCATATTTAACTCTTGGCAATCCTTTTACTAGTTCTCCTGTGCTGAGGCTTTGTATTAAGTCCATGTTAGCATGACCAAGTCTTCTATGCCACAGCCAAGATTCATCACTAGTAGTCACAAGACACTTAGAGGAATGGTTAGATAGTTCATGTAAGTTTATTATGTATGTATTTACATCTCTATTTCCTTTAAATATCTCCTGACCATCGATAGAGATCACAAGACATTCATTTGAAGTAAAGATTACTTTGTTTCCTTTATCACATAATTGACTTACACTTAACAAGTTATGTTTCAAGCCATCAACAAGTAAGACATCTTTAATAAAAGTAGTACCATTAATACCAATAGAACCAATGCCAATTACCTTACCCTTTGCATTGTTTCCAAAGGTAACTTTACCTCTATCAATACTTTTTATTTCATTGAAAAGTTCTTTGTCTCTTGTCATATGCCTTGAGCATCCACTGTCTATTAGCCAAGCATTTTTGTTTATTGTGGACTTGAGGCATAGCTATAGAATCACAATTCAAGTATGATGTTTAGGTACCCAAATGAGTTTGGGTCCTTGGGGGTTAGCAGATTAAGGTTCCCAATGAGCCTTCCTTATCTAGCAATATTTATTTATGTGACCCAATTTCATACAATAATTACATCATTTTGGTCTAAATTTGTTTTCTAGTCTTTCAATATTTTTGAATACCACTTTTCTATCAAATTTATTTTGAGAATGATGACATGCACAATTATGATTAATTATAGATTTTCTAGATGCATGCTTCTTATATATAAAGGCATGATTATTCCGTTTATGTATAGAAGGTTTAATATGTTTATTTCTTGGTGTTGTTCTAACAGGTGTGGAGATGTGAGGTTCACTAGACTTAATAAAGATGGTTTTGTGAGAAGATGATGATGTGTCTTTAAATCCTAAACCGTGTCTAATTAGGGGTTATCTTTGAGACACAATGAGAGTATCTAAGCTCTCTTTACCTTTGTGAAATTTAGAAATGGAATTTCTAAGTTTCTCAACTTCATTTTTCAAAGTATTATTTTCTTTTAGCAAGGAGGCAGTTGAGGGTCTTAATGAGTATTCGTCTAATGACTTTTGGAGAGATTCATTAGATAATTTAAGCTTTATGTTTTCTTTTTCTAAATCACCTATCTTATTTTTTAAATTAGAGATGTTATTTCTATAAGTACTAAATTTACTTCTATATTTCTCTAATTCTAGATTTAATTCTTCTATTAGGCTTTGTTGATCATCATCATCATCACTATCATCATCATTATCACTACTATCATTGTTCAAAGAGTGTGAGTGTAGTGATCTTACCTTATTCGAGACATGATCTTCAATAGCCATGAAACATAGGTTGACCTCTTCGCTTTCATTATCATCTTTTTCACTTCAAGAGCTTTTGTCATCCCATGTGGCTTTGTGACCTTTCTCCCCATTGTCTCTTTGGTATTTTCTCTTATGCTTCTTGAGCCTTAGACATTCAGGTTTGATATGTCCTTTCTTTCCACACTCATAGCACTTTACCTCTTCCTTACTTCTTTGTGCATCATTAGAAGTTTGTTTGAGGTTTCTTTGCCTGAATTTTCTGGAGTTGCTCATTTTCTTCTCGATGATTCTTTTTAATCTTCTTGAAAGCATAGCAATATCCTCATTTTCATCATCACTCATTTCTTCATCATCTTCACTTTCTTCTTGCGATTTTGAAGTAGAGGCTTTGAGTGCTAAGGGCTTTCTTTTCTCTGGCTCTGCTTCAAGCTCTCTATCTCTTTTCACTGCCATTTCATGTGTGAGAAGTTTGTCAATCAGCACATCAGTATTCATGATGCTCATATCTTCATTTGCTTCTTCTATGCCAGCAACTCTTGAGCCATAGTCTCTAAGAGGAAGACTTCTCAGGATTTTGTTGTTTACATCCTCCAAACTCAGATGCTTCCCAAGTTTCCTCATTCAATTTATAATGGCTAAAAGACGGTTGGTCATATCAGTGATTGACTCATTGGATTTCATCTTGAAGAACTCATATTCTGAGGTCAGAAGTTGAATCTTCTTGGATTTGACTTGCTTAGTTCCTTCATGATAATTTTTCAATGTCTTCCACATGCTGTATGCTGTTGGGTAGTGTTGTATTCTTCCACATTCTTCAATAGATAATGAGCTTGATAGGATTGTCATTGCCTTCTTTTCTTGAAATTTGCTCTTCTTTGAGGTTCTGTCCAATCATCTCTTGACATGATTTCTTCTTCACCATCAGCTCCTCTTATGGTTGGTGGTGTCCATTCTTTTCATACACTATCCCAGACTTCAGTTCCTTCACTATCCAGATATGTCTCCATCTAAAACTTCCAATGGGCATAATTTGCTCCATCAAAGTAAGGTTTGAGACTTTGGAATCCTTCACTGGCCATATCTTAATCTTTACTAGCGCTTTTTAGGCTTCGATGCTAGACTAAGCTCTGATACCAATTGTTGCCTAGATATTAAGCCAATAAGGGGGGTTGAATTGGAGTTTCAAAAAGATTAAACTTTAATGTGCGGAAATAAAAAAATTAATTTTAGGAGGGATAGAGAAATTTGACACAAGGATTTATATAGAGGTTCAGCTGTTAACAAACCCTACTCCTCTCCCCAATCACAATTGGGAGTTTCACTAACACACTAAGTGTTACAATGGAGTTTTACAAGCTCACTCCCAACTATGGTGTTTCTCACAATGGCTCACACCTAACCCAGAAATCCCTTGTGTTTTAATAGCTCACACAATAACCAATTCCCTTGTGTTTTACATGCTCACACAAACAACCTTTACTTTGTGTTTTTGCAGGCTCACACAAACAACCTTTACTTTGTGTTTTTACAGGCTCACACAAACAACCTTTACTTCGTGTTTTTACAGGCTCACACAAACAATCTTTAATTTGTGTTTTAGAGGCTCACACAACTAACCCTTATAAGTGCTCTACTCTTAACCTAGAAATACCCACAACTCACTTGAGTAATAAATAATTGCAGAGAGAAACACTCACAAATTTTTATTGCTCAATAAATGAAGAGCAAAAAGATTTTTACAAAGAATAGATACTGGTTCTCAAAGTATTGAATGTACAAATAGCTTGTAATAAGATTTTGATTTAAAGTATTTGCTATCCTCTTGTACTGAATGCATAAATGACTTCCATTATACTCCCTTGGCTGATTATAGCCGTTAGGTTGCATTTAATATGAAACTAGTCATTGTACCAACCAAATAATTGCGCCTAACATTTTTCTCTTTCATCATTCACAGGCATGACTATGTTTGTCACGGGCGCGACATTTCTTCCCAAGCCGTGACTAAAGTGGTGACCTTAGTTGTGAAGCTTTCTGGAATGTTTTGAAACATTTGGTCACGGGAGTGACAAACTTCCCAGCCGTGATCCAAGTGGTGACTTTGGTCGTGAAGCTCTCTGGATGAAAATGCCATGAACATCCACGGGCGTGACATATTAATTCACGGGCGTGACTCAAATGTCCATTTCATGGTTTGTTCTTCCTTCATGGTCGTGAACTTCAAATGTTGGTTTTGGTAACGGTTAGCTCTTTCATGGGCGTGACACATAGGGTCACGGGCGTGAGCATGCTACTTCCTTAATTTTGTTTTTCAAAGATTATTCTTCCAATCTCATTTCTTGCTATTTTATTCCATACCCTGTTTAATAGACTTACAAAACAAGTATGTTAAATACAATATTGTTATTTTATTTGTTATCATCAAAATGACAGAAATACCCCTCAAGGTTTAACAATAGTGATATAGATAGATACAGTAGTGAGCAAGGTGACTTAAGCTCGGGTAAGAGCGCTCCTGTTTCACAATTTGCATCCGGATAGTCCGAGTCTAGAGTATTGGGCTAAGAAAATAATGAATCATTGTAATATAAAATAAAGTAATTTGTAAAAGCAGTACACAGTGATGCTGTAAATCAGTAATATAGAAAGTAAACCAAAATAATGAATATTCATAACACAGTTACATCCTGAAAAAATGAATGTGGAAACTAGTAATCGAATATATATATGGAACCAGAAATTTGGTACTTGCAACATATGATGAAAATTACTATGGCTATGATGATATATGAATATTATGAATGAATTGTATTATTATTATGATGATGTAGTCATTACTGCGATATGTGCCATGTTTGTATTAAAAGCTAATTGATGCAAACTGATTGAAGTATTATGTTGAAATGGTATGTATATATATATATATATATATATATACACACACAATGATATGGTCAAGCATATAGGTAGGATTGTGAATTTGAATCTATGTAAATATATGAATACATGCTATAATTTCAATACTTATATGTACCACTGAGCTATGGAAAATCAAAGGAAATGAGTTAAAGTAATTATAAAAATTTATTTGGAATTTTTAGAGCATTTATTGAATTAATAAGAATTTTCGAGTTGAAAATGGATTTTTGGAGAAAAATGGAAATTATGAAAAAAAAAAAGCAAACAAATTGGAAAAAATAGTTATGGATGAGGAAAAAAATTAAATATTATATAAATAAAATAATTTTAAAATTTTTGGTCGCTCCAGGAACTGTGTCAGGTGACCAGAGTCTCGGATTATATGACAAATGTGTGTAACGAGAAATAATACTGATAGGAGATTTAAATATACAATAGTGCAGAAAATGATCGGGGAGCCTTATTTTCGATAAAATATATGTTAAATGTGGTTCTGTAGTAAACTAGAAATTTAATTGTTATTCAGGTACACCATCAATATAGGCATTTGGATTTGATAAAGGGAAGGAACCGGTAGCCTTCGATAGATTGCAGTAGAGGATTGTGCATAAAGTTATAATATAGGCCAATAATGTTTTAAAATGATTTTAAGTGCTTTTGGTATGAAATTGTTTTAAGAAAAATTGATTGTTACTATTTTTGGTAAAAAAAACCTATATATAATAGTGAGAATAATAAAAATATTCATGTATATGGAATGAAAAATATATTTTATAAAGGAAAAAAATATTTTGGTATAAAAATTGCATTGATGAAATAAATGTTGTAGTACCGTATGTATGATTTTAAACCCATATATTAGTCTAGACAGTGAACTAGAGAATTGTTGGCATGCCAATATGGTAAGAACTTCATAACCTATAGTTATCTTAGTCATGAGAGATATTGTTGGCTCCTATAGTTATCATGGACTATGCATATTATTCATTTACCGATCCTGTGGTTATCTTAGACCGAGATTGGTATTGTAGTTATCTTGGATCATATGATATTATTTTGGATCATATGGTTATCTTTGACTCTATTTCTGTGATTATTTGGATCCTAAAATGTTTGTCGATTGATGGTACCCCTTAGTTCCCTAAGACTATATCTGTGGCATCTTAATATATGAGTTAGACACAATTTTTATTTACTAAATGGATGTGGTTTTTATGTCTTGGATTATATGTTGATTTTATGTGCAATAATGGTTTTCACTTTGAAAAAAAATATATTGTTGATACATCAATTTACTGAAAATGGTTTTTATATCTATTTTAGTATAAAAGACAACAAAATTTATTGGTGGTTTTGATTTATGGAAAAAAGAGTTTTTTCTAGAACTCTATGAATGTTTCATATATTTTCGCATTTAAATTGACCTTCATTATAAGGTTTTACACCATTGAGTTTTATACTCAGCGCAGGAATTTGTCTTCTATCGCGTAGGTTGTAGCAGAGCTAAGTGGCAATAAGTGTGTATATAGAAGTCATTGTTGGAATCAATGGACCCTATCGATAGAGCAAAGCAACAATGATAGTCACCCCAAAGGTGAGTTTTGTTATATATATTTTTATGTATTTTGCTTGTTGTATTTTAATGTATACAAACTATGATGTATGAGCACATATTGTAAATTAAATATATTTTTTTATTAATATAATATAATATGGTATTTTTATCTATAATTTTTTTACGTTATTATATTTATATCTAGTAGCATTCCTTATATGACCTTATACAGTAGCATATATGGAAGAGTAAAAGGTGTTACACATCTTCCCTGATTGACATGCCAATATGTCTATCCTACTCTAGTTCAGACATTTCTTATGGGCTCATATTTACTTGTTATATAATCTCATCTGTTGCCCAGATAATGAACCAAGAAGGAGGGGTTGAATTGGATATTAAAAAAAATTAACTTTTAAGTGTGGAATAAAAAGTTAAATAGAGTAGGGATAGGAAGATATTACACAAGAAATTTATAGAGGTTTGGGTATTAACAAATCCTACTCCTCTCCCCAATCTCAATTGGGAGTTTCACTAACACACTTAGTGTTACAATGGAGTTTTATAATCTCACTCTCAACTATGGTGTTTCTAACAGTGGCTCACACCTAACCCAAAAATTTCCTTGTGTTTTAATGGCTCATACAATAAACCAATTCCTTATGTTTTATGACTCATACAAATAACCCTTACAAGTGTTTTACTTTTAACCCAATATACCCAAACTCACTTGAGTAGTAGATTACAAAGAGAAACACTCACCAACCTATAATGCTCAGAATTTATGAGCAAATAGATTTTAACAGAGAATAAGAGTTTTGTTGAAAATAATTAATGCACAAATGGCTATTACAAGATTTTGATTCGAAGTAATTGCTTGTTCTCTTATTCTGGATTCATAAATGACTTGCATTTATACTTCCTTAGCGAATTATAGTCGTTTGGATGCATTTAATGTGAAAATAGTTGTTGCACTAACTCTTAATTTTGCGTCTAACATGTTTCTCTTTCCTCATTCACGATCATGAATATGTGCGTCACAGTCGTGAATGTTCTTCCAAGCCATGGCTCAGGTGGTGACTCTGATCGTGAAGCATTTTGGAAGAATTTGAAGTGTTTGATCACTGGCATGACTTTATACTTTCACGGGTGTGAATATCCTTCCAAGCCGTGGTCCAAGTGGTGACTCTGGCCGTGAAGCTCTCTGGAGGAATTTGACATATTATCTCACGGGCTTGACTATCTTTCACGGGCGTGACTGATTTGATCATTCACGGTTGCTATGATCCTTCATGGCTTTGAACTTTAAATGTTGGAATTGGAGCTAAGTTATATCACGGGCGTGAACATGCTATTTCTTCATTTTTTGACTTTCAAAGGTAGTCTTCCATTCTTGCATCATATTTCATACCATGTTCAACAAACGTAGAACACAAGTATTGTTAAATATATTATTGCTATTTTATTTGTTAGCATCAAAATGATAAAAATACCCCTCAAGGTTCAACATCATTCTTATATTAACCATATTCAATAATTTATCATTTATCCGTATTTTTTCATCTCATATAGAATTCTTAAATTCTTTCATGATAAGTTACACTAAATAAAACAAGTATTTAATAAAACAAAATTATAAAATATAAAGCCATACAATCATTTGCAAAGTAAAGCAATTAAAAATGAATATCATATATCAGCATACTATCATTTAAATTTTAATAAATATTGTCATATAATATGCATATACCTATATCAACCTTTGTCTATGTTTGTCGGCCTTTTACCTTTATTCGGCACAAGCATTTGTAATGTGAATGCGCCAGACAAAAAGTATTCAAATAAATATTAGGCATCCATAAAATAATAATTTTTTAACAATCAAATATTGTACCCTTTTAACAGAACATGACATCTCTTACGTCAATTTATATGTCAACATTTGTATCTATGTCTAATATTCAATATGGTGCAGTTAGATTTTACATTTATTGAGGTGTATCCATTTTCCATAATTCATTGTCTTAAGATTTCTTGTCTCAATTTCTGTCCTTTATTTCTTAACCTTGCATTTGAATTATACTGACTTAAATTTAAAAGGCTATAACTATCTTTCCTTTTCGGTCCTGTCATTATGCTAAAATTATATAACTTGTCTTTATTTTAATCTAGAGTCACAAAATTAATATCAAAATTTCATGTTAGGCCCTACTGTCCATAGGCCCAATTCCCTGCTTCAACCTAGTTTTAAACTTTATTTTACATATCCATATTAATGTATCAAAATTCCATTTTGGGCCTTTGACTTTCTCTGTCCAAGCTTACCAAATCAAAATTTCTTTCTTCAAATTACCCATTGATAAATTCCTTTTTAGGTCCTTTTTATTCACTTATTTGTCCAAAGTTCTCCAATTTGTGCAATCATAGTAATGGATCATCTTTATTCACACCTAATTCCATTTCAATTCGTAATTTAGTCCATAATTTGTCCACAAATTGAACATTGGATACTATAAGGTCACGAGTTCTTAGAGTTTTGACTCAATTGTCTCAAAAGTTCAATTTCACACTTCCAATTCATCACTAGGATTTTGAGTCCATAAGCCTACCTCCCTTCAAAGGACAAATACCATTAAACCCTACTTCTCCTTCATCATTTCTCAATTGAATATAATAATTACAAGAAAAAAATCTAGATATAGATTATACAGCTAACAAGATGAAGAAATTAAAAGAAAAGGAAGAGGAAAAATATAGAAAACCAAAAGAAAAGAGTAAGCATTTTGGCTAGACAATAAAACAAAACAATTTTCATTCTTTTTTACATTTACTTCTACTACTATCACCCCATCAACACACATAAGTCTCGGTCAATCCTTCTCTTTACTTCCAAAAGATTCAATTATCACAACAAGTATGAAAAAAAGATGAAAGAACAATAAATGATTAGGCTTTACCAATTTAAAACAAAGAACAAAAAAATCAAGAAAATATGTTTGGAGGTCTCGACCAAACATTACAATATACCTTTGATTTTCTGTTCCTTGTACCTGTGATCTTTAAAGCCTACCATAGTCTATCTTTTCACCGCAAAGCCATATACAAGCCTAAATCACCCACTTTCAAGACTAAACCAACCCTTCTCCTTGAAACCCCACTTTGACCAAAGCAACTCTTAGATTTGTGAGGGAAAAACAATACTTGGCCAAAAATCTCTAATTCATCTAGTGAGATGGTGATTGTATGATGGAAGAACATAAGAAAAATCAAAAAATATTGATATAAGAGGGGATCAGATAAGGATGATAGGTGGTCGGCCATTCATATGAGATAAAGAAAACAATTTTAGCTAACTTGTGTCTTGCAAATAAGAAATGAAAGAAAGCGAATGAAGATGGGAAATTAGGCTTTTTATAGGTAGATTTAAGGGAGATTAATTTGCATTCCTTACACATGCAAGGCATGCATCAAAGGTTAAGAAAAATTAACTTAAATTAATATTAATGAATCTTATTTTAATCTTAATCTAACCAAATTTCACTTTTAATCATCCAATTTTCTACCATTTATATTTGACCGCTCTATATTTTTTGTTTATTCAATTTCAAGCCCTAAACAATTTAATCTCTTACAATTAAATATGCCAATACTCATGGCATATTTTATTGTATGCACTAGCATTCTCGATTTCTCTATTGATACACTTGAGTGAAAAATTGTGTTTCATGGTATTCTCATAGAACCATATCTTGAAATTTATTTCTTTGATCTCATGCCCTAAATATTAAAGTTTTGACACAAAATTATATCGACGAACTCATCTTAATATTTTCTACGTCCTAGTGTTTTTAGTTCGTGACTCAATGACAACATGAAAATCGTGTATTTTGGTTTAGTCCATTTTTTCTCAATTTTTGTACAAAAATTTAACATCACATGTTCGAAATGAATTTTATCGCTTGTGTATGGTCCAAATTTAGACTCTAATCGTATCACCCCTGTTTCGATTGCGAATGCACTCGGTTTCTAGTCAGTCAAATTCATCTGATCAAAAAACATGCATATTGGTCGGGACCTAAAATGGCGAACGCGAATGGAATGATCTTTTATGTCTTTTTATAATTTAAATGTATATTTTCTTTCTATTTCAGCATGCTAATATGATTTGTCTTGAGTTCTAGATATGAGATATGACATAAAATGCCATGGCATAGAGGTTAGCATGAAATGTTTTGTGGTGTGCAGAAAAAGAGTTGTAGGACACATACAGATTGATGGGATGTTAAGAACATGTTTGTTTACTTTTTCTAATAGCAATCAGGATATCCAAATCATCAAGCATGAAAGTACTTACAATGGTAGGTTTAGGAGTAGATCTAGTTGATGGAATGTACTCAAGCAAAGACAATGGTTCCTTCCTTCTTAAATAAAATTTCAAAGGATGGACATAATTTGGATTTGTTTCCATCTTGATTCTTTGTATAGAACTAGGGAATTTTCAAACTTAGGTGTAGAATTAAGAATAATAACTATGGTTTGACCTTTTTACATTACAAGCTTAGTATTACTCAAAGTCTTTTCCTCTAATGAATAAGAGTTTTTAAAATAAGATTCTTACTCAACAAATGTAACATTGCTAGATACATACATTTTTCTAGTAGAATGATGATAACACTTATACCCCTTTGAGTGGAGTAACCAATACCCTTTTGAGTGGAGAAACTAATAAAAACATACTTTTGAGCTATTAGATCAAGTTTATTTCTATTTTTGAGAATGTATATGAACAAATGTCACTCATCCAAAAATCCTTCAAAATAAATTATTTGATATAGGTTGTGAAAGACCACAAGAACCAAGAGGGGGGTGAATTGGTAACTTTTCGATTAGAGTAGTGTAGCACTTCCTTACCCTACTAGTCGTTAATAGTGCAGGAAAATGCTACCTAGCTCATTATTTGAAAACATATGTTTTTTTTTCAATTCGAGTTTGATATTTGCGGAATATTTATTATTATATATATTATTTATATTATTTCATTTCAATATGTATCTAGTGATGTAAATATCTTGATCGTAAAATATCTTGATTTAAAAGTATTCATACATTAAGTTATAATATTTAAAAATACATTTATAAATAATACAAATTATATTAAATACAAATTTACACTTTTATAAATCCTACATGCCATATTTTTACAAAAAAAGAAAAATCTTAAAATTTAATTATACAATATAATACCTAAAATATACAAAAAGAAAATAAATTGTTTCAATTTGATCTTGGGGTTCTCCTTTCTTCGTTCAATCCTAACACAACAACTACTTCAACTAATCTGCGCGTGAAACACATTCAATTAAAATCAAAACTATATAAATCATACAAAATTTATAATTAATCAATTATAACATTTCATTTATTAAACATACTGAAATTCATTAATAATAATACAAGACAATCATTTTAATAATTTGTATTTTTTTTATTTATTTGATAGCCCACGATATATTAGACTGGAACTAAATACTGGATACCGAATTGCTACTCTTCAGCATTATACTCGGCATCTACTTGATTATTCTATAACTCGGCGTTTAATGCCTACATTTTCAATAATAACTTAGCACATTTTCGGTGCCTATGTAATTTCAAACTCAGCATTATTCTTAGTACATAGATAAATTAAATCTCAGTAGTATTTTCTAATGCCTACATAAATTAAATCTCAAAACTATTTTCTAGTGCCTACATTTCTACCTTTTTATTGGCATGTCAACTTATCCTAATTTCTAGTTCTCGACTAGATGTTATAGGGTTTAATCATATTTATTACCTCTATTATTATTTGCATCAATTATGTATGTAATGCTAGTAAAATTTCACATAAATGAAATAATCTCCATTAAATATATTACAACATCATACTCACTTATGAAATCATTATAAGTATAAGAAAAGTCAAATAATATATTTTTCTATCATAAAATTCAACAATATACTCATATACACAACCTACCATATTCTGGGCAGAATTTATGTTTCATATTGCCCTGTAATTAAATATAAGACATGTATCTATATTTTTCAGACAAGTGATCAACTAACAAAATATAGATACATGTCTTATATTTAATTACCAACTAGAATCACATGAAATCGAATTTTTTAGCAAAATTTATGGATTTTTCACTCAGCTACGTTCCTTTCATTCTATCTAGTATTTTACTAAACAGATTTCCAGTTCGAATTTTGAGTCAATTTTAAATCTAAATACAGGTATATTCATATCTAATGGTCTAAATGAAAGTTGAAGCCCTATGTCTTATTCCAACCTAATAAGAAACACCTAAAAATCACATCCAAAACTCAAGTTATGGCCTAAAATGTAGACACTATTCATAAGACGAATTTTCAAACTTTATTAAATCATACAATTTTCTATCTTCATGCATCATCAACATAATCTAAATTTTATTTTCATATTCATGGCATCATTAAATCACCATTTCATCACTTGTTGAACGTTGAGGATTATTTCCATCATTTTAATGATAACAAATAAAATAGCAATAATGTATTTAACAATGGTTGTGTTCTAAGTGTGTTAAACAGGAAATACTTTGATTAGTACATGAAGCAAGATTGAAAGACAACCTTTTGAAGACAAAAATCAAAGAAATAGCAAAGTCACACCCATGACTACTAATGTCATGCCCGTGAATGTAGTTGAGTGCTTACTTTCCACCATTCAAAGTTCACGGTCATGAAGGATCAAACTAACCCTGAATGATCAAACAAGTCACGCCTGTGAAATATTAGTCATGCCCATGAATGAAGACAGAGAAACATATTAGGTGCGAATTAAGTAGTTGGTTCAATAGCTATTTTCGCAATAAATGCACCCAAACGACTATAATTCATAGAGGGAGTATAAATGCAAGTCATTTATGAATCCCAACAAGGATAACTAGAAGAACAACAAAAACAAGAAGAATACAATTATTTTACATCTTTAATCTTATTGTAGCCTTGTGCATCAATTATTTCTCAACAAACCTCTATTATTTGTGAAAGCCTAATTGCTCATAAATTCTGAGCATTGTAGGTTGGTGAGTGTTTTTCATTGTAATCAATTACTCAAAAGTGAGTTTGGGTATATTGGGTTAAGAGTGAAACACTTGTAAGGGTTTATTGTGTGAGCCATAAAATGCAAGGAATTAGTTTTTGTGTGAGCCATTGAAAAACTCAAGGGAATTTCTAGGTTAGGTATTAGCCATTGAGAGAAACACCATAGTTGGGAGTGAGCTTGAAAAACTCCATTGTAATACTTAGTGTGTTAGTGAAACACTCAATCAAGATTAGGGAGAGTAGGGTTTGTTAATACCCAAACCTCTATAAATTTTGTGTTTGATATCTCCCCTTCATTTCTCTATTTTATTTATTCTGCACTCTCAATTAAGCAAATTTTTATTTGCTAACCAATTCAACCCCCTTCTTGGTTCATTGTTTGGGCAACAATTGGTATCAGAGCTTGTTTAGCAACAAAGCCTAATAAGTGCTAGCAAAGATCAAGAAATGGTCAGTGAAGGATTTCAAAGTCTCAAGCCTTACTTTGATGGAGCAAACTACGCTCATTGGAAATTCCAAATGGAGACATATCTCGATAATGAAGGAATTAAAGTTTGGGATAATGTTTGGAAAGAATGGACACCACCAACCAAGAGAGGAGTTAATGGTGGAGAAGAAATTCTTTCAAGAGATGATTGGATGGAGCCTCAACAAAGAGCTAATTTCAAAAATAAAAAGGCAATGACAATCCTTGCAAGCTCTCTATCTATTGAAGAATGTGGCAGAACCGCATATAGCATATGGAAAACATTAGAGAATTATCATGAAGGAACCAAGTAAGTAAAATCCAAGAAGATTCAACTTTTTACTTTGGAATATGAACTCTTCAAAATGAAATCCAATGAATCCATCACCAACATGACGTACCGTCTTCTAGCCATCATTAATCACATAAGAAAGCTTGCAAAGCAGTTGAGCTTGGAAGATGTGAACAACAAAATTCTAAGAAGCCTTCCTCTCAAAGACTATGGTTCAAGAGTTGCAGGTATAGAAGAGGCTAATGAAGACATGAGCATCATGCCTACCGATGTGCTTATTGGAAAACTTCTAACGCACAAGATGTCAGTAAAAAGAGATAGAGAACTTGAAGTCGAACCGGAAAAGAGAAAGCCTCTAAACACTCAAAGCCTTTACTTCAAAATCTCAAGAAGTAATTGAAAATGATGAAGAAAAGAGTAATGATGAAAATAAGGACATTTTCATGCTCTCAAGAATAATAAAAAGAATAATTGAAAAGAGACTTGGTAATTCTTGAAACTTCAAACAAAGAACCCCCAAAAACTCCTCAAATGACTCTCAAAGAAATAAAGAAGAGGTAAAGTGTTATGAATGTGGGAAGAAATGACATATCAAACCAGAATGTCCAAAACTCAAGAAATATAAGAAAAGATTTCAAAAAGATGATGGGGAGAAAGGTCACAAAGCCACATGGGATGACAAAAGCTCTTCAAGCGAAAGAGATGATAATGAAGGAGAAAAGGTCAACCTATGCTTCAAGGCTTTAGAGGATTACTTCACGGATGAGGTAGGTCCTTCTTACTCATACTCTTTTAATAATAATAGTAGTGATAATAATAGTAATAGTGAAGATGATGATGATGATGAGCATAGTTTAATAGAAGTGTTTAACCTAGAATTAGAAAAGTATAGAAGTAGCCTTAAAACTTATAGAAATAATATTTTAGATTTGAAAAATAAAATGGAAGTTTTACAAAAAGAGAATTCTAATTTTAAGACTTCTAATGAAACTCTTCAAAAATCTTTAGATGAGTATTCCTCTAAGCCCTCAACTAAATCTTTGCTTAAAGAAAACAACATTTTGAAAAATGAAGTTGAAGAACTTAGAAACTCAATTTCAAAGTTTTATAAAGGGAAAGAGAGTCTAGATACTCTCATAGTCTCTCAAAGACTACCTTTAACAAGACATGGTCTAGGATTTAATGAAACATCATCTTCATCTCATAAGACTATATTTGTTAAGTCTAGTGCACCACAAACCTCCACAATGGAGAAAATAGTCCCAAGGTTAAGTGCATAGCACACACAAAACTCTCTATTCAAAAGAAGATAGTCAAAGGTCACTTGGCTTAAGAGGGAAACCTCAAAAGTCCAATCATCCTTTTATATATAAAAGGCATACACCTAGAAAAACACCTATTCATCATGCATATGTATGTCATTGCACACAAACTCCTTCTAAAAGGATGTTGAGACCTAAAAGCATGTCAAAACCGAAAAACATATATAGAGCTAAACAATGCAATTATTGCATGAAATTTGGTCATATCAACAAGCATTGTTGGATAAGGAAGGCTCATTGGGAACCTTCAAGTGCTAACCCCCAAGGACCTAAGTTCGTTTGGATACCTAAATACCAAACATGAATTGTGGTGTTATAAGTATGCCTCAAGTCCACTATAAAGGAAAATGTTTGGCTTGTGGATAGTGGATGCTCAAGGCACATGATTGGCAACAAAGAACTCTTCAATCACATCAAAAGAATTGATGGTGGTAAGTGATGAATCTTGGCTATGGCATAAAAGGCTTGGTCATGCAAGCATGGAATTAATTTAAAGCCTTAGCAAAGAAAGCTAGTGAGTGGACTTCCACAAGTCAAATTTGAAAAAGATGAGACATGTGATGTAACGGCTGAGCTCCGCCTTTCTAGAGGATGAGAGCCCACCCGCCGTCTCACTGAGACCAACGGGCTGCCGGGGTCCATGGCCCAATACCCCCAACCCATCACTGTGTTAAGCCCAGATCTCAGGGCCCGCAACGACTTAATCACAGCAGGTTGTTGGAGGCAGGGATCGAACCCTCAACCTCCCTTTAGCCTCAGTAAGAGACTACCAATTGTACCATGGTACAACTGGTAGTCTCTTACTGAGGCTAAAGGGAGGTTGAGGGTTCGATCCCTGCCTCCAACAACCTGCTGTGATTAAGTCGTTGCGGGCCCTGAGATCTGGGCTTAACACAGTGATGGGTTGGGGATATTGGGCCATGGACCCCGGCAGCCCGTTGGTCTCAGTGAGACGGCGGGTGGGCTCTCATCCTCTAGAAAGGCGGAGCTCAGCCGTTACATAAATGTAGCGCTCCCTTACCCTACTAATCGCTAATAGAATATGGAAGTGCTACTAAGCTCATTTAATTTAAAACCAACGCTCAATTTTGTATAAATATTTTTTTTTATTTCAATTTTTGTGTTTATTATTAGCGGAATATTTATCACCATATTTTTTTTTCCATTTAAATATATATCTAGTGATGGGAATATTGTGATTCAAAATAACTTATTCATTAAACCATGATATTTAAAAATATAACTACAATAATTCTAGATATATATAATTACCAAATTCATTACTTATAAATATTACAAGCCACAAATTTACATCAACAAAATTCTTAAAACTTAATTTTTACAACATCATTTTCAAAACATACAAAAAGAACTAGACTGCTGCAATCTGATCTTGGGGTTCCCTCTTCTTCGGTCGCCCTATCGGAACAGCTACTTCTATTTATCTGCGCGTGAAACACACGCGCTAAGCTACTAGCTTAGTGGTACGTTTGGCAACTATCCAATAATTACATAATAATTCTAAAATGAAATTTTAGAAACTACAATTAATCTATTTAGCATGCCAAATATTCAATTAATAATACACTATTTTCTTCATGCAAAAATATTTAATTCATCAATTATGACATTTTATTCATTAAGCATGCTTGAAATTTTAACAATACAAGATATAAAATTTACAATATCAATTTCATACTTCACATCATTTTTTTTTGTTATTTATTTAATAGCCCACGACATCTTAGACCGAAACTAAACACTGGATATAGGGTTTCTGCTCTCCGGCAGTATACTCGCCGCCCACATAATTATTTATAACTCGGCGATTAACGCCTACATTTTCAATAACAACTCAGCACCTTTTTGGTGCCTACGTAAATTTCGAACTCAGCACTAATTCTTAGTGCCTACGTAAATTTCAACTCAGCACTATTATTTTTAGTGCCTACATAATTTTAACTCAGCACTATTATTTTTAGTGCCTACATTTCTACCCTTTTATTGGCATGCCAACTTATCCTAATTTCTAGTTCTCGACTAGATGTTATAGGGCTTAAATTACATTTGTTACCTTTATTCATATTTGCATAAATTATGTAGGGAAACATTAATATAAATGCAATCATTCCCATTCAATATTTTACAACCTCATATTAGCTCATTTAATCATTATAACTATAAGAAAAATTCACTTAATACATTTTCTAACACAAAAATCCACAATCAACACATTTCTACCAGCAGTCCTATTCTGGACAGCATTTCAGCCTTATATTGCTCTGTATTTTTCGTCTATTTTTAGACAGAATTTGGACATGTGATCAACTAACAAAATATAAGTAAATGTCTTAAATTTAATTTCCAACTGGAATCACATTAAAACGAATTTCGTAGCAAAAGTTATGAATTTTCTCCTAAGCTACGTTCATTGCAATCTGCCCAGTATTTTACTGGGCAGATTTCTGCCTTATTATTCTCTGTCTTTTTCATCCATTTCTAGATGGAATTTGGACAAGTGATCAACTAGAAAAATGTATATACATGTCTTATATTTAATTTCCAACTGGAATCACATTAAAAATAATTTCTTAGCAAAAGTTATGAATTTGCTTCTAACCTATGTTCAATGCACTCTGCCCAGTATTTTTTTTTCTGGACAGATTTCTAGTTCAAAGTTTGAGTCCATTTTTCACCTAATTTCAGGTATATTTAGGTCTAATGGTCTGAATGAAAGTTCAATCCCTATGTCTTAACTTTCCAACACAGCAAGAATCACTCAGAAATGATTTCCAGAACTCAAGTTATGATCAAAACACTAGACACTGTTCATAAGACGAATTTTCCAGCACATCAAATAATTCATACACATCACAAAATCAAAATCAACATTTTTATACATTGAATTTTTGCCAAATGTACATACCTCAAAGTTCTATTTTTCTTCACTTTTCTCTTCCTCTTAGATAGCCTTTTCCTTGCCCTTACTTCCCCTTTGATTTTGGTTTAAAGTTTGTTCACTTCTTTGTCCTAACAACAAATTTTACACTAATCAAGCACTAATCATACTAATCCACCCTTAATCACCATTAACATACTAATAACCCTAATTTACTAGCTATAATGGCAAATAACCCCAAACTCAAAGAAATGAGAAGAAGAAAGTAAGGAGATGGAAAATCTAAACTCACCTTTGAAGATCTTCCAAATGGCTAAAAACTTCTTTCTCTCTTTTTCTCTTCCTTTCTTCCTTCCTCTTCCTTGGTTTTGCTCACTTTACTTCACTTTCTTCATGATCTTGCCTTAATCCCACTTTTTTTCATCTAATCTTTGCTTTAATTGGAGAACAAAAAGAAGAACATCAAGGGAGGAGGAGAAGCTCACGGCAAAGAGAGAAAAAGGGAGAGAAATGGGTGTAATTAAGGTGAGGAAGAAGAAGAATGGTTAAAAAAGTGGAAATTTGACTTTTTATAGTTGGATTAGGTGGGTGGTTAGGATTAGTTACTAATCTTGCTTCCTATTGGTCCATTAATTTAAATCACTCTTACTTTATTTTAATCAAAAGAATATTCCTTTCCTTAGATAAAGAATATTCCATTTTTATGCCTTCTTAAAATATCTGTGCCAAAAACACTGCAATTTCCAATTTCGTTCAGCGAAAAATTATTTTTTTCTCAATTTTAATTCCAAACTTCAAAATTCTCAATTAATAATATCCAAAATATTTTTCTCCCATCTTATTATTATTTTAATTTATTTCTTTCATGTCCGAATTTAGACCTCGATCGGTTCGGTACATCGGATTTCAGTCAACCGCGACCGTGGCCTAAATTATCGGGTATTACAATTTTCCCCTCCTAAAAAGAAATTTCGTCCTCGAAATTTACCTGTTTAGCTGGAGTGGAATAATTGTGGATACTGAGCCTTCATCACCTCTTCATTTTCCCAAGTTGCCTCTTCTGACTTATGATTTTTCCACAGGACCTTCACCAATGATACCTTTTTGTTTCGTAGCTCTTTCATTTCTCGAGCTAAAATTTTCACTGGCTCCTCTTCATAAGTTAGATCTGGTCGTATCTCTATATGTTCTGCTGATATGATATGAGATGGATCTGATCGATATCTTCTCAACATGGACACATGGAATACGTTGTGAATCTTGTCTAACTCTGGTGGTAGAGCTAATTTGTACGCCATTGGACCTATGCGTTCAAGTACCTCGTATGGTCCAATGAACCTAGGACTCAACTTTCCTTTCTTTCCAAATCGGAAAATCCTTTTCCAAGGTGAGACTTTTAAGAACACTTTGTCACCAACTGTATATTCAATATCTCTCCTTTTTAAATCTGCATATGATTTCTGTCTATCAGCAGCAGCTTTCAGCCTATCTCTTATTACTCTGACTTTTTCCTCTGTCTGTTGGACTAGATCGGGACCCATTACTTTCTTTTCGCTAAGCTCGGTCCAACCTAGAGGCGTTCTACATTTTCTCCCATATAAGGCTTCATATGGTGCCATACCGATACTGGTTTGGTGACTATTATTGTAGGCAAATTCTATCAATGGAAGATGTTTATCCCAACTGCCTTCAAATTCTATCACACAACTCCTCAACATATCTTCCAATATCTGTATGACCCTCTCTAATTGTCCATCTGTTTGTGGGTGGAACGCTATGCTGAAATTGAGTCGAGTACCCATGGCTTGATGCAAACTTTTCCAGAATTGTGAAGTGAACCGCGGGTCTCGATCTGAAATGATTGAAACTGGCACACCATGTAAACGGATTATCTCATTAACATAGATCTCTGCCAAACGGTTAAGTGGATAATCCATCTTGATCGGTAGAAAGTGAGCTGATTTGGTGAGCCGGTCTACTACTACCCATACTGCATCATGCCTCTTTTGTGTCAAGGGCAAACCAGAAACAAAGTCCATTGTGACTCTTTCCCATTTCCACTCCGGAATTGAAATAGACTGCAATAATCCACTTGGTACTTGATGCTCTGCCTTCACTTGCTGACAAGTTAAACATCTGGTAGTATACTCCGTGATATCTCTTTTCATTCCTGGCCACCAGTAATATGCCTTCAAGTCATGATACATTTTGTTGCTTCCTGGGTGCATTGCATAAATAACGTTGTGAGCCTCCTTCAAAATATCTTGTTTCAATTCTGGTATGTCTGGCACACACAACCTGCCCTTATGCCTTATACTCCCATCTGCTTCAATAGTAAATTCTGGTTTTTCACCCTTTTTCACCATTTCAAAGATTTCCTTTAATTTCGTGTTTTGCTTCTGATTGTCCTTTACTTGTTGGATCAATGTGGGTTGAATCCGCAATTCTGCCAAAATAATATATAAAGAACTTATTATTCCATTTTTTTCACTTAATACATTTAAGTTTTAACATTTACCTGCAAGAGTTTTTCTACTCAGCGCGTCAGCAACCACATTGGCCTTACCGGGCTGATAGTCAATGATACAATTGTAGTCTTTGATCAATTCTAGCCATCTCCTCTGTCTCAGATTGAGTTCCTTTTGTGAAGGCAAATATTTCAAACTTTTATGGTCTGTATAGATATAACATTGCTCACCATACAAGTAGTGTCGCCATATTTTCAACGCAAACACAATAGCTGCTAGTTCCAGATCATGTGTCGGATAATTTCTCTCATGAGGCTTCAGTTGTCTGGAAGCATAAGCAATCACTTTGCCTTCTTGCATTAGTACACAACCCAAACCATTAAGGGAAGCATCACTGTACACCACATAATCTTTTCCCGCAGTAGGTTGTGTCAACACTGGTGCCTTTGTCAACATTTTCTTCAACTTATCAAAACTAGTCTGGCATCGTTCTGACCACTCAAATCTGGTCTCCTTTCTAAGCAATTTTGTCAGTGGTGAGGCTATCATTGAAAATCCTTTCACAAATCTCCGATAATAACCAGCCAAACCAAGAAAACTTCTCACCTCTGTCACATTCCGAGGCGGTTTCCAGTTGAGGATTGCCTCTACCTTACTAGTGTCGACTCTGATCCCATCGACTGAGACAATATGCCCTAGAAAGGCCACCTCATCTAACCAGAATGCACATTTTGACAACTTTGCATATAAGTGATTCTCTCTCAAGGTATGAAAGACAATACGAAGATGTTGATTATGCTCTTCTTTGCTTCTAGAGTACACCAAGATATCATCTATGAATACCACCACGAACTGGTCCAAATAAGGCCTAAAGATTCTATTCATTAGATCCATAAATGCTGCTGGGGCATTCGTCAAGCCAAAAGGCATTACTAAGAACTCGTAATGACCATACCGAGTCCTAAATGCTGTTTTTGAAATGTCTGATTCTTTAATTCTCAATTGGTGATAACCTGATCTGAGGTCAATCTTAGAAAATACCCCTGCTCCTTTCAACTGATCAAACAAGTCATCTATTCTCGGCAAGGGATATCTGTTCTTAATTGTCATCTTGTTCAACTGACGATAATCAATGCACAACCGAAAGGTGCCATCTTTCTTTTTCACAAATAGAACAGGAGCACCCCAAGGTGAGACACTAGGCCTGATAAACCCTTTCTCTAACAACTCTTGCAACTGGACCTTTAATTCTTTTAGTTCAGCAGGTGCCATTCTGTAGGGAGTGATCGATATTGGGGTTGTGCCTGGCAAAACATCAATGGCAAACTCTATCTCTCTGACAGGCGGTAACCCAGGCAAGTCCTCAGGAAATATATCTGGATATTCACATACTGTTGGAATCTCCCTGAGATCTAGACTCTCCTTTTTGGTATCTACAATATGTGCCAAAAATGCTTCACATCCTTTTTTGATAAGCTTACTTGCCTTCATCACAGAAATGACATTAGTCAAGTATGGTCGGTTCTCGCCTAGGACAATCACGTCATCCTGCCCTGAATTCTTGAAAGTCACTCTCTTATACTGACAATCCACCACTGCCTTATGTCGAGTTAACCAATCCATCCCCAAGATTGCATCAAACTCACGGAATGGCAACTCTATTAGATCAGCTGGGAATTCTACATTTTGAGCTTTGATTGGACTATTTTTATAGACTCGACTAACTTTCACTCCATGACCCAAAGGATTGGTCACTAATATATCATAATCTAATTCCTCTGCTACCATATTACCGTGACTAGGTGGTGACATACATAAATATGAATGTGTAGAACCCGGATCTATCAGTGCAAATAAATCAGTATCATAAAGAGAAAATTTACCAATTATCACATCCGGGGCATCCTGCTCCTCACGAGCTCTCATGGCATATGCTCGGGCTGGGGCTCGACTACCTTCTGCTCTATTCACTGATTCTGATATACTCTGCCCAATTCTGCCACTTCTAGACTGTCCTTGTCCCCTGCCTCTGCCTCAAGTGACATTCTGAAGCTGAACTGATATTACACCACCTGTACCTCTTCCTCTCGGGCAATCTTTCTGTTTGTGCTCAGTAGATCCGCATCGTAAGCATGCTCCAGTAATCCACCAGCAATCACCTGGATGTGATCTCCCACAATGTTGACATGTGACAGATATGAATCTCCTATTACCCGAAGCTGGTGCACTAGCTGTAGATCCCTCTGGCCTCGACCGCTGGCTTTGCCTAGTTGAAAAGTTTGATCTAGTACCCTGTGACTGGAAAAACCTAGGCGCTGTCCGCCCCCTTTTACCTGATGTCTGGCCCATGATAAATGTCTGTCTCCGTGGTAGCTCTTCTATCCTCTTTCTCTTTGACCTCTTTTCCACACTAATGGCTGAGGATACTAGTGTAGCAAAATCCTCAAGCTGAAGGGCGGTCACCATATTCCCAATATCATCATTAAGCCCATCCTCAAATCTTCGGCATCTGTCTGCCTCATCAGCGATGATTCCAGTTGCATATTTACTTAGTCGGGTGAATTCCATCTCATACTCAGCGACTGACATGCTTCCCTGCTTCAAGTCTTGAAACTCCCTTTTCTTTTCATTCACATAAACTCTTGGCACATATTTCTTGCTAAATTCTGCCTTGAAGAAATTCCAGGAAGGTGGCTTCGGTGTCTGGGGCTTTGATAAAATTGATTTCCACCAATCATAGGCATGATCTTTTAAAAGGGACACTGCATATCTAACCTTCTGTTCCTCTGGACACTCCAATTCCTCAAACACCCTTTCTGTGGATTCCATCCAAAACTCTGAAGCTGCTGGGTCATCCTCTCTCCTTCCCATAAAATCTGTGGCCCCATATTTTCTCAGCTTATCAATCCGGGGTTTTGGCTAAGGTGGAGGAGGAGGTGGAGCTGGTTGTGGAACTGCTTGTACTATCCGTTGCAATAAATTAGTTATCTGCTCCATAAGAGGCTCCTGTCCTAAATTATCCTGTCTCTCTGCTCTCAGAGGAGCTACTACACTCGGCCCGGAATCTCTCACAGATTGAGGTTGTCTAGGATTGGCTGTGCATGAAGGACTATTACTCAGTTCATCTTCTGAGAAATCTTGTTCTGATTCCGAATCCATATCTACCTATAAACCAAAAGAAGGGACCCAAATCAAAAAATTGCAGCATTTTATGCATATGCATGAGTCACATATTCTATCTTACACCCACTGATTAAGAATCATTAACCAGGCTCTGATACCACTAAATGTAGCGCTCCCTTACCCTACTAATCGCTAATAGAATATGGAAGTGCTACTAAGCTCATTTAATTTAAAACCAACGCTCAATTTTGTATAAATATTTTTTTTTATTTCAATTTTTGTGTTTATTATTAGCGGAATATTTATCACCATATTTTTTTTTTCCATTTAAATATATATCTAGTGATGGGAATATTGTGATTCAAAATAACTTATTCATTAAACCATGATATTTAAAAATATAACTACAATAATTCTAGATATATATAATTACCAAATCCATTACTTATAAATATTACAAGCCACAAATTTACATCAACAAAATTCTTAAAACTTAATTTTTACAACATCATTTTCAAAACATACAAAAAGAACTAGACTGCTGCAATCTGATCTTGGGGTTCCCTCTTCTTCGGTCGCCCTATCGGAACAGCTACTTCTATTTATCTGCGCGTGAAACACACGCGCTAAGCTACTAGCTTAGTGGTACGTTTGGCAACTATCCAATAATTACATAATAATTCTAAAATGAAATTTTAGAAACTACAATTAATCTATTTAGCATGCCAAATATTCAATTAATAATACACTATTTTCTTCATGCAAAAATATTTAATTCATCAATTATGACATTTTATTCATTAAGCATGCTTGAAATTTTAACAATACAAGATATAAAATTTACAATATCAATTTCATACTTCACATCATTTTTTTTTGTTATTTATTTAATAGCCCACGACATCTTAGACCGAAACTAAACACTGGATATAGGGTTTCTGCTCTCCGGCAGTATACTCGCCGCCCACATAATTATTTATAACTCGGCGATTAACGCCTACATTTTCAATAACAACTCAGCACCTTTTTGGTGCCTACGTAAATTTCGAACTCAGCACTAATTCTTAGTGCCTACGTAAATTTCAACTCAGCACTATTATTTTTAGTGCCTACATAATTTTAACTCAGCACTATTATTTTTAGTGCCTACATTTCTACCCTTTTATTGGCATGCCAACTTATCCTAATTTCTAGTTCTCGACTAGATGTTATAGGGCTTAAATTACATTTGTTACCTTTATTCATATTTGCATAAATTATGTAGGGAAACATTAATATAAATGCAATCATTCCCATTCAATATTTTACAACCTCATATTAGCTCATTTAATCATTATAACTATAAGAAAAATTCACTTAATACATTTTCTAACACAAAAATCCACAATCAACACATTTCTACCAGCAGTCCTATTCTGGACAGCATTTCAGCCTTATATTGCTCTGTATTTTTCGTCTATTTTTAGACAGAATTTGGACATGTGATCAACTAACAAAATATAAGTAAATGTCTTAAATTTAATTTCCAACTGGAATCACATTAAAACGAATTTCGTAGCAAAAGTTATGAATTTTCTCCTAAGCTACGTTCATTGCAATCTGCCCAGTATTTTACTGGGCAGATTTCTGCCTTATTATTCTCTGTCTTTTTCATCCATTTCTAGATGGAATTTGGACAAGTGATCAACTAGAAAAATGTATATACATGTCTTATATTTAATTTCCAACTGGAATCACATTAAAAATAATTTCGTAGCAAAAGTTATGAATTTTCTTCTAACCTATGTTCAATGCACTCTGCCCAGTATTTTTTTTTCTGGACAGATTTCTAGTTCAAAGTTTGAGTCCATTTTTCACCTAATTTCAGGTATATTTAGGTCTAATGGTCTGAATGAAAGTTCAATCCCTATGTCTTAACTTTCCAACACAGCAAGAATCACTCAGAAATGATTTCCAGAACTCAAGTTATGATCAAAACACTAGACACTGTTCATAAGACGAATTTTCCAGCACATCAAATAATTCATACACATCACAAAATCAAAATCAACATTTTTATACATTGAATTTTTGCCAAATGTACATACCTCAAAGTTCTATTTTTCTTCACTTTTCTCTTCCTCTTAGATAGCCTTTTCCTTGCCCTTACTTCCCCTTTGATTTTGGTTTAAAGTTTGTTCACTTCTTTGTCCTAACAACAAATTTTACACTAATCAAGCACTAATCATACTAATCCACCCTTAATCACCATTAACATACTAATAACCCTAATTTACTAGCTATAATGGCAAATAACCCCAAACTCAAAGAAATGAGAAGAAGAAAGTAAGGAGATGGAAAATCTAAACTCACCTTTGAAGATCTTCCAAATGGCTAAAAACTTCTTTCTCTCTTTTTCTCTTCCTTTCTTCCTTCCTCTTCCTTGGTTTTGCTCACTTTACTTCACTTTCTTCATGATCTTGCCTTAATCCCACTTTTTTTCATCTAATCTTTGCTTTAATTGGAGAACAAAAAGAAGAACATCAAGGGAGGAGGAGAAGCTCACGGCAAAGAGAGAAAAAGGGAGAGAAATGGGTGTAATTAAGGTGAGGAAGAAGAAGAATGGTTAAAAAAGTGGAAATTTGACTTTTTATAGTTGGATTAGGTGGGTGGTTAGGATTAGTTACTAATCTTGCTTCCTATTGGTCCATTAATTTAAATCACTCTTACTTTATTTTAATCAAAAGAATATTCCTTTCCTTAGATAAAGAATATTCCATTTTTATGCCTTCTTAAAATATCTGTGCCAAAAACACTGCAATTTCCAATTTCGTTCAGCGAAAAATTATTTTTTTCTCAATTTTAATTCCAAACTTCAAAATTCTCAATTAATAATATCCAAAATATTTTTCTCCCATCTTATTATTATTTTAATTTATTTCTTTCATGTCCGAATTTAGACCTCGATCGGTTCGGTACATCGGATTTCAGTCAACCGCGACCGTGGCCTAAATTATCGGGTATTACAATTTTCCCCTCCTAAAAAGAAATTTCGTCCTCGAAATTTACCTGTTTAGCTGGAGTGGAATAATTGTGGATACTGAGCCTTCATCACCTCTTCATTTTCCCAAGTTGCCTCTTCTGACTTATGATTTTTCCACAGGACCTTCACCAATGATACCTTTTTGTTTCGTAGCTCTTTCATTTCTCGAGCTAAAATTTTCACTGGCTCCTCTTCATAAGTTAGATCTGGTCGTATCTCTATATGTTCTGCTGATATGATATGAGATGGATCTGATCGATATCTTCTCAACATGGACACATGGAATACGTTGTGAATCTTGTCTAACTCTGGTGGTAGAGCTAATTTGTACGCCATTGGACCTATGCGTTCAAGTACCTCGTATGGTCCAATGAACCTAGGACTCAACTTTCCTTTCTTTCCAAATCGGAAAATCCTTTTCCAAGGTGAGACTTTTAAGAACACTTTGTCACCAACTGTATATTCAATATCTCTCCTTTTTAAATCTGCATATGATTTCTGTCTATCAGCAGCAGCTTTCAGCCTATCTCTTATTACTCTGACTTTTTCCTCTGTCTGTTGGACTAGATCGGGACCCATTACTTTCTTTTCGCTAAGCTCGGTCCAACCTAGAGGCGTTCTACATTTTCTCCCATATAAGGCTTCATATGGTGCCATACCGATACTGGCTTGGTGACTATTATTGTAGGCAAATTCTATCAATGGAAGATGTTTATCCCAACTGCCTTCAAATTCTATCACACAACTCCTCAACATATCTTCCAATATCTGTATGACCCTCTCTAATTGTCCATCTGTTTGTGGGTGGAACGCTATGCTGAAATTGAGTCGAGTACCCATGGCTTGATGCAAACTTTTCCAGAATTGTGAAGTGAACCGCGGGTCTCGATCTGAAATGATTGAAACTGGCACACCATGTAAACGGATTATCTCATTAACATAGATCTCTGCCAAACGGTTAAGTGGATAATCCATCTTGATCGGTAGAAAGTGAGCTGATTTGGTGAGCCGGTCTACTACTACCCATACTGCATCATGCCTCTTTTGTGTCAAGGGCAAACCAGAAACAAAGTCCATTGTGACTCTTTCCCATTTCCACTCCGGAATTGAAATAGACTGCAATAATCCACTTGGTACTTGATGCTCTGCCTTCACTTGCTGACAAGTTAAACATCTGGTAGTATACTCCGTGATATCTCTTTTCATTCCTGGCCACCAGTAATATGCCTTCAAGTCATGATACATTTTGTTGCTTCCTGGGTGCATTGCATAAATAACGTTGTGAGCCTCCTTCAAAATATCTTGTTTCAATTCTGGTATGTCTGGCACACACAACCTGCCCTTATGCCTTATACTCCCATCTGCTTCAATAGTAAATTCTGGTTTTTCACCCTTTTTCACCATTTCAAAGATTTCCTTTAATTTCGTGTTTTGCTTCTGATTGTCCTTTACTTGTTGGATCAATGTGGGTTGAATCCGCAATTCTGCCAAAATAATATATAAAGAACTTATTATTCCATTTTTTTTCACTTAATACATTTAAGTTTTAACATTTACCTGCAAGAGTTTTTCTACTCAGCGCGTCAGCAACCACATTGGCCTTACCGGGCTGATAGTCAATGATACAATTGTAGTCTTTGATCAATTCTAGCCATCTCCTCTGTCTCAGATTGAGTTCCTTTTGTGAAGGCAAATATTTCAAACTTTTATGGTCTGTATAGATATAACATTGCTCACCATACAAGTAGTGTCGCCATATTTTCAACGCAAACACAATAGCTGCTAGTTCCAGATCATGTGTCGGATAATTTCTCTCATGAGGCTTCAGTTGTCTGGAAGCATAAGCAATCACTTTGCCTTCTTGCATTAGTACACAACCCAAACCATTAAGGGAAGCATCACTGTACACCACATAATCTTTTCCCGCAGTAGGTTGTGTCAACACTGGTGCCTTTGTCAACATTTTCTTCAACTTATCAAAACTAGTCTGGCATCGTTCTGACCACTCAAATCTGGTCTCCTTTCTAAGCAATTTTGTCAGTGGTGAGGCTATCATTGAAAATCCTTTCACAAATCTCCGATAATAACCAGCCAAACCAAGAAAACTTCTCACCTCTGTCACATTCCGAGGCGGTTTCCAGTTGAGGATTGCCTCTACCTTACTAGTGTCGACTCTGATCCCATCGACTGAGACAATATGCCCTAGAAAGGCCACCTCATCTAACCAGAATGCACATTTTGACAACTTTGCATATAAGTGATTCTCTCTCAAGGTATGAAAGACAATACGAAGATGTTGATTATGCTCTTCTTTGCTTCTAGAGTACACCAAGATATCATCTATGAATACCACCACGAACTGGTCCAAATAAGGCCTAAAGATTCTATTCATTAGATCCATAAATGCTGCTGGGGCATTCGTCAAGCCAAAAGGCATTACTAAGAACTCGTAATGACCATACCGAGTCCTAAATGCTGTTTTTGAAATGTCTGATTCTTTAATTCTCAATTGGTGATAACCTGATCTGAGGTCAATCTTAGAAAATACCCCTGCTCCTTTCAACTGATCAAACAAGTCATCTATTCTCGGCAAGGGATATCTGTTCTTAATTGTCATCTTGTTCAACTGACGATAATCAATGCACAACCGAAAGGTGCCATCTTTCTTTTTCACAAATAGAACAGGAGCACCCCAAGGTGAGACACTAGGCCTGATAAACCCTTTCTCTAACAACTCTTGCAACTGGACCTTTAATTCTTTTAGTTCAGCAGGTGCCATTCTGTAGGGAGTGATCGATATTGGGGTTGTGCCTGGCAAAACATCAATGGCAAACTCTATCTCTCTGACAGGCGGTAACCCAGGCAAGTCCTCAGGAAATATATCTGGATATTCACATACTGTTGGAATCTCCCTGAGATCTAGACTCTCCTTTTTGGTATCTACAATATGTGCCAAAAATGCTTCACATCCTTTTTTGATAAGCTTACTTGCCTTCATCACAGAAATGACATTAGTCAAGTATGGTCGGTTCTCGCCTAGGACAATCACGTCATCCTGCCCTGAATTCTTGAAAGTCACTCTCTTATACTGACAATCCACCACTGCCTTATGTCGAGTTAACCAATCCATCCCCAAGATTGCATCAAACTCACGGAATGGCAACTCTATTAGATCAGCTGGGAATTCTACATTTTGAGCTTTGATTGGACTATTTTTATAGACTCGACTAACTTTCACTCCATGACCCAAAGGATTGGTCACTAATATATCATAATCTAATTCCTCTGCTACCATATTACCGTGACTAGGTGGTGACATACATAAATATGAATGTGTAGAACCCGGATCTATCAGTGCAAATAAATCAGTATCATAAAGAGAAAATTTACCAATTATCACATCCGGGGCATCCTGCTCCTCACGAGCTCTCATGGCATATGCTCGGGCTGGGGCTCGACTACCTTCTGCTCTATTCACTGATTCTGATATACTCTGCCCAATTCTGCCACTTCTAGACTGTCCTTGTCCCCTGCCTCTGCCTCAAGTGACATTCTGAAGCTGAACTGATATTACACCACCTGTACCTCTTCCTCTCGGGCAATCTTTCTGTTTGTGCTCAGTAGATCCGCATCGTAAGCATGCTCCAGTAATCCACCAGCAATCACCTGGATGTGATCTCCCACAATGTTGACATGTGACAGATATGAATCTCCTATTACCCGAAGCTGGTGCACTAGCTGTAGATCCCTCTGGCCTCGACCGCTGGCTTTGCCTAGTTGAAAAGTTTGATCTAGTACCCTGTGACTGGAAAAACCTAGGCGCTGTCCGCCCCCTTTTACCTGATGTCTGGCCCATGATAAATGTCTGTCTCCGTGGTAGCTCTTCTATCCTCTTTCTCTTTGACCTCTTTTCCACACTAATGGCTGAGGATACTAGTGTAGCAAAATCCTCAAGCTGAAGGGCGGTCACCATATTCCCAATATCATCATTAAGCCCATCCTCAAATCTTCGGCATCTGTCTGCCTCATCAGCGATGATTCCAGTTGCATATTTACTTAGTCGGGTGAATTCCATCTCATACTCAGCGACTGACATGCTTCCCTGCTTCAAGTCTTGAAACTCCCTTTTCTTTTCATTCACATAAACTCTTGGCACATATTTCTTGCTAAATTCTGCCTTGAAGAAATTCCAGGAAGGTGGCTTCGGTGTCTGGGGCTTTGATAAAATTGATTTCCACCAATCATAGGCATGATCTTTTAAAAGGGACACTGCATATCTAACCTTCTGTTCCTCTGGACACTCCAATTCCTCAAACACCCTTTCTGTGGATTCCATCCAAAACTCTGAAGCTGCTGGGTCATCCTCTCTCCTTCCCATAAAATCTGTGGCCCCATATTTTCTCAGCTTATCAATCCGGGGTTTTGGCTAAGGTGGAGGAGGAGGTGGAGCTGGTTGTGGAACTGCTTGTACTATCCGTTGCAATAAATTAGTTATCTGCTCCATAAGAGGCTCCTGTCCTAAATTATCCTGTCTCTCTGCTCTCAGAGGAGCTACTACACTCGGCCCGGAATCTCTCACAGATTGAGGTTGTCTAGGATTGGCTGTGCATGAAGGACTATTACTCAGTTCATCTTCTGAGAAATCTTGTTCTGATTCCGAATCCATATCTACCTATAAACCAAAAGAAGGGACCCAAATCAAAAAATTGCAGCATTTTATGCATATGCATGAGTCACATATTCTATCTTACACCCACTGATTAAGAATCATTAACCAGGCTCTGATACCACTAAATGTAGCGCTCCCTTACCCTACTAATCGCTAATAGAATATGGAAGTGCTACTAAGCTCATTTAATTTAAAACCAACGCTCAATTTTGTATAAATATTTTTTTTTATTTCAATTTTTGTGTTTATTATTAGCGGAATATTTATCACCATATTTTTTTTTTCCATTTAAATATATATCTAGTGATGGGAATATTGTGATTCAAAATAACTTATTCATTAAACCATGATATTTAAAAATATAACTACAATAATTCTAGATATATATAATTACCAAATCCATTACTTATAAATATTACAAGCCACAAATTTACATCAACAAAATTCTTAAAACTTAATTTTTACAACATCATTTTCAAAACATACAAAAAGAACTAGACTGCTGCAATCTGATCTTGGGGTTCCCTCTTCTTCGGTCGCCCTATCGGAACAGCTACTTCTATTTATCTGCGCGTGAAACACACGCGCTAAGCTACTAGCTTAGTGGTACGTTTGGCAACTATCCAATAATTACATAATAATTCTAAAATGAAATTTTAGAAACTACAATTAATCTATTTAGCATGCCAAATATTCAATTAATAATACACTATTTTCTTCATGCAAAAATATTTAATTCATCAATTATGACATTTTATTCATTAAGCATGCTTGAAATTTTAACAATACAAGATATAAAATTTACAATATCAATTTCATACTTCACATCATTTTTTTTTGTTATTTATTTAATAGCCCACGACATCTTAGACCGAAACTAAACACTGGATATAGGGTTTCTGCTCTCCGGCAGTATACTCGCCGCCCACATAATTATTTATAACTCGGCGATTAACGCCTACATTTTCAATAACAACTCAGCACCTTTTTGGTGCCTACGTAAATTTCGAACTCAGCACTAATTCTTAGTGCCTACGTAAATTTCAACTCAGCACTATTATTTTTAGTGCCTACATAATTTTAACTCAGCACTATTATTTTTAGTGCCTACATTTCTACCCTTTTATTGGCATGCCAACTTATCCTAATTTCTAGTTCTCGACTAGATGTTATAGGGCTTAAATTACATTTGTTACCTTTATTCATATTTGCATAAATTATGTAGGGAAACATTAATATAAATGCAATCATTCCCATTCAATATTTTACAACCTCATATTAGCTCATTTAATCATTATAACTATAAGAAAAATTCACTTAATACATTTTCTAACACAAAAATCCACAATCAACACATTTCTACCAGCAGTCCTATTCTGGACAGCATTTCAGCCTTATATTGCTCTGTATTTTTCGTCTATTTTTAGACAGAATTTGGACATGTGATCAACTAACAAAATATAAGTAAATGTCTTAAATTTAATTTCCAACTGGAATCACATTAAAACGAATTTCGTAGCAAAAGTTATGAATTTTCTCCTAAGCTACGTTCATTGCAATCTGCCCAGTATTTTACTGGGCAGATTTCTGCCTTATTATTCTCTGTCTTTTTCATCCATTTCTAGATGGAATTTGGACAAGTGATCAACTAGAAAAATGTATATACATGTCTTATATTTAATTTCCAACTGGAATCACATTAAAAATAATTTCGTAGCAAAAGTTATGAATTTTCTTCTAACCTATGTTCAATGCACTCTGCCCAGTATTTTTTTTTCTGGACAGATTTCTAGTTCAAAGTTTGAGTCCATTTTTCACCTAATTTCAGGTATATTTAGGTCTAATGGTCTGAATGAAAGTTCAATCCCTATGTCTTAACTTTCCAACACAGCAAGAATCACTCAGAAATGATTTCCAGAACTCAAGTTATGATCAAAACACTAGACACTGTTCATAAGACGAATTTTCCAGCACATCAAATAATTCATACACATCACAAAATCAAAATCAACATTTTTATACATTGAATTTTTGCCAAATGTACATACCTCAAAGTTCTATTTTTCTTCACTTTTCTCTTCCTCTTAGATAGCCTTTTCCTTGCCCTTACTTCCCCTTTGATTTTGGTTTAAAGTTTGTTCACTTCTTTGTCCTAACAACAAATTTTACACTAATCAAGCACTAATCATACTAATCCACCCTTAATCACCATTAACATACTAATAACCCTAATTTACTAGCTATAATGGCAAATAACCCCAAACTCAAAGAAATGAGAAGAAGAAAGTAAGGAGATGGAAAATCTAAACTCACCTTTGAAGATCTTCCAAATGGCTAAAAACTTCTTTCTCTCTTTTTCTCTTCCTTTCTTCCTTCCTCTTCCTTGGTTTTGCTCACTTTACTTCACTTTCTTCATGATCTTGCCTTAATCCCACTTTTTTTCATCTAATCTTTGCTTTAATTGGAGAACAAAAAGAAGAACATCAAGGGAGGAGGAGAAGCTCACGGCAAAGAGAGAAAAAGGGAGAGAAATGGGTGTAATTAAGGTGAGGAAGAAGAAGAATGGTTAAAAAAGTGGAAATTTGACTTTTTATAGTTGGATTAGGTGGGTGGTTAGGATTAGTTACTAATCTTGCTTCCTATTGGTCCATTAATTTAAATCACTCTTACTTTATTTTAATCAAAAGAATATTCCTTTCCTTAGATAAAGAATATTCCATTTTTATGCCTTCTTAAAATATCTGTACCAAAAACACTGCAATTTCCAATTTCGTTCAGCAAAAAATTATTTTTTTCTCAATTTTAATTCCAAACTTCAAAATTCTCAATTAATAATATCCAAAATATTTTTCTCCCATCTTATTATTATTTTAATTTATTTCTTTCATGTCCGAATTTAGACCTCGATCGGTTCGGTACATCGGATTTCAGTCAACCGCGACCGTGGCCTAAATTATCGGGTATTACATGTGAACCTTGCCAAAGAGGAAAACAGCATAAGTCATCCTTCAAATCCAAAAATATTGTAAGTGCTTTTAAACCTCTATAACTTTTGCATCTAGATCTTTTTGGACCTACTAGAGTTGCTAGTTTAGAAGGTAAATACTATGCTTTTGTAATTGTTGATGATTACTCTAGATTCACTTGGGTAATTTTCTTAGCTCAAAATAGTGATGCTTTTGAATCTTTCAAAAATTTTGCTAAAAGAGTTCAAAATGAAAAAGGCTATTTAATTTCCAAAATAAGAGGCGATCATAACAAAGAATTTGAAAATGAAAATTTTGAAAACTTCTATTTAAAATATGATATTTCACATGATTTTTCAACTCCTAGGACACCTCAACAAAATGGGGTAGTAGAAAGGAAAAATCGAACTTTAATTGAAATGGCTCGAACAATGCTCAATGAGTATGGTTTACCAACCTAATTTTGGGCTGAAACCACTATTACTGCGTGTTATATTTCAAATCGAGTTTTCAAAAGACCATTTTTAAACAAAACTTCTTTTGAGCTATGGAATAGAAGAAAACCAATGATATCTTACTTTAGAGTATTTGGATGCAAGTGTTTTATATTAAACACCAAGGACAACCTTGGAAAATTTGCCTCTAAATTTGATGAAGGTATCTTCTTAGGATACTCTATAACTAGCAAAGCTTATAGAGTCTTTAATAAAAGGTCTTTAGTTGTTGAAGAGTCTATGCATGTTGTTTTTTATGAATCTAGTAAGCTTGATCTTGGGAAAGGTAGTGTTCTTGATGATATTGTAGATACAATGGAGAAGTTTGATCTTGATCATCAAAAAGATGATGATGATCAAGAGAAACAACAACAAGATGTCTCTCTACCTCAAGCTCAAGAGCAAGACAACCAAGAGCTTTCAAAGGAATGGAAAATGATAAAGAATCACCCCAAGGAACAAATCATTGGTGATCCTACTAAGGGGTAAGTACTATATCTCATCTCAAACTCTTAGATTCTAACCTTGCTTTTGTTTCTCAAATTGAGCCTAAAAATATTGATAAGGTTCTTAATGATGAAAGTTGGGTGATTGTTATGCAAGAGGAACTTAACCAAGTTGAGGAAAGTAAAGTATGGACCTTAGTTCCTAGACCCAAAGACCATCAAGTCATTGGTAGTAAATGGGTGTTTAGAAATAAGTTAGATGAACAAGATTCAATAACTAGGAATAAACCTAGGTTAGTTGCAAAAGGTTATAATCAAGAAGAATAAGGTATAGACTATGATGAAACCTTTGCTCCGGTAGCTAGATTAGAAACCATGAGAATACTTTTAGCATTTGCATGCCATATGAATTTTAAACTTTTTCAAATGAATGTCAAAAGAAGAGGAAGTTTATGTAAAACAAGCTCCGGGTTTTGAAATCCATAACTTGCCTAATCATATTTTTAAACTTTCAAAAGCCTTGAATGGATTAAAACAAGCTCTAAGAGCTTGGTATGAAAGACTAAGATCTTTTCTTTTAGAAAATAATTTTTCAAAAAGACATGTTTATACAACCTCGTTTATTAAAAAGCATAAGCATGACATTTTAATTGTTCAAATTTATGTTGATGATATCATTTTTGGGTCTATTAATGAATTGTTTTGCCAAGAATTTGCTAAATGTATAACTAGGGAATTTGAAATGAGCATGATGGGCGAACTTAAGTTCTTCCTTGGTCTACAAATGAAGCAAAGCAATGAGGGCATATTCATCAACCAATCTAAGTACACCAAAGAGTTAGTCAAGAAATTTGGAATGGAATGATGCAAAAAAACTAAGACTACTATGAGCACATCAACAAAATTGGACAAAGATGAGAAGGGGAAGAGCATAAATGAAAAGCTCTATAGAGGTATGATCAGATCACTTTTATATCTTACTACCTCTAGGCCCGATATAATGTATAGTATATGCTTATGTGCTAGATTTCAATCTTATCCTAAGGAATCACATTTGAATGCTGTAAAAAGGATTTTAAAATATTTGAATGGCACATTGCATCTAGGCTTATGGTATCCTAGAAATTCATCTTTCCATATTATAGAATATTCGAATAGAGATTATGTCGGTAGTCTTTTAGATAGAAAGAGTACATCAGGCACTTGTCACTTTATTAGCGAATGCCTAATTTCTTGGTTTAGCAAGATACAAGTTTCAATTGCCTTATTTACCGCTGAAGCGGAATATGTGGCAGTAGGATGAAGAGACAACAACTTAAGGACTATGGTCAAAGTTTGGACCTTATACTGATCAAATGTGACAACACTAGTGCCATCAACCTATCTAAGAATCCCATTCCACACTCTTAAAGTAAGCATATTGACATTAGACATCATTTTCTTAGAGATCATGTTCAATATGGAGATGTTGTGTTAGAATTTAATGATACAAATAATCAATTGACAAACATTCTTACCAAACTTCTTAATGAAGAAAGTTTTTGTTTTATAAGAAGAGAGCTTGGTATGATTGATGGATCAACATTGTCTTTATTAGTTTTTTATGCCAATTGTATGTTGTGTGAACCTTCAATGTTAATTCATCCATATGATGCATTTCACATGATTGATTTTATGGTATGAAGAGGTTAACATACTGGATATATGTGTTTTAAGGCATATAAATCTTTTAGAAATCTTCTAGTCTTGTTTAGACTTAGTTTTAGTTTTTGGAGATTTGAGGCGGTTCACGCCTGTGACATATATTCACGGCCGTGAACATAGATAGCAAATATTCCAATAACTTTCACGCTTTGCTTCATGGGTAAAACTAGTGAAAACTAAGTTTCACGCCTGTGACAATATTTGTCACACCTGTGAAAAGCTTTCTCCACACCTGTGACATATATTCACGGTCGTGAACAAAGATAGCAAAAAATTCCATAACCGTTCACGTTTTGTTTCACGACTTGTTTCACGGGTAAAAGTAGTGAAAACTAAGCTTCACACTCGTGGCAATATTTGTCACACTCGTGAAAAGCCTTCTTCACGCCCGTGATTATTTAATATCACGACCATGACTCGTTTTATCTTCCTTTTCATGGCTAGATCGCCCCTTCAACAAACCGTGACCCCGATGATTCATACCCATGACTGGTTAATCACGGTCGTGAATCTATCGACTATAAAATGAAATTTTCTATCTTTTCTCATTTCCATCTCTACAGATTCTCTCATTTAACACTCTCATTCAATATTTCTCACAAATTCCAACCTTCTCACTTACTTTTCCCTCTATAAAACCTTCTCAAAATCTTTTTTCTTCAAAGAATCACAAGTTTCTCAATGGTTTCAACCTTTATTTTGGAAATTTCTTCTTTTCCTTTATTCAAAGCTATCTAAATGGAATATGGTTCTTCCAATGGCACTAGGAAGAAATCACATGCTCTGAAACGCTACACCGATTACCTACTCAACGTCATTCCGGACCATTGTCATCTGAGCTATGTCGTTCTCAAAAAATGATCTCTACTCTCATCACGATCCTTTAAGTTGAGTTGTATCAAGACATTCTTGAAACGAGCATGATTGAACAATTACAGACATGTCACCTCAGAGAGTTCATGGACATACATCGTCCAACGCCAAGGGAACCCACTCTCAAGTTCCTTAGCACGTTATAGGTCTCACCCATTGGAACCGTCGAATTCCAGCTATGCAAGCATGCTAGCACTCTCACTGCAGTGGAATTTGGCACCATTTTCAACCTCCCTTCTGATAGCATCCTTAACAAGAGCGAAGTCGAATTCTATGCTCCTCCAGCTTGGACACATTTTGGCTCAGAATGCAACTGGGATATGAAAAAGACAAAGAGCACCCACCTTCAGTCTCTTGTGCATAAGTATATAGATAGGTTTCTTACCTATAGTATATTTGCTCGAGGAGATAGCAACGGGACTATCATAAAATCAAAACTCTTTTTGTTGGAAATGACACAAAGAGGATTGTCCATAGCCTTGTCACAATGGTTCACAAATCACCTCATTTCCATCGCAACGAAGCCATCAGGAGATATTTTGATCGGCAGATATGTGACACACCTTGCCTTGAGCTAGGTTACTTGAAACTAGACGAACACATCTACACTCACATTCCAGCACATCCACGAGACCGACTCGATGTCGAGTCCTTTACAAAAATGGGAGCAGTTGTCTGTATTATTTATGAAGGGAATGTCTACTACCGTTTCACCACTCCGGCTAGTGAAATTGATTGGGAGGACAATGACTCTGACGCTTTCAAAGCTGGCCTCCAGGCTGTCTAGCAATGGAAGCGAGCCCGTGACAAGACATTGACACCAGCGATAACTGAGGATATTGGTTAGTCATCAGCCTCTACCACATCCACTTTGGCACAGTAGGTTGCTGATCTTATAGCACCTCGTCTCGACATGATGCAGGCTTCCATCGATGAGAGATTGGAAAACCTTAAAGACTTTATGGAGTCCTAGTTTTCTTGTAGTAGCTTTACTTTTGATGTTATAGGACTTTATCTTTATGCATTCTAATTTCAATGTAATTCTTCTCCTTTAATTTTAATACAACCATCTTATTGATATTTCAATCTTTTTGTTGGTGACAAAAGGGAGAAACAAGCATATATGTATTGAATTTATGTCAATTGGAGAAACAAATATATATGTGTTCAATATGCAATGTGTGGTTATATATGTGTTTTATGTAAACTTTATTTTAATTGATGATATGCATAAGTTATACCTCACATCAACCTCACATATACCATGCAACTTGAACTCATTTGATTTAATGCATAAGATATACTTAACATATATCTCACATATACTTTGAATATACTTGGTTATACATGTTTTATTTGATGAGATATACTTAAGATATACCTTGAATATATCTTATTAGTTTGCAAATACTTTTGTTATATTTCTTTCAAATCTTGCACTTTATTATTTTATCTTAAGCACCTTTTTGAGGATGAGCCTTCTCAAAAGCACATATTGCTAGATTATTTATCGCCATCAAAAATGGAGAGATTGTTGAATCTTGAGGGGTATTTTCGTCATTTTGATGATAACAAATAAAATAGCAATAATGTATTTAACAATGGTTGTGTTCTAAGTGTGTTAAATATGATATACTTTGATTAGAACATGAAGTAAGATTGAAAGACAACCTTTTGAAGATAAAAATCAAAGAAATAGCAAAGTCACGGCCATGACTACTAATGTCACGCCCGTGAATATAGCTAAGCGCCAACTTTCCACCATTCAAAGTTCACAGCCATGAGGGATCAAACCAACCGTAAATGATCAAATAAGTCACACCCATGAAAGTATTAGTCACGCCCGTAATCAAACACTTCAAATTCTTCCAGAGAGCTTCACGGCCAAAGTCACCACTTGGACCACGGCTTGGAAGAATATTCACGTCCATGAAAGTATTAGTCATGTCCGTGATCAAACACTTCCAATTCTTCTAGACAGCTTCACGGCTAGAGTCACCACTTGGACCACGGCTTGGAAGAACATTCATGCCCGTGAACGAAGATAGAGAAACATGTCAAGCACGAATTAAAGAGTTGGTTCAACGGCTATTTTCGCAATAAATGTACCCAAATGGCTATAATTCATAAAGGGGGTATAAATGCAAGTCATTTATGAATCCCAACAAGAAGGATAACTAGAAAAACAATAAGAATACAATTATTTTACATCTTTAATCTTGTTGTAGCCTTGTGCATTAATTATTTCTCAACAAACCTCTATTATTTGTGAAAACCTAATTGCTCATAAATTCTAAGCAGTGTAGGTTGGTGAGTGTTTTTCATTGTAATCAATTACTCAAAAGTGAGTTTGGGTATATTGGGTTAAGAGTGAAACACTTATAAGGGTTTATTGTGTGAGCCATAAAACACAAGGAATTGATTTTTGTGTAAGCCATTGAAAAATACAAGGGAATTTATGGGTTAAGTGTTAGCCATTGAGAGAAACACCATAGTTAGGATTGAGCTTGAAAAACTCTATTGTTACACTTAGTGTGTTAGTGAAACACTCAATCGAGATTGGGGAGAGGAGTAGGGTTTGTTAATACCCGAACCTCTATAAATCTTGTGTGCGATATCTCTCTTTCCTTCTCTATTTTAATTTATTCTGCACTCTCAAAAAAGCAAATTTTTATTTGCTAACCAATTCAACCCCCTTCTTGATTCATTATCTGGGCAACATCTTAATCAAAATATCAATAATTTCTTACACAATCATACATAATATCATACTCAACATAATAATACAATTAACAATTTACATTTTTACCATATTGAATTTTTGCCAAATGCACATACCTCAAAAAGTTCACTTTGTTACACCCTTCTCTACCTCCTAATTGGCTTTCTCCTTGCCCTTATTTCCTCTTTGATTATAGCCCAAAGGTTGCTCACCTCTTTGTCCTAACAACAATTTACACATACACTTCAATTTATCTTATACTTTAATGTTACATATGCATATAAAGCTCACTTAAACCACTAATCACTTCTATCCCATCTTATGTCCATAAAATACTCTTATAATACATCATTAACCCTTAAATCACACTAATCAAGCATTAATTACAAATCAACCATCAATCGCCATTAACATACTAATAACCCCAAATTAACAATCTTAATGATAACTAGCCTCAAAATGGAGGTAAAAAGAAGAAGAAAAGTGAGAAGATGAAAAATTTAACCTCACCTTTGTAAATCTTCAAAATGGCCAAAATAAGTCATGGCTTGTGTCACGACTTATATCCAGTGACAACCTTAATTCACGACCGTGAAAATTTATTCATGACTGTGAATATCGATTTCTATTTTCATGAGTTATGTTTCACGATCTACCTTCACGACTTAACATCCCATGAATTGGTTTTTCACGCCCATGAAATAGTATTCACGATTGTGATAGTTGATATATATCCTAATCTATTCATCTTCTTCCTCATTTACTCTCTCTCTCCTTTCTTCGTCATCGGTTTCTCACTCCTTTTCCGATCATTTTCCATTAACCTAATTTATTCATCTTCTTCCTCATTTACTCTCTCTCTCTCTCTCTCTCTCTCTCTCTCATTTCTCCATTATCAGTTTCTCTTTCCTTTTCCGATCATTCTCCATCGTTTTTTCGTTCTTCAATTAAAGCTAAGATTTAGATAGAAAAAGATGGATTAAGGCAATATCAACAAGAAAGTGAAGCAAAGTGAGCAAAACAAAGGAAGAGGAAGGAATAAAAGAAGAGAAAGAGAAGGAAAGATTAAACCATGAAATAATCTACCAAACACTTCACAACCGTGAATATTTATTCCCGGACGTAAAACACCAAAAAATATAGATTTTAAACAAAACATGGTTTTGACCTCTTCCAAAAAAACTCTAAAACCTCTTTCATGATAAAATAAGGAGTATCATAATATCAAAATAGTGAAAAACATTCAAGATTCAAACAATTCTCATGAAAACATAGAAAGAATAAAGATATCATCTTTAACATCTTTAACAATCAATAACAAACAAAATCATATAGAATTGTCATATAACATTTCAATTTCTCTCTTAATGAAATTAAATCTTTCTTCACAAAGAGGTTTGGTAAAAATATCAGTAATTTTATTTGTAATGTCAATGAATTCTAGAATAATATCACTTTTATGCATATGATCACCTAATAAATGATGCCTAATATTTATATGTTTGCTCCTAGAATGTTGGATTGGATTCTTCGACAAGTTTATAACGCTAGTATTGTCACATTTAATCAGAATATGATTAAATTCCAAGCCAAAATCCTTAAGTTATTGTTTTATCCATAACACTTGTGTGCAACAACAACCAGCCAACTTATTCAGCCTCAGCAGTGGATAATGGCACTGAATTTTGTTTCTTGCTAAACCATGAAACAATAAAGTTTCCTAAAAATTGACATCTACCTGAAATACTTTTTCTATCAAGAAAAATCTCGATATGATCTGCATCCGAAAAAGCCACTAAATCAAATGACAAGCACTTAGGATACCAAATACCTAAGTGTTGTGTGCCAATGAAATACTTTAATATCCTTTTAACAGCATGCAAATGAGACTCTTTAGGGCAAGACTGAAAATGTGCACACAAACACTCGACATGCATAATATTGGGTCTACCTGCAGTAAAATAAATAAGTATACTAATCATATTTTGATATTTCTTTTCATCAACTTGCTTTCCATTCTCATCTTTGTCTAGTTTGATGGTGTTACTCATAAGAGTATTGCTAGCTTTGGCTTCATCCATTCCAAATCTCTTTAATAAGTCTTTGGCATGCTTTGCTTAATTGATGAAGATTCCATCCGAGGATTGCCTGATTTGAAGTTCTCGGAAGAACTTGAGTACTCCCATCATGCTCATCTCAAACTCACTTTGCATACAGTTAGAGATTTTTTCACACAAGCTCACATTAGTAGCACCAAATATAATATCATCTACATAGATTTATGCAATGAGAATGTCATTGTTATGATTTTTTATGAAAAGAGTTGTATCAACTTTGCCTTTAGAAAATCCATTTTGCAAAAAAAAAAAAAAGTTACTTAATCTTTCATACCAGGCTCTAAGGGCTTGTTTTAACCCATATAAAGCTTTGGTAAGTTTAAAAACATGATTTAGAAAATCAAAATCATGTTGTTCAAAACTCGAAGGTTGCTCAACATAAACTTGTTCCTCTGTAAAACCATTTATGAAAGCACTTTTAACATCCATTTGATAAAGTTTAAAATTCATGTATGATGCAAAAGCAAGCAACAAACTTATAGCTTCTAACCTTGCAACTGGGGCAAAAATTTCATCATAGTATATACCTTCTTGACTATACCCTTTAGCCACTAACCTAGCTTTATTCCTAGTTACAACACCACTTTCATCAAATTTGTTACTAAAAACCCATTTGGTGCCTATAATAGCATAATCTTTAGGTCTAGGGACTAAAGTCCAAACTTTATTTCTCTCAAATTAGTTGAGTTATTCTTGCATGGAAAGGACCCAACTTTCATCACTCAATGCATCATCAACATTTTTAGGTTCAATTTGAGAGATGAAAGCAAGACTATTAAGATGCTTAAGAGAGTGTCTAGTAGTTACTCCTTTTGATGGTTCACCAATGATCAGGTCTTTAGGACGGTCCTTTTTGAAGTGCCACTCCTTAAGTAGATCTTCATGAACATTTGAAACTTAGGGAGCAATTGATGCTTCTTCAATTTCTTCCTTTGATGGTTCTACCACAATCTTTTGGCATCCATCATGTGAAAGTGAATTGCTTTGATTAATGTTAATAACCTTTCTAGGCTCAAGGGGGTTAGACTCATTAATACAACATGCATGGATTCTTCAACAACTAAGGTTCTTTTGTTAAAGATTCTATAAGACTTACTAGAGTTTGCATAGCCAAGAAAGATACCTTCATCAGTTCTAGCATCAAATTTTCCAAAATTGTCCTTGGTGTTTAATATAAAGCACTTACAACCAAAAACTCTTAGATATGAAATCTAAGGATTTCTACCATTCCATTACTCATAGGAAGTTTTATTTAAAATTGGTCTTATGAATACTCTATTTGAAATGTAACATGCAGTATTGATAACTTCGGCCCAAAAGTATTTAGGGAGATTATACTCATTGAGTATAGTTCTAGTCATTTCAACTAATGTCCTATTCTTCCTTTCTACAACCCCATTTTGTTGAGGTGTTCTATGGGAAGAAAAGTTATGAGATATGCCTATTTCAATACAAAATAACTTGAAGGAATCATTTTCAAACTCTTTTTCGTGATCACTTCTTATAGAGAAGATTTTAAAACCTTTTTCATTTTGAATACATTTTGCAAGAGTTTTAAAGGCATCAAAACTATCATCCTTGTGAGCTAGAAAGGATGCCCAAGTAAATCTAGAGTAATCATCAAAAATGACATATGCATAGTGCATTCTGCCTAGGCTAGCAACTCTACAAAGTCCAAACATATCCATATGCAATAATTGAAGTGGTCTAATGGTATTTACCTTGTTTTTGAGCTTAAAGGAACTTCTTACTTGCTTACCCATTTGGCATGCTCCACAAACCTTTTTTTTTTTTGGAATTTGACTTTGGGAAGGTAGATGACTATATCACTTGTACTTAGATCACCTATGATATCCATCCTTGCATCTCTGAGTTTTCTATGCCAAACCCACATCTCATCCCTGATGGCAACAAAACACTCAACACCTTGATTAGTCAAAGAGGTTAGTATAAACATTATTAACCCTCTCACCATTGAAAATAATTTTGTTATCCGAAACTCGGGTTACAAAGCATTTTGTAGGTTCAAAAGTTACATTGTGTCCCTTATCACATAATTGACTAACACTAAAAAAATTATGTTTTAAGCCATCAACTAAGTGAACATCTTCAATATAAGTTGAGTCTTTCTTACCCACTTGACCAATGTTAATAATCTTACCTTTGACATTGTCACCAAATGTTACTTTGCCGCCCTTTTTTATCTCCAATAGAGTAAATAAATTGGCATTACTGGTCATATGCCTTGAACATCCACTATATAGATACCACTTGTGTTTGTACATGATAAACTTCAAGCATACCTGAAAAAAATCTAAATCATTTTGTTTTAGGTACCCAAATATATTGGGTCCTTGAGGGTTAGCATTGAAAGAATACAAATGAGCCTTCCTTATTAAGCATCTCATGTTAATATGACCTTTGACACCACAATAATGACATGTTGCATGAATTGCATGTCCCTTCCTTTGAAAATGATGAAAACTATATGAAGAGGCATGGTGATGCTTCCTAGGTTGTGGTCATCTAAAGTTGTTAGCTCTTGAGCGATTAGCTATCATACCATTAAACCTTTTAGATCCTTTGGCTTTAACACTAGGTCCATTATAAGTCTTAGCAATAGGCACACTTTAACTAGATACTTTTGAAGTACTAGCATGTGAATTGCCAAATCCAATTCCATTTTTAGATTTCAAAGGATTAGAATTGATTGCACTCATTCCATCAAGTATTTCCTTTCCTTTGTTAAATCTAGAAATATAATCCTTAAGAGTACAAGCTTCCTTTTCTAATAAAAGCATTTTTCTCAACAAGTTTGGCATGATCATTTAACACTTTATCCCTTGTTGACCTACTTTCATTTAAGGAGTTAGTTAACTCTTCATTAGAAGATTTTGATTTCTCAAGTTTTTCAAGTGAATGTTGCTTGCCGAGTTTCCTCATGGAGTTGATGAGAGTGATGAGTCTACTATACATATCACCTATTTTCTCATTAGGCTTCATTTCAAATAGCTCATACTCTTTTCCCAACATTTGTAGATTCTTACTTGTCACTTGATTAGTTCCTTCATGCTTAGTCCTTAGACAATCCCAAATTTCCTTTGCTAAGCAAAGATGCTCAATTCCATTGTATTCTTCTCTACTTAAGCCACAATAAAGAATGGTGACTGATTTTTTATTTCTTAAGTTGGCATTAGTTTGCTCATCGTTCCATTCACTCCTTAGAATGGGTACTTCCTTTCCATTTTCATCTTTTCTCATAGGAGGAGTCCACCCTTCCTCTATGATATCCCATAAGTTGACACTTTCACTATCTAAGAACATCTCCATCTTGTTTTTCCAGTAAGTATAATATGTGCCATCAAAGAATTGAGGTCTTTTGTAGCTTGGTCCTTGAATATCGGAAGGTTGACTTGTGGAGGACATAATCTTTACTCCAAGATGATTAAATCTTTACAAATAGGAGACCTACTCTGATACCAAATGAAAGACAAAAGAACCAAGAGGGGGGTGAATTGGTGACTTTTTGATGAGAGTATAAATATGAAATTTTTATCAAATAAAGATTAAGAGAAAAACAACAAAAGATTTATAGAGGTTCATCCCTCAAAGCCTACTTCTCTCCTCAACCAATGTTGAGAGTTTAAATCCACTAATAATCTACTTCAAGGTGTAGATTAAACCCTTTACAAGCTTACAAACAAGCTACCAAAGTGTTTTTACCCAAAGCTCACACTCAAACCCAATAGCAAGTATATTAATCCCAATACAACTCACTTAATCACATTTGAGCAATTGATTGCAAGAATAAAAACCCAACTACCTAGAAGACTCAAGAATATCTAAAATTTAAGAGAGAGAAAGAAGGTAGCTAAAAATAATGAATGCCCAAAGCTCTTTTAGATGATTACAAGTATTAATCACTTAATCTAAATTTCTCTAACCCCCAAAAGTCTTGAAATAAAACTACATATACTTCCTCAGGAAAAAAGAGTCATTGAAGTAAATTTAACGTAAAGGTAACCGTTCAACCAAAATTCTCGTGTGTGCCTGTTAGCATTTGAATTTCCAGCTTCACGGGCATGACATTCATGGCAAATCGTGAACCATGTTGTGAATCTTGGTCATGAAAGATTCTAAAAATTGTTGGTCCTCAATATTCACAGTGTGAAAAATATTTCACGGGTGTAAAGAAAAATGCAGACTATAAAACAAATTGCGAATCAGGCCGTGAATGATTCTGGAACTTTTGGTGTGCCTAACTTTGAACTTCACATGCGTGAATTACTAATCACATGCGTGACTTGTTGTCTAGTTATGAACTAACTCGTGAAATTCTGCCGTGAATGGCTGACTTTGAATTTCTTTGCGCTAATACTATTTCACGAATGTGACTGATGATTCATGGACGTGAACAACAACTCTTTTACAATATATATCTTTTATTGACTTGATTTTTTTTATTAAAAAGATGTTTGATGATCATCTAACCTATATAAACACTTATAACACAAAATACGGTTAAATTTCATATGGCTCAATAATTTGTTAGCATCAAAAGGATGTAAATACTTCTCAAGGTTCAACAAATTGTTTTAAAAAAATTGTAACAAAACTTGCATATGACATTTAAAATCAAAAACCCATATGGGAAGCCTATTTATGATATGAGTTGTAGTTAAAATTGTTTTTTATAAAAATATTTATAGTATTGTTACAAAACAAAAAGCTCTAAACAACAAGGAGATGAATCCTTTCAGCTATTTTAGGGTGTGTTTATATAAGACAATTCATGCAGAATGTCTTTTTTGAAAATAAGAAGATAAGTTGTTTTTAAAAGAGTTTTTGCATGATCCTATCAAAATCTTTTTATCCCAGCTCCAAACTTAGATTCGATCATGTCATAGAAAATAGGAAATATATGACTAACATCATACTTATTTTTGAAAAGAAAGATCCAAGAGACCCCTAGTACAATCATTAATAAAATGTTAAATATTAAAAGAACGAAACATAACTTTGAAAATATTAAAATAAGGATGTCTATAAAACTTTATTTCTCGTACACTTTAAAATATCAGAAAAAAAGACATGTGATGAACCCATAACACCATTTTGCCCATGTGGATCTTCATGATAGTAAAGCTCATCCCTTTCCTCAACATGTCTAATCATCCTCTTTGTGATCTTTTCCCTGATTATAATGGTTGACTCGACTTCAAGTGGCGCTCCTCATACATTAGCAATGAGAATGGAAAACCATTGTAAGATGGTGGTCAAAGAAAGGCAGCCCTATTCTAGGGTTTTCTCAAACAAACAAGAATACAAGAGAAAACAAAGAAAGAATGCAACTAGAAGACAAATTTTTCACAAGATAGTTCCCATATTTATCTATCAACTAGTTATATTAACCATTTGCCATTGTTCACACATAATATGTGGATAAATGGCTTGCCACAAATTGAGCCCAATATGCATCAAACCATTCTATAGTCGGAAACTATGATTCAGTGACTTGATACAACAATCCACTAAACTACAACATTTGGCATAATCAATTCAACAAAAAAAAAATCACATAAAGCTTTTCCCCTTTGATGTTAAACCCAAGCAAAAAAAACTTTATACAAGATTGTTTGTTTTAGTAAGTTTTAATTAGGTTCTTGGTTAATCTAAAATCTAAATGCATCAACTCAGGGTACTTCAATCACTACATATTGTGTCAAACCATTATTTTTTTTTCTTTCAATATCATTAAGTCGTTGAGAAATTCTTTTACTAAACAGGATAAAGAGCAAGTCACACAACAATTGCAATCGAAATGAGTGGCCCTACTAGACCTCAATGATAAAATTTTTCCACAATAAACAAACAAAACAAAACATGTATGCAAAGCTAAAAGTAAATATGGTTGTGATATGTGTTTTTGTGCTTAAACAGGAAAAAATGTAGTCTCCTCTTTGAAAATTTTACCATAAGAAACCTTCTAAAAGCCCTAAAACAACCAAGAAGATTTTAAATCAACCTTAAAAGTATACAAATTCACCTAAAAAGGTATAAGCATGGAAAGCATATGCAAGCCTACCCATACACTCATGAACAAGCAAAAATTAAGTTATATGCATGTTTCAAGTGAGATATTATGAAATAAATTAAGAGATGCTTCATTTGAATTGTCAATTCTAGCATGGAAGACATGGATTCCAAGGTTCTGGATAGCATAGGTGATTGTCATTGCCACAGATTCCCTTCCAAGTCCTTTATCATGGCTATGCTAGTAAGAATGCTAAGAAATAAGGATAAAAGGAATAGCTAAAAACATGTTTAGCAATCATCAAATACATAGAAAGGAAGTTAAATTTGAAATAATCTATTTTATGCAGAATCTCTAGAATTGAATGTCAATAACTGTCTCCAGTGTTGCATTAGCCAGGAAATACAAACAATAAATAAATTGTCATGGGTTATATCACATTTGTTAACGAGGGTTCATAATAGTTGGGATTAAATTGGAACTGGGACAATTTTCAATATGCCCCAAAGGTGTAGGGAAAAAAAGATAAAATAAAAATAAACAAATTAAATGAAATTCCCCAAAAAGTAGTAGCTAAAGTGAATGCTAAGCATATCATTTGCTATTAGAAACAAAAGTGCAATGAAACATGCTAACGCCAAAGATAATCTGACCAAAGATGAAAACCACAATATTTGTGAAAGCACAAAACCAAGAAAGTATATATCAATTTAGAACCGTATAAAGGGATGTAACAAAGTCTTATCTTCCAAGACAAATCATTCTTCAACTTAAAAGGTGCACCCTCTAGTTAAAAGACAATAAAGTTAAGATCCAAAATAACCTATAACTTTTACATAATGCATACACTATTAAATACATAAAGCTATAGTCTATAATGCCTTGAGTCATTGAGATTTTGTCTTAGAATATGAAGCAATATTAGTCTGATTGTAAGAGCTTTCCCAATTTTGCCCATCATAACACTTAATTTCAACATGAGTGATTGTTCCTAGATCCACGCAACGAAATGTAATTGCAACTCCATCAGGATTTGATCGTGGAATATAGAATGAAGTTATGCCACAAACCTTGCAAAATGTATGCTTTGCATTATGTGTACCAAAAGTGTAGGTTGTAAGGTAGTCTTTGGAATCTCCTACAAGTTCAAACCTTTTTGAAGGGACAATGAAGTGAATGTTGCCCCTCATGGAACAATCAGAGCAGTTGCACTTCCAAGCTATAACACTATTTGGTGCTTCAACTCTCCATCTCACTCTTCCACAATGGCATCCACCATTGTGCAACATCATATGTAAACTCATTTAAGGGAAAAGCACTAAATCTTCAAAGATATGGAACAAAACTGATAGGCTCTCGTAGGTATATCCTGCCAGAACCAATAATTAGACATAAGTAAGATTTTCACATATCACGATTCATTCATTTTCTTTTCCTCTTTTGTGATGAAATGATTTGCTTAAATGATCCAAAATGCAGTAGGATTAATAGCAATACAATCTTTGTAAAACTAAAGCTTATAAAGGTTTCAGTGACTGTCTTGTGAATTTGTAACAATAATTTCAAATAATTATTGTAGATCAACTTCAAAATGATGATTAGTCTACCACAACAAAATAAACAGTCTAAAGAAACAAAGTATAAATGGGAGTTAGAAGAAAAGCTTTCTATATCTTTAATTGTTCAGCAGTGAGAAGGCAAAACTGCAACTCCTAAGTGTTGTCCACAGAAGAAAAGAAAATACAAATAGGTGACAGAAAGTGCCAAACCCTTCTCCAGAAAAGGGAAAGAGGAAAAAACATTTAAAACAATAAACAAAAAGATGATGGAAAAAGAAAGGCATATAGTATTTTCGATCAAGTCATTTGAGGAGTTCATTATTTAACACAAGGTATTCTGTCCAGCAGTAGTTCTATAAACTGCATCATTAAAAACTATAGGAAACATTCATTGTGTAACAGCCAAAACTGCATCAGGATTTGTGTCAGATACATACTGCTTTATTGCCAAATCAACTTAATCAAAGAACAGTTTTCATCTATTTTATTTGCGAAACAAACCAATCATCAAAGGATCTAAATCAAAGCAAATAAGATCTAATCTGATACCTTTTTGAAAAATACTTTTCTTGATCTGGTTGCATCTTCATTCATGAACAAACTAAATAGTTTACTGTATTAAAAAATGTAATTTTTACAATTAATTCTATATCTGTAAAGTAAGAATTATTTTTGTTTATATGAAAATATAATAATTATTTGGTTCATAGTTATTAATAACTTCTCTTTTTACAGTTAATCTCTAATGATAAGTTCCAAAAACTCCCAACACAGAGTAATGGCAAAAAATGTAGGTCCAAGAATTTCAGTAGCATGGTTTATCAGAGGCATGGTCCTCCAAAGAATACCAGAATATATATATATGGACCAATTAAGGTGTTGCTCTCTAAAGACAATCTCCCAATTAACAGAGAAGCGTGAAGGACAATTTGTTACACTATTATCAGAAAAGATTTGTGAAATTTCTGCTGTAGGATATTTCCATGTACGAAATCTATCAAGGTAAAATGTAACTTGTACGAATTTGTGTACTATATATTTATCGTCACATTTCCTGAAAAGACTAGTAAACTATTAAGCTTGTATCTATGAATGATCATTATCAAGTAATAATGGCCCTTCAAGATCATATGTGATAAGGGTGCAAAAGCTATCTAGATTAGTAAACTATATGTGGCTCGCTTCTGTTAGCCTTCTAATTAGAGCTCTCGACAATAAGCCCAGTCAAGTTCTTCAACACGCTAAGTATTAGACAAATATCAGATCCCAGTCCATATGCATCTACCCCTCCAAACTCATTTTATTTTAAAAAAACGACATTTAAGTGTGCTATCCATCCCCCACCAGTTGCTTGAAATCTTCTATTAGCTATAACAAACTTGTCCGTTATGAACAACTTATCTACAGGTTTCAATCTGATACATGCGACACCTCAACAACTTTCCAGACATTACAAACATAAGAAATTCAATTTCCTTTTTTCCCATTCCTCGAAGATTATTGATTAAGTGTGATCCAACAACCCTCTAGTTAATTTAGGTCCTTTTAAAATATATTGTTCAAAACTAGTTTAAGTCCTCTAGTACATCCTCAAGTACAACAATGGGCATGATCAGGACGAAGCATTTAATCCCAAAACATTCAAACATAAGAAGTAGAAAAGTTAATTCTTAACATGGGAACTCAGAAGAAAGGAATCATGTACTAGACATTACAGCCCATGATGCACAGAAACAACAAGTGGAGAGCGTGGTGGCGTTTTCGACAGTGACACCCACAAAAATCGGACACGATACATCCTACTGTGTATGTCATAATTTTTATAAAATTAGAAACGCGTTTCTTAAGTTGGAAATGTGTTTCCCTTCCCGCAAAACCTAAAAACCTCTACTATGTTTTTTACCTATGATAATTTAAGTTTATTATCATGATAATGCTTTTATGATAATTTAAGTTTATTTAATAATTGTTTAATATACTTGATTGTATGTCATTTTTGTTTAATTTTATATAAAAATAAAATTTTGCAATTATATCCATGGAATTTAATTATTTATAAATTTGCCCCTTGTATTTTAATATTTACACGTTTCCACACGTGTCAGTGTCCTATACTTTTAAGAAATATTGTTTTCCAAAATTTGTATTCATGTTCGTACTACATAGATTACAGCTAATATGATTTAAGGAGTAGAAAGAATTAGTGACGTTTAGCTCTTGATAAAACAAAGGAAAACAAAAATTTGGCAATCAGATAAGAATAAATGTGATTTCTTTTATGTATTCATATTTATGCACAAGTTATCTCAACATTGCTAACAAGATGTAAGGACTTAAGCTATAATCCTAAAACGGTCAAAATTTTATCAGGCTTGCTCAAACAGAGGTTAGATGAAACTTAAACACGTAGAAAACAACATTTGAGGTGAGCCAAATCTCAATTGAAGACTTTTCTCAAGTTCTATTAATTTTATTTTCTATAATCAAAGTATAAATTTCAAGTTACAGCTACAAAGCAAGATTAAATTTTTAGAACTTCATGGGTGTGAATAAATGCTCGGAAAAAAAAATTTCAAACCCATCTGTGGATATATCAAAATCTAGAAGTAGCAGAGATTAAAATAAAATTCTAAATAATAGAAATCAAATTTAAGCAAAATGTTTAATTGACTATACCTGGAAAATCATATTAAAATCAGGGTGAAGGAAAATAAAATGGAACTTTAGGTGAGAAGTAGAAATGCTTCCTGGTGGAAAAAAGTGGCTTCGAGCCACTAGTGAAATAATGAATGTTTAAGGGATGGTAACAGGTAGGGCACCTGCAAAAAGTGTCAATACCCATTCCCGAATCTGTTTATGAATTAAGGTACTCCTATCTGTCTTGATCCCGTTAAGTAATGTACATATGTTACCCATATCCATTCCAAATCCATTTAACAATACCCGTACACTACCCAACAGCCATCACATACCCATTTAAGCACAATAATAATAATTTTAAAACTCGAAAACAAATTTAACTAAATTTAAATTTCACCAATTTGACCAAAATTTACACATTCAATCATCCTCCCGCCGCCGCCGAATAAATATTTCAATTTGAACAAGTAAATACAAAGAGAAATTTTAACTGAACAATCTGTATGAACAGTAAATAAAACAGAAAGTTAAATTGAACAATCTGTATGAACAATAATTTCAATGCGTTTATCTTACAACAACAAACCAGAAAATGCATGTATATGAAGATATGACAAACTGATACCTCAAGCACTTATATACAACAGATACGAAAATTTTCAAAAGTTAATTTGTTTGCTTACTGTAATTGAAAGAGAACTATCATACAACAGCTCCCACGCATATTTTCGAAACTCATTTATAACCTTAGCCGTACTCCAATTCTAACACTGATGGTAAAAAATTTCCAACTAAAACCAATTACAAGCATACCTAACAAATCAAAGATAAAGAAATTGGTGTCCAAGCAGCAAGTACAAGTATTTATTTATAATAAAAATAGAGATATATAAGATAGTTAAGTTTCACGATTCATCAAGCAATGGGTTCTCGATTCCAATTAAAGAAACATAACTTGCTGAACCGGAGAGAGGGACTGACTCCACTGAAGAAGAGAAGCCAAATTAAGTACGCTCGAGTTTCGCTTCGAATGGCCTCCCTTTTTTTTCGCAGAGTGGTAATATATATTATTGAAAAAAGGCAGATTCCTTAAATGCGTTCAGAATATAGATGGGTCTGAATATTACGGCAGAATTAGAACAAATTTTCAACTAAATATGAAAGAAAATCAACGAACCTGGGTGTGCACTGAGTTCCCGCGATGGAGAAGAGAGGTAGAAGCGTGGCTGGCTGCGGCGTGAGAGAGAACAGCAATCTTGGACTCTTGGCAGAATGCAGTTGCAGATTGAATCAGCGATGATGTGATGGAGTTAGAGCTCTGCGCATTATTGGAGAAAGAATAAAATTTAGAAACAAATAATTGGTTAATTTACTGGCCCAACTATTTTAATTGTAATAATTTTTATTTCAAACAAACAAAAAAACTATTTTTATTTTTATTTTGTAGTTAAGGTCCGATTATTCTCGGGCCACGGCTCCGAACCGGCCGGTTCAGGTTTGGAACCGTTGGTTCTGCGATCCCAAGAAATAGGAACCGAACTGAAACTAGTTCGGAACTGGAGGTTTGACCAGTTTTTTTAATTAATAATAAAATAAATAAATACAATTAAAATTGTTAATTTGTATAAATTATAAATTTATACTATTAATATGTTATAAAAAATAAAAACTTTGAGAAAAAATAACTTATTGAATATTAATTTGTAATTTTGTGTAATAATTTAAATTATTATAACAAAAAAATTAATTTAGAGAAATTATAATTTGGAATTTATAAATAATTATATTTATTTGATAAATTAATAAATTATAACTATGCTAAAAATTTAATTAATTTAAATTTTTATTTTAAAAAATTATTTAATTATAAAAGTTTGAATTTATATTAAAACAATTATAATATTAATAATTGGACTTGAACTTAATTTTTTTTTATCATTAATTAAGTTGTCTATGTATCCTCTTAGGTTTTAGAGAAATCAAAATCTACGTAATTCTTTTTACCTTTTCAAATTTAATTATTGAGTCTTTTTATTTTTTTTTTACTCAGAACTGTTGGTGATGGATGTGTTAGTTGTTTCTTCGATAGTGAAGTCATATTAGTTATCAAATTGATTTTTCTCTATTTCTTGTAGTCTTAATACCGTTTTGATCCAATTATCAATACAAGTTTGAGTTTCTAAGGATTCGGAAGTTAAGTTAGATCGCGTTTCATCCAAAATATTATCTTCCACACTAAAAATTTGTTCAACCGCAAAAGTTGAAACTGGATTTACAAAATTTTATTTTGCAATTTCGAAGAGTACCGGATAAGTATTTTGATGTCAATTCCACCAATCAATGACTGAAAAATCTTTATTTGTCCTACTGTCACCAAACTCAAATGTAGTTGTTAGATAAATATCAAGTTCAAATGAACTGAATGATAATCTTGTTTATTTATGTTTTTGCATCATCAAACGATCAATCCCTCTAATTTTTATCGAGTCACCTGAACTATGACTAACGGTACCACTATTACTAGTAGTAGTTAAAATATTATAAATCAAACTAAATTTCATAAATAAATCACAAGTTAATTTTTTTACATAATTAAGTATAGTTTCAATACTAATATGGTCACCTAAATCTAACAATGAATAAAAAAAATTCAAATAATCAAATAAGTATTCTATTTTACATATAAGATAAAAAAAACACAACATACAAGATTAATCAGATGAATATATTTAAAATAATTCAACTATTTATTTTTTTATCATATAAATAAAATCATGCAAAATAGGATCATTAATATGATCTTAAAATGTATCAACAATATTAATATATTTATACAATAATAAATGACATGTTGAATAATAAATATCACTTCAAATATATGTTGCATCATTAAAAACTTTTAAAATATCTAAAAGTTATTGACAGACATCCCAATATTATGGAATAAATTAATTTGTGGCACATTATTATAGATAAATATGTACAATAAATATTTATATACATATGACTCATTGAGTCACTCATATGTTGAATTCTAACGAGTATAAACATCTATTGGAAATCTTTTAGATTTTTTGTTATTTTCACGATAAAATTGAGACCATAATTTTATTGTTTGTGGATGTAACCATAAAAATAAAATTACTATTTTAATTGGAGCAATTATATCATTCAAAGATTTTAAATCATCTTGAACACATAAATTTAACACATGATATGTACATCTAACATGAAAAAATCTACCTCCAATATTAGGTTAACATAGTATTTGAAAGTCTTAGATTGAGACGGTATTAGCCGCTGCATTATCAAAAGCAATTGAAAAAATTTTATGAAATAAATCATATTCTTCCAAAATATTTTTTATTATTTTAAAAATATTATTGACGGTATGCAGATCATTAAATACTTTAAATGCAATTAATTTATTTTGTAATTGTCATTCACTATCAATCCAATGATATATAACACCCATGTAAAAATGCATTTGCTAATGATCACCCCAAATATCACTATAAATATAAACACGTTCATTCAAAGAATAAAATATTTTGAGCATATTTGTTTTTATTTTTTTATATAAATTATACAAAGTACATTTAAGGATATTTCTAGGTATACGTTTAGCATATGAATTTAATGTATTTTGACAATAATTAACAAAACCTACTTTTTCACCAAAATTAAAAAATAAATGTTCCATACTTACCATTTTTGCCAATTCCTTTTTATTTTTTTTATCATTATATTGAAATAATTAAAAAGAAGAAAAAGATGTTGTGTACCCGGAAATTTAATTTTGTCTTTTATTTATTCCAAATTGAGCAGTATGTTTGTTTTGTAAGTGCTTTCAAAATATGTCATAATCACCTCCAGCTTTAAATTGTATATTTATGCACAATAATTGCACACAACATCAAATGACCCATCAGTTTTATGAATTTTTTTGAAATAAATTTGAAAAATGTTGGATGTTCGAATTTTTACTTCATATGATACCGCCGCTAGACCTGGACCCGAATTCTTTGACTTTCTTCAATTAGAATTTCGAACTCTCCCTTTTCATCAAAATTTTCAAGAAAATTTTCCAAATCAACAATATTTTCATTAAAAAAATTGCCCATTCCACTATGGCTTGCCATTATTTATGAATAGATTTAGTGAAAAAAATTTGGAGAATATTAAAAAAATATAGAGAAAGATAATGAAAAACAATTGTAGGATTAAGGAAAAATTAAAAATTAGAGAGAATTAAAAAATTGAAGAAACAATTGAGATTATGTAGAAGTATAATTAGAAAGATGTAATTAGAAATATATGTAGAGAAAATTGAGATTGAATTGTAGAGAAATTGAAAATGATATTGTGTAGGAAATAGAAAATGAATAATATTGAAATGAATTTGGTATTTATAGAGAAAAAATTTAAAAATTTAAATTACAATAATATTCTTAAAATATAGTTGTTAGTTTTTCTGTTATAAGAGATATTTTTATATTTTCATTTAAAAAAACGGTAATATTACTATTGAAACCGAAACTGTTGGTTTCAGTTTATAGGGGAAGGGCCTGGACCGGACCCTTCTCCAACCGGGCCATGATCCAGGCTGAGCCTGGAACCCGCCAAGTCCGGTCCAAGTTGAATCGGTCTAAGTTGGGCCAGTTCAACAAGCCAGCCCGACCTATGGCCAAGCCTAGTTCGCTCTTTATCTCTCTATCAATTACATTAACAAAATTTTGTGTACTTTTCATAATAGCAAAAAATTTTAAAAAATTAACATGAAATTAAAAAAATGATGTAGAATTTATAAAAAAATAAAAACCTCATCATAATACAATAAATTGCTATCACTGTGCCCCTACCGTAAACCCTCATTTTCTAATTGTTTCCTGAGAAAATATTCCAAATCACAATTGTTTGTCATTCTTCCTCTTTGCTTTATGATGTGATTTGTCACAGCGAAATCACTCCAATCTTTATTTGTAACACTCATTCATATAACTAGAAGCTTACACAGTTATATAAAAAATATTACAAAACATATATTAAAAATATGTTTAATTTAAAATAAAATCCACTTTTGTACCATGGTCATGATTAATGTTTTTAAAATTCACGTAAAAAATAGGAAAGAAAAAAATGGTACTTCTTATTAAAAATTTATGTGCTGAAACTAAATGACGTCAATATTATAAATAAAATTCTCAAAAGGAAAATACAAAATTTTTAACACATGTACCTAAATGTAGCAACTCCTACAGTGTATCACTCATCTCATCCCAACTAGTTTGTGTATTGTGACTGCTCCTTCAAACTTTTCTCTTCTGTCACCAGTGGCTATCCAGATCCCACCTACGTATGAGAAATACTCTATAATAGCCTTAATATCAGGTTAGTTATAAATTGTAATTTCTGAAATTAATCTGCATATCCGGAGGTTAAAAATACACTCATAGGTGAAAATTTTTTTATGTAATTATCGAAAAATATAGGTTATGACTAGTTCAAGGGTAAAATTTAGAGTAAAAATGAGGCTAAATAAATCCTCAAAAGTCAAAACTAAGAAAAATGGGACCCAATTTAATAAAATAGTTGGTTGACTATACTTTGAACGAGTTATAAAAAATAGCAAACGACATCCAAAAATTTATTTTAAGACATGGATAGACTCTAAATAATATTTAGGATTATTTGACAGTGAAAAACAAAAATTTATGGTAATACCGAAAATTGAATTATCAGTCCGGTTTGAGGGAGCTAAACAGAAAATGGACTCCAATTAAGTTAAAATTTTTTGTGTAGACATATAAAAATATTATGAGAATTATTGAATCAAATTTGGATGAAATTGAGCTTAGAAAGTGAGAAAAATAATTTATAGTGTATAATTAGAACGAAATTGATTGGACTTTATTTGACCCAAGCCCACCCAAATTAAATCACTATAAATACCCTTAATTATCAGAATTCTCCAGAGAGATTTCTGCAACTCCTTCTTACCCAAATCAATTAGCTTGGCTGAACCATCTCTCCCATCTTTCTCTTCCAAATTTCATCCAATTTCTTCACTTTTTAGACAAAAATCAGCCACCCAAAAATAATTTCAGCATCTCTAGTAGTTAATAGAAGTTTTTAATCTTCAATTGGAGGGCTAGAGTGGAAGAAAATAAAAAGAGAAAAGTTAGGATACCAATAGAGGTAAGTGAAATTTATAGTTTTAAATTAGTTTAATGGTTCAAATAAGTAGTTTAAGGTATGTAGATGATAAATATGAAGTTTATCTGAGTTAAGAAAGCAAAATAATAGTGGATTAATGAAGGAAACATTTTGGCCATGGTAGGTTCAAGAGAAGGTGAAGGTGCTTCCAAGGGAAAGACTATGGAAAAGGAAGCCTAGGAAAGCTAAAGGAAGAAATTAAGGTTATTGATTCCAAAATCTACTTATTTCCATTAATTAAGCATGATTTAGGGTTATGGAAATTTAAAAATTTATGTGTTTTGTATGTAATTGCTAATTAATGCTTAAAACATGATTGAAGGATTATGAAAAGTGAATTAAAATGGTTAATTGCAATTAAAAAATTTAATTAGTAAAAATTGTAAAATATGACCTTATTATGTGAAAAATGAATATTAATGAATAAATACATTTTATTGTAATATTATGATACATATGGAATAATGAATTTATAAATTAGTAAAATGAATAATTAGAAGGTGAAAGAAAAATTTTAATGATGAAAATTAAGTGAATGGATTATATGTATATACATGTCAATTGATGGATGAAGTGTGTTATAAGTCTAATGTATGCTTGCTCCTTTCTAGTTTTATAGTAAATGATGGCATCCCAACAAGGTCAAGGTGTTGGGGATCGTGAGAGTGAAGCGTTGGTTAGTGCTGGGCAAGCTGAAGCTTCGCAACAGAATGTCACTCCACCAGTTGAACCACCTCTACCACCATAGCCGGATTTTCTCCATCTCATGGCTGATTATATTTAACACAGAATGCAAGTTGAACAAACTCAACATCCACAGCCAATGATCTAGGTACAGCCTCTAGCTTCACCTAAAAAGAAGCCAATTTTGGAGCAATTAAAGAAATTAGGAGCTAAAGATTTCTACGGGCATGATACGTTGACCCCTGTACAAGTTGAGGAATGGTTGTTTAAGATAAAAAGGTTATTTGAAATTACTCACAGCCCGCTTGAAGAGAAATTTAAAGGTATTGTGGCATTACTTCAGGGTCCTGGATTCATTTGGTGGGATTCAGTATGTAAGCATACACCAGGTGAACAGTTAAATTGAGATTTCTTCTTGGCCCAGTTTAAAAAGAAATATATAGGGTTAGAGTATAAAGCAAAGGTGCAAGATGCTTTCTAGAGACTTAGGCAAGGAAACAAGACAGTAGCAAAGTATGAGCACGAGTTTGAGCGCCTCAGTGCCTACCTTGATGACTATCAGCTAACAGAAGAGAAGTTATGTCAGAGATTTGAGAAAGGTCTCCATAATCAGACAGATAGTGGGTGCACAACAACATCCAAATTTGCATGCTTTAGTGGAAGCTGTTATTAAAATGGAAAGCATTCAGTCAGATGAGTCTAGCAGGCAAATTTAATTTTAGTAGAAGAGGAAGCCGGGAAAATTCAGTGGTTTGGGTGCTCTAAGCAAGAAGTCTAGGAGACCAGCTCCATCACAAAGTCGTACATCAGTTGGACCTGGGCGTGGGCAAGGAAATACATTATGTGGCAATGCCTCAGTCATTTCTATGGGCAGTACACCTAGAGGCAGAGAGGCAGGTACAGTTCAGACTTGTAGCTATTGTGGTAGATCTCTCCCAAGAGAGTGTAGATATTTGACTGGTGCCGGTTTCAAGTGCAGTTCAAAAGATCATAAGGTCAGAGATTGTCCAGTGGCTCAAGCTTCTACGACTATATCACCAGCACCTGGTATTGGATCTTTACCATCCAGAGGCTGAGGTAGGGGAGCATCCCTTAACCCATCAGTTTCTGCACAACCACCTCTTGGTCAGGGGCAAGCTACAGGTTGTACTTATGCAGTGAGAGCTAGAGAAGATGAGGATGCTTCTAATGTGATAGTAGGTAAATTCACACTTATGACTGATTCTGTTTATGCACTTGTTGATCCTGGTTCCACACATTCCTACATAAAATACTGATGTTACACGGGGGGAAAGGGTTTAAAGATTCACAATTAGACCAGGACATCCTAGTGAGAAATCCTTTAGGAAATAATATTATGGTGAATAGGGTGTATAGGAATTGTCCCATTAGTGCGCAAGGTTATGAATTCCTAGCTAACCTAATTGAGCTCCCATTTCGCGAGTTTGATGTGATATTGGGGATGGATTGGTTGTCCGCCCATTAAACGACAGTAGATTGTAAACGAAAGAGAGTGATACTTAAACTCTTTAATGATCGGGAAATCACTATTGTGGGTGAAAGAACAAACTTCTTATTAGATGTGATTTCAGCTACAACTGCCAAGAGACTTACAAGAAAATGGTGCATTGCTTATTTGTGTTTTGCAATCGAAGCTAAAAAGGAAGATCTTAAGATTTCAGATGTGTCTACTGTGAGAGATTTTCCAAATGTCTTTCCTAATAAATTACTACGTTTACCACTAGACAGTGAAGTCAAATTCACTATTGATGTAGCTCTAGACACGACACCTATTTCAGTTGCACCCTACAGGATGACACCTACAGAACTCAAGGAATTAAAGATTTAGCTGCAGGAATTGCTTGATAAAGGCTTTATCAGACCTAGTATTTCACCATGGGGGGCACCCGTACTCTTTGTAAAAAAGAAGGATAGGTCTCTTAGATTATGCATTGATTATAGACAGTTGAATAAGGTGACAATCAAGAATAAGTATCCCCTTTCACATATTGAAGACTTATTTGATCAATTGAGGGGAGCAGGTGTGTTCTTAAAGATTGACCTATGATTGGGTTATCATTAGTTGAAAGTAAAAGAAGCAGATGTGCCCAAGACTGCTTTTCGCACAAGATATGATCACTATGAATTTTTAGTTATGTCGTTTGGACTTATGAATGCCCCAATAGCTTTCATGGATATAATGAATAAGATCTTTCATCCTTATCTAGACCAGTTCATGGTGGTATTTATTGATGATATTCTAGTGTATTCGAAGATGCTAGAAGAACATGACAAACACCTACGAATTGTCTTATAGATATTAAGAGAGAAACAACTGTATGCAAAGTTCAGTTAGTGTGACTTCTCATTGAATGAAGTATCATTCTTGGGTTATGTAGTTTCAGCTGAAGGGATAAAGGTGGATCCAAAGAAGATTGAAGCAATCTTACAGTGGAGAATATCTAAGATTGTTACAGAAGTCAAAAGTTTCTTAGATTTGGCTAGGTATTACAAAAGATTTGTAAAAGGTTTTTCTACCATAGCAACTCCACTCACTCGAATGTTACAAAAGCACATTAAGTTTGAGTGGACAGATAAATGTCAATGAAGCTTTGAGAAGCTTAAAAACATATTGACAGAATCCCCAATGTTGACTCAACTAGAGTCTGGCAAGAATTTTGTGATTTACAGTGAGGCCTCCAAGAATGGGTTAGGCTGTGTATTGATGCAAAAAGGTAAAGTGATTGCATATGTTTCCTAACAACTTAAGACTCATGAGAAGAACTATTCTACTCATGATCTTGAGCTTGCAGCAATTGTACTTACCTTACAGATTTGGAGACATTATCTTTATGGTGAGAAATGTTACTTTCACACATATCACAAAAGTTTGAAATAGTTGCTCACACAGAAGGAATTTAATTTGAGACAGAGGCATTGACTTCAATTGATAAAAGACTATGACTACTTAGTCGATTATCATCCAGGAAAGGCGAATATAGTAGCTAACGCACTTAGTAGAAAATTTATGGCAACCCTTTGGATGATGAATGTAAGATTGTATATGGCACAAGATGGAGCAATAATAGCGAAAATGCAAGTAAAACCAGACTTTTTTCAGCAAGTAAAAGTGGCACAAAAGCTAGATGATCGCTTGATTGCCATAGTGAACAAGGTAAAAGAGGGCAATGAAGGTGATTATTCTTTAGGTGAAGATGGAAGCCTTTATTTCAACTGGAGGTTATGTGTACCAGATCAAGATGAATTGAGAAAGAACATTCTCACTTAAACTCATCATAGCAGCTACGCGATGCATCATGGTGGTGATAAGATGTATTAGGATTTAAAAGTATACTACTGGTGGTCATGAATGAAACGTGATGAAACAGAATTTATGAGCAAATGCTTGATATGCCAACAAGTGAAAGTTGAACATCAAGTTCCACTGGGTTTACTTTAGCCTATCGCGATACCAGAGTGGAAATGGGATCGAGTGACCATGGATTTTGTGACAGGATTGCCTCTGACTAGAAAGAAGCATCATGCTATATGGGTAGTCATTGATAGACTCACAAAATCAGCCCATTTCATACTAGTACAGAGGGACTATCCACTGGCCAAGTTGGCAGAAATCTATATTAATGAGATAGTGAGACTCCATGGAGTACCATCCTCCATTATTTCAGACAGGGATCTAAGATTTACTTTCCAGTTCTGGAAGAAGTTGCAAGAAGCATTGGGGAGAAGACTTCATTTCAGTACAACTTTTCATCCTTAGACTAATGGACAGTCAGAGCGTGTGATTCAGATACTTTAGGATATGTTGCGAAGTTATGTCCTCGAGTTTGAAAGTAGTTGGGAAAAGTATTTGCCATTAGCAAGTTTTGCTTACAACAACAACTATCAGTCCAACATTAAAATGACACCATATGAAGCACTGTATGGGAGGAAATGTAGAAATTCTTTATGTTGGACAGAATTGAGTGAGATGAAACTAATGGGAACAGACTTGGTTTAAGAAACGGAAGACAAAGTACGCGTGATCAGGGATAGATTGAAAGAAGTCATGGATAGACAGAAGTCATATGCAGACTTAAGAAGAAAAGATATAAAATTCCAGGTCGGAGATTAAATATTTCTAAAAGTATCACCCTGGAAGAAAATTATGAGATTTGGCAAGAAGGTTATGAGATTATACAATGAGTGGGACCCATAGCCTAGCGATTGAAGTTGCCTCAAAAGTTGGAAAAGATTCATGATATGTTTCATGTGTCAATGCTATGGAGGTATAGGTCAGACCCTAGCCACGTAATCAAGCAAGAAGAAATTCGGATACAGGTTGATCTGACTTATGAAGAGAAACCATTAAAGATCCTAGCCAGAGAGGTTAGACAGCTCAGGGACAAGCAAATCCCACTAGTGAAGGTGTTATAGAGTCATCACAATGTGGAAAAAGTCGCGTGGGAGCCAAAAACTGCAATGAGGCAACAATATCCACAATTGTTTAATACAGGTAAAATTTCGAGGACAAAATTTTTACTAGTAGGGGAGAATTGTAATGGCCCAAATATCGGGTTAGTTATAAATTGTAGTTTCCGAAATTGATCTGCATACCCAGAAGTTAAAAATACACCCGTAGGTAAAAAATATTTTATTTGATCATCGAAAAATATAGGTTATGACTAGTCCAATGGTAAATTTTGGAGTAAAAATGAGGTCAAATAAGTCATCAAAAGTCAAAACTAAGAAAAATATAGGACCCGATTTAATTAAATAGTCAATCGACCGTACTTTAACTGTGCTATGAAAAATAGCAAATAACATCCAAAATTTTATTTTAAAATATGGATATACTCTAAATAATATTTAGAATTATTTGACAGTGAAAAAGAAATTTTATGGTAACACCGAAAATTAAATTATTAGTTTGATTTGAGGGAGCTAGACAAAAAATGGACTACAATTAAGTTGAAAATTTTTGTGCAGACATAAAACAATATATTTTGAGAATTATGGAATCAAATTTCGATAAAATTGAGCTTGGAAAGTGAGAAAAATAATTTATAGTGCATAATTGGGCCAAATGGGTTGGGCTTTGTTTGACCCAAGTCCACCCGAATTAAACCATTATAAATACCCTTAAGTATCAGAATTCTCTAGAGAGAATTCTGCAACTCCTTCTTCCCCAAATCACTTAGCTTGGCTGAACCATCTTTCCCATCTTTCTCTTCCAAATTTCTTCCAATTTCTTCACTTTTTACACCAAAATCAACCACCTAAAAATAATTTCAACATCTCTAGTAGCTAATAGAAGTTTTTAATCTTCAATTGGAGGGCTAGAGTAGAAGAAAATCAAAAGAGAAAAGTTAAGATACCAATTTGAGGTAAGTGAAATTTATAGTTTTAAATTAGTTTAATGGTTCAAATAAGTAGTTTAAGGTATGCAGATGATAAATATGAAGTTTATTTGAGTTAAGGAAGCAAAATAATGGTGGATTAATAAAGGAAAAATTTTGGCCATAGTAGGTTCAATAGAAGGTGAAGGTGCTTCCAAGGGAAAGACTAAGGAAAAGGAAGCCTAGGAAGGCCAAAGCAAGAAATTAAGGTTCGTGATTCCAAAATCTACTTATTTCCATTAATTAAACATGATTTAGGGTTATGGAAATTTTAAAATTTGTGTAATTTGCATGTAATTGCTAATTAATGCTTAAAATATGATTAGGGGATTATGAAAAGTGAATTAGAATGGTTAATTTCAATTAAAAAAATTAATTAGTGGAAATTGTAAAATATAACCTTATTATGTAAAAAATGAATATTAAGGAATAAATACATTTTATTGTAATATTATGATTCATATGGAATAATAAATGTATAAATTAGTAAAATGAATTATTAGAAGGTGAAAGAAAAATTTTAATGATGAAAATTAATTATAGGCCAAAAAATGAAGAAGGAGAAATTAATATTTTTTTACTAATTAAATGAAAATTTAGTCATGAAATGCAAGAAAATATGATTTTGAGTGTGTTTAGATTTATTGAGAATTTTTAAATGATATATTGAATAATTTTCTAATTATTGATTTTATTATGCATGAAATAAAAAATATTGATTAAAGTGTGTTTAGTGATGCTTAATAACTTAATTGAATATTCATAATGAAATGTTGATATATTAGAATGTAAAGTATGGAAAAATTATGGTAGTGAGATAATTGTATGGATGAATGAAATATTAAGTAATTAATAATGTAAAAATAATGGAATGTATGAATTTAATGGAAATTGAATTAAAGAAATAAAATAATACCCTTAGTTATTTCTCTGATGGTTAAATCTAGCTCAGAATATAATTGTCTAGCCATAGGGACACCATTACAGGTGTGCGGGTCATGGTGACTCGCTTATGTAGGCCAATGAGGGTCTACTTCAGTGATATTGATACAATGATTCAGTGTACAATGCAATACTCGGGTGGTGTTTTGGGATTACTTTTCAGTGTAGTGGACTTTTGGGTCAACGACCCATATATTTGGTTCAAAGATTTTCTATCGGATTGAAATTAGGGGCAAATGTTAATAAAAGTAGTAAAAATGAATAATATGATAAAATTAATTTAAGTGAAAAATAGGATAAAAATGAATAAAGTGAAAAATATGAGAAAAATAATAAATGTGAAAAATATAATAAAAATGATAAATGTGAAAAATATGATAAAATGAATAAAGTGAAAAATATGATAAAATAATAAATGTGAAAAATATAATAAAAATGATAAATGTGAAAAATATGATAAAAATTAATAAAGTAAAAAATATGAGAAAAATAATAAATGTGAAAAATATAATAAAAATGATAAATGTGAAAAAATATAATAAAAATGAATAAAGTAAAAAATATAATAAAAATGAATAAAGTGAAAAATATGAAAAAAATAATAAAATGAAAAATATGATAAAAATGACATAAGTGATAAATTTGATAAATATGATAAAAGTGATAAAGAAAAAAAATGGTATAATAATAATAATGATAAAAGTGATAATTGTGAGAAAAAATTAATAGTAAAATTGAAAAATAAAAAATAAGTTGAAGAAAATGAAATAAAATATTAAATTATGTAGTTAAAAAGGTAAATAAATGAGTGGCAAAAGTGTAAATAAAAAATAAAATAGTGACATAATTGTAAATAAATAGAAATTTAAGAATTAAAGTGAAATTTGTAGCTAATTAAATAAAAGATTGAAAAGAATGATTAATTAAAGAGGTAAAGTGAAAAAGAATTAAATTGAGAGGAATTGAAAAAAAACTATAAATTAAAATAAAAAATATTGTTAATTGAATAAATATATTAAATAATGAATTAAGAGTAAAATATTAATAAAAAGAATAATAAATATATATTAAATAGAACATTTGAATAGTGTATTAAAAATGTTATTACTTGTATATATGCATGAAAATTAAGGACGACGAAAATTTTTAGATTTGTAATCATCACTTGGTATATTAGTGCTCAACACTTAGTTATTTGACTGCGTGCAGGTAGTCGCAGGAAAGGTAGGAGCAAGCATACAAGTTTGGGAGCAGACGGAAGAATAAAATATTAGTAGGTTAGTATTAAAAATGACATGTATATATATATATATATATATATATATATATATATATATATATATATATATATATATGTATATATAGCTGTAAGAATGAAATGTTGTACAAATTATGATAAAGAACATTTGTGAATTATTATATCTGTAAAGAATGAAATATTGACTTGTGAATGAATGTATACAATTTTATATTATATATTGGTATTGTTCTGCCCAAAAATGGACTGAAAATTATTTGCATTGCAGGTGAGATAGTTAATTTATAGCTGTTATTCTGCCGAAATTTTTGGAAAAATAAAAAAAATTAATTAAGTGTTAATAATATTATGGTTATTAAATTAGGTTAAGAGAAAAAAATTGGCATACACCGAATATAATCGTACTAACTCACGTAACGTATGTATAGAAAGAAGTGTTATAAGGGTGTCACACACTCACACACTAAGCAACTCATGCTTAGACGTACATAACAAAATGAAAAGTATATCATAACATGTATGTATGAACAATTGTTACACATGCCCAAAATAAAGATACAAGCATGAACATATGAGTCTCATCATATATATTCTATCTCACCTTTTAGAATATTTCATGCCATAATTAAATACACAAGTCCATGTTCTTTCCCACATCTATGTTATAATTAAGGTGTTTACATCTCCTAGATCTACACTAGGTTCATCACAATTACAATTATCAAGTCTCACATAACTACATAAGGTCTATTACCCTTTTCAATATTTGATATCATTGCCCACTAACTCTAAACATGACTAAAATCGATACAGACAATTCACGGTTCTCTTTGGAGCCACTCAAGACACCTACCTGAGACACAAGGATTAAACCCATTTCATTTCTAAGGGAACTAATGTTAGAGAAGTGCTCTAAAGGTCATCACCTTTAGCATTTAATGTACAAATTTATTTGATTAATAAAAAGACTTTTTCAATAATTTAATGTTCATTTGATATATAAATTGATAGTGATCTTAAATCAATTAATGAAGTCATTGATACATAACATAACATGAAGAAAATCATGATGAGATCATGATATTGAGATTCTTATCATGTGTAATTATGTTAGTATTTAAATTATCTTTAGTCATAGAATTAATGAGACGGGATATTGTTAATCCGGACAAACTAGTACTTTGTTACACTCATTGATTGGATCAAACAATAGATCTAATAATCTATAAACATAAGATGTTTAGAGTTAACAAGTAGATGCTTGCTAAGTGTAGCTAAGTACATTGGATGACCTGCTATGAGACAATCATATGGATAATCTATTCAAATGTCAATGATAGTCTCATCATAGCAATAGTGCAAGTATCCTTAGACTTGAAGTACTCAAGGATATCTTGAATATTGATTTTGTATTTTGACACTATTCCTTATTGTCTTAGGGAGGTTGCTCATAGGGTGGTGATTGGATACAACTTGAGGTATTCCAAGATAATTGGGTAACCAACAAAGGATTCACCACTCCTAATAGAAGGAGTGTATACCCATGGCCTCTTGTCGTGGTCATTACTCGGGAATCTCTGGCCGGAGTGGAAATGTCATAAAGATAGTCTTCAATGACATATCTAATAGAGTAATGAGCCTCAAGGACAATAACTAATATTACTTGGACTAGACGTAACGTAGTCAGTCTAGTGGGAGCTAACATATGTCCATACTCTGAACCAAGTGGGGTATAGAATGGTGAAAGGAATAATTGCACAGAAATTGTCTATGGAAAGGTTCGTAGTCAAACCACTGACTTTCCGGTTAATTGGGGGTCATGATGTATTGCTAGAAACCGCTTATGACTTGCTTAAATGAATTGTTAATTTAAGTGGTTATCATAATCGGGAACCTAATGGGTCAAACACATTAAAGATATGGAGAATGAGTAAAATGGTCTTGGATATGATGCAAAATATGAGAGAATTATTTCGGGATGGATCGCGATGAGATTGCACGGGAAAAATTATTGGGGAGTGTCACGGTCCTGCATGGGCTAGGGGCCAGCAATTGGCTGCCCAGCAGTAGCCCACAGTAGGCCCAGCGCGCTGTTGCCTCCCTCCCGTTGGCCAACGACAGATTTTGGCCTTAATTAGGCCAATTATGGCCAATTACAATTCATTCATTTCCCTTTTATCCATTTTTGACTTTTTATCTTTATTTGAATTTGATTCAAATAGAAATGACATCGAATGACAGAAAATATAAAAAATATTTTTAAGACAATTAAATTCACTCACGAACACTTTTAAAGCTAGCACTTTGAATTTGTTTAAACCATTTCTTTTGATAGTTTTTTCTTCATTCTTCATGTAGATTATCATTAGAGACATCCTAATATGGATTGTTGTGGTTTACTACAATCCAATAAAGTAAAGATTTGAAGAACAAATAAGAAATTACAAGATATAATTTTCTAACCTCTATGTTTATATAAATTAGTTTTAATGGTACAAGTATGATCTTTTGTTTCGGATTTTGAAAATTTTATTTTTCTGCTGTGTTTATGAATATGATTCATTCTTGAAAACCCAACAGTGGTATCAGAGCCCTCTTGTGTCCATTAAAATTAATTTTAATTTAAAGTGCAATTGGATTGCATGGTTTTGATGATTTTAGATCAATAAGTTTTGAAAAATTGAAATTAATTTGTAAAATATGTTTTACACATTTTTCTTTCTCTAATCTGATCATGGGATGATTAAGGATGATTATTTTGATTGAAAAATGATTTGAATGTGATTCAAATAATTATTTTTTGATTTATTTAAAAAATGCCTAAAATTGCCTTGTTTAAGCCTCTAGCACTCAAAGCCTCTACTTCAAAATCTGAAGAAGAAGTTGAAGATGATGAAGAAAAGAGTGATGATGCAAATGAGGACATTGCCATACTCTCAAGGAGATTAAAAAGAATAATTGAAAAGAGAATTGACAACTCGTGAAACTTCAAACAAAGAAATCTCAAACACTCCTCAAATGACTCTCAAAGAAATAAAGAGGAGGTAAAATGTTATGAGTGTGGGAAGAAAAGACATATCAAACTAGAACGTCCAAAGCCCAAGAAACACAAGAAAAGATATCAAAAAGATAATGACGAGAAAGGTCACAAAACCACATGGGATGACGAAAAGCTCTTCAAATGAAAAAGATGACAATGAAGGTGAATAGGTCAACCTATGCTTCATGGCTTTAGAGGATCACTTCCCAGATGAGGTAGGTCCTTCTTACTCATATTCATTTAATAATGATAGTAGTGATAATAATAGTGATAGTGAATATGATGTTGAGAAAAGTCTAATTGAAGTATTGAACTTAGAATTAGAAAAATATAGATGTAAATTCAATACTTACAAAAATAATATTTTAAATTTGAAAAACAAAATGGAAGTTTTACAAAAGGAAAATCTTGACCTTAAAACTTCTAATGAATCTCTTCAAAAGTCATTAGATGAGTACTCCTCTAGACCCTCAACTAAATCCTTAAAGAAAACAATGTTTTGAAAAATGAAGTTGAGGAACTTAGAAACTCCATTTCAAGATTTCATAAAGGCAAGGAGAGTTTAGATACTCTTATAGTGTCCCGAAGACCACCTTTAATAAGACATGGTCTAGGATTTAATGGAACATCATCTTTATCTCACAAGACCATATTTGTTAAGTCTAGTGCACCTCATATCTCCACATTAGAAGTAATAGCCCCAAGGGCTAAGTGCACAACATACACTAAACCCTCTATTTATAAGAAGAATGGTCAAGGATCAATTAGCCTAAGAGGGAAACCTCAAAAGACCAATCATGCTTTTATGTATACGAGGCATGCACCTAGGAAAGAACTGATTCATCATGCATATGCATGTCACTGCTCACAAACTCCATCTAATAGGATAATTAGACCAAAAGGCATGATAAAACCGAAAAACATGTTTAGAGCTAAACAATATAATTATTGTATGAAATTTGGTCATATCAATAAACATTGTTGGATAAGGAAGGCTCATTGGTAACCTTCATGTGCTAACCCCTAAGGACCCAAGTTCATTTGGGTACCTAAAAACAATACTTAAATTGTGATTTTGTAGGTATGCCTCAAGTCCACTATAAAAGAAAATGCTTGGCTTGTGGATAATGGATGCTCAAGGCATATGACCAAAAACAAAGAACTATTCAATGGCATTAAAAGTATTAATGGTGGTAAGGTAACATTTGGAAACAATGCTAAGGGTAAGGTAATTGGCATTGGCTCCATTGGTATTAATAATACTACTTTCATTGAAGATGTTTTACTTGTTGATGGTTTGAAACGTAACTTGTTAAGTGTAAGTCAATTATGTGATAAGGAAAACTAAGTAATCTTTACCTCAAATGAATGTCTTGTAACCTCTTTTAGTGGGTAAGAGATATTCAAAGGAAGTAGAGATGTCAATACTTATATAATAGACTTACACAAAATATCTAACATTTCCTCTAAGTATCTTATGACTACTAGTGATGAATTTTGACTATGGCATAAAAGGCTTGGTCATGCAAGCATAAATTTAATTCAAAACCTTAGCAAAGGAGAGCCAGTAAGTGGATTATCAAAAGTCAAATTTGAAAAGAATAAAATATGTGAAACTTGCCAAAGAGGAAAACAACATAAGTCCTTCTTCAAATCCAAAAATATTGTAAGTACCTCGAAGCTTCTACAACTTTTGGATTTAGATCTTTTTGGACCTACTAGAGTTGCAAGCTTAGGAGGTAAACACTATGCTTTTGTCATTGTTGATGATTACTCTAGATTCACTTGGGTAATTTTCTTAGCTCAAAAGAGTGATGCTTTTGAATCTTTTAAAAAATTTGCTAAGAGAGTTCAGAACAAAAAGGGATACTTTATTTAAAAAATAAGAAGCGATCATGGCAAAGAATTTGAAAATGAAAACTTTGAAAACTTTTGTCTAGAACATGGTATTTCACAAAATTTTTCAACTCCTAGGACGCCTCAACAAAATGGGGTAGTTGAAAGGAAAAATCGAACTTTAATTGAAATGGCTCGAACAATGCTCAATGAGTATGGGTTACCAACCTACTTTTGGGCCGAAGCCACCAATACTGCATGTTATATTTCAAATCGAGTTTTCAAAAGACCAATCTTAAACAAAACTTCTTTTGAGTTATGGAATGGAAGAAAGCCCATGATATCATACTTTAGAGTATTTGGATGCAAGTGTTTCATATTAAATATCAGAGATAACTTTGGAAAATTTTCTCTAAATCCGATGAAGATATCTTTTTAGGATACTGGACCTCTAGCAAAGCTTATAAAGTCTTTAATAATAGGTCATTAGTTGTTGAAGAATCTATGCATGTTGTTTTTGATGAATCTAGTAAGCATGATCTTATGAAAGGTAGCGTTCTTGATGATATCATAGGTACAATGGAGAAGCTTGATCTTGATTATGAGAAAGATAAAAATGATCAAGAAAACCCATATCAAGATGTCTCTCTAACTCAAGCTCGAGAGCAACACAAACAAGAGCTTCCAAAGGAATGGAAAATGACAAAAGATCACCCCATGGAACAAATCATTGGTGATCCTACTAAAGGAGTAAGTACTAGATCTCATCTCAAACTCTTAAATTCTAACCTTGCTTTTGTCTGTCAAATTGAGCCTAGAAATATTGATGAGGCTCTTAATGATGAATATTGGGTGATTGCTATACAAGAGGAACTCAACCAATTTGAGAGAAGTAAGGTATGGACCTTAGTTCCTAGACCCAAAGAGCATCAAATCATTGGTAGTAAATGGGTATTTAGAAATAAACTAGATGAACAAGGTTCACTAACTAGGAATAACGCCAGGTTAGTTGCAAAGGGTTATAATAAAGAAGAAGAAATAAATTATGATGAGACCTATGCTCCGATAGCTAGCTTAGAAGCCATAAGAATTCTTTTAGCATTTGCATGCCATATGAATTTTAAACTCTTTAAATTGATGTCAAAAGTGCTTTCTTAAATGGTTTTATAGAAGAAGAAATTTATGTAGAAAAACCATCGGGTTTTGAAAGCCATAATTTTCCTAATCATGTTTTTGAACTTTCAAAAGCTTTGTATGGTTTGAAACAAGCTCCAAGAGCTTGGTATGAAAGACTAAGTTATTTCCTTTTATAAAATAATTTTTCAAAGGGAAATATTGACACAACATTATTTACTAAAAAGCATAAGCATGATATTCTAATTGTTCAAATTTATGTCAATGACATCATATTTGGGCCTACTAATGAATTGCTTTTCCAAGAATTTGCTAAGTGTATGACTAGGGAATTTGAAATGAGCATGATGGGTGAGCTTAAGTTGTAACGTCACACCTTATGCATTTGAGTATAACCTATCATTGTATCAAGTAATCACACATATCATACTGGAAAGGTAAAATACCCTGTTAACAATAGTAGTAAATTTTTTTTTCATATCCTCTAATATAATTCAATGACTTTGTAAGTCTCATATCCTATAATTTCATTCAATGACTTACAAGTCTCATATCCTGTAATATTCTTCACTGACTTTGCAAAGTTAACACTGAGGTTTTCACCACAATATAATATATCACATATATCAAAACATAAGCTTTACACTTAAGTATTTTCGAGTTGCTTTCATTTATACATTTTTAGACTCATTCCAAAATGACTATACATATTCAAGTACTAAAATACAAAACACATATGACATATTTTCATGCTTGTGTGGAATGCAAGGAGAGAGAGTGATGAGGCTTAGCCAGTGACCTGTGATCCATATCTTCTATACGCTACTCAAAATAAGCTATCACTTTTCTTTACCTGAAAAATGATGCAAATTGATGAGTTGCGGCTAAGTGAGAGTAACCATCAAATGAGCTCTAAAGTACCGAACAACTCATAATAATAAGTCACAAATCCAATACATACCATGTATTCCATTCCATTCATCAGTATCATATAAATATCAATAAAGTTGAAACATATAATCATTACTCCTTATGTATGCAAATGCTTTGCTTATTTCATTTTGTTGTGATTAAGTTAAACAGACATTGCCCCGGGTTTTCATGTGAACATTTTCCATGTGAACATTTGCATTTGCATTTGCTAGCTAGCTTGATCATTTGTTTCATTTGCACATTTGTTAGGCTATAGGCCTCTTCTTTTGCTTTACAATATTGATTAACTAGTCACAATGCCTTTTTAGTCCATATGCATATGCATTTGTATTTAAGCATTCATCAACCATTGTATCTTATCACATATTATATACATATACCACATATATACCTCATATGCCACACATATACCTTGCATATACTTCACATATACCACAAGTATACCATTTATATGTACCACAATGTCACAAATTATCCATCATTGCAATATCAAGGACCAATCATGACAATCATATGAATCACATAACAAGCAATATTCATTTGCACTAAAGAATTCAATCGATAATTAGACTCACCATTCTCCTTTGATTCCGACCCCTAACTTATTGTCTATCTGCTCCTTGGGGATCTCTAATTTGTTGTGAGCCTAATATGAAAATATAATCAATTAACACATGATTAGGAAGACTTAATGTGGCTTGAACAAATTAATATGCATTGTTTATATCAATAGTTAAGATTTTTCATATGAGGCATTGTGACCTTATTTGACTGTTTAGCCTATAACTTTTTCTATACTTGACCAATTAATCGTGTTCTTGTTCCTAATTAATACTAACATATAAATATAGAACATATTAAAATTTTAGACCAATTGGATCATTTTACAAGTTTTGGTGGAATATCTAAGTGTGTTATATTTTCTGCCTTTAGGCAGTTTCAGGGTACCCATTTGGGTTCATCTTAACTTATAATATATAAGTAATATTTTAATGAAACTTTACAGAAACTTATATGGATTAATTTGGAACATGTTTCATGTTTACAACTTTTATCAAATATTCCTCTAATGGCTTCAAATCATAAGAGATATTTCAGTGGTCCAGAATAGAATTGGCTTCCGGAACAGTATGACTTCAAAAGGCCATACCTTAGTCTATACATATCATATTAAGCTGAAATTAGTACCCCATTTTATCTACGACATATATCTATAACTTTCATGTTTTGACAATTTACATAATCTTGCTATAACGAGCTCCAATTAGCCAAAAACATTGCTGGATCTGCCCAGGGCACTAAGCAGGCAATTCAAACTATGGAACAATCATGGTTCCTTTCCCCATAACTCAACATCTACTAGTCCAATGATCCTAAAATTTTTTATACAGATACATAACCCATATATCTACAACTTTTATGTTTTGCAATACTTCAAATAATTCCTTTAACATATTTGAAATTAAACAACATAGTAGCTAACTTGGTTAGGGTTCACACCCTGACCAGTTTCAGTAGAGAGAGGATTTCTCTTCCTATACACCAAAGCATGCACAAACGTTTACATATATATAAATATAAGACATAAAGGAACAACTTTTAGGTTTTAAAATTTTCTAGAAGCAATTTCTATGTGCATCAAAATTGGGTTGCAAATCAGTGCCTATTAATGAACCTAAGCAACTCAAATCAACCCTATAGCAATAAGAATTGATTACTTACCAAGAACGACCTTGCAAGGGATAAATATGATTCAAAAACTAGGTGAAACAAGGATGAATTGAAGTCTGAAATGGAGGAAATTGAAGAAGAAGTCGGGCTGGAGAAGAAGGTAGAAATGGGGAAGAAAGGTGAAGATAAAGCCAACTTGTGTTTTGTCATTTCTCTTTTTCTTTTTTTCTCTTCTCTTTTCTCTTCTCATTTCTCTTTTCTCTTCTCTTATATTTCTCTTTTGTTTCATTTTCATTTTATTTTATATTGTTATTATTATTATTATTATTTACACATATATGTAATTCCACTAATTCACACAATAATACAACTTAATCATTTGACCCAATTTAACTAAATTAACAATGTAAATGTTTACTAATCTTAATCTAATCATTTTTCTTACTTTAATTTAGTCACCTTATTCAATCTATTTCTAATGCTTTGTTATCATCATTTAGGTTATAAGGATACACGTGTGACTCGATATAATTGGCAAATACTAGGACACGTAGCTAGTGCGTGCCATGAACTTGTTCCTACGAAAATACGTATGAAATGCACATGTTCAATTGAATTGTATGCAAGATGCATATGTTTAAATGAAATACATATGGATATGCATGTGGGGAAGGTCAAGGATGTTTCAATTCTCCCCTCCTTTTAAAAATTTCGTCCTCGAAATTTAATACGTGGAAATAGGTGTGGATATTGCCTTTTCATATTTTCTTCTGTTTCCCATGTTGCCTCTTCTTGTAAATGGTTACGCCATAATACCTTAACCAAAGGTATTTCTCAATTTCTTAGTTGTTTAGTCTTGTATCCAATGATTTGCACTGGTTCCTCAACATAACTCATGTCCTCTGCAATCTCAATGGCTTGATCTTTAAGTACATGTGTAGGATCTGACCTGTATCTTCTAAGCATGCTCACATGAAACACATTATGTATATGAGCCATCTCGGGTGGTAAAGCCAACCTATAAGCCAATGGACCAATCTTCTCATGAATTTCATAAGGCCCTATGTATCTTGGGCTCAATTTACCCTTCTTGCCAAATCGGATTATCCCTTTCCGTGGAGATACACGAAGAAACATCTTTTCACCTATCTCATATTCCATCTCCCTTCTATGCTGATCAACATAAATTTTCTGCCTGTCCTGTACTGCCTTTAGCTTGTTCTTGACAATCTTGATCTTATCCACTATGTCTTGCACTATCTCCGGCCCTTCTAATGCACGTGCTCCTTCTTCATCCCAAATGATGGGGCTTCGGCACTTTCTGCCATACAATGCCTCATATGGTGCCATCTGGATACTGCTATGATACTGGTTGTTGTAAGCAAATTCAATCAATGCTATATATTCATCCCAAGCACCTCTGAATTCCATAGAACATGCCCTAAGCATTTCTTCTAATGTCTGTATAGTCCTTTCAGATTGTCCATCAGTCTGTGGGTGGAATGCAGTGCTAAAGTTCAATTTTGTTCCCAATGCATTATGTAAACTCACCCAAAAATGTGAAGTAAACCGTGGATCTCTATCAGACACAATGGATACTGGAATGCCATGCAATCTGACTATCTCATTCACATATAATTTGGCCAAACTTTCAAGTGTACAGCCCCATCTGATAGGTTGAAAATGTGCTGACTTGGTTAATCTATCAATAATTACCCATACTGCATCATTTTTTCGTGGAGTTCTTGGCAATTCATAGACAAAATCCATCGTTATTCTTTCCCATTTCCATTCTGATATTGGCAATGGTTGAAGTTTTCCAATTGGTGCCTGATGTTCAATTTTAATCTGCTGACATGTCAAGCATTTGGAAACATATTCTGCTATGTCTTTCTTCATTCTTGGCCACCAGTAATGAGGCTTTAAACTGTGATACATCTTTGTCATCCCTGGGTGCATTGCATAGGGTGCATTGTGTGCCTCTTCCATTATTTCCTGACGCAAGTTCTCAGTGTCTGGAACACATATGCGTGACTTTAACATCAGTACATCATCCTGCAATTGAAAATCTTTACTGTTTCCCTGCCTTACCACATCCATTTTCTCACATAATTCAGGATATTTGCTTTGTGCTTCTTTGATCCTCTCCTTTAATATATGTCTGACTTGAAGAGTAGCAATCAGTGATCCTTCATCATGTATATTTAATTCAATATTCATAGATCGTAATTGAATCAAATATGGAAAAGAGGATGTTTGTAAATGAGCTACACTGCTACTGGCCTTCCTACTCAATCCATCTGCTACCACATTGGCTTTCCCTAGATGGTACTCAATTGTACAGTCCTAATCTTTCAATAGCTCTAACCATCGTCTTTGCCTCATGTTTAACTCTTTTTGTGTTAGCAAATAACCCAAACTTTTATGGTCTGTGAAGATTTGGAATGTCTCACCATACAGATAATACCTCCAAATCTTCAATGCAAATACAACTGCAGTCAATTCTAAATCATGCATTGGATATCAGATCTCATGTGGTCTCAGTTGCCTAGATGCATAAGCTATCACCTTACCATGTTGCATTAATACACATCCCAAGCCTTGGTGAGAAGCATCACTATATACTGTAAACCCACCTGTACCTATAGGGATAGTTAACACTGGTGCTGTTCCTGGTACTAGTTCAATAGTGAATTCTATCTCTCTATCTGGTGGTAAACCAGGTAGATCATCTGGGAATACATCAGCAAATTCCCTTACCACTGGTATATTTTCAAGCAAGCTATCAGTGGTCCTAGTATCAGTCACATATGCCAAATATGTTTCACATCCCCCTTTGATCATTCGAAATGCCTTTACAGCTGAAACTAGACATGTAGGCACAAGTTTTCTTTCACATAGAAATACTACCCTTGGTTGATTTGGTGATTCCAAAATTACTTCTTTAGTAAAACAATTCACTATTGCATGATGTCTAGTTAACTAGTCCATTCCCAGTATCACATCAAATTCATATATTGGCAATAAAATCAGATCAGCTATTAACTCAGCTCTGTCAATGCATATCATGCAATCACGACAGACATTATTCACAACTACCATTGTTCCCAATGGTGTACTCACATTTATGTCAATCCCTGAAGCTTATGCGTTTGATGCAATTTGGATGCCATATGCAATGATATAAATGAGTGAGTGGAGCCTGGGTCAATCAATGCATATGCTAATATTTCAGAAATATAAATATTACCAGTGACTACTTCGGGAGCATCCACTGCCTCTTGTCTAGTCATAGCAAACACCCTGGCCTGAGTAGGGGGTCTAGAACTCTGACCTTTAGATCTAGTCACTCCTCTGCCCATTGTACCAGTCCTGCCCCTACCTCTTCCTCTGCCCTGTGTCCCACTAGTAGGGTAGACCCTCGGTGCCTCAACTGTAGTCTCAGATACTCCTCTATCTCTGCTGGTCTCTGCTAGTTTGGCTCTATTTGGACAGTCTCTATACATGTACTCAATCGATCCACAGAAATAACATGCTCCGGTGAGCCTTCTACATTCGCCCGTATTCTGTCTTCCACAATGACTACATGTGGGCCTCTGTTCGACATATTGGCTCTGCCCTCTACCTGGGTAAGAGAAAGTCATACCTCAACCTCTAGAACTGGAGTACCCACTTCTGTTGCCGGACTATGCAGGCATATATCTGCCTTTTTTCCCGACCTTCTGCTAGACGCACCTAATAACTCACGTGCTGGCCTTTTTATTTGTTGTTCCCCAGCTTCTTTCGTTAACCGTTCAGCTCTGATTGCAGCAGCTCTAAGTCTGGCATAACTATCAAGATCAGTAGTTGTGATTCTGTTTCTGATCTCATATTTGAGGCCCTCTTCAAACTTCCTGCATTTGTCTCTTTCAGTAGAGACCATGAAGGTGGCATAGTGGGAAAGTCTGTTGAACTGCACCTCATATTCAGCAATAAACATGTTCCCCTATTTCAGGTTCAGGAATTCCTTCCTCTTCTCATCTTTATATGCTTTAGGCATGTAATTGTTCTGAAATTCCCGAAGGAAGTCATTCCATGTCAGAATTGGTGGTTTTGCATCACTATCGGGGATTGTCTCCCACCATTCATAGGCATTTCCTTGCAGCAACGATACTGCATAATCGAATTTCTCCTCTGGAGAGCATCTCATCATATTTAGTACCCTTTGTGTCCTTTTCAACCATGTCTCAGCTTCTGCTGGGTCTGTTGTGCCATTGAAATCAATTGCACCATGTTTCCTCAGCTTGTCATAACGTCTTTCCTTGTACATTTCAGGACCATGCACTTCCTGATCTGGGTGTTCATAGGGTGCCTCTGCATGAGATGACTGTGATGCATATGCTGGAGCTCTAGCTCCTAGCGCTGGTTGATCTCTATGTAAATGAGGTGATGCCTCATAAGAATGCATTTCGGCCGGCCTCTCCCTCCTTGGTGAATTATGTCTTATGATGTCTCTAAAATCAATGAAATTATGTCATTACATAATGTTCAACACATAGGATGCATATGTTATCATGCTGTTATGCATATGCATGTTCCCATGGAACCTATCCCTGCTCTGATACCAAAAATGTAACGTCACACCTTATGCATTTGAGTATAACCTATCCCTGTATCAAGTAATCACACATAGCATACTAGAAAGGTAAAATACCCTGTTAACAATAGTAGTAAATTTTTTTTTCATATCCTCTAATATAATTCAATGACTTTGCAAGTCTCATATCCTATAATTTCATTCAATGACTTACAAGTCTCATATCCTGTAATATTATTCACTGACTTTAAAAAGTTAATACTGAGGTTTTCACCACAATATAATATATCACATATATCAAAACATAAGCTTTACACATAAGTATTTTCGAGTTGCTTTCATTTATACATTTTTAGACTCATTCCAAAATGACTATACATATTCAAGCACGAAAATACAAAACATATATGACATATTTTCATGCTTGTGTGGAATGCAAGGAGAGAGAGTGATGAGGCTCGGCCAGTGACCTGTGATCGATATCTTTTATACGGTACTCAAAATGAGCTATCACTTTTCTTTACCTGAAAAATGATGCAAATTGATGAGTTGCAGCTCAGTGAGAGTAACCATCAAATGAGCTCTAAAGTACTGAACAACTCATAATAATAAGTCACAAATCCAATACATACCATGTATTCCATTCCATTCATCAGTAGCATATAAATATCAATAAAGTTGAAACATATAATCATTGCTCCTTATGTATGCAAATGCTTTGCTTATTTCGTTTTGTTGTGACCAAGTTAAACAGACATTGCCCCGGGTTTCCATGGGAACATTTGCATTTGCATTTGCTAGTTAGCTTGATCATTTGTTTCATTTGCACATTTGTTGGGGCATAGGCCTCTTCTTTTGCTTTACAATATCGATTAACTAGTCACAACGTCTTTTTAGTCCATATGCATATGCACTTGTATTTAAGCATTCATCAACCATTGTATCTTATCACATATAATATACATATACCACATATATACCTCATATGCCACACATATACCTTGCATATACTTCAAATATACCACAAGTATACCATTTATATGTACCACAATGTCACAAATTATCCATCATTACATTATCAAGGACCAATCATGACAATCATATGAATCACATAGCAAGCAATATTCATTTGCACTAAAGAATTCAATCGATAAATAAACTCACTGTTCTCCTTTGATTCTGACCCCTAACTTATTGTCTATCTGCTCCTTGGGGGTCTCTAATATGTTGTGTGCCTAATATGAAAATATAATCAATTAACACATGATTAGGGAGACTTAATGTGGCTTGAACAAATTAATATGCATTGTTCATATCAATAGTTAAGATTTTTCATATGAGGCAGTGTGACCTTATGGGACTATTTAGCCTATAACTTTTTCTATACTTGACCAATTAATCTGATTCTAATTCCTAATTAAAACTTACATATAACTATAGAAGATATTAAACCTTCAGAGCAATTGGATCATTGTACAACTATCTAAGTGTGTTCTGTTTTCTGCCTTTAGGCAGTTTCAGGGTACCCATTTTGGTTCCTTATAACTTATAATCTATAGGTCATATTTCAATGAAACTTTACAGACACTTATATGGGTTAAATTGGAACATTTTTCATGTTTACAATGCTTATCAAATATGCCTCTAATGTCTTCAAATCATAAGCAAAATGTCACTGGTCTAGAATAGAATTGGCTTCCGGAACAGTATGACTTCAAAAGGCCATAACTTAGTCTATACATAACATATTAAGTTGAACTTAGTACCCAATTTTAGCTAAGACATATACCTATAACTTGCATGTTTTGGAAATGTACCGAATCTAGCTATAACAAGCTTATATTGGCCAAACAAATTGTTGGATCTGCCCAAGGCACTAAGCAGGCAATTCAAACTATGGAACAGTCATGGTTCCTTTCCCCATAACTCAACATCTACAAGTCCAATGATCCTGAAATTTGTTATACAGATACATAACCCATATATCACCAACATTTATGTTTTGAGATAATTCAAATAATGCCTTTAACATATTAGAAATCAAAGAATACAGTAGCTAACTTGGTTAGTGTTCACACCCTGACCAGTTTCAGTAGAGAGAGGATTTCTCTTCCTATACACCAAATCATGCACAACTGTTTACATATATATAAATATAAGACATAAAGGAACAACTTTTGTGTTTTAATTTCCAGAATCAATTTCTATGTGCATCAAAATTGGGTTGCAAATTAGTGCCTATTAATGAACTTAAGCAACTCAAATCAACCCTATAGCAATAAGAATTGATTACTTACCAAGAACGACCTTGCAAGAGATCAATATGCTTCAAAAACTAGGTGAAACAAGGATGAATTGAAGTCTGAAATGGAGGAAATTGAAGAAGAAGTCGGGCTGGAGAATAAGGCAGAAATGGGAAAGAAAGGTGAAGATAAAGCCAATTTGTTTTTTGTCATTTCTCTTTTTCTCTTCTTCTCTTCTCTTTTCTCTTCTCATTTCTCATTTCTCTTCTCTTCTATTTCTCTTTTGTTTCATTTTCATTTTATTTTATATTGTTATTATTATTATTTACATATATATGTAATTCCACTAATTCACACAATAATACAACTTAATCATTTGATCCGATTTAACTAAATTAACAATGTAAATGTTTACTAATCTTAATCTAATCATTTTTCTTACTTTAATTTAGTCACCTTATTCAATATATTTCTAATGCGTTGTTATCATCATTTAGGTTATAAGGATACACGTGTGACTCGATACAATTGGCAAATACTAGGACACGTAGCTAGTGCGTGCCATAAACTTGTTCCTACGAAAATACGTATGAAATGCACGTGTTCAATTGAATTATATGCAAGATGCATATGTTCAAATGAAATGCATATGGATATGCATGTGGGGAAGGTCAGGGATGTTACATAAGTTTTTTCTTAGTCTACAAATAAAACAAAGCAATGAAGGCATATTCATCAACCAATCCAAGTATGCCAAAGATTTAATCAAGAAATTTGGAATGGAAGGATGCAAAAATGCCAAGACTCCAATGAGCACATCAACAAAATTGGACAAAGATGAAAAGGGTAAGAGCATTAATGAAAAACTCTATAGAGGTATGATCGGATCACTCTTATATCTTACTACCTCTAGGCTCGATATAATGTACAGTGTATGCTTATGTGCTAGATTTCAATCATGTCTTAAAAAATCACATTTGAATGTTGTGAAAAGAATCTTAAAATATTTACATGGCACATTGCATCTAGACTTATGGTATCCTAGAAATTCATCCTTTCATATCATAGAATATTCATATGCAGACTATGCTGACAGTCTCTTGGATAGAAAGAGTACTTCAGGCACTTGTCACTTTATTGTGTTGGGTTTTGAAGAATGAATCATATTCATAAACGCAGCGAAAATAAAATTTTTCAAAACCAAAAACAAAATATCATACTTGTACCATTAAAATTAATTTATATAAATGTAAATGTTAAAAATTATACCTTGTAATTTTTATTTGTTCTTCAAATAATAATCCACACTACGATGTCTCTAATGATAATCCACGCGAAGAATGAAGAAGAAACTATCAAGAGAAATGGTTTGAACAAATTCAAAGTGCTAGCTTTAAAAGTGTTCTTGAGAGAATTTTTGTTGTCTTAAAAATATTTTTTTTTACAAAAAAATATTTTTATGTCTATTTTCTGTCATTTGATGTCTTTTCTATTTGAATCAAATTCAAAAATAAGATTAAAAATAAAAAATGGAGAAAATGGAAACTAATGAATAGTAATTGACCATAATTGGCCTAATTAAGGCCAAAAACAGCCGTTGGCCAACGGATGGAAAGCTGTAGGCGCGCTAGGCCTACTGCGGGCTGCTACTGGGCAGGCCAGCATCCTGCCTAGCCCGTGCGGGTCCGTGCGGGCTCCTGACACTCCCAAACGATTTTTCCGTGACACTCCCGAACGATTTTTCCGTGCGATCTCATCGTGATCCATCCTAAAATAAATCTTTCATATTTTAGATCCTATCCAAGACCATTTTACTCATTCTCCATATCTTCAATGCGTGTGACCCATTAGGTTCCCGTTTATGTTGGCCACTTAAATTAACAATTAATTTAAGCAGGTCATGAGCGGTATCTAGCAACACATCATGACCCCCAATTGACCGGAAAGTCAGTGGTTTGACTACGAACCTTTCCATAAACAATTTCTGTGCAATTATTCCTTTCACCATTCTATACCCCACTTGGTTCAGAGTATGAACATGTGTCAACTCCCACTAGACTGACTACGTCACGTCTAATCTAAGTAATGTTAGTTCTTGTCCTTGAGGCTCATTACTCTATTAGATATGCCATTGAAGACTATCTTTATGACATTTCCACTTCGGCCAGAGATTCCTGAGTAATGACCACAACAAGAGGCCATGGGTATACACTCCTTCTATCAAGAGTGGTGAATCCTTTGTTGGTTACCCAATTACCTTCGAATACCTCAAGCTGTATCCAATCACCACCCTATGAGCTACCTCTCTGAGGCAATAAGGAATAGTGTTAAAATACAGAATCAATATTCAAGATATCATTGAGTACCTCAAGTCTAAGGATACTTGCACCATTGCTATGATGAGACTATCATTGACATTTGAATAGATTATCCATATGATTGTCTCATAGTTGGTCATCCAATGTACTTAGCTACACTTAGCAAGTATCCATATGTTAACTCTAAACATCTCATGTTTATAGATTATGAGATCTACTACTCTATCCAATCAAGGAGTATAACATGTGCTAGTCTATCTGGATTAATAATGTCCTATCTCATTAATCCTATGACTAGGGATAATTTTGATACTAACATAATTACACATGATAAGAATCTCAATATCATGATCTCATTATGATTTTCTTCATGCTATGTTATGTATCAATGACTTAATTAATTGATTTAAGATCACTTATCAATTCATATATCAAATGAACATCAAATTAATGAAAAATCCTTTTATTAATCAAATAAATTTGTACAATAAGTGCTTAAGGTGATTGCCTTTAAAACACTCCTCTAACAAGCTCCCACTTGCACTAAAGCCAATCACCTTTGTATTTAATTCCATAGGCGAGTACATGTGAATCATATTTCTTTTGGGGAAGTGGCTTAGTTAAAGGATCAACAATATTCTGATTAGTGGGAACTCTTTCTATCTTTACATCATTCCTACCAATGATTTCTCTAATCAAATGGTATCTTCTGAGTACATGTTTGGATCTCTGATGAGACCGTGGCTCCTTTGCTTGCACAATGGCTCCATTATTATCACAATACAATTGTATTGGATCAATAATGCTGGGAACCACTCCAAGTTCTGTGATGAATTTCTTTATCCAAACTGCTTCCTTTGCTGCTTCAAAAGTTGCAATGTACTCTGCTTCGATTGTGGAATCAACAGTTGTTTCCTGTTTGGAACTCTTCCAACTAACTGCTCCACCATTTAGTGTGAATATATAACCTGACTGAGATTCTGAGTCATCGTTATCAGATTGGAAGCTGGCATAGGTATACTCGCCCACAGTAAGTTCTCCATCTCCATATACCAAGAATACATCCTTAGTTCTTCTTAAGTACTTAAGGATATTCTTGACAACCACCCAATGACCCTCATCAGGGTTCGATTGGTATCTACTCATGACACTGCATATCTAACCTTGTACTCCTCTATACATTGCAGCTCTTCAAAAACCCTTTCTGTCTTTTCCAACCAAAATTCTGCTGCTGCTGGGTCATCCTCTTTCTTATCCATAAAATCCGTAGCCCCGTATTTTCTTAATTTATCAATCTGGGGTTTCGGTTGAGGTGGGAGAGCTGGTGGTGGCACAACTTGTGCTATCTGCTGAAACAAGATAGCCATTTGTTGCATAAGGGGTACCTGACCCGGGTTAACCTGTTCATCAGCATGTTGTGGAGCTATAACACTAGGCTCCGAGGCTCTAATTGATGCTGATTGTCTATGAGCAGCCGAGTCAGCAATACTATCACCCTCATATTCTTCATGACTTTGTCTTGATTCCGAATCCATTAAAACCTATATTGTTAGAAGAAGGGTCCCTTATTAGAATATAACAGCTTACAAAACAATGCAAATGCTAAAAACATGCATTTATCTTCCCATACCCACTAAGTAAGAACCGTCTAAACCTATAGCTCTGATACCAAAATTTGTAACACCCTTTTACCCCACTTCCGTTCAGCAGGGCAAGTGAGTATTACCCGTCTAACTGTTTTGTAAATTTAATTAAATGAAGTAACATTTTTTTATGAAAATATTGCAAATACCGAAATAAAAATTTTTACAAGCATAGAAATTTAAAGTTTTTTTTATTTATAAAATACATTAATTTACATCCAAACTATGTTCTATTACATTGCAATTTGTATCTTTAATACACATTATATGAAATAAAACTATAAGTTAATTTACAAAAGTATTAACAAAATATACCAAAAAAGAAAACCCAAAGATTTTTGTTGCTTCCCTCCGGATACTCTTCTTCTTCTGACAGTCTATTTTCTATGGCTACCCCTTTAAACTTGCGCAAGAGGAAACCACCCGCGCTAAGCTACTAGCTTAGTGGTACTTCAATGATAAAAAATTTACATATATATATATATATATATATATGCATATTAATTAGTCATTTAATAAATAAAGCATACAATAAAGAATTATAGAAATTTAATAAATTCCAGCAAATATTCAACATTTAACATTTTTAATTCATGTAACATTCATCAAAATCACATACTTTAATATTAGTATTATTATTATATTCTTGTTGCCCATAACACCTATAACCGAACTATCTAATAGGAATAACGGAGTTGCCATTTCTGGCTTTCATAATGTAGCGCCGAGCGCTTTTATAATAATTCCATTACCGGTTTAATAAATTTGCGCTGAGCGCATTTATAAATTGTCATTACCGGCTTTCATATTTGGCACCGAGTGCCTTAAATCCCCTTATTGGCATGCCAAACTATTCCCTATACTAGTTCTAGACTAGGTATTTTTGGGATTAACTATTTTTATATTAATTCACTATATTTAAAAAATGTCAACATTATTTAACTATCATAATTATGCTTATTTATTTTTGTTCTTTATTTCCATTATTATTGCAATAAAAACTCATACATAAATAATTTGTTAAACATTTATAATTACCATCAAAGTAAATATTTGCATGGAATATTACATATAATTATAACAACACATGCAAAAAGCCCAATTTTGTATGTTTTTACCTATGGCAGATTTCGGACCTATTTTTGGACTTCATTGTTAGCCCATATATAATTCGAATTTGGAGTTTTGGCCTTCTAACAATTTTTAGATTATTGTTTTATCTTTCAGATGCATCAATAATCACGTAAATCACAGTTTGCTATCAAAAGTTATGATCATTTCACTACTGCATCATCACAGAATTTTCTGCCCAGAATTTTCTGGACAGATTCTAGGTTTAAACTTCGTGCATTTATCTGGGAAAATCTAGACATAATTAAATATTATAGTCTAAATACAAATTAAATCCCTGTATCTTATCTTTCATTTACAATAAAGAACATATAAAAAGGAGTTCCATAACTCAAGTTATCATCAAAATAGACAGAGCTGTTCCTGGAATTCTGTACTCGAGCCATCAATTGGCATCAATCCATATTTCAACTAGATTCATCATTTGCATTCATTTTAATTCTAAAATTTATAGAATTATAAATATATTCATATGTCTCAATTATTTCATACCATTTGGTCCAATTTCCATATATAATATTAAAAGTTATAACAAAACACATAACATCTCAAAAATACAAACATAACAAACCTTAACATATAATTCCATACATATTAACAACATGCAAAATTTTTATCAATGAAGCACATACCTAATCAGCCTTGGTTCTTTCCTTAAACCTTCTATTCCTTCCCTTATTAGCTAGCATTCTCCTTGCCTTTGTCACCATCTTAAGGGCCTCTCACTTGTTCACTTATTTTTCCTACACAACCATACCATAACTCAATTCCAATATCCAATTTCAATGCTTTTCATGTCTACATAATATTCTAATGCTCCTAATATGTTTTACACCTTAATTGAGCTAAAATGTACTAAGGTTAAACTTCCTTCTTCATATGTCATGGCTGCCTAAAAACCATATCCTAGTTCTCAATTTATTTTCTTCAATTCAACACTCAATTCACCCTTAATTTATCACCAATTGTGGTGTTTCTATGTTAATTTCAATTTCTCCCAAATTTATTTAACTATGGCAGCCCCTCATTCATCCTTAAAAATTATATTTTCTTCAGTTTTTAAGCCATAAAATAATTACCTAACATCAAATATCATTAATTCAAAGTTTAATTACACTTTCATCAACTAATCACTAACTTAAATTTCTACTTCCAATCTTGCAACATAAACTCAATCTACCAAACCTAATCATATCTATCATTATTATAGGTCTCAAATAGAAGAAAAAAGGTTGAATTTAAGAAGAATAAACTCACCTTAAGTGTTCTTCAAAGTGGGCTGAAATTCCCCTTAATTTTTCTCTCTTTCCTTTTTTTTTTTTTTTTCTTCCTTCCTTCTTACTCCTTTGGTACCTTTGATGGTAAGAACTCTTAAATTCTAAAACTAATTTATTTCCTCACTTTTTCAAGCTTAATTTGAAGAAAAATGGAGATTTTTGGGAGAGCTATGGTGGACGGCAAAGAGAAGAGAGAAGATGAGGGAAATATGTTTTTAATTGGTGGAGAAAATGAGGTATTTATTTTTTATTTTTAGGTGAGTATTTGGTGGTTCCATGACTACATTAAGCTCTTCATCCATTGGTCCAAAATACAAATTAATTTTAATGAAATTTTAAAATTTAAGAAATTTCTTATTTGCCACATCTTCCTCCATATTTACACTTTTTTTCCAAACAATTGTCATAATACCGATTTTGTCCATAGAAACTTTTATTTTTTTTTCTAATTCTACCCCAAATCTTTTTAATTCCCAAGTAATAATACCCTTAATTATTTTTCTCTTATTATTAGTCTTTTTTTTATGGGTTTAAATTTATACTCGGGTTGAACCAGTGGACCCCACTACGGTCACGCGCAATCGGGGCCTAAATCACTGAATGTTACAGAATAAATAGAAGATAATAGATAAAGACAACGATGACCTAGTCCAGTAAAGCAACCTGTTGCACATATCGTGGGTTACACAACTTTTTATATTATCTTGTAAATTTTATTTTGTAGTATTTGTAAAATAAACAGTATGTTTTGTAAAGAACATATTACTATATATAAATGTAGTTTAACTTTTATGTTACATTTCTTTTATAATGCAAAGTAAATAAATAGTAAATGAAAAAAAAATATAGGAATGAATTTCATGTATACAAATTTTAAAAATGATATTTTAACCGATGAAGTCAGCATAGCACACCCTCATCCAGGCATGAGCTGCGGGAGTGAGGGGGTGTTACAGATAGCACACTTTAGAGATGGTATGTCAGGCTTGAACCCTAATTAGAGTCCTAGTTTTTTCATGTACTACTTTTATTTTTAAGGGTGTAGGACTTTAATTTATGTTTTTAAACTTTGTAATCTTTCTCCTTCTTTTAATATAATTACCTTATTATCATTTTATTTTTTATGGTTTGTGGATGACAAAAAGGGGAGAACCTAGCACTATATGCAAATGTGTAGGTAAAATGCAAATGTGTTGTATAACATATACCTTGCATATACCTAACTAGTTAAGCAAACAACTTTGATATACTTTGGATATACCTTGCACATACCTAACTAGTTAGCAAACAACTTTGATATACTTTGGATATACCTTGCATATACCTAACTAGTTAGCAAACAACTTTGATATACTTTGGATATAACTTGCATATACCTAACAAATTAGCAAAGATCCATGCTATACGTCTTTCAACTCTTGCACTCTATTATTTTTGTCTTAAGCACCTTTTGAGGGGGAGACTTCTCAAAAGCACATATTGCTAGATTATTTGTTACCATCAAAAAGGGGGAGATTGTTGAACCTTGAAGGGTATTTCCGTCATTTTGATGTTAACAAATATAATAGCAATAATAACAATGCTTGTGTTCTAAGTTTGTTGAACAGGATATTTCTTAAATAAAATATGTTGCAAGAATGAAAGACAACTTTTGATTAGATGTAGATAATTGGGATGTGTTTTTGTTAAGTATGGATTTTTGTAATGAGGGATTTTAATGCCCATGATAGATTGATATGACTATGGTTGTGATTCAAATACAAAAAGGAAGTTTTATGTTTTTATATATATTAGATTGATCCAAAACTAATACTATTAATATAGACACAAATTAGAAAAGTTTTAATTCAGACAGGTAGACTCAGATCTAGTCATGTGGCATCTGCCTGTACAATGAGGTTTGTCACGGTTGTGCAGGTGGGTGCTACACACCTAATCTCAACAACTCTCAAAGTTGTACTACCAACCTAATCAATCTAGTCATCGATTCTTGTATTGTGGATTTGAAGCTAACTCCTGCTAAAATAGACTTATGTTAAACACCACATCTCTGTCCGATGTACCTTGACAAAACATCTAAAACTCATTGTCCATTTTCTCTCCTATTAGCAATTCCTCTACCCTAGTCAGCATCATTCCCTAGTCCCTGGGAATTCTATGACTAATATCTCATTTGGTAACTATAGATGTAGCACCCTCTGCACAGATATGGTAAAACTCGATGTACAGACAGATTCCACACGACTAGAACTAAATTTATCTGTCTGAATTAAAACTTTTCAATATATTTTCATATTAACAGTTTTACTTCTAAATCATTATCATATATATATAAACATAAACTTTCCTCATGTAACTGGATCACATTCATAGTCATATCAAAGCAAATATGGGAATTTAAATCTCTTATTACAAAAATCCATACTACTTATACTAAAAAAACCCATTACATGCCTTTAAAACATGAATTAACAACCTCTATCCCATTATATACGAAAAATAAACTAACTACTACAAGTAACATGCATGGACAAAGGACAGACCCAACTTGGGTCAACTTCGATTGGCTTTGTCTTCTCTTCTCATCAACCATAGTCTATGGCTCCAAATCTGCGTGCAGAAAAAACCCATACACTAAGCTATTGAAAGATGAGTGGAACATATAAACATTTAAATTCTAGCATGCATTCACTTATCAATATAACATCTCATATTTAATAACATACTGTATGCTTATCCATATTATCAAACATGCAATTATTCATAAGATAGCTTAATAATACTAATTTGCATAATATTTAATGCTCATAACATACACCACATATATGATATCATCATCAGAATAACATTGCATGTCGTTTATCATATCTACTTATCATTATGTATTCAAATTTAATCATTTCTATAACTATATTCAACTTTCTATATTATCAGTTTCTGGTTTTATAGCCCAATAATCTAAACGTGGACTACCCATATGCAGGTTATGAAATAGGAGCACTTTAACATGAGCTTAAGCTACCGTGCTCACTATTGTATTTATCTATATTGCTATCGTTGAGCTTCTCAAATTAGGAGCTCTCTGACATGAGCTTAAGCCACATTGATGAGCAAAGATTGCATGCATATGGGTACAAGGGTGCTCTAACACGAACTTAAGCCACGTTGTCCCTAATTCAGATATGGTACCACTAAGCTTCTCCAATCAGGAGCGCTCTGACACGAGCTTAAGCCACCCTAATGAGCAAATATAATAACTGCATGCATAATTATTTGTACGGTACCGTAACACCCTAAATGGCTTGCCATTTATCGTAACTAGTCCCTAGATAGAGAATGGGCATTCTTATTCATATTCAGGTTATTAGTATCAATTACATCATATTCCATAATTTCACAAGATCAGCACATAACATGTTTTGATATAGAGCACCATGTGCAAAATCAAGTTCCTTAGTCAAGTTATCATATTGTATACAATCTCACTTAATCATATCAAAGGTGTATGCATGTCATACCCAAGTAATCTCATCATATGAATCCATTTATTCTTTTCTAGAAACAAGGCATTCATGGGCATAAATGGTATATTTCTTATCACGATTTGTCTACCCGTGACTGGCTCTTGAACCTTCACAGGCTTGAACCTTTACTCACGGGTGTGAAATTCATACTTTCACAAGACTAAAGCTTGGCTTCACGAGCATGAATTCCTTTCATAGGCGTGAAGCTTGGCTTCACGGGCGTAATTCATTACACAGAAACAATATTTCAACACTGATTTCACTCAATTTCACACATCACATGCATATGATATAAAGCTAACCAATGTTAGCCACACCTATCAACACTTTACACATTCAAACAACCAAATTTAACTATAAACATGCTTTTAATTCTACTTCATCAATAGTATTAAGCTTAACACCTTACATATCAATACAATGACATTCATTTATGCTCAATTGTCATTTATTGAATTTCATTTTCTATCCCAGCATCTAACAAGTAAATTATCATGATATCAGTAATACCAAAACATTTATTTCATATCAATAATCATTTCAAAATCATCATTCATACCACAAGCACAATATTTTCGAATAAAAATGATTATATGTACAAACCTTAATAATGGAGCCCTAACACTTGACTCTCTCGCATCTACTACCTCTAGTGGATTTCTCCACCTTTTATTTCAGCCCCTAATATGAAATCATAGACTAATTTATCATTATTTTTGCAATGGATCGCATCTCATGCCCTAAATTAGCAAAACCATAACTTTTTCATTGGTTTAAATCTCATAAACCTTATGTCCCATTAAAACGAATTAAACTATATTAAAGGACAATGGAGAACATGATTTCTTATCTCTGTTTTATGAACACAGAACAATTTCTGGGGTTCAAAATGTGTTCGTTATTTATTATTGAATTTCAAATCTACAATGAAAAAACTTCATTTTTAATCTATTTTTATTGTGTTTATGGTGAAGATTTCATGTTTAATCATCTAGAATTGAAAGGGAACTAGGGGAATTTGTTTATGGAGTTTCAGGGTTGGTGGCTAGGGTTTCTAATTAGATTTTACATGAGTTTTTGCCAAAAATACAACGTTGCCATATTTAAACTTGCAGGTCTTCATGGTCATGAACATTTGCATCACAGTCGTGAAGATCCAGCATGTGGATTTCTTTGCATGCAAGTTTGAGGTCATTAGATTGCTAAGTTGACAAGAAGGGAAGACCAAGCTAGTCAGAGCAGCCAGAGTTGTATTGGGTCTATTTTATTATTTTATTCATTTCATTCATTTATTTCTAATGTCATATGATAAAGACAGATAATTGGAATATGTTTAAATAAGGATGTGTAATTGCATTGATTCATTTTTAAACAAGGAAGGATTTTGTAGTCAAGGCTAATGTTGCCCAAACCAATTTATGATTATTATTCAGTTTCATATGAGAATTTATGCAGTAAGTAAGATTTTATTTTTTTAAAAAGTGCATGTTAATCAGATATAATATTTGATTAAGAAATTTTTTAATTTAAAACAGTTTAGATAAATTCGGTCATGTGGCATCTGTCTATACAGTGAGGTTTATCTTGTCTATATAGAGGGGTGTTATAGTTTATGTTAAAAAGAGGTGGTTTTTGTCTTTTTCTCACTAACTAGTCATATGTCATGTACATGACCCATTAGTATAACCATCTCACTTAATAATTTTGCATTTGTACGCCAAATTGACTTGGAAATCAAGCTAATTAAAGGCTACATTTATAGGCAAATGAGCTAGAAAAATTGGCATGTTATATGATTACCTAAAATATATTTTTCACTTAATATGCAAACATGTTACTAATGCTAAATGCATTATGTCAAGGGTATCGGTATCACAATTCTTCATCGCTTAGGAAATTTCATCCTTAAAATTTATGTACTTGAAGATGGAAATAAATATGGGTATTGCTTAAGTATTGATGCTACTCAAAGTGTACTCGCAAGTGCACGAGCGAACTTTAATACTGGCAAACTCACTCCCGAGGTCGATCTATCAAATTCTTAATTAATTTTAGACTACCAATGAACAAGAAAATTAAATCCTAAATTCTCTAAGTAAGTTTGATGAATTGATTAAATTAACAAAAATAAAACTAAATGAGCAAGCTATCAAATGAATCTAATGAATCAAGCTTTTTTGTGATTGAATAAGTATCTAGCTCGCCTATGCAATTTACAATCCTTTCCCTTATTCAATTAAGTCCCATTAAGTAAGTTTTTAATGGATTTTGTCTTAATTCACCAATTACCCAAACTAATGGTGTAACTAATCTCATTCCAATTTTTAGGTTAAATATAAGATGGTGTTTCTAATAATGTAACCTTATATGTTCATTACAAATTAAACAAAAGATGGCCAATCAATCATTCAATATAAATCTAAATAAGCACAATTGAAATTTGGAAAGAAATCATATTTCATAAATAATAAAGGGAAGTTCATACAAATTGGATTAGCTCACTAAACACTCAATGAAAATTAGCCTAACATTGATACTGCAATGTTTATGTTAATATCAAAAGCTATACTAAATATGGTATAACAAAAATAAAAATAAAAGAACTAAATTGCTCCCCTGAAAATTTATAAAAAATTTAACTCAAGATCAGTTGGTCCCCAAACCTTCAAGCTAAACTTCAAAACAATCTTCAAGTGTCAAAATAGCTTCCTTCAATGATGATAGGTTTGTTAGATCAGGATGAGAAAGATGGCTTATAAGTTCTCTTCAACCACTCCCTTTTAAAGACTTACAGAACGACCTTTCCTACATGCCTTCGTAAAACTTCCTAAAAAAACTCCCTTAATTCTAAACAAAAACTATATTTATACTACTAAGAGTTCTAATTGAAGTTGGAGTATAAAAACACAAATTTTCCTTACTGAATACATCAATAAAATCTCTAAAAATAAACTCCAAATGTATTCCTCCACAATGTGGGTTCGATTGTAGAAGGCAGACTTTTATCATAAAAAAGACTTTGTAGGATCGCTGACTGTCACGCATGTGACAAGGTGTCATGCATGCTACAACTTAGAAAGGTACAATTACTTCATGCTCACAACACCACAACACACTGATGATAGAAACTTAGAGCTTGGCCTCAAAGTGCCCATGCTAAATCCTTGCACTCGCGATAGAAACTTAGGCTGTAAATACTTCATGCTCATGTCGATGCTTCACATGTGTGACAAAAAGAATACAAATAAGCATATAACCACCCTCACGAGTGTGACATAGTGTCACATATGTGATGCCTTGAATTTCCCTCTCCCTTACGAACGTGACACCTTGTCACTCATATGAGGGCCTTCATTTCTTTACAATTCCTCCAAACACAAAATACACATATCTAAGTACCAAAAACATGCCAAAAACCTATAGTTAAACATGAAAAATATGAATACAAACTATACTAAATATAGAGAAATCAAGTATGTCCTCTTCTCTTTCCCAAGTTGCTTCTTCCTTTGAATGATTACGCCACATCAATTTCACTAGTGGAATAATCTTATCCCTCAACACTTTCTCTTTCTTAGATAGAATTTTTACTGGTTCTTTTCCATAGGCTAAATCTTGTCTTAACTCTACTGATTATTTCTCCAAAATATGGGATTGGTCACTTCGATATCTCCTTAACATAAAGACATGAAACACATTATGGATTTGAGATAGTTCTAGTGGTAACTCCAACCTATAAGTTACAAGTCCAATTCTTTTGATGATTTTATATAGACCAATGATATGTAGACTAAGCTTTCCATACTTCCCAAAGCGTACTACTCCCTTTCATGGAGAAATCTTCAAGAATACTTTTTCCCCCACTTTATACTTAATGTCTTTTCTCTTTAGATCTACATAGATTTTTTGCCTATCTTGTGCTGTTTTCAATCTAGATCTAATGAGTTTGATTTTATTTGTAGTCATTTGAACAATTTTTGGCCCTACTAATTTTCTTTCACCTACCTCATCTCAGCATATAGGTGTTCTACATTTCATTCCATACAATGTTTCATATGACACCATGCCAAGACTTGCATGAAAACTATTGTTATAAGCAAATTCCATTAGTGATAAATGCTTATTCCAACTTCCTTTGAATTTCATCACACAAACTCTCAACATGTCCACCAAGGTCTAGATGGTACGTTCAAATTGTCCATCAGTCAATGGGTGGAAAGAAAAGCTGAATTTTAATTAAGTATCCATGGCATGTTGTAAACTAGGCCAAAATCTAGAAGTGAATTATGGATCTCTATCAGATACCATAAATATATGAGTACCATGGAGTCCCACTATCTCATTGTTAATAAAGATCAGCAAGCTTATCTAGTGAATACTCCCTTTTAACTAGCTAGAAGTGAGCTAATTTAGTTAATGGAGTCTCACTATCTCATTGTTAATAAAACTCAGCAAGCTTATCTAGTGAATACTCCCTTTTAACTAGCTAAAAGTGAGTTAATTTAGTTAATTTATCCATTATTACCCAAATAGAATCGTGCCCTTATTGAGTGTGGCAAAACAAACGCAAAATCCATGGTAATGTGCTCCCATTTCCATTATAGTATAGAAAAAGGTTAAAGAGAACTAGAAGGAGATTGATGTTTTTCCTTCACTTGTTAACATACTAGACATTTTGTAACAAAATTTGTTATATCTTTCTTCATGCCTTGCCACCAGTAGTTTTCTTTAAGAGTTTGATAATCTTGGTACTACCTAGATGCATTGAATATGCAGAACAATGGGCTTCCTCCAAAATTTCCCTTTTTAAGCTTTCATTATTAGGCAAACATAATCTTTCGCCAAACGTCAAGATTTTTTCATCCTTATGTGAAAAGTCGAGGTGGACACCCTTTTTCACTTTATCCTTAATCTTATCAAGTTGTTTATCATGATTTTGAGCTTTACCTACCCTTTTCACAAGTATTGATCTAACTTTAAGTGTAGCCAATAGGGCATATGAGTCTTCAATAACTAATTCAACCCTTAAAGATAGAAGATATACCATTAAAGGTGATTGAATTGTTTTAAAATGAGCCACATTTCCATATGATTTCCTACTAAGAGTATCCGCTACAACATTTGCCTTATCAAGATGGTATTCAATAGTACAATCATAATCCTTCAATAATTCAATCCACCACATTTGCCTCAAATTCAACTCCTTTTGTGTAAGCAAGTATTTCAAACTCTTATGATTAGTAAATATCTTACATGTTTTCCTATATAGATAATGTCTCCAAATTTTCAAAGCAAATATTATCACTGCCAACTCAAGATTAAGAATAGGGTAATTAATTTCATGGGGTCTAAGTTGCCAATGTAACACCTCTCACCCTAGCACAGTGCCCGGATGAGGGAGTGCTACATTACCTTCATTGGTTAAAATATCATTTCATATATATATATATATATATATATATATGAAAGGAGCATTTTTTTTTTTTATAAGAAGTCATAATAAAGACACAAAGTACATTTCATTTACATAAGGTAAGATTTACAAAAACATAATGTACAAAACATAGAGTTATTTTACAAAACTATAAAAAAAAGCTTGAAATAAAGATACAAAAATTGTGTGACTCACGTTGTCTGAAATATGTTGCTTTACAATATCGAGTCCGCTAGCTTTATCTATTATATATCTCGCCGTTATATCTATGTGAAAGAAACTCCTATGCTAAGCTTGAAGCTAAATGGTGCATATAATTAAAGCAATAAACTATATCATTCATCATGCAACTTTATGCTTTTATGATGGCTGCCAACCTTTTCATGCATCTATATATTTCCACATCTATCTCATTATTTCATACTTACATTTTGTTATATTAATTTGGTTAGCACATATATATAATTATTAATTATAAGCTACATGATAATTTTTTATTATCATTCTCTTATTTATATCCATAACACCTAAGAACCAATAATTAGGATAATAGAGTTGGCCATCCAAGCATTGTAAGAGTGCCACTCGGGCATGATGGTATGTACATACAAGTGTCATCGCTGACATTAATATATAGGTATCATCACCGACATTTATAATGGTGTCATCACCGATATTAATAACGGTGTCATCACCAGTATTAATAATGGTGCCATCACAGGCATTAATATATGTGCCATCATCAACATTAATATATGTGTCATCACAGGCATTAATAAGACCCCTAATTGGAATGCCAAACAATCCAAAATTATAGTTCTAAGTGCTCTCGGGCTTAATTCATCTCATTACTTATTCATTCTTATTTCTCCTTTATTAATCTCACACTTCTTTTGTTTCATTCATCACATACTTTTTCTATTTATCAACGTCATTTTTTGTTTGTGTATCTTCATTACATCTTCTTTTCATATCATAAACTACACAATATAATAGGGCATTCATCAAATGAAATATCCTATTTAATTTCATGATATTTAGGAATGATTATAAAATATACAAATTATTAAAAATAGGGCATTCACGACCATGACTCCTTTATTCACACCCATGAACAATGCTAAACACAATGCCTCACGCCCGTGATCAAAATGTTCACGCCCATGAATAAGCTCACACCTATTACTCAAGTTGTGTTTGAAGTCATGAAAGCTTATGGAATGAATAGTGTCATTTCCAAGCAAAAGTCATGCCTGTGATGTAATTTAGTCAGGTCCACGAATTTGACCATTCACATCTGTGACCGTATTGTCATGCCCATGACTAACTGCTGGAGATTAGCACTTTCACTTCCTTTATGCATTTCAAGCTTCTTCAAGCCATTTAGACACCACTTGTTAGAGGAGTGCTCTAAAAACAATCACCTTTAGCACTTATTGTACAAATTTATTTGATTAATAAAAGACTTTTTCATTAATTTGATGTTCATTTGATATACGAATTGATAAGTGATCTTCAATCAATTAATGAAGTCATTGATACATAACATAGCATGAAGGAAATCATGATGAGATCATGATATTGAGATTCTTATCATATGTAATTATATTAGTATCAAAATTATCCCTAGTCATAGGATTAATGAGACAGAACATTATTAATCCAGACAGACTAACACATTTTACACTCCTTGATTGGATCGAGTAGTAGATCTCATAATCTATAAACATGAGATGTTTAGAGTTAACATGTGGATTCTTGTTAAGTGTAGCTAAGTACATTGGATGACCAACTATGAGACAATCATATGGATAATCTATTTAAATGTCAATGATAGTCGCATCATATCAATGGTGCAAGTATCCTTCGACTTGAGGTACTCAAGGATATCTTGAATATTAATTCTATATTTTGACACTATTCCTTGTTACCTCAGAGAGGTGGTTCATAGGGTGGTGATTGGATACAGCTTAAACTATTCGAAGGTAATTGGGTAACCAACAAAGGATTCACCACTTTTGATAGAAGGAGTGTATACCAATGGCCTCTTGTCATGGTCATTACTCAGGAATCTCTGGCCAGAGTGGAAATGTTATAAAGATAGTCTTCAATGACATACCTAATAGAGTAATGAGCCTGAAGGACAAGAACTAACATTACTTGGACTAGACATGACGTAGTCAGTCTAGTGGGAGTTGACACATGTCCATACTCTGAACCAAGTTGGGTATAGATTGGTGAAAGGAATAATTGCTCAGAAATTGTCTATGGAAAGGTTCGTAGTCAAACCACTGACTTTCCGGTCAATTACGGGTCATGATGTGTTGCTAGATACCGCTCATGATCTGCTTAAATTAATTGTTAATTTAAGTGGCCAACGTAACCGGGAACCTAATGGGTCACACACATTGAAGATATGGAGAATGAGTAAAATAGTCTTGGATAGGATCCAAAATATGAGAGAATTATTTTAGGATGGATCGTGATGTGATCGCACAAAAAAATTGTTCAGGAGTGTCGCGGGCCCGTGCGGGCTAGGCAGGCTACTGGCCTACCTTGCGGGCTAGCTGGGCAGCCCGCAGCAGGCCCAGCGTGCCTGCAGCTTCCATCCGTTGGCCAATGGCTATAATTGGCCATAATTAGGCCAATTATGGCCAATTACTATTCATTAGTTGCCATTTTCTCCATTTTTGACTTTTCTCTTATTTTTAAATTTGATTCAAATTGAAAAGACATCAAATGGCAGAAAATAGACATGAAAATATTTTTTGTGAAAAAAAAATATTTTTAAGACAACAAAAATTCTCTCAAGAACACTTCGAATTTGTTCAAACCATTTTCTCTTGATAGTTTCTTCTTCATTTTTCGCATGGATTATCATTAGAGACATCCTAGTGTGGATTGTTATGGTTTGCTACAACCCAACAAAGTGAAGATTTGAAGAACCAATAAAAATTACAAGGTATAATTTTTAACATTTACATTTATATAAATTAGTTTTAATGGTACAAGTATGATCTTTTGTTTTGGGTTTTGAAAAAGTTTATTTTTCGCTGCGTTTATGAATATGATTCATTCTTCAAAATCCAACACCACTAACATTCATTTTCAAATTTTTAACATGACATAAAATATTTTGATCAACATTTTCATGCTTCTATTAAACTCAAATCCTAACATGTGACAACCAAAACAACAATAAACACAATATCACCTTTCTCATGTAAATATTTTGTTTTCATGCAATAATTCATAGTTAAATGTACTTCAATTATTAATTAACATATCAAAGATGCATACCATGCAATCATATAACAAAGAATAAGTTATTTCCTTAAATTATGCACAAACCTTTTTGCTCATCTTCCACTTTATATTCTTCTTTCTCTTTTCCGTTGAGCATTTGAGCTAATTCTTTGTCACCTTGAGCTCCTATAACATCATAAAACCATTATCAAAACCCTTATTCCTCATAACTCTCTAAACCCTATTTTCTTTCTTTTGAAACTCTAATCTCTCTCTCTCTCTCTCTCTCTCTCACATTCTTCCACCACAAGCTCTAAATGAGCTCTAAACTAGGTCATGCTTTAGAAAGGATGAAAGATGAGGGAAATAACATTTTACCTTTACTATTTTCTTCCCTCCATCAAATCTTTGGAGATTCCTCTCCCTTCTCATTTTACTTATTCTTCTTCCTTTTTACTCCCTTTAACTTCCTTAGGTCTTGTTGTGCATAAAAATGCCTTTATATTACTTTTCTCTATCTATTTTCTCTCTTTTTCTCTCTTGATAAGCTTGAGCTAGGGTGGAATGTTGAGGGACATGGTTAGGGAAGATAAGTTGTAGAAAATGGATATTAAAAAGATAAGGAAGAAGAAGAAAATAAGAAGAAAAAAGGAAGAAACCAAAATTTAACCATCACCATATTTGACTTTATAACACCATGTTATGCTTAATTAACACATTAATTCCTTCCTTCTTTAGGGTGGCCAGCCATTCATATTATATTGGGTCCAAATTATGTTTCAATGGCAAATTTCTTATCCAGTCATCCAATTGTCGATAATTTGTAAAATGATCTTACAACTTTCCAAACTTTTCATCTAGGTCCTTTACTATATTTTAACCTTTTTACACTTTTAATGTGCTTCATTTAACATCTTTCATAATTATAAATCTCTATTTTGATAAATTCCAGTCAAAATCTGAATTTAAACTTCGATCGGTCCAACGCATCAACTTAATGACACATATGACTCGGGACCTAAATAAACGGATATGACATTCTCTCCCCTTTAAAATAATTTCTTCCTCAAAATTTTACCTATTCAATTCGCACTGGACAATTGGAGATATTGCCTCTTCATAATCTTTTCGCTCTCCTATGTGGCTTCTTCAACTGCGTGGTTTTGCTGCAAGACTTTAACTAGAGAAACTCTCTTATTATGAAGAACTTTCTCTTCATGTGCTAAAATAGTCATTGGTTCCTTTTCATATGTCAAATCTGTCATTACTTTAATTTCCTCAGTTGGGATAACATGAGTCGGGTTTGAGCAATATTTTCTCAACATCAAAACAGGGAAGACATTATGAATTCTCTTTAGCTCTGGTGGAAGTGCTAGACGATATGCCACTGGTCTGATTCTTTCTAAAATCTCATAAAGACTAATAAACCTTAGACTCAACTTTTCTTTCTTTCCAAATCTTAATACCTTCTTTCAGGGCGAAACTTTGAGAAACACTTTATCTCCTTTGGCATATTTAATGTCTCATCTCTTTAAGTCAGCATAAGATTTCAATCGATCTTGAGCTTCCTTTAATCTTTCCTTGATAACTTTTACTTTATCTTTTGTTTGCAAGACTATTTTTGGCCCAATCAGTTCTTCTCATTCAATTCGGTACAACAAATAGGTGTCCTACACTTTCTTTCATACAATGCTTCATAATGAGTCATGCATATGCTTGTTTGATGGCCATTATTGTAGGAAAACTCCATAAGAGGTAAATATAGATCCCAGCTTCCTTCAAATTCTAGCACACAAATTCTTATCATATCTTGTAATAGTTGAATAACTCATTCTGATTGTCCATTTGTCTACAGATAAAAAGTCATGCTAAAATTGAATCAAGTTCCCAAAGCCTACTGTAAGCTCTTCCAAAACTGTGATGTAAATCTGGGATCTCTATCAGATATGATGGACATTGGTACTTCGTAGAGTCCTACAATCTCTTCCATATAAAGCTCTACCAACTTGTTTAGTGAATAGTCCATCCGAATGGGTAGGAAGTGCGCTAACTTTGTCAATCGATCCACTATTACCCACAGTGCATCATGTCTCTTTTGAGTCATTGGCAATCCCAACAAAAAATATATAGTGATTCTTTCCCATTTCCATTCTAGCATGGATATTGGTTGCAACAATCCTGTGGGTAACTGATGCTTAGCTTTCACTTGCTAACAAGTTAGACACTTAGCCACATATTCGGTGATATTTTTCTTCATTCCCGACCACCAGTACTAGGATTTCAAATCTTGGTACATCTTGTTCCCACCTAGATGCATAGTGTAGCTTGTCTCATGAGCTTCCCTTAAAATCCTTGACTTCAATTCTTTTTTACTTGGCACACTAATTTTGTTTCCATGGTATATTGTGCCATCTTTTGCGGAATATTCAAACTTTTCTCCTTTTTCTACCATTTTCACTATCTTTTTCAATCTTCCATCTTGTTTTTTACCTTCCCTAATCTTCTACATTAGGGTAGACTCCACTCGCATTTCAACTATCATCTTCCTGCTTTAAGTCATTTGCAACCACATTTGTTTTTCCTGATTGGTAATCAATCACGCAATCATAATCTTTAATCAACTCCAACCATCTTCATTGCCTCAAGTTCAACTCTTTATCTGAAGGTAGTTACTTGAGACTATTATGGTTTGTACAAATATAACATCTCTCTCCATATAGATAATGTCTTTAGATCTTGAGAGCAAAGACTATCGCTGCAAGCTCCAAGTCATGTGTCGAATAATTAAGCGCATGTGACTTGAGTTGTCTGGAGGCATATGCAATTACCTTTCCTTCTTGCATTAGGACACATCCTAGACCATTATGACTAGCATCAATATATACTACAAAGTCTTTTCTTAGAGTAGGTTGAGTCAAGATCGGTGTTTTCATCAACATCACCTTGAGTCTATCAAAACTTGTTTAACACTTATCCATCCATTCAAACTTTCAATTGATTAAACACCACTGACTTTTGATAATAATCTATCATGGCATAGTGGTAAGACAACAAATCTATACCTAGTATGACATTAAAATCTTGAAGTTACAAAGGTATCAAATCTGCTAACAACTCTTGTTTCCCCATTTTGACCACATAATCCTTAAATACATATTGTCATACCACAAAACTCCCAATAGGACAACTCACTATAGGGATCAATAAGAACATGTTCATCTTTGTGCATTCTGCTTGGGTTGATTAGATGTAGATGAAATAGCTTTATTAACTCTACTTGCACTTATGCCACACTAGGATTCACAAATGGCTTTCCTTGACTCTGTGTCCTACCTCCCCTCTAACTCCTAGATATCACTAATCCCTGTCTGAATTCACTAAGTTGCAAGAACCTTAGACAGTTCCTCCTGATATGACTAAATTCCCCACATTTATAGCAACCTATCTTTCACTTCTACACTCATCATTAAGTTTTTTACCATAAACAGTGCATTGAGATTGAATCCTTTGACTAAAACTTGAACTACCACCAAACTTTGGCCTCTTCCAACATCAACATTACCAATTGGTTGTCTCACTGAACTTTGGCTTGTTTGTGGTCCACCACCTAGGTGATAAGACCTCATTTGATAACCTCCACTATTGCCACCAAAATTACCCTTGGTCTGAGTAAAATTACCCTCTCTTCTAGGTTGCTTCCCTGAATACCCCTTAAAGGAACTATCAGCTTGCCTTATCTTCTTTTGCTCTAACTTTGCACTCTCTCGTCAACTTCTCAACTTCTAAGGCTTTATCTATCATCTTATGGAAATTACCATTATGGTGACTAACTAGAGCTACACAAAGTGACAACTATAACACATCATAAAACCTTTAACATTTATCTCTCTCCTCACTAATATAATATGCCATATACATGTAAAGATCTTTACATTTGTTAACAAATTCAGTTATAGTCATACTACCCTAGCTTAGATTGAAAACAATCTCTCTTTTTCTTTCTTGTAACTGTTAGTAATATATGTTGTTGAACCTTGAGGGGTATTTCTGTCATTTTGATGCTAACAAATAAAATAGCAATAATGTATTTAATATACTTGTTTTCTAAGTTTATTGAATAGGGTATGGAATATGATAGTAAAAATGGAGAATGGAAGACTAATTTTAAAAAGATAAAAATGAAGAAATAGCATGTTCACTCCCGTGACCTTATATGTCACGTCTGTGATGAAGCTTAGCGCCAACTATCTAACATTTAAAGTTCACAGCCATGAAGAATGATAGCAACCATGAATGATCATATCAGTCACGCCTGTGAATAAAAGTCACGCCCGTGATAAGACATGACAATTCCTCCAGAGAGCTTCACAGCCAGAGTCACCACTTGGACCATGGCTAGAAAGGATGTTCACGCCCGTGATCAAACACTTCGAATCCTTCTAGAATGTTTGACGACAAAAGTCACCACTTGAGTCACGACTTGAAAGAACATTCATGACCGTGACACACATATTCATGACCTTGAAAGAGGATAGAGAAACATGTCAGGCGTGAAGATAAGAGTTGGTGCAACAGCTAGTTCTGCATTAAATGCAATCAAACGGCTATAATTCACCATGGAAGTCTAAATGCAAGTCATTTATGCATCCAGAACAAGAGAATAGCTAATACTTTGAATCGAAATCTTATTGTAAGCCATTTGTATATTTGATATTTTCAAAACAAACATTTATTCTCTGTAAAAATCTTTTTGCTCATCATTCTTTGAGAATTATAGATTTGTAAGTGTTTCTCTCTGTAATAATTTACTCAAGTGAGTTTGGGTATTTTGGGGTTAAGAGTAGAACACTTGTAAGGGTTATTTGTGTGAGCCTTTAAAAACACAAGGAATTGGTTTATTGTGTGAGGCATTAAAACACAAGCGATTTCTGGATTAGGTGTGATCCATTGTTAGAAACACCATAGTTGGGAGTGAGCTTGTAAAACTCCATTGCCATACTTAGAGTGTTAGTGAAACTCCCAATTGAGATTGGGGAGAGAAGTAGGATTTGTTAACACCCAAACATCTATAAAAATTCTTGTGTCATATCTTTCTATCCCTACTCAACTTAACTTTTCTTTCTGCACTTAAAAGTTAAGAATTTTTTTTAATATACTATTCAACCCCCCTTCTTGGTTCAATATCTGAGCAACAATTGGTATCAGAGCTTAGTCTAGCATCGAAGCCTAAACAGTGCTAGCAAAGATCAATGTATGTCCAATGAAGGATTCCAAAGTCTCAAGCCTTACTTTGATGGAGCCAATTATGCTCATTGGAAGTTTCGGATGGAGACATATCTGGATAGTGAAGGAATTGAAGTATGGGATAGTGTTCGGAAAGAATGGACACCACCAACTAGAAGAGGAGTTGATGGTGAAGAAGAAATCCTATTAAGAGATGATTGGACAGAGCCTCAAAGAAGAGCAAACTTCAAAAACAAGAAGGCAATGTCAATTCTCTCAAGCTCGTTATCCATTGAAGAATGTGGCAGAATACAACACTGCCCAACTGCACACAGCATGTGGAAAACATTGGAAAACTATCATGAAGGAACAAAGGAAGTTAAATCCAAGAAGATTCAACTTCTTACTTCAGAGTATGAATTCTTCAAGATAAAATCCAATGACTCAATTACTGACATGACAAACTGTCTTCTAGCCATCATAAATGGCATGAGAAAGCTTGGGAAACACCTGAGCTTGGAAGATGTAACAAAATTCTGAGAAGTCTTCCTCTCAAAGATTATAGTTCAAGAGTTACCGGTATAGAAGAGGCAAATGAAGACATGAGCATCATGAATACTAATGTGCTTATTGGCAAACTTCTTACACATGAAATGCCAGTGAAAATAGATAGAGAGCTTGAAGCTGAGCCAGAAAAAAGAAAGCCTCTAGCACTAAAAGCCTCTACTTCAAAATCTCAAGAGGAAGTTGAAGATGATGAAGATAAGAGTGATGATGCGAATGAGGACATTGTTGTGCTCTCAAGAAGGCTGAAAAGAATTATTGAGAAGAGAATGAGCAACTCTAGAAAATTCAAGCAAAGAAACCTCAAACAGACTTCTAATGATGTACAAAGAAGTAAAGAGGAAGTAAAGTGCTATGAATGTGGAAAGAAAGGGCATATTAAATCGGAATGTCCAAGGCTCAAAAAGCACAATAGCAAATACCAAAGAGACAATGGGGAGAAAGGTCACAAAGCCACATGGGATGACGAAAGCTCTTCAAGTGAAAAAGATGACAATGAAATTGAAGAGGTCAACCTATGCTTCATGGCTATAGAGGATCACGTCTCAGATAAGGTAAGCTCACTTCACTCATACTCTTTCAATAATGATAGTAGTGATAATGATAGTAATAGTGAAGATGATGATGAGCAAAGCCTAATAGAAGTATTGAATCTAGAACTAGAGAAATATAGAAGTAAATTCAATACTTATAAGAATAACATTTCTAATTTGAAAATCAAAATGGATGCTTTAGAAAAGGAGAACTTTAAGCTTAAATCATCTAATGAATCTCTTCAAAAGTCATTAGATGAATACTCTTCAAGAACTTCAACAAAATCCTCGCTTAAAGAAAACAATACTTTGAAAAATAAAGTTGAGGAACTTAAAAACTCCATTTCAAAATTTCACAAGGGAAAAGAGAGTTTAGATACTCTCATTGTTTCTCAAAGACCACCCTTAATTAGACATGGTCTAGGATTTAAGGGCACATCATCATCTTCTCATAAGACTACTTTTGTTAAGTCAAGTGAACCTCACATCTCCACATTTGTTGGAACAACACCAAAGGATAAATGCACAAAATACACTAAATCTTCTATACATAAGAGGAATAATCAAGAATTGGTAAGCCTAAGAAAGAAACCTCAAAAGGAAAATCATGTAACACCACATCTTATGTATTTAAGTATAACCTATCTCTATATCAAATAATCACACATAGCATGCTGGAAAACAATTTCATCATTATACCCACTTTGGTTCATCATAACTTATAATCTATAAGTCATATTTTAATGAAACTTTACAGACACTTATATGGGTTGCAATGTAACATTTTTCATGTTTACAACTTTTATTAATTATGTCTCTATGGTCTTAAAATTATAACAAATATTTCACTGGTCCAGAATAGAATTGGCTTTCGGACAGTATGACTTACAAAGGCCATAACTTAGTCTATACATAACATACCAAGCTGAAATTAGTACCACACTTTAGGTAAGACATATACCTATAACTTTTATATTTTGATAATTTATAGAATCTAGCTCTAACGAGCTCAAATTAGCCAAATGAATTTCTAGATCTGCCCAAGGCACTCAGTAGGTAGTTCAAATCATGGAACAGTCATGGTTCCATTAACCATAACACAACATTTACATGACCTATGAACCTGAAATTGGGTATAGAGATACATAACACATATATATACAACTTTTATGTTTTGAGATACTTCAAATAATGGCTTTATCATATTCAAAACTGACAAACACAATAGCTAACTTACTTAGGGTTCACATCTGGGCTAGTTTCCGTACAAAGAGGATATCTCATTCTATATACTGCATCTTGCAAATATATTTACATATCAATAAATATAAGACATAAAGGAACAACTTTTGTGTTTTAAGATTTTTTATATTCGATCTCTAAGATCATCAAAACTATGGCACAAAATACTGCCTATTAATGAACCCTAAACACCATAATCAAGCTTAACACAAAAATAAATGTTTACTCGCCTATAATCACTCTTGGCTCGTCTTGTTGCTACAATTTTTTGGAGTGAAAGAGGGAAGAAATGGTGGCTGGAACTTGAAAGAAAATGGATTGAAGAAATGAAGCAAAGAAGAAGAAGAAGGTGAGGAAAGGAAATGAATATGGTGGCTGCCTAATAAGTTAAAAGGCACCACCATTTCCTTTGTTTCACCCGTCCACTTCCCCCCCCTTTTTTTTTCTTCTTTTATGACTTTATTTTTATTTTTATTTATTTTATTTTATTTTATTTTATTTTTCTAATTATTCTTATTATTGTTACACAATTCAACACAATATGCAATTTAATCTTAATATAGTCATTTTGCATACTTTAATTTGGTCACCTTATTTCACTTATTTTTAATACTTTTTATCCTCATTTAGATTATAAATACACATGTACGACTCAATACAATTGCAATGTACTAGAACATGTAGCTAGTGCGTGTCATGGACTTGTTCCTACGAAAATACGTATGAAATGCATGTGTTCAATTGAATTATATGCAAGATGCATATGTTCAAATGAAATGCATGTGGGGAAGGTTAAGGATGTTACAAATCATGCCTTTATGTATAAGAAGAATGCACCTAGAAAAGCACCAATTCATCATAATTGTGCATGTCATTGCTCTCAAACTCAGTCTAATAGAAATATGGCATTCAAAAGCATTGTAAGACCAAAAAGCATTTTTAGACCTAAACAGTATAATTATTGTATGAAATGTGGTCACATAAATAAACATTGCTGGATAAGGAAGGCTCATTGGGAACCTTCATGTGCTAACCCCTAAGGACCCAAGCTTATTTGGGTACCTAAAAACCATACTTGAATTATGATTCTATAGGTATGCCTCAAGTCCAATAAACAAAAATGCTTGGCTAGTAGACAGTGGATGCTCAAGGCATATGATAAGAGACAAAGATCTCTTCAATGAAATCAAAAGTATTGATGGAGGTAAAGTTACCTTTGGAAACAATGCTAAGGGTAAGGTAATTGGCATTGGCTCTATTGGTATTAATAGTACTACTTTTATTAAAGATGTCTTGCTTGTTGGTGGCCTGAAACATAACTTATTAAGTGTAAATCAATTATGTGATAAAGGAAACAAAGTAACCTTTACTTCCAATGAATGTCTTGTAACCTCTATTAATGGTCAAGAGACATTTAAAAGAAATAGAGACGTCAATACCTACATAATAGACTTACACAAAATATCTAACCATTTTTCTAAGTGTCTTGTGACTACTAGTGATGAATCTTGGTTGTAGCATAGAAGGCTTAGTCATGCAAGCATAGATTTAATTCAAAGCCTCAGCATAGGAGAGCTGGTAAAATGACTGCCAAAAGTCAAATTTAAAAAAAACAAGACATGTGAACCTTACTGTAGTACTCCCTTACCCTACTAAACGTTAATAGGATATGGAAATGCTAATAAGCTCTTTTTTTTTACAACCAATGTACAAATCATTGTAATAATTTTTTTTTTCGAGTTTATTATTAGTGAAATATTTATTACTATTTTTTTTTCATTTAAATATATAACTAGTGATGGAAATAGTTTGATTTAATTGAACTCATGCAATTAAACCATAATATTTAGAAACAATACTAGATTTATAAAATTACAAAATTCATTCCTTATAAATCCTACATGCCACAAATTCACATAAAAAAAAAAAGATTCTTAGAATTTAATTTTTACAACATAATTTTCAAAACATACAAAAAGAACTAGACTGCTGCAATCTGATCTTGGGGGTTTCCTCTTCTTCGGTCGCCCTATCGGAACAGCTACTTCTATTTATCTGCGCGTGAAACACACGCGCTAAGCTTCTAGCTTAGTGGTACATTTGGCAACTATCCAATAATTACATCAATAATTCTAAAATAAAATTTTTGAAACTACAATTAATTTATTAAGCATGTCAAATATTCAATTAATAATAAAACCATTTTCTTCATGCAAAAATATTTAATTCATCAATTATGACATTTCATTCATTAAGCATGCTTGAAATTTCTTAACAATTTAAGATATAAAATTCACAATATCAATTTCATAATTCACATTTTTTTTATGTTATTTATTTAATAGCCCACGACGTCTTAGACCGGAGCTAAACACTGGATATAGGATTTCTGCTTTCCGTCAGTATACTCGGCGTCTACATAATTATTTTATAACTCGGCGTTTAACGTTTACATTTCCAATAACAACTGAGCACATTTTTTGGTGCCTACGTAATTTTGAACTCTGCACTATTTCTTAGTGCCTACGTAATTTCAACTCAGCACTATTTCTTAGTGCTTACTTAAATTAAATCTCAGCACTATTATTTTTAGTGCATACATTTCTACTATTTTATTGGCATGTCAACTTATCCTAATTTCTAGTTCTCAACTAGATGTTATAGGGCTTAAATTACATTTGTTGCCTTTATTAATATTAACATAAATTATGTAGGGAACATTAATATAAACTCTATATAAATGCAATAATTCCCATTCAATATTTTACAACCTCATACTAGCTCATTCAATCATTATAATTATAAGAAAATTCAATTAATACATTTTATGTCACATAAATTCACAATCAACACATTTCTTCTAGTTGTCCTATTCTGGACAACATTTCTTCCTTATGATACTCTGCATTCTTCGTCTATTGTTAGACAGAATCTGGACATATGATCAACTAACAAAATATAGGTACATGTCTTATCTTTACTTTCCAACTAGAATCACATTAAAAGGAATTTTTTAGAAAAAGTTATAAAGTTTCTCCTAAGCTACGTTCACTGTAATATGCCCAGTATTTTACTGGATAGAATTATGTCTTATTTGTCTCTATCATTTTAATCCATTTGTAAATGGAATTGGAACAAGTGATCATATAGAAAAATTTAGATACACGTCTTATCTTTAATATACAACTAGAATCATATTAAAAGGAATTTTGTAGCAAAATTTAAAAATTTTCTCCTAAGCTACGTTCACCACAATCTGCCCAGTATTTTACTGGACAGAATTCTGCCTTATTTTGGTCTATATATTTCATCCATTTTTCGATGGAAATTAGACAAGTGATAAACTAACAAAATATAGGTACATGTCTTATATTTAATTTTCAACTAGAATTACATTAAAAATAATTTTGTAGTAAAAGTTATAAAGTTTCTCCTAAGCTACATTCATTGCGAATCTGCCCAGTATTGTTTTTTGAACAGATTTCTAGGTCAACTTTAGTCCCCTTTTCACCTAATTTCAGGCATATTCATGTCTAATGGTCTGACTAAAAGTTCAAGACCTATGTCTTAAATTTCCAACCCAATAATAATCACTCAAAAAGGATTTCCAAAACTCAAGTTATGATCAAAACACTATACACTGTTCATAAGACGAATTGTTCAGCACATCAATTAAATCATACAATTTCCATCTTTGCATCAACCTCATATTCTAGTTTTTATTTTCATATTCATTGCATCATTTAATCACCACTTAATTTCTCAATCAATTATTCAGAATTTTTTATACATCACAAAATTAAAATCAACATTTTTATATATTGAATTTTTGCCAAATGTACATACCTCAAAATTCTACTTCTCTTTGATGATTTTGCCTTAATCCTTTTTTTATCATATAATCTTAGCTTGAATTGAAGAAAGAAAAAGAAGAGTAATTGGGGGAGGAGAGTCACGGCCAAAGAAGAAGAAAAGGGAGAGAAATGGGTTTGGTCAAGATGAAAAAGAAGAATGATAAAAAAAATGGAAATTTGACTTTTTATAGTTGGATTAGGAGGATGGTTAGGATTAGTTGTTAATCTTGCTTTCCATTGCTCCATTAATTTTAATCACTTTTAATTTATCTTAATTAAAATAATATTCCTTTCCTTAGATAAAGAATATTCCATTTTTATGCCTTCTTATAATTTCTGTGCCAAAAACACTGCAATTTCTAATTTCGTTCAGCGAAAAATTATTTTTTTCCCAAATTTAATTCCAAACTTCAAAATTCTCAATTACTAATATCCAAAATATTTTCTCCCATCTTATTATTATTTTAATTTATTTCTTTCATGTCCGAATTTAGACCCAATCGGTTCGTCGTGCTGAATTTCGCTCAACCGCGACCGTGGCCTAAATTATCGGGCATTTCAATTTTCCCCTCCTTCAAAAAAAATTTTGTCCTTGAAATTTACCTTTTTAACTGGAGTGGAATAATTGTGCATACTGGGCCTTCATCACCTCTTCATTTTCCCAAGTCGCTTCTTCTGAATTATGATTTTTCCACAGAACCTTTACAATGGTACCTTCTTGTTCCGTAGCTCTTTCATTTCTCGAGCTAGAATTTCCACTGGCTCTTCTTCATAAGTTAGATCTGGTCGTATCTCTATAGGTTCTACTGATATGATATGAGATGGATCTGATCGATATCTTCTCAACATGGGCACGTGGAATACATTATGAATCTTGTCTAACTCTGGTGGTAAAGCTAATTTGTACGCCACATGACCTATGCGTTCAAGTACCTCATAAGGTCCAATGAACCTAGGACTCAACTTTCCCTTCTTTCCAAATTGGAAAATCCTTTTCCAAGGTGAGACTTTTAAGAATACCTTGTCACCAACTGTATACTCAATATCCCTCATTTTCAAATCTGCATATGATTTTTGTCTATCAGCAGCAGCTTTCAGCCTATCTCTTAGTACTCTCACTTTTTCCTCTATCTACTATACTAGATCTGGACCCACTACTTTCGTTTCACTAAACTCAGTCCAACCTAAAGGTATTCTACATTTCCTCCCATACAAAGCTTCATATGGTGCCATACCGATACTGGCTTGGTGACTATTATTATAGGTAAATTCTATCAATGGAAGATGTTTGTCCCAACTGCCTTCAAATTCTATCACACAACTTCTCAACATATCTTCCAACATCTGTATTCTGATTGTCCATCTATTTGTGGGTGGAAAGCTGTGCTGAAATTGAGTCGAGTACCCATGGCTTGATACAAACTTTTCCAGAATTTTGAAGTGAACCTCGGGTCTCGATCTGAAATGATTGAAATTGGCACACCATGTAAACAGATTATCTCATTAACATAGATCTCTGCCAAACAGTTAAGTGGATAATCCATCTTGATCAGTAGAAAATGAGCTGATTTAGTGAGCCGGTCCACCACTACCCATATTGAATCATGCCTCTTTTGTGTCAAAGGCAAACCAGAAACAAAATCCATTGTAACTCTTTCCCATTTCCACTCCGGAATTGAAATTGACTGCAATAATCCACTTAGTACTTGATGCTTAACTTTCACTTGCTGACAAGTTAAACATCTGCTAGTATACTCGGTGATATCTCTTTTCATTCCTGGCCACCAGTAATATGCCTTCAAGTCATGATACATTTTGTTGCTTCCTGGGTGCATTGCATAAATAACATAGTGAGCTTCCTTCAAAATATCTTGTTTCAATTCTGGTATGTCTGGCACACATAACCTGCCCTTTTTCCTTAAACTCCCATCTGAATCAATAGTAAATTCTGGTTTTTCACCCTTTTTCACCATTTCAAAGATTTTCTTTAATTTCGTGTCCTGCTTCTGATTGTTCTTTACTTGTTGGATCAATGTGGGTTGAATCCGCAATTCTGCCCAAATAATATATAAATAAATTATTATTTCATTTTTTTTATCTTGTTCACTTAATAAATTTAAGTTTTAACATTTACCTGCCAGAGTTTTTCTACTCAGAGCGTCTGCTACCACATTGGCCTTACTCGGTTGATAATCAATGATACAATTGTAGTCTTTGATTAATTCTAGACATCGCCTCTGTCTCAAATTGAGTTCCTTTTGTGAAGGCAAATATTTCAGACTTTTATGGTTTGTATAGATATAACATTGCTCACCATACAGGTAGTGTCGCCATATTTTCAATTCAAACACAATGGCTGCTAGTTCCAGATCATATGTTGGATAATTTCTCTCATGAGGCTTCAGTTGTCTGGAAGTATAAGCGATCACTTTACCTTCTTGCATTAATACACAACCCAAACCATTAAGGGAAGCATCACTGTACAAAACAAAATCTTTTTCTGCAGTAGGTTGTGTCAACACTGGTGCCTCTATCAACATTTTCTTCAACTTATCGAAGCTAGTCTGGCATCGGTCTATCCACTCAAATTTGGTCTCCTTTCTAAGTAATTTTGTCAGTGGTGAGGCTATCATTGAGAATCCTTTCACAAATCTCCGATAATAACCAACCAAACCAAGAAAACTTCTCACCTCTGTCACATTCCGAGGCGGTTTCAAGTTGAGGATTGCCTCTACCTTACTGGTGTCAACTCTGATCCCATCGGCTGAGACAATATGCCCTTGAAAGGCCACTTCATCTAACCATAATGCACATTTCGACAACTTCGCATACAATTGATTCTCTCTCAAGGTATGGAAGACAATACGAAGATGTTGATTATGCTCTTCTCTATTTCTGGAGTACACCAAGATATCATCTATGAACACCACCATAAACTGGTCCAAATAAGGCCTAAAGATTCTATTCATTAGATCCATAAATGTTGCTGGGACATTTGTCAGGCCAAAAGGCATTACTAAGAATTCAAAATGACCATATCGAGTCCTAAATGATGTTTTTGAAATGTCTGATTCTTTAATTCTCAATTGGTGATAACATGATCTGAGGTCGATTTTACAAAATATCCCTACTCCTTTCAACTGAGCAAAAAAGTCATCAATTCTCGGCAAGGGATATCTATTCTTAATTGTCATCTTGTTAAATTGACGATAATCAATGCACAAACAAAAGGTGTCATCCTTTTTGTTCACAAATAGAACTGGAGCACCCCAAGGTGAGACACTAGGCCTGATAAACCCTATCTCTAACAACTATTGCAACTGCACTTTTAATTCTTTTAGTTCAGCAGGTGCCATTCTATAAGGAGTGATCGATATCGGGCCTGTGCCTGGCAAAACATCAATGGAAAACTCTATCTCCCTGACAGGTGGTAACCCTAGAAAGTCCTCAGGGAAGATATCTGCATATTCACATACTGTAGGAATCTCCCTGAGATCTAGACTTTCTTTCTTGGTATCTACAATATATGCCAAAAATGCTTCATATCCCTTTTGGATAAGCTTACTTGCCTTCGTCACAGAAATGAGTCAAGTATGGTCTGTTCTCGCCCAGGACAAACACGTTATCCTGCCCTGAATTCTTGAAAGTCACTCTCCTATATTGACAATCCACCACTATCTTATGCTGAGTTAACCAATCCATCCCCAAGATTGCATCAAACTCACGAAATGGCAACTCTATTAGGTCAGCTGGAAATTCTACATTTTGAGCTCTGATTGGACTGTTTTTATAGACTCGACTAACTTTCACTCCATGACCCAAAGGATTTGTCACTAATATATCACAATCTAATTCCTCTGCTACCATATTCCCCTGACTAGGTGGTGACGTGCATAAATATGAATGTGTAGAACCCGGATTTATCAGTGCAAATAAATCAGTATCATAAAGAGAAAATTTACTGATAATGACATCCGGGGCATCCTGCTCCTCACGAGCTCTCATGGCATATGTTCGGGCTGGGGTTCGACTACCTTCTGCTCTATTCACTGATTCTGATATACTCTGCCCAATCCTGCCGCTTCTAGACTATCCATGTCCCCTACCTCTACCTCGAGTGACATTCTGAACCTGGCACTGATACTACACCACCTGTAACTCTTCCTCTGGGGAAATCTTTCTGTTTGTGCTCTGTAGATCTGCAATGTAAGCATGCTCCAGCAATCACTTGCATGTAATCTCCCACAATGTTGACATATGACATATATGAATCTCTTGTTACCAGAAGCTGGTGCACTAGCTGTAGACCCCTCTGGCCTCAACTGTTGGCTTTGTCTAGCTGAAAAGGTTGATCTAGCACCCTGTGACTGGAAAAACCTAGGCACTGTTTGTCCCCTTTTTCCTGATGTCTGGACCATGCTAATTGTTGACCTCCATGGTGGCTCTTCTATCCTCTTTCTCTTTGATCTCTTTTCCACACTAATGGCTGAGGATACTAGTGTAGCAAAATCCTCAAGCTGAAGGGCAGTCACCATATTCCCAATATCATCATTAAGCCCATCCTCAAATCTACGACATCTTTCTACCTCATCTGCAATGATTCCAGTCGCATATTTACTTAGTCGGGTGAACTCCATCTCATATTCAGCAACTGACATGTTTCCTTACTTCAAGTCTTGAAACTCTCTTTTCTTTTCATTCACATAAACTCTAAGCATATACTTTTTACTAAATTCTGCCTTGAAGAAATTCCAAGAAGGTGGTTTCGGTGTTTGAGGCTTTGATAAAATTGATTTCCACCAGTCATAGGCATGATCTTTTAAAAGGGACACTGCATATCTGACCTTTTGTTCCTCTGGACACTCAAGTTCCTCAAACACCCTTTCTCTAGACTCCATCCAAAACTCTGAAGCTATTGGGTCATCCTCCCTCATTTCCATAAAATCTGTGGCCCCATATTTTCTCAGCTTATCAATCCGGGGTTTTGGCTGAGGTGGAGGAGGAGGTGGAGCTGGTTGTGGAACTGCTTGTACTATCCATTGCAACAAGTTTGCTATCTGTTACATAAGAGGCTCCTGTCCCAAATTAGCCTATCCCTCTGCTCTCGGAGGAGTTACTACACTCGGCCCGGAATCTCTTACTGATGGAAGTTGTCTGAGATTGGCTGAGACTGAAAGGCTATTACTCAGTTCGTCTTCTGAGAAATCTTGTTCCGATCCCGAATCCATATCTACCTATAAACCAGAAGAAGGGACCCAAGTCAGATAATTGCAGCATTTTATACATATGCATAAGACACATATTCTATTTTACACCCACTGATTAAGAATCAATTGGCCTGGGCTCTGATACCACTAAATGTAGCACTCTCTTACCCTACTAAACGTTAATAGGATATAGAAATGCTAATAAGCTCTTTTTTTTTTACAACCAATGTACAAATCATTGTAATAATTTTTTTTTTTCGAGTTTATTATTAGTGAAATATTTATTACTATTTTTTTCATTTAAATATATAACTAGTGATGGAAATAGTTTGATTTAATTGAACTCATGCAATTAAATCATAACATTTAGAAACAATACTAGATTTATAAAATTACAAAATTCATTCCTTATAAATCCTACATGCCAAAAATTCACATTAAAAAAAAGATTCTTAGAATTTAATTTTTACAACATAATTTTCAAAACATACAAAAAGAACTAGACTGCTGCAATCTGATCTTGCGGGTTCCCTCTTCTTCGGTCGTCCTATCGGAACAGCTACTTCTATTTATCTGCGCGTGAAACATATGCGCTAGGCTTCTAGCTTAATGGTACGTTTGTCAACTATCCAATAATTACATCAATAATTCTAAAATAAAATTTTTGAAACTATAATTAATTTATTAAGCATGTCAAATATTCAATTAATAATAAAACCATTTTCTTCATGCAAAAATATTTAATTCATCAATTATGACATTTCATTCATTAAGTATGCTTGAAATTTCTTAACAATTCAAGATATAAAATTCACAATATCAATTTCATAATTCACATTTTTTTCTGTTATTTATTTAATAGCCCACGACATCTTAGACCGGAACTAAACACTGGATACAGGGTTTCTGCTCTCCGGCAGTATACTCGGTGCCTATATAATTATTTTATAACTCAGCGTTTAACGTCTACATTTCCAATAACAACTCATCACCTTTTTGGTACCTACGTAATTTTGAACTCAACACTATTTCTTAATGTCTACGTAATTTCAACTCAGCACTATTTTTTAGTGCCTACTTAAATTAAATCTCAGCACTATTATTTTTAGTGCCTACATTTCAACCCTTTTATTGGCATGCCAACTTATCCTAATTTCTAATTCTCGACTAGATGTTATAAGGCTTAAATTACATTTGTTACCTTTGTTAATATTTACATAAATTATGTAGTGAACATTAATATAAACTCCATATAAATGCAATAATTTCATTCAATATTTTACAACCTCATACTAGCTCATTCAATCGTTATAATTATAAGAAAATTCAATTAATACAATTTATGTCACATAAATTCATAATCAACACATTTCTTCCAGTTGTCCTATTCTGGACAGCATTTCTTCCTTATGATGCTCTGCATTTTTCGTCTATTGTTAGACAGAATCTGGACATATGATCAACTAACAAAATATAGATACATGTCTTATCTTTACTTTCCAACCGGAATCACATTAAAATAAATTGTTTAACAAAATTTATAAATTTTCTCCTAAACTACGTTCACTGCAATCTGCCCAGTATTTTACTGGACAGAATTATGCCTTATTTGTCTCTGTCATTTTAATCTATTTTTAAATGGAATTGGAACAAGTGATCAAATAGAAATATTTAGATACACGTCTTATATTTAATATACAACTAGAATCATATTAAAAGGAATTTTATAGCAAAAGTTAAAAATTTTCTCCTAAGCTACGTTCACCACAATCTGCCCAGAATTTTACTAAACAGAATTCTACCTTATTTTGGTCTATATTTTTCGTCCCTTTTTCGATGGAAATTGGACAGGTGATAAACTAATAAAATATAGGTACATGTCTTATCTTTAAATTAAAACTATAATTATATTAAAAAGAATTTTTTAGTAAAAGTTATGAATTTTCTCCTAAGCTACATTCATTGCAAATCTGCCCAGTTTTGTTTTTTGAACAGATTTCTAGGTCAAAGTTGAGTCCCCTTTTCACCTAATTTCAGGCATATTCATGTCTGATGGTCTGAATAAAAGTTCAAGATCTATGTCGTAACTTTCCAACCCAATAAGAATCACTCAGAAATGATTTCTAGAACGCAAGTTATTATCAAAACAATATACACTGTTCATAAGACGAATTTTTCAGCACATCAATTAAATCATACAATTTCCATCTTTGCAACAACCTCATATTCTAGTTTTTATTTTCATATTCATTGCATCATTTAATCACCACTTAATTTCTCAATAAATTATTCATAATTTTATACACATCACAAAATTAAAATCAACATTTTTATATATTGAATTTTTGTCAAATGTACATACCTCAAAATTCTACTTCTCTTTGATGATTTTGCCTTAATCCTTTTTTTTCATCTAATCTTAGCTTGAATTGAAGAAAGAAAAAGAATAGTAATTGGGGGAGGAGAGTCACGGCCAAAGAAGAAGAAAAGGGAGAGAAATTGGTTTGGTCAAAATGAAAAAGAAGAATGATAAAAAAAAATGGAAATTTAACTTTTTATAGTTGGATTAGGTAGGTGGTTAGGATTAGTTGTTAATCTTGCTTTCCATTGGTCCATTAATTTTAATCACTCTTAATTTATCTTAATTAAAAGAATATTCCTTTACTTAGATAAAGAATATTCCATTTTTATGCCTTCTTATAATTTCTGTGCCAAAAACACTGCAATTTCTAATTTCGTTCAGCGAAAAATTATTTTTTTCCCAATTTTAATTCCAAACTTCAAAATTCTCAATTAATAATATCCAAAATATTTTCTCCCATCTTATTATTATTTTAATTTATTTCTTTCATGTCCGAATTTAGACCCGATCGGTTCGTCGTGCCAGATTTCGCTCAACCGCGACCGTGGCCTAAATTATCGGGCATTACACTTGCCAAAGAGAGAAGCAACACAAGTTATCCTTCAAATCCAAAAACATAGTAAGTACCTCAAAACCTCTAAAACTCCTGCATCTAGATTTATTTGGATCTACTATAATTGCAAGCTTAGGAGGTAAACACTATGCCTTTGTCATCGTAGATGATTACTCTAGATTTACTTGGGTAATTTTCTTAGCTCAAAAGTGTGATGCCTTGGAAACTTTCAAAAATTTTACTAAAAGAGTCCAAAATGAAAAAGGATATTGTATTTCAAAAATAAGAAGTGACCATGGCAAAGAATTTGAGAATGAAAACTTTGAAAGCTTTTGTCTTGAACATGGCATTTCGCAGAATTTTTCATCTCCTAGGGCACCTCAACAAAATGGGGTAGTTGAAAGGAAAAATCGAACTTTAATTGAAATAGCTAGAACAATGCTCAATGAGTATAGTTTACCGACTTACTTTTGGGCAGAAGCCACAAATAATGCTTGTTATATTTCAAATCGAGTTTTCAAAAGACCTCTCTTAAACAAAACTTCATTTGAGCTATGGAATGGAAGAAAGCCCTTAATATCATACTTTAGAGTATTTGGATGCAAGTGTTTCATATATACCAAGGACAACCTTGGAAAATTTGCCTCTAAATCTGATGAGGGTATCTTTTTAGGATACTCTACAACTAGCAGAGCATATAGAGTATTTAATAAAAAGTCATTAACTGTTGAAGAATCTATGCATGCTGTTTTTTATGAATCTAGTAGACTTGATCTTGTGAAAGGTAGTGTTCTTGATGATGTTGTAGGTACCATGGAAAGACTTGATCTTGAAAATGGAAAAGAAGAAAATGATCAAGAAGATTCACATCAAGATGATTCTCTACCTCAAGCTTAAGAGGAAAACAGGTAAGAGCTCCTAAAGGGATGGAGATTGACAAAAGATCACCCCAAAGAGCAAATCATTGGTGATCCTACAAGGGGAGTAAGTACTAGATCTCATCTCAAACATTTAGTTTCTAACCTTGCTTTTGTTTCTCAAATTGAGCCTAAAAATATTGATGAGGCTCTTAATGATGAAAGTTGGGTGATTGCCATGCAAGAGGAACTCAACCAATTTGAGAGAAGTAAGGTCCATACCTTAGTACCTAAACCCAAAGAGCATCAAATCATAGGAAGCAAATGGGTATTTAGAAATAAACTAGATGAACAAGAATCAATAACTAGGAATAAGGCTAGGTTGGTTGCAAAAAGGTATAATCAGGAAGAAGGAATAGATTATGATGAGAACTATGCTCCTGTAGCTAGATTAGAAGCCATAAGAATTCTTTTGGCATATGCATGCCACATGAATTTCAAACTCTTTCAAATGGATGTAAAAAGTGCATTTTTAAATGGTTTTATAGAAGAAGAAAGTTATGTAGAACAACCACCAAGTTTTGAAAGCTATGAATTGCCCAATCATGTATTTAAACTTTCAAAAGCTTTATATGGTTTGAAATAACCCCCAAGAGCTTGGTATGAAAAACGAAGCTCTTTTCTCTTAGAAAATAATTCTACAAAGGGGAATGTTGACACTACATTATTCATTAAAAATCATAAGCATGATATTCTAATTGTTCAAATTTATATTCATGATATCATATTTGGGTCTACTAATGAATTGCTTTGTCAAGCATTTGTTAAGTGTATGACTAAGGAATTTGAAATGAGCATGGTGGGTGAGCTAAAATATTTCCTCGATCTACAAATAAAACAAGGCAATGAGGACATATTTATCAACCAATCCAAATATGCCAAAGACTTACTTAAGAAATTTGGAATGGAATGATGCAAGAATGCCAAAACTCCAATGAGCACAACAACAAAATTGGACAAGAATGAAAAGGGTAAGAGCATTAATGACAAGCTCTATAGAGGTATGATCGGATCACTTTTATATCTTACTGCATCCAAACCCGACACAATGTATAGTGGATGCTTATGTGCTCACTTTCAATCGTGTCCAAAAGAGTCTCATTTAAATGCAGTAAAAAGAATTCTAAAATATTTACATGGCTCATTGCCATGGATGCTTATGTGCTCACTTTCAATCGTGTCCAAAGGTTTATGGTATCCTAGAAATTCATCATTTTACATTATAGGATATTCAGATGCTGATTATGCTGGAAGTTTTTAGATAGAAAAAGTACTTCAGGTACTTGTCACTTTCTTGGAGAATGCTTAGTTTTTTGGTTTATCAAGAAACAAGTTTCAGTTGCTCTTTCTACCGCTGAAGCGGAGTATGTGGCAGTAGGATGTTGTACACAAATCCTTTGGATGAAACACCAATTTAAGGATTATGGTCATATTATGGACCATATACCTATTAGATGTGACAATACAAGTGCTATAAATCTATCTAAGAATCCCATTCAACACTCTAGAAGTAAGCATATTGACATAAGACATCATTTTATTAGAGATCATGTTCAATATGGAGATGTTGTATTGGAATTTATAAGCACAGAAAATCAATTGGCAGATATCTTCACTAAGTCTCTAAATGAGGAAAGATTTAATTTCATAAGAAGAGAGCTTGGTATGATTGATGGATTAACTTTATGATTGCCAAAATTGTCAAACCTTGATTGATTATCTTGTGTTTTTTTTATTAGATATGGGGTAGCTAATTTGATGGAAATGTATGTTATAGAGGATAAAAGCTCCTTAGAAATGCTTTAGTCTTGTTTTAAACTTAATTTTATTTAATGAGGATTTTAGGCAATTCACGCCCGTGACATATATTCACAGTCGTGATCTAAATCGCCAAAACAACTAGTAGCTTTTACGACTTGCTTCACGACATGCTTCAAGGCTGAAGATAGTGAAGACTATGTTTCAAGATCATAACCTTTTTCTATCACCCCCGTGAAACCCTTTGTTCATGCCCGTGACGCTTTTTCACGACCGTGAACATTTCCACCAAAAACTCACAGAAGCATTCACACTTTGTATCACGATCTATTTCACGATCACAAGTAGTGAAGATTGTAATTCATGTCCGTGACTCGTTTGTCACCACCGTGATAGTTCATCATCATTCATGCCCGTTACCTTTAATTTTCATGACCGTGAATAATTTCACCTCTCACTTCAAGGGTAGAGCGTCTCTTCAGCAAACCATAAACAGGACATTTCACGCCCTTGACTTAGTTTTTCACGCCCGTGAAGATGTCGGCTATAAAACGTTTCTGCCGTTATTTCTCTCATTCTAACTGTCTAACTTCTCTCAAATTCTCTCATTTATCACCATTGAATACTATTTTGAAGATTCCGCCCCCCTAGCAATTCATTCCATCTATAAATATCTTCAAAAACCATTTGCATCATCAGAAATCACATCACCTTAGGTTTTACTCCAAAAAAATTTTACCAAATTTTTCACTCTTCAAAAGTTCATTTCTCAATCAAAATGGAAACCGGCTCCTCCAAAGGTACAAGAAAGAAATCTCATGCTCCAAGAAGGTACACGGACTACCTTCTAAACATTATTCCGGAGCATTGTCATCCTAGATACTCAGTTCTCAAACAAATGCCACTCCTTTCCTCTCGATCATTTGAGTGGCAAACCATCCGTACACTCGGCCTCAAGATAAGTATGACGGAATAACTCCAGGCTTGTCATCTGAAAGATTTTGTTGATATCCATCAACCGACACTAAGGGAACCAACTCTAGAATTCCTGAGCACCCTGTAAGTCTCTCCTACTGGCACAGTGAAATTCCAACTTTGCAAGCATCCGAACACCCTCAATGCTGTAGAGTTTGGAGACATATTCAACCTTCCCTCTGACGGTATCTTGAATGAGACTAAGGTGGAGTTCTATGCTACTCAGGCATGGACTCACTTTGGGCTTGACTGCAGCTGGGATGTCAAGAAGATGAAAAGCACCCACCTTCGATCCCCAATGGACAAGTACTTATATAGGTTTCTAACCTATAGCATTTTTGCTAGAGGAGACAGCAATGGATCGATCAGGAAGTCAGAGCTCTTTCTCCTAGAGATGGCCCGAAGAGGCCTAATAGTGGCTTTATCTCGATGGTTTGCAAACCATCTTTTATCAATGGCCACCAAGCCCTCCGGAGACATTCTGATTGGTGGGTACGTGACTCACCTCGCCATCAAGATGGGGTACCTGAAGCTAGAGGAACACCACTTCAACCTCATACCAGCACATTCTCGAGACCGACTAGACATCGAGTCCTTTATAAAAATGGGAGCGGTTGTTCGTATAGTATTTGAGAACAACATCTACTACCACTTCACCAACACTGCTGGTGAGATTATTTGGGAGGAAAATGACTCAGATGACTTCAAAGCTGGCCTCCAAGGAATCCAGCAGAGGAAGAGAGTTTGAGTTAAGGTGGCGCCTCCAGAGGTTAAGCAAGAAATTGGACAATCCTCTGCCTCCACACCAAACTTGGCTCAGCAAGTGGCTGACCTCTTGGCACCACGATTTGAGCAATTGCAGGCTTCGATGGATGAGAGGTTGGAGAACCTTAAGGATTTCATGGAGTCTCGCATGGAGAGCCTCGAGGCAAAAGTAGCTCGCCTTAGAGATAGGATGTTCGGCTAGACTATATGTTAATTATGTTATTTTCTAGCTTGTTTGATGTAGGAATTTCAATTTCCTTTCAAAACTTTGTATTTGTCTTTCTATATTAATATAATTGCTTTTGTTTTCCATTATGTTTTTGTTATTCTTTTTGTTGATGACAAAAGGGGGAGAACCTAGCAATATATTGTGTTTAAAGTTAAATGCAATATACTTATTTTGAATCAAATGAATGTGCAAGTATGTAAATGAGCTTCATATACCTTAAATATACCTTAAGTATACTTTGCATATACCTTGATATAAGTTACATGAATGAATACGCACTTGATATATTTTGAATATACCTTAAATATACTTAGCATATACTTAACTTGTTTTAAGGAAGAATATTGGTATACATTGGATATACCTTGCATATAACTTGCATATACCTAAAACTAGGAAGCATATTTTGATACTACACTTCATCATTCTTTACAATTCTTGCATTTCAGTAATTTTTTTTATCTTAAGCATCTTAAGCAATAATGTATTTAATATACTTGTTTTCTAAGTTTATTGAATAGGGTATGGAACATGATAGCAAGAATAAAGAATGGAAGACTAATCTTAAAAAGATAAAAATGAAGAAATAGCATGTTCACGCCCGTGACCTTATATGTCACGCCCGTGATGAAGCTTAGTGCCAACTATTCAACATTTAAAGTTCACAGCCATGAAGAATGATAGCAACCATGAATGATCATATCAGTCACACCCGTGAATAAAAGTCACGTCCGTGATAAGACATGACAATTCCTCCAGAGAGCTTCACAGCCAGAGTCACCACTTGGACCACGGCTAGGAAGGATGTTCACGCCCGTGAAGATCAAATACTTCAAATCCTTCCAGAATATTTCATGGCTAAAGTCACCACTTGAGTCACGGCTTCGAAGAACATTTACGACCGTGACATACATATTCACGACCGTGAAAGAGGATAGAGAAACATGTCAGGCGCGAAGATAAGAGTTGGTGCAATGGCTAGTTCCGTATTAAATGCAATCAAATGACTATAATTCGCCATGAAAGTATAAACGCAAGTCATTTATGCATGCAGAACAAGAGAATAGCTAATACTTCGAATCAAAATCTTGTTGTAAGCCATTTGTGCATTTGATATTTTCAAAACAAACATTTATTCTCTGTGAAAATCTTTTTGCTCATCATTCTCTGAGCATTATAGATTTGTAAGTGTTTCTCTCTATAATCATCTACTCAAGTGAGTTTGGGTATTTTGGGGTTAAGAGTAGAACACTTGTAAGGGTTATTTGTGTGAGCCTTTAAAAACACAAGGAATTGGTTTATTGTGTGAACCATTAAAACACAAGGGATTTCTGGGTTAGGTGTGATCCATTGTTAGAAATATCGTAGTTGGGAGTGAGCTTGTAAAACTCTATTATAACACTTAGAGTGTTAGTAAAACTCCCAATTGAGATTGGAGAGAGGATTAGGGTTTGTTAACACCCGAACATCTATAAAAATTCTTGTGTCATATCTTTCTATCCCTACTCAACTTAACTTTTCTTTCCACACTTAAAAGTTAAATTTTCAATATCCAATTCAACCCCCCTTCCTGGTTCAATATCTGGGCAACATATGCCTTATGAAATTCTGTCACAAAAGTTTCCCAATTCCAATCATCATCATAAAGATGACATGTTTTATCAAACCAACTCTCTGCCACACCATGCAAGAAAGAACTAACATATACTATCCTATCAACATCAGACATGTGTATGGAAGTGTATGCCTTATGAAACTTCTTAAACCAATCATTAACTATTTTTGCATCTAAGGAGCCTTCAAGAGTCTTAGCTCCTAACTTACGACAATGAGAAATAACATACCATGATTTTTGATTCTGATCATTAGATGCAATAATAGTTACAAAGGTTTGTGCCAAGGTGGAAGCAAATTGAGCATCTACTTGAGCTATGAAAGGTTGGACAAATGGGTGAAATAGGAGGTGTGTAATGGTTCAAATACCGGGTTAGTCGTAAACTATAGTTTTCGAAATTTATCGGGTAAAAAATACAGCAGTGGGTGAAAAATATTTTATTTGACCATCGAAAAATATAGATTATGAATAATCTGGGGGTAGAATTTGGAGTGAAAATGAGGTCAAATAAGCCCTCAAAAGTCAAAATTAAGAAAACATGGGACCTGATTTAATTAAATAGTTGGTTAACTGTACTTTGATCGGGCTGTGAAAAATAGCAACCGATATCCAAAAATTTATTTTAAGACATGGATAGACTCTAAATAATATTTTGGATTATTTGACACTGAAAAGGGAATTTTACGGTAACACCGAAAATTGAATTATCAGTCTGGTTTGAGTGAGCTATACAGAAAATGGACTTTGATTGAGTTAAAAAAATTTCGGTAGACATATAAACATATTTTAAAAATTATGGAATCAAATTTGGGTGAAATTGAGCTTAGAAAGTGAGAGAAATAATTTAGAATTGCTAAATGAGCCTAATGGGGTTGGATCTCTTGTCTTGGCCAAAGCCCAGCCCATTCCAGCCACCTATATATGCTCAAAATATCAGAATTCTCTAGAAAATTCAGCACCTTCTTCTTCCTTTCATGTTTCCCCCTTGGACAAATGGGTTTCTCATTCTTCTCCACCAAACATTCTCTTCTTTTCTCTAATTTTTACACCAACATTAAGCACCCTAATATTATTTCAGCCCCTCTATTAGCTAGTTGAGATCTCCAATCTTCAATTGAAGGGTTAGAGGTGGAAGAAATTAAAGGATTTAAGTGAGGGTATAAAATTGAGGTAAGAGAATTTGAGAGCTTTAAATTTATTTAAGGATTCCAATAGGAAGTTTAAGGTATGTAGATTATATTTATGAAGTTAGATTGAATTATGGAAGCAAAAATAGTGGTGATTTTATTTTTGTATAATTTTGGCCATGGTAGGGAATCAAGGAAGAGAAAGAACTTCAAAGGAAAAAGGTAAGGAAAAGGAAGCCTACGAAGGCTAAAGAAAAGAAATAAGGTTAGTGATTTCAAAATCTACTTATTTCCATTGATTAAGCATGATTTAGAGTTATGGAAATTAGGAATTTTATGTGTTTTGCATGTAATTGATAATTGATGCTTAAGATATTGATTAAGGAATTATAAAAAGTGAATTAGAATGGTTAATTTCTGATGTATGCATGGGAACCATACATGAAGGAAATGAATTACAATCTTTTGTCAATGGAGAGGAGCAATCTTATATAATTTAAATGGGCCTAAAAGGAGTTCATAGGCCTTTTCATATAATCCAATTCAATGTGGGGCATGTTCCAAGTTATAGAAGGCAGCATTGGAGCATTGGTTGCTATATTGGGCCAAAAATCCACAATCAAGCTTATGGGTTAATACTACAGAAAGGGAAGCCTAAAGTGAAGATCAAGGGAGTCTTTCATGAAGATTGAATTCAAATGGGCTAAACAAGACAAAGTCCATAAACTTTGAAGATTACAAGTCATGTGCAAATCATGTGCTAGGAGTCATGTGCCATCCATGTGGAAGACATCATGTGCTCAAGAACATATGCCATTTGAATTCAACAAGACAAGGTAAACAAACCTTAAGCTATGGTAATCATAAATTGAATCCCAAAGACCGTGCCTTGAAACCCCAAAGACCGTGCCTTGAAACCCCTCAACAAGACAAGGTAAACAAACCTTAAGCTATGGTAATCATAAATTGAATCCAACCCAAAGCTAACCAATGTAGCAAAGAACCAAGATTATAAATGTTATTAAGAATAGCCACGCCACAAGCAATATTACTTGATAAGTAACTAATTCCTAGAGGTAATAAAGAGATGCAAATCTGCCTCACTTTAAAGAAAACTCTCAAATTCGTTTTTTTCATTTATTCATTCATTAATGTCTTGTAAAAGAAGCCTAGATGAGTATTTATAACCCTATGTCTTTCAATCCTTTATGGTAAAGGATAACTAAGTCTTATTCTAACTCAATTCCTAAAAGTACAGTCATATTCTAACTCAAATTCTAACAAGTAGAGTCCTACTTGAATTAGGACACTAATTAAATCCTTCTAAAATAATACAAATGGTGGGTTGGTCTTTATTGCTTTGGCCCACATGTCTATCACTAATTAAAACCTAAGGTAATTAAAATAGACATCCCACATACATAATTAAGCCCAATTATAAGTTAAGCCCAAATCCCATAACTAGGTACATGTATGGCACATGTTCTTGAGCACATGGTTGGCACATGATGTCTTCCACATGGATGGCACATGTCTTGCACATGTTTGGCACATGACTCCTAGCACATGATTTGCACATGAGTTGCACATGACTTGTAATCCTCAAGGTTCATGGACTTTGTCTTGTTTAGCCCATTTGAATTCAATCTTCATGAAAGACTCCCTTGGTCTTCACTTTAGGCTTCCCTTTCTGTAGTATTAACTCATAAGCTTGATTATGGATTTTTGGCCCAATATAGCAACCAATGCTCCAATGCTGTCTTCTATGACTTGGAACACGCCCCACATTGAATTGAATTATATGAAAAGGCTTTTGAAGTTCTTTTAGGCCCATTTCAATTATATACGATTACTCCTCTCCATTGACAAAAGATTGCATTTCATTTCCTTCATGTATGGTTCCCGTGCATACATCAATTTCAATTAAAAAAATTAATTAGTGGAAATTGGAAAATATGACCTTATTATGTGAAAATTTTAAATAAATGTAAAATTACATTTTATTGTAATATTATGATATATATGGAATAATGAATGTATAAATTAGTGAAATGAATAATTAGAAAGTGAGAAAAATTTTAATGATGTAAATTAATTATAGGCCAAAATATGAGGAAGGAAAATTTAATATTTTTCTTGCTAATTAAATGAAAATTTAGTCATGAAATGTAAGAAAATATGATATTGAGTGTGTGTAAATTTATATAAGAAAATATGATATTAAGTGTGTATAAATTTATTGAGAATTTTTAAAATATGTATTGAATATTTTCCAAATAATTGATTATATTATGCATGAAATGAAAAATAATGAGTGTTTAATGATGCTTAATGACTTAATTGAATGTTCATAATGAATTATTGATATATTAGAATGGAAATTTAGAAACTAAAGTGAAATTTGTAGCTAATTAAATAAAGGATTGAAAAAAAATAAACAAGAAAAGAAAGGAATGGTTATACACATGTCAAATGATGAATGAATGGTGTTATAAATCTAACATATGTTTGCTCATCTAACGTATGTTTGCTCCTTTTTTTGTTTTATAGTGAAATATGACATCCCAACAAGGTTAAGGTGTTGGGAAAGGGTTAAGAGATTCACAATTAGACCAAGACATCCTAGTGAGCAATCCTTTAGGAAATAGTGTTGTGGTAAATAGGGTATATAGAAATTGTCCCATTAGTGAACAAGGTTATGAATTCCTAACTAATCTAATTGAACTCCCATTCTGCGAGTTTGATGTAAAATTGGGGATGGATTGGTTATCTACCCACCGAGCAATAGTAGATTGTAAATAGAAGAGAGCGACACTTAAACTCTCTGATGCTAGAGAAATTACTATTGTGGGTGAAAGGACAAACTTTCTATCAGATGTGGTTTCAGCTACAGCTACCAAGAGACTTATAAGAAAGGGGTGAATTGCTTATTTTTGTTATGCAATGGAAGTTAAAAAGGAAGATCTCAAGATTTCAGATGTGTCTACTGTGAGAGATTTTCCAAATGTCTTTCCTCATAAACTACCAGGCTTACCACCTGACAGGGAAGTTGAATTAACTATTTATTAGCTCCAGGCACAACACCTATTTCAATTACACCCTATAAGATGGCACCTATAGAACTCAAGGAATTGAAGATTCAGTCACACGAATTGCTCGATAAAGGCTTTATCAGACCCAGTATTTCACCATGGGGAGAACCAATACTATTTGTAAAGAGGAATGAGGGGTCTCTCAGATTATGCATTGACTATAGACAGCTGAATAAAGTGACAATCAAGAACAAGTATCCCCTTCCACGTATTGAAGACTTATTTGATCAATTGAAGGGAGCAGGTGTATTTTCAAAGATTTACCTAAGATTGGGCTACCATCAGTTGAAAGTAAAGGAAGCAAATGTGCCTAAAACTACTTTTCGCACATAATATGGCCACTATGAATTTTTAGTCATGCCATTTGGAGTTATAAATGCCCTAGTATCTTTTATGGATCTAATGAATAAGATTTTTCATCCTTATCTAGACCAGTGTGGTATTTATTGATGACATTCTAGTGTATTCGAAGGTGCTAGAAGAACATGACAACCACCTACGAATTATCTTGTAGATATTGAGAAAGAAGCAGTTGTATGCAAAGTTCAACAAGTGTGACTTCTAGTTGAATGAGGTATCATTCTTGGGTCATGTAGTTTCAGCTAAAGGGATAAAGGTAGATCCAAAGAAGATTGAATTCTAGTGTATTCGAAGGTGCTAAAAGAACATGACAACCACCTACGAATTATCTTGCAGATATTGAGAAAGAAGCAGTTGTATGCAAAGTTCAACAAGTGTGACTTCTAGTTGAATGAGGTATCATTCTTGGGTCATGTAGTTTCAGCTAAAGGGATAAAGGTAGATCCAAAGAAGATTGAAGCAATCTTACAGTGGAGAATATCTAAGATTGTTACATAAGTTAGAAGTTTCTTAGGTTTGGCTGGGTATTATAGGAGATTTGTAATACATTTTTTCACCATAGCAGTGCCACTCACTCGATTATTACAAAAGCATATTAAGTTTGAGTGGATGAAAGTTTTAAGAATCTTAAAAACATGTTGATAGAAGCCTCAGTATTAACTCAACCAGAATCTAGCAAAAATTTTGTGATTTACAGTGATGCCTCTAAGAATGGATTAGGTTGTGTATTGATGCAGGAATGTAAAGTAATTGCCTATGCTTTCCGACAACTCAAGACTCATGAGAAGAATTATCCTACTCATGATCTTGAGATTGTAGCAGTTGTACTGGCCTTGAAGATTTGGAGACATTATCTTTATGGTGGGAAATGTTACATTTACACAAATCACAAAAGTTTGAAATATTTGCTCACATAGAAGGAACTTAATTTGAGACAGAAGCGTTAGCTTGAATTAATAAAAGACTATGACTGCTTAATTGATTATCATCCAAGAAAGGCAAATGTAGTAGCTGATGCACTCAGTAGGAAATTTATGGCAGCCCTTTGGATGATGAATATTAAATTGCATATGGCACAAGATGGAGTGATAATAGCAAAAATGCAAGTAAAACCAAACTTTCTTCAGCAAGTGAAAGCAGCACAAAAGCTAGATGATCTCTAGATTTCCATAGTGAACAGAGTAAAAGATAGCAATGAAGGTGATTATTCTTTGGGTGAAGATGACAACCTTTATTTCAATCAGAGATTATGTGTACCTAATCAAGATGATTTGAGAAAGAACATTCTCACAAAAGCTTATCATAGCAGCTACGCGATGCATCCTAGTGGTAACAAGATGTACCAAGACTTGAAAGTACACTATTGGTGGCCCGAAATGAAACATGATGTGAAAACATTCATGAGAAAATGTTTGATATGCCAGCAAGTAAAAGCTGAACACCAAGTTCCATCGGGTTTACTTCAGCCTATCATGATACCAGAGTGGAAATGGGATCGAATGACCATAGATTTTGTGACAGGATTGTCTTTGACTAGAAGGAAGTAATGGACTATCCACTGACCAGATTGGCAGAAATATATATTAATGAGATAGTGAGGCTCCATGGAGTACCATCCTCCATTATTACAAATAGGGATCAAAGATTTACTTCCCAGTTCTGGAAGAAGTTGCAGGAAGCATTAGGGACAAAATTCATTTTAATACAAATTTTCATCCCCAAATTGATGGACAATCATAGTGTATGATTCAAATACTTGAGGATATGTTGTGAAGTTGTGTCATCGAGTTTGAAAAAAGTTGAGAAAGTATTTTCCATTGGCCAAGTTTGCTTACAACAACAGCTATCAGTTTAGCATCAAAATGGGACCATATGAAGCACTGTGTGGAATGAAATCTAGGACTCCTTTATGTTGGATAGAGTTGAGTGAGAAAAATCTAATGGGGACAGATTTGGTTCGAGAAACTGAAGAGAAGGTACGGGTTATCAAGGATAGATTGAAAGAAGCCATGGACCGACAAAAGTCATTTGCAGACTTAAGAAAAAAAGATATAGAATTTCAGGTTAGAGATCAAGTATTTCAAATCACCCTAGAAAAAGGTTATGAGATTTGGCAAGAATGGCAAACTAAGTCCGAGATTTTTAGGCCCTTATGAGATTATACAGTGACTGGGACCTGTTACTTATCGATTGAAGCTGCCTTAGGAGTTGGAAAAGATTCATGATGTGTTCCACCTGTCAATGTTATGGAGGTATAGGTCAGACCCTAACCACATAATCAAGCAAGAAGAAATTTGGATACAGGTTGATCTGACTTATGAAGAGAAACCATTAAAGATCCTAGCCAGAGAGGTTCGACAACTCAGCAACAAATAAATCCCACTAGTGAAGGTGTTATGGACACAATGTGGAAGAAGCCACGTGGGAGCCAGAAGCTGCAGTGAGGCAACAATATCCACAACTGTTTAATACGGGTAAAATTTCGAGGACGAAATTTTTATTGGTAGGGGAGAATTGTTGTAACGTCCACAAATTATAATTTAATTAGAACAAGTATGTGGTATAAATAGGAAAAACCTGACAGATAATAAAGATTAAAATATATGGAATAGTTGACTAAATTAGAAATTAAAATGAACTAAATTGATTGATATAATAAATTTGATTAAATTATACCACATAATTAAATTGTATTTTTTGGTAAAAAAAATTAAAGATATTAGATATAAGTAAATATGGAAGATAATAATAATAATAATAATAATAATAATAATAATAATAATAATAATAATAATAATAATAAATTAATAAAAAAAGTGAATAGTAGAACAGGGACACAGCAGAAAAAAAAAAGACTAAAACGGGAAAAAGGAGGGGAAGGGGAAAGTCAATTAAGACTTTGCCCCATTTTCTTCCAACTTCAACTCTCTTCTTCTTATCTTCATCATCGCTTTTCTTCCTCCATATCACAACCCAATTATTCATCATCTCCTTCATGTTTTGCAAGAAAATTCACTCCAAATAAATCTGATCTTGGTAAGTAATATCTTTCCCCTTATTATTGTGTTATTAGAGCTTTTAAGATTATGTTTCTACAGTGTATTGCATTCTATTTTTGAGTACCCTATGAAATGAATTTGAAGAGGTGTAAAATATGAAAGTTATTCATATATGTGTTTTTTATATGTCTGTCAAAGTTCATGAAATTATGTTGGGTATATAAAGAGATAAATTTGTTTGAGTGAAATTAGTTCAGGGAGACGTATCAACAAAATAACCTATTGTTTTTGTTTAAATTGATCATCTTAATGGCTGAATATGAGGTTTGTAAAAGCTAAAAGTTGTATATATATGTCTTATTTAGGACTATGCCAAATTGTATATAAATATATCTTATGTAGGTTGAGTTATAGTGAAATAAACTATAGTTGTTCCTTGATTGAGTTGTATTCTAGTACATGTGAAGCTCCAATAAATGCATGTTCCTTTTTGAGCATCTTAAAGGTCGAATTAGCCAAAGTTCAAAACATACAAGTTTTATTTCTATATCTGATCTAAGTTCCTGGGAAAGTCTTAGCTTAAAATGTCAATTATTTTACGAGTTATAAGCTAAACAAGTGAACTGGTAAGGTTGGCATTGTATTCTGAACCAGTTATAGATCTTCTAGTATTTGAGAATCTTAGAAACCGAATCTGAAAAGGAGGTAAACATGAAAAATGTTTCAAATTAACTTATATAACTTTATAAAAAGTTTCATAATAATTTAAGCTACACATTGAAGGATATGAATTTCTAAATATGGTACCCTGAAACTGCCTAAGGGCAGAGAACAGAGCAGTATTTAAAATTATACCAAATATTATGTAATGGTTCAAATATTCTGAAATTTTAGTATGTTTTAGTCTTATATGTTAAATTTAATTAGGATCAAGAATCATAAAATTGGATAAGTGTAGAAAAATTTAATGATCCAACAGTCCTAAGAGGTCATGTTCCAGCTTAAAAGAAATTGTAGTTATTTATTTAAATTATATTGAGAATAAATATTTTATCAAGGTATTAATTAATTTTATTTTTAAATTAGGATCTCAACAACAAGAAAAACAATAAAAGTGAATAACCTCTGAGCTTATATGTAATGCCCGATAGTTTAGGTCACAGTCGCGGTTGACCGAAATCCGGTATGCCGAACCGATCGGGTCTAAATTCAAACATGAAAGAAATAAATTAAAATAATAATAAGATAGGAGAAAAATATTTTGGATATTATTAATTGAGAATTTTGAAGTTTGGAATTAAAATTGGAAAAAAATAATTTTTCGCTGAACGAAATTAGAAATTGCAGTGTTTTTGGCACAGAAATTATAAGAAGGCATAAAAATGGAATATTCTTTATCTAAGGAAAGGAATTTTATTTTAATTAAAATAAAGTAAGAGTGATTTAAATTAATGGACCAATGGAAAGCAAGATTAACAACTAATCCTAACCACCCACCTAATCCAACTATAAAAAGACAAATTTCCATTTTTTTTACCATTTTTCTTCTTTTTCATCTTGACCAAACTCATTTCTCTCCCTTTTCTTCTTCTTTGGCCGTGACTCTCCTCCTCCCTTAATGTTCTTCATTTTGTTCTTCAATTAAAGCTAAGATTAGATGAAAAAAAAGAAGGGATTAAGGCAAAATCATCAAGGAAGTGAAGCAAAGTGAGCTAAACCAAGGAAGAGGAAGGAAGAAAGGAAGAGAAAAAGAGAAAGAAGACTTGGGTCATTTTAAAGATCATCAAAGGTAAGTTTAGATTTTCCATCTTCTCACTTTTCTTCTTCTCTTTTCTTTGATTTTGGGGTTAGTTGCCATTAAAGTTAGTAATTTAGGGTTATTAATATGTTAATGGTGATTAAGGGTGGATTAGGGTGATTAGTGTTTGATTAGTGTAAAATTTGTTGTTAGAACAAGGAAATGAACAAACTTTGAACCAAAATCAAAGAGGAAGTAAGGGCAAAGAGAAAGCTAGCTAGGAAGAAGATAAAAGTGAATAGAAGTGAAATTTTTGAGGTATGTACATTTGGCAAAAATTCAATATAGAAAAGTATTGATTTTGATTTTTGTGATGTTGTGAATTTATGTATGAAATTCTGAACATTTGATTGAGTGATTAAATGATACCATGAATGTGAAAATAAAAACTAGAAAATGAGGTTGATGCATGAAAATGGAAAATGTATGAATTATTTAATGTGCTGGAAAATTCGTCTTATGAACAGTATCCAATATTTTGATGATAACTTATGTCTTGGAAATCATTTCTGAGTGATTCTTGTTGGGTTGGAAAGTTAAGACATAGGGTTGAACTTTCATTTAGACCATTAGACCTTAATATGCCTGGAATTAGGTGAAAAATGGACTCAAAGTTGAAATAGAAATCTGTCCCAAAACAAAATACTGGACAGATTGCAGTGAATATAGGTTAGAAGAAAATTCATAACTTTTGCTAAAAAATTCATTTTAATATGATTATAGTTGTAAATTAAATATAAGACATGTATCTAAATGTTTCTAGTTGATCACTTGTTCAAATTCCATATAAAAATGGATTAAAAAGACAGAGAAAAATATGGCAGAATTCTGTCTAGTAAAATACTTGGCAGATTACAGTGAACGTAGCTTAAGAGAAAATTTATAACTTTTTCTAAAAATTTTGTTTTAATGTGATTCCAGTTAGAAATTAAAGATAAGACATGTACCTATATTTTGTTAGTTGATCACATGTCCAGAATCTGTCTAAAAATTGATAAAAAATGTAGAGTATCATAAGGCAGAAATGTTGTCTAGAATAGGATAGCTGGAAGAAATGTGTTGATTGTGAATTTATGTGATAGAAAATGTATTAATTGAATTTTTTTTATAATTATAATGATTAAATGAGCTAGTATGAGTTTGTAAAATATTGAATGGGAATTATTGCATTTATATGGAGTTTATATTAATGTTCGCTACATAATTTATGTAAATATTAATAAAGGTAACAAATGTAATTTAAGCCCTATAACATCTAGTCGAGAACTAGAAATTAGGATAAGTGGCATGCCAATAAAAGGGGTAGAAATATAGGCACTAAAAAATAATAGTGCTGAGATTTAATTTAAGTAGGCACTAAGAAATAGTGTTGAGTTCAAAATTACGTAGGCACCAAAAAGGTGCTGAGTTGTTATTGGAAATGTAGGCATTAAACGCCAAGTTATAAAATCATTATGTAGGCACCGAGTATACTGCCGGAGAGTAGAAACCCTGTATCCAGTGTTTAGTCTTCATTTGCCTCTTCTATACTGGTAACTTTTGAACCATAATCTTTGAGAGGAAGACTTCTCAGGATTTTGTTATTATCATCTTCCAAGCTCAGGTGTTTCCCAAGTTTTCTCATGCTATTTATGATGGCTAGAAGACGGTTGGTCATGTCAAAAATTGACTCATTAGATTTCATCTTGAAGAGCTCATACTCTGAAGCAAGAAGTTGAATCTTCTTGGATTTAACTTGCTTTGTTCCTTCATGATAGTTTTTCAATGTTTTCCACATGCTGTAAGCAATTGGGCAGTGTTGTATTCTGCCACATTCTTCAATGGATAATGAGCTTGAGAGAATTTTTATTGCCTTCTTGTTTTTGAAGTTTTCTCTTTTTTGAGGCTCTGTCCAATCATCTCTTGACAGGATTTCTTCTTCACCATCAACTCCTCTTCTAGTTGGTGGTGTCCATTCTCTCCGAACACTATCCCAGACTTCAATTCCTTCACTATCAAGATATGTCTCCATCTGAAACTTCCAATGAGCATAATTTGCTCCATCAAAGTAAGGATTCAGACTTTGGAATCCTTCATTGGCCATATCTTGATCTTTGCTAGCACTATTTAGGCTTCGATGCTAGACTTTGCTCTGATACCAATTGTTGCCCAGAAATTGAACCAAGAAGGGGGGTTGAATTGGATATTAAAAATTTTAACTTTTAAGTGCGGAATGAAAGGTTCAGTTAAGTAGGGATAGGAAGATTTCACACAGGAATTTTTATAGAGGTTCGGGTGTTAACAAACCCTACTCCTCTCTCCAATCTGAATTGGGAGTTTCACTAACACACTAAGTGTTACAATGGAGTTTTACAATCTCATTCCCAACTATGGTGTTTCTAATAATGGATCACACCTAACCCAGAAATTCCTTGTGTTTTAATAGCTCACACAGTAAACCAATTCCTTGTATTTTAAAAGCTCAAACAAATAACCCTTACAAGTGTTCTACTTTTAACCCAAAACACCCAAACTCACTTAAGTAGAAGATTACAAAGAGAAACACTTACAAATCTATAATGCTCAGAGAATGATGAGCAAAAATATTTTCACAGAGAATAAATATTTGTTTTCAAAATATCAAATGCACAAATGGCTTACAACAAGATTTTGATTCAAAGTATTAGTTATTCTCTTGTTTTGGATTCATAAATGACTTGCATTTATACTTCTATGGCGAATTATCGTCGTTTGATTGCATTTAATACAGAAATAGCCGCTGCACCAACTCTTATTTTCGAGCCTGACATGTTTCTCTTTCCTCTTTCATGGTCGTGAGTATGAGTGTCACGGTCGTGACTGTTCTTCCAAGCCGTGACTTTGGTCGTGAAGAATTCTGGAAGGATTTGAAGTGTTTGATCATAGGTGTGACATTATATCTTCACGGGCATGAACATCCTTCCTAGCCGCGGTCCAAGTGGTGACTCTGGTCGTGAAGCTCTCTAAAAGAATTTGTCATGTCTTCTCACGGGCGTGACTTTCTTTCACGGTTGTGACTGATATGATCATTCACAGTTGCTATCATTCTTCATGGCCGTGAACTTTAAATGTTGGATAGTTGGTGCTAAGTTTCATCACGGGCATGACCTATAAGGTCACGGGCGTGAACATGTTATTTCTTCATTTTTTGTCTTTTTAAGATTAGTCTTCCATTCTCCATTCTTGCTATCATGTTCCATACCCTGTTCAATAGTCTATCATTCTTCATGGTCGTGAACATGTTAAACAAGTATGTTAAATACATTATTGCTATTTTATTTGTTAGCATAAAATGACGGAAATACCCCTCAAGGTTCTATATGATTGACACCAGAAAAAAAGGTTCAAATCTTGAAGATATTCCTTTGGTAAATGAATTCCCAAATGTGTTTCCTGATGACTTACCTGGGCTACCTTCGGAGAGAGAGGTAGAGTTTGCTATTAATCTTGTTCCAGGAACTATGCCTATGTCAAATACGCCTTACAGAATGGTCCCATCAGAGATGAAAGAACTTAAGACACAATTGTAAGAACTCCTTGATAAGGGTTTCATTAGACCAAGTACGTCCCTATGGGGTGCACTGGTATTGTTTGTAAAAAAGAAGGATGGATCTTTGAGGCTATGTATTGATTATTGACAGTTGAATAAGGTGACCATCAAGAATAAGTACCCATTGCCATAGATTGATGATCTTTTTGACCAACGTAAAGGTGCAGGAGTATTTTCCAAGATAAATTTGAGATCAGGTTATCACCAATTAAGAGTGAAGACAGAGGATATAGCTAAAACAGCATTTAGAACTAGATATGGTCATTATGAGTTTTTGGTTATGCCATTTGGGCTGACCAATGCTCCAACAGCATTTATGGATCTTATGAATAGGATTTTCAGGCCACATCTTGATCAATTCGTGGTCGTTTTCATTCATGATATTTTGGTGTATTCTAAAGATTCAGAAGAATATGAAAAGCATTTGAGAATAGCATTGCAAACTCTCAGAGAATATAAGTTTTATGCCAAACTCTCAAAATGTGAGTTTTGGTTGAAGGAGGTGACATTTTTGGGATACATGATCTCTGCAGAAGGCATTAAAGTGGATTTTAGCAAGGTTGAGGCAACTGTGAGTTGGAAGCCTCCACGGAATGTGATTGAGGTCAGAAGTTTCTTGGGTTTAGGTAGATATTATCGAAGATTTGTCAAGAGTTTTTCAATGATTGCTTCTCCTTTAACAAGACTATTGAGAAAGGATGTTAAATTTGAATGGACAGATAAGTATCAAGCTAGTTTTGATAAGCTTAAAAGTATGCTCACTAAGGCCCCTGTTTTGACACAGTCGATCCCTAATAAGGAGTATGTCATTTATAGTGATGCTTCTCATAATGGATTGGATTGTGTATTGATGCAAGATGCAAAGGTGGTTGCTTATGCTTCTAGACAGTTAAAGCATGAAAAGAATTATCCTACCCATGATCTGGAGTTGGCAGCTATAGTTTTTGCATTGAAGATTTAGCGCCATTATTTATATGGGGAGAAGTGTTTCATTTACACAGATCACAAGAGTTTGAAATATCTTCCCTCACATAAAGAATTGAATTTGAGGCAGAAAAGATGACTAGAGCTAACAAAGGATTATAATTGTGTGATTGACTACCATCTAGGCAAAGCTAATGTAGTAGCAAATGCTTTAAGCAGAAAGATTGTAGCAGAGTTGTACATTCAACCCACTCTTGCTCAAGAAATCAAGGATGCACAAAGTCATGATAGAAAGCTAATTGAATTAGCTGAGTTGATCTCTAAGGGGGATAGACCTGGATTCACTATGAACTTAGATGGTGGACTGTTCTATCAAGACAGATTATGTGTGCCCGATGTAGAAGATCTTAGACAAAGGATTCTTAGAGAGGCCTATGAAAGCAAATATGTTATGCACCCAATGAGTAACAAGATGTATCAAGATTTGATGAGCAGATACTGGTGGGTAGGTATGAAAAAGGACATACATAATACACTTCAAAATGTTTGACTTGTCAGCAGGTCAAGGCTGAACATCAAGTATCTTCAGGGTTGCTACATCCAATTTCTATTCCAGAATGGAAGTGGGAACGAATCACTATGCATTTTGTGATTGGATTGCCTTTGACTCCAAAGAAACATGATACGGTATGGGTCATAGTGGACAGATTTACAGAGTCAACACATTTCTTACCTATCAGGAAATATTACCCACTGAATAAATTGGTAGAAATTTATATGAATGAAGTAGTACGACTTCATGGAGTGCCTGTTTCTATTGTGTCTAATAGAGATCCCGCTTCACATCTCAATTTTAGGGTAGTCTACAGCGAGCTCTAGGCACTAAGCTCAATTTTAGCATGGTTTTTCATCCGCAGACAGATGGACAATCAAAAAGAGTCATTCAGATTCTAGAAGATATGATGAGAAGTCGTGTCATCGAATTTGAAGGTAGCTGAGACAAATATCTTCCCTTAATGGAATTTGCCTATAATAACAGTTATCAATCTAGTATCCAGATGGCTCCATATAAGGCACTTTATGGCAGAAAGTGTCGAACACCTTTATGTTGGACAGAGCTTAGCAAGAGGAAGCTTGTGGGACCAGACCTAGTGCAAGAGACGGAAGAAAAAGTGAGAGTCATTCATGAAAGACTTAAGGCAGCTACAGATAGGCAGAAATCGTATGCTGATCTTAAGAGACGAGACATTGATTATACAGTGGGTGATAAAGTTTGTCTTAAAGTTTCTCCATGGAAAAAAATTATGAGATTTGGAAAGAATGGCAAGTTAAGTCCAAGATTCATCGGACCTTATGAAATATTAGAAAGAGTTGAACCTATTGTATATAAACTCACTCTACCACCAGAGTTGAGTCTGATACATAATGTTTTCCATGTCTCAATGTTAAAACGATATAGATCAGATCCTAATCACATCATACATGCTGAGAGCATTCGAGTGAGACCAGATTTGACATATGAAGAAGAACCAGTCCAAATTTTAACAAGAGAAATTAAGGAGTTGAGGAACAAGCGAGTACCATTAGTGAAAGTACTATGGAGGAATCATGCAATCGAAGAAGCAACATAGGAAAGCGAGGAAGTGATGAAAGCTCAATACCCTCACCTGTTCAGTGACGATGCATTAGGTACGTTTCGAAGACGAAACATCTTAAGGAGGAGAGAATTGTAATGTCCACAAATTAGAATTTAATTAGAATAAGTATGTGGTATAAATAGAAAAAACCTGACAGATAATAGAGATTAAAATAGATGGAATAGTTGACTAAATTAGAAATTAAAATGAATTAAATCAAATGATATAATAAATTTGATTAAATTATACCACATAATTAAATTGTATTTTTAGTAAAAAAAATTAAAGATATTAGATATAAGAAAATATGTGAAGATAATAATAATAATAATAATAATAATAATAATAATAATAATAATAATAATAATAATAAATTAAAAAAACAGAAAAGTGAATAGTAGAACAGGGACACAACAGGAAAAAAAAAAGAGAGACTAAAACGGGAAAGGGAGGGGAAGAGGAAAGTCAATTAAGACTTTGCCCCATTTTCTTCCAACTTCAACTATCTTCTTCTTATCTTCATCATCCCTTTCCTTTCTTCATATCACAGCCCAATTCTTCATCCTTTCCTTCATGATTTGCAAGAAAATTCATGCCAAATAAATATGATCTTGGTAAATAATATGTTTCCCTTTATTATTGTGTTATTAGAGCTTTTAAGATTATATTTTTGCAGTGTATTTCATTCTATTTTTGAGTACCCTATGAAATAAATTTTAAGAGGTGTAAAATATGAAAGTTGTTCATATATGTGTTTTTTATATGTCTGTCAAAGTTCATGAAATTATTTTGGGTATATAAAGAGATAAATTTGTTTGAGTGAAACTGATTCAGAGAGACGTGTCAACAAAATAACCTACGATTTTTGTTTAAATTGATCATCTTAATAGCTGAATATGAGATTTTGTAAAAGATAAAAGTTGTAGATATATGTCTTATTTAGGTCTCTGCCAAATTTCGTATAAATATATCTCGTGTAGGTTGAGTTATAGTGAAATGAACTATAGCTATTCCTTCATAGAGTTGTGTTCTAGTACCTATGAAACTCCAGTAAATTTGTGTTCCTTTTTTAGCATCTTAAAGGTCGAATTAGCCAAAGTTCAAAATATAAAAATTTTATTTCTATGTCTTTATCTAACTTCATGTGAAAATGTCAATTATTTTGTGAGTTATGAGCTAAACAAATGAACTGGTCAATAGATCCTCCAGTATTTGAGAACCTTAGACACCGAATCTGGCAATAAGGTAACATGAAAAATGTCCCAAATTAACTTATATAACTATATAAAATGTTTCATAATAATTTAAGCTACACATTGAAAGATATGAATTTTTAAATATGGTACCCTGAAACTGCCTAAGAGCATAGAACATAGCAGTATTTAAAATTATACCAAACATTATGTAATGGTTCAAAAATTCTGAAATTTTAATATGTTTTAGTCTTATGTTAAATTTAATTAGGATCAAGAATCATAAAATTGGATCAGTGTAGAAAAAGTTATTGATCCGACAGTCCTAAGAGGTCATGTTCCAGTTTAAAAGAAATTGTAGTTATTTATTTAATTTATATTAAGAATAAATATTTTATCAAGGTATTAATTAATTATATTTTTAAATTAGAATCTCAATAAGAAGAAGAACAATAAAAGTGAACAAGCTATGAGCTTATATTTTGGAAAAGAAAAATACTATCGATGTTTGTTCATATATGTATTCTAGTTTGCCCCTTGTGCATGATTGTGTGTGCATGACATAAATTATTTGTCACAATGATGAAATATTATATTATGACATGTTTTAAAATTATATAAATGTTATTAACTATGAACTTAACATTATGCTAATATTTGATAAAATATCATGCTATTACATGGTATTGAAATAAATTGTGAGTATATAATTATATTAATATGAAATGAGTATTGGTTATAGAAACAAGTAATTAATATTGTTAATTGCCCATTTCTCTACCTGATGACTGACATAGGATAGATGGTGCACCATTATGGAAAGTTACAGTACCGATATGGATATGATGTAGGGACAGGGTGGCTATAGCTCCGAGAGTGCCCCTGATCCTAATTACATACAGATAAATGATTATACTAGGTCAAGGTGGCTAAAGCTCCGCAAGCGCCTTTGACTTGAGATTGTAGTGAGTAAGGTGGCTTAAGCTCCGCGAGCGCCTCTATTTCACACCCCGTATTTGGACAGTCCGAAAATGAGATTTTGGGCTAATAAACCATAGAATGTGATGCGGAACCCCAAAGATCGTGCCTTGAAACTCCTCAACAAGACAAGTTAAACAAACCTTAAGCTATGGTGATCATAGATTGAATCTGACCCAAAGCTAACCAATGTAGCAAAGAACCAAGATTATAAGATTTAATAAGAATAGCCACGCCACAAGCAATATCACTTGATAAGTAACTAATTCCTAAAGGTAACAAAGAGATGCAAATCTGCCTCACTTTAAAGAAAAACACTCAAATTCGTTTTTATTCATTGATGTCTTGTAAAAGAAGCCTAGATGAGTATTTATAGCCCTAAGTCTTTGAATCCTTTATGGTAAAGGATAACTAAATCCTATTCTAACTCAACTCCTAAATGTACAGCCATATTCTAACTCAAATTCTAAAAAGTAGAGTCCTACTTGGATTAGGACACTAATTAAATCCTTCTAAAATAAGACAAGTGGTGGGTTGGGCTTTATTTCTTTGGCCCACATGTCTATCACTAATTAAAGTCTAAGGTAATTTAAATTAGGCAGTCCACATACATAATTAAGCCCAATTACAAGTTAAGCCCCAAATCACATAAGTAGGCACATGCATAGCACATGATCTTGAGCACATGGTTGGCACATGATGTCTTCCACATGGATGGCACATGTCTTGCACATGTTTGGCATAGGACTCCTAGCACATGATTTGCACATGACTTGCACATGACTTGTAATCTTCAATGTAACATTCAGTGATTTAGGCCCCGATTGCGCGTGACCGTAGTGGGGTCCACCGGTTCAATCAGAGTCTAAATTTAAACCCAAAAAAAAATGACTAATAATAAGAGAAAATAATTAAGGGTATTATTATTTTGGAATTAAAAAGATTTGGGGTAGAATTAGAAAAAAATAAAACTTCCTATGGACAAAATCGGTATTATGGCAATTGTTTGGGAAAAAAATGTGAATATGGAGAAAGATGTGGCAAATAAAAAAATTTCTTAAAGTTTAAAATTTCATTAAAATTAATTTATATTTTGGACCAATGGATGAAGAGCTTAATATAGGCATGGATCCACCAAATACTCACCTAAAAAAAATGAGGAATTCTTTATTCTTCCACCAAAATATCTAAGTCTTCTTTTTCCTTTTCCCATTCTTGTTGCCGTCCACCTCCATTCTCTTAAACCTCCATCTTTCTTTCAATTTCCAGAAAGCTAATAATGAAAAGAAATTAGTTTTGAGAGAGGAAAAATCGGAATTAAGGAGTTCTTACCATTAAAGGTACCAAAGGAGCAAGAAGGAAGGAAGAAAGAAGAAGAAAAAGGGAGAAGAGTAGGGGAATTTCGGCCCACCTTGGAGAACTCTTAAGGTGAGTTTATTCTTCTTAAATTTAACCTTTTTCCTTCTATTTGAGACCCATGATGATGATAGATGTGATTAGGTTTGATAGATTTAGGATTGGTTGCAAGATAGAACTTAGAAAAATTAAGTTTGTGTTTAGTTGATGAAGCTGTAATTGGACTTTGACTTGATGATATTTTATGTTAGATAATTGTTTTATTGCTTAAAAACTAAAGAAAATATGATGTTAATGATTGAATAAGGGGCTGCCATAATTAAAGAAATTAGGGAAAATTGAAATTAATATGGAAACACAACAATTGGTGATAAGGAAAATATGATTTGAGTGTTGAATTGAAGAAAATGAATTGGTAACTAGGATATGGTTTTTGGGCAGTCATGACATATGAAGAAGGAAGTTTAACCTTAGTACATTTTAGCTCAATTAAGGTGTAAATCATATTAGGAGCATTAGAATATTATGTAGACATGAAAAACATTGAAATTGGATGTTGGAATTGAGATGTGGTATAATTGTGTAGGAAAAATAAGTGAACAAGTGAGAGGCCCTCAAGAGGGTGACAAAGGCAAGGAGAAAGCTAGCTAATAAGGGAAGGAAAAGAAGGTTTAAAGGAAGAACCAAGGCTGATTAGGTATGTGCTTCATTGATAAAAATTTTGCATGTTGTTAATAAGTATGGAAATATATATTAAGGTTTGTTATGTTTGTGTTTTTGAGATGTTATGTGATTTGTTGTGACTTTTGATATTATATATGGCAATGGGACCAAATGGTGTGAAATAATTGAGACATATGAATGTATTTGTAATTCTGGAAATTTTAGTATTAAAATGGTTGCAAATGATGAATGTGGTTGAAATATGGATTGATGCCAATTGATGGCTCGGGTACAGAATTCCAGGAACAGCTCTGTCTATTTTGATGATAACTTGAGTTATGGAACTCGGTTTTATATGTTCTTTGTTGGAAATGAAAGCTAAGACACAGGGCTTTAATTTTTATTTAGACTATAATATCTAATTATGTCTAGATTTTCCCAGTTAAATGCACGAAGTTTAAACCTAGAATCTGTCCAGAAAAATTCTGGGCAGAAAATTCTGTGATGATGCAGTAGTGAATTAATCATAACTTTTGATATAAAATTGGGAGTTACGTGATTTTTGATGCATCTGAAAGATAAGACAATAAGATAAAAATTGTTAGAAGGCCATAACTCCAAATTCTAATTATAAATAGGCTAAAAATGAAGCCCAAAAACAGGTCCAAATTCTGCCATAGGTATAAAACGTGAAGTGTTGGACTTATGCATGTGGTATGTTAATTATATGTAATAATTAATGCAAATATTTACTTTGATGGTAATTATCAATGTTTAACAGATTATTTATATATGAGATTTTATTGTAATAATAATGGGAATATAGAACAAAAATAAACAAGCATACTTATGATAGTTGAAAATATTGTGAATTAATATAAAAATAGTTAAGCCCAAAAACACCTAGTCTAGAACTAGAATAGGGAATAGTTTGGCATGCCAATCAGGGGAATTTAGGCACTCGGTGCCAAATATGAAAGCCGGTAATGGCAATTGATAAATGCGCTCGGCGCAAAATTATTAAGCCGGTAATGGCAATATAACAAAAGCCAGTAATGACATTATTATAAAAGCGCTTGACGCTACATTATGAAAGCCGGGAATGACAACCCCGTTATTCCTATTAGATAGTTCAGTTATATGTGTTATGGGCACAAAAAAAATAATAATAATAATACTAATATTGAAGTATGTGATTTTGATAAGTGTTACATGAATTAAATTTGTTACTATTACATGTTGAATGAAATTTATTTGATTTTATAAAAATTTTTATTTTATGCATTATTTATTAAATGGTTAATTAATATGTGAGAAAATATATATGTATGTAAAATTTTTATCATTGAAGCACAACTAAGCTAGTAGCTTAGCGCGGGTGGTTTCCTCTCGCGCAGGTTTAAAAGGGTAGCCGTAGAAAATAGTCTGTCAGAAGAAGAAGGGTATCCGGAGGGAAGCAGCAAAAAGCTCTGGGTTTTCTTTTTTGGTATATTTTGTTAAAAAACTTTGTAAATTAAAGTATTGTTTTTATTTCATATAATGTGTATTAAATATGTGAGTTACTATGTAAAAGGACATAGTTTGAGTGTAAATTAATATATTTTATAAATAAATAAGATTTTGAGTAATATGCTTGTAATAATTTTATTTCAATGTCTACAAAATTTTCAAAAAAAAAAAAAAAGTTTACTTCACTTCATTAATTTTATAAAACAGTAAGACGGGTAATACTCACTTACCTTGCTGAACTATAGTGGGGTAAGGGGGTGTTACAAGTTTTGGTATCAGAGCCACAGGTTTAGATGGTTCTTACTTAGTGGGTATGGGAAGATAAATGCATGTTTTTAGCATTTGCATTGTTTTTAAGCTGCTATATTCTAATAAGGGACCCTTCTTCTGACAATATAGGTTTTAATGGATTCGGAATCAAGACAAAATCGTGAAGAACAGGAGGGTGATAGTATAGCTGACTCGGCTGCTCATAGACAGTCAGCATCAATTAGAGCCTCAGAGCCTAGCGTTATAGCTCCACAACATGTTGAAGAACAGGTTAACGCGGGTCAGGTACCCCTTATGCAACAAATGGCTACTTTGTTACAGCAGATAGCACAAGTTGTGCCGCCACCGGCTCCACCAGCTCCACCACCTCCCCCACCTCAACCGAAACCCCAGATTGATAAATTAAGAAAATACGGGGCTACAGATTTTATGGGTAAGAAAGAGGATGACCCAGCAGCAGCAGAATTTTGGTTGGAAAAGACAGAAAGGGTTTTTGAAGAGCTGCAATGTCCAGAGGAGTACAAGGTTAGATATGCAGTATCTCTCCTTCAGGAGCATGCCTATGACTGGTGGAAATTGTTATTAGCAAAACTTCAGACTCCGACCCCTCAGACATGGGATTTCTTTGTGACAGAGTTTAAAAAGAAATACGTGCCAAGAATCTATGTTGATGAGAAAAAGCGAGAATTCCTGAATTTGAGGCAGAGGGGTATGACAGTAGCTGAGTATGAGATGGAGTTCACCAGGTTGAGCAAGTATGCTACTGGGATTATTGGAGATGAAGCTGATAAATGTCGTAGATTTGAAGACGGTCTCAATGAGGAGATTGTGTATTTAGTGGCTTCCCACCAGCATACAGATTTTGCTACGCTAGTGTCCTCTGCTATTAGTGTTGAAAGAAGGAAAAAGCTGAAGACAGAAGAGCATTATAAGAAGTCAACAGCTAATGTGGCCCATACATCGGGTAGGAAAGGACGAATAGTACCCAGACCATTTCAGTCAAGGGTGGCTAGACAGACATTTTCTGATAGGCGAGGTCAGCAATTTAGATATGTGGCATCATCTGCTAGTTCACCAGCATCATTTCCCAAGAGACCAGCTCCGACTTTGTGTCAGCATTGTGGTAAAGCTCATACAGGAGAGTGTTGGTGGTTAACTGGGGCATGTATGAGATGTGGAGCTACTGACCATATGAAGAAAGATTGTCCCAGACTCGGTACAGGTAGTATGGCACCAGCACAGATATGACACCGGTACAGAGCCGTGGTAGAGGTCGAAGCCAGTTTAGAGGTGGTCGTACCGAACAGAGTCAGGGGGTATCAGAGACAGTTGACAGACCCGGAGGTAGTAGGACCCCAGCTCGGGCATATGTGATGAGAGCTCGTGAAGACCAGGATGCACCAGACGTCATAGTTGGTAAATTATCTTTATTTGATTTTGATTTACATGCTTTGATAGATCCTGGTTCCACGCATTCATACATAAGTACAGCTGCACTTAGACAAGGGAACATGATACCTGAGACCTTAGAATATGAGATAATTGTGACCAATCCATTGGGACATAGTGTGAAAGTGAATAAGATTTATAGAAACAGTTCAATAATTATTCAGGTTAGAGAATTTCCAGCAGACTTAATAGAACTACCTTTTCATGAATTTTATGCTATTCTGGGTATGGATTGGTTGACAAAGCATGGAGCTATAGTCGACTGCCGATCTAGAAAAGTTGTACTTAAAATTCCCGGGCAAGATGACACCATCATTCAAGCTGTAGGCCAAACATGTTTGACCAGTGTTATTTCAGCATTAAAAGCTCGAAAATATATTAGGAAGGGATGTGAGGCATATTTGGCCCATGTGATAGATACCAGGAAGGGGAGCCCAGAACTCAAGGACATCCCTACAGTGTGTGAGTTTTCAGATGTATTTCCTGAAGATTTGCAGGGGTTACCACCAGATAGGGAGATAGAATTTGCTATTGATGTGATTCCTGGTACATCCCCGATATCAATTACTCCTTATAGAATGGCACCTGCAGAATTGAGAGAGTTAAAGGTTCAATTGCAGGAATTGCTCGACAAAGGGTTCATAAGGCCCAGTGTGTCACCATGGGGTGCTCCGGTGTTGTTTGTGAAAAAGAAGGATGGCACCCTTCGGTTATGTATTGATTACCGACAATTGAACAAGGTGACAATTAAAAATAAATACCCACTACCTAGAATTGATGATTTGTTTGATCAATTGAAGGGAGCAGGAGTATTCTCTAAGATTGATCTCAGATCCGGGTACCACCAACTGAAAATCAAAGAATCGGATGTATCTAAAACAGCCTTCAGAACTCGATATGGCCACTATGAGTTTCTAGTTATGCCATTTGGCTTAACGAATGCACCAGCTGCCTTTATGGATATGATTAACAGAATTTTTAGGCCTTATCTTGATCAGTTTGTGGTAGTTTTTATAGATGATATTTTGGTGTATTCGAGGGACAAGGGAGAACATGACAGACATCTCAGAATAGTACTGCAGACTTTGAGGGAAAATCAATTGTATGCAAAGCTGTCAAAATGTGAGTTCTGGTTGGAAGAAGTGGGATTCTTAGGGCATATTATTTCAGTTGAAGGAATCCGGGTTGATCCTAACAAAATAGAAGCAATTCTCAGTTGGAAGTCACCTCGCAATGTAACAGAAGTCCGAAGTTTCCTTGGATTAGCTGGCTACTATAGAAGGTTTGTGAAGGGATTTTCAAGCATAGCTGCACCAATTACTAAGTTGCTCAGAAAAGAAACTAAGTTTGAGTGGACAGATCGGTGCCAGGCAAGCTTTGAGAAATTAAAAGCCATATTAACCGAAGCACCTGTTTTGACCCAACCTACACTAGGGAAAGATTTTGTGATATACAGTGATGCCTCTCATAATGGGCTAGGTTGTGTATTAATGCAAGAGGGTAAAGTAGTTGCTTATGCATCTAGACAATTGAAGCCTCATGAGCTAAATTACCCTACTCATGATTTGGAGTTGGCAGCAATAGTGTTTGCTTTGAAAATTTGGCGACATTATTTGTATGGCGAGCGGTGCTACATATATACAGATCATAAGAGCCTCAAATATTTGCCCACACAAAAGGAATTGAACTTAAGGCAAAGACGCTGGTTAGAGTTAATCAAGGATTATAATTGTATTATTGACTATCAGCCAGGCAAAGCCAATGTAGTAGCGGATGCCTTAAGTAGAAAAACACTGGCAGGTATAGTTTAAATTTTCCTCAATTATAAAATAATATATAGAAAGTAATAGTAAAATTGAAAAAAAATAGACTCACAATTTATTTTGGCAGAGTTACGGGTCCAACCTACTTTAAGGCAACAAGTGAGAAAAGCTCAGAAGGAAAATCAAAAATTGATGATAATTGCTGAGGCAGTGAAAAATGGGGAGAGACCTGAATTTAAGGTTGAAGATGATGGAAGCATAAGTTACAGAGGAAGATTTTGCGTGCCAAATGATAGCGGATTAAAGCAAATAATTCTAAAAGAGGCACATAATACAACTTATTCCATGCATCCAGGGAGCAATAAAATGTATCAGAACCTGAAGACTCATTATTGGTGGCCAGGAATGAAGAAGGATATAGTGGAATATACTACAAGATGCTTGACATGCCAACAAGTGAAAGCAGAACACCAGGTACCATCTGGATTGTTGCAGCCTATTGCAATTCCAGAATGGAAGTGGGAAAGAATTACAATGGATTTTTTATCTGGGTTGCCTTTGACACAAAAGAAGCATGATGCAGTATGGGTAATTGTTGACAGGCTTACCAAGTCGGCTCACTTTCTGCCAGTTCGGATGGATTATTCATTGAGCCGGTTAGCAGAATTATATGTCAATGAGATAATTCGACTACATGGGGTGCCAGTATCTATTATTTCTGATCGAGACCCACGGTTCACATCAAAATTTTGGAAAAGTCTACAGCAAGCATTGGGGACCCGACTTGCTTTTAGTACAGCATTTCACCCACAAACAGATGGGCAATCCGAACGAGTGATTCAATTGTTGGAAGATATGCTGAGAATTTGCGTAATTGATTTTGAGGGTAGTTGGGATAAACATTTACCATTGATGGAATTTGCATACAATAACGGCTATCAAACTAGTCTCGGTATGGCACCATACGAAGCTTTGTATGGAAGGAGATGTAGGACACCATTATGCTGGACAGAACTTGGTGAAAAGAAATTTATGGGGCCAGAATTAGTGCAACAGACAGAGGAAAAGGTGAAATTAATCCAAGATCGATTAAAAGCTGCAACTGATCGACAAAAATCCTATGCCGATTTGAAAAGGAAGGACATTGAGTATGCTGTCGGAGACAATGTATTTTTGAAAGTCTCACCTTGGAAAAAAGTATTGCGTTTTGGTAAAAAGGGGAAACTGAGTCCTAGATTTATTGGACCATACGAAATACTTGAACGTGTGGGTCCAGTGGCTTACAGGTTGGCCTTACCACCAGAATTGGATAAGATACACAATGTGTTTCATGTCTCAATGTTAAGAAGATATAGATCGGATCCGACACATGTAATACCTGTGGAATCAATAGAGGTACAACCAGACTTGACATATGGTGAGGAGCCAGTGAAAATCATAGCTCGAGAAGTCAAGGAACTACGGAATAAGAAGATACCACTGGTAAAGGTCATATGGCGCAATCATGCAGTAGAAGAAGCCACCTGGGAGAGTGAAGAAATGATGAGAACTCAACATCCTCAGTTATTCAGCTCCACCTAATCAGGTAAATTTCGAGGACGAAATTTTCTTAAGGGGGAGAGAATTGTAACATTCAGTGATTTAGGCCCCGATTGCGCGTGACCGTAGTGGGGTCCACCGGTTCAATCAGAGTCTAAATTTAAACCCAAAAAAAAATGACTAATAATAAGAGAAAATAATTAAGGGTATTATTATTTTGGAATTAAAAAGATTTGGGGTAGAATTAGAAAAAAATAAAACTTCCTATGGACAAAATCGGTATTATGGCAATTGTTTGGGAAAAAAATGTGAATATGGAGAAAGATGTGGCAAATAAAAAAATTTCTTAAAGTTTAAAATTTCATTAAAATTAATTTATATTTTGGACCAATGGATGAAGAGCTTAATATAGGCATGGATCCACCAAATACTCACCTAAAAAAAATGAGGAATTCTTTATTCTTCCACCAAAATATCTAAGTCTTCTTTTTCCTTTTCCCATTCTTGTTGCCGTCCACCTCCATTCTCTTAAACCTCCATCTTTCTTTCAATTTCCAGAAAGCTAATAATGAAAAGAAATTAGTTTTGAGAGAGGAAAAATCGGAATTAAGGAGTTCTTACCATTAAAGGTACCAAAGGAGCAAGAAGGAAGGAAGAAAGAAGAAGAAAAAGGGAGAAGAGTAGGGGAATTTCGGCCCACCTTGGAGAACTCTTAAGGTGAGTTTATTCTTCTTAAATTTAACCTTTTTCCTTCTATTTGAGACCCATGATGATGATAGATGTGATTAGGTTTGATAGATTTAGGATTGGTTGCAAGATAGAACTTAGAAAAATTAAGTTTGTGTTTAGTTGATGAAGCTGTAATTGGACTTTGACTTGATGATATTTTATGTTAGATAATTGTTTTATTGCTTAAAAACTAAAGAAAATATGATGTTAATGATTGAATAAGGGGCTGCCATAATTAAAGAAATTAGGGAAAATTGAAATTAATATGGAAACACAACAATTGGTGATAAGGAAAATATGATTTGAGTGTTGAATTGAAGAAAATGAATTGGTAACTAGGATATGGTTTTTGGGCAGTCATGACATATGAAGAAGGAAGTTTAACCTTAGTACATTTTAGCTCAATTAAGGTGTAAATCATATTAGGAGCATTAGAATATTATGTAGACATGAAAAACATTGAAATTGGATGTTGGAATTGAGATGTGGTATAATTGTGTAGGAAAAATAAGTGAACAAGTGAGAGGCCCTCAAGAGGGTGACAAAGGCAAGGAGAAAGCTAGCTAATAAGGGAAGGAAAAGAAGGTTTAAAGGAAGAACCAAGGCTGATTAGGTATGTGCTTCATTGATAAAAATTTTGCATGTTGTTAATAAGTATGGAAATATATATTAAGGTTTGTTATGTTTGTGTTTTTGAGATGTTATGTGATTTGTTGTGACTTTTGATATTATATATGGCAATGGGACCAAATGGTGTGAAATAATTGAGACATATGAATGTATTTGTAATTCTGGAAATTTTAGTATTAAAATGGTTGCAAATGATGAATGTGGTTGAAATATGGATTGATGCCAATTGATGGCTCGGGTACAGAATTCCAGGAACAGCTCTGTCTATTTTGATGATAACTTGAGTTATGGAACTCGGTTTTATATGTTCTTTGTTGGAAATGAAAGCTAAGACACAGGGCTTTAATTTTTATTTAGACTATAATATCTAATTATGTCTAGATTTTCCCAGTTAAATGCACGAAGTTTAAACCTAGAATCTGTCCAGAAAAATTCTGGGCAGAAAATTCTGTGATGATGCAGTAGTGAATTAATCATAACTTTTGATATAAAATTGGGAGTTACGTGATTTTTGATGCATCTGAAAGATAAGACAATAAGATAAAAATTGTTAGAAGGCCATAACTCCAAATTCTAATTATAAATAGGCTAAAAATGAAGCCCAAAAACAGGTCCAAATTCTGCCATAGGTATAAAACGTGAAGTGTTGGACTTATGCATGTGGTATGTTAATTATATGTAATAATTAATGCAAATATTTACTTTGATGGTAATTATCAATGTTTAACAGATTATTTATATATGAGATTTTATTGTAATAATAATGGGAATATAGAACAAAAATAAACAAGCATACTTATGATAGTTGAAAATATTGTGAATTAATATAAAAATAGTTAAGCCCAAAAACACCTAGTCTAGAACTAGAATAGGGAATAGTTTGGCATGCCAATCAGGGGAATTTAGGCACTCGGTGCCAAATATGAAAGCCGGTAATGGCAATTGATAAATGCGCTCGGCGCAAAATTATTAAGCCGGTAATGGCAATATAACAAAAGCCAGTAATGACATTATTATAAAAGCGCTTGACGCTACATTATGAAAGTCGGGAATGACAACCCCGTTATTCCTATTAGATAGTTCAGTTATAGGTGTTATGGGCACAAAAAAAATAATAATAATAATACTAATATTGAAGTATGTGATTTTGATAAGTGTTACATGAATTAAATTTGTTACTATTACATGTTGAATGAAATTTATTTGATTTTATAAAAATTTTTATTTTATGCATTATTTATTAAATGGTTAATTAATATGTGAGAAAATATATATGTATGTAAAATTTTTATCATTGAAGCACAACTAAGCTAGTAGCTTAGCGCGGGTGGTTTCCTCTCGCGCAGGTTTAAAAGGGTAGCCGTAGAAAATAGTCTGTCAGAAGAAGAAGGGTATTCGGAGGGAAGCAGCAAAAAGCTCTGGGTTTTCTTTTTTGGTATATTTTGTTAAAAAACTTTGTAAATTAAAGTATTGTTTTTATTTCATATAATGTGTATTAAATATGTGAGTTACTATGTAAAAGGACATAGTTTGAGTGTAAATTAATATATTTTATAAATAAATAAGATTTTGAGTAATATGCTTGTAATAATTTTATTTCAATGTCTACAAAATTTTCAAAAAAAAAAGTTTACTTCACTTCATTAATTTTATAAAACAGTAAGACGGGTAATACTCACTTACCTTGCTGAACTATAGTGGGGTAAGGGGGTGTTACATTCAAGGTTTATGGACTTTGTCTTGCTTAGCCCATTTGAATTTAATCTTCATGAAAGGCTTCTTTTTATCTTCACCTTAGGCTTGCCTTTATGTATTATTGGCCCATAAGCTTGATTGTGAATTTTAGGCCCAATATAGCAACGAATGCTCCAATGCTGCCTTCTATGACTTAGAACACGCCCCACATTGAATTGGATCATATGAAAAGACTTTTGAACTCCTTTAAGGCTCATTTCAATGATATAATATTGCTCCACTCCATTGAAAAAAGATTGTCGTTCATATTCTTCAATTATGGTTCCCGTGCATACATCAGAATGAAATATGAAATTTTTTTTAATTGATGTAAGTAACAAAGTATAAAATGCTTAAATGATGTGGTGCAAATTTAATTACTGAATAAGGTTATTATGTTATCGTTTTTGTTATGTATTTATTTATTTTATATGACAAAAATGTAATAATATTTGATGTGCCATGATTTTATTTGAGACATGCATTTGTGTGACTGCCTGGAAAAACTTTAATGCTTTTATATACCACTAAGCTAGAAATAGTTTAGCGTGGGTTCTTCTCATGCAGGAATTGAAACTTTAGCTAATAGATAGTGAAGTTGATCAAGAAGAAATCCAAGCCCATTTCAGCGGAGGCACAAAAGATGTGGTTAGAGGGTTAGTTACTTATTATGTTTTTTTTAGTTTGACAATGTATATGGTTTGTGGTAGACATGTCTCATATGTTAATATTGTATATATAAATAATTATGTAACATAATCGGGTGCCATATGTGTATACAACATTAATGATAAAAATATATTATTAATTTGAACAACTTGCCTAAATCAATATAAATAAATGGATTAAGTTATTTAAAATGAAAAAGTTTTAATTCGAACAGATTTATTGAGTAAAGCTTGCGGCATCCTTCTTATATATGTGGAATTTTTCCTAATATATAAGTGGGGTATCACAATTGTAATGGCTCAAATACCAGATTAGTTGTAAACCATAGTTTCCGAAATTTATCAGCATACCTGGAGGTTAAAAATACACTAGTGGGTAAAAAATATTTTATTTGATCATAAAAAAATATAGGTTATGACTAGTCTAGAGATAAATTTTAGAGTGGAAATGATGTCAAATAAGCCCTCAAAAATCAAAACTAAGAAAAAATTGGACCCAATTTAATTAAATAGTTGGTTGGACATCCAAAAATTTATTTTAAGATATGGATAGACTCTAAATAATATTTAGGATTATTTGATACTGAAAAAGAATTTTACGGTAATACTGAAAAAGAATTTTACGGTAATACTGAAAATTGAATTATCAGTCCGGTTTGAGTGAGCTGGACAAAAAAGGACTCCGATTGAGTTGAAAATGTTTTTGTAGACATATAAAAATATTTAAAGAATTATGGAATCAAAATTGGATGAAATTGAGTTTAGAAAGTGAGAGAAATAATTTAGAATTGCTAAATGGGCCTTAATTTCATAAATGGGCCTAATGGGGTTGGATCTCTTGTCTTGGCCAAAGACTAGTCCATTCTAGCTACCTATATATGCTCAAAATATCATAATTTTCTTGAGAATTCAGCACCTTCTTCTTCCTCTCATGCTTCCCCCTTGGCCAAATGGGTTTCTCGTTCTTCTCCACCAAAAATTATCTTCTTTTTCTCTAATTCTTACACCAAAATTAAGCACCCTCAGCCCCTCTATTAACTATTTGAGATCTCCAATCTTCAATTGAAGGGTTAAAGGTGGATGAAATTAAAGGATTCAAGTAAGGGTATAAAATTGATGTAAGAGAATTTGAGAGTTTTAAATTTATTTAAGGGTTCCAATAGGAAGTTTAAGGTATGTAGATTATATTTATGAAGTTAGATTGAATTATAGAAGCAAAAATAATGGTGATTTTATTTTTGTATAATTTTGGTCGTGGTAGGGAATCAAGGAACAGTAGGAACTTCAAAGGAAAAATGTAAGAAAAAAGAAGCCTAGGAAGGCTAAAGAAAAGAAATAAGGTTAGTGATTTTAAAATCTACTTATTTCCATTGATTAAGCATGATTTAGGGTTATGGAAATTAGGAATTTTGTGTATTTTGCATGTAATTGATAATTTATGCTTAAAACATGATTAGGAATTATAAAAAATGAATTAGAATGGTTAATTTCAATTAAAAAAATTAATTAGTGGAAATTGGAAAATATGACCTTATTATGTGAAAATTTTAAATAAAGGTATAATTACATATTATGATATATTACGATATATATGGAATAATGAATGTATAAATTAGTGAAATGAATAATTAGAAAGTGAAAGAAAAATTTTAATGATGAAAATTATTTATAGGCCGAAATATGAGGAAAGAAAAATTAATATTTTTCTTGCTAATTAAATGAAAATTTAGTCATGAAATGCAAGAAAATATAATATTAAGTGTGTATAAATTTATTGAGAATTTTTAAAATATGTATTGAATATTTTCCTAATTATTGATTATATTATGCATGAAATAAAAAATAATGAATAAAGTGTATTTAGTGATGCTTAATGACTTAATTGAATATTCATAATGAATTATTGATATATTAGAATGGAAAGTATGGAAAAATTATGGTAGTGATAAAATTGTTATGGATGAATAAAATGTTTAGTGATTAATAATGTAAAAATAATAGAATTTATGAATTTAATGAAAATTGAATTAAATGAATAAAATAATACCCTTAGTTATTTTTCTGAAAGTTAAATCTAGTTCAGGATATAATTGGCTGACCATAAAAACACTATTAAGCGGTGTGAGTCATGACGACTCATTTATGTAGGCCAATAACGGTCTATTTCACTGAAACTAATTCAGTGATTCAGTGTACAGTGTAAAGCTCGAGTGATCTTTCATGATTACTCTTCAGTGTAGTGGATTATTGGGGTCAACGTCTCATGTATCTGGTCCGAAAATTTTCTATCAGATTGAAACTATGGGCAAATGTGAATAAAAAAAGTACAAATGATTTAAGTGAAATATGATAAGAAAATATGCAAGTGAAAAATATGATCAAACTAGCAAATGTGAATGAAATGATAAAAGTGACAAATGTGAATAAAATGATAAAAGTAGCAAATGTGAATTAAATGATAAAAAAATAAAAAGTAAATAAAAATGATCAAAATGACAAATGTGAATAAAATGATAAAAGTAGTAAATGTGAATAAAAGAAGTAAAAATGAATAATATGATAAAAATAATTTAAGTGAAAAAAATAATAAAAATGAAATAAGTGAAAAATGTGAGAAAAATAATTGAAGTAAAAAATACGAGAAAAATGATAAAAATGAAAAATATAATAAATATGAAAAATATGAAAAATGTGAGAAAAATAAGATAAGTGATAAAAATGATAAAAATGATAAAAATGATAAAAATGGTATAATAATAATAATGATAAATGTGACAAAAATAGTAAAATTGAAAAATGAAATTTAAGTGGAAGAAAAATGTTAAATTATGTAGTTAAAAGTAGTAAATGTAAATGAAATGATAAAAGTGACAAATGCGAATAAAATGATAAAAGTAGTAAATGTGAATAAAAGAAGTAAAAATGAATAATATGATAAAAATAATTTAAGTGAAAAAAATAATAAAAATGAAATAAGTGAAAAATGTGAGAAAAATAATTGAAGTAAAAAATACGAGAAAAATGATAAAAATGAAAAATATAATAAATATGAAAAATATGAAAAATGTGAGAAAAATAAGATAAGTGATAAAAGTGATAAAAATGATAAAAAATGGTATAATAATAATAATGATAAATGTGACAAAAATAGTAAAATTGAAAAATGAAATTTAAGTGGAAGAAAAATATTAAATTATGTAGTTAAAAAGAAAATAAGTGAAAAATAAAAATATTAGTGGAAAAAATGTAAATAAATATAATGCAATGACAAGATTGTAAATAAATAAAAATTTAGAAACTAAAGTGAAATTTGTAGCTAATTAAATAAAGGATTAAAAAAATAAAGAAGAAACAAATGAATGGTTAATTAAAGAAATAAAGTAAAAATTGACTAAATTGAAAGTTTAGTAGTAAACTGGAAAAAAAAATGAATAGAGAAAAATTATTAAGATTAATTAAGATATTAAATAGTGAATTAAGAATAAATTAAAATAAAGTATTGATAAAAAGAATAATATATTAAAGAGAAATTTTGAATAGTGTATTAAAAATATTATTGCATGTATGTATGCATGAAAATATAGGTCAATAGAAATTTTTAGATTAGTAATCACCACTAAGCATATTAATGCTTAGCACGTAGTTATTTGACTACGTGCAGATAGCAGTGGGAAAGATATGAACAAACATACAAATTTTGGGAGTTGAAGGAAAGATAAATAATAGTAGGTTAGTATCAAGAATGATATGTGTATATATATATATTTAGATATGAAATTGTAGAAATAAAATGTTGTACGTATTATGATAAATAATATTTGTGAGTTATTATGTGTAAACAATGGAATGTCAACTTGTGGTTGAATGAAGAATATTGCATTATATGTCTATTGTTGTACCCAAAAATATGTTGTATATTGTTTGAATTGTAGGTGAGGTAGTTAATTTTATAACCGTTATGTTGCCGAAATTTTTGGAAAAATGAAAAAAATTAATAAGTGCTAATAATATTATTGTCATTAAATTAAATTAAGAAAAAAATTTAGGCACACATCGGCTATCATCGTATTAACTCACATAACATACGTATAGAATAATTTTTATAAGGGTATCACAAAGTGGAACCTAATGATGTATAGGTAGAGGTGAAAATATAGTTTTTGCTCTAGACTGCTCACCACCTTTAGGCATATCATAATCTGCAACCCTTTCTAGAGGTGCTACTTGTGAAGGACTCTTATGAGGTTGGTCATTTTCTCCTATATCAACATCCTGATTCTCTTCACCACGATTTCTTCCATAAGCTCTACTAACTCTGCCTCTACTAGATCTATACTGAGATGACATTTTTCTAAAAACTACAATGTCTTACATTAGGATCAACTATAAGATGAATAATCCTCTAACTAATAAAACTCTATAGAATTTATAACCTATACTCTGATACCAAAATAAATTTTTCACACCCATTCCTCCTAATAAGGATGAGAATGACCTAAAATTTCATACAATAGTATCCTCAATACATAGTATTTATCACAACTCATATATCTAGTAGTCATTCGAATAAAATAACAAATTATTCCACAATCATTATGAATATCACTTCTATGAACCTGTTCTATTTAAGAAAAATTTCTAACTCAAAACCATTATGTAAAAAAAAAAGTTACATCATTTTCACTTGTCATAACATATATACATTGTTTACTAGTTATATCACAATTTATACATTGGTATGGGCCAACATATTAGATAGCCTAAAATACATCATTCTCACACTTACATACAACATTTGTACAACTAGGCACTCAAAATGTCCACAACTTAGATTAGTAGCCTAACCCCCTTTTCTTTGATTTCTAATCCTCTTTCATGTTTCAAATTTGAATTTTTGAGAGTTAAGGAGAATAGGCGATGGAAGTGGTGATTGTGGAGTATAAGGAATGAAAAAAGTAATGGGAAGCAAGTTTTGTGGTAGAGATATGCATGGAAGAGAGAAAAATGTGAGTCTGCCTCTGCTAATGACTATCAGGCATTCACAAGAGTGAATCTTACTTCACGAGTGTGAATCATCTAGCCACATGATTCATAACCATGATAAGCAATTTACAGGCATGAACACGACATTCACGGCTGTGACAACCCATTCACGGGCATGAATTCTATGAAATCCTACCTTACATATTTTTTATCATCTTTCTTTTCGCATATAAATACTTTTAATCTAATACTTACTTCCATATTGCCAATATATTTTATATGCCATAATTAGTAGGCGTTACATCTTATGTTTTCTCTACCCTTTTCATGTACTATAAATGAACAACCAAACTCTTGGCGTTTCTCTTGATGTTGACTACTGCCACCATCATCATATTGAGCTTATCTAATTCTTCTAAATGCATCATCATCAAATTATCTTCAGCTTTCACATCTTGCATATTCAGGTTCTATGTCCTCATCATCATCCTCTCCCATATCAAGTTCATTCATTCATATTATTTCTTCTTCAAGCTCTTTTTCTTTCTTTTATTTTTTTTAGCTAATTAAAATTCTTAAATAATTTTTGGTATATCTCTTCTCAATTCTGCAAGAAATTTAGGACAAGTGCTAAATTGACCCGACATATGAATTAAGTGTAACTTTGGTCCAGTTTTTTCAATAGTTATTTTTTACCACAAAAATTACAATTCATTTTTTCTTTATTCCCTATTGGAGTGGCAAATTTTCATCCAATGTTATCACTAGACTTCGATCTCAACTCTACATTGTATTCTCGATATATTTTTCTACCTATTTTAATAAAATAGAATAACTAGTTATTAATTGCTAAGTTGTAAAATGATCACCACTTAAACGTTAATAGTGCCTCATATTTATTTGTTAATAGATATCAATGTTATCATATTAATTATTATACTTATTTAACAAATATAATATATTTAATTTATGTCATATTTAAAAATATCTAAATATATTTTATTAATGAATCATAATAATATTAAAAAAATTTAAAATATATCTAATTAAAAAAATCATAATATATTTTACTAAATTTAAATTATTTAATAAGTATGTTGCTAAATTTTAGTTGTTAGTATTTAACTTAAAAAAATATTAAAACATCAAATTAAATCATTATTTAAGTTACTCATTCAATTAAGTCAAATATTTACATAACTAATATGTAAATCTACCTTTTCAAATTTATTATTTTAATATTTAGATAAAATGGCAGCAAACTTTAGCTAAAATAACGTTGATTGCTTAAAATAAATAAATAAATAAATAACCTTACCTAATTCTCTTTTATTTCTTCTTGATTTCAGGCCCTTTGATTTATGCATTACCTTTTTTTTTTTTTGCATTTTTTTACAAACTCAAGCTATTTACCTTCTTTTGAAACACCAAACGCTTTCTACTCTTTTTTTTTTAGTTTTAAAAAGCTAAAAAATAGCAATAATTGGCTAGATACACATAAAATTAGTCAAATAATGCATGTAACGGCCATTATGAATAAGGTAACGGTGTGATAACAGCTTTTATCCGTTACATACATACATACTATTGCTACAACCATTTTCTTTGGAAAAAAAATTTTAAATTATGGGTGCAACGAGAATAAAAGGGTAATTATTTTTTAAATAAGAATTGTTACACAACATAACAACCGTTATTTAAAACAATGAATATATCTCCTACCATGGGAAGAATTCAAGTAAAGACCAATACTCTAAAATGAACATTCCGTCTTAAAATAAATTGTATTAAAAGAAATAGCGGGAGTGCAATAAAAAGTTATATTGAAGATCACGAGAGAATTCTGCTAAAGCAAATAGAAAGGAAAAACAAAAATAAATTCTAAAGACTTGTTTAGTTTTAGAAAAAAAAAAAACCAGTTTTCTAGAAAATTATTCTAAAAAAATTAAAAAATTGAACCAACTATTTAGTTGCAATATTTTCGAATTTAGAGAATTAGAAATATGCTTTCGGGGTTTTCCAAATTATAACTATTGTTTAGAGAACAAAAAAAAAAAAATTTCTCACTTTTTATTTATTAAAGAAGTGTATTTTCAAGATAGACAATGACGTCAATTTCACCAATTCCAATCTCACTATAATACCTTTTAACTCATATAACTAACTTAAAAGCATATTCAATATTCTTCTTATCTAAACTATAAAGTTTTTATTTTTAAAATTTAGCGTAAGAGCAATATTAACTCTACATTTAAATAGTTAAATTTTATATTTTATTCTAATTGTAATTAATAGATTCTCACTTTTTATATATATTTTATTTTTTTATTAATATATTTCTTTAAAAATATATTTTTTTATAATAAAAATAATTTACTTTTTCCTTTTGATAAATATTAATTTGTATGAGATAAAATAAAATGAAAAGTAAAAATATAAAGCATTTTGAACTTGTAAAAAAAAATTATACTATTTTATTTCAAACATTGGTTAATTTTAAATATTTATTTGTTAAATAAAATTTAAATTATATATGAAATACAACTGCAACGATTTACTCACTTCAATATACTTTCGTATATGCCTTGCATTTCAAACATTTGGTTAATTTTAAATATTTATTTGTTAAATAACTTTTTAATTATACGAGTATAATTTAAATTTTATGTCAAACTATACCATATCTAAAATATTAGAATATTGGTTAATTTTAAATATTTATCTGTTAAATAACTTTTTAATTATACGAGTATAATTTAAATTTTATGTCAAACTAACTATATCTAAAATATTAGAATATGAACAAATTACATTGATGAACTAAAAAAATAAAAAAGAAATTATAAAGGCGGTAGAAAATGATAACACTGATAAAAGGAGATATATTTTCCAATTTCATGTTTGCCATTTTGGAAAATAGAAAAATAGAAAAACTAGGAAATGAAAATGAAAATTGGAAAAGGAAAAGGAAAATAAAAATTATTTTCCACAGCTATACAGGCCCTAATTATTTCACTTCCTCTCTTCTCTGCCTCTCCTTTATTTCTCCCTAATAACAAAGCTCTTCTTCATCCTTCATGTCCCCTACCAAGACCTTGAACCAAATGTGAAAAATAACTTTGAATAAATGCTCTATCAATTTCAAGTACCAAACATATTGGGCTTCACAAAGTAGCATATGAATCAGAACCAAAACTAGGTTCTTAACAAGAATATAATGGAGCCTATACACATTTAGTAACACAGTCCACACTGGAATCTTACAGCAAAATATTTCTTAGCACCCCGTTATTTATCTCGAAACATAAATTCTTATTGTCAGCAAAAAAATCGACATTTATGAGTTATTATTTATCTCTAAACATAAATTCTCTAATAGTCAGCAAAAAGTTTGACACGAGTTTCATCACATTTAAAAGTATCAGTCTAATGAGATGGGCATTCAACAGGGAATATTATACAGCATCTGGAAATTCAGCACTTCCACAGATGTAGATGTGTAATGCCAAAAGAAGTCATCCATATAAGTTTCAGTGTTTCAATAGGGAAAGAAAACAAGAAAAGAAAATATCATCAAGAACACTGATACAATTGTAGCATTCATATCATTCTAGTGCCAACTTAGAAAGTATGGACATACGCTTATGCTTTGATACCAAGTCTTGCTGACAGCTCTGCTGCCACAGCATCAATGAACTCCTCAGTGTTGAGATACTGTTCTCGAGTAACCCTAAACACATAGCAAGCATATTACACTCGTGATCATGGATAAAAATGGAATCAGGAAGAATACAAGAGTAGAGCATAAATAAACACATAAATCTATGTTTAATATACAGTTTCTAGTGTGATTAACAGGCACTTACTTAGGTCCATGAATAATCAATGCAAGATCCTTAGTCATCTTGCCAGACTCCACAGCACCAATACAAGCTGCTTCAAGCTTCTGGGTGAAATCCAAGAGTCTAGCATTATCATCCAACTTGGCCCTGTCAACAAGGATACAATTATATTCTATTCATTTCTTCATAAGACATCCCATCGAGTACCCAACTGGCTAGATTCCCAATAACAACAATATACCTGTGTGCGAGACCTCTCGACCAAGCAAAGATAGAAGCTATACTGTTTGTGCTCGTTTCACCACCTTTCTGATGAACTCTGTAATGCCTGGTGACTGTACCATGGGCTGCCTCTGCCTCAATGGTCTTCCCATCTGGGCAAACCTGCAACCACATAAGACTTTGTAAGTTGTGAATAAGAAAAGGCATACAAGCACGCAAACAAACAAGGGGGTCCGATGAATTTAGCATAACTCCTGGGCTACTACTCAAAGCTCTTGCTGATGTGCTTCAGTAACATTTTTTTTTACCTGTACTTCAATATCCGTGACTTCCCAACCCACTTTCCCTACACTATTGTAAATTCTTGTATCACAAACATCAACCAAGAAAACCCCAAACATCCACAACCTTGCTGTTTTCCGAACATATATTTGAATGCGTTATTGACTGTAACATACTAATGTTCACAAATTCACTGATAACACAAATGTTATTTCGTTTAAATGTCTTGCATCAAAATGAAGTGTTATATAGAAGCACAGCTGCAGAGAGCTTGTAGAGGAACCATGCAGGGTTCTATTAATTATAAGACAAGAGGCAATTACAACTGCACATGAAAGTATGAAATATGATATTGTTGATCTGAGATTTACCAGTACAGATGTCATTAACCCAAGTGATCCGAAACCTACAAAATTGCAACAGAAGTTAACTTGCATAATTTGCAGTTTCATGGACAGGTAAGCTCAAGCAACAGAAGATTGGTGTTCAACCATAAGCCCATTAATTGTTTGTTAGACATACCTTGGGCCAAGAAATCACTCTGCACATCTCCATCATAGTTCTTGCATGCCCATACATAACCACCATCACTCTTGAGAGCATAAGCCACCATATCATCAATAAGTCGGTGTTCATACCTTCCAAAGCATCATATAAGTTCATAACCAGCATATACCAGCATTTCCATCATAACCAGCATTTCCATCATATTACACCAGATGTCCAGCTACTCACCATATACCAGCAGCTTCAAACTTTGATTTCCAGTTGGCCTCATAGACTTCCTGAAAAATGTCCTTGAATCTTCATTTAATAATGAAATATTAGTCATTGACTCGAGATAAAAAGAGTTGGCAAAATTAAATAAGAGTAGGTTTTAATTAGTAACAGGTAAAAAGATTCCTAAAGCAAAATACCTTCCATCATACTTCTTAAGGATGGTATTTTTTGTGCTAAGATAAAGTGGCCATTTTTTCTCGTATGCAGTGTTCATAGAGGCCTCGGCAAAAGCGTGGATGGACTGCACTTCCAAGACAAGCATGGTTGAGAAAAATCAGTGAACTGCAATTTGTCTTTAAGAGAATCATCAACAGATTTGCAGAATCATACCTCATCAGTGTTATACATGGATAATGCCACTCCTCCAGCGCCTGTAAAGTTATAAACCTCTAACTCTGTCTTCTCACCCTGTCCTTCAGGTACTGCAGGATGTCATGGATTTGTTAAAACCAGTAAGAAAAACAAGAATCTCTAAGAGAAAAAGAGAATTATTTACACAATTTTAAAGGCGCAAACAACATATAAAAGTTTACCAAAAACCAATTTAAGCTTGCCGGATGCTTTAATAACTGTATCAGTTGCCCGATATTGATCACCAAAAGCATGCCTTCCAATGCAAATTGGCTTTGTCCAACCTGAAAAGAGCAATAGTCAGTTGGTTCCAACCCACTATACGAAGTAAAAAAGCTGCAATGCTAGAAAAACTGGGAAAATACCTGGGACAAGCCTAGGGACATTCTTGCAAATGATTGGTTCTCTGAAAACAGTGCCTACAGAAAGTAAAAAACACAATAACTAATTATGAACCTAAGATTTATGTACTATTTAGGTGGGTGGAGGTGGCGAATGCTGAAAGTCAAAGATAAATGAAAGTTCACTGACCATTTAAAATATTCCTAACTGTCCCATTTGGACTTTTCCACATCTGCTTCAAGTTAAACTCCTTCACACGAGCTTCATCTGTCACCATACATCTTATTGTTATCTTGGTTCTCATGTGATTTTGAAAAAGAATATTGATGTGCACTGAAATCAATTAATTGATGCATCAATTGAATGATCCTTCCAAACCAATGAATGCATACCTGGAGTTATTGTTGCACACTTGATTGCTACATTGTACCTGAAATGGACCTCAGAGTTAATGCTCCAGTAGAATCACCATCAAGTTCAACCATATCACTGAATATTGCTATCTCCAACAAAATAAAATTAAAAGAACAGCATAGGTTGAACTATGCTAAAAATTTTAAAAAAAATAGCACAAAAAATAAAGGTATCAATAAATATATACCCCAAGTAAGTTCATTTTCATTCATTAACCTTAAAATTTGATTGGCCATAGAGCATGCACAACAGGGTACAGAATGTTCAATAAATTATAGCATAAGTAATTAAGTATCAAGTCAAACAGTAAGAATTCAAAAATCAGAGACTATAGGAAGATAGGGTTGTTTAAAATGTATATGTTAATATTAAGGACAGAAGAATATGCAATTTCACTCTCTGGTAATTAATTCTTGGTATAAAGCAAACTACACAAAATCACTCACTTAAGTGTAGCTTCTGCACTTTCAACTGTAACTTTATCATTAGTGGCATCACGGTTAGGAAGACCAAGGTCAAAGTACTTTATGTCCAACTCCAAAAAGGGGGAAATAAGCTGCAGATATGAGCACAAAACATTGTGAAATAAGCAATTAGCAAAAACCTTTGACCAGAAAGCAATTAAAAGAGCAAATTCATAAGCAATAGTAAATCACCTTATCCTTGATTGATTTCCAGAAAACCCGAGTCATTTCATCCCCTGTATCACAATAACACCAATATATAAAAGAGGAATTAAGATATTGAACCGTATAACAAGCAAGCACAATTTTAGAAAATAATTTCAAACTCAAAGAAAACTGCAGTAATCTCTTCAAAGTGCCAGACTGTGTTACAAGACAGCAATGTATCTTCACGACACAATGAAATGCAGGAAATGTAATATGATTCATCAAACAAATTAAGTTTATTCAAATGCTTACAGCCAAAATGCATTTGTCACAAAGGAAAGGTTCAAGTAAATTAATTCATGTATCTAGTAATCTCAAAGCTAAACAGTATTTTGATTTATTTTCCAGAATTCAAATTCACTTCCTCAAAAATTACAAAGTGATGAATGTAATAGAAAACCAAATCGTTGAAAAATTATATGATTCTTGCAATCAGTTCAATTTGTACATCTAAAAAGAATACCAACGAAGCAACTGTAATGGTTTTTGATTTTTTTTTTTTTTTTGAAACTGAGAATAATATATTAATCAAAGATGAAGAACATCATTCAGCAGGAGAGGTCTAATGATTTTTAATTATTAATTACTATTACTAACTTACTATATTACCAAAAAGAAAATGTAAAAACATAATGCAGAACTTCCTTAGATCAATCCACTCTAGTAAACAGTAATATTTTACTAAATATATAGTAATAGAAAATGCATATCATATGAATGCTGCTGTTTGTCAAGTGCAAACTATTTACGCAATTAATCCTCAACTTATACCTAGATTCTAAAACTAACAGAATTGACCATCACTTGTAAGTAGCCATAGATCATGATGTTGAGGATCTGAAAATTTTTTCAGATCAAATCCAGAGCCAGATTTATTCTACAGGAAAAAGGACCCCAAATCCCATTTGGCTAGTTGTAAAGAGTTTTTTTTTTTTTTTCCTTTTTTACCAGTGAAAAATATCTATTTGTGAAACAGATCTTTAAGGCGGAGAGGACCCACCAAAAATTTTGTTAAAAAAAAAAAGATCTGAAGATATCTAAATTAATTTTTTTTCTTTTTACCAAAGAAAAATATATATTTGTGAAACAGATCTTTAAGGCGGAGAGGACCCACCAAATTGTTGTAAAAAAATAGAAAGATCTGAATATGTCTAAGTCTACAACTACGTTAAAGATCAAGCATTAGGAAACCGTTTGAGCAAAACTAAGGAACAAAGCATTAAGAATCTGAAAAGAGATCACCACCATCAGATTAGAATAACAGAAAGAATAAGCAAGTAGCTGCAGATGATGAGATCAGAGGCAATAACAATGATCAAAGCGGAAATCTCACCATCCATCTCAACAATAGGATTGGCAACCTTGATCTTGTCGAAACCCATTATTTCTTTTTTTTCTTCAATCCCCAAAGACAAATTGGGTTTTTATATTAGAGATGAATATGGTGGAGGAAATGGTAGTATACAAATAGAGAGGTGTTCTCCAATTCTGGGTTTAGATAGAGGCAGAGAGGAAAGTGCCAAAGGATGGGAACTTTACTGTGAATCGAGACTGCATAAGGAATCTGCTATTTGCTTTGCTATATTAAAATATAGCCCAAAAAAATAATAATGATAATAAAATAAAATATAAAATACCAAATTACTAAAAGCCAAATAATATCCCGAGAGATATCTACTTTGGCTAACAGGTCTCCTAATTTTTATTTTTGTTATATTTAAATTTTAGATAATTATTATTTTTTGGGAGAAAATTTATAAAAATATCATATGTTTTTATGTGTTGACATTTAAAAAGAGCATTTTTTATGATAAAAACCATCCGCAGGTTTCTAAACTTTGCCTCTTTTTGCTATTAACTTGTTTGCAGTACACATCCTTAAAAGTGCATTGCTCTTCTTCTTTAAAAGCATAAAATTAAAATTTTCTTGAAAGTTAATTAATTAAAAACGAAAATCCTTGCCACAAGCCCCAAGTAGAAGCATCGTTTCAGCTAGCGTCTTGCTCAAGTTTGCACGGCAACAACTCCTCGTTGAACTCAACAAGTGGGACTTCATGTTGAAGTTAATTATATGGTACTTGTGATGCACAGGAAAACTAGTGGGACAATTTATGGGCGAAGATGTAGGTAAGGGACCTCGAATTTGGCTTATGATGTTGAGGATGTTCTTCATAAACTCATCATCGAGCTTAGCGCAGTAATATGGGGAGCGAAACCTTAGCCCCTATTACAAGAAGAAATCAGAAGCGTATACTTACTTATTTGTAGTTTGCAGCGTATTTTCAATGCTTCAAATAAACCTGATTACTAGAATCTTGGTCAATTCTACAATATGAACATCTTAATCCTTTAAATTGAGATGTGAAGTATGAGAATTCTCACGGAGAAAATTGCAGAGAAGTTTCAGAGGGAGAGAGCCAAAAACACATTTGATAGGGGGGAGCAATTTATTTTTAATAAATAATTGTTTCTCTTTTATTTTTTTAAATAATTTAGGATTTTTTATTGGAACAAATCTACATGAACGACTGAAACCCACAAAATTCAATATCTCTCACTCGCTTATAGTGGGTTTAACTCATTTCAAAATATTATCCTAATAACTCAAACTCAGACAGATAATCTTTCATATAGAAAAATGGACTGTGCAATCTGAAACATACAAAATAATAAGAGTTCAAATATATAAACCTAATTATAGGTCATGTATGAGATATCAACCTAAATTAAGGTTGAGATATCATCTTTGAGTTGATACCTAAGATAATTTGTAAATAAACACATTTTAGTAAATACTTCTTTGCCTTGAGATATCATCTTTGGGTTGATATCTCATGAGTATATATCTCATTTTTCTAAAAATGTGCTTAATATACATGGTTGAATATCATTCAATATCTCAAAAATTCATACTCAAATCAATCTTACATTTACTAGTATTCTTTTAAGTTTCATCAATTAAAATAACTCAATGCGATAAATATAAGAAGCGAGTGTATCAGCAAAATACTCTTTCTTTCACTCTCATACCAATCAGATATGAAGTAACTCGGTCATTTAAAACTGTTTTATTAAGTCGAATCATCTTATGACTATAGAATACATTATAAGATAGTCAATATTAATTCATCACGTCATGATATATTCAAAAGTTACAAAGGGTAAAATATTTGAAATCAATTTTTATGATTTATAGGACTCACATAGTGAAGAAGTAGGGATCTATTTTTTCGCTTCCTAATAGGTCATCTAGCACATGTATTATGAAATGAATGTTATGGTGGAACAACTATTTTCTTGTCAAAAATAAAAGAATGCATGTCTCACTCTTAGTTTGAAAATAAATAACACCATATGAGTCTTAATCTTGTTACTTTAAAAGCGTCAAACTTAAAACTTTTATTTACACATTTAGTAATGTTAAGCAACAAGTTTCACTCTCAGCATCCTTCAAATAGACATATGAATGGTGTGGAAGTTATTCAGGTTGATTTTTATATATATGAAGAATCTCATCTTGATTCTCATGAAGATGACATTTTATCAAATAATGTTTTTGCATTTTGCTCTCATCTTTACTTACTATATAGCGCTACAGGCAATTACTCATTTGAGTGAGTTAATCTAAGTCGATTTACATACTTTATTGAATTGTACTAACTGGTATTTACAACATATCCATATAATAAAAAATAATAAAATAAGTGAATCATAGTAAATACGCTTCATATCGTTGAAAGTAAAACCAAGTGATTTGTTAACATATACAAATTGATTATATTCTATATAAGTCTAGGGATTTCACATGTCTAACAAATGCATCCCAAGCTATTAGTTTGGTAAATGAATATGCTACCATTTTATTTGTAGAAATATATTTTAGGACCACTTCCTTTTATGTGATCATGTCTCTAACATAATGATATCTAATTTGGATACATTTGGTCTTCCTATTATACTTCAGATCCTTAACATAGGTTAATATAACCATACTTTCATAATATATTGTCATAGGTTCAAATGCTTACTTGACAATTTCTAAGCGCTATAAAAAACCTTTTCAACCAAACCTGTAGCAGTCGCACCCCTTCACCCGAACCGCATGTGCCCGGATAAGGGAGCGCTGCTGCCTGTCTTCTTTACTTCTTCAAATCGTTATTATTAATAATTTATCTTTATTTTCTCAACATTCATATATACAAAAATATATACTTAAATCCAGGGTACAATTTATTTATATAAGATAGAAATTTTAAACATCAAATTAATTCTTAAACAAACTTTAAAAGTAAGTTTTACAAACTCTAAAACTCTTTAAAATAAAGCCAAATACAAAAATTTCAAAACTTATAACTCATTTTCTCAAGGTTCGGCTGCTTTACTTGAATAGGATCACCGCTTGCTTTATCTAACGCCTTCAGCTACCTTTCTATATCTGCGTGGAAGGAAAACTCCACGCTAAGCTCTAAGCTTAGTGATGCATATAAATAAGGCAATATACTATGTCATGCAACAAGCAATAACATGTGTCATTTTTTTTCATATTAATGTTCTTTCATGCAATTCTATTCCTTATGATCCTTTCTCATACAATTATGACTCCATGCATACAAAACAAATTTCATTTTCATTTCCATTAATTATAAACATCCCTTTTTCATCATCAATCATGTATTTATATATGTATACCATTTTCTATTGTTTCTATATATATATTAGCCCACAACACCTATGAACTCCAGACTAGGATAACGGAGTTGCCATCCAGGCACTTAGGAGTGTCACACGACAATATGATGTGCACATATAAGTGTCATTACCGGCGTAGAAAATCGTGTCATTACCAACGTAGTATTCATAATTCGTGCCATTACCGGCATAGGATTCATAATTCGTGCCATTACCGGCGTAGTAAACCATTCCATTAATGGTTTTCATCATACTCCCCCCTGTTTGGCATGTCAAACTATCCTTAGTATAGTTCTAGGTAGTTGTTCTAGGGCTTATTCAATATCATATAATTCATATATCTCTATTTACTTCCAATCACATCCATATCAATACTCATGTTTATTATCTGTATTAGTTCACGTATGTCGTCCGTATCATATTTCATATATCATTCGTGTCAATTTACATATTTCATCCGTATCACAATACAACACGTTCTCACCTCAATACATATATATATAATTATTCTTATTTCCCTCGATAGACAATAACTTCATTTACTTACCTGAATTACTCATTTAATAACCACATTCATAATTACAAATACAGAGCATTCACGGCCGTGATTACTAATTTCACGCCCGTAATCCCAAGCCGTGAACGCTATTGGAATGAATCGCCCAAAAGCATTCACGGTCGTGATTACTCATTCACGCCCGTAAATAAGTTCACTTCCGTGATTTCAACCCGTGAACGCTTCTGGAATGAATAGTACCATTTCCACACAGAAGTCACAACCGTGATACAATCAGTCACAACCGTTAACCCTCAAGTTCACACCCGTGAATCAATAATCACGCCCGTGACTTTCAGCAGGAAATCTGCATATTCACTTTTCATTCATTCTAACATTATTCAAATCATACCAAATTTTATTTCATGCATTTCTAAGGTTCTTTACTCAACTTATTACTTTCCAATACATGTAAATGCCTTGATCATACAAGATTTTCTAACATGCATCATTAATTCAATGTCACACAATGATCTCATTCATACATGTTGGTCATGCAATACTTTTCTGAGATGTTGGTCATGCTTTACTCGATCTCTAGAGTAAACAAGAATGTCATCAATGAATACAACCACAAATTGATCAATATATGGCCTGAACACTTGGTTCATCAGGTCCATAAAAACTGCTAGCGCATTCGTCAATCCAAATGGCATCACCAAGAACTCATAATGACCATAACGAGTCCTGAATGTCGTCTTAGATACATCTGACCCTTTGATCTTCAGTTGATGATACCCCGATCGAAGATCTATCTTTAAAAATATACTAGAACCTTTCAGCTGATCAAATAAATCATCAATCCTAGGCAGTGGGTATTTATTCTTAACAGTAACCCTATTAAGCTGCCTGTAATCAATGCAAAGACGTAAAGTACCGTCTTTCTTCTTCACAAATAGTACTGGAGCACCCCATGGTGATACACTAAGTCGTATAAATCCTTTATCTAACATTTCTTATAACTGTATCTTCAACTCTTTCAATTCTATGGGTGTCATCCTATATGGTGTAATAGATATAGGAGCGGTGCCAGGTACTAATTCAATAGCAAACTATATCTCTCGGTCAGGTGGTAATCCTGGTAACTCCTCAGGGAACACATCAGAAAACTCACTAACAGTTGGGATGTCAGCCAACTTCGGACTTTTCTTTCGAGTATCAATCACATACGCTAGGTAAGTCTCACATCCCTTATTGATGAGTTTTCGAGCTTTTAATGCTGATATCACATTATCTGGATATCCTTTATACTCGCCCATCACTACTATCTCTTCTTGTTCTGAAATTTTAATTCTCATCTGCCTCTTTCCACAATCTATTATCACCCCATGGCAAGCTAGTCAATCCATTCCCAAGATCACTTTACTAACCCGCACACTGTGCCCTAACGGGTTAGTCACACGAATCTCATATTCTAGAATATCTGGTTTTAGACCCTCTCGACCCGATGATGGTGTGCATATGTATGAGTGTGTTGACCCAGGGTCTATCAATGCATGTATACAAGAGCCAAAGAGAAAGAATTTACCCGCTATGACGTCATGTGCATCCTGCTCCTCTCGGCCTTGCATCGCATAAGCTCTTGCTGGAGCAGCTCTACTACCTTCAGGTCTCTCTACTGTGTTTGATCTGAACTGGCTTGGCCCTGCACGGCCTCCACTTCCTCGGCCTCATCTTCATCCTCTGCCTTGTCACATAGTCTATATTGGTACTGACTCAACAGTCCCTAAACCTCTGCCAAACTGTAGGAATGGACAATCTCTTTTTTAATGGTCCTTGGAGCCGCATCTCATGCACGCTCCTGTCATCCACCAACACTCTCCTGGATGCGAACGACCACAATGCTGACACACCGGTAGAGTGGTAGACCTACGGGATGCCTGTGTCGGTGCACTGGCTGCCAATGAAATAGATTTATGGGTTGTCCCCGCCTATAAGAATGAAGTATGCTGGAACCTCTAACTTGGAATCGGCCACCAAAAGATCTAGCTCTCTTGCCACTAGACTGTACTCCATTTGGTTGTGGCGCTGGTCTACTAATCCCACTAACCTGTACTGGCTGTTGTGCCGCCAGGACTCTTTCAACCATTCTAGCAGATGCTAGTAAGTTAGAAAAGCTCATCAGACGTAGGGCTAAAACTTGTAACTTGATCATATCCCTCAATCCATCTTCAAATCGTCGACATTTATCAGTCTCTGTAGACACAATACCACCAGCATACTTGCAAAGATGAGTGAATTCTCTCTCATATTCTGTTACGAATATATCCCTCTGTTTTAGCATCAGAAACTCTCTCTTCTTGTCGTCTGTGTAAATAGGAGGAATATATTGCTCCTTAAACTTCTTTAGAAAGAATTCCCATGTCATAGGGTTAAAAGCCTCTGTGCTCTGTGATTCAGATCGCCACCAATCATATGCATGCTCCTGTAGCAGAGATATTGCATATTTATATTTCTGTTCATCTATACAGTGCAATTGATCAAATACTCGCTCTGCTCGTTCCAACCAAAATTCTGCCACTGAGGGGTCATCTTCTCGTTTACCATAGAAATCAGATGCCCCTAATTTCCTCAGTCTCTCAAATTGTAATCCAGACGAATCTGATCGTGATGCTCTCTATAGCAGATCTATCATATTTCTCATGAGCTCAGTCTAACCCATATTAATAGTTGAATGCTCACGAAGTGAGCTAGCACTAGATCTCGGTGCCGCAACTCAACGACGACTTGGTTGCGACGAAGCTCTTCCCTCTGAAGGCTCATTACTCTCAGCTTCTTCTACTACTATTCGTCTTGATCCTGAAGCCATATCCTACCTATAACATAAAGGCAACGACTCTAATCAATAAAGTAGCAACTCCAAAAATGCAATTGTAGGTACATTTCAAGAAATAAACATTTTCAAAATTTATTTTTTTAAAAAAAAACCCAAAACTGCCCAACCGGGCTTTAATACCAAAATCCAGAAACACCAACCTGGTGCTTTGATACCAAAAACTTGTAGTAGCCGCACCCCCTCACCCGAACCACACGTGCCCGGATAAAGGAGCATTGCTGCCTGTCTTTTTTACTTCTTCAAATCGCTATTATTAATAATTTATCTTTATTTTCTCAACATTCATAGATACAAAAATATATACTTAAAACCAGGGTACAATTTATTTATATAAGATAAAAATTTTAAACATCAAATTAATTCTTAAACAAACTTTAAAAGTAAGTTTTACAAACTCTAAAACTCTTTAAAATAAAGCTAAATACAAAAATTTTAAAACTTGTAACCCACTTTCTCAAGGTTCGGCTGCTTTACTTGAATAGGATCACCGCTTGCTTTATCTAACGCATTCAGCTACCTTTCTATATTTGCATGGAAGGAAAACTCCACGCTAAGCTCTAAGCTTAGTGGTGCATATAAATAAGATAATATACTATGTCATGCAACAAGCAACAACATGTGTCATTTTTTTTCATATTAATGTTCTTTCATGCCATTATATTCCTTATGATCCTTTCTCAAACAATTATGACTCTATGCATACAAAACAAATATCATTTTCATTTCCATTAATTATAAACATCCCTTTTTCATCATCAATCATGTATTTATATATGTATACCATTTTCCATTGTTTCTATATATATATTAGCCCACAACACCAATAAACTCCAGACTAGGATAACGGAGTTGCCATCTAGGCACTTAGGAGTGCCACACGACAATATGATGTGCACATATAAGTACCATTACCGGGATAGAAAATCGTGTCATTACTGACATAGTATTCATAATCCGTGCCATTACCGGCGTAGTATTCATAATCCGTGCCATTACCGGCGTAGTATTCATAATTCGTGCCATTACCGGCATAGTAAATCATTCCATTAATGGTTTTCATCATACTCCCCCCTGTTTGGCATGTCAAACTATCCTTAGTATAGTTCTAGGTAGTTGTTCTAGGACTTATTCAATATCATATAATTCATATATCTCTATTTACTTCCAATCACATCCATATCAATACTCATGTTTATTATCTGTATTAGTTCACGTATGTCGTCCGTATCATATTTCATATATCATCCGTGTCAATTTACATATTTCATCCATATCATATTCCATATATATCATCCGTGTCAAATTCACATATTTCATCTGTATCACAATACAACACATTCTCACCTCAATACATATATATATATAATTATTCTTATTTCCCTGGATAGACAATAACTTCATTTACTTACCTGAACTCCTCATTTAATAACCACATTCATAATTACAGATACAGAGCATTCACGACCGTGATTACTAATTTCATGCCCGTAATCCCAAGCCGTGAACGCTACTGGAATGAATCGCCCAAAAGTATTCACGGTCGTGATTACTCATTCACGTCCGTAAATAAGTTCACTTCCGTGATTTCAACCCGTGAATGCTTCTGGAATGAATAGTACCATTTCCACACAGAAGTCACCATCGTGATACAATCAGTCACAATCGTGAACCCTCAAGTTCACGCCCGTGACTTTCAGCAGAAAATCTGCATATTCACTTTTCATTCATTCTAACATTATTCAAATCATACCAAATTCTATTTCATGCATTTCTAAGGTTTTTTACTCAACTTATTACTTTCCAATACATGTAAATGCCTTGATCATACAAGATTTTCTAACATGCATCATTAATTCAATGTCACACAAGGATCTCATTCATACATGTCTAAACCTATGGTTTAATGTCATAATGATCATCATTCTTGAAATGCATTTATCTAAAATCATGTTCAGCATGCATTATTTCAAACAAAAATAGGCTATTGCCTTAAGTTATGCACAAACCTTAATATTTCTCCTTCACTCTTCTAGGTAGCTTTCTCTTTTCCTTTGCTCCTTAGAGCTTGTTCCTTATCACTTGGAACTCCTACAACATCATAAATCATTATCATCATCTGATTTTCTCAAGACCCTAAACTCTCTTATTCTCTTTCAAAACTCTAATTTCTCTCTCATTCCACATGAGTCTTAGATGAGCTCAAAATTCGAACTTCCTTTAAGAAAAGATGAAGAAGAAGAAGAATCACTTCTTATTTTACTCTTTTCTTCACTTGATCACAACTTTGGAGATTTTCTCTCTCTACCAAACTTGATTTTTCTTCATCTTCCTTATTCTTCTCAGCTTCCTTAGGAGTCATGGACCATGGAGATCATCTTGTCTTGATCTTTTCCCTTTCTTCTCTTCCTTTCTCTCTCTAGAAATTAAGATTGGCTATGGCGGAAAGAGAGAAGAAGGCAGAAAATGAAGAGAAGAAGAAGAAGAAAAGGAAATCTTAAATAGGGTACCCAAAAGTCTTCATGTGGGACCCACCATTTGACCATCTTCTTCCAATTTTATACTTAATCAATATTAATCCTCTTCCTTTAATGTCATGGCTGGCCAACCCAATTTTAAGTGTCCAAATTTCCTAGGTTAATTAGCAATTAATCTCATTAATCCTCCAATTTTTGGTAATTTGTAATTTGACCCCAAAACTTATCAAATTTTGCAATTTAGTTCTTTACCGTAAATCAACTTCTTTAAACTCTATAATCACTTAATTAGGCATTTATCATTTAATTTAGCCATTACTTAATCAATTTTTATAAAAATCCGAATTTAGACTCCGATCAGTCAAACGCGTCAACTTCGCGACACGTGCGACTCGGGACCTAAATTAGCGGATATTACAAAACTGCCTCTTATATAGCTGAGGAGCATTCTACATATTCAACTTCCATTGTTTATAAAGCTATACAATATTGTTTTTTGATACTTTATGAAATTGCGCAATCGTTAAGCAAGAATGCTTATCTAGAAGTCAATTTTTGCAAATCAATATCACCTCCCCAATTAGCATCCATATGACTAATTAAGTGCAAATTCTTCCCTTGATAACACAAGACATAATCTGAAGTTCCAGTCAAATATCTTAATATTCTCTTGACTGTCATATAGTGTTTCAAACCGAGATTATATTGAAATCTGCTTACTAGCCAAACAACATAGCAAATGTCTATACATGTGCACATTATTGCATATATCAAACACCAACATCACTAGAGTAAGGTATTTTGGACAATCATTCTTTTCATCTAATGTCTGGGGACACATATCAAGACTAAGGCTTATATTCCTTTCAATAAGGTTATCCTTGAGCTTACAATCATACATATAACGCTCCTACATTTTCTTGAGGAGCATAGAGCATGTCAGAGATAAAGCGTGTGACCTCCCACTTTCAAAGAGCCAACCCTGGAGTTTCTAAGTACCTTGTAAGTATCTTCTATTGGTAAGGTTTCCTAATAGCTCTACAAGAAAGAGAAATCTCTCATCGCCTCAAAATTTGCGGATATCTCCAAGCTACCACATGAGGGCTTGATAAATGAAATTGAGGCAAAGGATTTTAATCCTTCTGCAGATTGGCACAACTTTGGTAGTGTTTGCAGTTGGAATGTCAAGATGGCTAAAAGCACTCACTTGAAAAATCTGGTTCTCTGCTACATTCATCGGTTCCCGACATACTCAATCTTTGCCTGGGGAGATAACAATAGGGTAGTTAGAAAACTAGAATTTCGACAGATATACCCGATGATCTAGCAGTTGATGAAGCATCTCCATCTCAACTGGATATGGTTCAGCAGCTTATGGCAGTTATCACTCCTCGCTATGACATGCTTCAAGCAAGCATGGATTCCTTTTAGCAATCCATTGATCATAAGCTAGAGAATCTCAAGGATTTCTTGGAGTCAATAATTGATAGCCTTGAGGAGGAGATAGCTCATCTTCGCGAGCCAGTATCTAGCTTCAAGCCATAATTTATCTTTACTTTAGTTTTTATTTCATGTTTTATATTCTTGTTTTAGGATCATTAAATATGAAATCTTGTTTTTACTTAAACTCATACATGAAATTTTTGATTTTGTAATGAAATATGATATTTCCTTATATTGTCTATTTTCTTCTCTTGATTGTCTGTTTTTTATTGTGACAAAGGGGGAGAAGAAATGCAATATGCTTAACAACATATACTTGACATATAGTTTGAATATGCTTAACATAAATGCCATTTAACATAAAATATACTTCACATATACCTTTCTTATACTTGGTATAAATGTTATGATTAATGCTTAATTTAATTTCTTTTAAAACTTCATTTCTTATATGCTTATGGTTTGAAATATGGTATCCTTGTGTTCTTTATAATTCATATTTATTAAGCATCTTTTGAGGGGGATAAATTTATTTTTTCTTACACCACATATTGCAAAATTATGTGTCACCATCAAAAAGGGGGAGATTGTTGAACCTTTAGGGGTATTTCCATCATTTCCCCCTTTTTGATGGTGACAAATAATCTAGCAATATGTGCTTTTGAGAAGTCTCCCCCTCAAAAGATGCTTAGGATGAAAAAATAATGAAGTGCAAGAATTGTAAAGAATGATGAAGTGTAGCCTTAAAATAAACTTTCTAGTTTTAAATATATGCAAGTTATATGCAAAGTATATCCAATATATACCAAAATTCTCTTTAAGTCATGAAGTATATGTAAGGTATATTTAGAGTATATCAAGTGCATATTCATTTATGTAACTTGCATCAAGGTATATGCAAAGTATACTTAAGATATATTTAAGGTGTATAAAGCTCAATTGCATACTTGCATACTCATTTTGAATCAAATTTTAAGTATTGCACTTAACTCAAAATATTGCTATTTTTTCCCTACTTAACTCAATATATTTGTAATTTCTTCATTTTGATTCAAAATTAAGTACTGCTTGCACTTATCATATTGCTAGTTTCTCCCCCTTTTGTCATCAACAAAAAGAATATCAATAAGGATAAACCATAATGGAAAACAAAGAAAATATATTAATATTGAAAGAGAAGTACAAGCAAAAGTAATTTAAAAGTTCAAAAAGGAAATTTAACATTTCCTACAAACACACAAACAAAATAAACAAACAAGAAACAAATATAGCAAGGCTAACATCAAGCCTAACACCTAACCGGACATCCTGTCCCTAAGACGAGCAACTTCAGCCTCAAGGTTATCCATCCTAGACTCTATAAAGTCCTTGATGTTTTCCAACCTCTATCCATTTGAAAAAGTTTGAAATTCATGTGATATGCATATGCTAAAAGTATTCTTATGGCTTTTAATCTAGCTACAGGTGCATATGTTTCATCATAATCTATACCTTCTTCTTGATTATATCCTTTTGCAACTAGTCTAGCCTTATTCCTGGTTATTAACCCTTGTTCATCTAATTTGTTTCTAAATACCCATTTGCTACCTATGATTTGATGATCCTTGGGTCTAGGTACTAGGTTCCATACCTTGTTTTTCTCAAATTGGTTGAGTTCCTCTTGCATGGCAATTACCCAACTTTCATCATTAAGAGCCTCATCAATATTAGGCTCAATTTGTGAAATAAAAGCAATGTCAGTGACTAAATGTTTGAAATGAGATCTAGTACTTACTCCCCTTGATAGATCACCATGCTCTTTTGGATGATCTTTCGTCATTCTCCATTCTTTTGGAAGTTCTTGATTTTGAGGTAGAGTATCATTTTGCAGTAAATTTTCTTGATCATTTTCTTCTTTCCCATTTCCAATATTAAGTCTTTCCATATTACCTACAACATCATCAAGAACATTACCTTTCACAAGATCAAGTCTACTAGATTCATTAAAAACAATATGCATGGATTCTTCAACCGTTAATGATCTTTTATTAAATACTCTATATGCTTTGCTGGTTGTAAAGTATCCTAAAAAGATACCTTTATCAGACTTAGAGGTAAATTTTCCAAGATTGTCCTTGGTGTTCAATATAAAACACTTGCATCCAAATACTCTAAAGTATGATATCAAGGGCTTTCTTCCATTTCATAGCTCAATTGAGGTTTTGTTTAAAAAAGGTCGTTATTTAGATGAAGAAGTGTATGTAGAACAACTACCAGGTTTGAAAGCTATGATTTGCCAAATCATGTTTTTAAACTTTCAAAAGCTTTGTATGGTTTAAAACTGGCCCCAAGAGCTTGGTATGAGAGGCTAAGTTTTTTTTATTAGAAAATAGCTTTACAAAGGGAAATGTTGACACTACATTATTCATCAAAAAGCATAATCACGATATACTAATTGTTCAAATTTATGTTGATGATATAATATTTGGTTCTACTAATGAGTTGTTTTGTCAAGAATTTGCTAAGTGTATGACTAGGGAATTTGAAATGAGCATGATGGGAGAACTTAAGTATTTCCTTGGTCTACAAATAAAGCAAAGCAATAAGGGCATATTCATCAACCAATCCAAATATGCCAAAGATTTAATTAAAAAATTTGGAGAAACACTTACAAATCTTTATTGCTCAATAAATGATGAGCAAAAATATTTTCAAAGAGAATATATATTTGTTTTGAAAGTATTAAATATACAAATAGCTTACAACAAGATTTTGATTCAAAGTATTAGCTGTCCTCTTGTACTGAATGCATAAATGACTTGACCTATCTCATTTTCAACCATAACTTTCCATCTCCTAAAAGCCTCGAATACTTCAGACTTATACTTTAGAAAGTTTGCTCATACCTTCCGAAAGTGGTCATTGATGAAAGTCACGAAGTAGTATTTCCCACTAATGGATGAGACGGTCGTTGGTCCCTAAATATCAAAGTGAATAAGCTCTAGTCTTTCTTTCTTTGGGGTTCTGCCACTTGTCTGAAAGCTGACTCTTTTCTACTTTCCAAGTATGCAATCTTCACACATGTCTATCTCCATTGACAATAGACTTGGAAATTTCCCATTTCAATGCATAATCTTCATCCCTTTTTCACTCATATGGCCTAGTCTCTGGTGCCACAAATTGGGATTTTTATTTCCAACTACAACTATAATCAAACAGCGTGCTCCTACTATCATGTAAAAAGTGTCACTTTTCTTGCCTCGAGCAGCCATCATTGAACCTTTTGAAATCTTCCAATCACCACCATGGAGGATCGTAGTGTAGCTTTCATTAGCCAATTGCCTTACTGAGATTAAATTCTTTCTCAATTCCGAACTATGTCTGACATCCTTCAGCTCCCAAACAGATCTGTTCAACTTAATTTTTACTACACCTTTACCAACAATAGCACAAGGTTGATAATCAATAAGGTATACCTTTCTAAGATTTTCAGGGATATACCTCTCAAAGAATTCTTTCTCCAAAGTAGCATTGAATGACGTATTAAAGTCTAACACCTAAGACTCCTTCTTGTTTTCCAAAGAGCATATCAACCTATTATTACCTCCTGAGGTTGAAGTAACATTTGGCTCTGTCATTGCTTCCTCTTTTTCATTGCACTCTTGCATTGATTTTTGTAGTGTCAGTCTTCCCACACTTCCAAATGTTAGACATAACAGTTAGGTACTACCTCATAGTATAATTGAAATTCTTCTTGTAAGCATCAAATTTCAATATCAACTGGCACAACCTTATAGTCAGGGTTGTAACACCCTTCAATATAATTAAGAATAAACCTAATTATACCAAAGGATGCTATGATGCACACGATTTAAAATACCATAATTGAAAACTTTGATGCACTATGGTCATGATGACTTTATAAAATCATAAAATGTCACTTAAAGACTTAAATATAATAAAAGATTTTATACAATATACAAAAGGGAAATCACTAGCCCAACGGTTTAAAAAAATGGATAGTTATAAAATTATATGTCTCTGAAAATAAAAGTATGTACATCTATAACTATCCAAACCTAACAAAACCAACAAAAATATAATAGTTGTATCACCCACCCCAAGTATATATATCATTGACTTTGATCTTTGGGCGTCCTCCTCTGGCGATCAACTCTTAAGCTTTGAACCTGTACATGGAAAATTCATACGCTAAGCAAACTAATGCTTAGTGGTACATAATAATATGCAAAGCACCACATACAAATTCAATATAAATGAGATTCTTTGGGACATATCAAAATGACTTACCTTGAAGTCTACACATGCATTATCTCTTACTCTACATGGCATATCAAAATGGTCTCATATATTGTACACACATCAAATTATGGCATATCAAAACCAACAGGAAAAATTATACAAGTGTATACCATACTTAGAAAGAATTAATTATCATATCTTTGCCCATTTTACTCATAACTAGACTAAATTGGATACATGTAATCTACAACTCTTATCCAAGCCTTCATGACACCTACCTGAGCTTTCCAGAACATCTGTCTGAGAAAAAAAATTTATACATATCAATTATCGAGGGAAGTACACCTGGCTTAAACCCTAATCCTTCAAGAATCTCGATCATGACCAACCTAGGTCACCCAGTATTGAACTCCCTTCAATGGCAAGCCATCTATACTAGCTCTAGTCAAAGTCAGAGTATTGGGCTTAACCGTTTGTCACATACTTACCATTTCGTATCGCAAATTAATCCATATTCCATGATTCTCATAAACCATAACCATAACATGTGTTCTCATACCATATTATAACCATACAACAGAGGTATATACCACTTAAAAATGAATGAATCTTGATTCACATGCAAAAATATAAGAAAATGTAATTTCACAACTTCACACCTGTGAACTCATTTTCATGACTAGGAAAAACCTTCATGGGTAGTTTACCCGTGAATCACACCTTGATTCAACCTCTGAATCACCTAAGATTTCATGTTCGTGATCACCCCTTCACAAAGCGTGAACGAGATTATGAACCTAATCATGAAGCTACCCGGGAACAAGTCTACTTTAGTAACAAAAATTCAATTCACGACATTCATGCCCGTGAACCACTAGTTCATGTCCATGAATCTAGAAATTTTCCAAAAAAAATAGAGCATAAACAAAGCATCTAACTTTCACATGCAATATCACTACAATTTACCAACGTCAATCCCCTATCAACAATCCAACATGGTATCTCAACTACCAGCATATAAAAAACCAAACAACAACATTTTAAAAAACATATAACATGTGATTTATAACACAAAATCACTATTAACACAACAATAACATGTTTAATCCTCCAATATGCCATTAACCCAAAAACATGTCATTTTATGATACAGCAACCACCTAGAATCTAAGTCTAGAAAACCTCCAAATCAATTTGATACAAAAATCTTAAGTTTAACCAAGTGCAAAATTAGACTCTTCACCCCCAAAACAACAAGGAATTGGTAACAAAGAGTATGAAGAGAGAATTGGATTCACGCCACAAATTAGTTACCAACCTGATAAGTGAAAATAATCCTTGGTATATCAATGGAGATCACACCTCCCACTTGAAGAACACTCAAGAACACTCAAATTTTGATCTTAATCACCAATCTAATTGTCTTACACGCATAAGGAGGTATTTATACCTTTACAAACCAAACCCTAGGTGCAAAAATTAAGAAAAGACCAATCTGACCCTAATGACTTAAGGACAAACGAATGGGCTTAATTTTATAAGCCCCACACACCTAAGAAAAGTTAAATAACGCTGATCATATGTCTTTAAATGAAATCACATTCCAATAATTAAAATAAAACATCCCACTAAATTTAATCTTAGGCCCAACCATGAAATAACATAAGTCCATCTTAACATATCATATTGCACATGACTTAAAGCTTGTAATATAGACTTCTTCTCTAGCCCATTAGGCTAGTTGTCTTCACCATCACATGCCTCAATGAGTGTCACAAGCTTTGGATCACCAACCGATTCCATCTCTTCAAGCCTGATCCAAGCCTTTTCCTTGATATCTCTTGTCACCAAGATTTGAATATACATTTGCAAGGCTGCCTTGAGCTTGTTTCTACTTGATCTTATGATTGGACCAGGTGGCATCACTAATTCATCTCCTCTATGGCATGTAAGATCATTTCTGTTGTCTTGGCTCGCATCATTTTATCACCCCAATGATCACTCACAACAAGCATTAAAGGAAAATAACACAAGAACATGCAAGTTAAAACTTTGAATGTATTTATGTGCAAACCTTATACCTAAAATGGAGTTTAGCCAAAACTTTAGCTCCTCAAGCTTGTCCTCTCCCTTGGGATGGACTTCTATCTCTATCTTTGGTTCCTAGTAAGATGGAAAATGTCTCCTTAGCCTTCGGAAATTGAACAAAACCTAGAAAATACAAAATCAAACCCTTCTCTCATAAGCTCACAAGCTCACAAGCTTTCTGTCATATCCGCTAATTTAGACCCCAAGTCATGCGAGTTGTTAAATCGACTCGTCAGTTTGACTGGAGTCTAAATTTATAATTTTACTGAAAAATAATTAAAATAATGACCAATAATTTTGGAAAATACTCAATAAAGTGCTTTAAGTATTTAAAGATGTTAAATTATGGTGAAGGACTAAATTGTAAAATTTAAAAAGTTTAAGGGTCAATTTTTAATTTACCAAAAATTGGAGGATTAATTGAGATAACTATCAATTAAATGCATGATTGGGACATTAAACACGTGGAGTGGTCTGGCCACACCAAGTGGAATGCATTAAGTGGGCAATTAACATGCATGAATCCATTAATTAGACATTAAAATCATATAGGTTTAGGTGTTCTATAATTAATTAAGTTTGTCTTCATTCTCTTAAATGCTTCTTCCTTCCTTCCTTATCCCTTTGCATTGAGAATTTCTTCCTTCCTAAACTAGCCCCACATTCCACAAGTTCCTCCATAGCCAAAGCTTCCTTCTAGTGAGAGAAAGTGAGAAAAGAGAGAAAGAGAACCATTTTCTTGCACAACCATGCTTAAGAAAGCTTGAGAGAGCAAAAAGAAAGAGAGAGGTTAAGGTTTGTTTAATGATTTCTTTTATATATTTTAGGAACTCAAATTGACAAGGATCTAGCTCAAAGGAGTAAAGGAAAAGAGAAAGAGAAGTAAAGAGAAAGAAAAGAAAGAGAGGTTTGTGCATAATCTAAGGCGATGTGTCTTATTATTTTTTTTAATTGTATGATTTGAGCATTTGGCATGTTAATGATTCTAAATTAATAGTATTTTGTGATAAAAATCTTGGGGATGCATGTTTGCTAGACATAGGATTAAATTTGGTAAAAATTGAAGGTGGTAATTATGTGTGTTCTTTGCTGGAATTGATGAGCAGTAAGTACTTAAACTATTATAACTTGAGTTCTGGAGTTCAGATTTGTGTGTTCTTTGTTTGGTTTGAAAGATAAGACATAGAGCTATAACTTTTATTCAGACCATAACATTTGAATATGTCTGTAATAGTCCAGAAAAATTCATAAAGTTCGGACTTAGAATCTATCCAGAAAATTATGGGCAGAATTGTTAGTGACTAGTCAGTGTTCATTTTATCATATCTTTTGATACAAAATCAGAATTAAGTTATTCAAGTTTCATATTAAAGTTAATATCCAAACCTAAAATTGTTAAGAAGACCTAGTAACTAAATTCAGATTGTAATATGACCAAAATTAAGGTCTAAAACAGAGAATGAAATTTGCCAGTGATAGGGCAGTATATGAATTGAGGAATTTAAAGAGTAAAATGATGTGAACCTTGTTATATTATACAAATATTATTTTAATTGAGTGATTATGTGATTACTTGAGTCTTTAAATGCATGAAAAGTATGAATTTAATTGCTATGACTTTTAATGAAATTTTATAAGCCCTAGAATACCTAACTAAAACTAGACTTAGGATAGTTTGGCATGCGAAGTAGGGGGGAGTATGATGAAAACTATTAATGGTATGATTATTGAAGCCAGTAATGGCACAATTATTGAAATCGATAATGAAACTATTATTGAAGCCGGTAATGACACTATTATTGAAGTCGGTAATGACACTATTATTGAAGCCGATAATGACACTATTATTGAAGCCGATAATGATACTATTATTGAAGCCGGTAATTGTACTTGTATGCACACATCATATTACCTGGGTAGCACTCCTAAGTTCCTGGATGACAACTCCGTTATCCTAGTCAATGGTTCATAGGTGTTGTGGGCTATAAAGAATGATTGAAAATAAAATAAAATAAAATAGAAAAAAAAGGAACCCTGAATTGTGATATGGATAATAATCATGAATTGTGATATGGATAGTAATGATGTTTATGTATGCTGGAATACTATGAATATATGTTTGCGTGAAAAGATGATTGAGTGTTGTGGGCACAAAGAAGTTATGGAAAATTAATGGAATTATAACTTGTGATATGATTAATTATGATGAATTATATAATGATATGTTAATTAAGTAAAATAGGTATGAGATAAAAGAATATAATTTGATGTTTATTCATGCTAAAATATTATGAGATGTATATTTTCATGAAAAGATGATTAGGCATAAATTGATATATGACAATACATGTTGCATGAAATAGTTTATTACCTTAGTTATATGCACCACTAAGCTAAGAGCTTAGCGTGGGAATTTCTCTCGCTAGATATAGTAAAGAATAAGCCGACGATAGTAGGTAAAGGTAACAGTGGGCTGATCCAGTAAAACAACTTGTTTCAACCACTATAGGTCACATAACTTTTGTATATTATAGTTTGAGTTTTATTTTATAGTACTTGTAAAATAAGCGCACGTTTTATAAATAATACTTTATTATATAAAATGTATTATGTTTCTTTATTATGATTTCTTTTACACTACAAGTAAATAAAAAAAAATATACGAGTGATTTTCATGTATACAAAATTTTAAAAAATACTCCCTTATCCGGGCACATATTGCTGGGGTGAGGGGGTGTTACAATTTTTGGTATCAGAGCCTGGTTTGGGCGGTTTTGGAAAAAAAAAATATTTTCAAAAATAGTTATGACACGTGTGTACCCACAATTATATTAAAGTTGCTGCTTATTGATTGAGGCCGTTATTTTATGATATAGGTAGAGTATGGCTTCAGGGTCACGACATATTATGGCCGATGGAAGCAAAAGTAACGAGCCTACCGAAGCAGAGGCTTCATCGCGACCCAGTCATCGCGGAGCCACTGCATCTAGATCCGGTGCTAGCTCATCACTTGGGCAGTCTATTGCTGGCACAGGACTAACAGAGGTTATGAGGAACATGATAGATTTGCTATAAAGAGCATCACAACTAGCCTCATTTGGGTTACAGTTTAAGAGACTGAGGAAGTTAAGGGCCTCCGATTTCTATGGTAAATGGGAAGATGACCCTTCCATGGAAAAGTTTTGGTTAGAACGGGTAGAGAGAGTTTTGATCAGCTGCATTGCACAGACAAACATAAAATATGAATATGCAGTGTCTTTGTTATAGGATCATGTTTATAACTGGTGGCAATCTGAGTCATAAAGCATAGAGGTACCTGATCCCATGACCTGGGAAATCTTTTTGGAGAAATTCAATGAACAATATATTCATCTTATCTTCACAGATGACAATAAAATGGAGTTTTTGATATTAAAATAAGGGAGCATGTCGGTAACAGAATATGAGAGAGAATTCACACATATCTGCAAGTATGCTGGTGGCATTGTGTCTACAAAGGCTTATAAATACAGACGATTTGAAGATGGGTTAAGAGAACAGATCAAGCTGCAGGTTTCAGCTCTACACTTGATGAGTTTTCCTAGTTTGCTAGCATCTACCAGAACAGTTGAAGTAGTTTAGCAACGCAACAGCCAGTACAAGAGAGAGGGTTCAAGAGGCCCATATCACAGCCGAGTGGGGGACCATCAAGTGGTAAGAGGGTTAGATCATTTAGTGGCTGATTTCAGGCTGGGGGCCCGCGAGATCTCTTTCTTCGGCAGCCAGTGCACCGACACAAGCACCATGTAGGTCTCTACCTCTACCAGAATGTCAGCATTATAATCGTTATCATCTGAGAGAGTGTTGGTGGATGACAGAAGCATGCTTGAAGTGTGGCTCTAAAGATCATATGAAAAGAAATTATCTTTTATTACAGTATGGCAGAGGTTTGGGAAGCATTCACCGACACAAGCACCATGTAGGTCTCTACCTCTACCAGAATGTCAGCATTATAATCGTTATCATCTAAGAGAGTGTCGGTGGATGACAGAAGCATGCTTGAAGTGTGGCTCTAAAGATCATATGAAAAGAAATTATCCTTTATTACAGTATGGCAGAGGTTTGGGAAGCATTGAGCTGATACAGATGCAAGATTCTGGGCAAAGAAAAGGCCGAGGTCAAGGGCAAGGCAGAGGAGGCCGATCAGGACCAAGTCAGTTTAGATCAGAGATAGTTGAGAGGCCAGAAGGTAGTGGAGCTGCCCCAGCTAGGGCATATGCTATGCGAGGCTGAGAGGAGCAGGATGCACTTAATGTCATAATTGGTGAATTCCTTCTATTTGGCTTTGACATGCATGCATTGATAGATCCGGAGTCAACACATTCATACATATGCACACTACCACCGAGTCGAGAGGGTTTAAACCACAGGCTTTAGATTTTGAGATTCTTGTGACTAACCCGTTAGGGCACAATGTGAGGGTTAGCAAAGTGTTTAGGGGTTGCCCAGTTAAAATTCAAGATAGGCAATTCCCAGCAGACTTGATAGAGTTACCATTCCATGAGTTCGATGTGATCTTGGGAATGGATTGATTGGCTCGTTATGGAGTGGTAGTTGATTGTAGGAAGAGACAAATGATCATCAAAATTCCAGAACAAGATGAGATAGTTGTGATGGGTGAGAATAGAAGATATCCAAACAATGTGATATCAGTGTTGACAACTCAGAAACTCGTCAGTAAGGGATGCGAAGCGTACTTAGCATATGTGATTGATATGGAAAAAGCAAGTCCAAATTTGATGGATATACCTAATATTAGTGAGTTTCTTGATGTGTTTCCAGAGGAGTTGTTAGGGTTACCACCGAATAGAAAAATCGAATTTTCTATCAATTTGGCACCCGACACCACTCCTATTTCCATTACACCATATAGGATGGCACCAGCAGAGTTGAAAGAGCTTGTTAAACCTTGAGGGGTATTTCCATCATTCTGATGCTAACAAATAAAATATTAATAATGTATTTAATAATGCTTGTGTTCTAAGTTTGTTGAACATGATATATCTTGAATAGAATATGATGCAAAAATAAAAGACAACTTTTGAAGAATGAAAATAAGAAGAAATAGCAAAGTCACACCCATGACTACTTATGTCATGCTCGTGATATAGCTTAGCACCAACTCTCCAACATTTAAAGTTCTTGGCCACGAAGGATCATACCAACCGTGAATGATCAAATCAGTCACGCCTGTGAAAGAAAGACATGCCCATGAAATAACATGTCAAGTTCTTTCAGAGAGCTTCACGACTAGACACTTGAATCACGACTTGGAAAAATGTTCATGCTCGTGAAAGTATAAAGTCACACCCATGATCAAACACTTCAAGTTCTTTCAGAGAGCTTCATGACCAGAGTCACTACTCAAACCGCAACTTGGAAGAACATTCACGACTGTGACACATGTAGTCATGCCCATGAATTAGGACAGAGAAACATGTCAGATACAAAGTTAAGAGTTGGTTCAACGGCTATTTTCATATTAAATGCACCCAAACAATTATAATTCGCAGAGTAAGTATAAATGCAAGATATTTATGAATCCTAAAAAAAAGAACAACAATTACTTTGAATCTTTAATTTTGCTGTAGCCATTGTGCATTAATTATTTTTAACAAAACCTTTATTCTTTGTAAAAACCTAATTGCTCATAATTTATGAGCATTATAGGTTGGTGAATGTTTTCATTATAATCAATTACTTAAGTGAGTTTGGGTATATTGGGTTAAGATTGAAACACTTGTAAGAGTTTATTGTGTGAGCCTTAAAACACAAGGAATTGGTTTATTGTGTGTGCCATTAAAACACAAGAGAATTTCTAGGTTAGGTGTTAGCCATTGAGAGAAACACCATAGTTGGGAGTGAGCTTGTAAAACTTCATTGTAACACTTAGTGTGTTAGTAAAACTCCCTGTTGCCCAGATATTAAGCCAAGAAGGGGGGTTGAATTGGAGTTTCAAAAATTAAACTTTAAAGTGCGGAAATAAAAAATTAATTTTAGGAGGGATAGAGAAATTTGACACAAGGATTTTTATAGAGGTTCGGGTGTTAACAAACCCTACTTCTCTCTCTAATTGCAATTGGGAGTTTCACTAACACACTAAGTGTTACAATAGAGTTTTACAAGCTCACTCCCAACTATGGTGTTTCTCATAATGGCTCACACCTAACCCAGAAATCGCTTGTGTTTTAATGGCTCACACAATAACCAATTCTTTGTATTTTACAGGCTCACACAAACAACATTTTATCTTGTGTTTTATAGGCTCACACAAACAACCTTTACTTTGTGTTTTACAGGCTCACACAAATAACCTTTACTTTGTGTTTTAAAGACTCACACAACTAACCCTTACAAGTGTTCTACTCTTAACCCAGAAATACCTAAAACTCACTTGAGTAATAAATGATTACAGAGAGAAACACTCACAAATCTTTATTGCGCAATGAATGAAAAGCAAAAAGATTTTTACAGAGAATAGATTTTGGTTCTCAAAGTGTTGAATGTACAAATATCTTGTAATAAGATTTTGATTCAAAGTATTTGCTATCCTCTTGTATTGAATGCATAAATGACTTCCATTTATACTCTCTTGGCTGATTATAGCCGTTAGGGTGCATTTAATATGAAACTAGCCGTTGTACCAACCAAATAATCGCGCCTGACATTTTTCTCTTTCATCATTCATGGGCGTGAATATGTTTGTCACGGGCATGACATTTCTTCCCAAGCTGTGACTGAAGTAGTGACCTTGGTCGTGAAGCTTTCTGGAATGTTTTGAAACATTGGGTCACGGGCGTGACATACATCTTCACGGGCGTGACATACTTCCCCGCCGTGATCCAAGTGGTGACTTTGGTCGTGAAGCTCTCTGGATGCAAAATGCCATGAACATTCACGGGTGTGACATTTTAATTCACGGGCGTGACTTAAATATCCATTTCACAGTTTGTTCTTCCTCATGGCCATGAACTTCAAATATTGGTTTTGGTAACGGTTAGCTCTTTCACGGGCATGACACATAGGGTCACGGGCGTGAACATGCTACTTCCTTAATTTTGTCTTTCAAGGATTATTCTTCCAATCTCCATTCTTGCTATTTTATTCCATACCCTGTTTAATAGACTTAGAAAACAATTATGTTAAATACAATATTGCTATTTTATTTGTTATCATCAAAATGACGGAAATACCCCTCAAGGTTTAATAATTTTCCCCTTTTTGATGGTGACAAATAATCTAGCAATATGTGCTTTTGAGAAGACTCCCCCTCAAAAGGTACTTAGGATAAAAAATTGATAAAATGCAAGAATTGTAAAGAATGATGTAGTATTGAAATAAACTTACTATTTTTTAAGTATATGCAAGTTATATGTGAAGTATATCCAATATATACCAAAATTCTTTTTAAGACATGAAGTATATGTAAGGTATACTTAAACTATATCATGGCATATTCATTTATGTAACTTGCATTAAGGTATATGCAAAGTATACTTAAGATATATCTCATATGTATAAAGCTCAATTTCATACTTGCATATTAATTTTGAATCAAAGTTTGAGTATTTCTAATTTCTCCTAACCTAACTCAATGTCAATGTATTTGTAGGTTCTTATTTTTTATTCAAATAATTCATTTTAATATATTGCTAGGTTCTCCCCCTTTTGTCATCAATCAAAAAGAATATAAAGATACCAAAGGATAAACAAAGCAAATATATTTGATAAAAAAATACACACCAAAGTTAATTAAAGTTCATAAAGGAAATACAATCAAACAAAAAACAACAAAACAACAAAGAAGATAAACAAGCAACCACACAAATTTAGGCTACCATCTAGCCTAACACCTAGCCTAAACATCTACATGGACATTCTATCTCGAAGTCTAGCAACCTCTGCCTTAAGACTGTCCATCTGAGACTCTATGAAGTCTTTGAGGTTTTCCAACCTCTCGTCCATCGAAGCCTGCAGCTGCTCAAAACATGGTGCCAAGAGGTCAACCACTTGCTGCGCTAAATTCAGTGTGGAAGCCAAGGATTGACCGATGTCCTACTTAGCCACTGGAGGTGCTTCCTCAACCCGAGCCCTTTTCTTCTGCTAGATCCCTTAGAGGCCAACTTTGAAATCCTCCGTATCATTGTCTTCCCAGATTATCTCCCTAACAGTGTTTGTGAAGCGGTAGAAAATATTGTTCTCGTGAATAATTCTGACAGCCGCTCCCATCTTTATGAAGGACTCGACATCCAATTGATCTCAAGGATGCCCAGGGATGAGATTGAAATGATGCTCATCCAGCTTCAAATAGCCAAGCTTTAAGGCTATGTGGGTGACATAACCACCAATTAGTATATCTCCTGTGGGTTTGGTAGCAATTGACAGAAGATGGTTTGCAAACCATCTAGAGAGCGCCACCGTAAGTCCTCTTCTTGCCATCTCAAATAGGAAGAGCTCCGATTTCCTGATGGTCCCATTGCTTTCTCCCCGAGTGAATATGCTATAGGTCAGGAACCTATGCAAATATTTGTGCACTGGGGACCTGAGATGAGTGCTCTTGGTCTTCTTGATATCCCAGCTGCAATCGGTGCCAAAATGGGTCCAAACTTGAGTGGCGAAGAATTCTACTTCACTGTCATTGAGTATGCCATCTGATGGTAAGTTGAATAATTCCCCAAATTCAATGGCACTGAGGGTGTTTGGATTGTTACAGAGTTGGAATTTCACCATTCCAGTAGGAGACACTTGCAAAGTGCTCAGAAATTCCAGTGTTAGCTCCCTCAATATGGGCTAGTGAATCTTCACAAATTCTTTCAAATGACAGGCTTGGAGTTGCTCTGTCATTATCGTTTCGAGCCTGAGAGTTTGGACGGTTTGCCATTCGAAGGACCTCGATGAAAGGAGAGGCCTTTTCTTCAAAGTGGAGTACCGGGGATGACATTGCTCCAAAATTCTGTTCATGAGCTAATCTGCGTACCTCCTGGAAGCATGAAACTTCTTTCTCTTTCCCTTTGATGAGGCAGTCTCCATTTGAGTTGAAGAAGTGAACTTTGTGAGGTTTGAGAAAATGTTTGACAGAAAATTGATAAAAACCCTAAAAGAGTATGATATTTTATAAAGGAATGGACTTTTGATGGTATTTATAGGAAAATTTTGTGACTTGGGGGTCGGAATCTTCAATAACTCATTGAATGTGTGTAAATGAGAGCAGTTTCAAGGAGTTGAAAGGTTGAAATGAGAAAAATAACCGGCTGTTCTCTTATATGCCCGATGCATTCACGGGCGTGAAATGTTTGTTCACGGGCATGAATGCTCGTGTTCACGGTTTGCTAAAGGAAAACTCTACCCGTGAATAAAGGCGTGAATATGTTCACAGTCATGACCTTTGAATGTCACGGGTGTGAATGATGAACTGTCATGGGGGTGAAACAATAGTCACGGGCGTGAAAGGTTGAATTTCACTACTAATGCCCGTGAAGCAAGGCGTGACTCAAGGCGTGAACGCCTCTATGTGTTTTGGAGGTGTAAAGGTTCACGGGCATGAAAATTCATCACGGGCGTGAACAGGTCTTTTCACGGGAGGGAATGAAGCCGTGAATATAAGCTTCACCACTTGAAGCCGTGAACAATGTTGTGAATCAAGTCGTGAACGACACTACTTCTTTTGGCTATTTAAGTCACGAGCGTGAACGTATGTCACAGGCGTGACTCCCCTAAAATTTTCATCAAATAAAATTAAGTCCTGAAAACAAGACTAAATCATTTCAATAAAGATTTTATCCCTTATAACATAAATTTTTATCAAAATTACTACCTTATATCTAGTGATAGGATACAAAATTAAGATTATCAATTAAGATTTCATAATTTAGTAATCACAAGGTTAATCCATCAATCATACCAAGTTCTCTTCTAATGAAATTAAATCTTTCTTCATTTAGAGACTTAGTAAAAATATCAGTCAATTAATTTTCTGTGCTTATAAATTCTAATGCAACATCTCCATATTGAACATGATCTCTAATAAAGTGGTGTCTAATGTCAATATGCTTACTTCTTGAGTGTTAAATAGGATTCTTTGAAAAATTTATAGCACTTGTATTGTCACATTTAATAGGTATATAGTTCATATCATGACCATAATCCTTAAGTTGTTGTTTCATCCAAAGCATTTGAGTACAATAACATCCAGCTGCTACATACTCTGCCTCAGCAGTTGAAAGAGCAACTGAAACTTGTTTCTTGTTAAACCAAGAAACTAAGCATTCTCCAATAAAGTGACAAGTACCTGAAATACTTTTTCTATCTAAAAGACTACCAGCATAGTCTGCATATGAATATTCTATAATATAAAAGGATAAATTTTTTGGATACCATAAACCTAGATGCAATGATCCATGTAAATATCTTAGAATCCTTTTTACTGCATTTAAATGAGATTCTTTAGGACATGATTGAAATTGTGCACACAAGCAAACACTATACATTATATCGGGTCTAGATGCAGTAAGATATAAAAGAGATCCGATCATACCTCTATAAAGCTTTTCATTAATGCTCTTACCCTTTTCATCCTTGTCCAATTTTATTGATGTGCTCATAGGAGTCTTGGCATTCTTGCATCCTTTCATACCAAATTTCTTAATTAAATCTTTGGCATATTTGGATTGGTTGATGAATATGCCCTCATTGCTTTGCTTTATTTGTAGACCAAGGAAATACTTAAGCTCTCCCATCATGCTCATTTCAAATTCCCTAGTCATACACTTAGCAAATTCTTGACAAAGCAACTCATTAGTAGAACCAAATATTATATCATCAACATAAATTTGAACAATTAGTATATCATGCTTATGCTTTTTAATGAATAATGTGGTGTCAACATTTCCCTTTGTAAAGCTATTTTCTAATAGAAAAAAAACTTAGCCTCTCATACCAAACTCTTGAGGCTTGTTTCAAACCATATAAAGCTTTTGAAAGTTTAAAAATATGATTTGGCAAATCATAGCTTTCAAAGCCTGGTGGTTGTTTTACATACACTTTTTCTTCTATATAACCATTTAGAAATGCACTTTTCATATCCATTTGAAAAAGTTTGAAATTCATGTGACATGCATATGCTAAGAGTATTCTTATAGCTTCTAATCTAGCTACAGATGCATAGGTTTCATCATAATCTATACCTTCTTCCTGATTATATCCTTTTGCAACTAATCTAGCCTTATTCCTAGTTATTGAACCTTATTCATCTAGTTTATTTCTAAATATCCATTTGCTACCTATAATTTGACGATCCTTGGGTCTAGGTACTAAGGTCCATACCTTACTTCTCTCAAATTGGTTGAGTTCCTCTTGCATAGCAATTACCCAACTTTCATCATTAAGAGCCTCATTAATATTTTTAGTCTCAATTTGAGAAATAAAAGCAATGTCAGTGACTAAATATTTGAAATGAGATCTAGTACTTACTCCCCTTGAGAGATCACCAATGATTTGCTCTTTTGGATGATCTTTTGTCATTCTCCATTCTTTTGGGAGTTCTTGTTCATTTTCTTCTTGAGTTTGAGGTAGAAAACCATTTTGATGTGAATCTTCTTGATCATTTTCTTCTTTCCCATTTCCAAGATCAAGTCTTTCCATGTTACCTACAACATCATAAAGAACACTACCTTTCACAAGATCAAGTCTACTAGATTCATTAAAAACAACATGCATGGATTCTTCAACAGTTAATGATCTTTTGTTAAAAACTCTATATGCTTTGCTGGTTGTAGAGTATCCTAAAAAGATACCTTCATCAGATTTAGTGACAAATTTTCCAAGATTGTCCTTGGTATTCAATATAAAGCATTTGCATCCAAATACTCTAAAGTATGATATCAAGGGTTTTCTTCCATTCCATAGCTCAAATGAGGTTTTGTTTAAAAGAAGTCTTTTGAAAACTCGATTTGAAATATAACATGCAGTGTTTGTGGCTTCTGCCTAAAAGTAAGTTGGTAAATCCTATTCACTGAGCATTGTTCTAGCTATTTCAATTAAAGTTCGATTTTTCCTTTCAACTACCCCATTTTGTTGAGGTGTCTTAGGAGATGAGAAATTATATGAAATGCCATGTTCAAGACAAAAGCTTTCAAAGTTTTCATTTACAAATTCTTTCTCATGATCACTTCTTATCTTTGAAATACAATACCCTTTTTCATTTTGAACTCTTTTAGCAAAGTTTTTGAAATTTTCAAAAGCATCACTTTTTTGAGCTAAGAAAATTACCCAAGTAAATCTAGAGTAATCATCTACGATGACAAATGCATAATGTTTTCCTCCTAAGTTAGCAATTCTAGTAGGTCCAAATAAGTCTAAATGCAGGAGTTGAAGAGGTTTTGAGGTACTTACTATGTTTTTGGCTTTGAAGGATGACTTGTGTTGCTTTCCTCTTTGGCAAGGTTCACATGTCTTGCCTTTTTCATATTTAACTATTGGCAGTCCTTTTACTAGTTCTCATATGTTGAGGCTTTGTATTAAGTCCATGTTAGCATGACCAAGCCTTCTATGCCACAGCCAAGATTCATCACTAGTAGTCACGAGACACTTAGAGGAATGGTTAGATAGTTCATGTAAGTTTATTATGTATGTATTGACATCTCTATTTCCTTTAAATATCTCCTGACCATCGATAGAGATCACAAGACAATCATTTGAAGTAAAGATTACTTTGTTTCCTTTATCACATAATTGACTTACACTTAACAAGTTATGTTTCAAGCCATCAATAAGTAAGACATCTTTAATAAAAGTAGTACCATTAATACCAATAGAACCGATGCCAATTACCTTACCCTTCGCATTGTTTCCAAAGGTAACTTTACCTCCATCAATACTTTTGATTTCATTGAAAAGTTCTTTGTCTCCTGTCATATGCCTTGAGCATCCACTGTCTACTAGCCAAGCATTTTTGTTTATTGTGGACTTGAGGCATACCTATAGAATCACAGTTCAAGTATGATTTTTAGGTACCCAAATGAGCTTGGGTCCTTGGGGGTTAGCACATGAAGGTTCCCAATGAGCCTTCCTTATCCAGCAATATTTATTTATGTGACCCATTTTCATACAATAATTACATTATTTTGGTCTAAACTTGTTTTCTGGTCTTACAATATTTTTGAATACCACATTTCTATCAAACTTATTTTGAGAATGATGATATGCATAGTTATGATTAATTGTAGATTTTCTAGATGCATGCTTCCTATATATAAAGGCGTGATTATTCTGTTTATGTATAGAAGTTTAATATGCTTATTTCTTGATGCTGTTCTAATAAGTGTGGGGATGTGTGGTTCACTAGACTTAACAAAGATGGTTTTGTGAGAAGATGATGATGTGTCCTTAAATCCTAGACCATATCTAATTAAGGGTGATATTTGAGATACAATGAGAGTATCTAAGCTCTCTTTACCTTTGTGAAATTTAGAAATGGAATTTCTAAGTTCCTCAACTTCATTTTTCAAAGTATTATTTTCTTTTAGCAAGGAGGCAGTTGAGGGTCTTGATGAGTATTCATCTAATGACTTTTGGAGAGATTCATTAGATGATTTAAGCTTTATGTTTTCCTTTTCTAAATCATCTATCTTATTTTTCAAATTAGAGATGTTATTTCTATAAGTACTAAATTTACTTATATATTTCTCTAATTCTTGATTTAATTCTTCTATTAGGCTTTGCTCATCATCATCATCATCATCACTATCATCATCATTATCACTACTATCATTGTTCAAAGAGTATGAGTGTAGTGATCTTACCTTATTCGAGACATGATCTTCAAAAGCCATGAAGCATAGGTTGACCTCTTCGCTTTCATTATCATCTTTTTCACTTGAAGAACTTTCACCATCCCATGTGGCTTTGTGACCTTTCTCCCCATTGTCTTTTTAGTATTTGCTCTTATTCTTCTTGAGCCTTGGACATTCTTGTTTGATATGTCCTTTCTTCACACAATCATAACACTTTACCTCTTCCTTACTTCTTTGTGCATCATTAGAAGTTTGTTTGAGGTTTATTTGCCTGAATTTTCTGGAGCTGCTCATTTTCTTCTCAATGATTCTTTTTAGTCTCCTTGAAAGCTTAGCAATGTCTTCATTTTCATCATCACTCATTTCCTCATTATCTTCACTTTCTTCTTGCGATTTTGAAGTAGAGGCTTTGAGTGCTAAGGGCTTTCTTTTATCTGGCTCTGCTTCAAGCTCTCTATCTCGTTTCACTGCCATTTCATGTGTGAAAAGTTTGCCAATCAACACATTAGTATTCATGATGCTCATATCTTCATTTGTTTCTTCTATGCCATCAACTCTTGAGCCATAGTCTTTAAGAGGAAGACTTCTCAGGATTTTGTTGTTTACATCCTCCAAACTCATATGCTTCCCAAGTTTCCTCATTCCATTTATAATGGCTAGAAGACGGTTGGTCATGTCAGTGATTGACTCGTTGGATTTCATCTTGAAGAGCTCATATTCTGAGGTCAGAAGTTGAATCTTCTTGGATTTGACTTGCTTAGTTCCTTCATGATAATTTTCCAATGTCTTCCACATGCTGTATGCTGTTAGGTAGTGTTGTATTCTTCCACATTCTTCAATAGATAATGAGCTTGATAGGATTGTCATTGCCTTCTTATTTTTGAAATTTGCTCTTCTTTGAGGCTCTGTCCAATCATCTCTTGATAGGATTTCTTCTTCACCATCAGCTCCACTTCTAGTTGGTGGTGTCCATTCTTTTCATACACTATCTCAGACTTTAATTCCTTCACTATCCAGATATGTCTCCATCCGAAACTTCCAATGGGCATAATTTGCTCCATCAAAGTAAGGTTTGAGACTTTGGAATCCTTCACTGGCCATATCTTAATCTTTACTAGCGCTTCTTAGGCTTCGATGCTAGGCTAAGCTCTGATACCAATTGTTGCCCAGATATTAAGCAAAGAAGGGGGGTTGAATTGAATTTTCAAAAATTAAATTTTAAAGTGTGGAAATAAAAAATTAATTTTAGGAGGGATAGAGAAATTTGACACAAGGATTTTTATAGAGGTTCGGGTGTTAACAAACCCTACTCCTCTCCCCAATCGTAATTGGGAGTTTCACTAACACACTAAGTGTTACAATGGAGTTTTACAAGCTCACTCTCAACTATGGTGTTTCTCACAATGGCTCGCACCTAATCCAGAAATCCCTTGTGTTTTAATGGCTCACACAATAACCAATTCCTTGTGTTTTACAGGCTCACACAAACAACCTTTTATCTTGTGTTTTACAGGCTCACACAAACAACCTTTACTTTGTATTTTACAGGCTCACACAAATAATCTTTACTTTGTGTTTTAAAGGCTCACACAACTAACCCTTACAAGTGTTCTACTCTTAACCAGAAATACCCAAAACTCACTTGAGTAATAAATGATTACAGAGAGAAACACCCACAAATCTTTATTGCTCAATGAATGAAGAGCAAAAAGATTTTTACAGAGAATAGGTTTTGGTTCTCAAAGTGTTGAATGTACAAATAGCTTGTAATAAGATTTTGATTCAAAGTATTTGCTATGCTCTTGTACTGAATGCATAAATTACTTCCATTTATACTCCCTTGACTGATTATAGCCGTTAGGGTGCATTTAATATGAAACTAGTCGTTGTACCAACCAAATAATCGCGCCTGACATTTTTCTCTTTCATCATTCACGGGCGTGACTATGTTTGTCACGGGCGTGACATTTCTTCCCAAGCCGTGACTGAAGTGGTGACCTTGGTCGTGAAGCTCTCTGGAATGTTTTGAAACATTGGGTCATGGGCGTGACATACATCTTCACAGGCGTGACAAACTTCCTAGTCGTGATCCAAGTGGTGACTTTGGTCATGAAGCTCTATGGATGAAAATGCCATGAACATTCACGGGCGTGACTTAAATGTTCATTTCATAGTTTGTTCTTCCTTCATGGTCGTGAACTTGAAATGTTGGTTTTGGTAACAGTTAGCTCTTTCACAGGCGTGACACATAGAGTCACGGGCGTGAACATGCTACTTCCTTAATTTTGTCTTTCAAGGATTATTCTTCCAATCTCCATTCTTGCTATTTTATTCCATACCCTGTTTAATAGACTTAGAAAACAAGTATGTTAAATACAATATTGCTATTTTATTTGTTATCATCAAAATGACAGAAATAACCCTCAAGGTTTAACACTCCTAATTGAGATTGGGGAGAGGAGTAGAGTTTGTTAATACCCGAACTTTTATAAATCTCATGTGCGATATCTCTCCATCCCTATTCTATTTAATTTTATTCCGCACTTAAAGTTAAGAAATTTTTATTTCATAACCAATTCAACCCCCTTCTTGGTTCATTGTTTGGGCAACAATTGGTATCAGAGCTTGTCTAGCATCAAAGCCTAAAAAGCGCTAGTAAAGATCATGAAATGGCCAATGAAGGATTCCAAAGTCTTAAGTCTTACTTTAATGGAGCAAACTACGCTTATTGGAAGTTCCGGATGGAGACATATCTCGATAGTGAGGGAATTAAAGTTTGGGATAGCGTTCAAAAAGAATGGACACCACCAACCAGGAGAGGCATTGATGGTGAAGAAGAAATTCATTCAAGAGATGATTGGACAGAGCCTCAATGTAGAGCAAACTTAAAAAACAAAAAGGCAATGACAATCATCGCAAGCTCTCTATCCATTGAAGAATGTGGCAGAATCTAACACTGCCCTATCGCATATAGTATGTGGAAGACATTGGAGAATTATCATGAAGGAACAAAGCAAGTTAAATCCAAGAAGATTCAACTTCTCATTTCAGAATATGAACTCTTCAAGATGAAATCCAATGAATCCATCACCGACGATGAACCGTCTTCTAGCAATCATAAACGACATGAGAAAGCTTGGAAAGCACTTGAGCTTGGAAGATGTAAACAACAAAATTCTGAGAAGTCTTCCTCTCAAAGACTATAGTTCAAGAGTTACTGGTATAGAAGAAGCCAATGAAGACATGAGCGTCATGCCTACTGATGTACTTATTGACAAACTTTTAACACATGAAATAGCGGTAAAGAGAGATAGAGTACTTAAAACTGAACTAGAAAAAAGAAAATCTCTAGCACTCAAAGCCTTTACTTCAAAATCTCAAGAAGAAGTTGAAGATGATGAAGAAAAGAGTGATGATGCAAATGAGGAAATTGACATGCTCTCAAGGAGATTAAAAAGAATAATTGAAAAAAGAATTGGCAACTCTCGAAACTTCAAACAAAGAAACCTCAAACACTCCTCAAATGACTCTCAAAGAAATAAAGAGGAGGTAAAATGTTATAAGTGTGGAAAGAAAGGACATATCAAACCAGAATGTCCAAAGCTTAAGAAACACAATAAAAGATATCAAAAAGATAATGGGAAGAAAGGTTAGAAAGCCACATGAGATGACGAAAGCTCTTTAAGTGAAAAAGATGACAATGAAGGTGAAGAGGTCAACCTATGCTTCATGGCTTTAGAGGATCACTTCACAGATGAGGTAGGTCATTGCATCTAGGCTTATGGTATCCTAGAAATTCATCCTTTCATATCATAGGATATTCAGATGCAGACTATACCGGCTGTCTCTTGGACAGAAAGAGTACTTCAGACACTTGTCACTGTATTGGTGAATGGTTAGTCTATTGGTTTAGCAAGAAACAAGTTTGGTTGCCCTTTCTACCGCTGAAGCGGAAATGTGGCAGCAAGATATTGTTGCACTCAAATCCTATGGATGAGACAATAATTTAAGGACTATGGTCATAGTTTAGATCATATACCCATCAAATGTGACGTTACAAGTGATATAAACCTATATAAGAATCTCATTCAACACTCTATAAGTAAGCATATTGACATAAGACATTATTTTCTTAGAGATCATGTTGAATATGGAGATGTTGTATTAGAATTTATCCATACAAACAATCAATTGGCAGATATTTTCACCAAATCTCTTAATGAAGAAATATTTTGCTTCATAAGAAGAGAGCTTGGTATGCTTGATGGATTAACCTTATCTTAAGTATGATTGTCTATTGTCAACCTTAAATGTTAATTTCCTTCATATGTTGCTTTTTATTGACTGATCTTTTAAGGTATGAAGTGGTTAACATGATGGGAATATATATTATAAGGCATAAAAGCATCTTAAAAATCTTTTAGTCTTATTTTAGACTTTGTTTTATTAATTGAAGATTTAAGGAAATTCATGCCCGTGACATATATTCACGGTCGTGATCATAATCGCCAAAAGTTCCAGTAGCTTTCACGCTTTGCTTCACGACTGGAGGTAGTGAAGACTATGTATCACGCCCATGACTTTTTCTTTCACTCCTGATGTGAACCAAGACAACAAAAATGATCTTACATGCCATGGAGGAGATGGATTAGTAATGCCACTTGGTCCAATCATAAGATCAAGTAGAAACAAGCTCAAGGCAGCCTTGCAAATGTATATTCAGAGCTTAGTGACAAGAGATATCAAGGAAGAGGCTTGGGTCAGGCTTGAAGAGATGGAATCAGTTGGCGATCCAAAGCTTGTGACACTCATTGGGGCATGTGATGGTGAAGACAACTAGCCTAATGGGCTAGAGAAGAAGTTTATATTACAAGGTTCAACTCATGTGCAATATGCTATGTTAAGGTGGACTTTATGTTATGTCATGGTTGGGCCTAAGATTAATTTTAGTGGGCTGTTTTATTTTAATTATTGGAATGTAATTTCATTTAAAGACACATGATCAGCCTTATTTTAACTTGTCTTAAGTGTGTGTGCCTTATAAAATTAAGCCCATTCGTTTGTCCTTAAGTCATTAGGGTCAGATTGGTCTTTTCTTCATATTTGCACCTTGGGTTTCGTTTGTAGAGGTATAAATACCTCCTTATGCATGTAAGACAATCAGATTGGTGATTTAAGATCAAAATTTCAGTGTTCTTGAGTGTTCTTCAAGTGGGAGGTGTGATCTCCATTGATATACCAAGGATTGTTTTCACTTATCAGGTTGGTAATTAATTTGTGGCGTGAATTCAATTCTCTCTTCATACTCTTTGTTACCAATTCCTTGCTATTTTGGGGGTGAAGAGTCTAATCTTGCAATTGTTTAAAACTTAAGATTTGTATCAAATTGATTTGGAGGTTGTCTAGACTTAGATTCTAGGTGGTTGCTGCATCATTTGGTATCAGAGCTTTGGTTCTAAATCAATTGTACTTATCTTTATTTTTCTAGTTTTAGTGATATTTGTTCAAGTTACAGCATAAAAAAATTAAAAAAAAAAGTTTATCTATTTGTGGCTGAATTTGCCTATATTGTTGTCTATTGAAGTTTGGTTTATTTCTTTTTTTTTGGGGTACGAATTTTTGGTGTTTCAATTTTTTTTTGTTTATCAAATTACAACAAAACAACAAAAAAAACAACAACAAAAAAAATTTGTGCATATTGGCATTGATTGCCAAAAGTGGGACTGTTTGGATTCAATTGATTGCACACATATATAAAATGAATTGCCTCTGAATATATTTGCTCTATTCTGATTAAAATTGATAATTTGAGCAATTTTGAATGGAGTTCGTAATTGAAATTGATTGGTTTCATATTGAGGTATAAGTTGAGATTTCATTGCTTATTGCTGGAAATTGTGCAATTGGTGGATAATAGTTACTAATAGGCATACAATTAGCTTATTTGGCAGTAAGTTGGGAATGGTTTAGTGAGTTTTAGGTTCTAGTTCGAATTCTTTTAGGGCAGTAGCACATATGCACTTAATTTTTTTCTAGTTTTGTCAATTTATTGCATTCTTTGTTTTATATTCTTGACTGCTGTCCTACTTGTTTCCATTACATTAGTTGAGTAATTTTGCATTCCATATTACTCAAATAACAATATTATATCTGCACACCTCATTCTTCATTTGTGTATGCATATAGCATATACTTGTCATTCCTTGCTTTCATCTCATTAATTTTGCTTCTAGTTTTGTGATGTTTCCTTTCTTGCTTAGGAATTGTCTATTTTAATTTTATGTTGGATATTGCTGCTCATTGTTATTGATCTGGTTGGTTGAAATTGATCCGGAAATATATCATAGTGAGTACACAAGAGCGGTAAAAGGCAGGAGTGGTTAGCTCAAAAGAGGGTAAAAGCCTTAATTGAGTGAAACACGAGCGAACATACACATTTTGAGTGAAACACGTGAGGGAGTGTGTGAGGCCATTTATTTACATCATGTCTAAATCAAGCAACCAGGAAAGAAGTAGTGATGAAGGAAACAAAACTTTCTTCACATTGGAGGCTATGCAACAACAATTTGGAAAGCTTGAGATTCTGCTCCGAGATATGAATGATCGGTTTGACAAGTATGATAGGAGGTTAGAAGGCCATGATCAAGCTCTACAGAATCTTAGAAGAGATACATCCTTGCAAGGTCGAATTGGAGGGAGAAGGGAAAGGTTAGTAACTCCACCTCAATCTGACTATGAAGAAGATTTTGATGACTTTGATGATGATAGGGATAGAAATCAGTTTGGAGGTAGAGGGGGCAGAAATGATAGAGGAAGGAATAGGAGAGAACATAGAGGCGGGGTAGAGGCGGATAGATTTGGGAATGTTGAGAATCTGATAGATCGTAATTTGGGGAGTATTAAAATGAAAACCCCTACTTTTCAAGGTAGGAATGATGCTGATGCTTACTTGGAGTGGGAGAGAAAAGTAGAATTGGTGTTTGAATGTCATAACTATTATGAGGAAAAAAAAGTAAAGTTGGCAGACGTGGAATTCACTGACTATGCCTTGGTGTGGTGGGACCAAATCATCCTCAATAGGCGTAGGAATGGGAAAAGGCCTATAAACACATGGGTGGGGATGAAGGCAGTCATGAGAAAGAGGTTTGTCCCTAGTTACTATTATAGGGAACTACATCAAAGGCTCAAAACTTTAAGGCAAGGGAATAAAAGTGTTGAGGACTATCATGAAGAAATGGAGATAGCTATGATGATAATATTGCTGAAGATAGGGAGGCTACCATGGCACGTTTCTTGGCTGGTCTAAATAAAGAAATTGCAAATGTTATTGAGCTGCACCACTATGTAGAGTTAGAGGAGATGGTGAATATGGCTATGAAGGTGGAGAAGCAACTAAAGCAAAAGGGAACGAACAAACCAACCTATTTGGGTTCCACATCTAATTGGAGCTCAAAATGGCCAAAAAGGGAAGACAAAGCCAAAGACAATGTAAGAGAAGAAAAGGGTAAAGTAGAGCAAAAAGGCAACCCTAAAGCTAATGCTACTTCTTCTTCCAATACTGAAAAGCATAGAAACATAAAATGCTTTAAGTGCCTTGGCAATGGACATATTGCATCTCAATGCCCAAATAAAAAGGTTATGATATTGAAAGATAATGGTGTAATTGAATCCGAAAGTGATAAAGAATCTGATTCAATGCCTTCATTTGAAGATTGTAGTGATGATGATGAGGCTGAGCATGCTGTTGGTGGGGATTTAAATCTTGTGGTTAGGCGTGTACTAAATGTACAATTGAAAGAAGATGGAGTTGAACAAAGGGAAAATATCTTCCATTCCAGATGCTTGATAAATGGCAAAATTTGTAGTCTTATAATTGATGGAGGAAGTTGTACTAATGTTGCAAGTACTACTTTAGTTGATAAGTTGGGGCTGGATTGTTTGAAACATCCTAGGCCATATAGACTACAATGGCTTAATGATAGTGGAGAGATAAGGGTAAATAAACAAGTTTTAATTTCATTCTCCATTGGAAGATATTCTGACCGTGTACTTTGTGATGTAGTACCTATGCATGCAGGTCATGTGTTGCTTGGTAGGCCATGGCAATATGACAGAAAGGTGACACATGATGGGTATAGAAATAGACACTCATTCATGATGGGAGATCAACGTATCATTCTGGCTCCTATGACTCCTAGTGAAGTTTATGAAGATCAAATGAAGCTAAAAAGGAGCATGGAGGAAGAAATGCAAAAAGAAGCCGAAAAGTCCAAATTGAGAGAAAAGGAGCAAAAAGAAAATGGAAAGGCTGAGAGTTGCAAAATAAGAGAGATGAGAGGAAAAGAAAAAGGAGAGGCTAAAAAAGAGAGAAAAATGGGAGGAAAAGAGGCCCAAAAAGAAAAGCAAATAATTGGCCCAAAGGAGAGTGGTACAAAGAAAAACAATTTTTATGCAAAAGTAAGGGATATGAGAGTGGCTTTTGAGAATCAACAATGTTTACTTGTACTCATGTACAAGGAATCTTATTTTAATGAAGCTGACCTTAACCCTTCTTTGCCTAGTGTTGTTGTTTCTTTATTGCAGGAATATGAGAATGTATTCCCTGAAGAGTTACCACAAGGATTGCCACCAATAAGAGGAATTGAACATCAAATTGATTTCATACCAGGAGCACAAATTCCAAACCGACCAGCCTATAGGAGCAACCCCGAGGAGACAAAGGAACTTCAAAGGCAAGTGGAGGAGTTGTTAGCTAGGGGGCATATCCGTGAGAGTCTTAGTCCGTGTGCAGTGCCGGTGCTTTTGGTACCAAAAAAGGATGGGAGTTGGCGCATGTGTGTTGATTGTAGGGCTGTGAATCGCATAACAGTTAAGTATCGCCATCCAATACCCAGATTGGATGATATGTTAGACGAACTGCATGGCGCTTGTGTCTTTACTAAGATTGATTTGATGAGTGGATATCACCAAATTAGGATGAAAGTTGGTGATGAATGGAAAACAGCATTTAAAACAAAGCTTGGTTTATATGAGTGGCTCGTTATGCCTTTTGGTCTAACCAATGCCCCTAGCACTTTTATGAGATTGGTGATTTAAGATCAAAATTTCAGTGTTCTTGAGTGTTCTTCAAGTGGGAGGTGTGATCTCCATTGATATACCAAGGATTGTTTTCACTTATCAGGTTGGTAATTAATTTGTGGCGTGAATCCAATTCTCTTCATACTCTTTGTTACCAATTCCTTGCTGTTTTGGGGGTGAAGAGTCTAATCTTGCAATTGTTTAAAACTTAAGATTTGTATCAAATTGATTTGGAGGTTGTCTAGACTTAGATTCTAGGTGGTTGCTGCATCATTTGGTATCAGGGAGGGTTCAAACCTTCCCCTAAGAGCGCGCTTTTGGGGCGAAGTTAGGAGTCCACATTCTTATCATTTGGTATCAGAGCCAGCCCGTGTTTCCGGTGTCCCTTAGGGTTGCGACCGATCGCCGACTGAGGCAGTCGAGGTCTTAAGGGGGTGGGGATGATGCGTCCCACATCGGTTGCGGGGGAACTCCTGGACTGGTTTATAAGGGAGGGTTCAAACCTTCCCCTAAGAGCGCGCTTTTGGGGCGAAGTTAGGAGTCCACATTCTTATCATATTTAGAAATAAACTAGATGAACAAGGTTCAATAACTAGGAATAAGGCTAGATTAGTTGCAAAAGGATATAATCAGGAAAAGGAATAGATTATGATGAGACCTATGCACCTGTAACTAGATTAGAAGCTATAAGAATACTTTTAGCATATGCATGTCACATGAATTTCAAACTCTTTCAAATGGATGTGAAAAGAGCATTTCTAAATGGTTATATAGAAGAATAAGTTTATGTAGAACAACCACAAGGTTTTGAAAGCTATGATTTGCCAAACCATGTTTTTAAACTTTTAAAAGTTTTATATGGTTTGAAACAAGTCCCAAGAGCTTGGTATGAAAGACTAAGTTCTTTTCTCTTAGAAAATAACTTTACAAAGGGGAATGTTGACACCACATTATTCATTAAAAAGCATAAGCATGATATTCTAATTATTCAAATTTATGTTGATGATATCATATTTGGTTCTACTAATGAATTGCTTTGTCAAGAATTTGCTAAGTGTATGACTAGGGAATTTAAAATGAGCATGATGGGAGAGCTTAAATATTTCCTTGGTCTACAAATAAAACAAGGCAATGAGGGCATATTCATCAACTAATCTAAATATGCCAAAGATTTACTTAAGAAATTTGGAATGGAAGGATGCAAGAATGCCAAGACTTCAATAAGCACATCAACAAAATTGGACAAGGATGAAAAGGGTAAGAGCATTAATGAAAAGCTCTATAGAGGTATGATCGGATCACTTTTATATCTTACTGCTTCTAGACCCGACATAACATATAGTATTTTCTTATGTGCACGATTTCAATCATGTCCAAAAGAGTCTCATTTACATGCAGTGAAAAGAATTCTAAGATATTTACATGGCTCATTGCATCTAGGTTTATGGTATCCAAGAAATTCATCCTTTTATATTGTAGGATATTCAGATGCAGATTATGCTGGTAGTCTTTTAGATAGAAAAAGTACTTCAAGTACTTGTCACTTTATTGGAGAGTGCTTAGTTTCTTGGTTTAGCAAGAAACAAGTTTCAGTTTCTCTTTTAACTGTTGAAGCAGAGTATGTAGTAGCAGGATGTTGTTGTACAAAAATCATTTGGATGAAACAACAACTCAAGGATTATGGTCATGATATGAACCATATACCTATTAGATGTGACAATACAAGTGCTATAAATCTATCAATAATCCCATTCAACATTCTATAAGTAATCATATGACATTAGACGCCACTTTATTAGAGATCATATTCAATATGGAGATGTTGTATTGGAATTTATAAGTACATAAAATCAATTGGTAGATATATTCACTAAGTCTCTAAATGAGGAAAGATTTATTTTCATAAGAAGAGAACTTGGTATGATTGATGGATTAACCTTGTGATTGCCAAATTGTCAAAACCTTAAGTGATAATTTTGCTTTTGTATCATCTTACTAGATATAAGGTAGTAAATTTGATGGAAATTTATGTTATAAGGGAAAGAATTTTCATAGAAAGGATTTAGTCTTATTTTAGGACTTAATTTTATTTGATGAAAACTTTATGCAATTCACACCTGTGACATATGTTCACGACCGTGAATTAAATAGCCAAAAGAACCAGTAGCTTTCACGACTTGATTCACGACATGGTTCACGGCTTCAAGTAGTGAAGCCTATGTTCACGACTTCATTCACTCCCGTGAAAAGCCTTGTTCATGCCCGTGAACATATTAACCAAAAACTTACAGAAGCATTCACACTTTGTGTCATGCCTTGTGTCACGGTCATAAGTAGTGAAATTCAACACTTCACGTCCGTGACTCCTTTTTCACCACTGTGATAGTTCATCATTCACGCTCGTGACATTCAAATGTCACGACCGTGAAAACTTTCACGCTTTTATTCACGGATAGAGCACCCCTTCAGCAAATTCTAAACACGACACTTCACACCTATGACTACATATTTCACACCCGTGAAGGGGTCGGCTATATAACATTTCTGCCGGTTATTTTTCACATTTCAACTTTCCAACTTCTCGAAACTGCTCTCATTTACACACATTGAATGTAACATTGAAGATTCCGGCCCCCTAGTCACAAATTTCTTCTATAAATACCATCAAAAACCCCTTCCATCATCAAAAATCATCCTTCCTTAGGGTTTCCTCACAAATTATGTCAAATTTCTTCAACTCTTCTAAAGTTCATTTCTTCAATCAACATGGAAATCGGCTCATCAAGTGGTACTAGGAAGAAATCTCATGCTCCCATGAGGTATTCAGATTACCTTATGAACATAATCCCGGAGAATTGTCATCCTAGGTACTCAACACTTAAGAAAAGGCCTCTCATTTCATCAAGGTCGTTTGAGTGGCAGACGGTACGCACTCTCGGGCTCGAGACAGCGATGACAGAGCAACTCCAGGCCTGTCATTTGAAGGATTTTGTCAACATTCATCAGCCCACCTTGAGGGAGCCTACCTTGGAATTCTTGAGCACTTTGCAAGTGTCTCCCACTGGAATAGTGAAATTTCAACTGTGCAAGAATCCGAACACTCTCTCTGCCACAGAATTCGGGGATTTATTCAACCTACCCTCAGACGGCATCCTCAACGACAACGAAGTGGAGTTCTATGCAACTCAAGCATGGACTCACTTTGGTACGGATTGCAGTTGGGACGTAAAGAAGACCAAGAGCACTCATCTCCGGTCCCCAGTGCACAAATATCTGCATAGGTTTCTAACCTATAGCATATTTACCCGAGGAGATAGCAATGCACCATTCGGAAGTCTGAGCTTTTTCTTTTGGAGATGGCCCGAAGAGGCCTCACAGTGGCACTTTCTCGATGGTTTGCAAACCATCTCCTGTACATTGCCACCAAGCCCTCCGAAGACATACTTATTGGTGGGTATGTAACCTACATGGCCTTGAAGCTTGGATATCTGAAGCTGGATGACCATCACTATAACCTCATCCCAGGGCATCCTTGAGACTGATTGGATGTAGAGTCCTTCATCAAGATGGGAGCGGCTGTTCAAATTGTCCATGAGAACAACATTTACTACCGCTTCATTGACACTACTGGCCAGATTATATGGGAAGATAATGACTCAGAGGATTTTAAAGCTGGCCTCCAAGGTATCCAGCAGAAGAAAAGGGCTCGAGTTGAGATGACACCTCCTGAGGTTGAGCAGGACATCGGCCAATCCTCTGCCCCCACACCGAATTTGGCGCAACAGGTGGTTGACCTCCTAGCACTAAGATTTGAGCAGCTGTAGGCTTCCATGGATGAGAGGTTGGAGAATCTCTAGGACTTCATGGAGTCTAGGATGGACAGCCTCGAGGCTAAAGTTGCTCATCTTAGGGATAGGATGTCTGGATAGATGTTAGGCTATATGGTAGCCTTGATATGTTTGTTTGTTTTTAGGAAATTTTAAATTTCCTTTCTGACTTTAAATTACTCCTGTTTGTACTTCTTTTGTTTTAGAATTAATATAATTGCTTTGTTTTTCCATTATGGTTTATCTTTATTCTTTTTGTTGATGACAAAAGGGGAGAAACTAACAATATACTAAGATAAGTGCAAGCAATACTTAATTTTTAAATCAAAATGGAGAACTTAGCAATATAAAATTAAGAAGGGAGAAACTAGCAATTTATTGAATTAAGTGCAATATTGAAATTTTGATTCAAAATATGCAAAGTATACAAATGAGCCTTATACACCTTACATATATCTTAAGTATACTCTGCAATACCTTGATGCAAATTACATAATTCAATATGCACTTGATATACTCTAAATATACCTTACATATACTTCATGCTTAAAAGAGAAATTTGGTATACATTGGATATACTTTGCATATAACTTGCATATACTTAAAACTAGAAAGTTTATTTTGATGCTACACTTCATCATTCTCTACAATTCTTGCACTTCATCATTTTTTATCCTAAGCATCTTTTGAGGGGGAGACTTCTCAAAAACACATATTGCTAGATTATTTGTCACCATCAAAAAGGGGGAGATTGTTGAACCTTGAGGGGTATTTCTGTCATTTTGATGATAACAAATAAAATAGCAATAATGAATTTAACATACTTGTTTTCTAAGTCTATTAAACAGGGTATGGAATAAAATAGCAATAATGGAGAATGGAAGATTAATCCTTGAAAGATAAAATTGAAGAAGCAGTATCATTCACGCCCGTGATCCTATGTGTCACGCCCGTGAGTAACCCTAGCGCCAACAAACCAACATTTGAAGTTCATGGCCATGAAGGAAGACAACAAACCGTGAATGAACATTTAAGTCACGCCCGTGAAAGAAATGTCACACCCGTGAACCTTCATGACAAATTCTTCTAGAGAGCTTCACGACCAAAGTCACCACTTGGACCATGGCTTGGAAGGTTGTCATGCCCCTGAAGATATATGTCATGCCCGTGACCCAATATTTCAAAACCTTCCAGAATGCTTCACAGCCAAGGTCACCACTTCAGTCACGGCTTGGAAGAACAGTCACGACCGTGATACACAGAGTCACGCCCGTGAAAGATGAAAGAGAAAAATGTCAGGTGCGATTATTTAGGTTGGTGCAATGACTAGTTTCGTATTAAATGCGTTCTAACGGCTATAATTCACCATGGGAGTATAAATGCAAGTCATTTATGCATTCAGTACAAGAGGATAGCTAATACTTCGAATCAAAATCTAGTTGCAAGCTATTTGTACATTTAATACTTTCAAAACAAATATTTATTCTCTGTGAAAATCTTTTTGCTCATCATTTATTGAGAAATAAAGATTTGTAAGTGTTTCTCTCTGTAATCATTTTTACTCAAATAAGTTTTGGGTATTTCTGGGTTAAGAGTAGAACACTTGTAAAGGTTGTTTGTGTGAGCCTGTAAAACACAAAGTAAAGGTTGTTTGTGTGAGCTTTTACACATAAGGAATTGGTTATTGTGTGAGCCATCAAAACACAAGGGATTTCTGGGTTAGGTATGAGCCATTGTGAGAAATACCAAAGTTGGGAGTGAGCTTGTAAAACTCCATTGTAACACTTAGTATGTTAGTGAAACTCCCAATTACGTTTGGGGAGAGGAGTAGGATTTGTTAACACCTGAACCTCTATAAAAATCCTTGTGTCAAATTTCTCTATCCTTCCTAAACTTAATTTTTATTTCCGCCCTTTTAAGTTAAATTTTTAAAACTCCAATTCAACCCCCCTTCTTGGCCCAATATCTGGGCAACATTAGCAAACAACTTTGATATACTTTGGATATACCTTGCATATACCTAACTAGTTAGTAAAAAACTTTGATATACTTTGGATTTACCTTGCATATACCTAACTAGTTTGTAAACAGTTTTGATATACTTTGAATATACCTTGCATATACATAACTAGTTAGCAAATATCCATGCTATATGTCTTTCAATTCTTGTACTCTATTATTTTTGTTTTAAGCATCTTTTGAGGGGGAGACTTCTCAAAAGCACACATATTGCTAGATTATTTGTCACCATCAAAAAGGGGGAGATTGTTGAACCTTGAGGGGTATTTTCTATCATTCTGATGCTAACAAATAAAATAGCAATAATGTATTTAATAATGCTTGTGTTCTAAGTTTGTTGAACAAGATATATCTTGAATAGAATATGATGCAAAAATAAAAGATAACTTTTGAAGACTCAAAATAAGAAGAAATAGCAAAGTCACGCCCGTGACTACTTATGTCATGCCCGTGATATAGCTTAGCGCCAACTCTCCAACATTTAAAGTTCACGGCCATGAAGGATCATACCAACAGTGAATGATCAAATCATTCATGCATGTGAAAGAAAAACACGCCCGTGAAATAACATGTCAAGTTCTTCTAGAGAGCTTCAGGGCCAGAGTCACCACTTGAATCACGGCTTGGAAAAATATTCATGCCCGTGAAAGTATAAAGTCACACCCATGATCAAACACTTCAAGTTCTTTCAGAGAGCTTCATGACCAGAGTCACCACTTGGACCATGACTTGGAAGAACATTCACGACCGTGACACATGTAGTCACGCCCGTGAATTAGGATAGAGAAATATGTTAGGCGCGAAGCTAAGAGTTAGTTCAATGGCTATTTTTGCATTAAATGCACCCAAACGACTATAATTCACAGATGAAGTATAAATGCAAGATATTTATAAATCCTAAAAAAAAAGAACAATAATTACTTTGAATCTTTAATCTTGTTGTAGCCATTGCGCATTAATTATTTTCAACAAAAGCTTTATTTTTCGTAAAAACCTAATTGCTCATAATTTCTGAGCATTATAGGTTGGTGAGTGTTTTCATTGTAATCAATTACTCAAAGTGAGTTTGGGTATATTGGGTTAAGATTGAAATACTTGTAAGGATTTATTGTGTGAGCCTTAAAACACAAGGAATTAGTTTATTGTGTGAGCCATTAAAACACAAGAAAATTTATGGGTTAGGTATTAGTCATTGAGAGAAACACCATAGTTGGGAGTGAGCTTGTAAAACTCCATTGCAACACTTAGTGTGTTAGTAAAGCTCCCAATTGAGATTGGGGAGAGGAGTAGGGTTTGTTAATACCCGAACCTCTATAAATCTCGTGTGCGATATCTCTCCATCTCTACTCTATTTAATTTTGTTCAGCACTTAAAGTTAAGAAATTTTTATTTCATAACTAATTCAACCCCCTTCTTGGTTCATTGTTTGGGCAACAGAGTTGAAGATACAGTTGTAGAAATTGTTAGATAAGGGATTTATACGATCCAGTGTATCACCATGGGGTGCTCCAGTATTATTTGTAAAGAATAAAGATGGCACCTTACATCTATGCATCGATTACGAGCATCTTAATAAGGTGACTATCAAGAATAAGTACCCGTTACCTAGAATTGATGATTTATTTGATTAGTTAAAAGGTGCAACCATATTTTCAAAGACAGATCTTCGATAAGGTATCATGAGCTGACGATCAAGGAGCCATATGTACCTAAGATAGCTTTCAGGACTTGTTATGGTCATTATGAGTTCCTGGTTATGCCATTTGGACTGATAAATGCACCAGCAACTTTTATGGACCTGATGATTCGAGTGTTCAGGCCATATCTTGATCAATTTGTAGTGGTATTTATTGATGACATTTTTGTCTACTCTAGAAACCGAGTAAAACATGATCAACATCTCAGAATAGTGCTACAAACACTAAGGGAAAAGCAGTTGTATGCAAAGTTATCAAAGTGTGAGTTTTGGCTTAAAGCAGTCAGTTTTCTGGGTCATGTAGTTTCAACAGAAGGTATTCGGGTTGACCCTAGTAAAATTGAGGCTATTCTTAATTGGAAATCGCCTTAAAGTGTGATAGAAGTGAAAATTTTCCTCAGATTATCCGGATATTATAAGAGGTTTGTAAAGGGATTTTCATCCATAGCGACTCCTTTGACATGCCTGCTATGAAAAGAGGTCCGTTTCAAGTGGATAGATAGGTGTCAAGCAAGTTTTGATCGATTGAAGGCAATGTTGACTGAAGCACCAGTGTTGACTTAGTCCATACCTGGAAAAGACTTTGTTGTGTACAGTGATGCTAGTCATAATGGTTTAGGTTGTGTTCTTATGCAAGAAGGAAAGTTGATTGCTTACGCCTCAAGACAACAAGCCTCATGAACTTAATTACCCAGCACATGATTTGGAGTTAGCTACTATTGTTTTTATTTTGAAGATTTGGAGACATTTTTTATATGGGAAAAAATATTATATCTATACAGATCACAAAAGTCTTAAATACCTTCCCTCATAGAAAGAATTGAATTTGAGACAACGAAGATGGTCGGAGTTGATTAAAAACTGTGACTATGTGATCGATTACCAACTAAGAAAAGCAAATGTGGTTGCAGATGCACTAAGTAGGAAAATTTTAGCTGAGATGCGAGTACAATCCACTTTGATGCAGAGGATCAAAGATGCTTAGAAGCAAGATGAGAAACTAGTAGAGATAATCGAGGCAGTGAAAAAGGGAGAAAAGCCTGAGTTTTCATTGATGGAAGATGACACAATATTCTTCAAAAATAGGATTTGTGTGCCCAGTATCTAAGAGTTGAAGTTCGATATTTTAAAAAAAGCACATGAAACGTATATACCATGCATCCAGGAGGGAGCAAGATGTATCAAGACTTAAAAACTCAATACTGGTGGCCAGGGATGAAGAAGGATATCATTGAGTATGTTGCTAAGTGTCTAACCTGTCAACAAGTAAAAGCATAACATCAATTACCCACGGGATTGTTGCAACCAATACCAATTCCAGAGTGGAAAATGGGAAAGAATCATGATGGATTTTGTATCCGATTTACCGATAACTCAGAGAAAACATGATGCAGTGTGGGTGATAGTGGGTCGATTGACAAAGTCAGCACAATTTTTACCTATCAAAATGGATTACTCATTGAACGAGCTAGCTGAAATTTATGTAAGTGAGATAGTGAGGTTGCATGTAATTCAAATGTCCATCATATCTGATAGAGATCTCAGGTTTACATCGCAATTCTGGAGGAGCTTACAATAAGCATTGGGAACTCGACTCAATTTCAGCACGACTTTCCATTCACAAACAGATGGATAGTCAGAATGGATTATCCAGTTGTTAGAAGACATGATGAGAAGTTGTGTGCTTGAGTTTGAAGGAAGTTGGGATCGATATCTACCTCTTATGGAGTTTTTCAATAATAACAGTCATCAAACGAGTATAGGTATGGCTCTATATGAGGCCTTTTATGGAAGAAAATATAGGACACCAGTTTGTTGGACCGAGCTGAATGAGAAGAAGTTAATAGGGCTAGAGTTAGTGCAAAAAACATAAAAAAAGGTTAGAATTATCAAAGAAATATTGAAAATAGCTCAAGATTGACAAAAATCATATGTTAACCTCAAGAGGCGAGATATAGAGTATGTTGTGTGAGATAAAGTGTTTCTCAAGGTTTTACCTTGGAAGAAAGTATTGAGATTCAGTAAAAACGGAAAGTTATGTCAGAGATTCATTGGTCCTTATGTGATTTTGGAAAGAATCGGACCAGTAGCATATCAGTTAGCACTTCCACTAGAGTTGGATAAAATCCATAATATTTTTCATGTGTCGATGCTAAAGAGATATAGATCGAATCTAACTCATATTATTCCAACTAATGAGATAGAAGTACAGAACAACTTGTCATACGAAGAAGAACTGGTGACCATATTAGCACGTGAAGAAAAAGTTTTACGAAACAAGAAAGTTCCATTAGTTAAAGTGCTATGACAGAATCATGCTACTGAAGAAGTCACATGGGAAATCAAAGAGATGATGAGGAAGCAATATCCTCAGTTGTTTAACAAAGAATGAACAAGTAAAATTTTGAGGATGAAATTTATTTTAAGGGGGAGAGGATGTCATATCCGCTAATTTAGATCCCAAGTCATGCGAGTTGTTAAATCGACTCATTGGTTTGACTAGAAACTAAATTTGGATTTTTACTGAAAAATAATTAAAATAATGACAGATAATTATGGAAAATACTCAATAAAGTGTTTAAAGATGTTAAATTACAGTGAAGGACTAAATTCTAAAATTTGAAAAATTTAGGGGTCAATTTGCAATTTACCGAAAATTGGAGCATTAATTGGGATAACCATCAATTAAATACATGATTGGGATATTAAACACATGGAGTGGGCTAGCCACACCAAGTGGCATGTATTAAATGGGCAATTAACATGCCTGAATCCATTAATTAGACATTAAAATCATATGGGCTTAGGTGTCCCATAATTAATTAAGTTTGTCTTCATTCTCTTAAATGCTTCTTCTTCCTTCCTTATCCCTTTGCATTGAGAATTCTACCTTCCTAAACCAGCCCCACATTCCACAAGTTCCTCTATAGCCAAAGCTTCCTTCTAGTGAGAGAAAGTGAGAAAAGAGAGAAAGAGAGACATTTTATTGCACAACCAAGCTCAAGGAAGCTTGAGAGAGAAAAAGAAAGAGAGAGGTTAAGGTTTGTTTAATGATTTCTTTTATGTATTTTAGGAACTCAAATTGACAAGGATCTAGCTCAAAGGAGTAAAGGAAAAGAGAAAGAGAAGTAAAGAGAAAGAAAAGAAAGAGAGGTTTGTGCATAATCTAAGGCAATAACCTATGTCTTATTTTTTTAATTACATGATTTCAGCATTTGGCATGTTAATGATTCTAAATTAATAGTATTTTGTGATAAAAATCTTAGGGATACATGTTTTCTAGACATAGGATTAATTTTGGTAAAAATTGAAGGTGGTAATTATATGTGTTCTTTGCTGAAATTGATGAGCAGTAAGTACTTAAACTATTATAACTTGAGTTCTAGAGTTCGGATTTGTGTGTTATTTATTTGGTTTGAAAGATATGACATAGGGCTATAACTTTTATGTAGACTATAACATATGAATATGTCTGTAATTGTCCAGAAAAATTCATAAAGTTTGCATTTAGAATCTGTCCAGCTAATGTTCATTTTATAATATATTTTGATACAAAATTCAGAATTAAGTGATTCAAGTTGCATATTAAAGTTAATATCTATACCTAAAATTGTTAATAACACCTTGTAAATAAATTTATATTATAATAGGACCAAAATTAAGGTCTAAAATAGAGAACGGAATCTGTCAGTGACAGGGCAGTATATGAATTGAGGAATTTAAAGAGTAAAATGATGTGAACCATGTTATATTATGCAAATATTATTTTAATTGAGTGATTATATGATTATTTGAGTCTTTAAATGCATGAAAAGTGTGAATTTAATTGCTATAAATTTTAATGAGATTGTGTAACCCCTAGAACACCTAACTAGAACTAGACTTAGGATAGTTTGACATGCCAAGTAGGAGGGATTATGATGAAAACCATTAATGGTATGATTATTGAAGCTAGTAATGACACAATTATTGAAATCGGTAATGACATTATTATTAAAGCTGGTAATGACACTGTTATTGAAGTCAGTAATGATATTATTATTGAAGCCGGTAATAGCACTTGTATGCGCACAACATATTGTCCGGGTGATACTTCTAAGTGCCTGGATGGCAACTCCATTATCCTAGTCAGTGGTTCATAGGTGTTGTGGGCTATAAAGAAGGATTAAAAATAAAATAAAATAAAATAGAAAAAAAAAAGAAACCCTGAATTGTGATATGGATAATAATCATGAATTGTTATATGAATAGTAATGATGTTTATGTATGCTGGAATACAATGAAATATATGTTTACCTAAAAAGATGATTGAGTGTTGTGGGCATAAAAAAGTTATGGAAAATAAATGGAATTATAACTTATGATATGATTAATTATAATGGATTATATAATGATATGTTAATTAAGTAAAATAGGTATGAGATAAAAGAATACAATTTGATGTTTATGCATGCTAAAATATTATGAGATGTATATTTGCATGAAAAGAAGACTAGGCATAATTGATATATGACAATGCATGTTGCATGAAATAGTTTATTGCCTTAGTTATATGCATCACTAATCCAAGAGCTTAGTATGGGAATTTCTTTCACGCATATATAGTAAAGAATAAGCCGACGATAGAAGGTAAAGGTAACGGTGGCCTGATCCAATAAAACAGCTTATTTCAACCACTGTGGATCACATAATTGTTGTATATTATAGTTTGAGTTTTATTTTATAGTACTTGTAAAATAAGTGTACATTTTGTAAATAATACTTTTATTATATAAAATGTATTATGTTTCTTTATTATGATTTCTTTTACACTACAAGTAAATAAATAGTAAATAAAGAAAAAAAATATACGAGTGATTTTCATGTATACAAAATTTTAAAAAAAATGATATTTCAACCAATGAAATCAAAATAACACTCTCTTATCCGGGCACGTATTACTGGGGTGAGGGGGTGTTACACTTCCTTTCTCACTCTTCTCTCTCCATTTCCCTATGTAAAACTTGGTTCTTGAAGCTCCAACAATAGAAAAAATGGTTTCTATTGATGAAGGAGATGTAATGGTAGAGTGTCAAATTGGTTATAAGTGCATAGGGGCGAATTTAACAGAAATGGTAGAGAGAAAATGTAATACCCTTATAACAATTATTCTATACGTACGTTACATAGTCTTATGCAATTACCAAGTTTGTTGGTAATTTTCTAAAATTGATTATAACCGATGTGGGTAAAAAAAAATTTCTTAACTTAATGACCATAATATCGTCACCACTTTTTTTTATCCAAAAATTTTGGCAGAATAATGGCTATAAATCTAACTATCCCACCTGCACTACAAAAAATCCACAATCCATATTTGGCACAACATTTCAAATATAATATAAGATATTCTTCATTCAACAAAACTCAATATTTCATTCTTTACATATAATAGTTCATTAAAGTTCTTTATTATATCATATACATAATCCAAATTATATATATATATATATATTTCTTAGCTGCTCCGAAGAGTGGTATGCTTGCTCCTACGCCTCCCTAGCTAATACCTGTACGCAGTTAAATAATTACGTGCTGAGTATTAAACATACCCAGTGATAGTTACTAATCTAGAGATTTCCATTGATATAAATTAAACATACACATTCATGCAAAATTATATTCACTACACTATTCTAATTTAATCTCAATTTAATATTCATTTATTCTTCAATGTATAAATTAAGAACTATTTAAAATCTCATATCTATATCATAATAATAATTGTCTTTTAAATACCTTCATTTAATTTTTCTTTAGCTACAAATTACATTTTGGTTTCTAAACTTCTATTTATTTACAGTTATGCCACCATTTTACACTTATTTACATTCTTTTTAAATACATAAATTACCATCTAACCCTTATTTTACCAATTTATCTCTGATTGTTTTTCCTTTTTTTTCCATTTTACAATTTTACACTCTTGCCTCAAGAGTTAATCTGGTCAAAATTCATCAAACTGGGTACCTAGGACGTGGGCATCGCAAGTCCACTATACTGAGAATGAACTCCAAGGTCCACTCATACACTGCACTGTACACTGAAATAATATCACTGAAGTAAACCGTCATTGGCCTACATAAGCGAATTATCATGACCCGCACTGAGGTTATGATGTCCCTATAGCTAGTCAATTATACCCTAAACCAGATTTAACACTAAACTACCACTAAGGGCAATGAACTTATCATTTTTATTTAATTCCCAATAAATTTATAAATTCCTTTTATTTTCCATTATTAATTACCAAATTACCTTTACCATATTCTTATTTTTCACTTTCATTCAAATGTATCAAAATATGCACCACTAATACTCAATTAAGTCATTAAACTCACTAAACACACTTTATTCATTATATTCCATTTCATGCATAAAATAATCACTAATTAGAAAAATATTCAATATATAATCTAAAAAATTCTCAATAAATTCTTATACACTCAATGTTCCTCTTACATTTTATGGCTTAATTTTCATTTAATTAGCAAGAAAAATATTAAATACTTTATATCTATATTTTGGTATACAAACTTTTTCATCATTAATTTTTTTTACCTTCTAATAATTTATTTCACCATTATTATATATATATGCCATAATATTACATTATTCAATATTTATGTCTATAAAAATAAATTACATCATAAGACCATTTTTTTATAAGTTTCCCTAATATATATATATATAAATTTTTGAATTTAAACATTCTAATCCACTTTTTATATTCCCTTAATCATGTTTTATGCTTCACTTTCCATTTAAATGCAAAACACACAATTACCCTAAATTTCATAACCCTAATTTATGCATAAACAATGGAAATAGTTAGATTTTGTAACTACTAACTTTATTTTTTTTCTTTAGCCTTCCTAGCCTTCCTTTTCCTTGTCTTTATCCTTTGAAGTGCCTTCACCTCCTTGGACTCCTACCATGGCCAAAACATACACACAATAAAACCACCATTATTTTGCTTCCATAACTCAATCCAACTTCATAAATATCACCTAAATACCTTAAACTTTCTATTTGAACCCTCACATAAATTTTAAACCTTCAAATTCTCTTACCTCAATTTTGTGTCCTAACTTGTATCCTTTGATTTTCTTCCACTCCTAACCCCTCAAATGAAGATTAGAGACTTCAACTAGCTAATAGAGGGGCTGAAATAATATTAGGGTGCTTGATTTTGGTATAAGAATTAGAGAGAAGAAGAGAAATTTGGTGGAGAAGATTGGGAAACCCATTTGGCTAAAGGGAAAGTATGAGAGGAAGAAGAAGATGCAGAATTCTCTCTAGAGAATTCTGATATTTTGAGCTTAAATAGGTGACTGGAATGGGCTGGGCTTGGTCAAGTCAAAGTCTAACCTAATTAGGTCCAGTTGTAAAATTAAGGCCCATGTCATCACTCTAAATTATTTCTCTCATTTTCCAAGCTCAATTTCACCCAAATTTGATTTTATAATTCAGAATATATATATATATATATATATATCCAGATAATATTTTTTTAACTTAATCAGAGTCTGTTTTCTATCTAACTCACCCAAACCAGATTGATTAGTCAAATTTTGGTGCTACCGAAAAATTCTTTTTTCATTGTCAAATAATTCTAAATATTATTTAGAATCTATCCAAATTTTAAAATAAATTTTTAGATATCATTTACTATTTTTAATAGTCCGATTAAAGTACGGTCAAACTAATTTATTAGTTAGACCGTATCCCGATTTTTTCTTATTTTTGACTTTTGAAAACTTATTTGATCTCATTTTCACTTCAAATTTTACTCCTGAACTAGTCGTGACCTATATTTTTCATTGATCGAATAAATATTTTTCACCCACATGTGTATTTTTGATCTTGGTATTTGGGTCATTACGATTCTCCCCTACCAATAAAAATTTCATCCTCAAAATTTTATCTGTATTGAACAGTCATGAATATTGTTGTCTCATTGTTGCTTCTGGTTTCCACGTAGTTGTTTCCACATTATGGTGATTCCATAACTGCTTCACTAGTGGAATTTGCTTGTTTCTGAGCTGTCTAACCTCTCTGACTAGAATCTTTAGTGGTTTCTCTTCATAAATCATATAAGCCTATATTAGAATTTCTTCTAGCTTGACTATGTGGCTAGGGTCTGACCTATACCTCTGTAGCATTGACACATGGAACACATCATAAATTTTTTCCAACTCTTGAGGCAGCTTCAATCGATAGGCTACGAGTCCCACTCAATGTATAATCTCATAAGGACCTAAAAATCTTGAACTTAATTTGGCCTTCTTGCCAAACCTCATAACCTTCTTCCAGGGTGATACCTTCAAAAATACTTGATCTCTGACCTGAAACTCTATGTCTTTTTTTCTTAAATTTGCATATGATTTATGTCGGTCCATGACTTCTTTCAATTTATCTTTGATCACCCGTACCTTCTCTTCAATTTTGCCAACCAAATCGGTCCCCATTAGTTTCTTCTGACTTAATTCTGTCCAACATAAGGGAGTCCTACATTTTCTTCCATAAAGTACTTCATATGGTACCATTTTAATGTTGGACAGATAGCTGTTGTTGTAAGCAAACTCAACCAATGACAAATACTCTTTCCAACTACTCTCAAATTCAAGGACATAACTTCTCAACATGTCCTCAAGTATTTAAATCAAACACTCCGACTACCAATCAATTTGGGGATGAAAAGCCATACTAAAATAAAGTTTTGTCCCCAATGCTTCCTGCAACATCTTCAAGAATTGGAAAGTAAATCTTGGTTCTCTGTCTAAAAGTATTGAGGATGGTACTCCATGGAGCCTCACTATCTCATTGATATAGATTTTTGCCAATCTAGTAAATGGATAGTTCATCCGTACTGGTACAAAATAGGCCGATTTAATGAGTCTATCAATGACTACCTAGATAGCATCATGCTTCCTTCCAGTCAAAGGCAGTCCAGTCACAAAATCCATGGTTACTCGATCCCATTTCCACTCTAGTATAGTGATAGGCTAAAACAAACCCAATGGAACTTGATGTTCAACTTTCACCTGCTGGCATATCAAGTATTTGCTCATGAATTCTATCACATCATGTTTTATTCCTAGCCACTAATAGTGTACTTTCAAGTCGATACATCTTGTTACCACCAGGATGTATCGCGTAGTTGCTATGATGAGCTTCTGTGAGAATGTTCTTCCTCAATTCATCTTGTTTGGGTACACATAACCTCCAATTGAAATAAAGGTTGTCATTTGCACCCAAAGAGTAATCACCCCATTACCCTCTTTTACTCGATTCACTATGGCAATCAAGCGATCATCTAGCTTTTGGGCTGCTTTCACTTGCTAAAGAAAGTCTAGTTTTACTTGCATTTTCTCTATTATTGCTCCATCTTATGCCATATCCAATCTGACATTCATTGCCCAAAGGGCTGCCATAAATTTTCTACTAAGTGCATCAGTTACTACATTCGCCTTTCCTGGATGATAGTCGATTAAGCAATCATAGTCTTTTATCAATTCAAGCCAATGCCTCTATCTCAAATTAAGTTCCTTCTGTGCGAGCAAATATTTCAAACTTTTATGATCTATGTAAATGTAGCATTTTTCACCATAAATGTAATGTCTCTGAATCTTCAAAGCGAGTATAATTGTTGCAAGCTCAAGGTCATGAGTAGGATAGTTCTTCTCATAATTCTTGAGTTGTCGGAAGCATATGTAATCATTTTACTTTCCTGCACCAATGCACAGCCTAACCCATCCTTGGAGGCATCACTGTAAATTACAAAATCTTTGTCAGATTCTGCTTGAGTTAATACTGGGGCTTATGTCAATATGTTTTTAAGCTTTTCAAAACTTCCTTGACATAAATCCGTCCACTCAAACTTAACATGCTTACATAACAGTCGAGTGAGTGACACTGCTATGATGGAAAACCTTTTACAAATCTCCTATAATACCAAGCCAAACCTAAGATACTTCTAACTTCTGTTACAATCTTACGTATTCTCCACTGTAAGATTACTTCAATCTTATTTGGATCCACCTTTATCCCTTCAGCTGAAACTACGTGACCCAAAAAGGATACTTCATTCTGTTAGAGGAGTACTATAAAGACAATCACCTTTAGCACTTATTGTATAAATTTATTTAATTAAAAAAGGTTAAGGATACTAGATTCCCTAGTATAAAAGATTTATATTACGAGCTGACGACAGCCATGCACCACCTGTGTCCGCGTTCCCGAAGGCACTCCTCTCATACAATATTTGATCTCTTAGTTTTCGCCTCTATTTGATTTTTTTAATTATCTATTTCGATTTATAGAAAATTCGTGTGCTTGGGACTCCCTGATGATTAAATAAACCAAGAAGACGCCCCGCAATTTGTACTTGAATTCTCTTAATTTGATGTTCATTTGATATATGAATTGATAGTGATCTTAAATCAATTAATGAAGTCCTTGACACATAACATAACATGAAGGAAATCGTGATAAGATCATGATATTGAGATTCTTATCATGTGTAATTATGTTAGAATCAAAATTATCCCTAGATGTGTATTAATGCAATATGGTAAGGTGACAGCTTATGCATCTAGGCAACTGAGACCACATGAAATCTCATATCCAGTGCACGATTTAGAACTGACTGCAGTTGTATTTGCATTGAAGATTTGGAGGTATTATTTATATGGTGAGACATTCCAGATCTTCACAGACCATAAAAGCTTGGGTTATTTGCTGACACAGAAAGAATTAAATATGAGGCAGAGACGGTGGTTAGAGATCTGAAAGATTATGACTGTACAATTGAATATCATCCAGAGAAAGCCAATGTGGTAGCAAATGCATTGAGTAGGAAGGCCAGTAGCAGTGTAGCTCATTTGCAAATATCCTATTTTCCATATTTGATTCAATTATGATCTATGAATGTTGAATTAAATATGCATGATGGAGGAAGATCACTGACTGCTACTCTTCAAGTTAGACCTATACAAAATAATAGGATCAAAGTTGTACAGAGTAAAGATCCTAAATTGTGTGAGAAAATTGAATCAGTAAGGCAGGAAAACAGTAAAGATTTTCAAATGCAAGATGATGTATTGATGTTAAGGTCAAGCATATGTGTTCCAAACATTGATAACTTGCGCCAGGAAATAATGGAAGAGGCATACAATGAACCTTATGCAATGCACCCAGGGATGATAAAGATGTATCACAGTTTAAAGCCTCATTACTGGTGGCCAAGAATGAAGAAAGACATAGCATAATATGTTTCTAAATGCTTGACATGTCAGCAGATTAAAATTGAACATCAAGCACCAGTTGGCAAACTACATCCATTGCCAATGCTAGAATGGAAATGAGAGAAAGTAATGATGGATTTTGTCTATGGATTGCTAAGAACTCCACAGAAAAATGATGCAGTGTGGGTAATTGTTGATAGATTAACCAAGTCAGCACATTTTCTACCTCTCAGATAAGGGTGTACACTAGAGAGTTTAGCAAAATTATAGGTGAATGAGATAGTCAGATTACATGGCATTCCATTGTCCATTATGTCTGATAGAGATCCACGGTTTACTTTACATTTTTGAGTGAGTTTACAGAAAGCGTATAGACTGATGGACAATCTGAAAGGACTATACAGACATTGGAAGAAATGCTTAGGGCATGTTCTTTGGAATTCAAAAGTGCTTAGGATGAATATATAGCATTGATTGAATTCGCTTACAACAACCAGTATCATAGCAGTATCCAGATGGCACCATATGAGGAATTGTATAGCAGAAAGTGCCAAAGCCCTGTCATATGGGATGAAGAAGGTACACATGCATTAGAAAGGCCAGAGATAGTATAAGATACAGTGGATAAAATCAAAATTGTCAAGAACAAGCTAAAGGTAGCACAAGACAGACGGAAAAGTTACGTTGATCAGCATAGAAGGGAGATGGAATACGAGTTAGGTGAAAAGGTGTTTCTTCTGTATCTCCATAAAAAGGAGTAATTCGATTTAGTAAGAAGGGTAAATTGAGCCCAAGGTACATAGGGCCTTATGAAATTCTTGAAAAGGTTGGTCCAATGGCATACAGATTGGCGTTACCACCAGAGATGGCTCAAATTCATAATGTATTTTATGTGAGTATGCTTAGAAGATACAGGTCAGATTCTACACATATACTTAAAGATCAAGCCATCGAGATTGCAGAGGACATGAGTTATATAGAAGAACCAGTGGAAATCATTGGATATAAGACTACACAGCTAAGAAATCGAGAAATACCTTTAATTAAGGTATTATAACCATTTACTAGAAGAAGCAACATGGGAAATAAAAGAAATATGAAAAAGCAATATCCACACCTGTTTCCAGGTATTAAATTTTGAGGACGAAAGTTTTAAAAGGAGGGGATAATTGAAACATCCTCGACCTTCCCCACATGCATATCCATATGCATTTCATTTGAACATATGCACCTTGCATGTAATTCAATTGAACAATTGCATTTCATACGTATTTTCGTAGGAACAAGTTTATGACACGCACTAGCTACGTGTCCTAGTATTTGGCAATTGTATCTAGTCGGACGTGTGTACTTATGACCTGAATGAGGATAACAAAGTATTAGAAATAAATTGAATAGGGTGACTAAATTAAAGTAAGCAAAATGACTAGATTAAGATTACTAAACATTTGCAATGTTAATTTAGTTAAATTGGGCCAAATGATTAAGTTGTATTATTGTGTGGATTCGTGGAATTATATATATATATGTAAATAATAATAATAATAATAATAATAATAATAATAATAATAATAATAATAATAATAATAATAATAATAATAATATAGAAAAAATAAAATAAAAATGAAACAAAAGGAAAATAAAAGAGAAAAGAGAAGAGGAAAAAAAAAAGAGAAAAGAGAAGAGAAAAGAGAAGAGAAGAAAAGAAAAAGATAAAAAAGACAAAAAGAAAAATTGGCTTTATCTTCTTCCTCCCATTTCTGCCTCCTTACTCCTGCCTGTTTTCTTCATCATCTTCCTCCATTATAGACTTATATTCTTTCTTGTTTCACTTAGTTTTTAAATCAAATTTATCCATTGCAAGTTCATTCTTGGTAAGTAATCAATTCTTACTGCTATAAGGTTGATTTGAGTTGCTAAGGTTCATTAATAGGCACTGCCTTGCACTCTAATTTTGACATAAATAGCAATTGATTTTGGAAAATCTTAAAACACAAAAGTTATTCATTTATGTCTTATATTTATGGATATGTAAACATTGTTTCAAGATGTGGTGTATATAATGAGATATCCTCTCTCTACTGAAACTGGTCTGGATGTGAACCCTAAATGAGTTAGCCACTGTGTTTGTTAGTTTTGAATATGCTAAAGCCATTATAGGAAGTATATCAAAACATAAAAGTTGTATATATATGTGTTATGTATCTTTATACAAAATTTCAGATTCATAGGGCTTGTAAATTTTGAGTTATGGTGAATGGAACCATGACTGGTCCATGGTTTAAACTGCCTACTGAATGCCCTGGGCAGATCCAGCAATTTGTTTGGCTAATTTTAGCTCCTTCAAGATCAATTATGTAACTTATAAAAGCATGAAAGTTATAGGTACATGTCTTATATAAATTTGGATACTAATTTCAGCTTAATAGGTTATGTATAGACTACGTTATGACCTTTGTAATTTATACTGGTCTAGAAGCAAATTCTGCTCTGGACCAGCGAAATATTTCTTATAATTTGAAGACCTTAGAGACATAATTGATAGAAGTTGTAAATATTATTTGAATCCATATAAGTGTCTGTAAAGTTTCATTGAAATATAACTTATATTACAAGTTATGGTGAACCAAAGTTGGTACCCTGAAACTGCCTAAGGGCAGAAAACAGAATACATTTAGAAATTCTCCCAAAAATTGTACAATATCCAATTGATCTGAAATTTTAATATGTTATATAATTATATGTTATTTTTAGTTAGGAATAACAATAAGATTAATTGTTCAAGTATAGAGCAATATATAGGTTAAACAATCCCATAAGGTCACACTACCTCATAGGAAAAATCTTAGCTATTGATATGAACAATGCATGTTAATTTGTTTAAGCCATATTAGATCTCCCTAATCATGAGTTAATCGATTATATTTTCATATTAGGCTTACAACATATTGGAGACCCACAAAGAGCAGATAGACAATAAGTTAGGAGTCGGAATCAAATGAGAAAGGTGAGTATAATTATCGATTGAATTATTTAGTGCATATGAATGTTGCTTGCCATGTAATTCATATGATTGTCATGATTTGCCCCTGATAATATGTTGATGGATAATTTGTGACATTTGTGGTACACATAAGTGGTATACTTGTGATATATTTGAGGTATATGTTTGACATATGTGATATATATACATGGTATATGTATAGTATATGCGAGGTATATGCATGGCATATGAGGCATATATGCGGTATATGTATGTTATATGTGATACGATGCAATGGTTGATGAATGCTTAAGTATAAGTGCATATGCCTATGGACTTAAAAGGCGTTGTGACTAGTTAATCGATATTGTAAAGCAAAAGAAGAGGCCTATGGCCCAACAAATGTGCAAATGAAACAAATGATCAAGCTAGCTAGCAAATGCAAATGTTCGCATGGAAAATGTTCACATGGAAACCCGAGGTAAAGTCTGTTTAACTTGGTCACAATAAAATGAAATAAGCAAAGCATTTGTATACGTAAAGAGTAATGATTATATGTTTCAACTTTAGTGATATTTATATGTTTCGGATGAATGGAATGAAATACATGGTATGTGTTGGATTTGTGATTTATTACTATAAGTTATTTGGTACTTTAGAGCTCATTGGATGATTATTTTCACTGAGCCGCAACTCATCAATTTACATCATTTTTCAAGTAAAGAAAAGTGATAGCTCATTTTGAGTAGCGTATAGAAGACATGGAGCACAGGTCACTGGCCGAGGCTCAACACTCTCTCTCCTTGCATTCCACATGAACATGAAAATATGTCATATGTATTTTGTATTTATATGTTTGAATATGTATAGTCATTTTGGGATGAGTTTTAAAAATGTATAAATGAAAGCAACTTGTAAATACTTATGTGCAAAGTTTATGTTTTAATATATGTGATATATCGTATTGTGGCGAAAGTCTCAAAGTTGACTTGCAAAGTCATTGAATGATATTACAGAATATGAAAAAAAAATTACTACCAATGTTAACAAGGTATTTTGCCTTTTCAGTCTGCTATACGTGATTACTTGATACAGGGATAGGTTATACTTAATTGCATAAGATGTGGTCTTACACTCATTTCTTGTTTTATTTGTGGACCAAGGAAGAACTTGAGCTCACCCATCATGCTCATTTTGAATTCCCTAGTCATATACTTAGCAAATTATTTGCAAAGAAATTCATTAGTAGACCTAAATATGATGTCAACAACATAAATTTGAACAATTAGAATATCACGCTTATGCTTTTTGATAAATAAAGTAGTGTCAACATTCCTTTTTGAAAATTATTTTCTAAAAGAAAAGAACTTAGTCTTTCATACCAAGCTCTTGGGGCTTGTTTCAAACCATATAAAGCTTTTAAAAGTTTAAATACATGGTTAGGTAAATTATGGCTTTCAAAACCTGGTGGTTGTTCTACATAAACTTCTTTTTCTATAAAACCATTTAAGAAAGCACTTTTGACATCCATTTGAAAGAGTTTAAAATTCATATGGCATGCATATGCTAAAAGTATTCTTATGGCTTCTAATCTAGTTGCTGGAGCATAGGTCTCATCATAATCAATTCCTTCTTCTTGATTATATCCCTTTGCAACTAACCTAGCCTTATTCCTAGTTATTGAACCTTGTTCATCTAGTTTATTTCTAAATACCCATTTGCTTCCAATAATTTGATGCTCCTTGGGTCTAGGAACTAAGGTCCATACCTTACTTCTCTCAAATTGATTGAGTTCCTCTTTTATAGCAATCACCCAACTTTCATCATTAAGAGCCTCATCAATATTTTTAGGCTCTATTTGAGAGACAAAGGAAAGATTAGAATCTAAAGGTTTGAGATGAGATCTAGTACTTACTGCCTTTGTAGGATCACCAATGATTTGCTCCTTGGGGTGATCTTTTGTCAATCTTCATTCCTTTGGGAGCTCTAGCTTGTTTTCCTCTTGAGCTGGAGGTAGAGAGTCATCTTGATGTGAACTTTCTTAATCATTTTCTCCTTTTTCATTTTCAAGATCAAGTTTTTCCATTGTACCTACAACATCATCAAGAACACTACATTTCACAAGATCAAGCTTACTAGATTCATCAAAAACAACATGCATAGATTTTTCAACAGCTAATGACTTTTTATTAAAGACTCTATAAGCTTTGCTAGAGGTGGAGTATCCTAAAAATATACCCTCATTAGATTTAGAGGCAAATTTTCCAAGGTTGTCCTTAGTATTCAATATGAAACACTTGCATCCAAATACTTAAAAGTATGATATCATGGGCTTTCTTCCATTCCATAACTCAAAAGAAGTTTTGTTTAAGAGAGGTTTTTTGAAAACTCAATGTAAAATATAACATGTAGTATTTGTGGCTTCGGCCCAAAAGTAAGTTGGTAATCCATACTCATTGAGCATTGTTCGAGCCATTTCAATTAAAGTTCGATTTTTCCTTTCGATCACCCCATTTTGTTGAGGTGTCCTAGGAGATGAAAAATTTTGTGAAATGCCATGTTCTAGACAAAAATTTTCAAAGTTTTCATTTTCAAATTCTTTCCCATGATCACTTCTTACTTTTGAAATACAATATTTTTTTTCATTTTGAACTCTCTTAGCAAAGTTTTTGAAAGATTCAAAAGCATTATTCTTTTGAGCTAAGAAAATTACCCAAGTGAATCTAGAGTAATCATTGACGATGACAAAGGCATAGTGTTTATCTCATAAGCTTGCAAGTCTAGTAGGTCCAAAAAGATCTAGATGCAAAAGTTATAGAAGTTTTGAGGTACTTACAATGTTTTTGGATTTGAAGGATGACTTGTGTTGTTTTCCTCTTTGGCAAGGTTCACATGTCTTATCTTTTTCAAATTTGACTGTAGGTAGTCCCTTTACCAGATCTCCTTTGTTGAGGCTTTGAATTAAATCCATGCTTGCATGATCAAGCCTTCTATGCCACAACCAAGATTCATCACTAGTAGTCACAAGACACTTGGAGAAAATGTTAGATATTTTGTGTAAGTCTATTATGTAGGTATTGACATCTCTACTTTCTTTAAATATCTCTTGGCCATTAATAGAGGTTACAAGACATTCGTTAGAAGTAAAGATTACTTGGTTTCCCTTATCACATAATTGACTTACACTTAACAAGTTATGTTTCAAACCATCAACAAGTAAGACATCTTCAATGAAAGTAGTACCATTACTACTAATAGAACCAATGTCAATTACCTTACCCTTAGCATTGTTTCCAAATGTTACTTTACCTCCATCAATACTTTTGATGTCATTGAATAATTCTTTGTCTCCGGTCATATGCCTTGAGCATCTACTATCTACTAGCCAAGCATTTTTATTTATTGTGGACTTGAGGCATATCTATAAAATCACAATTCAAGTATTGTTTTTAGGTACCCAAATGAGCTTGGGTCCTTGGGGATTAACACATGAAGGTTCTCAATGAGTCTTCCTTATCCAGCAATGTTTATTTATATGACCAAATTTCATACAATAATTACATTGTTTAGCTCTAAATATGCTTTTTGGTCTTACTATGATTTTAACTACCATTTTCCTATAAGGTAGAGTTTGTGAGCAATGGCATTCACATGCATGATGACTTGGTGATTTCCTAGGAGCATGCTTCTTATACATAAAAAGCATGATTGGCCTTTTGAGGTTTCCTTCTTAGGCTTACCGACCCTTGATCATTCCTTTTATGCATAAAAAATTTAGTGTATGTTGTGCACTTAGCCCTTGGGGCTGTTACTGCCAATGTGGAGATGTGGAGTTCACTTGACTTAACAAAAGTGGTCTTGTCAGATGAAGATGATGTTCCCTTAAATCCTAGATCATGTCTAATTAAAGGTGGTCTTTGAGACACAATGAGAGTATCTAAACTCTCCTTGCCCTTGTGAAATTTTGAAATGGAGTTTCTAAGTTCCTCAACTTCATTTTTCAAAATATTGTTTTCTTTAAGCAAGAATTTAGTTGAAGGTCTTGAGGTGTACTCATTTAATGATTTTTGAAGAGATTCATTAGAAGATTTAAGCTCAAGATTCTCCTTTTCTAAAACTTCCATTTTGTTTTTCAAACTAGAAATGTTATTTTTATAAGTATTGAATTTACTTCTATATTTTTCTAGTTCTAGATTCAATACTTCTATTAAGCTTTGCTCATCATCATCTTCACTATCACTATCATTATCACTACTATCATTATTGAATGAGTATGAGTAAAGTGATCCTACCTTATCCGATATGTGATCCTCTATAGCCATGAAGCATAGGTTGACCTCTTCACTTTCATTGTCATCTTTTTCGCTTGAAGAGCTTTCGTCATCCCATATGGCTTTATGACCTTTCTCCCCATTGTATTTTTGGTATTTTCTCTTGTGTTTCTTGAGCCTTAGACATTCTAGTTTGATATATCCCTTCTTCCCACATTCATAGCACTTTACCTCCTCTTTACTCCTTTGAGAGTCATTTGAGGTCTGTTTGAGATTTCTTTGCTTGAATTTTCGAAAGTTGCCCATGTTGAACCTTGAGGGGTATTTCCATCATTTTGATGATAACAAATAAAATAGCAATAATGTATTTAACATACTTGTTTTCTAAGTCTATTAAATAGGGTATGGAATAAAATAGAAAGAATGGAGAATGGAAGATTAATCCTTGAAAGATAAAATTGAAGAAGTAGCATGTTCACGCCCGTGACCCTATGTGTCACGCCTGTGAGGAAGCTAACCGCCAACAAACCAACATTTGAAATTCACGGCCATGAAGGAAGACAACAAACCGTGAATGCACATTTAAGTCACGCCCGTGCAAGAAATGTCACGCCCATGAACAAACATGACAAATTCTTCCAGAGAGCTTCACGACCAAAGTCACCACTTGGATCACGGCTTGAAAGGTTGTCACGCCTGTGAAGATATATGTCACGCCCGTGACCCAATATTTCAAAACTTTCTAGAATGCTTCACGGCCAAGATCACCACTTCAGTCACGGCTTGGAAGAACAGTCACGACCGTGACAAATATAGTCACGCCCATGAAAGATGAAAGAGAAAAATGTCAGGTGCGATTATTTGGGTTGGTGCAACGGCTAGTTTCATATTAAATGCATTCTAATGGTTATAATTCGCCATGAGAGTATAAATGCAAGTCATTTATGCATTCAGTACTAGAGGATATGATGTATGCACGGGAACCATAATTGAAGGATATGAACGTCAATCTTTTGTCAATGGAGAGGAGCAATCTTATATCATTGAAATAGACCGAAAAGGAGTTCAAAAGCCCATTCAAATGATCCAAATTAATGTAGGACGTATTCCAAGTCATAGAAGGCAGCATTGGAGCATTTGTTGCTATATTGGGCCTAAATTTCACAGTCAAGCTTATGGGCCAATAATACACAAAGGGAAGCCTAAAGTGAAGATCAAGGGAGTCTTTCATGAAGATTCAATTCAAATGGGCTAAACAAGGCAAAGTCCATAAAATTAAAGATTGCAAATCATGTGCCATGAGTCATGTGCCAAACATGTACAAATCATGTGTTAGGAGTCATGTGCCAAACATGTGCAAGACATGTTCCATCCATGTGGAAGACATCATGTACCAACCATGTGCTCAAGAACATGTGCCATGCATGTGCCTACTTATGGAATTTGGGCTTAACTTGTAATTGAGCTTAATTATGTATATGGGTTGCCTAATTTAAATTACCTTAGGCTTTAATTAGTGATAGACATGTGGGCCAAAGAAATAAAGTCCAACCCACCACTTGTCTTATTTTAGAAGGATTTAATTAGTGTCCTAATTCAAGTAGGACTCTACTTTTTAGAATATGAGTTAGAATATGACTGTAATTTTAGGAGTTCAGTTAGAATATGATTTAGTTATCCTTTACCATAAAGGATTCAAAGACTTAGGGCTATAAATACTCATCTAGGCTTTTTGTACATGACATGAATGAATAAAAACGAATTTGAGTATTTTTCTTTAAAGTGAGGCAGATTTGCATCTCTTTATTACCTTTAGGAATTAGTTACTTATCAAGAAATATTTCCTGTAGCGTGGCTATTCTTAATAAACCATATAATCTTGGTTCTTTGCTACATTGGTTAGCTTTGGGTCGGATTCAATCTATGATCACCATAGCTTAAGGTTTGTTTACTTTGTCTTGTTGAGGGGTTTCAAAGCACGGTCTTTGGGGTTCCGCATCAGGATAGCTAATACTTTGAATCAAAATCTTGTTGTAAGCTATTTGTACATTAAATACTTTCAAAATAAATATCTATTCTCTGTGAAAATCTTTTTTCTCATCATTTATTGAGTAATAAAGATTTGTAAGTGTTTCTCTCTGTAATCATTTATTACTCAAGTGAGTTTTGGGTATTTCTGGGTTAAGAGTAGAACACTTGTAAGGGTTAGTTGTGTGATCCTTTAAAACATAAAGATATAAAATACAAGGTAAAGGTTGTTTGTGTGAGCCTGTAAAACACAAGGAATTGGTTATTGTGTGAGCCATCAAAATACAAGGGATTTCTAGGTTAGGTTTGAGCCATTGTGAGAAACACCATAGTTGGGAGTGAGCTTGTAAAACTCCATTGTAACACTTAGTATGTTAGTGAAACTCCCAATTGCGATTGATGAGATGAGTAGGGTTTGTTAATACCCAAACCTCTATAAAAATCCTTGTGTCCAAGTGGTGACTCTGACCGTGAAGCATTTTGGAAGGAATTGACTTGTTTGATCACGAGCCTGACTTTATTCTTTCACGTGCATGAATATCCTTCCAAGCCGTGGTCCAAGTGGTGACTCTGGTCGTGAAGCTCTCTGGAGGAATTTGACTTGTTATCTCACGGGCGTGACTGATATGATCATTCACGGTTGCTATGATTCTTCATGGCCGTGAACTTTAAATGTTGGATAGTTGGCACTAAGCTATATCACGAGCGTGACATAAATAGTCACGGGCGTGAATATGCTATTTTTTCATTTTCTGACTTTCAATGTTAGTCTTCCATTCTTGCATCATATTCCATACCCTATTCAATAAACTTAGAACACAAGTATGTTAAATACATTATTGCTATTTTATTTGTTAGCATCAAAATGACGAAAATACCCCTCAAGGTTCAACAATTTGTTTTTGAATTTAAACATTATAATCCACTTTTTATATTCCCTTAATCATGTTTTAAGCTTCACTTTCCATTTACATGCAAAACACATAATTACCCTAAATTCCATAACCCTAATTTAAGCATAAACAATGAAAATAGTTAGATTTTGCAATCACTAACCTTATTTCTTTCTTTTAGCCTTCCTTTTCCTTGTCTTTATCCTTTGAAGTGCCTTCACCTCTTTGGACTCCTACCATGGCCGAAACATACAGACCATAAAACCACCATTATTTTGCTTCCATAACTCAATTTAACTTCATAAATAGTACTTACATACCTTAAACTTTCTATTTGAACCCTTACATAAATTTGAAACCTTTAAATTCTCTTACCTTAATTTTGTGTCCTAACTTGTATCCTTTGATTTCCTTCCACTTCTAGCCCTTCAAAGGAATATTAGAGACTTCAACTAGCTAATAGAGGGGCTGAAATAATATTAGGGTACTTGATTTTGGTATAAGAATTAGAGAGAAGAAGATAAATTTGATGGAGAAGATTGGGAAACCCATTTGGCCAAGGGAAAAGCATGAGAGGAAGAAGAAGATGTAGAATTCTCTAGAGAATTATGATATTTTGAGCTTAAATAGGTGACTGGAATGGGCTGGGCTTGGTCAAGTCAAAGTCCAACCAATTAGGCTCACTTGTAAAATTAAGGCCCATTTAGTCACTCTAAATTTTTTATCTCACTCCCCAAGCTCAAATTCACCCACTTTTGATTCCATAATACATAATATATATATATATATATATATATATATATATACCCACATAAATTTTTTGAACTCCATCAGAGTCTCTTTTCTATCCGGCTCACCCAAACCAGACTGATTAGTCAAATTTCAGTGTTATTGTAATTTTTTTTTCATTATCAAATAATTCTAAATATTATTTAGAATTTATCTATGTTTTAAAACAAATTTTTAGATATCATTTACTATTTTTAATAACTCGATCAAAGTACGATCAAACCAATTTATTAGTTAGACTGTGTCTGTAATGTCCACTAAATAGAGTTTAATTAGAATAAGTATGTGGTATACATAGGAAAAACATGATAGATAATAGAAATTAAAATAGCTAGAATAAATGATTAAATTAGAAATTAAAATAAATTAAATCGATTGACATGATAAATTTGATTAAATTATACTATAATTAAATTGTACTTTTAGTAAAAAAAATTTAAAAATACTAGATATAAGTAAATATATGAATATAATAATAATAATAATAATAATAATAATAATAATAATAATAATAATAAAAGAGGGAAAAAAACATAAAAGTGAACAGTAAAAAAAGGCGCAGCAGAAGAAAAAAAAAAGAGATTAAAACAGGAGAAAGGAGGGGAAGAGGAAAGTCAATTAAGACTTTACCCCATTTTATCCTAACTTCTACACTCTTCTTCTTAGCATCATCATCCTTTTCCTTTCTCCATATAACAGCCCCAATTTTGCATTCTCTCCTTCATGATTTGCAAGAAATTCACTCAAAATAAATGTGTTCTTGGTAAGTAATCTCTTTTCCATAATTATTGTGTTATTAGAGTTTTTAGGATTGTGTTTCTGCAGTGTATTTCACTATATTTTTTTATTATCCTATGAATCGAATTTGGAGAAGTGTCAAATATGAAAGTTGTTCATATATGTGTTTTTTGTATGTCTGTCAAAAATAATTAAATTATTTTAGGTATATAAAGAGATAAACTTGTTTGAGTGAGACTGGTTCAGGGAGATGTGTCAACAGAATAACCTACGGTATGAGGATTTGTAAAATATAAAAGTTGTAAATATATGTGTTATTTAGGTCTCTGCCAAATTTTGTATAAATATCTCTTGTTTAGGTTGAGTAATAGTGAAATGAAATATGGCTATTCCTTGATTGAGCTGGTTTCATATATTTGTATAGCTCCAGTGATTTTGTCCTCATATTTGACCTATTTTTAGATCAAATTAGCCAAAGTTCAAAACATGAAAGTTTTGTTTCTATGTCTTATCTAAGTTCCTGTAAAAGTATCACCTTAAAATTCATTTATTTTGTGAGTTATGAGCTGAACAATAGAACTGGTCGGGTTGATACTCTATGTTGAACCAGTTGTAGATTATCTAGTGTTTGAGGACTGTAGAAATAGAATTTGAAAAAGTGGTAAACATGAAAATTGTTCTCAATTACCTTTTATAAATGTATGAAAATTTTAGAAATACAAAAGGCTACAAGTTGAAAGATATGAATTTTTAAATATAGTATCCCGAAACTGCCTAAGGGGCAGCAAACAGAGCAATATTTAAAATTGCACTACAAATTTTGTAATGGTTCAAAAATTCTGAAATTTTTGTATGCTATAGTATTACATGTTAAATTTAATTAAAACTAAGAACCATATAAATTGAATAAGTGTAAAAAAAGTTATTGATCTAACAGTCCTAAGAGGTCATGTTCCAGCTTAAAAAAATTGTAGTTATTTATTTAAACTATATTAATAATAAATATTTTATCAATGTATTAATTATTGATATTTTCGAATTAGGATCTCAACGAGAAGAAGAACAACAAAAGTAAACAAGCTTTGAATTTATATTTTGGAAAAGAAAAACACTATCGATATTTGTACATATATGTATTCTGGTTTGCCTTTGTGCATGACATAAATTATATGTCACAATGATGAAATTATATATTATGACATGTTTTAACATTATATAAATGTTATTAACTATGAACTTAACATTATGCTAATATTTGATAAAATATCATGCTACACGGTTTTGAAATAAAATTGTGAGTATATTATTATGTTAAATATGAAATGAGTATTGGTTATAGAAATAAGTAATTAATGGTGTTAATTGTCCATTTCTCTACCTAAGGACAAATATAGGATAAATGGTGCACCATTAAGGGGGAATTATGGTACTGATATTGATTCAAGGACAGGGTGGTTATAGCTCCAAGAGCGCTCCTGATCCTAATTATACATAGACAAATGATTATACTAGGTCAAAGTGGCTAAAGCTCTGCGAGCCCCCTTGACTTGAGATTATAGTGAGTAGGGTGACTTAAGATTCGTGAACACCTATATTTCACACCCCGTATCTGGACAATTGGAGAATGAGATTTTAGGTTAATAAATCATATAATTAAATATAAAAATTTATTAATTGATGTAAGTAACAAAGTATAAAATGCTTACATGAGGTGGTGCAAATTTAATTACTGAATAAGGCTATTATGTTATCCTTTTATGTTATGTATTTATTTATTTTATATGACCAATACGTAATAAATTTTGATATACCATGATTTTATTTGAGGTAGAGATAGCTTAGCGTGAGTTCTTCTTATGCATGAATTGGAGCTGTAGCTAGTAGATAATGAAGTTGATGAAAAAGAAATCTAAGTCCATATCAACGGAGACACAAAAGACGTAGTTAAAGGGTTGGTTACCTATTATGTTTTTTTTTGTTTGACCATGCATATAGTTTGTGGTAGACATGTCTTATATGTTAATATTGTATATGTAAATAATTATGTAATATAATCGGGTGTCATATGTTTATACAACATAATGATAAATATATATTGTTAATTAAAACGACTTACCTAAACCAATATAAATAAATAGATTAAGTTATTTAAAATGAAAAAGTTTTAATTCGGACAGATTTATCGAGTTAACCTTGTGATATCCTTCTTATATATGTGGGATTATCCCTAATATATAAGTGGGGCGTCATATGTCTCGAATTTTTCTTATTTTTAACTTTTGAGGACTTATTTGACTTTATTTTCACTCTAAATTTTACCCCTGAACTAGTCATGACCTATATTTTATGATGATCGAATAAAATAATTTTCATCCATAGGTATATTTTTGACTCTTAGTATACTGATTAATTTCGGAATCTTTAATTTATGACTAACCCAGTATTTGGGCTATTATAGAAAATTGCAACTATCTCATTTGCCATGTCTGCTCATGATTCATGGGTGTGAACCCTCATTCACGATCATGATTAACCTTCAAGATTTATGAACTGAAATCTTGACATTCACGGCCGTAACATAACTATTCATAGGCGTGAAACAGTAGATATTAACAATTCTTTAACTATTAAAACTCTACTTAAACCACCTCTCACTAACCATAGACATAACTTATAGACCTTATTTCCGGACATTATAGAGGTTCCACCAAATTGAACCTTGAATACTTCTCAAATTGCTTGGGTTGAGTAGTACTTTTCAAAGTGTAACATTAAGTTATTTCTCATACTACTCAACATTAGTATGCAAGCAATCTATCCTTGAGCTTGTAGGCTTAATATGCCTCCATATCTCGTCTATATTAAGCAGTTCTTCCACGCTCAAGTTTAGCCATTGGTTGTGTGATTGTTTCCAGCATAACTTGCTTTTATAGGAGATTCTAAATTTTGTGTTGCCAAACATCATAATTTTTATCATTCAACTTAACTCATTGGTTCAAACATGCAACTATGCATTTTGTCGCAACCATTTCAACTATTTAGAAACAATTATCACAATTAAAATTAATATAATTTATAATCACAAAAATAATTTAATGTCTCAATGTCTTAAATTAATCAATAATAACTTAACACACGTAGTAAAAACAAAGGTACTATTATACAATTCAATCAATTTCTACTAACATAGTCTAGTTATTATTGATTAATTTGAATATGCATCAATGTAATGCTCTCTTACCCTACTAAACGTTAATAGGATATGGAAGTGCTAATAAGCTCATTTGTTTTACAACCAATGTTCAAATCATTGTAATAATTTTTTTCGAGTTTATTATTAGCGAAATATTTATTACTATTTTTTTCCATTTAAATATATAACTAGTGATGGAAATAGTTTGATTAAAAAGAACTCATGCAATTAAACCATAATATTTAGAAATAATACTAGATTTATAAAATTACAAAATTCATTCCTTAGAAATCCTACATACCACAAATTTACATCAAAAAAAGATTCTTAGAATTTAATTTTTTTACAACATAATTTTCAAACATATAAAAAGAACTAGACTGCTGTAATTTGATCTTAGGGGTTCCTTCTTCTTCGATCGCCCTATCGGAACAACTACTTCTATACATTTGTCAACTATCCAATAATTACATAAATAATTCTAAAATAAATTTTTTAAAACTACAATTAATTTATTAAGCATGCCAAATATTCAATTAATAATAAAATCATTTTCTTCATGCAAAAATATTTAATTTATCAATTATGACATTTCATTCATTAAGCATGCTTGAAATTTCTTAACAATTCGAGATATAAAATTCACAATATCAATTTCATAATTTATATATATATTTAATAGCACACGACATCTTAGACCGGAACTAAACACTACATACAGGATTTCTGCTCTCCGGCAGTATACTCGGCGCCTACATAATTATTTTATAACTCGGCGTTTAACGCCTACATTTCCAATAACAACTCAGCACTTTTTTGGTGCATACGTAATTTCAAACTCAGCACTATTTTTTAGTGCCTACGTAATTTCAACTTAGCACTATTTCTTAGTGCCTACTTAAATTAAATCTTATCACTATTATTTTTAGTGCCTACATTTCTACCATTTTATTGGCATGCCAACTTATCATAATTTCTAGTTCTCGCCTAGATGTTATAGGGCTTAATTATATTTGTCACCTTTATTATTATTTACATAAATTATGTAGGTAACATTAAATATAAATTCTACATAAATGCAATAATTTCTATTAAATATTTAATCATTATAACTATAAGAAAAGTCAATTAATATATTTTCTATCACAAAATTTCACAATCAATATATTTTTTTATAAGCTATCCTATTATGGACAGCATTTCTACCTTAGGTTGGTCTGTATTTTTCGTCCATTTTTAGATGGAAATTGGACAAGTGATAAACTAAAAAACTATAGGTACATGTTTTAGCTTTAATTTCCAACTGTAATTATATTAAAAAGAATTTTTTAGCAAAGGTTATAAAGTTTCTCCTAAGCTACGTTTACTGCAATCTGCCCAGTATTTTACTGGACAGAATTCTGTCTTTTCTTTATCTATCTTTGTCATCCAGTTTTAGATGGAATTGGCACAAGTGATCAACTATAAAAACGTAGGTACACATCTTATATTTAATGTCCAACTAGAATCACATTAAAAGAAGTTTTTAACAAAAGTTATGAATTTTCTCCTAAGATACATTCACTGTAATCTGCCCAGTTTTTTTTTCTGGACAAATTTCTAATTCAACTTTGAGTCCATTTTTCACCAAACTCTAGGCATATTCAGGTCTAATGATCTCAATGAAAGTTCAAGCCCTATGTCTTAACTTTCCAACCCAATAAGAAACACTCAGAAATGATTTCCAGAACTCAGAAAGTTCAAGCCCTATGTCTTAACTTTCCAACCCAATAAGAAACACTCAGAAATGATTTCCAGAACTCAAGTTATGGTCAAAACACTAGATACTATTCATAAGACGAATTTTCCAGCACATCAAATAATTCATACATTTTCCATTTTCATGCATCAACCTCATTTTCTAGTTTTTATTTTCACATTCATGGTATCATTTAATCACTCAATCAAATGTTCAAAATTTCATACATAAATTCACAATATCACAAAATTAAAATCAATACTTTTCTATATTGAATTTTTTCCAAATGTACATACCTCAAAGTTCTACTTCTCTTCACTTTTCTCTTCCTCTTAGATAGCCTTTTCCTTGCCCTTACTTCCCCTTTGATTTTGGTTCAAAGGTTGTTCACTTCCTTGTCCTAACAATAAATTTTACACTAATTACACTAATCCACCTTTAATCATCATTAGCATACTAATAACCCTAATTTACTAGCTATAATGGCAACTAACCCCAAACTTAAAGAAAAGAGAAGAAGAAACTAAGGAGATGGAAAATGTAAACTCACCTTTGATGATCTTCCAAATGGCTAAAATCTTCTTTCTCTCTTTTTCTTTTCCTTTCTTCCTTCCTCTTCCTTGGTTTTGCTCACTTTACTTCACTTTCTTCATGATCTTGCCTAATCCTATCTTTTTTTCCATTTAATCTTAGCTTTATTTGAAGAAAGAAAATAAGAACAATGGGGGAGGAGGAGTTCACAGCAAAAGAAGAAGAAAAGGAAGAGAAATGAGTTTGGTCAAGATGAAAAATAAGAAGAATGGTAAAAAAAAATAGAAATTTGACTTTTTATAGTTGGATTAGGTGGGTGGTTAGGATTAGGTGTTAATCTTGCTTCCCATTGGTCCATTAATTTAAATCACTCTTACTTTATTTTAATTAAAAGAATATTCCTTTCCTTAGATAAAGAATATTTCATTTTTGTGCCTTTTTATAATTTTTGTACTAAAAACACTGCAATTTCTAATTTCGTTCAGCGAAAAATTATTTTTTTCCCAATTTTAATTCCAAACTTCAAAATTCTCAATTAATAATATCCAAAATATTTTTCTCCCATCTTATTATTATTTTAATTTATTTCTTTCATGTCTGAATTTAGACCCGATCGGTTCGGCATGCCGGATTTTGGTCAACCGCGACCGTGGCCTAAATTATCGGGCATTACAGTCAATCATTATATTATATGAGATTCACTAATCTTCCAACCTAATATTCCCACAATATTACATGCATATTTTCAAGTAACAAAACAATGAAAGACATATATATATATATATATATATATATATATATATATATATATATATATATATATATATATATATATATATATATATATATATATATAAGCAAAATAAATATTTACATTATGTCAAATAAAATATTTATTACATGCTTTAAGTGAAACCAACACTAAACGTGAACACAAAAATACTAAACAAATTCATAAATAACATTTAGTCACAAAAACACTAAACTTGTCTTGTTGAGTTCAATTTATTCATTTTTTAGGTGAATGACAATTCGCTCTTAGCAAATTCTCTTTTTGCCAATGTACTAGATATATTGCTCATCCATGGGTAACCATTCATTGACTTGCTAGATCACCTTAATATTTTCATAAGTTATAAGCCCCTTCCTTTCCTCTTCCTATGAATCATGTAAGGAATTAAGATCTATGGACATTTGTGTTCCATAGCCAAATCATAGTATTCACTAAACATCACAAAATAAAGTCCATAATTTATAATCCATCTTATTGATGTGCTCTCTTCATGAGTGATTTAGATATTTTCTATATGCACATAATCGCTCCAAAATGATAAGCATTTGATTACTCACTATATGTATGGACAAATCAAAGGAAACATTAGACATTATAAAACATAACATATATCATGTGACTATACAATTTTATACATACATCATGATTTATTTATATCTTAATAATTTTATACCAATTTACATGTTTTTTTTATCAAATAATACATCAAATTGTTATAAAAAAAATTCTACAAAAAAGGTTTATTAAATAGAAAATTAAATTTTAAGTATTTAAAAAAATTTAGACGCAAACGGACCTCTCACATGCCTCAATGCACTAGAAAAAGACTGAGCACACGCCTTATGCGCTACCACTTGTTCGCACGCATTGCCATGCATGCACATATGCCACATTTCTTGCCACATAAGGGACACATCAATATCTAGGTGGACCAACTAGAGTGATCCACATGGAAAATATGTTCCAAGTGTCAAAGACATGTGGCATGACATATGGACAAACATGTCATCAAAGCTTTCCATGTGGCTCGGCCAAGTTATGCCACGTGGCAACTTATGCCATATGTCATTGACTTGCTAGTCTTTTTATATTGGACAAATGGATGAGTGCCACATGGCACTCTATGCCATATGTACATGACACGTGTCATTTCAGATGCATGACTTCCTAAGGTGTTTTTAGCCTTTTTTTTTTTTTTTTATATTTCCACTTTTAAGAATTTTAAAGCTAGTTTGATAATTTTTAGTATGTTTTATGTTCATTTAAGTCGTGTTTGGACAACACACAATGCATTCGAGAAATGGAATGAACTGAAACTGATTATCAGAAATTATAAACCCTAATTTTCGATCATAAACTTTAAAAATTCATAGTATATAACCACTCATTAGAAAAATTTGAAAAATACTCGTTGGAAATCTTGTGAAAAGAGCTTTCTTATCATACCAATTTTAAGCCATGAAACACAAGTAATAGTTTTCAAAAAATAGAAGAAAATTCAGATTTTCATAGAATTTTCATTATTAATTGCTCAAAATACATTCCAATAATTAATTCAAGTACAAAAACACGCAACAATAGCCCTGATACCAATCCAAAAAGATTTTAGCAGCATATACTTATGTGTTTGTCATTTGTAGTATATTTTCAATACTTCCGGTAGACTGAATTACTAGAATCTAGGTTAATTCCACAATATGAATACCTTGATCCTCTAGATAACGATGGGATGTAAGTGAATTTTCATAGAAAAAAATTATAGAAAAGTTTCAAAGGGAGAGAACCAAAAGCATGTTTTGTAACTTCTTTCAAATATGAGGGAGCAGTTTATTTTTTAATAAATAACTGCCTCTCTTTTATTTTTTTATTTAAATTAATTAGTATTTTAGGCTGGATCAAACCTACATGGGAGGCCCAGACCCACAAAACCAAATACATACAATCAAGATATACAAATTCATTTCCTCAATTTTTACTAGTATGAATTTTCAATTGTGAATGAGGTAGGATTTATGGGAGATAAAAAGATAAAAATGAGATATTTGAGAATTTTTAACAATTTTTTCAAACTCAAACTGGTCAATGAATTGAAAAGGACAAAGAGTTAAGGATTAGACGTTCAACTAGAATTGAACCATTCAAAATGATTTTTTTTTTATATATATATAAGTGAAGGGGGAAAGCCATAAGAAATGACACAAAATAAAATAACTCAATCCCAACAAGAACTTGGCGAGGCCAATACACTACAAAACTATTATGCCACAATATATCCCCAATATTTAAAGGAGGACTGTGTAAAATTTGAATTTCCAAATCAAAATGCAAATAAGCATTAACTAAGAAATCAACATCTCTATTACTTTCCTTATAAACATGTTGAATTCTAACCTATAAGTCTTTTTGAAGGAGAAAACAACAAAAATGCACATCTACTAGAGACACCAAATGTACTTGATAACCATGAATAAACAAGCAAAGAATCAATCTCCAAAATAAGACCATACCCTTTATCCCAACCCTAGAGAAGGCTATGAAAAATCCTCTATAACACAGCTTTAATAGAGGAAAATATACCAATATTCACAACAAACCCAGAAAGCCAACTACCTTTAGTATTACACAAAATTCCATCATAACTAGCTCTCCCCATATTCCCTTTACAACACCCATCCATACTCAAACAAAGTGACCCAATTAGTCATAGAAGGAGACCAACCAATCCTGTAACATCCACTTATATAGCTAGACTAATCCAATTATATATGAGGATACCATGTTACCTCATTTAAACATGATAAAATTAAAACTTTTTTAAGACATGTTTATTGTGATAAAACATTTTTCCTTTTGTCCCACAAATAAAATAATCTACTAAAACCAATCCATGTCCAAAAATCTATGATATGAAAACTTGTGATGGTACCAAACATAATTTCATTTCTCAAGCTCAAATATAACAAAAATCATAACATAAGAGGGCAATGTGAAAAATATCATATCATATATCAAAATACTAGTTTGGGCTTCCACTAGCCCTTAAGGTTTACAAAATGATGTACAAAAATCAAATACTTGTCCTTTAAACCATGTATAAGTATGATCTTTTCAAAACAAATCCTATACCCATTCCCTCATGATATGTACAAAAACAAAAAAAATCATAGTATGTATCACCAACCCACAACTGAGCTTGTCCTATGACTTTGCAGTAGGATTTTTCTTCTTTTGTTAACTCCTATACACTTGGCTCTAAATCTATGTATGAGAAAACACCCACACGCTAAATAAATCTTGTTTAGTGGTACACAAAGGCACATAAGGTACACATGAAATTAACATCCATACATTTAACATACATGACATATATATAGCTATAATATCATACAAATTCCAAGCACTTCAAACATTTAACAGGAACATACCATATAACATTCCTTATCATGATACTCATAGAGATACCAATGTACTTATTTCATTCTCACATGCATAAATATATAAATCAAGAATAACATTCACCTAATTAAGCATAACACACATGTTGATTCATGACCAATTCAATAACACCAATGATATCAATTAAGGAGTGCAATTTATTTATAATCATAAATGGTTGGCCTATGACACTCTAAACTAGACTAAACTAGAATGTACACACGAGCTGCTATACATCCCTTGTCCATATGTAAAGAACTATTCATCCAAGCTTCATCAGTTATGAGCACTCACACTATAATATCCGCTAATTTAGACACTGAGTCGCACGTGTCGCGAAATTGACGTGTATGACCGATCGGAGTTTAAATTCAGATTTTGATCGGAATTAATCAAGTAATGACTAAATTAAATGATATATGCCTAATTAAGTGATTATAAATTTTAAAGAAGTTGATTTACGGTAAAGGACTAAATTGCAGATTTTGATAAATTTTGGCGTCAAATTTCAAATTACCAAAAATTTGAGGATTTATGAGATTAATTACTAATCAACATATTAATTTTGGGGATATTTTAATAGGTTGGCCGGCTATTCAATGAGGAGGAGTAAGATTAGTGTTGATTAAGTAAAATGGGAAGAAGATGGTCAAGATGATGGGTCCCACATGAAGACTTTTGGGTATCCTATTTAATTCTTTCTTTTCTTCTTCTTCTTCTCTTCATTTTCTGCTTTCTTCTCTCTCTTTTCTACCAGTCATGCTCCATTCCCTCCATAGCCAAACCAGAAATTTAGAGAGAGAAAGGAAGAGAAGAGAGGGGAAAGAGCAAGAACAAATGATTTTCATGGTCCATAACTCTTAAGGAAGCTGGAAAGAGCAAGAAAGAGGAAGAAAAATCAAGTTTAGTGGAGAGAGAAAATCTCCAAAGTTGTGATTTAGTGAAGAAAAGAGTAAGGTAATAAGTGATTCTTCTTCTTCTTCTTTTTCATCTTTTCTTAAAGAAGTTCAAATTTTGAACTCATCCAAGACTCATATAGAAAGAGAGATAAATTAGGGTTTTGAGATAGAATGAGAGAGTTTAGGGTCTTGAGAAAATTAGATAATAATAATTTATGATGTTGTAGGAGTTCCAAGTGACAAGGAACAAACACTAAGGAGCAAAGGAAAAGAGAAAGCTACCTAGAAGAGTGAAGGAGAAAGATTAAGGTTTGTGCATAACTTAAGGCAATAGCCTATTTTGTTTGAAATAATGCATGCTTAGTATGATAATAGATGATTGAAATACATTAAGGATGACTATGGCATGAAATCAGATGTTAGAGATAGAGAATGAATTTTCTTGCGAATTGTTGAATTAAGTGATGCATGTTAGAAAATTTAATTATGATTAAGGCATTTATATGTATTAGTCATGATATGTTGAATAAAAGACTCCAGAAATGCATGAATTGTGTTTTGATATGATTTGGTGTAATTAGAATGAATGAAATGTGAATATGCAGATTTCCTGCTGAAAGTCATGGGCATGACTATCGGGTCACGGGCGTGAACTTGATAGTTCACAATTGTGACTGATTGTATCACAGTTGTGACTTTGGTGTGGAAATGGTACTATTCATTCCAGAAGCGTTCACGGTTGGTAAACTCGTTCACGGGCACGAATGAGTATTCACGACCGTGAATGCTTTTGGCACGATTTATTCCAGTAGCGTTCACGGCTTGGGATTACGGGCATGAACTAATTCACGGGCATGAATTGGTAGTCACGACTGTGAATGCCCTGTTTCCAAATAAATTATGAATATGATTATCTATTGATGTATCTAGTTACACAAATGAAAAAGATGCTATCCAGTATGTAGGAGCATGACGATATGTTTGCAAAACAAGAAAATTGAGATGTGATACATGAGAATATTGATGTGCAGAAATTGAGAATGATGATGATGTGATGTATAATATGAGGATGATTATATTGATGTAAAATAAAAAAATTTAATAAAGATATATGATTCATGTGAAAATATGAAGGTGCCCATTACTCTACCTGCGAACTAGAATCAGGATAGATGACATGTCAATCAGTGGGCGAATGGTACCGTACTATATGAGATATTCCTCGATCAATGTGGCTTAAGCTCAGAGAGTGCCATTGGTCTGAGATGCTCGGTCAATGTGGCTTAAGCTCGGAAAGCGCCATTGACTTGAGAAGCTCTGATGAGCACATATAAATTGAAGACAAGGTGGCTTAAGCTCGGAGAGCGCCCTTGGTCCGGTTATTCATCTATGGTGAAATTATACTCAATCAATGTAGCTTAAGCTCGGAGAGTGCCATTGATTTGAGAAGCTCTGTTGAGCCAGATAGTGGACATGGTGGCTATTGCTCTGGGAGCGCTCTTGATCCATAACTTGTATCCAGTCAGTCCAAATTTAGAGTAATATGGGCAAGATAATGAAAATATGTCGAAAATAAGAAAAGAAAAGAAAAGAAAATAATGATGATGATATGAGATTGAGATATAATAATAAAGAGATTAACAAAGTAACTTACCATCAAAGATAAATGAAATTAACATTGTATATGTGGGAATGATATTTATACTTGTATGAAATAGGAACATGTTGATAGAAATAGCATGCAAACATTTTAATGCATAAAATGATACATGTTATTGCTTGTTACATGATATAGTATATTGTCTTATTTATATGCACTACTAAGCTTATAGCTTAGCATGGGAGTTTCCTTCCGCGCAGATAAAAAAAGGTAGTTGGAGGTGGTAGATAAAGCAAGCGGTGATCCTATTCAAATTAAAGCAACCGATCTCGAAATAGTGGGTCACAAAGTTTTGAACTCTGTATTTTGTTTTACGCATTATATATACTTATAAGTTGTAAATTAGTTTTCAAAGTTTGTTAAATAGTAGATTGGTATTTATAAATACTATGTTATGTAAATAAAATGTACATTATTTATTAAATAGAAAACAAAAAATATAGCGATTTAAAGTAGTAGCGCCCCCGCATCCGGGCACGTGTGGTTTGGGTGAGGGGGTGTTACAGTAGTTTTGGTATCAGAACCCGGTTTGGGCGGTTTTGGGTTTTTTTTTTTAAAATGTGAATTTTGAAAATGTTTATTTCTTGAAGAGTACCCACAATTGAATTTTTGGAATCGCTGCTTTAATAAGTAGGGTCGTTACCTTTATGTTATAGGTAAGGTATGGCTTCTGGATCAAGACGAATAGTAGTGGAAGAAGCCGAGAGTAATGAGCCGTCAGAGGCAAGAGTTTTATCGCAACCAAGTCATCGCCGAGCTGCAGCACCGTGATCTGGTGCTAACTCATCCCGTGAGTAGGCAGCTACTAATACGGGTCAGACGGAGCTCATGAGAAATATGATAGAATTGCTACAGAGAGCATCACAGCAAACCTCATCTGGATTACAATTTGAGAGATTGATAAAGCTAGGGGCACCCGATTTCTATGGAAAAAAGGTGGATGATCCTTCTGCAGCAGAATTCTGGTTGGAATGGATAGAGCGAGTTTTCGATCAACTACACTATATAGATGAGCGGAAATATGAGTATGCAATATCGTTGTTACAGGAGCATACATATGACTGGTGGCGATCTGAGTCACAAAGCACAAAGGTACCCGACCCTATGACATGGGAATTCTTTCTAGAGAAATTTAAGAAATAGTATATACCTCTATATACACAGATGACAAGAAGAGATAATTTCTAACTCTGAAACAAGGAAATATGTCAGTAACAGAATACGAGAGGAAATTCACACATTTATGTAAGTATGCTGAGGGCATTTTATCCAAAGAAACTGATAAATGTCGACATTTTGAAGATGGATTGAGGGATACGATCAAGTTACAAGTTTTAGCCCTACGTTTGATGAGCTTCCCCAATTTACTAGCATCCGTTAGAACAGTTGAAAGAGTCTTGGCGGCACAGCAGCCCGTGCAGGTTAGTGGGGTTAGTAGACCCGCACCATAACCAAGTGGAGTACAGTCGAGCGGCAAGAGAGTCAGATCTTTTGGTGGCCGAATCCAAGTTGGAGGTTCCAGCAGACCTCAGTCTTATAGGCGAGGAAAAACCACAAGTTCTACTTATAAGTTGTAAATTAGTTTTCAAAGTTTGTTAAATAGTAAATTGGTATTTATAAATACTATGTTATATAAATAAAATGTACATTATTTATTAAATAGAAAAAAAAAATATATATAGCGATTTAAAGAAGTAAAGAAGACAGGCAGTAGCGTTCCCTCATCCGGGCACGTGCGGTTTGGGTGAGGAGGTGTTACACACACAATCCTCCATATACTTTTATGACTGAAGTTTATATATCATTTATGCATATATTATTGGATTAGAGGTGCTTACACAAGCTGTTATAGACCCTTGTCCTTTTCCATAATTGTTTGTTTCATCATCCATATACTACAGCACTGTCTACCTCTTAATAACTTGTCATTTATCTTAACTCTAGTCCTAGGTTAGAATAATGGACATATCTAGTTTAACCTTTCATATGTCACATTATATATTGCCATCATTATCACATTTATGTTTACTCACACAAGCTTGTATATGGTTTTTATCATCTCATTTATATACGTATTAATACTATATATCAACATCTAGTTATTCACAAACCTTATGGTTTCATGCATTTTTTTTTGTGAAAAGTAGCTCATATATGTGTACATAGTTTATAAGTGTTGTAATATCCTTATACAAATCCTATATCAGCAAAATACGGGAGAGATTCTAAATCAAATGTAAGAATTTAAATCTAAAGAGATGCTAGATTGACATGTTTGCTTCCAATTCCATATCTAAAAGAAATGAGAAAGGAAAATGAGTTTATATGCCTATACACCAACTACTATGAATGTAACACATGTCGACACAATCGGTGTCACATCGATTATGTGGCGAGTGCTACATGTTTTTCCCCTTTTGAAATTCTGATTAAAACTTTAAACCTTCTTTAAAACACATTATTAAACTTTTGCATTTAAATTCATAGCATAAAACATAAAAACTTTGATCCCTCTGGATCAAATTTATATATATATAAATAAACTTGGCCTTTACTAGCCACTATTTACAAAAATATACCTTTTATACAATAAGGTTTACATATAATTTATACAAAATATATAGACCCCAAAAAAAATCATGTCATGTACCACAAAAAAATGAATATGACATGTATCACTGACTCTTTAGAATGAGCGCTTCTTTTCTTGAGTCAACTTCAGATATCCCTTAGGCTCTAACGTGCATGCAGAAAATCCACACACTAAGCTACTGAAAGCTTAGTGGTACATATAGGTATAAAAATTCAACCATACAATCATACAATTTGAATCATTGCATTTTATGCATGTTCATATTATATCATCATATCATCAAATACTATTCTAATGCATGGTCATACCATCATCATAACTCACATCCATATTACACATAACAACCATAGTTTTGCTTTACCCAGAACTTACTATAAATTCCATTTTATTTATTATTATTTTTCTTTTCTTTATCCTTTTATCTTACTTTCCTTTCCTTCACCCAAAACTCTAAGCTGGATTATCCGGATGTGGGTTGTGGAACACAGGTGCTCGCGGAGCTTCAGCCACTCTGCCCACTATCTATAATAGGTAAAATGAGCTCCTCAAGTTAAGAGCACTCTAGGAGCTTCAACTACCTTGACTGAGTATAAATCAAATCAAGGGCACTCTCGGAACTTCAACTGCTAAGGCCTCATATAAAAATATTCTACAGTACCGTAACCTCTTAATGGTATACCATCTACCCATTAACAGTCATAGATTAGAGAAAAGGGTTTTTTAAAGTCTTAACCTTATTTTTCATTTCATTTTAAACACATGCTAATTACCATTTACCCATTAACTTTCAAGCATTTACCATTGATACGTTGCCTCATAATCATCATTCACATTTGATTTACCATACTCATATACCCTTATATATAGTACATTTAGACAAATCATCGCATAGCATCATAATTTAAAAAATGCATACAGACCATTTATGGGCGTGAACTACTTGTTCACCGGTGTGAAAGACCTTCACGGGTACTCCTTTACCCATGAACCAAACCATGAAGCTAAGGCATAATTCTAGAATTCGATGTTCATGGTCGTGACTATATGTTTACAGGTGTGAACCATTGCATTCACAACTTTTTTTTTTATCCATGACGTAAGTTGTGAAAGCTTTTGTCTGTTCTGGGCATTTTCTAAATTCATATTTCACGAGCATAACATACCTTCTCATAGGCGTGAAATCTGTCTGTGTTCATCATCCACGGGCATGACAACTGTGTCACGGGTGTGAATTTTTAGGTTTTATAGACCCAAAAACAGAGCATATAAACATAATCATGCAAAGGTCTCTAAGATTGACCAATGTCAATCACTCTTATCATCATTCAACAATATTTCATGCTAATAACATGCCTTAATCATAAAATGGAGCATTCATAACACATTTTATGCCAAAATACCTCTTGAACATCATAATCTCCCTAACTCATTTCATGCCATTATAACATACTTTTCTCATAACTAAAATGCATATATATAATCAAAGACACTTTCATGTTCTTTATCACATTTCTCATTCATTTTAGGGCATAAAACATAACAAACATACAAGATTTGGAATTAATATGCATATGTGTTAGTACCTTTGAAAATGGTGCTTAAAACCTCCAAGCTTTTCAAGCTTGCCTAGCTCTTAGAGGATCCTCATCTCTTCTTCTAGCTTCTAGCAACAAGAAAAACATTTCTTTAGCCTCTAAAACTAAATCAAAAGTTAGGAAACATCAAAACCAAGCTCTTACCCATAAGCTCACAACTTCTCCTATCATTTCTCTCTCTCACTTACCCCTCACAAAAGCTTGATCTTCAAAGCTCCCACAATGGAATAAAAAGGTTTCTGATGGTGAAAGAGATGGAAAGGTGGCATGTTAAGTTGGTTAAAGGAGCATGAGAGTGGATTTAAAGGGGATATGGTAGGGTTAAAATCATGGATGTCTCACTTGCCCAGGCTTCACGGCCGTCACCCATATTTTACATGCATGAACAACTCCTTCACAGTTGTGAAAAACCTCCTCACAACTGCTAACTAGAATCCGATATTCACATCCATGACACCCATCATCATCAGCATGAAACAACTGTTTTTAGCAACATGAAAACTCTTAAAGCTCTCTTTAAAACCCCAACTCTCACTAAACACTAACCTAACTTATAGACCCAAAATACGGGTGTTACAATGAATAACCAGGTTAACTATTGTAGGCCTTATGGTTTGGTCATTTGTAGGTTGTTATATGATAGTTGAACATGAGCTATTACAATTTGGTATTAGAGCCACTCTGAGTGCAACCTTGAGTGATGGTGGGTCAAATCTCAATGAGGATGCTAAATCCTATAAGGGGGATGAATTTTAGCATCCCTAGACATATCCTATATCGAAAAAAATAATGGAGAAATTCTTGGCCAAATGTAAGAACTTAAACTTGGAGAAGTGTTAGCTTGACGTGGTTGCTTCCAATCTCACATCTAAAAGAAATGAGAAATGAATAGGTGTTTATAAGCCTATGCACCAACTACTAGTAATAACCAAGGTTAACCATTTTAGGTCATAAGATTTTATCATTTACAGGTTGTTATAAGACAATTGGACATAGACCATTACAAATGTCAACATTTATATCATATTACCACATCTTATGCTTCTCATATCATGTGTTAAAAGAGGGTAAAAGCCATTATTTGTGTGAAACACGAGAGTAGTTATATTATGATTTGAGTGAAACACGTGAGGAAGTGATTGTGAGGTCATTTTACTTCATTGTTACTTTCTTGAATTACTAACCATGTCAAAGGAAAGCACAAGAGGAAGTAGTGGACATGAGGAATATGGTGGTTATATGCCAACGGATGTTGTTCAATCTTACATTCAAATATTGGAGGTAAAGATTGGAAAAATTATAGACAAGATGGAGAGACAAAATCAGCAAATTGAAGATTTGAAGTAGCAAAGTATCTTTGACACAAGAAGATTAAGAGAGGGGTCTCGACCTCAAGGCATTAGGAGGTTTCAATCTTATGAAGAAAAGGAGTATTTTGAACATTATGATAATGATAGACAAAGAAGAGAAAGAAAGAAAGACAAAGTATCTTTGACACAAGAAGATCAAGAGAGGGGTCTCGACCTCAAGGCATTAGGAGGTTTCAATCTTATGAAGAAAAGGAGTATTTTGAACATTATGATAATGATAGACAAAGATGAGAAAGAAAGAAAGACAAAGCATCTTCGGTGAGTGCCTTTCAAAGAGAAATGGACAAAATGCGTGCTAGGATTGATAGGTGGGGGCATGAAGAGAAAGAGAATGAAATAAAGAATCCTTATCCAAGAAGGTGTGAAATTCAAAAATCAAAATTTCATTATGAATGTGATTTTGTTCCTAAGTTTAAAATGGTGGATGATGGTAAGAATCAAATTCATAAGGATATTAATGATGCTCATACTTGTGAAGTTGAAATTGTAGGTGAGAGTATTGATTCTATTTCACTAGAAGAAGTTAATGGTGTTAATGTTGTCGAGAGCATTGCAATTGAAAGTAAAAACATAGTTCGAGATGAATTTATAGCTAATGATAGTGAATCCATGGAGGTAAGTGATGAACATAAATTGGATGAGCTTGAGAGAGTAAAGGTGAGTGAGATTGAGATGAAAGAAGGGGCTGTTTATGGAGAAGCTAATGAGAGAATTGAGAGAGATGAGCTTTTGAGGGATAAAAGTGGTAGTAATGAGCAAAGAGAGAAAATAGTGAATTTGTGTGAAAAAGTGAACGAGGTGAAAAGTGAGTTTTTTACTAACAATTTTAATTATCTTTTGCTTCGTATTGTGCATTTTTCTTTGGACGTAGGTAAAGATTTGAGGACGAATCTTCTTGAGAAAAGAGGGAATGATGTATGCACAAGAACCATGCATGGAAGGCAAGAAAGACAATCTTTATCAATGGAGTGGAGCATTCTTACATCATTGAAATGGATTTAAAAGGAGTTCAAAAGCCCATTAATATGATCAAAATGCTTATGGGGCGTGTTCCAAACCATATGAGGCAGAAATGGATCTTTGAGAGCAATAATGGGCCTAAAATTCACAATCAAGCTTATGGGCCAATACTACATAAAGGGAAGCCTAAAGTGAAGATCAAAGGAGTCTTTCATGAAGATTAAATTCAAATGGGCTAAACAACGCAAAGTCCATAAACCTTGAAGATTACAAGTCATGTGCAAATCATGTACTAGGAGTCATGTGCCAAACCTATGCAAGACATGTGCCATCCATGTGCTCAAGATCATGTGTCATCCATGTGCTCAAGATCATGTGCCAACCATGTGCCTACTTATGTGATTTGGGGCTTAACTTGTAATTGGGCTTAATTATGTATGTGGGCTGCCTATTTTAATTATTATAAACTTTTAATTAGTGGTAGACATGTGGGCCAAAGAAATAAAGCCCAACCCACCACTTATCTTATTTTAGAAGGATTTAATTAATATCCTTATTCAAGTAGGACTCTACCGTTTTAGAATACGAGTTAGAATATGACTGTACTTTTAGAAGTTGAGTTAGAATAGGATTTAGTTATCCTTTACCATAACGGATTCAAAGACTTAGGGCTATAAATACTCATATAGGCTTCTTGTATAAGACATCAATGAATCAATGAATGAATAAAAACGAATTTGAGTGTTTTTCTTTAAAGTGAGGCAAATTTGTATCTCTTTATTTCCTTTAGGAATTAGTTACTTATCAAGTAATATTGCTTGTGGCATGGCTATTCTTAATAAACCATATAATCTTAGTTCTTTGCTACATTAGTTAGCTTTGGGTCAGATTCAATCTGTGATCACCATAGCTTAAGATTTGTTTTCCTTGTCTTGTTGAGGGGTTTCAAGGCACGGTCTTTGGGGTTCCGCATCACATATGTATGTTCAAATTATGAATGCTATATTAATATATGAATGCATGTTAGAATTTAAATACTTATATGTACCACTAAGCTTTTAGTAGCTTGACATGTGGGTTTCCCTGCATGTAGGTTTGGAGCCATAGACTATACAGTGATGTGAAGAGAGGACAAAGCCAGTTAGAACAGTTAGAGTTGACTCGAGTTGGGTTTGTTCATTAGTTCATATATTTTATTTATTTTCTTTCCTCATATCATAGGATAGAGATAGTTAATTCATGTTTTTAATAGAGGCATGTATTTGAAATTATGAAATTTGAATCAGTATGGATTCTGTAATAGGGGCTGGTGATGTCCAAATAGTTATACATGTGTTTCATCTGACTCTCACTTTGGCTATTGCTCTATCAACTTGAAGGACTAGAGTGAGATGGCATCTGAATCAAATGACATATCTAAAAGCTAGAGCTCTCCACTTAATAGGGCACCAAACCAACCTAGTATAGCTAGTATTCAGGGTCCAGGTATAGTACCAGTCTCTAACCTACAGGTTCTTGAACAAGCTAACCAATACCAAACTCTATTAATGTAGTAGATGGTAGGACTATTGCAGCAGATAGTTAGAGCTATACCACCAGCACCAGCACTAGTTCCTCCACCTCCACCATTGAGGCCGAAGGTATAGCTGGACAAGCTCCATAAATTTGGAGCTACTGATTTTTTGGTAACAAAAGATGATAATCATATGGTGGCTGAATATTGGATTGAAGAGATAAAGAGTGTCTATGATGAATTTGATGTGGCCACTGATCAGAAGACTAAATATGCTATCTCTTTGTTAGAAGAAGATGCCTATGACTGGTGGAAAATAGTCTTATTGAAATCAAGTGTTCCACAGCCTATGACTTGGGACTTCTTCTTGACAGAGTTCAAGGAACAATATATTCCTCTTATTTTATATGGATGAGAAGAAGAGAGAATGTTTGAGACTCAAACAGAGCAGGGCAATATGACAGTGGCTAAGTACTAGAGAGAGTTTACTCGATTGAGTAAATATACCTATGAGATGATCATTAGTGAGAGAGACAAGTGCAGAAGGCTTGTGTATGGCCTTAATGTAGAGATAGGCAATTTTGTCACTGCACTTTGGCATGACAGCTTCACCAAACTGATTTCATCCACTGTTAGTATGGAACAGAGGAAGAGAAAGAGAGCTAAGGAAGCTGCTAGACAGATAGTGACTCTAGTGACCCAGCCAATCGGTTTTACCTACAGTCTCATGGCAGGAGTCAGGGATAGAGCAAGGGTTTATACTCAAGGTGGTTCATCCAGGAGGGGACAACCCTTCAAGTCTACATTTGCAGCAAGTAGCAGTAAGACACAGACTTTCAGAGAAAACATTCCAGTTTATGGCACCTGCCATAAGAGCCACATGGGAAAGTGTTAAAAGAACACAAGTGCTTATTACAGATGTGGGTCTAAGGATCATATGAAGAGGGATTGTCCTCTGATGACTAGCAGTGCACTAACACATACTACATAGTCAGCTTCAGCTCAACCCAAGCAATAGACTAGAGGTTGTAACCTACCTAGACAGTTTATGAGACTGTCAACAGGCCAGGACCAGCCGAGCGCTAGCTAGAGCTTATGCTATGAGGGCTAGAGAGGACTAGGAGGCTATATATGTGATTATTGGTATGTTTTCTCTTTATGACTATGATATATGTGCATTGATTGATCTAGGCTCAACACACTCATCTATATGAACAAACACCCCTAGGCAGCATAGTATGATTAGTGAGAATCTTGAATATGAAATTGAGGTCACAAACCCTTTAGGGCATAACATGATAGTGAATTAGGTATATAGAGGTTGTCCTTTGATTGTACAAGGGAGAGAGTTCTTGATAGAGTTGCCTTTTTGGGAATTTGATGCCATATTGGGCATGGATTGGCTAGCACAGCATGGTACAGTTGTAGACTACAAGAAAAAATTTTGTAATGCTAAAAATTGTAGAATAAGGGGATGTGAAAGTGGAAAGTGAGTTGTTCCCACAACTTCCACAGGTTATTTCAATGATGAAGGTAGAGAAAATGATGAGGAAGGAATGCAAAGTCTATTTGGCTCATCTGGTCGATACTAGAAAGGGAGGTCCAAAACTTCAGGATATCCCCACCGTAAATGAATTCTCAGATGTGTTCCCTAAAGATATACTGGGATTACCATAATACAAAGAGGTCAAGTTCTCTATAGAGCTCACCTCAGGCACAACACCTATATCAACAATGCCATATAAAATGGCACCATATGAGTTTAAAGTGCTTAAGGCTCAACTGCATGAATTGTTAGAGAAAGGTTATATCAGGCCAAGTGTATCTCCATAGGGTGTACAAGTGTTATTTGTGAAAAAGAAAGATTGATCTATGAAGCTATGCATAGACTACAGATAGCTGAACAAGGTAACAATCAAGAACAAATATCTGTTACCATAGATTGATGACTTATTTAATTAGTTGAAGGGTGCAGGTATATTTTTGAAGATTGATTTGAGATCAAGATATCATCAGCTTGGAGTTAGGGCAGAAGCATTGCCAATATGATGTTCAGAACTAGATATGGGCATTATGAATTTGTGGTTATGCCTTTTGGGTTAACCAATGCCCCAACGGTATTTATGGATTTAATGAACAGGGTGTTTAGACCCTACTAAGACCAATGTATAGTGGCCTTTATTGATGACATTCTAGTGTATTCTAAGACACATGAGGAGCATGATCAACACTTGTGAAGAGTGTTACAGACACTTAGGGAATAGAAATTGCATGCCAAGTTCTCAAAATGTGAATTTTGGCTTAATGAAGTAACTTTTGTGGGACACATTGTGTCGTCAGACAGTATTGGAGTTGATCCTAGCAAGGTAGAGGTTGTTATGAGTTGAAAGCCTCCCCGTAATGTGATATAGATTAAAAGTTTCCTTGGATTAGCTGGTTACTATAAGAGGTTTGTTAAATGATTTTCCATGATTGCTTATTCTTTAACCAGACTATTGAGAAAAGATGTGAAATGTGATTGGACCGAGAAATGCCAGGGGATTTTGACAGTTTGAAAATGATGTTAACAGAGACTCTAGTTTTGACACAACTAGTTCCTGATAAGGAATATGTAATCTACATTGATGCTTCTCACAATGGATTAGGGTGTGTACTTATGCAAAAAGGCAAGGTGGTGTCATATGTATCTAGGCAGTTGAAGGTTCAAAAGAAGAATTACCCCACACATGATTTAGATTTGATGGCCATTGTCTTAGCACTGAAGATATGACATCACTATCTTTATGGGGAGAGATGTTTTATCTATATATAGGAGTCTGAAATACCTTCCGACATAGAGAGATCTCAATTTGAGACAAAGACAGTGGTTAGAGCTGATAAAGAATTATAACTGTGTTATTGATTACCACCTAGGCAAGCCCAATGTTGTGGCTGATGCATTGAGTTGGAAGATAGTGGCCGAGTTGTACATCCAGCCGATGCTTAATCAGGAGATTATTGACACATAGAGATAGGATAGTAGGCTTATGGAGATATCTGAGTCGGTCTCTAAGGGGGAGAGATCAGGTTATACAGTTGAATCTGATGGTGGAATACACTATCAAGGTCTTTTATGAGTGCCCAATGTTGTTGAACTGAGACAGAGGATACTACAAGAAGCACATGAGACCAGGTATACTATGCACCCTCAATAAGTACTGGTGGACGGGTATGAAATGAGAAATAACATAATATATAACCAGATGCCTGACATATCAATAGGTCAAGGTAGAACATTAGGAATATTGCAACATGTAGATGTACTAGAATAGAAATGGGAGTGGATTACTATGGATTTCATGATTAGGTTGCAAGTAACTTCTTAGAAATTTGATGTCGTATGGGTTATTGTGGATAGGTTACGAAGTCAGCTCACATCTTGCCTACCAGGAGGGATTTTCCTTTAAACAAACTAGTAGAGCTTTTATATCAATGAGATAGTGCGACTTCATGGAGTGCTAGTCTCCATTGATTCATATAGGGACCCCAGATTTACTTTTCAATTTTGGGGCAGTCTATAGACAGCTTTGGATACCAAGCTCAATTTCAGTACAACTTTTCATCCCCAGATAGATGGACAATCAGAAAGGGTCATACAAATCCTAGAGGATATGATGAGGAGTTGTGTGATTGAATTTGAGGGTAGCTAGGATAAATATAATCCAATGATGGAATTTGCTTATAACAATAGCTATCAGTCTAGTATCAAGATGGTTCCGTATGAGGCATTATATGGAAGAAAGTGTTGAACACCCTTGTGTTGGACAAAACTCAGTGAGAGAAGACTAGTGGGGCTGGACTTGGTGTAAGAGACAGAGGAAAAGGTACAGGTTATTCAAGAAAGATTGAAGACAACTTCTGATAAACATAAATCATATACAGATCTCAAGAGGAAAGATGTTGAGCATGCAGTGGGAGACAAGGTTTTTCTTAAAGTCTCTCCATAGAAGAAAATTATGAGATTCAAAATGAAAGGCAAATTGAGCCCGTGATTTATTGGGCCTTATGAGGTACTAGCAAGAGTGGGACCAGTTGCTTACAAGCTTGCTCTACCACCAGAGTTAAGCAGGATCCATGATGTGTTCCATGTCTTCATATTGAGGAGATATAGATCCGATCCTTCTCATATTGTTTCAGTAGAGGACATTAAGGTGAGATAGGAATTGACCTATGATGAAGAACCAGTTCAGATTCTAGCTAGAGAGATCAAGGAACTCAGGAACAAATGAGTACCATTAGTCAAGGTATTATAGAGAAATCATGCTACGGAAGAGGCTATATGGGAAAGTGAAAAAGTGATGAGAGCCCAGTATCCACAACTGTTCAAAAACAGTATATCAGTTAATTACGAAGACAAAAATTCTTTAAGAGGGAGAGAAATATCTCTCAATAAAATTTAGTCCTGGAATTAATAAGTTAAATAAGTATATTTAGGGTATATAGGAAGTATATGTGAGGTTAAGAGTATTAGAAACCATAAAATAATGAAAAAGATAACAAAAAGTGAAGGTTCTAGTGTTCACGCATGTGATAGAGTTAATCACAACCATGAATGTCGTGAATTTCAGTTTCAGAAACTAAGGATCTTCACGACCATGACACCAATGTTCATGCCCGTAACACTATTGTTCATGCCCATGAAGACCTATAGGTTTAAATATGGCAGTATCATGTTTTTATTAGAAACTCATGTAAATTTCAATCAGAAACCCTAGCCACCAACCCCGAAACCCCATAAATGAATTCCTCTCATTCCCTTTTCATTCCAGTTGATTAAACACGAGATTTCCACCATAAACATAGTAAAAATGGATTTAAAAATGAAGCTTTTCATTGTGGATTTGAAATCAGACAATAAGTAGGGTTAGAACACATTTTGAACCCTAGAAATCAATCTATGTTCACAAAACATAGGTGAGAGACCATGTTTTCCATCGTTTTTTAATCTAGTTTAATTCAATTTAAGGGGAAATATGGGTTATAAGATTTAAATCAATGAAAAATTAAAGTTTTTATTTGTTTATGGCATAAATAGTTTAAATTGAAATATAGAATATTAATTTGGTCTCTAATTTCGTGTTAAGGGCTGAATCTGATGGTGGAGACACCCACCAGAGACAGTAGATGTATGAGAGTCAAGTTTTAGGGCTTCAATATTAATGTTTGTACATATACGCATTTTTATTCGATTTGGTATGCTTGTGATGTGAATTGTGGTTTCTGACATGTTAATTGAATTGAAATGATGATTTGGTATTGCTAGAAGCATGTTAATTAAATTGGTTAATCATGGAACATGTATGAAATTGATATATTGACCGATGAATATGTTTTGATGGTGTGATATTGATGAATGAGGTATTAAGCCTAGTTTAATGAATTAAAGTACAAATAAATGCATGTTAGTACTTGATTTTACATTATGGAATATGGGAAGTGTTGATAGGTGTGGCTAACATTGGTTAGCTTTAGAATTTTGCATGATTGTATGTGAAATTGGTTGAAAACAGTATTGGAATTATGTTTCTACAAGATGTGTCATGCTCGCAAAGGCAAGCTTCATGACCATGAAAGGATTTCACGCCTGTAAAGCCAAGCTTCACCCTCGTGAAAGTATGAATTTCATGCTTGTGAATAAATATTCATGCCTATGAAGGTTCAAAAGCCAGTCACAGGTAGACAACTCATGATAGAAGGCTTCATGCCCGTGATTATACCATTAACGCTCGTGAATGACCTGTATCCATAAATGAATAATTGAATGATATGATTGAGTTACATAAAAATAATTTATAGACACACTCAATATGGTTAGATGAGGTTATATGCAATGTGATAATATATGTAGCATCATACCTTATGCATTTCAGAAAAATATATCACTGTATCTAGTAATCACATGTGGCATACAAGTAAGTTAACAAACCTGTTAACATTGATAGTAAATTTTTTCTTCATCACATCCATATCATCATTCAATAAAATATGCAAATCAACATATCTCACTATATTAAAGCTTAAACTTTACATTTAAAGTTTACTAGTTACATCCATTTACATATCATTATACAACTCCGAGTAAATTTACTTGTATATTTATATAAATCCAAAAAATAGATGACATGATTTCATGTTTGTGTGGAATACAATGAGAGAGAGAGTGGTGAGGCTTGGCCAGTAACCTGTGCTCCATGTCTTTTATATGCCCCTCAAAATAAGCTATCACTTTACCTAAAAAAATGCAAATTTAATGAGTTGCGGCTCAGTGAGAATAATTATCAAATAAGCTCTAAAGTACCAAGCAACTCATAGTAACATATCACAAACTCAATGCATATTATGCATTCCATTTCATTCACTAATATCATATAGATACCGGTAAAATTGAAGCATATAATCATTACTCTTTACGTATGAACATGCTTTGTTTATTTCAATTTATTGTGACCAAGTTAAATAGACATTGCCCTGGGTTTCTATGTGAACATTTGCATTTGCTAGCTAGCTTGATCATTTGTTTCATTTGTTGGGTCATATGCCTCTTTTTTTGCTTTACAATATTGATTAACTAGTCACAATATCTTTTTAGTCCATATACATATGCATTGTAACTAAACATTCATCAACCATTGCATCTTTGTCACATATACCATACATGTATCACATATATACCACATATGCCACACATATACTTCACATATACTATATATAAGTCATGTATATATCACATATGCCAAACATATATTTCAAATATACCACATATATATACCATTTATATGTAGAACATATGTCACAAATTATCCATCATCTCATTATCAAGATCAAATCATGACAATCATATGAATAACATAACCATAAATCATCTCACATATCATATAGCAAGCAATATTCATATGTACTAAAAAATCATTTGATAAATATACTCACCTTTCTCATTTGATTTTGACCCTTAACTTATTGCTATCCCCTCCTTGTGGGTCTCCAATATATTGTGAGCCTAATGTGAAAATATAATAGATTAATTTATGACTAAAGAAACTTTATGTGGCTTAAACAAATTAATGTGCATAGTTCATATACATAGTTAGCATTTTTCCTATGGGGCAGTGTAATCTTATAAGACTGGTTAGCCAATAACGTTTTATAGAATTGTCCAATTTATGTGATTCTTGTTCCTAATTAAAACTAACATATAATTATATAACATACTCAAATTTTAGAGAAATTGGAGCATTGTACAATTTTGGTGAAATTTCCAATTGTTTTCTATTTTATGCCCTATTTCTGCCCTTTGGCAATTTTAGGGTACCAACTTCAGTCCTTTATATATTACAATATGTAAGTTAGATTATAATAAAACTTGGTAGAAAATTAGATAGGTTAAAATGGAACATTTTTTATGTTTAAAACTTTTATTGATTATATCTTTATTGGAATCAAAATCGGGATGCCAAACAATGCTGCAACTTAACCCTAACAGCTCAAACAACTCTAGAACAATGGAGAAAATATTACTTACCAAGAATGAACTTGAAAGGGATCAATTTGCTGCAAAACTTAAGTAAAATAAGGAAGAAAAGAAGGCTTAAATGGTGGTACAAGAAGAAGAAATGAAATTGGAGTGAGGGAGGCAGAATGGTGAGGAGGAAGATAAGGTCCACCTCCCACCTCCTCACTTTTGTCATCTTCTCCCTTTTGTTTTTTTTTCTTTTTCTTTTTCTTTCCCCTTTTGTTTCTTTTCATATTTCTTCATTAATTTGATCTAATAATTTGATTCATATAAATTTCAATTTTATATCATCCTTAACTAAATTATAAAATGCACACGTGCAATTTAGCACAATTGCAAAATACTCAGACATATAGCTATTGCGTGTTATAAACTTGTCCCTATAAAAATACATATGAAATGCGTGTGTTCAAGTGAATTATATGCAAATGCATATGTCCAAATGAAATGCATGTAAAAATGCATATGTGGGAAGTTTAGGATTTTACAATTCTCTCCTCCTTTTAAAAATTTTGTCCTCGAAATTTAATACCTGGAAATAGGTGTGGATATTTACTTTTCATATTTTCTTCTATTTCCTATGTTGCATCTTCTTGTGAATAGTTTCTCCATAATACCTTAACTAAAAGTATTTCTCAGTTTCTCAGTTGTTTAGTCTTGTATTCGATGATTTTCACTGGTTCTTCACATAACTCATGTCATCTGTAATTTCAATGGCTTGATCCTTAAGCACATGTGTGGGGTATGATCTGTATATTCTAAGCATGCTCACATAAAACACATTATGAATCTGAGCCATCTCTGGTGGTAAAGCCAACCTATACACCAGTGGACCAACCTTTTCAAGAATTTAATAAGGCCCTGTTGCCTAGACAATGAACCAAGAAGGGGGTTGAATTGGTTAGTAAATAAAAATTTGCTTAATTAAAAGTGCAGAATAAATAAAATAAAGGAAGGAATGAGAGATATTGTACACAAGATTTATAGAGGTTTGGGTATTAACAAACCATACTCCTCTCCCCAATCTCGATTGGGTGTTTCACTAACACATTAAGTGTTACAATAGAGTTTTTCAAGCTCACTCCCAACTATGGTATTTCTTTTAATGGCTAACACCTAACCCAAAGATTCCCTTGTGTTTTTAATGGCTCACACAAAAACCAATTCATTGTATTCTAAGGCTCACACAATAAACCCTTAAAAGTGTTTCACTCTTAACCCAACATACCCAAGCTCACTTTTGAGTAATTGATTACAATGAAAAATACTCACCAACCTACAATGCTCAGAAGTTATGAGCAATTAGATTTTCACAAAAAGTAGAAGATTGTTGAAAAATAATTAATGCACATGGCTACAACAAGATTAAAGATGAAAATAATTATTGTTCTTCTAGTTGGGATTCATAAATGACTTGCATTTATACTCCCTCTGTGAATTATAACCGTTTGAGTGCATTTAATGCGAAAGTAGTCGTTGAACCAACTCTTAATTCCCGCATGATATGTTTTTTTGTCCTAGTTCACGGGCATGAATGTTTTTCCAAGCCATAGTCCAAGTGGTGACTCTGGCCATGACACTCTCTGGAAGAATTGGAAATATTTGGCCACGGGCATGACTAATCTTTTGTAACACGCCCTTAACCCAGCAGCTCGTGCCCAGATGAAGGAGTGCTATGCTAACTTCATCGGTTGAAATATCATTCTTAAATTATGTATAAATGAAAAATACTCGTATATATATATATATATATATATATATATATATATATATATATATATATATATATATTATTTACTATTTATTTACTCTGTAGTGTAAAAGAAATCAAAGTAAGAAAACACAATACATTTTATAAAGTATTATTTACAAAACGTTCTGTTATTAAACAACCATTATAAAATAAAGCTTAACCCAAAATATACAAAATGATGCGTCCCACATCAGCTGTGAAGGAACTCCAGGGCTGGTTTATAAGGCTATATTCAAACCTTCCCCTTTGAGCGTACTTTTGGGATGAAGTTTGGGGTCTACATTCTTATCAGTTTAGTATCAGAGCCAGCCCTATACACTAGTGTACCTTCAGGTTACGATAGATCACCGATGGAGGCAGTCGAGGTCTTAAGAGGGTGGGGACAATGGGTCTCACATCAGTTGCGGAGGAACTTCTGGGCTGGTTTATAAGGTTGGGTTCAAACCTTCCCCTTTGAGCACACTTTTGGGGCGAAGTTAGGGATCTACATTCTTATTACAAAAGATGTGTGACCCACAGTTTGAAACAAGCTGCTCTACTGGATCAGGCCACTGCTACCTTTGTCTACTATTGTCTACTTATTCTTTACTATGCATGTGCGAGAGAAACTCTCACGCTAAACTTTAGGCTTATTGGTGTATATAAATAAGGCAATAAACTATTTTATATAGCATGCATTGTCATATATCAACTCATGCTCAATCATCTTCTTATGCAAATACATATCATGGTATTCTAGCATGTATAAATATCAAATTATATTCTTTTATCTCATGCTTGTTTGCTTTATTAAAACATTATTATATAACATATCATAATTAACCATGTTACAAGTCAATATTCCTTTTATTTTCCTTAACCTTTTTATGCCAACAACACCCAATCATCTTTTCATGCAAACATACATTTCATAACTTTTATTCTTTTATATCTCATATTTATTTTACTTTATCAAATCATTATTATCTATAGCCTAAATTGCCCATAACACCTATGAACCCCTGACTAGGATAACGGAATTGCCATCCAGGCACTCAGAAGTGCCACCCCGATAATATGATTTGCTCATATAAGTGCCATTCCTGACCTTATAATAGTGTCATACTTGGCATCGATAGTAGTGCCATACCGGGAGTCGATAGTAGTGCCATACCCAGCATCGATAATAGTATCATACCTGACGTCGTTAATCATACCATTAATGGATTTAATCATACTCTCCCCTGCTTGGCATGCCAAACTATCCCAAGTATAGTTCTAGTTAGGTGTTCTAGGGCTTACACAATCTCATTAAAATTCATAGCAATTAAAGTCACACTTTTCATACATTTAAAGACTCAAATAATCACATAATCACTCAATTAAAATAATATTTGCATAATATAACAAGGTTCATATCATTTTACTCTTTAAATTCCTCAACTCATATGCTGCCCTGTCATTGACAGATTCTATTATCTGCTTTGGACCTTAATTTTGGTCCTATTACAATCTGAATTTAGTTACAAGGTCTTAACAATTTTAGATCTGGATCTTAGATTTAATATTCAACTTGAATCATTTAATTCTGAGTTTTGTATCCAAAGATATGATAAAATGAACACTGACTGGTTACTAACAATTATGCCAATAATTTTCTAGACAGATTCTAAGTCCGAACTTCATGAATTTTTCTGGACAATTACAGATATATTCAGATATTATGGTCTGAATAAAAGTTATAGTCATATGTCTTATCTTTCAAACCAAACAAAGAACACACAAATTCAAACTCAAGCTATAACAATTTAAGTACTTATTGGTTATCAATTCCAGCAAAGAATACACATAATTACCACCTTCAATTTTTTTACCAAAATTAATCCTAAGTCTAGCAAACATGCATCCCCAAGATTTCTATTACAAAATACTATTAATTTAGAATTATTAACATGCCAAACATTCAAATCATGCAACTCAAATATAAATCATAGGCTATTGTCTTAAGTTATGCACAAACCTCTACTTTTCCTTTTTCTTTCTCTTTACTTCTCTTTCTCTTTTCCTTTGATCCTTTGAGCTAGGTCCTTGTCAATTTGAGCTCCTAAAACATAAAAGAGATCATTAAACAAACTTTAACCTCTCTTTCTCTTTTTGCTCTCTCAAGCTTCCTTGAGCTTGGTTGTGCAAGAAAATGACTCTTTTTCTCTCTTTTCTCACTTTCTCTCACTAGAAGGAAGCTTTGGCTATGGAGGAACTTGTGGAACGTGGGGTTGGTTTACGAAGGCAGAAATTCTCAATGCAAAGGGATAAGGAAGGAAGAAGAAGCATTTAAGAGAATAAAGACAAACTTAATTAATTATGGGACACCTAAGCCCATATGATTTTAATGTCTAATTAATGGATTCATGCATGTTAATTGCCCACTTAATGCATGCCACTTGGTGTGGCCAGCCCACTCCATGTTTAATGTCCCCATCATGCATTTGATTAATGGTTATCCCAATTAATCCTCAAATTTTTGGTAAATTTAAATTGACCCTAAACTTTTCAAAATTTGCAATTTAATCTCTTACTGTAATTTAACATCTTTAACGATTTTAAATACTTTATTAGATATTTTTCATAATTATTTTCCATTATTTTAATTATTTTTCGATAAAAATCCAAATTTAGACTCTGGTCAAACCGATGCATCAATTTAATAACACACGTGACTCGGGCCTAAATTTGCGGATATAACATCTTTCATGGTGTGACTTGTTTGATCATTCACGGTTGGTTTGATCCTTTATGGCCGTAAACTTTAAATGGTGGAAAATTGGCGCTAGACATTAGCAGTCACGGGCGTGACACTTTGCTATTTCTTTGATTTTTATCTTCAAAAGTTGTCTTTCAATCTTGTTTCATGTTCTAATCAAAGTATATCATATTTGACACACTTAGAACACAAACATTGTTAAATACATTATTACTATTTTATTTGTTTTCATCAAAATGACGGAAATACCCCTTAAGGTTCAACAAGCTCCCCCTTTTTGATGGTAACAAATAATCTACCAATATGTGCTTTTGAGAAGTCTCCCCCTCAAAAGGTGCTTAAGATAAAATAATAAAATGCAAGATTTGAAAGAAATATAGCAAAGGTATTTGCAAACTAGCAAGGTATATCTCAAGTATATCTCATCAAATAAAACATGTATAACCAAGTGTATCCAAAGTTTATGTGAGATATATGTTAAGTATATCTTATGCATTAAATAAAATGAGTTCAAATAAGTTCAAGTTGTAAGGAATATGTGAGGTTGATGTGAGGTATAGCTTATGCATATCATCAATTGAAATAAAATTTGCATATTTCATTATATAACCACACATTGCATTTTTCATATTCATGCCATCATATATTGAACACATTGCATATTGCATATTCATGCCATTATATATTGAACACATTGCATATTGCATATTCATGCCATCATATATTGAACACATTGCATATTGCATATTCATGCCATTATATATTGAACACATTGCATATTGCATATTCATGCCATCATATATTGAACACATTGCATATTGCATAATCATGCCATTATATATTGAACACATTGCATATTGCATATTCATGCCATCATATATTGAATACATATATGTTTGTTTATCCCCCTTTGTCACCAGCAAAAGATTGAAATGTAAATAAGATAGTTGTATTAAAAATTAAAGGACAAGGATTACATGAAAATTAAAATGCATAAAGATAAAGTCCTATTACAACAAAGGTAAAGCTACTATATGATAACTAGGACTCTAAGTAGGCTTAAAGCTTGACAAATCATCCCTAAGGCATGCTACCTCCATCTCGAGGCTTTCCATATGAGACTCCATAAAAGTCTTTGTCCAACCTCTCATTGATGGAAGCCTACATCATATCAAGGCTAGGTGCTAGAAGATCAGCAACCTGCTGTGCCAAAGTCGATGTGGAAGAGGTCGATGTCTAACCAACATCCTCAGCTGCCGTCGGTGTCGATGTCTCGACACATGCTCACTTCCGTTACTAGACACCCTGGAGGCCAACTTTGAAAGATTCAGAGTCATTATCCTCCCAAGCAATTTCACCAGCGGGAGTGGTGAAACGGTAGTAGACTTCTCCTTCTTGAAGAATATGGGTAGCTGCACCCAATTTTATAAATGACTCGATATCAAGTCGGTCTCTTGGATGTGCTAGAATGAGAATGTAGATATGTTTATTGAGGTTCAAATAACCTAGCTCAATGGCAAGGTGTGTCACATATCCTCCAATCAAAATGTCTCCTAACGGCTTCGTTGCAATGGAGAGGAGGTGATTTGCGAACAATCGTGATAGGGCTACGGTCAGTCCTCTATGTGCCATTTCTAACAAAAAGAGCTCCGACTTCCTAATAGCACTGTCACTATAGGTGAGAAACCTATGTATATACATATGCACAGGAGTCCAAAGATGGGTGCTCTTCATCTTTTCCACATCACAGCTGCATTATGTGCCAAAATGTGTCCAATCTGAATGGGAAGAGAACTCTACCTCGCTCTTGTTGAGGATACCATCATAAGGGAGCTTGAAAATGATGCCAAATTCCGCTGCAGAGAGAGTGCAAGTATGTTTGCATAGCTGGAATTTGACGGTTCCAGTGGGTGAGACCTACAATGTGCTAAAGAACTCGAGAGTGGGTTAACTTAGCGTTAGACAATAGTGATGTGGAACCCCAAAGACTGTAACTTGAAACCCCTCAAAAATATAAGGTAAACAAACCTTAAGCTATGGCAATCATAAATTGAATCTGACCCAAAGCTAACCAATGTAGCAAAGAACCAAGATTATAAGTATTATTAAGAATAGCCACGCCACAAGCAATATTACTTGATAAGTAACTAATTCTTAAAGGTAATAAAGAGATGCAAATCTGCCTCATTTTAAAGAAAAATACTCAAATTAGTTTTTCTTCATTCTTTCATTCATGTCTTGTAAAAGAAGCCTAAATAAGTATTTATAGCCATAAGTCTTTGAATCCTTTATGGAAAAGGATAACTAAGTCATATTCTAACTCGACTCCTAAAAGTACATTCATATTCTAACTCAAATTCTAACAAGTAGAGTCCTACTTGAATTAGGACACTAATTAAATCTTTCTAAAATAAGACAAGTGGTGGGCTAGGCTTCATATCCTTTGGCCCACATGTCTAAAACTAATTAACGTTTATGATAATTAAAATAGGCAGCCCACATACATAATTAAGCCCAATTACAAGTTAAGCCCAAATCCCACAAGTAGGCACATGTGTGGCACATGATCTTTGAGCTTATGGTTGGCACATGTCTTACACATGTTTGGCACATGATTTGCACATTACTTGTAATATTCAATTATATGGATTTTGCCTTGTTTTTCCCATTGACTTGAATCTTCATAAAAGACTCTTTTTATCTTCACTTTAGGCTTGCCTTTGTGTAGTGTTAGCCCATAAGCTTGATTGTTGATTTTAGATCCAATATTGCTTTTAAAGCTCAAATGCTGCCTCCAATGACTTTGAACACGCCCCATATTGAATTGGATCATATGAAAAGACTTTTGAACTCCTTTAAGACCCATTTCAATGATATAAGATTGCTCCACTCCGTTGAAAAAAGATATCATTCATATCCTTCATTTATAGTTGTCGTGCATACATCATTCCCCCTTTCCTTAAGAAGGTTCGCCCTCGAATCTTTGCTTACATCAAAAGAAAAAATGCACAACACGAAGTAAAGGATAATTAAAATTGCTAGTAAAAAATTTATTTTTCACCTTTTTCTCCTTTTCACACACATTCACTATTTTCTCTCTTTTCTCATTACTACTACTTTTATCCCTCAAAACTTCTTCTCTCTCAATTCTTTCTTTAGCTTCTCCATAAACAGCCCCTTCTTTCATATTAATCTCACTCACCTTTACTCCCTCAAGCTCATCCAATTCATGTTCATACTCACCTTTATGGATTCACTATCATTAGCCACAAATTCATCTTGAATGATGTTTTCACTCTCAATTGCAATGCTCTCAATAACACTAACACCATTAACTTCTTCTCTCACCTACGATTTTAACTTCACTAGTATGAGCATCATTAATATCCTCATGAATTTTATTCTTACCATCATCCACCATTTTAAACTTAGGAACAAAATCAAATTCATAATGAAATTTTGATTTTTGAATTTCACACCTTCTTGAATAAGGATTATTCATTTCATTTTCTTTCTCTTCATGCCCACACTTATCAATCCTAGTACACATCTTGTCCATTTCTTTTTGAAAGGTACTTACCGAAGATTCTTTGTCTTTCTTTCTTTCTCTTCTTTGTCTATCATTATCATTATGTTCAAAATAGCCTTTTTCTTCATGAGATTGAAACCTCCTAATGCTTTGAGGTCGAGGCACCTCTATTGATGAGGGGTTTCAATGCACGGTCTTTGGGGTTTCGTATCAGTTTGGTATCAGAGCTATTGGTTAGGTAATCATTATCTATCCTTTAATTGCTTTCTAGTTGTTAACTTAGTTAGATTTAAATTTTGCCATTGGAGGTACTTTAGGAAAAATTTCAGCCATAAAGAGTAAAATTGCAAGCTTTGGTTTCTTTTCAATTCTTTGATATGTTTGAGGTTTATTAAGCATTAGTTTAGTGTTATTTGATTAAAAAAAAGGAAAAATAAAAAATCAGAATTTCAAATTTAGCACCAAAATTGTGAAATTGTGCTATTTTGAGCTTCAAGTTGAAATCTTGTGATTATTGATTGCTGGAATTGTTTGGTATCATCATAAATTACTGCAATCCAACATAAATAATTGGTTTTGAGGTTGAAAAGTACAACTATTGAATTCAGGTACCTTTGTGATCATATTGAGCATTAATTTGATCTTGAGGAATTGAGCTTATCTATTAAATATACCTTGAGTTCTTGCTAGTTGGTGATAAATTAAGGTTGAATAATGGTTTAATTAAGGGACAATTGTCTACTCACTAGGAGGAAACCAGTTCTGTTTTTTATTCCATATTGTCTAATTCTTTATGCTCTTAAGTTTTCATTCTTTTAATTCTGTCCTTTTTGCATCTAATTACATTAGTTAAGTCTAATTTGCATTCTTAGATTTAATTTAAACAAAAATCAGAAGCATACACCTATTTGCATTCGTGTATAGCTTTAGATATCATTAATTTCTTTCACATCAGTTTGCTTCTAGACTTTGTTCCATTCATTCTTGTTAGGTTTCATTGCTAATTCTTATCATAGAACACTTGCATATTGTTTGATTTTGTTTCTGGTTCTTACTTGTCATCTTGAGATTCAAACTTTGAGAGGTAAAAGCCATTATTTGTGTGAAACACGAATGGTTATATTCTGTTTTGAGTGAAACACGTGAGGGAGTGATTGCGAGGACTTTTTATCTTCATTAACTCTTTCTTGTAGCTTAACCATGTCTAAGGGAATTATGAGAAGCAGTAGTAGACATGAGGAACATGGTGACTATGTGTTGTTTCAATCTTACATTCAAATATAGGAGGTAAAGATTGGAAAAATTATAGACAAGATGGAGAGACAAAATCAGAAAATTGAAGATTTGAGGCAGCAAGGTATCTTTGACACAAGAAGATCAACAAGAGAGGGGTCTCAACCTCAAGGAATTAGGAGCTTTCAATCTCATGAAGAAAAAGCGTATTTTGAACATTATGATAATGATAGACAAAGAAGAGAAAGAAAAAAAGACAAAGCATCTTCGGTGAGTGCCTTTCAAAAAGAAATGGACAAGATGCGTGCTAGGATTGATAGGTGGGGGCATGAAGAGAAAGAGAATGACATGAAGAATCCTTATCCAAAAAGGTGTGAAATTCAAAATTGAAATTTATATTATGAATTTCATTTTGTTCCTAAGTTTAAAATGGTGGATGAAGTTAAGAATCAAATTCATGAGGATATTAATGATGCTCACACTAGTGAAGTTGAAATTGTAGGTGAGAGTATTGATTCTATTTCACTAGAAGAAGTTAATGGTGTTAATGTTTTTGAGAGCATTGCAATTGAAAGTGAAAACATCATTCAAGATGAATTTGTAGCTAATGATAGTGAATCCATAGAGGTGAGTGATGAACACGAATTGGAAGAGCTTGAGGGAGTAAAAGAGAGTGAGATTGAGATGAAAGAAAGGGCTGTTTATGGAGAAGCTAAAGAGAGAATTGAGAGAGATGAGATTTTGAGGGATGAAAGTGGTAGTAATGAGCAAAGAGGGAAAATTGTGAATTTGTGTGAAGAAAAGAAAGAGGTGAAAAGTGAATTTTTGCTAACAATTTTAATTATCCTTTGCTTCGTGTTGTGGATTTTTCTTTTTATGTAGGCAAATATTTGAGAATGAATCTTCTTGAGGAAAGGGGGAATGATATATGCACGGGAACCATAAATGAATGATATGAATGACAGTCTTTTATCAATGGAGTGGAGCAATCATATTATTGAAATGGGCCTTAAAGGGGTTCAAAAGCTTTTTCATATGATACAATTCAATGTGGGGCATGTTCCAAGTCATAGAAGGCAGCATTAGAGCATTTGTTACTATATTGGGCCTAAAATCTACAATCAAGCTTATGGGCTAACACTGCACAAAGGCAAGCCTAAAGTGAAGATAAAAAGGAGTCTTTTATGAAGATTCACGTCAATGGGAAAAACAAGGTAAAATCCATAAAATTGAATATCACTAGTAATGTGCAAGTCATGTGCAAATCATGTGTTAGGAGTCATGTGCCAAACATGCACAAAACATGTGCCATCCATGTGGAAGACATCATGTGCCAAACATACACAAAACATGTGCCATCCATGTGGAAAACATCATGTGCCAACCATCCGCTCAAGATATGTGCCATGCATGTGCCTACTTATGGAATTTGGTCTTAACTTGTAATTGGGCTTAATTATGTATGTGCATTACCTATTTTAATAACCTTAGGCTTTAATTAGTGATTGGCATGTTGGCCAAAGGATATGAAGGCCAGGCCACCACTTTTCTTATTCTAGAAGGATTTAATTAGTGTCCTAATTCAAGTTTGACTCCACTTTTTAGAATTTGAGTTAGAATATGACTGTACTTTTAGGAGTTGAGTTAGAATAGGACCTAGTTATCCTTTTCCATAAAGGATTTCAAGACTTAGAGCTATAAATACTCATTTAGGCATATTTTTACATACCAATGGATCAATGAATGAATGAATAAAAACAAATTTGAGTGTTTTTCTTTAAATTGAGGCAGATTTGCATCTCTTTATTATCTTTAGGAATTAGTTACTTATCAAATGATATTGCTTGTGGCGTGGCTATTCTTAATAATACTTATAATCTTGGTTCTTTGCTACATTGGTTAGATTTGGGTCAGATTCAATTTATGATTACCATAGCTTAAAGTTTGTTTACCTTGTCTTGTTGAGGGGTTTCAAGGCACGGTCTTTGGGGTTCCGCATCAATTAACTGATGTGGAACTCTTTAACTGATGCGGAACCCCAAAGACCGTGCCTTAAAACCCCTCAACAAGACAAGCTAAACAAACCTTAATTTATCACCAACTAGCAAGAACTCAAGGTATATTTAATAGATAAGTTCAACTTCTCAAGATCAAATAAATGCTCAACAAGATCACTAAGGTACCTGAATTCAAAAGTTGTACTTTTTAACCTCAAAACCAATTATTTAAGTAAGATTGTAGTAGTTTATGATGATATCAAATAATTCCAGCAATCAATAATCACAAGATTTCAACTTGAAGCTCAAAATAGCACAATTTCACAATTTTGGTGCTAAATTCGAAATTCTGATTTTTTTTCTTGTTGTTTTTAATCAAATAACACTAAGCTAATGCTTAATAAACCTCAAACATGTCAAAGAATGGAAAAGAAATCCAAACTAGCAATTTTACTCTTTATGGCAGAAATTTTTCCTAAGGTTCCTCTAATGGAAAAATTTAAATCTAACTAAGTTAACAACTAGAAATCAATTTTAAAGGATAGATAATGATTACCTAACCAATAGTACTGATACCAAACTGATACGGAACCCCAAAGACCATGCCTTGAAACCCCTCAACAAGATAAGGTAAACAAACCTTAAGCTATGGTGATCATAAATTGAATCTGATCCGAAACTAACCAATGTAGCAAAGAACCAAGATTATAAGTATTATTAAGAATAGTCACGCCACAAGCAATATTACTTGATAAGTAACTAATTCCTAAAGGTAATAAAGAGATGTAAATATGCCTCATTTTAAAGAAAAACTCTCAAATTCATTTTTATTCATTCATTCATGTGTTGTCTTGTAAAAGAAGCCTAAATAAGTATTTATAGCCCTAAGTCTTTGAATCCTTTATGGTAAAGGATAACTAAATCTTATTCTAACTCATCTCCTAATAGTACAATCATATTCTAACTCAAATTCTAACAAGTAGAGTCCTACTTGAATTAGGACACTAATTAAATCCTCCTAAAATAAGACAAGTGGTGGGCTGGGCTTCATATCCTTTGGCCCACATGCCTAAAACTAATTAAAAGTTTATAATAATTAAAATAGGCAGCCCACATACATAATTAAGTCCAATTACAAGTTAAGCCCAAATCCCATAAGTAGGCACAAGTGTGGCACATGATCTTTGAGCACATGTTTGGCACATGACTCCTAGCACATGACTTGTAATATTCAATTATATGGATTTTTCCTTGTTTTTCCCATTGACTTGAATCTTCGTAAAAGACTCCTTTTATCTTCACTTTAGGCTTGCCTTTGTGTAGTATTAGCCCATAAGCTTGATTGTGGATTTTAGATCCATTATTGCTTTTAAAGCTCAAATGCTGCCTCTAATGACTTTGAACACACCCCATATTGAATTGGATCATATGAAAAGACTTTTGAACTCCTTTAAGGCCCATTTCAATGATATAAGATTGCTCCACTCCATTGACAAAAGACTGTCATTCATATCCTTCATTTATGATTTTCCATCATTCTCCTTTTGTGAAGATTGACTTATATGTCCTTGATCTACATCACCAACCCGAAAGAGGTAAGGAAAGAAAAATGGGTAAAAGATGATGGAAAATCAAAAACACCTAGTGCTAATGATAAACATAGTAAAATTAAATGTTTTAGATGTTTGGGTGTAGGGCATATTGCATCTCAATGTCCTAATAAGAAAACTATGTTATTAAAAGATAATGGTGTAATTGATAGCGAAAGTGAAGAAAGTAGTGATAGTGATGGTATGTCTTCCTTAGTGGATGCTAGTGATTGTGATGATCATGACGTGCAATATGGGAATGATATGCATATTGAATCTTTGGTTGTTAGGAGAGCCTTGAATATGCATGTTAAAAATGAAACTAGTGATCAGAGAGAAAATATTTTTCATACACGTTGCTTTTAGAACCAATCCTGAGGAGACAAAGGAGATACAAAGACAAGTTGAAGAGCTTTTAGAGAAGGGGCACGTGAAGGAAAGCTTGAGTCCATGTGTCGTTCCTGTGTTGTTAGTGCCTAAAAAGGATGGATCTTGGAGGATGTGTGTGGTTGTCGTACCATTAATAAAATAACAGTGAAGTATAGACATCCTATTCCTAGACTTGATGATATGCTTGATGAATTATGTGGGGCATGTTACTTTTCAAAAATTGATCTTAAAAGTGGTTCTTTTCAAGTTAGGATGAAAGTAGGAGATGAATGGAAAACCGCGTTTAAAACTAAACAAGGTTTATATGAGTGGTTGGTAATGCCTTTTGGTTTAACTAATGCACCTAGTACTTTCATGAGACTTATGAATCATGTTTTGAGACAACTTATTGGTAAGTTTGTTGTGGTTTATTTTGATGATATATAGCAAATGTTTTGATGATCATATTATGCATGTTAGGGCTGTATTAGAAGTATTGAGAAAAGAGAAATTATATGCCAACTTAAAGAAGTGCACGTTTGCTAGTGAAAAACTTGTATTTCTTGGATTTGTTGTTAGTGCTAAAGGAATTGAAGTAGATGAGGAAAAAGTGAAAGCTATTAGAGATTGGCCAATGCCTACTAATGTTAGTGAGGTTAGGAGTTTTTATGGGTTGGCTAGTTTTTATAGAAGGTTTGTTAAAGATTTTAGTTCCATTGCAGCACCTTTAAATGAGTTAGTTAAAAAGGATGTTAAATTTAAATGGACTGAATCACAGGAAAAGGCATTTAATTTGCTTAAGGATAAACTATGTAGTGCACCTATTTTGTCCTTGCCTGATTTTAACAAAACTTTTGAGCTTGAATGTGATGCCTCAGGAGTTGGCATAGGAGCTGTTTTAATGCAGGAGGGGTGACCAATAGTATACTTTAGTGAGAAGTTGCATGGAGCTCAATTGAATTATTCCACCCATGATAGGGAATTATATACTTTAGTGAGAGCCTTGGACATGTGGCAACATTATCTCGTTCCTAAAGAGTTTGTCATACATACTGATCATGAGTCCTTAAAGCATTTGAAGGGACAAATGAAACTCAATAGGCGACATGGTAAGTGGGTGGAATTTATTGAGACATTTTCATATGTGATAAAATACAAGCAAGGTAAAGATAATGTGGTGGCTGATGCACTTTTAAGAAGATATACTTTAATTTCTACTTTAAGTTCTAAATTGTTGGGATTTGAACAAATTAAAGAACTTTATGCCACTGATCTTGATTTTGCTAATGTGTATGATGCATGTGAACAAGCTGCTTTTCAGAAATTTTATAGGCATGATGGATATTTGTTTTGGGATGGTAAACTTTGTGTGCCTATATGTTCATTAAGGGAGCTACTTGTGCGTGAAGCTCATAGTGGGGGTTTGATGGGGCATTTCTTTGATTTTTATCTTCAAAAGTTGTCTTTCAATCTTGCTTCATGTTCTAATCAAATTATATCTTGTTTAACACACTTAGAACACAAACATTATTAAATACATTATTGCTATTTTATTTGTTATCATCAAAATGACGGAAATACCCCTCAAGTTTAAACATGCCCTATGTGCCTTGGGCTCAATTCACCCTTCTTGCCAAATAGAATTACCCCTTTACATGGAGATACTCATAGAAATACTTGTTCACCTAACTCATATTTTATCTTCGTTCTATGCTTATCAGCATAACTTTTCTGTCTGTCTTGTGCTGCCTTTAGCTTATTTTTGACAATCTTGTTTTTCACAAAAAATATTTTTATGTCTATTTTCTGCCATTTGATATCTTTTCTATTTGAATCAAATTCAAATAAAAGATGAAAAGTCATAAATGGAGAAAAGGAAAATGAACGAATAGTAATTGGCCTAATTAAGGCCAAATTCACCAGTTGGCCAATGGAAGGGAGGCAGCAGCGCGCTGGGCCTACTGCAGGCTGCCGCTAGGCAGCCTAGCAGCCTGCCTAGCCCGTGCGGGCTCGTGACCCTTCCAAACGATTTTCCCATGACATCTCATCGCGATCCATCCCGAAATAATTCTCTCATATTTTGGACCACATTCAATACTATTTTACTCATTCTCCATATATTCAATGCGTGTGACCCATTAGGTTCCGGTTATGTTGCCCACTTAAATTAACAATTAATTTAAGCAAGTCATGAGCGATATCTAGCAACACATCATGACCCCCAATTGACTGGAAAGTCAGTGGTTTGACTATGAATCTTTTCATAGACAATTTCCATGCAATTATTCCTTTCGCCATTCTATACCCCACTTGGTTCAAAGTATGGATATGTGTCAACTCCCACTAGACTGACTACGTTACGTCTAATCCAAGTAATATTGGTTCTTGTCCCTGAGGCTCATTACTCTATTAGATATGTCATTGAAGACTATCTTTATGACATTTCCAATCTGACCAGAGATTCTCGAGTAATGACCACGACAAGAGGTCATAGGTATACACTCCTTCTATCAGGAGTGGTGAATCCTTTGTTGGTTACCCAATTACCTTCGAATACCTCAAGCTGTATCCAATCACCATCCTATGAGCAACCTCCCTGAGGCAATAAGGAATAGTGTCAAAATACAGAATTAATATTCAAGATATCCTTGAGTACCTCAAGTTTAAGGAGACTTGCACCATTGCTATGATGAGACTATCATTGACATTTGAATAGATTATCCATATGATTGTCTCATAGCTGGTCATCCAATGTACTTATTTACACTTAGCAAGCATCCATATGTTAACTCTAAATATCTCATTTTACAGGTTATGAGATCTATCACTCGATCCAATCAAGGAGTGTAATATAGGCTAATCTTATGACTAGGGATAATTTTGATACTAACATAATTACACATGATAAGAATCTCAGTATCATGATCTCATCATGATTTCCTTCATTCTATGTTATGTATCAAGGACTTCATTAATTGATTTAAGATCACTTATCAATTTATATATCAAATGAATATCAAATTAATGAAAAAGCCTTTTATTAATCAAATAAATTTGTACAATAAGTGCTAAAGGTGATTGCCTTTAGAGCATTCCTTTAACAATCTCTCACTTTTACTGAAGCCAATCGCCTTTGTATTTAATTCCATAGGCGAGTACATGAGAATCATATTTCTTTTGGGGAATTGGCTTAGTTAAAGGATTAGCAATATTCTGATCAGTGGGCACTCTTTCTATCTTTACATCATTCCTACCAATGATTTCTCTAATCAAATGATATCTTCTTAGTACATGTTTGGATCTCTAATGAGACCGTAGTTCTTTTGCTTGTGCAATGGCTCTATTATTATCACAATACAATTGTATTGGATCAATAATGTTGGGAACCACTCCAAGTTCTGGGATGAATTTCTTTATCCAAACTGCTTCCTTTGCTGCTTCAGAAGCTGCAATGTACTCTGCTTCGGTTGTGGAATCAGCAGTCGTTTCCAGTTTGAAACTCTTTCAACTAACTGCTCCACCATTTAGTGTGAATATATAACCTGACTGAGATTTTGAGTCATCCTTGTCAGATTGGAAGCTGACATCGGTATACCCGCTCACAATAAGATCTGCATCTCCATATGCCAAGAATACATCCTTAGTCCTTCTTAAGTACTTAAGGATATTCTTGACAGTCACCCAATGACCCTCACCAGGGTTCGATTGGTATCTGCTCGTGACACTCAGAGCATATGATACATCGGGCCTAGTACATATCATAGCGTACATGATTGATCCTAGAGCTGAAGCATATGGAATCAAACTCATGTGTGTCCTCTCATCTTGTGTAACATCCTCGACCTTTCTCATATGCATATCCATATGCATTTCATTTGAACATATGCATCTTCCATATAATCCAATTGAACACGTGCATTTTATACATATTTTTTTAGAAACAAGTTCATGGCATGCACTAGCTACGTGTCGTAGTATTTCGCAATTGTATTCAGTCGCACGTGTGTACTTATAACCTAAATGAGGATAACAAAGCATTAGAAATAAAATGAATAAGGTGACAAATTTAAAGTAAGCAAAATGACTAGATTAAGATTAGTAAACATTTACATTGTTAATTTAGTTAAATCGGGCCAAATGATTAAGTTGTATTATTATGTGAATTAGCGGAATTATAAATATATGTAAATAATAATAATAATAATAATAATAATAATAATAATAATAATAATAATAATAATAATAATAATATAGATAAAATAAAATGAAAATGAAACAAAAGAAAAATAAAAGAAAAGAGAAGAGAAGAAGAGAAAAAGATAAAAAGACAAAAACAAAAAGAGTTAGCTTTATCTTCCTCCCTCATTTTTGCCTCCTCACTCCATCCCGTTTTCTTCTTCATCTTCCTCCATTTCAGACCTTAATTCTTCCTTCTTTCACTTATTTTTTGAGGCCAATTGATGTAATACCACATCCTATGCATTTGAGTATAACCTATCCCTGTATCAAGTAATCATACATAGCATACTGGAAAGGTAAAATACCCTGTTAACAATAGTAGTAAAATTTTTATTTCATATCATATCCTGTAAAATTAACTAATGACTTTACAAGTCTTATATCCTGTAATATCACTCAATGACTTTTCATGTCAACATTAAAAACCATAAATACGATATATCACATATATTAAAACATATACTTCACATCCGAAGGATTACGGGTTGTTTCCAATTATACATTTCAAAACTAATCTAGAGTGATAATACATATTCAAGCATATAAGTCCAAAATACAGATGACATATTTTCATGTTTGTGTGGAATGCAAGGAGAGAGAGAGTGATGAGGCTCGGCCAGTGACCTGTGCTCCATGTCTTTTATACGCTACTCAAAATGAGCTATCACTTTTCTTTACCTGAAAAATGATACAAATTGATGAGTTGCGACTCAATGAGAATAACCATCCAATGAACTCTAAAGTACCAAACAACTCATAGTCATAAATCACAATTCCAATATATACCATGTATTCCATTCCATTCATCAGTATCATATAAGTATCAATAAAGTTGAAACATATAATCATTACTCTTTATGTATGCAAATGCTTTGCTTATTTCATTTTGTTGTGACCAAGTTAAACAGACATTGCCCCGGGTTTCCATGTGAATATTTTCCATGTGAACCTTTGCATTTGCATTTGCTAGCTAGCTTGATCATTTGTTTTATTTGTACAATTGTTGGGTCATAGGCCTCTTCTTTTGCTTTACAATATCGATTAACTAGTCACAACGACTTTTTAGCCCATATGCATATGCACTTGTATTTAAGCATTCATCAACCATTGCATCTTTATCATATACAACATATATATATTCTATATATACCTCATATGTCAAGCATATACCTTGCATATACTATACATATACCATGTATATATATCACATTTGTCAAACATATACCTCAAATATACCGCAAGTATACCATTTATGTGTACCACAATGTCACAAATTATCCATCATTACATTATGAAGGACCAATCATGACAATCACATGAATCACATAGTAAGCAACATTCATTTGCACTAAAGAATTCAATCGATAATTAGACTCACCGTTCTCATTTGATTCCGACCCCTAACTTATTGTCTATCTGCTCCTTGTGGGTCTCCAATATGTTGCGAGCCTAATATGAAAACATAATCGATTAACTCATGATTAGGGAGACTTAATGTGGCTTAAACAAATTAATATGCATTGTTCATGTCAATAGTTAAGATTTTTTCTATGAGGCAGTGTGACCTTATGGGACTGTTTAGCCTATACCTTTTTCTATAATTGACCAATTAATCTGATTCTTGTTCCTAATTAAAAATAACATATAATTATAGAACATATTCAAATTTCAGACCAATTGGATCATTGTACAATATTTGGTAGAATTTCTAAGAGTGTTCTGTTTTCTGCCTTGTTTTCTGCCTTTAGGCAGTTTCAGGGTACTCATTTGGGTTCATCATAACTTATAATATATAGGTCCTATTTTAATGAAAATTTACAGAAACTTATATGGGTGCATTTGGAACATGTTTCATGTTTACAACTTGTACCAATTATGTCTCCAAGGTCTTCTAATTATACCAAACATTTTACTGGTCCAGAATAGAATTGACTTCCGGACCAGTATGGCTTACAAAGGTCATAACTTAGTCTATACATAACCAATGAAGTTTCCATTAGTACCAAATTTTATCTAAGACATATACCTATAACTCTCATGTTTTGACCATTTACAGAATCTAGTTATAACAAGCTCAAATTAGCCAAACAAGTTACTGTATCTTCCCAGGGCACTCAGTATGCAGTTTAAACCATGGAATAGTCATGGTTCCATTCACCATAACTCACAATTTACAAGGTCTATGAACCTGAAATGTGGTAGACAGATACAACACACATATATCTACAACTTTTTATGTTTTGAGAGACTTCAAATAAGGACTTTATCATATTCGAAATCAAACCATAGTAGCTAACTTGGTTAGGGTTTACACCCTGACCAGTTTCAGTACGAAGAGCATATCTCTCCCTATACATAATATCTTGAAAAAGTGTTTACATATTCATAAATCTAAGATATAAAGGAACAACTTTTGTGTTTTACACATTTCCATAATCAATTTCTATTAACATCAAAATCGGGGTGTAATTCAGTGCCTAATATTGAACCTAAACAACTCAAATCAACCCTATAGCAATAAGAATTGATTACTTACCAAGAACAACCTTCAAAGGGATCAATTAGCTTCAAAAACTAGGTGAAACAAGGAAGAATTGAAGTCTGAAATGGAGGAAATTGAAGAAGAAAACGGGGCTGAAGTGAGGAGGCAGAAATGGGGAAGAAAGATGAAGATAAAGCCAACTTGTTTTTTGTCCTTTTCTCTTTTTCTCTTTTTCTCTTCTCTTTTCTCTTCTCATTTCTCATTTCTCTTCTCTTCTATTTCTCTTTTGTTTCATTTTCATTTTATTTTATATTTTTATTATTATTTACATATATTTATAATTCCATTAATTCACACAATAATACAACTTAATCATTTGACCCGATTTAACTAAATTAACAATATAATTGTTTACTAATCTTAATCTAATCACTTTGCTTACTTTAATTTATACACCTTATTCAATTCATTTTTAATACTTTGTTATCCTCATTTCGGTTATAAGGATACACGTGTGACTCGATATAATTGCCAAATACTAGAACACGTAGCTAGTGCATGCTATGAACTTGTTCCTACAAAAATACGTATGAAATGCACGTGTTCAATTGAATTGTATGCAAGATGCTTATGTTCAATGAAATGCATGTGGGGAAGGCCAAGGATATTACAATTGATCCCTTGCAAGTTCATTCTTGGTAGGTAATCAATTCTTATTGCTATAGGGTCGATTTGAGTTTCTAAGGTTCATTAATAGGCACTGACTTGAACCCCGATTTGGATACATATAGAAATTGATTCTGGAAAAGTTTAAAACATGAAAGTTGTTCCTCTATGTCTTATATATATGGATATGTAAATCTTTTGCAAGATTTGGGGTATAGGAAGAGAAATCCTCTCTCTACTAAAACTGGTCAGGGTGTGAACCCTAGCCAAGTTAGCTACTGTGTTCTTTGGTTTTGAATATGTTAAAGCCATTATTTGAAGTATTGCAAAATATAAAAGTTGTATTTATATGTGTTATGTATCTGTATACCAAATTTCAGGTTCATATGTCTTGTGGATTTTGAGTTATTGGGAATGGAAGCATGACTGTTCCATAGTTTGAGCTAACTCCTTAGTGCCCTGGGCAGTTCCAGCAACTTGTGTAGCCATTTTGAGCTCCTTAGAGATATATTCTCTAAATTATAAAAACATTAAAGTTATAGGTATATGTCTTAGCTAAAAGTTAGTACTAATGGCAGCTTAATATTTATGTATAGACTAAGTTATGACCTTTGAAATTCATACTGGTCCGGAAGCCAATTCTATTCTGGACCAGTGAAATGTTTTTTATAATTTGAAGACCTTAGAGACATAATTGATAAAAGTTATAAACATCAAATATGTTCCATTGGAACCCATATAAGTTTTTGTGAAGTTTCATTGAAATATGACTTATATATTATAAGTTATGATAAATCAAAGTTGGTACCCTGAAACTGCCAAAGGGCAAAAAACAAAACACATTTAGAAATTCCACCAAATATTGTACAATGATCCAATTGGTCTGAAATTTTAATATGTTACATAATTATATGTTAATTTTAATTAGGAATACGAATCAGATTAATTGGTCAAGTATAGAAAATATTATAGGCTAAACAGTCCCATAAGGTCACCCTGCCTTATAGGAAACAAAATCTTAGCTATTGATATGAACAATGCATGTTAATTTGTTTAAGCCATATTATGTCTCCCTAATCATGAGTTAATCAATTATATTTTTATATTAGGCTCACAACATATTGGAGACCCACAAGGAGCGGATAGAAAATAAGTTAGGGATCGGAATCAAAAGAGAAAGATGAGTCTAATTATCAATTGAATTCTTGAGTGCATATGAATGTTGCTTGCTATGTGATTCTTATGATTTGTCACTGATAATATGATGATGGATAATTTGTGATATTTGTGGTACACATAAGTGGTATACTTATGGTATATTTGAGGTATATGTTTGACATATATGATATATATACATGGTATATGTATAGTATATACATGGTATATGCATGCCATATGAAACATATATGCAGTATATGTATGTTATATGTGATAAGATACAATGGTTGACGAATGCTTAAGTACAAGTGCATATGCATATGAACTTAAAAGACACTGTGACTAGTTAATCAATATTGTAAAATAAAAGAAGAGGCATATGACCCAACAAATGTGCAAATGAAACAAATGATCAAGCTAGCTAGCAAATGCAAATGTTCACATGGAAACCCGGACCAATGTCTGTTTAACTTGGTCACAACAAAATGAAATAAGCAAAGCATTTGCATATGTAAAGATTAATGATTATATGTTTCAACTTTATTAATATTTATATGATTCAGATGAATGGAATGGAATACATGGTATGTGTTGGATTTGTTTTATTACTATGAGTTGTTTGGTACTTTAGAGCTCATTTGATTATTATTCTCTCTAAGCCGCAACTCATCAATTTGCATCATTTTTCAGGTAAAGAGAAGTGATAGCTCATTTTGAGTTTGCGTATAGAAGACATGGAGCACAGGTCACTAGCCGAGCCTCATCACTCTCTCTCCTTGCATTCCACACGAGCATGAAAATATATCATCTGCATTTTGTATTTACGTGTTTGAATATGTATAGTCATTTTGGAATGGGTTTTAAAAATATATAAATGAAAACAACTCGTAATCCTTTAGGCGTAAAGTTTAAGTTTAATAGATGTGATATATTATATTGTGGTGAAAACCTCATTGTTGACTTGCAAAGTCATTGAATGATATTATAGGATATGAGACTTGCAAAGTCATTGAATGATATTACAGGATATAAAAAAAATTTGATACAGGGATAGGTTGTAACATCCTTGACCTTCCCCATATGCATTTCATTGAACATAAGCATCTTGCATACAATTCAATAGAACACGTGCATTTCATACATATTTTCGTAGGAACAAGTTCATGGCACACACTAGCTACGTGTCCTAGTATTTGGCAATTGTATCGAGTCACACGTGTATCCTTATAACCTAAATGATGATAACAAAGCATTAGAAATAAATTGAATAAGGTGATCAAATTAATGTAAGCAAAATGATTAGATTAAGATTAGTAAACATTTTACATTGTTAATTTAGTTAAATCGGGTCAAATGATTAAGTTGTACTATTATGTCATTTAGTCGAATTATATATATGTAAATAATAATAATAATAATAATATAGATAAAATAAAATAAAAATGAAACAAAAGAGAAATAAAAGAGAAGAGAAGAGAAAAGAGAAGAGAAAGGAGAAAAGAGATGAAAAAAAGATAAAAAGACAAAAAACAAAAAGTTAGCTTTATCTTCCCATTTCTTCCTTCTTTTCCAGCCCGACTTCTTCTTCAATTTCCTCCATTTCAGACTTCAATTCATCCTTGTTTCACCTAGTTTTTGAAGTATATTGATCCCTTACAAGGTCGTTCTTGGTAAGTAATCAATTCTTATTGCTATAGGGTTGATTTGAATTGCTTAGGTTCATTAATAGGCACTGATTTGCAACCCGATTTTGATGTACAAGGAAATTGATTCTGGAAAAGTTTAAAACACAAAAGTTGTTCCTTTATGTCTTATATTTATAGATATGTAAACGGATGTGCATGATTTGGTGTATAGGAAGAGAAATCCTCTCTCTACTGAAACTGGTCAGGGTATGAACCCTAACCAAATTAGCTACTGTGTTCTTTAATTTCGAATATGTTAAAGTCATTATTTGAAGTATCTCAAAACATAAAAGTTGTAGATATATTTGTTTTGTATCTGTATACCCAATTTCAGGTTCATAGGTCTTGTAAATTGTGAGTTATGGGGAATGGAACCATGACTGTTCAATGGTTTGAACTGCCTACTGAATACCCTGGGCAGATCTAGTAATTTGTTTGGCCCATTTGAGCTCGTTAGAGCTAGATTCTGTATATTGTCAAAACAGGAAAGTTATAGGTATATGTCTTAGCTAAATATGGGTACTAATTTCAGCTTAATTGGTTATTTATAGACTAAGTTATGTCATTTTTAAGTCATACTGTTCTGGAAGCCAATTCTATTCTGGACCAGTAAAATATTTGTTATAATTTGAAGACCTTAGAGACATAATTGATAAAATTTGAAAACATAAAAAATGTTACATATGAACCAATATAAGTTTCTGTAAATTTTCAATAAAATAGGACTTATATATTATAAGTTATGATGAACCCAAATGAGTACCCTGAAACTGCCTAAAGGCAGAAAACAAGGCAGAAAACAGAATACACTTAGATATTCCACCAAATATTGTACAATGATTCAATTGGTCTGAAATGTTAATATGTTCTATAATTATATGTTAGTTTTAATTAGAAACAAGAATCAGATTAATTGGTCAAGTATAGAAAACGTTATAGGCTAAACAGTCTCATAAGGTCACACTGCCTCATATGAAAAATCTTAACTATTGATATGAAAAATGCATATTAATTTGTTCAAGCCACATTAAGTCTCCCTAATCATGTGTTAATTGATTATATTTTCATATTAGGCTCACAACATATTGGAGACCCACAAGAAGCGGATAGACAATAAGTTAGGGGTCGGAATCAAACGAGAAAGATGAGTTTAATTATCGATTGAATTCTTTAGTGCAAATGATTGTTGCTTGCTATGTGATTCATATGATTGTCATGATTGGTCCCTGATAATATGATGATGGATAATTTGTGACATTGTGGTACACATAAGTGGTATACTTGTGATATATTTGAGGTATATGTTTGACATATGTGATATATATACAAGATATATGTATAGTATATGCATGACATATGAGGCATATATGCGGTATATGTATGTTATATGTGATAAGATGCAATGGTTGATCAATGATTAAGTACAAGTGCATATGCATATGGACTTAAAAGGTGTTGTGACTAGTTAATCGATATTGTAAAGCAAAAGAAGAGGCCTATGGCCCAACAAATGTGCAAATGAAACAAATGATCAAGCTAGCTAGCAAATGCAAATGCAAATGTTCACATGGAAACTCGGGGCAATGTCTGTTTAACTTAGTCACAACAAAATGAAATAAGCAAAGCATTTGCATACATAAGGAGTAATGATTATATGTTTAAACTTTATTGATATTTATATGATACCGATGAATGGAATGGAATACATGGTATGTATTGGATTTGTGACTTATTATTATGAGTTGTTCGGTACTTTAGAGCTCATTTGATGGTTACTCTCACTGAGCCGCAACTCATCAATTTGCATCATTTTTCAGGTAAAGAAAAATGATAGCTCATTTTGAGTAGCGTATAGAAGACATGGAGCACAGGTCACTAGCCGAGCCTCATCACTCTCTCTCCTTGCATTCCACACAAGCATGAAAACATGTCATCTGTATTTTGAACTTATATGTTTGAATATGTATTATCACCTTATGAACTTATATGTTTGAATATGTATTATCACCTTATGAACTTATATGTTTGAATATGTATTATCACCTTATGAACTTATATGTTTGAATATGTATTATCACCTTATGAACTTATATGTTTGAAGTTTATGTTTTAATATATGTGATATATCGTATTGTGGTTTTTAATGTTGACTTGAAAAGTTATTGAGTGATATTACAGAATATGAGGCTTGCAAAGTCATTGAATTATATTACAGGATATGAAAAAAAAAATTTACTACTATTGTTAACAGTGTATTTTACCTTACCAGTATGCTATGTATGATTACTTGATACAGGGATAGGTTATAGTCAAATGCATAAGATGTGGCATTACATAGGTTTTACTGAAATGCATAAGGTGTGACGTTACATTTTTGGTATCAGAGCAAGGATAGGTTCCATGGGAACATGCATATGCATAAGAGCATGATAACATATGCATCCTACATGTTGAACATTATGTAGTGACATAATTTTATATATATTTTAGGGACATTATAAGACATTATTCACCAAGGAGGGATAGGTCGGCCGAAATACATTCTCATGAGGTATCTCCTCATTTGCATAGAGATCAACCAGCATTTAGAGCTAGGGCTCCAATATATGCATCCCAATCATCACATGCAGAGGTACCTTGTGAAAACCCAAAACAGGAAGTGCATGGTACTGCAATGTACAGGGAAAGACAATATGACAAGTTGAGGAAATAAGGTGCAGTTGATTTTAATGGCACTACAGACCCCGCAGAAGCTGAGACATAGCTTAAAAGAACACAGAGAGTACTTAATATGATGAGATGCACTCCAAAGGAGAAATTCAATTATGCAGTATCTTTGCTTTAAGGCAATCTCTATGAATGGTGGGAGACAGTCCCCGACAATTATGCACAACCACCGGTTCTGACATAAAATGATTTTCTTCGGGAATTTCAGAACAATTACATGCCTGAGGCATATAAAGATGAGAAGAGACAAGAATTCCTGAATCTGAAACAGGGAAACATGTTCATTGCTGAGTATGAGGTGCAGTTCAACAAACTTTTCCACTATGCCACCTTCATGGTCTCTACTGAAAGAGACAAATGCAAGAAGTTTGAGGAGGGTCTCAAATATGAGATCAGAAACAGAATCACAACTACTGATCTTGATAATTATGCCAGACTCAAAGCTGCTGCAATCAGAGCTGAACGGTTAATGAAAGAAGTCGGGGAACAACAAATTAAAAGGGCAGCAAGTGAGTTCTTTGGTGAGTCTAGCAGAATGTCGGGAAAAAAATGTATATGCCCGAACAGTCTGGTAACAGAGGTGGATACTCGAGCTCTAGAGATCGTGCTATAACTTTTTTTTACCCAGACAGAGGGCAAAGCCAATATGTTGAACAGAAGCCCACATGTACTCATTGTGGTAGACAATATACGGGCGAATGTAGAAGGCTCATAGGAGCATGTTATTTTTGTGGATCAATAGAGCACATGTATAGAGACTGTCTGGAAAGAGCCAAACTAGCAAAGACTAGTAGAGGTAGAGGAGTATCTGAGACTACAGTTGAGACACCGAGGGTCTACCCTACTAGTGGGACACAAGGCAGAGGAAAAAGCAGAGGCAAGACTGGTACAATGGGCAGAGGAGTGACTAGATATGAAGGTCAGAGTTCTATACCCCTTACTTAGGACAGGGTATTTGCTATGACTAGACAGGAGGCGGTTGATGCTTCGAAGTAGTTAGCGGTAATATTTACATTTATGATATGTTAGCATATGCATTGATTGACCCAGGCTCCACTCATTCATTTATATAATTGCATATGGCATCTAAACTGGATCAAACACATGAGCCTTTGGGGATTGACATAAATGGAGTACTCCATTGGGAACAGTAATAGTTGTAAATAATGTCTGTCGTGATTGCTTGATATGCATTGATAAAGCTGAGTTAATAGCTGATATGATTTTATTACCAATATATGAATTTGATGTGATACTGGGAATGAACTGGTTAACTAGATATAATGCAATAGTGAATTGCTTTACTAAGGAAGTAATTTTGGAATCACCAAACTAGCTAAGGGTAGTATTTCTAGGTGAAAGAAAACTTGTGCCTACATGCCTAGTCTCAGCTGTAAAGGCATTTCGAATGATCAAATGGGGATGTGAAGCATATTTACATATGTGACTGATACTAGAACCATTGATAGCTTGCTTGAAAATATACCAGTGGTAAGGAAATTTGCTAATGTATTCCCAGATGATCTACCTGGTTTACTACCAGATAGAGAGATAGAATTTATTATTGAACTAGTACCAGGAACAACACCAATATCAAGGTCACCCTACATAATGGCCCCAATTGAGTTGAAAGAATTGAAGGCCCAATTGCAGGAGTTTCTTAATAAAGGGTATGTCAGACCTAGTGTATCACCTTGGGGAGCTCCAGTATTATTTGTTAAAAAGAAAGATGGAACAATGAGATGATGCATCGATTACAGGCAACTGAATAAAATGACAGTGAATAACAAATATCCGTTACCCAGAATAGATGATTTGTTTGACCAATTTGCAAGGAGCCCAAATATTCTCCAAGATTGATTTGAAATCAGGCTATTACCAGCTAAAGGTAGCAGAAGCGAATGTTCCAAAGACTGCCTTTCGAACCAGGTATGGACATTATGAATTTTTAGTAATGCCATTTGGGTTGACTAATGCTCCAGCTGCATTAATGGCTTTAATGAATAAGGTGTTTCAACCATATCTGGATAGGTTTGTGATAGTATTTATTGATGACATATTGGTGTACTCAAAGAATAGGGGGAAACATGAATAACATTTAAAAATTGTGTTGCAAACTTTGAGGGAGGAACAATTATATGCTAAATTGAGTAAATGTGAATTCTAGTTAGATCATTTGGTGTTTCTTAGACATGTGGTGTCGGACAAGGGCATAGAGGTTGACCCAAAGAAAATAGAGGCCATGGTAAATTGGGAAGCTCCTAAAAATGTTTCAGAAATGCGTAGTTTTCTGGGTTTAGCTGGATAATATCGCAGATTTGTTGATGGATTCTCCTTAATGCCCTTTGACTAAATTGTTGAGAAAGAATGTGTCTTTCAAGTGGACTCCAGAAATGTCAAAGGAGTTTTGATGAACTAAAACACAGGCTAACCTCAGCACCAGTGTTAACTATCCCTACAGGTATAGGTGAGTTTAGAGTATATAGTGATGCTTCTCACCAAGGCTTGGGATGTGTATTAATGCAATATGGCAAGGTGATAGCTTATACATCTAGGAAACTGAGACCATATGAGATCTCATATCCAATGCATGATTTAGAATTGGCTGCAGTTGTATTTGCATTGAAGATTTGTAGGCATTATCTGTATGGTGAGACATTCCAGATCTTCACAAACCATAAGAGCTCGGGTTATTCGTTGACACAAAAAGAATTAAACATGAGGCAAAGACGGTGGTTAGAGCTATTAAAAGATTATGACTGTACAATTGAATACCATCCAGGGAAAGCCAATGTGATAACAGATGCATTGAGTAGGAAGGCCAGTAGTAGTGTAGCTCATTTGCAAACATCCTCTTTTCCATATTTGATTCAATTACGATCTATGAATGTCGAATTAAATATGCAGGATAGAGGATCATTGGTTGCTACTTTTCAGGTCATACCTATACTAAAGGATAGGATCAAAGTTGCACAGAGTAAAGATCCTAAATTGTGTGAAAAAATTGAATTAGTAAGGCAGGGAAATAGTAAAGATTTTTAATTGCAGGACGATGTACTAATGTTAAAGTCACGCATATGTGTTCCAGACACTGAAAACTTGTGCCAGGAAATAATGGAAGAGACACACAATGCATCTTATGCAATGCACCCAGGGATTGAAAAGATGTATCACAGTTTAAGACCTCATTATTAGGTGGCCAAGAATGAAGAAAAATATAGCAGAATTTGTTTCCAAATGCCTGACATGTTAGCAGATTAAAATTAAACATCAGGCACCAGTTGGAAAACTACATCCATTGCCAATACCAAAATGGAAATGGGAAAGAGAAACGATGGATTTTGTTTATGGATTGCCAAGAACTCCACGGAAAAATGATGCAATATGGGTAATTGTTGATAGATTAACCAAGTCAGCACATTTTCTACCTATAAGATGGGGGTGTACACTTAAGAGTTTGGCCAAATTATATGTGAATGAGATAATCAGATTGCATGGCATTCCAGTGTCCATTGTGTCTGATAGAGATCCACGATTTACTTCATATTTTTGGGTGAGTTTACAAGATGCATTGGGAACAAAATTGAATTTCAACACTGCATTCAACCCTCAGATTGATGGACAATCAGAAAGGACTATATAGACATTGGAAGAAATGCTTAGGGCATGTTCTATGGAATTCAGAGGTGTTTGGGATGAATATATAGCATTGATTGAATTTGCTTACAATAACCAGTATCATAGCAGTATCCAGATGGCACCATATGAGGCATTGTATGGCAGAAAGTGCTGAAGCCCTATCATATGGGATGAAAAAGGTGCACATGCATTAGAAGGGTCAGAGATAGTACAAGATACAGTGGATAAAATCAAAATTGTCAAGAATAAGCTAAAGGCAGCACAAGATAGATAGAAAAGTTATGCTGATCAGCATAGAAGGAAAATGGAATATGAGTTGGGTGAGAAGGTATTTCTATGAGTCTCTCCATGGAAAGGGGTAATCCGATTTGGCAAGAAGGGTAAATTGAGCCAAAGGTACATAGGGCCTTATGAAATTCTTGAGAAGGTTGGTCCATTGGCTTATAGGTTGGCTTTACCACCAGAGATGGCTCAGATACATAATGTGTTTTCTGTATTTCATTTGAACATATGCATCTTCCATATAATCCAATTGAACACGTGCATTTCATACATATTTTCTTAGAAACAAGTTCATGGCATGTACTAGCTACGTGTCCTAGTATTTGGCAATTGTATCCAGTCGCATATGTGTAATAACCTAAATGAGGATAACAAAGCAGTATAAATAAATTGAATAAGGTGACAAAATTAAAGTAATCAAAATGACTAGATTAAAATTAGTAAACATTTACATTGTTAATTTAGTTAAATCGGGCCAAATGATTAAGTTGTATTATTGTGTGAATTAGCAGAATTATAAATATATGTAAATAATAATAATAATAATATAGATAAAATAAAATAAAAATGAAACAAAAGAAAAATAAAAGAAAAGAGAAGAGAGATGAGAAAAGAGAAGAGAGAAGAGAAAAGAGAAGAGAAAAAGATAAAAAGACAAAAACAAAAAGAGTTAGCTTTATCTTCCTCCCCCATTTCTGCCTCCTCACTCCATCCCGTTTTCTTCTTCATCTTCCTCCATTTCAGATCTCAATTCTTCCTTCTTTCACTTATTTTTTGAGGCAAATTGATCCCTTGCAAGTTCATTCTTGGTAAGTAATCAATTCTTATTGCTATAGGGTCGATTTGAGTTGCTAAGGTTCATTAATAGGCACTGATTTGAACCCCGATTTTGATACATATAGAAATTTATTCTAGAAAAGTTTAAAACATGAAAGTTGTTCTTTTATGTCTTATATTTATGGATATATAAACCATTTTTCAAGATTTGGTGTATAAGAAGAGAAATACTCTCTCTACTAAAACTGATCAGGGTGTGAACCCTAGCCAAGTTAGCTACTGTGTTCTTTGGATTTAAATATGTTAAAGCCATTATTTGAAGTATCTCAAATCATAAAAGTTGTATTTATATGTATTATGTATCTTTATACCAAATTTCCGGTTCATATGCCTTGTAGATTTTGAGTTATTGTGAATGAAACCATGACTATTCCATAGTTTGAGCTGACTGCTTAGTGCCCTGAGCAGTTCTAGTAATCTGTGTAGCCATTTTGAGCTCCTTAGAGATATATTCTCTAAATTATAAAATCATTAAAGTTATAGATATATGTTTTAGCTAAATTTTAGTACTAATTTCAGCTTAATATGTTATGTAAAGACTAAGTTATGACCTTTGGAAGTCATACTCGTCTGGAAGCCAATTCTATTCTGGACCAGTGAAATGTTTTTTATAATTTGAAAACCTTAGAGACATAATGGATAGAAGTTGTAAACATAAAATATGTTCCATTTGAACCCATATAAGTGTCTGTGAAATTTCATTGAAATATGACTTATATTTTATAAGTTATGATGAACCAAAGTTGGTACCCTGAAACTGCCAAAGGGCAGAAAACAAAATACATTTAGAAATTCCACAATTGTATAATGATCCAATTGGTCTGAAATTTTAATATGTTACATAATTATATGTTAATTTTAATTAAAAATAAGAATCAGATTAATTGGTCAAGTATAGAAAATGTTATAGGCTAAATAGTCATATAAGGTCACACTGCCTCATAGAAAAAACAATCTTAGCTATTGATATGAACAATGCATGTTAATTTGTTTAAGCCACATTAAGTCTCCCTAATCATGAGTTAATCGATTATATTTTCATATTAGGCTCATAACATATTGGAGACCCACAAGGAGCGGATAGACAATAAGTTAAGGGTCGGAATCAAAAGAGAAAGGTAAGTCTAACTATCAATTGAATTCTTTAGTGCATATGGATGTTGCTTGCTATGTGATTATTATGATTTGTCACTGATAATATGATGATGGATAATTTGTGATATTTGTGGTACACATAAGTGGTATACTTGTGGTATATTTGAGGTATATGTTTAACATATGTGATATATATACATGGTATATGTATAGTATATACAAGGTATATGTGTGGCATATGAGGCATATATGCGGTATATGTATGTTATATGTAATAGATACAATGGTTGACAAATGCTTAAGTACAAGTGCATATGCATATGGACTTAAAAGGCGTTGTGACTAGTTAATCGATATTGTAAAACAAAAGAAGAGGCATATGGCCCAATAAATGTGCAAATGAAACAAATGATCAAGCTAGCTAGCAAATGCAAATGTTCACATGAAAACCCGGGGCAATGTCTGTTTAACTTGGTCACAACAAAATGAAATAAGCAAAGTATTTGCATATGTAAAGAGTAATGATTATATGTTTCAATTTTATTGATATTTATATGATTTAGATGAATGGAATGGAATACATGGTATGTGTTGGATTTGTGATTTATTACTTTGAATTGTTTGGTACTTTAGAGCTCATTGGATGATTATTCTCACTGAGCTGCAACTCTTCAATTTGCATCATTTTTCAGGTAAATAAAAGTGATAACTCATTTTGAGTAGCGTATAAAAGACATGGAGCACATGTCACTGGTCGAGCCTCATCACTCTCTCTCCTTGCATTCCACACGAGCATGAAAATATATCATATGTATTTTGAATTTACGTGTTTGAATATGTATAGTCATTTTGGAATGGGTTTTAAAAATATATAAATGAAAACAACTCGTTATCCTTTAGACGTAAAGTTTAAGTTTTAATAGATATAATATATTGTATTGTGGTGAAAACCTCAGTGTTGACTTGCAAAGTTATTGAATAATATTACAGGATATGAGACTTGCAAAGTCATTGAATTATATTATAGGATATGAGACTTGCAAAGTCATTGAATGATATTACAGGATATAAAAAAAATTTACTATCACTGTTAATAGGATATTTTATCTTTCCAACATGTTATGTGTGATTATTTGATATAGGGATAGGTTTTACTGAAATGCATAAGGTGTGACGTTACATCTTGTGTCTTTTGATGCAGCAACCACCTAGAATCTAAGTCTAAACAATCTCCAAATCAATTTGATACAAATCTTAAGTTTAAACAATTGCAAGATTATACTCTTCACCCCCAAAACAGCAAGGAATTGGTAACAAAGAGTATGAAGAGAGAATTGGATTCACGCCACAAATTAATTACCAACCTGATAAGTGAAAACAATCCTTGGTATATCAATAGAGATCACACCTCCCACTTGAAGAACACTCAAGAACACTCAAATTTTGATCTTAATCACTAATCTGATTGTCTTATATGCATAAGGAGGTATTTATACCTCTACAAACTAAACCCTAGGTTCAAAAATGAAGAAAAGACCAATCTGACCCTAATGATTTAAGGACAAACGAATGGGCTTAATTTTATAAGGCCTACACACCTAAGACAAGTTAAAATAAGACTGATCATGTGTCTATAAATGAAATTAAATTCTAATAATTAAAATAAAACAGCCCACTAAATTTAATCTTAGGCCCAACCATGACATAACATAAGTCCACCTTAACATAGCATATTGCACATGAGTTGAACCTTGTAATATAGACTTCTTCTCTATCCCATTAGGCTAGTTGTCTTCACCATCACATGCCCTAATGAGTGTCACAAGCTTTAGATCGCCAACCGATTCCATCTCTTCAAGCCTGACCCAAGCCTCTTCCTTGATATCTCTTGTCACTAAGCTCTGAATATACATTTGCAAGGCTGCCTTGAACTTGTTTCTACTTGATCTTATGATTGGACCAAGTGGCATCACTAATCCATCTCCTCCATGGCATGTAAGATCATTTCTTTTGTCTTGGCTCGCATCATTCCTCCCTCCTCAAAAGGATTTGTCCTCGAATCACCACCTGCATTATCAAAAGGAGAAAGGTCAGCAACATTAAAAGTTGCTAAAACACCATACTCAGATGGTGTTTACATCCTTATAGGCATTGTCATTGATCCTCTCAACCAATTGAAAAGGTTCATCGCCTCTTGGATCCAACTTGGATTTCCTTTGGTTAGGAAATCTCTCTTTCCGAAAATGCACCCATACCCAATCTCCAGGTTCAAATTTCACAACTTTACGTCCTTAATTGGCTTTTTGTGCATAACTTTTGTTCTTTAACTCAATGTGCTGCTTTGCCTTCTCATGTATTGACTTAACCAAATCTGCCTTCTTTTGCCCATCTAAGTTAGAAATATTATTCAAAGGTATATGCAACAAATCCAAAGGGGTTAGCGGATTAAAACCATAGACAATTTCAAATGGAGAATAACCTGTTGATGAATGAATGCTTCTATTATATGCAAATTCTACTAATGGCAAACAATCTTCTCAAGTTTTCAAATTCTTTCCAACAACAGCACGTAATAATGATCCTAAAGTTCTATTAACCATTTCAGTTTGACCATCTGTTTGAGGATGACAAGTAGTAGAAAATAGCAACTTTGTTTCCAACTTTCCCCACAGCACACGCCAAAAATGACTCAAAAACTTAGAATCTCTATCAGAAACAATAGTTTTAGGAACACCATGCAAACTCACAACATCCTTAAAGAACAAATCAGAAATATATGTAGCGTCATCAGTTTTATGGCAAGCAATGAAATGTGCCATCTTGTTAAACCTATCAATTACAACAAAAATGCTATCTCTTTCCCTTTTAGTCCTGGGCAGTCCCAACACAAAATCCATAGAAATGTCAATCCAGGGCTGATTAGGGATGGGTAAAGGAGTATACAACCCATGAGGTTGAATTCTTGACTTGGCTTGCTTACATGCAACACACCTAGGGCAAATTTTCTCATCTTTCTTCATATTAGGCCAATAAAAATGCTCATGCAAGATGTCAAGTGTCTTAGCAATACCAAAATGACCCATCAAACCTCCATTATGAGCCTCACGTACAAGCAACTCATGCATTGAACAATTAGGCACACAAAGTTTATTTTCTCTAAATAAATAACCATCATGCCTATAAAACCTTTGAAATGCAGATTGTTCACATGCATTATACACATTTGAAAAATCATAATCAGAAGCATACAATTCCCTTATATATTCAAATCCCATCAATTGAGAACTCAAAGTAGTAATAAGAGTATATCTTCTAGATAATGCATCAGCAACCACATTTTCCTTACCTTGTTTGTATTAAATCACATAAGGAAATGTCTCAATGAACTCCAACCACTTGGCATGTCGTTTGTTCAACTTACCTTGACTCTTGAGATGCTTTAAAGACTCATGATCACTATGAATCACAAACTCTTTAGGCCAAAGATAATGCTGCCAAGTCCCCAAAGCCCTCACCAATGCATACAATTCCTTGTCATACGTGAAATAATTAAGTTGTGCACCACTCAACTTTTCACTAAAGAAAGCAATTGGATGCCTACCCTGCATCAAAACAGCACCAATACCTATCCCGGAGGCATCACATTCAATCTCAAAAGTAGAATTAAAATCAGGCTAACTCAAAACAGGTGCATAACAAAGTTTATCTTTCAAAGTATTAAATGCAAGTTCTTGCGCCTCGCCCCACTTAAACCCCACATCTTTTTTAATGATTTCAGTTAAAGGAGCAGCAATGACACTAAAATCCTTTACAAACCTGCTGTAAAAGCTAGCAAGGCCATGAAAGCTCCTAACATCACTCATATTCCTAGGGGTTGGCCATTCTTGGATAGCCCTTATCTTCTCCTCATCAACCTCAATTCCATTGGCACTCACCACATACCCTAAGAATATAACTCTATTCATGCAAAATGTGCACTTTTTAAGTTTAGCATACAATTCTTCTCTCCTAAGTGTATCCAAAACAGCCCTAAGATGATGTACATGTTCATCAACAGATTTACTGTAAATCAAAATATTATCAAAATAAACAACAACAAAATTTCCAATGAACTGATGCAAAACATGATTCATCAATCTCATAAAAGTGCTAGGGGCATTGGTTAGACCAAAAGACATAACGAGCCACTCATATAAACCAAGCTTTGTTTTAAATGCTGTTTTCCATCATCACCAACTTTCATCCTAATTTGGTGATATCCACTCATCAAATCAATCTTAGTAAAGACACATGCGCCATGCAGTTCGTCTAACATATCATCCAATCTGGGTATTGGATGACGATACTTAACTGTTATGCGATTCATAGCCCTACAATCACCACACATGCGCCAACTCCCATCCTTTTTTGGCACCAAAAGCACCGGCACTGCACACGGACTAAGACTCTCATGGATATGCCCCCTTGCTAACAACTCCTCCACTTGCCTTTGAAGTTCCTTTGTCTCCTTGGGGTTGCTCCTATAGGCTGGGAAGTTTGGAATTTGAGCTCCTAGTATGAAATCAATTTGATGTTCAATTCCTCTTATTGGTGGCAATCGTTGTGGTAACTCTTCAGGGAATACATTCTCATATTCCTGCAATAAAGAAACAACAACACTAGGCAAAGAAGGGTTAAGGTCAGCTTCATTAAAATAAGATTCCTTGTACATGAGTACAAGTAAACATTGTTGATTCTCAAAATCCACTCTCATATCCCTTACTTTTGCATAAAATTTGTTTTTCTTTGTACCACTCTCCTTTGGGCCAATTATTTGCTTTTCTTTTTTTCCTCCCATTTTTCTCTCTTTCTCAACCTCTCCTTTTTCTTTTCCTCTCATTTCTCTTATTTTGCAACTCTCGGCCTTTCCATTTTCTTTTTGCTCCTTTTCTCTCAATTTGGACCTTTCGGCTTCTTTTTGCATTTCTTCTTCCATGCTCCTTTTTAGCTTCATTTGATCTTCATAAACTTCACTAGGAGACATTGGAGCCAGAATGATATGTTGATCTCCCATCATAAATGAGTGTCTATTTCTATACCCATCATGCGTCACCTTTTTGTCATATTTCCATGGCCTACCAAGCAACACATGACCTGCATGCATAGGTACTACATCACAAAGTACACGGTCAGAATATCCTCCAATGGAGAATGAAATTAAAACTTGTTTATTTACCCTTATCTCTCCGCAATCATTAAGCCATTGTAGTCTATATGGCCTAGGATGTTTCAAACAATCCAGCCCCAACTTATCAACTAAAGTAGTACTTGCAACATTAGTACAACTTCCTCCATCAATTATAAGACTACAAATTTTGCCATTTATCAAGCATATGGAATGGAAGATATTTTCCCTTTGTTCAACCCCATCTTCTTTCAATTGTGCATTTAGTACACACCTAACCGCAAGATTTAAATCCCTGCCAACAACATGCTCGGCCTCATCATCATCACTACAATCTTCAAATGAAGGCATTGAATCAGATTCTTTATCACTTTCGGATTCAATTACACCATTATCTTTCAATATCATAACCTTTTTATTTGGGCATTGAGATGCAATATGTCCATTGCCAAGGCACTTAAAGCATTTTATGTTTCTATGCTTTTCAGTATTGGAAGAAGAAGAAGAAGTAGCATTACCTTTTTGCTCTTCTTTACCCTTTTCTTCTCTTACCTTGTCTTTGGCTTTGTCTTCCCTTTTAGGCCACTTTGAGCTCCAATTAGATGTGGAACCCAAATAGGTTGGTTTGTTGGTTCCCTTTTGCTTTAGTTGCTTCTCCACCTTCATAGCCATATTCAACATCTCCTCTAACTCTACATAGTGGTGCAGCTAAATAACATTTGTAATTTATTTATTTAGACCAGCCAAGAAACGTGCCATGGTAGCCTCCCTATTTTCATCAATAATAACCCTCATCATAGCTATCTCCATTTCTTTATGTCTTCAACACTTTTATTCCCTTGCCTCAAAGTTTGTAGCCTTTGATGTAGTTCCCTATAATAGTAACTAGGGACAAACCTCTTTCTCATTACTGCCTTCATCCCCACCCATGTGTTTATAGGTCTTTCCCCATTACTATGCCAATTGAGGATGATTTGGTCCCACCATACCAAGGCATAGTCAGTGAATTCCACGGCTGCCAACTTTACTTTTTTTTCCTTAGAATAGTTATGACATTCAAACACCAATTCCACTTTTCTCTCCCACTCCAAGTAAGCATCAGCATCATTCCTACCTTGAAAAGTAGGGATTTTCATTTTAATACTCCTCAAATTACGATCTATCCGATTCTCAACGTTCCCAAATCTATCTGCCTCTACCCTGCCTCTATGTTCTCTCCTATTCCTTCCTCTATCATTTCTGCCCCCTCTACCTCCAAACTGATTTCTATCCCTATCATCATCAAACTCATCAAAATCTTCTTCATAGTCAGATTGAGGTGGAGTTGCTAACCTTTCCCCTCTCCCTCCAATTCGACTTTGCAAGGATGTATCTCTTCTAAGATTCTGTAGAGCTTGATCATGGCCTTCTAACCTCCTATCATACTTGTCAAACCGATCATTCATATCTCGGAGCAGAATCTCAAGCATTCCAAATTGTTGTTGCATAGCCTCCAATGTGAAGAAAGTTTTGTTTCCTTCATCACTACTTTTTTCCTGGTTGCTTGATTTAGACATAATGTAAATAAATGGCCTCACACACTCCCTCACGTGTTTCACTCAAAATGTGTATGTTCGCTCGTGTTTCACTCAATTAAGGCTTTTACCCTCTTTTGAGCTAACCACTCTTGCCTTTTACCGCTCTTGTGTCCTCACTATGATATATTTCCGGATCAATTTCAACCAACCAAATCAATAACAATGAGCAACAATATTCAATAGGAAATTAAAATAGACAATTCCTAAGAAAGAAAGGAAACATCACAAAACTAGAAGCAAAATTAATGAGATGAAAGTAAGGAATGACAAGTATATGATATATGCACTCACGGATGAAGAATGAGGTGTACAGATATAATATTATTATTTGAGTAATATGGAATGCAAAATTACTCAACTAATGTAATGGAAACAAAACTAGAAAAAATTAAGTGTATATGTGCTACTGCCCTAATAGAATTCAAACCAGAACCTAAAATTCACTAAACCATTCCCAACTTACTGCCAAATAAGCTAATTGTATGCCTATTAGTAACTATTATCCACCAATTGCACAATTTCCAGCAATAAGCAATGAAATCTCAACTTATACCTCAATATGAAAACAATCAATTTCAATTACGAACTTCACTCAAAATTGCTCAAATTATCAATTTTAATCAGAATAGAGCAAATATATTCAGAGGCAACTCATTTTATATATGTGTGCAATCAATGGAATCCAAACAGTCCCACTTTTGGCAATCAATGCCAATATGCACGAATTTTTTTTTGTTTTTTTTTTGTAATTTGATAAACAAAAAAAAATTAAAAACACCAAAAATTCGTACCCCAAAAAAAAAGAAATAAACCAAATTTCAATAGACAGCAATATAGGCAAATTCAGCCACAAATAGATAAACTTTTTTTTTAAATCTTTTTATGCTGTAACTTGAACAAATATCACTAAAACCAAAAAAATAAAGATAAGTACAATTGATTTAGAACCAAAGCTCTGATACCAAATGATGCAGCAACCACCTAGAATCTAAGTCTAGACAACCTCCAAATCAATTTGATACAAATCTTAAGTTTAAACAATTGCAAGATTAGACTCTTCACCCCCAAAACAGCAAGGAATTGGTAACAAAGAGTATGAAGAGAGAATTGGATTCATGCCACAAATTAATTACCAACCTAATAAGTGAAAACAATCTTTGGTATACCAATCTGATTGTCTTACACGCATAAGGAGGTATTTATACCTCTACAAACCAAACCCTAGGTGCAAAAATAAAGAAAAGACCAATCTGACCCTAATGACTTAAGGACAAACGAATGGGCTTAATTTTATAAGGCCTACAAACCTAAGACAAGTTAAAATAAGGCTAATCATGTGCCTTTAAATGAAATTACATTCCAATAATTAAAATAAAATAGCCCACTAAATTTAATCTTAGGCCCAACCATGACATAACATAAGTCCACCTTAACATAGCATATTGCACATGAGTTGAACCTTGTAATATAGACTTCTTCTCTAGCCCATTAGGCTACTTGTCTTCACCATCACATGTCCCAATGAGTGTCACAAGCTTTAGATCGCCAACCGATTCCATCTCTTCAAACCTGACTCAAGCCTCTTCCTTGATATCTCTTGTCACTAAGCTCTGAATATACATTTGCAAGGCTGCCTTGAGCTTGTTTCTACTTGATCTTATGATTGGACCAAGTGGCATCACTAATCCATCTCCTCTATGGCATGTAAGATCATTTCTATTGTCTTGGCTCGCATCATCTTTGGACACAAAGCCTTTGAGAGAGTAATCCCATGGGTCATGGGAATATATCCCCTCTTGGACTGCTCCATGCTAAATTTAGCATCTGATCTATGTATGTAAACTGTGAAAGACCAAGCAATCTTTTATATCTATCTTTATAGATCTTTATCCCCAAAATATAGACTGTTTCTCCAAGGTCTTCCATAGAGAAATTCTAGGATAACCAAATTTTGACTGATTGTAAGGCTGAGACATCATTTCCCATTAACAATATATCATCTACATATAACACAAGAAATATGATTGCACTCCCACTAACCTTCTTGTAAACACAAGGTTCATCTGGATTTTGTAAGAAACCAAAATGTTTGATTGTCTCATCAAACCGAATATTCAAATTCCTAGATGTTTGCTTTAATCCATAAATGGATCTTTGAAGCTTACATACCTTTTGCTATCTTTGGATATGAAGCCTTCTGGTTGTGTCATGTACACATCCTCAGTCATATATGGAAAGTTGTCTTCATATCCGTTTGTCATATCTCATAATCATAATGAGTAGCAATGGCTAGGAGTACCCTTATGGATTTAAGCATAGCTACTGGGCTAAAAGTTTAATCATAGTCAATTTCTTATCTTTGACAATAACCTTTAGCAACAAGTCTAACTTTATAGGTAATCACATTACCATCCATATCATTTTTCTTTTTGAAAGCCCACTTGCACCCTATAGGCTTTATCGCTTCAGGTGTGTCAATCAAAGTCCATATTTGGTTTTCATACATGGAATCCATTTTTGACTTCATGGCTTGAAGTCATTTGTCAGATTCTTAACTATTCATAACTTCTTCATAGGTTGTAAGCTCATCATTTTCAATGAGCAATACATCGTTTTGTTCACTAATGAGAAATTCATATCTCTCTGGAATAGTACGTATCCTACTTGACCTACGAAGCTCTTGTACTTCAGAAGGTTGAGCTGTTATATCATCTACATGTGTAACAAGCTCAGGTTCAGGCAATTGATCAGCATGTGTTTGAGCATCTTGTGTAACGTCACACCTCTTATGCATTTTAGTATAACCTATCCAAATATCAAGTAATCATACATGATGTACTGGAAAGGTAAAATACCCTGATAACAGTGGTAGTAAATTTTTTTCCATATCATATCCTGTAAAATCAACTAATGACTTTACAAGTCTTATATCTTGTAATATCACTCAATGAATTTTCAAGTCAACATTAAAAACCACAATACGATATATCACATATATTAAAACATAAACTTTCCATCCGAAGGATTACGGGTTGTTTCCATTTATACATTTCAAAACTAATCTAGAGTGATTAATACATATTCAAGCATATAAGTCAAAATACAGATGACATGTTTTCATGCTTGTGTGGAATGCAAGGAGAGAGAGAGTGATGAGGCTCGGCCAGTGACCTGTGCTCCATGTCTTTTATACGCTACTCAAAATGAGCTATCACTTTTCTTTACCTGAAAAATGATGCAAATTGATGAGTTGCGGCTCAGTGAGAATAACCATCCAATGAGCTCTAAAGTACCAAACAACTCATAGTCATAAATCACAATTCCAATATATACCATGTATTCCATTCCATTCATCAGTCAATAACATATAAATATAGATAAAATCAAGTATTCAATAATTGTTATTTACTTATGCTTTGCTTGTACATTTTATTTTGTTGTGACCAGATTAAACGAACATTGCCCCGGGTTTCCATGTGAACATTTGCATTTGCTAGCTAGCTTAATCATTTGTTTCATTTGCACATTTGTTGGGCCATAGGCCTCTTCTTTTGCTTTGCACATTTGTTGGGCCATAGGCCTCTTCTTTTGCTTTGCACATTTGTTGGGCCATAGGCCTCTTCTTTTGCTTTGCAATGTCGATTAACTAGTCACAACGCCTTTTTAGCCCATATGCATATGCACTTGTATTTAAGCATTCATCAACCATTGCATCTTTATCATATACAACATACATATATTCCATATATACCTCATATGTCAAGCATATACCTTGCATATACTATACATATACCATGTGTATATATCACATTTGTCAAACATATACCTCAAATATACCACACGTATACCATTTATATGTACCACAATGTCACAAATTATCCATCATTACATTATCAAGGACCAATCATGACAATCACATGAATTACATAGCAAGCAACATTCATTTGCACTAAAGAATTCAATTGATAATTAAACTCACCGTTCTCCTTTGATTCCGACCCCTAACTTATTGTCTATCCGCTCCTTGTGGGTCTCCAATATGTTGCGAGCCTAATATGAAAACATAATCGATTAACTCACGATTAGAGAGACTTAATGTGGCTTAAACAAATTAATATGCATTGTTCATGTCAATAGTTAAGATTTTTCCTATGAGGCAGTGTGACTTTATGGGACTGTTTAGCCTATAACTTTTTCTATAATTGACTAATTACTCTGATTCTTGTTCCTCATTAACAATAACACATATATATAGTACATATTCAAATTTCAGACCAATTGGATCATTGTATAATATTTGGTGGAATTTCTAAGAGTGTTCTGTTTTCTGCCTTGTTTTCTGCCTTTAGGCAGTTTCAGGGTACTCATTTGGGTTCATCATACCTTACGCTCTATAATTCATATTTTAATGAAACTTTACAGACACTTATATGGGTTAATATGTAACATGTTTCATGTTTACAAAGTTTACCAGTTATGTCTCTAAGGTCTTCTAATTATACCAAACATATTACTGTTCCAGAATAGAATTGGCTTCCGGACCAGTATGAATTCCAAATGCCATAACTTAGTCTATAGATAACAAATTAAGCTAAACTTAGTACCAAAATTTAGCTAAGACATATAACTATAACTTTCATTTTTTAATAATTTACGGAATTTAGCTCTAACAAGCTCAAATTATCCAACCAATGTACTGGATCTGCCCAGGGCACTCAGTAGGCAGTTCAAACCATGGAACAGTCATGGTTCCATTCACCATAACTCACCATTTACAAGAACTATGAACCTGAAATTTGGTATACAAATACAACACACATATATCTACAACTTTTATATTTTTAGAGACTTCAAATAAGGGCTTTAACATATTCGATATCAAACCACACAGTAGCTAACTTGGTTAGGGTTTACACCCTGACCAGTTTCAGTACGAAGAGCATATCTCTCCCTATACATAACATCTTGCATAAATGTTTACATATCCACAAATCTAAGATATAAAGGAACAAATTTTGTGTTTTACACATTTCCAGAATCAATTTCTATTAATATCAAAATTGGGGGTGCAATTCAGTGCCTAATATTGAACCTAAGCAACTCAAATCAACCCTATAGCAATAAGAATTGATTACTTACCAAGAACAACCTTGAAAGGGATCAATTAGCTTCAAAAACTAGGTGAAACAAGGAAGAATTTAAGTCTGAAGTGGAGGAAATTGAAGAAGAAGTCGGGCTGGAGTGAGGAGGCAGAAATGGGGAAAGATATATGAAGATAAAGCCAACTTGTTTTTTGTCATTTTCTCATTTTCTCTTCTTCTCTTCTCATTTCTCTTTTCTCTTCTCTTCTATTTCTCTTTTGTGTCATTTTCATTTTATTTTGTCTATATTATTATTATTATTTACATAGATTTATAATTCCACAAATTCATACAATAATACGGCTTAATCATTTGACCCCATTTAACTAAATTAGCAATGTAAATATTCACTAATCTTAATCTAATCATTTTTCTTACTTTAATTTAGACACCTTATTCATTTCATTTCTAATACTTTGTTATCCTCATTTAGGTTATAATTACACATGTGCGACTCGATACAAGTGCCAAATACTAGGACACATAGCTAGTGCATGCCATGAACTTGTTCCTATAGAAATACGTATAAAATGCATGTGTTCAATTGAATTATATGCAAGATGCTTATGTTCGATGAAATGCATATGGGGAAGGTCAAGGATGTTACATCTTGAACTTCCTCAAGTTCAATTTTGCTCCCACTATCTCATTTTAGAAGGAATTCTCTCTCTAAAAAGATAGCATGTCTTGAAATAAAAACCTTTTGATCCAAGGGGTGGTAAAATTGATATCCATATGATGCTTTTGGATATCCCACAAATAGATATCGGTCAGACTTAGCTTCTAGCTTATCTGATATTGTCTGCTTCACATAAGTAGGACAACCCCAAATTCTCATGTAAGAAAATGTGGGCCTTTTGTTATACCATATCTCATATGGAGTAACATCAACTATAGAATCTTGTGCTATGAACTAATTAATGTGTGCTCATATATTTTGCTATCAACTCTTGATATGTATACATCTCATGTATACAAACCCAACTTCGACTCCAATACACATTAACCTTGGCACAAATCCAACAAGTTAATAATATGGGTTAAGTCTAACCCATTAATTGTGAAATCTAATTTCAATGGATTGAACATATTCTTATAAAGTGAGCTTGAGGCAATCCAATAACCATAACTCTAGAAGAACTCTGTCTCTCCCCATATTAATGGAAGGCATATGACTTAATTGTTTATTTAGCGAGAGATTTCTTTGTTAAGTCTCATCAAGTTATTATTTCATGCTTTTATATATCATACATTCATCACATGGATATATAAAGATAGTTACTGATGCGGAACCCCAAAGATTGTGCCTTGAAACCCCTCAACAAGACAAAGTAAACAAACCTTAAGCTATGATGATCATATATTGAATCCGACCCAAAGCTAACCAATGTAGCAAAGAACTAAGATTATAAGTATTATTAAGAATAGCCACGCCACAAGCAGTATTACTTGATAAGTAACTAATTCCTAAAGCTAATAAAGAGATGCAAATTTGCCTCACTTTAAAGAAAACTCTCAAATTCATTTTTATTCATTGATGTCTTGTAAAAGAAGCCTAGATTAGTATTTATAGCCCCAAGTCTTTGAATCCTTTATGGTAAAGGATAACTAAATCCTATTCTAACTCAACTCCTAAAAGTACAGTCATAATCTAACCCATATTCTAAAAAAGGTAGAGTCCTACTTGAATTAGGATACTAATTAAATCCTTCTAAAATAATACAAGTGGTGGGTTGGGCTTTATTTCTTTGGCCCACATGTCTATCACTAATTAAAACCTAAGGTAATTAAAATAGATAGCCCACATACATAATTAAGCCCAATTATAAGTTAAGTCCAAATCCCATAATAGGCACATGCATGACACATGTTCTTGAGCACATGGTTAGCGCATGATGTCTTTCACATGGATGACACATGTCTTGCACATGTTTAGCACATGACTCCTAGCACATGATTTGCACATGACTTGTAATCTTCAAGGTTTATGGACTTTGACTTGTTTAGCCCATTTGAATTCAATCTTCATAAAAGACTCTCTTGATCTTCACTTTAGGCTTCCCTTTCTGTAGTATTAACCCATAAACTTGATTGTGGAATTTTGGCCCAATATTGCTTTTATAGCTCTAATGCTGCCTCCAATGACTTGGAATACGCCATACATTGATTTGGATCATTTGAATAGGCTTTTGAACTCCTTTTCGGTCTATTTTAATGAGATAAGGTTGCTCCACTCCATTAACAAAATACTGTCGTTCATATCCTTTATTTATGGTTCCCGTGCATACATTAGTTACATTAACTATATGGCATAATTATGGACATACTAAAGTCAATCTCTTGAGCCAAAGAGAAATTGACTAAGTCTTACCTAGGTATATGCATGAATTTACAACGCAAAATAGAAATCAAATTTCTATTTCTAAGTCTTCATGTTTATGGTACCACCTCCTTTGCTTCTTGCTCCTTTGTATCTTCATTCTATCCTAATACTATGTAATCTAATTACATATTTCAAATTATAGAAAACCTCAATTTACATTTGAGGGTAGTAAGATGAGAAGATAAATACATAAGAAAGAAAGAGAGGTAGGGACACGCATGCCCTATTTACCATAAAACAAAACAATTCAATGCATGCTCAATCACATTGGGCCTAAGTCAATAATCATCCATCATGTCTTTTCATATACCCCTAACATGCATTCTCTAATGCACAAAATAAAAATGACAATTTTGGATTTCAATTTGTAAATCGATTCAACACTTGAACCGAAATTGCCTATTTATGTTCTGGCGGTTAATTTAATTTGTTATGTCATTTTAAAGTAGAATTTAATATTTAATCAAATTAAATTAAATTCCATATTTTCAAAATTAATTCTCTTTAAAATCAGAATATTATGATGTTAAAATTAAACAATTTAATTTTAATATACATACCAATGTCTAGTCATACTAGAATTACAATTGCACAACCTAAATTAATTCAAAATTAATTTCCAAAAATTCTAAAAATTTTCAGAACTTCAAATCATCATTCTAATCATCTTTAGTCAACTCAAGTTCATCAAAATATTTTTGGCATAAGCCAAAATTACTAAGACAAACGAACCAACACACTTAAACGCTCAAAATGACTCATTCGACATCTATAATTTTTTAAAATTTTAAATGCTTGTAAAATAATTTTGGCATGCATCTAACATAATAACATATTTTTAATCACATAAAAAATATTTCAAGGTTCTGAAAATAAAATAAACACATACAAAAAATCAAGCAAAACAACCCCCATCAGGTATTCTAAAACAGTTCTGTTTTTGTGTTTGTTTGAAACATTAATTAAAATAATTTTTGATTAATTATTGGACACTTACAGAGGCATAAAAATATTCCTAATATGTCTAAATAATTTTTTTTATAATCAAATTATAAGAAAAATATAAATAACACCATCAATTAAGCTAAACAACAACACATGTTCATAAACACGATAATTTTAGGCATTTTTGAAATAAAATTGAAATTAATTATTTGAATCACATTCAAATCATTTTTCAATCAAAATAATCATCCTTGATCATCCCATGATCATATTAGAGAAAGAAAAATGTGTAAAATATATTTTACAAATTAATTTCAATTTTTCAAAACCTATTGATCCAAAATCATCAATAACATGCAATCCCATTGTACATTCAATTAAAATTATTTTTAATGGACACAAAGAGGCTCTGATACCACTGTTGGGTTTTGAAGAATGAATCAAATTAATAAACAATGTGGAAAAATAACATTTTCAAAACATGAAACAAAATATCATACTTGTATCATTAAAACTAATTTATATAAACGTAGAGGTTAGAAATTATACCTTGTAATTTCTTATTTATTATTCAAATCCTCACTTTGTTGGATTGTAGCAAACCACAACAATGCACACTAGGATGTCTTTAATGGTAATCCATACAAAGAATGAAGAAGAAACTATCAAAAGAAATAGTTTGAACAAATTCCAAGTGCTAAATTTTGAAAGAGTTATTGAGAGAATTTTGTTGTGTTTTAAAAATAATTTTTTCAGAAAAAATATTTTCATATCTATTTTCTGTCATTTGATGTCTTTTCTATTTGAATCAAATTCAAAGAAAAGATGAAAAGTAAAAAAAGGAGAAAAGGGAAATGAATGAATAGTAATTGGCCTAATTAAGGCCAAATTCACCTGTTGGCCAACGGGAGGAAGGCAGCAGAGAGCTGGGTTTGCTGCAGGCTGCTGCTGGGCAGCCTAGCAGCCTGCCTAGCCCGTGTAGGCCCGTGACCCTCCCGAACGATTTTTCATCGCGATCCATCCCGAAATAATTCTCTCATATTTTGGATCATATCCAAGACCATTTTACTCATTATCCATATTTTCAATGCGTGTGACCCATTAGGTTCTCGGTTATGTTGGCCACTTAAATTAACAATTAATTTAAGCAAGTCATGAGCGGTATCTAACAACATATCATGACCCCCAATTGATCGGAATGTCAGTGGTTTGACTACAAACCTTTCCATAGACAATTTTCATGCAATTATTCCTTTCACCATTCTATACCCCACTTGGTTCAGAGTATGGACACGTGTCAACTCCCACTAGACTGACTATATCACGTCTAGTCCAAGTAATATTAGTTCTTATCCCTAAGGCTCATTAGTCTATTAGATATTTCATTGAAGACTATCTTTATGACATTTCCACTCCAACCAGAGATTCTCGAGTAATGACCACGACAAGAGGCCATGGGTATACACTCCTTCTATCAGGAGTGGTGAATCCTTTGTTGGTTACCCAATTACCTTCAAATACCTCAAGCTGTATCCAATCACCACCCTATGAGCAACCTCCCTGAGGCAACAAGGAATAGTGTCAAAATACAAAATCAATATTCAAGATATCCTTGAGTATCTCAAGTTTAAGAATACTTGCACCATTGCTATGATGAGACTATCATTGACATTTGAATTGATTATTCATATGATTGTCTCATTGTTGGCCATCCAATGTACTTAGCTACACTTAGCAAGCATCCTCATGTTAACTCTAAACATCTCATATTTATAGATTATGAGATCTACTACTTGATCCAATCAAGGAGTATAACATGTGCTAGTTTGTCCGGATTAATAATGTCCCATCTCATTAATCCTATGACTAGGGATATTTTTGATACTAACATAATTACACATGATAAGAATCTCAATATCATGATTTTATCATGATTTCCTTCATGCTATGTTATGTATCAAGGACTTCATTAATTGATTTAAGATCACTTATCAATTCATATATCAAATGAACATCAAATTAATGAAAAAGCCTTTTATTAATCGAATAAATTTGTACAATAAGTGTTAAAGGTGATTGCCTTTAGAGCACTCCTCTAACAGAATTTTCACATATGCATACAATTATTATGTTACTCATTAAGGTGGCTTAAGCTTGGGTAAGAGTGCTCTTGATTTGAAATGTGGAATTTGCAATACTGACAGATACAAGTAATGAGCATATTGGCTTAAGCTCGAGTAAGAGCACTCCTATTTCACAACCCTCATCTGGATAGTCCAGGTTTAGAGTATTGGGTTAAGAAACTGGAATTTGGTAATATGGTATACAAGAATGGTGTTAAGAAATTAGAAATTGGTAATACATGATGTAGATCAAGGACATATAAGTCATTCTTCACAGAAGGAGAATGATGCACTAGTTATGCCAAGTGGTGCGATCACAAGATCAAAGGCTAACAAACTAAGGCAAGCAATGCAAGACTATGTTCAAAGCTTGGTCACTAAGGAGATCACAAAAGATGCATGCATGACAAAGGAGATGGAGTTGATTGGAGACCCAAGGCCCATTACTTATCTTGGGATGTGTGAAAAATCATCTTGCATGGATTAGTCCAATGGGCTAAACAAGGCAAAGTCCATAAAATTAAAGATTACAAGTCATATGCGAATCATGTGCTAGAAGTCATGTTCCGAACATGTGCAAGACATGTCCCATCCATGTACAAGACATCATGTGCCAACCATGTGCTCAAGATTATGTGCCACGCATGTGCTTACTTATGGGATTTGGGCTTAACTTGTAATTGGGCTTAATTATGTATGTGGGCTGCCTAATTTAAATTAGCTTAGGCTTTAATTAGTGATAGACATGTGGGCCAAAGAAATAAATCCCAACCACTACTTGTCTTATTTTAGAAGGATTTAATTAGTATTCTAATTCAAGTAGGACTCTACCTTTTTAGAATATGAGTTAGATTATGATTGTACATTTATGATCACCATAGCTTAAGGTTTGTTTACCTTGTCTTGTTGAGGGGTTTCAAGGCACGGTATTTAGGGTTCTGCATCAATACAGTACAATGAAATTGGTAATACAATAATTGTTTATACAATATACAGAAAACAATAAATTAGAATACAGTACATCTTGGACAAGGGATGTGAAAACTAGAAATCATATTTATATAAGAAACCGATAATTTCAATACGTGTTATACATGATGAAGTTTACTATGTTTATAATGATATAGAAATACTATTAATGGAAAGTACTATGAATGTGATGAAATGGCTTCATTTGTGCAATATAGACATTGTATGTATTGTAATCAGGTCAATTTAGTATGAATGAGTTAATTTGTGAATAGCTATGCATATGACAATGTGGTCAGACACATATGTATGTTCAAATTATGAATGCATATTAGAATTTAAATGCTTATATGTACCACTAAGCTTTGATAGCGTGTGGGTTTTCCTGCATGCAAGTTTAGAGCTTTAGACTATAGAGTGACGTGAAGAGAAGATAAAGTAAGTCAGAGCAGTTGAAGTTTACCCGAGTTGGGTTTGTTCATTAGTTCATGCATTTTATTTATTTTCTTTCTGCATATCATGGGATAGAGACAGTTAATTCATGTTTTTAATATAGGCATGCATGTATTTGGAATTATGAAATTTGAATAAGTATGGATTTTGTAATAAGGGTTGGTGATGTCCAAACAATTATAATTTAAGAATGATTGATGTCCAATTACATTAAATGATTTATTATGTTATATGTCTGTCTAAATTGCAAAGCTCATGATGTAAAAATCTCGATCTCGGATGATGTAGAAAGGTTTTAACTCATACAGCTTTATATAGATTCAATTGCATCTGGCTGTACAATAAGGTTTGCCATGGTTGTGCGGGTGGGCACGACAAATGACCCCGATAAGAGGCCATGCGTATACACTCCTTCTATTAGGAGTGGTAAATTCTTTATTCGTTATCCAATTACCTTCGAATACCTCAAGATGTATCCAATCACCACCCAATGAGCAACCTCCCTAAGGCAACAAGGAATAGTGTCAAAATACATAATTAGTATCCAAGATATCCTTAAGTACCTCAAGTCTAAGGATACTTGCCCCATTGTTATGATGAGACTATCATTGACATATGAATAGATTATCCATATAATTATCTCATAGCAGGTCATTCAATGTACTTACCTACACTTAATAAGCATCCACAGGTTAACTTTAAACATTTCATATTTATAGATTATGAGATCTACTGCTTGATCCAAGCAAGGAGTATAACAGTGCTAGTCTATCCGGATTAAGAATATCTCATCTCATTAATCCTATAACTAGGGATAATTTAGATACTAATATAATTACACATGAAAAGATTCTCAATATCGTGATCTCATTATGATTTCCTTCATGCTATGTTTATGTATGGACTTTACTAATTGATTTAAGATCACTATCAATTCATATATCAAAAGAATATCAAATTAATTAATTAAATAAATTTGTACAATAAATGCTAAATGTGATTTCCTTTAGAGCCTTTTTCTAACACATCCTATCCATCTTATCACAAATATTATCATACATTCCATCTATGTTGTCAAGTTTCCTTAGAACATCTCGAATTAAAAGCAGCTTCATCTTGCTTTGACATGATTACAACCTACAAAAGAACATTGGCGATAACCTCACCACATTCCCTCACGTGTTTGCACTCAATATTATATCTCTCCACTTGTGTTTCATTCAAATTTATTGCTTTTACGCTCTTTTGAACTCACCACTCTTATGCTTCTCACCAAGGTATTAATCCATGTCAAAATCAACCAACCAGATTAGTAATAACAAGAAACAAGTATGGAATGTAAAAACAATTAAAAAAAACTTATGAATTAAAGAGTATTTAACAAGGCTAAAAGCAAACTGATGTTTTGAAGGCAAAGAAAAGGCAAACTTAATATATGCACACATGGATGAAGAGAGGTGTGTGGATGTTTATATCTATTAACTGAGTAATATGGAATGCAAAATTACTCAGTTAATATAATAAAAACAAGTAGGAAAATAATCAATAATAGAAAACAAAGAATGCAATAGAATGACAAAACTAGAAAAATTACGTGTAGATATCATATCCGCTAATTTAGGACCTGAGTCGCGCATGTCACTAAACAGACGCGTTGAACTGACTAGAGTGTAAATTCAGATTTTGACTGAAATTAATCAAGATAATAATTAATAATTATGATATATGCCTAATAAAATATTTAGAAAGCTTAGAATTTGATTTACGGTAAATGACTAAATTGCAAAATTTGATAAGTTTTGGAGTCAATTTGCAATTTACCGAAATTTTGAGGATTTAATTAGATATTTGCTATTTAAAATATTAAATTGGACATCTAATATGCTTGTTTTCTGGCCACTTCATGAAAAATAAGATTAAGATGATAATTAAGCCTAAATGCCATGATTTTGGTCAAAAAAATGGTGGGACCCATATGAGACTTTTGGCCAATTTTTTAATTCTTCTTTCTTCTTCCTTATCTCTTCTTCTTAAATTATTTTTCTGCTCAATAACCAGCCTCCACGCCACCCTCACCATCCTCCATAGCCAATAGCTTATGCTAGAGAGAGAAAGGAAGAGAAAAGGGAGAGAAGGGCAAGGAAAATTGATGTTCATGCACAACAAGATCCAAGGAAGCTAAAGAGAGCAAGAAGGAAGAAAAATAAGCAAGTTTTGAGGAGAGAGAAATCTCCATAGTTGTGATCAAGTAGAAGAAAGAGTATAGGTAAGAAGCTCTCCTTCTTCTCTTTAACTTTCACCAAAGGAAAACATAGTTTTGAACTCATTTAGAACTTGATTATGTAGAGAGAAATTTAGGGTTTCATAAGAGTTTTAATAAGGTAAGGTTTTGATAATGATTTTGTGTATTTTAGGAGTTAAAATGACAAAAAAAGAGCTCAAAGAAACAAAGGCAAAGAGAAAGCTACATCGAGAAAGTGAAGGAGAAAAAAAAGAAGTTTGTGTATAACTTAAGGCAATAGCCTATGTTTTATTTTCAAGTTGAATGATCATTTTACATGTAAATTAATATTGTTTTGTGATAAAATTATGGGTATGCATGTTTGCTAGACTTAGGAGTATATTTGGAAAAAAATAAATTAGGTGATTATGTATGTGAATTGCTGGAATCTATGGAGCAATAAATACATATATTGCTATTAATACATATATACTTTTATTTTCTTATAGTTATGAATTTTAATAATATTAATTAAGCTCTAGAACACCTAGCTTAGAACTATAATCTTGGATAGTTTGGCATGCCAATCAGGGAGATTATTAATGCATATGAGGCACGATTAATGAAATCAGTAATGACACTATAATTAAAGCCAATAATGATATTATTATTAATGCGGGTGATGAGACCTATATATATATGTAAATGCCGGTAATGACACTTGTATGCGCATACTATAAATACCCGGGTGGTACTTATAAATGCCTAGATGACAATCATGTTATCCTTATTAGTGGTTCCTAGGTGTTATGGGCATAAATGAGTTAATGACATTAAAAAAATTCATGATAAAGTAAAATGAATATGAGATAAAAAAAATATATGAATTATAATATATATATATATATATATATATATATATATATATATATATATATATATATATATATATATATATATATATATATATATATATATGCTAATGAACAATAAGATAATAAATTATATAAAAAATGTGCACAATAAAAGCATGATAAAGCATATTGTATGAATTTTTATACGTTATGAATATATGGCAATGCATGTTGCATAATAGAGTATATTGTCTTATCTTTATGCACCACTATACTTAGAGCTTACCATGGAATTTTCCTTCCACTAGATTTAGAATGGTAGCTGAAACTTCTAGATAAAGCTAGTTGTTGCCTAATCCAGTAAAGCAGTCCACAGTGAAAATCGTAGGTCACAACTCTTTTGTATTTTGTATTTATATTTCTTTATTTTGGATGTATAAATTATCTTCTATGGTTTTGTAATTAACCTAAATTTTGTAAATATTATCTTATGTAAATAAAATATATATTATCTCTTTTATATCTTTGAGTTTGAGTAAAGAAAAATATATGGCTTTTTAGCATTTGTTAAATAATGATTTAAAAAAGCAGTGTAACACTCGCTTATCCAGGCATTTGAGGCTGGAGTAAGGGGGTGTTATAGTTTTTGGTATCAGAGCACGGTTTGGAATTTTAAAAACAATTTTTAAAAATATTTATCACATGTGAGTACTCACATTTGGATATATATAAGTTGCTACTTACTGATTAGGGCCATTGTAGGTTATGGCTTCTGAATCATGACAGATAGTTGCTAAAGAGGTTGAAAATAATGAGCCTATAGAGGAAAGGGCTTCATCGCGACCAAGTCATCGCCAAGCTACTGTATTGAGATCTAGTGCTAGCTCATCACATGAACAGTCTATTGCTGGTTTAGGATAGATATATCTTGATGCGGAACCCCAAACACCGTGCCTTGAAACCCCTCAACAAGATAAGGTAAACAAACCTTAAGCTATGGTGATCATAGATTGAATCCGACCCAAAGCTAACCAATGTAGCAAAGAACCAAGATTATATGGTTTATCAAGAATAGCTATGCCACAAGCAATACCACTTGATAAGTAACTAATTCCTAAAAGTAATAAAGATATGCAAATCTGCCTTACTTTAAAGAAAACTCTCCAATTCGTTTTTAGTCATTGATGTCTTGTAAAAGAAGCCTAGATGAGTATTTATAGGTCTTTGAATCCTTTATGGTAAAGGATAACTAAATCATATTCTAACTCAACTCCTAAAAGTACAGTCATATTCTAATTCATATTCTATAAAGGTAGAGTCCTACTTGAATTAGGACACTAATTAAATCCTTCTAAAATAAGACAAGTGGTGGGTTGGGCTTTATTTCTTTGGCCCACATGTCTATCACTAATTAAAGCTTATGGTAATTTAAATTAGGCAGCCCACATACATAATTAAGCCCCAAAGACTACGCCACAAGCAATATTTAAATTAAGAATAGCCGCGCCATAAGCAATATCACTGATAAGTAACTAATTCCTAAAAATAATAAAGAGATGCAAATCTGTCTCACTTTAAAGAAAACTCTCAAATTCATTTTTATTCATTGATGTCTTGTAAAAAAAGCCTAGATGAGTATTTATAGCCCTAAGTCTTTGAATCCTTTATGGTAAAGGATAACTAAATCCTATTCTAACTCAACTCCTAAAAGTACAGTCATATTCTAACTCATATTCTAAAAAGGTAGAGTCCTACTTGAATTAGGACACTAGTTAAATTCGTCTAAAATAAGACAAGTGGTGGGTTGGGCTTTATTTCTTTGGCCCACATGTCTATCACTAATTAAAGCCTAAGGTAATTTAAATTAGGCAGCCCACATACATAATTAAGCCCAATTACAAGTTAAGCCCAAATCCCATAAGTAGGCACATGCATGACACATGATCTTGAGCACATGATGTCTTCCACATGGATGACACATGTTGATGCAACAACCACCTAGAATCTAAGTCTAGACAACCTCCAAATCAATTTGATACAAATCTTAAGTTTTAAACAATTGCAAGATTAGACTCTTCACCCCCAAAACAGCAAGGAATTGGTAACAAAGAGTATGAAGAGATAATTGGATTCACGCCACAAATTAATTACCAACCTGATAAGTGAAAACAATCCTTGGTATATCAATGGAGATCACACCTCCCACTTGAAGAACACTCAAGAACACTGAAATTTTGATCTTAAATCACCAATCTGATTGTCTTACACGCATAAGGAGGTATTTATACCTCTACAAACCAAACCCTAGCTGCAAACATGAAGAAAAGACCAATCAGACCCTAATGACTTAAGGACAAACGAATGGGCTTAATTTTATAAGGCCTACACACTTAAGACAAGTTCAAATAAGGCTGATCATGTGTCTTTAAATGAAATTACATTCCAATAATTAAAATAAAACAGCCCACTAAAATTAATCTTAGGCCCAACCATGACATAACATAAGTCCACCTTAACATAGCATATTGCACATGAGTTGAACCTTGTAATATAGACTTCTTCTCTAACCCATTAGGCTAGTTGTCTTCACCATCACATGCCCCAATGAGTGTCACAAGCTTTGGATCGCAAACTGATTCCATCTCTTCAAGCCTGACCCAAGCCTCTTCCTTGATATCTCTTGTCACTAAGCTCTGAATATACATTTGCAAGGCTGCCTTGAGCTTGTTTCTACTTGATCTTATGATTGGACCACGTGGCATCACTAATCCATCTCCTCCATGGCATGTAAGATCATTTTTGTTGTCTTGGTTTGCATCATTCCCTCCCTCCACAAAAGGATTCGTCCTCGAATCACCACCTGCATTATCAAAAGGAGAAAGGTCAGCAACATTAAAAGTTGCTGAAACACCATACTCACCGGGCAAGTCAATCTTATAGGCATTGTCATTGATCCTCTCAACCACTTGAAAAGGTCCATCCCCTCTTGGATCCAACTTGGATTTCCTTTGATTAGGAAATCTCTCTTTCCTAAAATGCACCCATACCCAATCTCCAGGTTCAAATTTCACAACTTTACGTCCTTGGTTGGCTTTTTGTGCATAACTTTTGTTCTTTAACTCAATGTGCTGCTTTGCCTTCTCATGTATGGACTTAACCAAATATGCCTTCTTTTGTCCATCTAAGTTAGAAATATCATTCACAGGTATAGGCAATAAATCCAAAGGGGTTAGCGGATTAAAACCATAGACAATTTCAAATGGAGAATAACCTGTTGATGAATGAATGCTTCTATTATATGCAAATTCTACTAATGGCAAACAATCTTCCCAAGTTTTCAAATTCTTTCCAACAACAGCACGTAATAATGATCCTAAAGTTCTATTAACCACTTCAGTTTGACCATCTGTTTGAGGATGACAAGTAGTAGAAAATAGCAACTTTGTTCCCAACTTTCCCCACAACACACGCCAAAAATGACTCAAAAACTTAGAATCTCTATCAGAAACAATAGTTTTAAGAACACCATGCAAACGCACAACATCCTTAAAGAACAAATCAGAAATATGTGTAGCGTCATCAGTTTTATGGCAAGCAATGAAATGTGCCATCTTGCTAAACCTATTAACTACAACAAAAATGCTATCTCTTCCCCTTTTTAATGATTTTAGTTAAAGGAGCAGCAATGACACTAAAATCCTTTACAAACCTCCTGTAAAAGCTAGCAAGGCCATGAAAGCTCCTAACATCACTCACATTCCTAGGGGTTGGCCATTCTTGGATAGCCCTAATCTTCTCCTCATCAACCTCAATTCCATTGGCACTCACCACATACCCTAAGAATATAACTCTATTCATGCAAAATGTGCACTTTTTAAGTTTAGCATACAATTCTTCTCTCCTAAGTGTATCCAAAACAGCCCTAAGATGATCTACATGCTCATCAACAGATTTACTATAAATCAAAATATCATCAAAATAAACAACAACAAATTTTCCAATGAACTGACGCAAAACATGATTCATCAATCTCATAAAAGTGCTAGGGGCATTGGTTAGACCAAAAGGCATAACGAGCCACTCATATAAACCAAGCTTTGTTTTAAATGCTGTTTTCCATTCATCACCAACTTTCATCCTAATTTGGTGATATCCACTCATCAAATCAATCTTATTAAAGACACAAGCGCCATGCAGTTCGTCTAACATATCATCCAATCTGGGTATTGGATGGCGATACTTAACTGTTATGCGATTCACAGCCCTACAATCAACACACATGCGCCAACTCCCATCCTTTTTTGGTACCAAAAGCACCGGCATTGCACACGGACTAAGACTCTCACGGATATGCCCCCTAGCTAACAACTCCTCTACTTGCCTTTGAAGTTCCTTTCTCTCCTCGGGGTTGCTCCTATAGGCTGGTCGGTTTGGAATTTGTGCTCCTGTATGAAATCAATTTGATATTCAATTCCTCTTATTGGTGGCAATCCTTGTGGTAACTCTTCAGGGAATACATTCTCATATTCCTGCAATAAAGAAACAACAACACTAGGCAAAGAAGGGTTAAGGTCAGCTTCATTAAAATAAGATTCCTTGTACATGAGTACAAGTAAACATTGTTGATTCTCAAAAGCCACTCTCATATCCCTTACTTTTGCATAAAAATTGTTTTTCTTTGTACCACTCTCCTTTGGGCCAATTATTTGCTTTTCTTTTTGGGCCTCTTTTCCTCCCATTTTTCTCTCTTTTTTAGCCTCTCCTTTTTCTTTTCCTCTCATCTCTCTTATTTTGCAACTCTCAGCCTTTCCATTTTCTTTTTGCTCCTTTTCTCTCAATTTGGACTTTTCGGCTTCTTTTTGCATTTCTTCCTCCATGCTCCTTTTTAGCTTCATTTGATCTTCATAAACTTCACTAGGAGTCATAGGAGCCAGAATGATACGCTGATCTCCCATCATGAATGAGTGTCTATTTCTATACCCATCATGTGTCACCTTTCTGTCATATTGCCATGGCCTACCAAGCAACACATGACCTGCATGCATAGGTACTACATCACAAAGTACACGGTCAGAATATCTCCCAATGGAGAATGAAATTAAAACTTGTTTATTTACCCTTATCTCTCCACTATCATTAAGCCATTGTAGTCTATATGGCCTAGGATGTTTCAAACAATCCAGCCCCAACTTATCAACTAAAGTAGTACTTGCAACATTAGTACAACTTCCTCCATCAATTATAAGACTACAAATTTTGCCATTTATCAAGCATCTGGAATGGAAGATATTTTCCCTTTGTTCAACTCCATCTTCTTTCAATTGTACATTTAGTACACGCCTAACCACAAGATTTAAATCCCCACCAACAGCATGCTCAGCCTCATCATCATCACTACAATCTTCAAATGAAGGCATTGAATCAGATTCTTTATCACTTTCGGATTCAATTACACCATTATCTTTCAATATCATAACCTTTTTATTTGGGCATTGAGATGCAATATGTCCATTGCCAAGGCACTTAAAGCATTTTATGTTTCTGTGCTTTTCAGTATTGGAAGAAGAAGTAGCATTAGCTTTAGGGTTGCCTGTTTGCTCTACTTTACCCTTTTCTTCTCTTACATTGTCTTTGGCTTTGTCTTCCCTTTTTGGCCATTTTGAGCTCCAATTAGATGTGGAACCCAAATAGGTTGGTTTGTTGGTTCCCTTTTGCTTTAGTTGCTTCTCCACCTTCATAGCCATATTCACCATCTCCTCTAACTCTACATAGTGGTGCAGCTCAATAACATTTGCAATTTCTTTATTTAGACCAGCCAATAAACGTGCCATGGTAGCCTCCCTATCTTCAACAATATTAGCCCTCATCATAGCTATCTCCATTTCTTTATGATAGTCCTCAACACTTTTATTCCCTTGCCTTAAAGTTTGAAGCCTTTGATGTAGTTCCCTATAATAGTAACTAGGGACAAACCTCTTTCTCATGACTGCCTTCATCCCCACCCATGTGTTTATAGGCCTTTCCCCATTCCTACACCTATTGAGGATGATTTGGTCCCACCATACCAAGGCATAGTCAGTGAATTCCACGGCTGCCAACTTTACTTTTTTTCCTCATAATAGTTATGACATTCAAACACCAATTCCACTTTTCTCTCCCACTCCAAGTAAGCATCAGCATCATTCCTACCTTGAAAAATAGGGATTTTCATTTTAATACTCCCCAAATTACGATCTATCCGATTCTCAACATTCCCAAATCTATCCGCCTCTACCCTGCCTCTATGTTCTCTCCTATTCCTTCCTCTATCATTTCTGCCCCCTCTACCTCCAAACTGATTTCTATCCCTATCATCATCAAAGTCATCAAAATCTTCTTCATAGTCAGATTGAGGTGGAGTTACTAACCTTTCCCTTCTCCCTCCAATTCGACTTTGCAAGGATGTATCTCTTCTAAGATTCTGTAGAGCTTGATCATGGCCTTCTAACCTCCTATCATACTTGTCAAACCGATCATTCATGTCTCGGAGCAGAATCTCAAGCCTTCCAAATTGTTGTTGCATAGCCTCCAATGTGAAGAAAGTTTTGTTTCCTTCATCACTACTTCTTTCCTGGTTGCTTGATTTAGACATGATGTAAATAAATGGCCTCACACACTCCCTCACGTGTTTCACTCAAAATGTGTATGTTCGCTCGTGTTTCACTCAATTAAGGCTTTTACCCTCTTTTGAGCTAACCACTCCTGCCTTTTACCGCTCTTGTGTACTCACTATGATATATTTCCGGATCAATTTCAACCAACCAGATCTATAACAATGAGCAGCAATATCCAACAGAAAATTAAAATAGACAATTCCTAAGCAAGAAAGGAAACATCACAAAACTAGAAGCAAAATTAATGAGAAGAAAGCAAGGAATGACAAGTATATGCTATATGCACACACGGATGAAGAATGAGGTGTGCAGATATAATATTGTTATTTGAGTAATATGGAATGCAAAATTACTCAACTAATGTAATGGAAACAAGTAGGACAGCAGTCAAGAATATAAAACAAAGAATGCAAGAAATTGACAAAACTAGAAAAAATTAAGTGCATATGTGCTACTGCCCTAAAAGAATTCGAACCAGAATCTAAAACTCACTAAACCATTCCCAACTTACTGCCAAATAAGCTAATTGTATGCCTATTAGTAACTATTATCCACCAATTGCACAATTTCCAGCAATAAGCAATGAAATCTCAACTTATACCTCAATATGAAACCAATCAATTTCAACTACGAACTCCACTCAAAATTGCTCAAATTATCAATTTTAATCAGAATAGAGCAAACATATTCAGAGGAAATTCATTTAATATATGTCTGCAATCAATTGAATCCAAACAGTCCCACTTTTGGCAATCAATGCCAATATGCACGAATTTTTTTTTTGTTGTTTGTTTTTTTTGTAATCTGATATACAACAAAAAAAAAATTGAAACACCAAAAATTCGTACCCCAAAAAAAAAGAAATAAACCAAACTTCAATAGACAGCAATATAGGCAAATTCAGCCACAAATAGATAAACTTTTTTTTTTATTATTTTTTTATGCTGTAACTTGAACAAATATCACTAAAACCAGAAAAATAAAGATAAGTACAATTGATTTAGAACCAAAGCTCTGATACCAAATGATGCAGCAACCACCTAGAATCTAAGTCTAGACAACCTCCAAATCAATTTGATACAAATCTTAAGTTTTAAACAATTGCAAGATTAGACTCTTCACCCCCAAAACAGCAAGGAATTGGTAACAAAGAGTATGAAGAGAGAATTGGATTCACGCCACAAATTAATTACCAACCTGATAAGTGAAAACAATCCTTGGTATATCAATGGAGATCACACCTCCCACTTGAAGAACACTCAAGAACACTGAAATTTTGATCTTAAATCACCAATCTGATTGTCTTACACGCATAAGGAGGTATTTATACCTCTACAAACCAAACCCTAGCTGCAAACATGAAGAAAAGACCAATCTGACCCTAATGACTTAAGGACAAACGAATGGGCTTAATTTTATAAGGCCTACACACTTAAGACAAGTTCAAATAAGGCTGATCATGTGTCTTTAAATGAAATTACATTCCAATAATTAAAATAAAACAGCCCACTAAAATTAATCTTAGGCCCAACCATGACATAACATAAGTCCACCTTAACATAGCATATTGCACATGAGTTGAACCTTGTAATATAGACTTCTTCTCTAGCCCATTAGGCTAGTTGTCTTCACCATCACATGCCCCAATGAGTGTCACAAGCTTTGGATCGCAAACTGATTCCATCTCTTCAAGCCTGACCCAAGCCTCTTCCTTGATATCTCTTGTCACTAAGCTCTGAATATACATTTGCAAGGCTGCCTTGAGCTTGTTTCTACTTGATCTTATGATTGGACCACGTGGCATCACTAATCCATCTCCTCCATGGCATGTAAGATCATTTTTGTTGTCTTGGTTCGCATCACATGTCTTGCACATGACTCCTAACACATGATTTGCACATATTTGGCACATGACTCCTAGCACATGATTTGCACATGACTTGTAATCTTCAAGGTTATGGACTTTGCCTTGTTTAGCCCATTTGAATTGAATTTTCATAAAAGACTCCTTTTATCTTCACTTTAGGCTTGCCTTTGTGTAGTGTTAACCCATAAGCTGGATTTTGTATTTTAGGCCCAATATAGCAATGAATGCTCCAATGCTGCCTTCTATGACTTGGAACACGTCCCACATTAAATTGTATCATATGAAAAAGCTTTTGAACTCCTTTAAGGCCAATTTCAATTATATAAGATTGCTTTAGTCTGTTGACAAATGATTGTCATTCATATCCTTCATTTATGGTTCCTGTGCATACATCATATCTTTTGAAAAACATGATAGATCTATTATAAAGAGCATCACATCCAGCCTCATTTGGGTTGCAGTTTGAGAGATTGAGGAAGTTAGAGGCGCCTAATTTCTATGGTAAATGGGAAGATGACCCCTCCATAGCAGTGTTTTGGTTAGAATAGGTAGAGAGAGTCTTTGATCAGCTTCATTGTATAGATGGGCAAAAATATGAGTATGCACTGTCCTTATTGCAAGATCATGCATATGACTGGTGGCGGTCAGAGTCATAGAGCACAGAGGCACCCAAACCCATGACTTGGAAATTCTTTCTAGAAAAATTCAAAGAGCAATATATCCCCCTATCTACATAGATGACAAGAAGAGAGAGTTTCTAACACTAAAACAAGGGAACATGTCAGTAATAGAATATGAGAGGGAATTCATGCATTTATGCAAATATGCTAAGGGCATCGTATCCAAATAAGCTGATAAATGTCAGCATTTTGAAGATGGATTGAGGGATCCTATCAAGTTACAAGTCTCAGCCCTACGTCTGGTGAGCTTCCCTAGTTTACTAGTATCTGTTAGAATAGTTGAAAGAGTCTTGGTGACACAGCAGCCAGTGCAGGTTAGTGGGGTTAGTAGACCCACACCACAACCAAGTGGAGGAAAATCAAGTGGCAAGAGAGCCAGATCTTTTAGTGGTTGATTTCAGGTGGGGGTTCTAGTAGACCTTCTTTTTACAGGTGCACCACAGCCAAGATCTATTTCATCAGTAGCCAGTGCACCGACATATGCATCCCAGAGATCAACCCCTGCACCAATATGCTCAAGACAACTAAGCTTCTATCAAGAAAGAGCAAAAGGTTGTGATGCTAGTGGACACTTCTAGTTTTTCTAAGAAAAGCAGGACAAGAAAAATAAGAAGAAGTCAACAAAGGTCCAATGAGGCATGAAGAAGAAGGGCAAAGAGTTACGTATAGCCTTAATTCTCCAAAGTTGGCTTGATAGTTATACACACTTCATTCTAAACTATCAGGTGAACAAGATATCCACTTCGATCCCTAAATTGATCAATATGCTCAAGACAACTAAGCTTTTGTCAAGAAAGAGAAAAAGGTTGTGATGCTGGTGGACACTTATAGTTTTTCTAAGAAAAGAAGGACAAAAAAAATAAGAAGAAGTCAACAAAGGTCCAATGAGGCATGAAGAAGAAGGGCAAAGAGTTACGTATAAACTTAATTCTCCAAAGTTGGCTTGATAGTTATGTACACTTCATTCTAAACTATCAGGTGAACAAGATATCCACTTCGATCCTTGAATTGATTAATATGCTCAAGACAACTAAACTTCTGTCAAGAAAGAGCAAAAGGTTGTGATGCTGGTGGACACTTATAGTTTTTCTAAGAAAAGGACAGAAAAATGAAGAAGTCAACAAAGGTCCAAGGAGGCATGAAGAAGAAGGGCAAAGAGACTGCTTCAAAAGAGACTTGTGATGTAGATCAAGGACATATAAGTCAATCTTCACAAAAGGAGAATGATGCACTAGTCATGCCAAGTGGTGCTATCACAAGATCAAGGGCTAACAAACTAAGGCAAGCAATGCAAGGCTATATTCAAAGCTTGGTCACTAAGGAGATTACAAAAGATGCATGCATGACAAATGAGATTGAGTTGATTGAAGACCCAAGGCCGATTACTTATCTTGGGGTGTGTGAAGAACCATCTTGCATGGACTAGTCCAATGGGCAAAACAAGGCAAAGTCCATAAAATTAAAGATTACAAGTCATGTGCCTACTTATGTGATTTGGGGCTTAACTTGTAATTGGGCTTAATTATGTATGTGGGCTATCTAATTTAAATTACCTTAGACTTTAATTAGTGATAGACATGTGGGCAAAGAAATAAAGCCCAACCCACCACTTGTCTTATTTTGGAAGGATTTAATTAGTGTCCTAATTTAAGTAGGACTCTACTTTTTAGAATATGAGTTAGAATATGACTGTAATTTTAGGAGTTGAGTTAGAATATGATTTAGTTATCTCTTCCTCCAAATCTGGAACTCTAATCCTCATATGCCTTCTTCCACAATCTACTATGACTCCATGATGAGTTAGCCAACCCGTTCCTAAAATCACATCGAACTCATGGAATGATAGTTCTATCAGATCAACTAGGAATTGCCTATCTTGAATTTCGACTGGGCAATCCTAAAAGACTTTACTAACCAATACATTGTGCCCTAACGGGTTAGTCACTAGAATCTCATATTCTACAGTCTCTGGTTTTAAACCCTCTCGACCTGGTTGTGATGTGCATATGTATGAATACATCAACCCCGGGTCTATCCATGCATGTATATAAGAGCCAAAGAGAAGGAATTTATCCACTATGACGTCAGGTGTATCCTGCTCCTCCCAGCCTCGCATGGCATAAGCTCTTGCTGGAGCAGCTCTACTGCCTTTCGGCCTCTCCACTATATCTGACCTAAACTGGCTTGGCCCTGTTCGGCCTCCTCTGCCTTGCCCTCGGCCTCGACCTCTGCCTTGTCCTATAGTCTATATTGGTACTGACTCAATACTCCCTGAACCTCTGCCAAACTGTAGCAATGGACAATATCTTCTTAGATGGTCCTTGGAGTCGCATCTCAAGCACACTTCTGTCATCCACCAACACTCTCCTGGGTGACGACGCCTAATGGTATTGCGCACATCAACGTGCAGTGCAGCCTGCCTAGGCATGCTACTAGGCAGACGCAACTAGCCTACTAGTAGCCTGCCTGGTCTACGCGGGCCTATGATCCCTTCCGAGTGAATTTTTTCTACGATCTCAACACGATTCGATCTAAAATAATTTTTTTCATATTTTTAAATCATATCCATGACTAATTTACACATTTTCTATATCTCTAATGCATGTGATCCATTATACATATCAGTGGGCACTCTTTCTATATGTACATCATTCCTACCAATGATTTATCTAATCAAATTGTATCTTCTGAGTACAAGTTTGGATCTTTGATGAGACGGTAGCTCTTTTGCTTGTGCAATAGCTCCATTATTGTCACAATATAGTTGTATTGGATCAACAATGCTAGGAACTACTCCAAGTTCCATAATGAATTTTTTTTATCTAAACTGCTTTCTTTACTGCTTCAGAAGCTGCAATGTACTTTACTTCAGTTATGAAATTAGTAGTCTTTTCCTATTTCTAAATCTTCCAACTGACTGATCCACCATTTAGTGTGAATATACAACCTGATTGGGATTTTGAGTCATCCTTATCATATTGGAAGCTAGCATCGGTATACCTGTTCACAACAAGATCTCCATTTTCATATATCAAAAATACATCCTTAGTCCTTCTCAAGTACTTAAGGATATTCTTGACAGCCACCCAATGACCTTCATTAGGATCAGATTCGTATCTGCTCATGACACTCAGAACTCCTTTTAAACCCATTTCAATGATATAAGATTGCTCCACTCTATTGATAAGAGATTGTCTTTCTTGCCTTCCATGCATGGTTCCCATGCATATATCAGGTCACCCATCATGGTACTCCCCCTGCTCAAGCATGCTTAACCGGAAAAAGAACTTACCATTCTACTAAAAGCTTAAGCTGATAGCAGAGGCGCAACTCTATTCCTTTGTCCAGGATCAAACAAGGGCCACCAGTCTCTTTCGACTTTGTGTGCCACTTGGCCAAACTCGTTCCACACTCCCCAGACCCGAGACGTATCATTAATGATGTATGCACAGGAACCATAATTGAAGGATATGAACGACAATCTTTTATCAATGGAGTGGACCAATCTTATATCATTGAAATGGGCCTTAAAGGAGTTCAAAAGCCTTTTCATTGACTATGCAACGTGTATGAAAAATATTTTCTCTTTGATCACTAGTTTCATCTTTAACATGCATATTCAAGGCTCTCCTAACAACCAAAGATTCAATATGAACATCGTTCCCATATTGCACATCATCATCATCACAATCACTAACATCCACTAAGGAAGACATACCATCACTATCACTACTTTCTTCACTTTCACTATCAATTACACCATTATCTTTTAATAACATAGTTTTCTTTTTAGGACATTGAGATGCAATATTCCCTACACCCAAACATCTAAAACATTTAATTTTACTATGTTTATCATTAGCACTAGGTGTTTTTGATTTTCCATCATCTTTTACCCATTTTTCTTTCCTTACCTCTTTCGAGTCAGTCACCTTTTCTTTACCCTTTTCTTCCCTTTTAGGCCATTTTGAACTCCATTTGGATGTGGAATTCGTGTAACTCCTTGCTGCCCCTTGCTTTTCAATTTTTATGGTCATATTGACCAAGTCTTCAAAGTCCACATAGTGTTGTAATTCAATAACATTAGCAATATCTTTGTTCAAACCTCCTAGGAAACATGCCATGGTGACTTCTGGATCCTTCTCCACATTGGCTCTCATCATTGCCATCTCCATCTCCTTATGGTAATCTTCAACGGCCATGGATCCTTGTGTAAGGCGTTGCAATTTTTGGTGCAACTCCCTATTGTAATAGGCTGGCACAAATCGTTTTCTCATCACCCTCTTCATCTCCTCCCACCTTCTAATGGGTCTTTCTCCATTCTTTCTTCTAGTCATCATGATCTAATCCCACCAAACAAGAGCATAATCAGTGAATTCAATAACATCAAGTTTTATTTTTTTCTCTTCACCATAGTTGTGGCATTCAAAAATGAGCTCCACTTTTCTCTCCCATTCTAGGTATGCTTCAGCATCATTCCTCCCTTTAAAAGGTGGAATTTTCATTTTGATGGAATTGATGTTGCTATCACGCTTATCTCCTCCTCTCCTCGTTGAATGGGTATCATCTTCATCATCATAGGAATCAAAGTCCTCATCTTCTTCTTGAGGCCGAAACCTCCCTATTCCAGAATTTTGAATGTTCTCTCAATTTTCTCTTTAGCTTCTCCATAAACAGCCCCTTCTTTCATCCCAATCTCACTCACCTTTACTCCTTCAGGCTCATCCAATTCATGTTCATCACTTACCTCCATGGATTCACTAGTGAAATATAATCAATACTCTCACCTACAATTTCAACTTCACTAGTATGAGCATCATTAATATCCTCATGATTTTGACTCTTACCATCATTCACCATTTTACAATTAGGAACAAAATCCAATTCATAATGAAAATTTGATTTTTGAATTTCACACCTTGGATAAGAATTCTTCATTTCATTATATTTCTCTTCATTCCCCCACCTATCAATCCTGTCACGCATCTTGTCCATTTCTTTTTGAAAGGCACTCATCGAAGATGCTTTGTCTTTCTTTCTTTCTCTTCTTTGTCTATCATTATCATAATGTTCAAAATACTCTTTTTCTTCATGAAATTGAAACCTCCTAATGCCTTGAGGTCTAGACCCCTCTCTTGATCTTCTCGTGTCAAAGATACTTTGTTGCCTCAAATCTTCAATTTGCTGATTTTGTCTCTCCATTTTCCAATCTTTACCTCCAATATTTGAATGTAAAATTGAACAACATCCGTTGGCACATAGTCACCGTGTTCCTCATGTCCACTACTGCATGGATAAGCTACAAGAAAGAGTTAATGAAGATAAAAAGTCCTCAAAATCACTCCCTCACGTGTATCTCTCAAAACAGACTATATACCACTCGTGTTTCACACAAAATAATGGCTTTTACCCTTTTTTAAGCTCACCACTCTTGCCTTTTACCACTCAAAATTTTGAATCTAAAAATTACAAGTAAAAACCAAAAAAGAAAATCAAACAATATTCAAGTGATCTATGCTAAGAATTAACAATGAACCCTAACAAGAATGAATGGAACAAAGTCTAGAAGCAAACTGATGTGAAAGAAATTTATATTTAAAGCTATACACGAATTTAAATAGGTGTATGCTACTGATTTTTGTTCAAATTAAATCTAAGAATTCAAATTAGACTTAACTAATGTAATTAGAAGCAAAAAGGACAGAATTAAAAGAATGAAAACTTAAGAGCACAAAGAATTAGACAATATTGAAAAAACTTCAGAATCGGTTTCCTGCTAGCAAGTAGCCCATTGTCCTTTAATTAAACCCGTATTCAACCTTAATTTATCACCAACTTGCAAGAGCTCAAGGTATATTTAATAGATAAGCTCAATTCCTCAAGATCAAATCAATGCTCAATATGATCACTAAGGTATCTGAATTCAAAAGTTGTACTTTTCAACCTCAAAACCAATTATTTAAGTTGGATTGACGCATCTCATTTGGAGTAATATCAATTGACTTTGAATGTTTTGAGGTTGAATTTGATTCTTACCTTCATCCACCATTCATGGATGGTTCCCGTGCATATATCATTCCCCCTTTCCTCAATAAGATTCGTCCTCGAATCTTTGCCTATATCAAAAGAAAAATGCACAACACAAAGCAAAAGATAATAAAAATTGTTAGTAAAAAGTTCACTCTTCACCTCTTTTTCTTTTTCACACACATTCACTATTTTCTCTCTTTGCTCATTACTTCCACTTTTATCCCTCAAAACCTCATCTCTCTCAATTCTCTCCTTAACTTCTCCATAAACAACTCTTTGTTTCATCTCAATCTCACTCTCTTTTACTCTCTCAAGCTCATCCAATTCATGTTCATCACTTACCTCCATGGATTCACTATCATTAGCTACAAATTCATCTCGAATGATATTTTTACTTTTAATTGCAATGCTCTCATTAATACTAACACCATTAACTTCTAGTGAAATAAAATCAATACTTTCACCTACAATTTCAACTTCACTAGTATGAGCATCATTAATATCCTCATGAATTTGATTCTTACCTTCATCCACCATTTTACACTTAGAAACAAAATCAAATTCATAATGAAAATTTGATTTTTGAATTTCTCACCTTCTTGGATAAGGATTCTGTATTTCATTCTCTTTCTCTTCATGCCCCCACCTATCAATCCTAGCACGCATCTTGTCCATTTCTTTTTGAAAGGCACTCATCAAATATGCTTTGTCTTTCTTTCTTTCTCTTCTTTGTCTATCATTATCATAATGTTCAAAATACTCTTTTTCTTCATGAGATTGAAACCTCCTAATGCCTTGAGGTCGAGACCCCTCTCTTGATCTTCTTTTGTCAAAGATACTTTGTTGCCTCAAATCTTCAATTTTCTGATTTTGTCTCTCCATCTTGTCTATAATATTTCCAATCTTTACCTCCAATATTTGATGTAAGATTGAACAACATCCGATGGCACATAACCACCATATTCCTCATGTCCACTACTTCCTCTTGTAATTTCCTTTGACATGGTTAGTAATTTAAGAAAGTAACAAAGAAGTAAAATGACCTCACAATCACTTCCTCACGTGTTTCACTCAAATCATAATATAACTACTCTCGTGTTTCATACAAATAATGGCTTTTACCCACTGTTAGGCTCACCTCTCTTGCTTTTTACCACTCAAAGTTTGAATCTCAAGATTACAATTAAGAACCAGAAACAAAATCAAACAATATTCAAGTGATATATACTAAGAATTAACAATGAACCCTAACAAGAATGAATGGAACAAAGTCTAAAAGCAAACTGATGTGAAAGAAATTTATATTTAAAACTATACACGAATTTAAATAGGTGTATGCTACTGATTTTTGTTCAAATTAAATCTAAAAATGCAAATTAGACTTAACTAATGTAATTAGATGCAAAAAGGACAGAATTAAAAGAATGAAAACTTAAGAGCACAAAGAATTAGACAATATTGAAAAACCTTTAGGATCGGTTTCCTCCTAGTAAGTAGCCGATTGTCCCTTAATTAAACCCGTATTCAACCTTAATTTATCACCAACTTGCAAAAACTCAAGGTATATTTAATAGATAAGCTCAATTCCTCAAGATCAAATCAATGCTCAATATGATCACTAAGGTATCTGAATTCAAAAGTTGTACTTTTCAACCTCAAAACCAATTATTTAAGTTGGATGGTTGTAGTTTATGATGATACCAAATAATTCCAGCAATCAATAATCACAAGATTTCAACTTGAAGCAAAAAATAGCACACTTTTTGCACAATTTTGGTGCTAAATTCGAAATTCTGAATTTTTTTTCTTTTTCCTTTTTCTTTTTTTTTTGTTTTTTTATCAAATAACACTAAAGTAATGCTTAATAAACCGTAAACATATCAAAGAATTGAAAAGAAACCCAAACTTGCAATTTTACTCTTTATGGAAGAAATTTTTCCTAAGGTACCTCCAATGGCAGAATTTAAATTTAGCGAAGTTAACAACTAGAAAACAATTTTAAAGGATAGATAATGATTACGTAACCAAAATCTCTGATACCAAACTGATGCAGAACCCCAAAGACCATGCCTTGAAATCCCTCAACAAGACATGGTGAACAAACCTTAAGCTATGGTGATCAAATATTGAATCCGACCCAAAGCTAACCAATGTAGCAAAGAACCAAGATTATAAGGTTTGTTAAGAATAGCCACGCCACAAGCAATATCACTTGATAAGTAACTAATTCCTAAAAGTAATAAAGAGATGCAAATCTGCCTCACTTTAAAGAAAACTCTCATATTCGTTTTTATTCATTGATGTCTTGTAAAAGAAGCCTAGATGAGTATTTATAGCCCTAAGTCTTTGAATCCTTTATGGTAAAGGATAACTAATTCCTATTCTTACTCAACTCCTAAAAGTAAAGTCATAATCTAACTCATATTCTAAAAAGTAGAGTTCTACTTGAATTAGGATACTAATTAAATCCTTCTAAAATAAGACAAGTGGTGGGTTGGGCTTTATTTCTTTGGCCCACATGTCTATCACTAATTAAAGGCTAAGGTAATTTAAATTAGGCAGCCCATATACATAATTAAGCCCAATTACAAGTTATGCCCCAAATCACATAAGTAGGCACATGGTTGGCACATGATGTCTTACACATGAATCGTACATATCTTGCATAGGTTTGACACATGACTCATAACACATGATTTGCACATGACTTGTAATCTTCAAGGTTTATGGACTTTGCCTTATTTAGCCCATTTGAATTTAATCTTCATGAAAGACTTCGTTGATCTTCACTTTAGGCTTCCCTTTATGTAGTATTGGCCCATAAGCTTGATTGTGAATTTTAGGCCCATTGTTTCTCTCAAAGATCCATTTATGCCTCATATGGTTTGGAACACGCCCCATAATGATGCGAACTAAGACAACAAAAATGATCTTACATGCCATGGAGGAGATGGATTAGTAATGCCACTTGGTCCAATCATAAGATCAAGTAGAAACAAGCTCAAGGCAGCCTTGCAAATGTATATTCAAAGCTTAGTGACAAGAGATATCAAGGAAGAGGCTTGGGTCAGGCTTGAAGAGATGGAATCAGTTGGCGATCCAAAGCTTGTGACACTCATTGGGGCATGTGATGGTGAAGACAACTAGCCTAATGGGCTAGAGAAGAAGTCTATATTACAAGGTTCAACTCATGTGTAATATGCTATGTTAAGGTAGACTTATGTTATGTCATGGTTGGGCCTAAGATTAATTTTAGTGGGTTGTTTTATTTTAATTATTGGAATGTAATTTCATTTAAAGACACATGATCAGCCTTATTTTAACTTGTCTTAAGTGTGTAGGCCTTATAAAATTAAGCCCATTCGTTTGTCCTTAAGTCATTAGGGTCAGATTGGTCTTTTCTTTATATTTGCACCTAGGGTTTGGTTTGTAGAGGTATAAATACCTCCTTATGCGTGTAAGACATTCAGATTGGTGATTTAAGATCAAAATTTCAGTGTTCTTGAGTGTTCTTCAAGTGGGAGGTGTGATCTCCATTGATATACCAAGGATTGTTTTCACTTATCAGGTTGGTAATTAATTTGTGGCGTGAATCCAATTCTCTCTTCATACTCTTTGTTACCAATTCCTTGTTGTTTTGGGGGTGAAGAGTCTAATCTTGCAATTGTTTAAAACTTAAGATTTGTATCAAATTGATTTGGAGGTTGTCTAGACTTAGATTCTAGGTGGTTGCTGCATCACATAAGCATTTTGATCATATTAATGGGCTTTTGAACTCCTTTTAAACCCATTTCAATGATATAAGATTGCTACACTCCATTGATAAAAGATTGTCTTTCTTGCCTTCCATGCATGGTTCCCGTGCATATATCATGACCTCCTGGGAAGTGCTTGGCTCAAGGCGGTTAAGCGGCTGATTAACCGTTCTTGAGCAGGGTCAGTACTAGGATGGGTGACTTTCTAGGAATACCTTAGCCCAGTCGTATCAAATAGGATTCGGTTTCTCCTTTCAGCCACACCATTATGTTGTGGCATGTAAGGTGGAGTCCATTGAGATAATATCCCATTATTCCTAAGATAATTTATAAATTTTAGGCTTAAGTATTCAACTCCTTGATCTAATCAAAGTGTTTTAATACTTTTGCCAAATTGTTTCTCTACTTCGTTTCTGAATTCTTTGAACTTTTCAAAGGCTTCAGATTTATATCTTATAAGATAAAAGTAATGCAGTAGATGAAACCACCTCTGGCATGTGTGGATATTAGACCACGGATATATGTATTAAGTCTCCCATTAGCACATTCACCATTTCCCTTAAAAGGTAATTTAGTTTTCTTGTCTAATAAGCAAGATTCACATGTGTCATATGATTCATAATCAAGTGACCCAAGCAACTAGTCTTGTATAGCTTAGCCATGTGTTTCTCACTTCTATGACTAAGGCAATAATGCTATAAGTAAGATGATTTCAACATATTGTGTTTTTGCCTTTTATTATCATTAATGTTTAAAATTGGATTTGACATATCTAATATGTATATTCCATTACATAATGTATTGCTGGCATAAAGAATACCATTTAACATAATAGAACAACAACCGTTACTAAAAACTAAATGGAAACCATCTTTATTTAAACTAGAAACAAAAATAATATTTTTAGTCAAAGCAGGTGCATAATAACAATTATCCAAATTTAACATAAGTCTAATAGGAAGGGTCAATACATAAGTTCCAATAGTGCAACAACCTTTGCTCCATTTCCAATGCACAGGTTTGACTCTCCTTTATTGAGCTGCCTACTGTTCTTTAGGCCATGCATATCAGCGCATTTGTGTGAGCCAAAATGAGTATTTAATACTCATATATTATTATCAGAAACAAAATTAATTTTAATGATAAAAATACCCGAAGTAGATGGGGCATTAGATGCGTTCTTCTTCCAAGACTCCAAGCAGGCCTTACAGTTTCTTTTCCAATGGTCATCCTTGCCACAATGGATGCATATTCCCAAGGCCTTCTTCTTCGTCACAACTCCCTTAAGCTTTATGGACTTCTTCTTCTTCTTAGAACCAAAGGAGTCCACCAACATCATGGCCTTACTGTCCTTTATGATAAATGGTTTAGCATGTTGATCAACTCAGGAATAGTGGTGGAGATTTAGTTCATCCTATATTTGAGCATAAAATGTGAAAAAATATTGGAAAAACTAGTTAGAATTAAGTCAATACTTAATTCATGGTCCATCACAAATCCTAAAGTGGCCAACCTCTCAATATAGCCATTCATCTTTAGTGCATATTGTACCAGAGATCTCCCCTCAACCATCTTAGTGCGGAAAAGCAGCCTTGAAATTTTGAACCTTTTTGAAATGTGTTTGCTCATCAAAGAGCTCCCTTAGATAGTAGACCATGGAATTAGCATCCATAGCCTCATGCTGCTTTTGCAACTTAGTTGATATGGTAGCAAGCATAATGCAACTTACCATCTCACTATCATCGAGTTGCTTTTGATATGCGTTCTGAACATATTTAGAAGCATTAGTAGCAGGGGGATTAGGGAGTGCCTCATCTAGGACATAGCCAATTTTTTTGGATTTGAGAACTATTCTTAAATTCTTTAGCCAATCTAAAAAGTCGAGCCCAGTCAACTTAATTGACTCCATTAGTGATCGTAAATTCACATTTGTCAACATGATGATGATTCTAGCAACCTAGATATAAAATAAATCATGTTAAAAATTTTATTAGGTCTTTAATAAATCACATTATGATTCCCACTATTTTATTGTGAATCCATAGCCCTCATTATGAAACTGAGATAACCTATATGGAAGTTCTCCTAGTGATTCGATATCCAACTAGCTCAGAATAACCTTGAGGTAACTCAACAAGCCATCCTTAGTTAGTTGGTGTAACTATCGAATCTTATGGTATCAACTAATTGATGTGTGCACATACATTGGGCTATCAACTCTTGATATGTATATATCTCATGTTCACTAACCCAATTTTGCTTCCAATAAATATTAACCTTGGTGCAAATCCAATAAGCTAATGATATCGGTTAAGTCCAACCCATTAATCGGGAAATCTAATTTCAATGGTTTGAACATATTCTTATATAACGAGTTTGAGGCAACTCAACAACCCTAACTCTAGAAAAACTCTGGTTCTCCCCGTATCAATCACATTGTGTCTAAGTCTATAGTTATTCATCATGCCTTTCCATATATCCCTAATATGCATTCTCTAATGCATAAAATAAAATAAAATTGAAAATTTTGAATTTCAAATTGAAAATCGATTCAACGCTTGTACTAAAATTGTCTATTGTATTATTTCGGTTAATTAAAATTTGTATATCATTTCAATGTGGAATTTAATATTTAATAAAATTAAATAAAATTACATATTTTCAAAATTAATTCACCTTAAAATCAAAATATTTTGATGTCAAAATTAAACAATTTAATTTTAATATACATACTAAACTCTAGTCATATTATAATAACCTTTACTCAACTTAAATTAATTCAAAATTAATTTCCAAAAAATTCCAAAAAATTTCTAAAACCTCAAATCATTATTCTAAGTATCTTTAGGTCAGCTCAAGTTCATCAAAATATTTTTGGCACAAGCCAAAATTACTTAGACAAACAAACAATACACCTAGACGCTCAAAACGACTCATTTGATATGTAGAATTTTTTTAAGTTTGAAATTCGAGCAAAAAAATTTTGGCATTCATCTAACATCAAAATAAAATATTTTAAATCACATAAAAATTATTTTAAGGTACTGAAAAAAATAATGACATACAAAAAATCAAATAAAATAGTCTAACTAGGTATACCAAAACAGTCTCGTTTTTGTGTTTGTTTGAAAAATTAATTAAACAATTTTTCATTAATTATTGGATACTTCCAAATGATAAAAAATATTATCAATATGTATAAATAATTTTTTCTATAATAAAATTACAAGAAAAATGTAAACAACCCTATCAATTAACCCAAACAACAACACATGTTCATAAATAATGTAATTTTTGGCATTTTTAAAATGAATCTGAAATTAATTATTTGAATCACATTCGAAACATTTTTCAATCAAAATAATTATCCTTAATCATCTCATGATCAGATCAAAGAAATAAAAATATATAAAACAATTTTTTCTCATTAATTTCAAATTTTCAAATCTATTGATCCAATATCATCAAAATCGTGCAATCTCATTACACTTTTAATTAAAATTAATTTTATTGAACACAAGGATGGCTAGATACCACTGTTGGGTTTTGAAGGCGAATCTCATTTATAAATGTAGCGGAAAAATAAAATTTTCAAAAACTAAAACAAAAGATCTTGCTTGTGTCATGAAAACTAATTTATCAAACATAGAAGTAAGAAATTATATCTTGTAATTTCTTGATTTGTTCTTCAATTCTTTACCTCATTGGGTTGTAGCAAACCACTACAATCCACATTATGATGTCTACAATGATAATCAATGCGAAGATATGAAGAAAAAACTAACAAAAGAAAATGGTTTGAATAAGATTCAAATGTGCTAGCTATGAATTTGATCTTGAGAGAATTAATGTCTCAAAAATTATTTTTGGTATTTTTTTACCAAAAATTATTTTAATGTCTCTTGTTTGCCTTTATATATATATTTTTATATAAATCAAATTCAAAAAAGAAGTTCAAAAATCAAAAGAGAAGATGAATGAATTCAATGAATAGTAATGGCCATAATTGGCGTAATTAAGGTCAAATATGGCCTAGCAGCACTGCGTGCAGTGCAACCCACATGGGCTTAACGCTGGGCAAGCCAGCAGGCCTGCACAAGTCCATATGGTCTCGTGACCCCTTCCAAGCAATTTTTTTTTACAATCTCATCGTGATCCGACTCGAAATAATTTTTTAATATTTTGGATCCTATGCAAGACTATTTTACTCATTCTCCACATCTCCAATGCATATAACCCATTAGGTTCTCGGTTATGTTTATCACTTAAATTGATAAATTATTTTAAGCAAGTTATGTGCAGTATCTAACCACACATCATGACCTCCAATTGATCAAAAAATCAGTGGTTTGACTACGAGCCTATCCACAGACAATTTATATGCAATTTTTCCTTTCACTATTCAATATCTCACTTGGTTCAGAGTATGGACATGTGTTGATGCGAACCAAGACAACAAAAATGATCTTACATGCCATGGAGGAGATGGATTAGTGATGCCACGTGGTCCAATCATAAGATCAAGTAGAAACAAGCTCAAGGCAGCCACCTTATCGTTTGGTATCAGAGCCAGCCCGTGTTCCCGGTGTCCCTTAGTGTTGCGACCGATCGCCGACTGAGGCAGTCGAGGTGTTAAGGGGGTGGGGATGATGCGTCCCACATCGGTTGCGGGGGAACTCCTGGACTGGTTTATAAGGGAGGGTTCAAACCTTCCCCTAAGAGCGCGCTTTTGGGGCGAAGTTAGGAGCCCGTGACAGATCGCCGACCGAGGCAGCCACCTTATCGTTTGGTATCAGAGCCAGCCCGTGTTCCCGGTGTCCCTTAGTGTTGCGACTGATCGCCGACTGAGGCAGTCGAGGTGTTAAGGGGGTGGGGATGATGCGTCCCACATCGGTTGCGGGGGAACTCCTGGACTGGTTTATAAGGGAGGGTTCAAACCTTTCCCTAAGAGCGCGCTTTTGGGGCGAAGTTAGGAGCCCGTGACAGATCGCCGACCGAGGCAGCCACCTTATCGTTTGGTATCAGAGCCAGCCCGTGTTCCCGGTGTCCCTTAGTGTTGCGACCGATCGCCGACTGAGGCAGTCGAGGTGTTAAGGGGGTGGGGATGATGCGTCCCACATCGGTTGCGGGGGAACTCCTGGACTGGTTTATAAGGGAGGGTTCAAACCTTCCCCTAAGAGCGCGCTTTTCCTAACTTCGCCCCAAAAGCGCGCTCTTAGGGGAAGGTTTGAACCCTCCCTTATAAACCAGTCCAGGAGTTCCCCCGCAACCGATGTGGGACGCATCATCCCCACCCCCTTAACACCTCGACTGCCTCAGTCGGCGATCGGTCGCAACACTAAGGGACACCGGGAACACGGGCTGGCTCTGATACCAAACGATAAGGTGGCTGCCTCGGTCGGCGATCTGTCACGGGCTCCTAACTTCACCCCAAAAGCGCGCTCTTAGGGGAAGGTTTGAACCCTCCCTTATAAACCAGTCCAGGAGTTCCCCCGCAACCGATGTGGGACGCATCATCCCCACCCCCTTAACACCTCGACTGCCTCAGTCGGCGATCGGTCGCAACACTAAGGGACACCGGGAACACGGGCTGGCTCTGATACCAAACGATAAGGTGGCTGCCTTGAGCTTGTTTCTACTTGATCTTATGATTGGACCACGTGGCATCACTAATCCATCTCCTCCATGGCATGTAAGATCATTTTTGTTGTCTTGGTTCGCATCATGTGTCAACTTCTGCTAGATTGACTACATCACATCTAGGCCAAGTAATGTTAGTTATTGTACTTGAGGCTCATTACTCTATTAGATATGACATTGAATACTATCTTTATAACCTTTCCACTCCGAGCAGAGATTCCTGTGTAATGACCCCAACAAAAGGTCATAGGTATATGCTCCTTCTATTAGGAGTGGTGAATCCTTTGTTGGTTACCCAATTACCTTCGAATACCTTAAACTGCACCTAATCACCACCCTATTAGCAACCTCCTTGAGGCAACAAGGAATAGTGTCAAAATACAGAATCAATATTCAAGATATCCTTGAGTACCTCAAGTTTAAGGATACTTGCATCATTGCTACGATGAGACTATCATTGACATTTGAATAGATTATCCATATGATTGTCTCATAGCTGGTCATCCAATGTACTTAGCTACACTTAACAAGCATCAACATATTAACTCTAAACATCTCATGTTTATAGATTATAAAATCTACTACTCGATCCAATCAAGGAGTGTAACATGTGCCAGTTTATTTAATTAATAATATCTCATCTCATTAATCCTATGACTAAGGATAATTTAGATACTAACATAATTACATAGGATAAGAATTTCAATATCATTATATCATCTTGATTTCGTTCAAGCTATGTTATGTATCAAGGATTTCATTAATTGATTTAAAATCACTATCAATTTATATATCAAATGAACATCAAATTAATGAAAGAGCCTTTTATTAATCAAATAAATTTATACAATAAGTGCTAAAAGTTATTGCCTTTAGAGCATGTCTCTAACAATCTCAAGTCTAAGGATACTTGCACCATTATTATAATAAGACTATCATTGACATTGAATATATATCCATGTGATTGTCTTGTAGCAAGTCATCCAATCTACTTGGCTACTCTAGCAAGCATCCATATGTTAACTCTAAACATCTTATGTCTACATCTTATGAGATCAGTTGATTGACCTAGTCAAGGAGTATCACATATGCTAGTCTATTCGGATTAACAATGTCCCATCTTGTTAATCCTATGACTATGGATAATTTAGGCAAAAACACAATTGTACATGATAAGATTCTCATTATCATGATCTCATCATGATTTCCTTCATGCTGTGTTATATACCAAGGACTTCATGAAATGGTCAAAGATCTATATCAATTCATATGCAATGAATACCATATAATAAAAATTTCTTTTATTTTTTTATTAATAATAAATAAGCACATGAAGTGCCTAAGGTGATTGTCTTAAAGGCACCTCGATAACACTTTTATTGGGCCTCGTCGTGCAGGCAATGAGACATAGGCTTCCTTTGCTATGATGCATGCTTGACGGACCCATCACTCCTAAGTCGGAGAGGCTCACTCACATTTTTAAAGCATAAATACATTCTACAACTTGACAAATACAAATCTAACTAAATTCATTCACTTGTTCATGGATTAAACACACTCTAAATCAAATCAAACATGAATCAACAAGCCTAAATGGCATTCCTACTCATTCTTAACTGCCCAACGTGCATCATTTGCACCATATTTCCCATTTCCATCATTAAAAGCATACAAGTCTCAAATTTTCAAAAATTAATCTCAATTAACATACTGTATGGCATAATTTACTCAACATTTCACATTTCATATCAAAATGTAAATCCAAAAGTAACTACCATATGATAATACATCTAATAAGGTCACAGAAGTCATATTTCATGTTTTTTTTATCATTATATACCAATCCATTCATCACTTAAATCTTAAAACAATCAAGTGGTTATTTACATTACTTCAAAGCATACAAATGACATACAAAATCATCAAAAGAAACTTGAATGGTAATGTGTAGTAACCTTTCAAAAAGGAGGCTTAAAACCACTCATATGACACATATATCACATAATGATATGCCTTTTATGCATAAACCCTAAACTTCCTTAGTCAAGTTCCCTTTCTTAGGTCTTAAGAAGTTCTTACTTTTATCAACCTATGGGTTTAATGGGCAGTTCTCTTATTTAAAAACCTTAGCTTGAACCCAAACTACAACTCAAGTAAAATGGGTCTTACTAAAAAAGAAAATGGTGGAGAAAGAAGAAGGAAAAGGAGAAGAATATGGAGGAAAATTGTAGCTTACCTAAATCTTCTAAGCTAGGGCATGGGTATCACACCTGCTAGTTTAGGCCCCGATCGACATGCGCATTACACTACTGGATAAACTTGACCGACTAAAAATCGAGAGTCTTTGTGATCCAAACAACACTAAAACAATTGAAATCTAAATTTTGACTTAATAAAAGTGAGAAATTGAAATATGAAAAATTATTTTTAATTAATTGGGTGAAATCGAAAAACTGAACTAAAATGTAAAAAATGCAATTTTCAATCAAATGTGTGAATTGTAAAATGGAGGTCACCATTATGTAGAATAATTTTTAAAAATTAATTAGTTAGGGCTTGAAATTGAAGAAATTAAAATTAGGATGCAGTTTAATTGGAAAAGAAATTTTTATTTTAGTGCAGAATTGACACAATTAAATTAAGCAATACGTATAATAATTAATAGAGGAATTCAATTCAATGGAAATGTTATTGTGGAAAATATTTAATTTGAAGCTCAAATTGGAGAAAATAAAATTTATATATGGATTGAAATGGAAAAAGTAGAAATATAGGGACTTAATGTTAGAAATGAAAAGAGGCGGGGAATTAAAGTGAGATTTTTGGCCATAATTTGCCAAAGAAAAATATGGAAACATGCATGTGTGGATTGGGTTTTTACTTTAAACTAATTACCATCAATAACATAAATTATAAAATTAATCATCATATATAAGTAAGAATTGCCACTTTTTTTTTTAATTATGCTTTGTTAAAGAAAAACAACTTTCCATTGTTCTTTCCTTTCTTTGCCGAAACCACTTCTCTCACCCTTTATCTTTACACTTCGGCCAACAATTAGAAAGGCTTGAGTAAAACAAGGCAAACAGGTCTAGAGGGAGAATTTATAGCTTCAACTTTGGTGATTTTTGGGGAGAAGGGGAAAGAGATGAAGTTCCTTACTTCAACCAATGATGGGTTTATTAGAGAAGTACCTTAAAGGCAATCACCTTAGACACTATATGTACTAATGTATTATTAAATAAAAGGCATTTTCATTATATGGTATTCATTGCATATGAATTGATATAAACCTTAGACGGTTTAATGAAGTCCTTGGTATGTAACACAACATGAAGAAAATCATGATGACATCATGATAATGAGAATCTTGTCATGTGCAATTGTGTTTATACCTAAATTATCCATAGTCATTGGATTAACAAGATGGAAAATTGTTAAATTGGATAGACTAGCACATCTTATTCTCTTTGACTAGGTTAAGCACCTAATCTCATAAGCTGAAGCCATGGGATGTTTAGAGTTAATACGTGGATGCTTGCTCAAGTAGCCAAGTACATTGGATGACCTGCTATGAGACAATCACATGGATGTCTATTCAATGTCAATGATAGTATCATCTTGGCAATGATACAAGTAACCTTAGACTTGAGATGCTCAAGGTTATCTTGGATACTGAATCCTATATTTTGACTCCATTCCCTGTTGCCTTTTAGAGTTTGCTCATAGGGTGGTGATTGGGTAAGGCATGAGGTATTCGAATAGTCAATAAATGATTCACCACTCCTGATAGAAAGAGAATATACCTATGGTCTCTTGTAGAGATCATTACTCATAAATTCTTAGTTGAGGTAGACATGTCTTCAAGAAGGTGTTCAAGGACATATTTGAAAGAGTAATGAGTCTCATTGAAAAAAACTAATATCATTTGCACTATATGAGACATAGTTAGTGTAGTGGGACATACAGTTCATGCTCTAAACCAAATGAGGTATAGCTTGGTGAAAGAATGAATTGCACGGTAATTGTCTATGGAAGGGTTAAAAGTCAAACCTGATGCGGAACCCCAAAGGCCGTGCCTTGAAACCCCCAAACAAGATAAGGTAAACATACCTTAGGCTATGGTGATCATAAATTGAATCCGACCCAAAGCTAACCAACGTAGCAAAAAACCAAGATTATATGGTTTATTAAGAATAGCCACGCCACAAGCAATATCACTTGATAAGTAGCTAATTCGTAAAGGTAATGAAGAGATGCAAATCTACCTCACTTTAAAGAAAAATACTCAAATTTGTTTTTATTCATTCATTCATTCATTCATTCATGTCTTGTAAAAGAAGCCTAAATAAATATTTATAGCCCTAAGTCTTTGAATCCTTTATGGTAAAGGATAACTAAGTCCTATTCTAACTCAATTCCTAAAAGTATAGTCATATTCTAACTCAAATTCTAACAAGTAGAGTCCTACTTGAATTAGGACACTGATTAAATCCTTCTAAAATAAGACAAATGGTGGGCTGGGCTTCAATTCCTTTGGCCCATATGCTGCCATTCTCCTTATTTAAACTATAGATAGATATTAGGAAACACATTTACATTATTAAACCCAATTACAAGTTAAGCCCAAATCCCATAAGTAGGCACATGACTGCTAGCACATGATTGGCACATGACTTGCACATAACTTGTAATCTTCAAGGTTATGGACTTTGCCTTGTTTAGCCCATTTGATTTGAATCTTCATAAAAGACTCCTTTTATCTTCACTTTAGGCTTGCCTTTGTATAGTGTTAGCCCATAACCTTGATTGTAGATTTTAGGACCAATATAACAACGAATGCTCCAATGCTGCCTTCTATGACTTGGAACACGCCCCATATTGAATTGGATCATATGAAAAGGCTTTTGAACTCCTTTAAGACCCATTTCAATGATATAAAATTGCTACACTCCGTTGACAAAAGACTGTTGTTCATATCCCTCATTTATGGTTCCCCTGCATACATCAAAACCACTGACTTTTTAGTTAATTGGATGGTAATGATGTATTGCTAGATACCATTGATCTACTAAGTCAAGGAAAATTGATAAGAAATCAATTTTGGGTCAAAAGTGTTTGACTCGTAGAATCCTAATTGTATTAGGATTCCTCCCGAGACTTGAGTTGCCAATATGACCAAAAAACCTATTAGGTTACAAGGATAAAGGAAATGAATAAAATTTAAAATGGGTTTTAGATAAGATTCAAGTGAGAGAAAAAGAGAATTAGGCCTTTTATAAGAGTTATAAAAATGGGCCAAATCAAATTTGGATCAGGATTGTTGACTTGGTTAACATTAGGCCATATACCTTAGGAAAATGGGCCCATTAGGGCTTTCAATTTCTAACCCTAAAAGGAATTAGAAAGATTATAAATACTCCTTTTAAGGAGTCAATTTCTTGGTTGCCCCCTTAAGAAAAATAAGAGTTATTTTTTCTCTCTCCTTTTTCTCCTTCATAAGAAAAATTTCCATAGCATTTTGGACTTTTGTCACCCCATCTTCTTGGAGGTTTTCTTCTTTTGCCTTCGCTTAGATGGTATGAATCGATTTTAAATTACATAAGGCATTCCTTGGGTTTTAGTTTTGATTAATTTTTTTATATTTCCACTATGTCATGTTTGAGATGCATGTTTAAAACCCAACAATGGTATCAGAGCCACCATATGTAATTTAAATTTGGATTTAATTGAAGCATCAATGAGATTGATTGAAAAAAAAGGAACAACTTAGAATCCCTCCATTCGTTAAAAACGATTTTGAATCTGTTTTGCCTAACATTTTAATTTTAATTCAATGACATGTTAATATAATGATATTAGATGTTGTTGATGATAATTAAAAGTTTGAATTTCAACATTAAATTCGAAATTGTGCATGTTGATGAATTTTTAGGGTTTGTAAAACTTAGTATTGCCAATTGAGCTCTTTATGGGGCTCCTCAAATTTAGTTTGTTAATTTTATTATTCAAATATGATTATGACATATTTAGAATGTGTTTTAACTTCTGGACAACATGTATAATGATGTAAAAATAATTTTTGATCATGGAACAAACAAAATAAGAAACTAGGTAAAAAATCTTACCATGTGATGGGGCTGTTTTGTGTTATTTAATTTAATGGCATGTAACTTAATGACTAGGACCTTAATTTCATGTTTATGAGATATTCATGATGTTATGTTGATTTCAATTTCATTCTAAAGTCAAATTAAATTTGTAATTAAGTTCCTAAAGAATCATAACTCATGTATGATTCAATTTAGGCAATTTTTGAGTAACTGGTTTGCTAGTTGAATGATTAATGATTTATATTGTCTAATGAATGAAATTAATTAGTTTAAGCTGCTTATAAGTTTCTTATAATGATGAGAATGAATTTTGGAAGTTTTGGGAATTTTTAAATGGAATTTGATTTGAATTTAAAAAGGGTTTTCAACATTCTAGTTTGACTAGGATTATGGAATGCAATTTTAACTACGATTGTTTTATCTTATTTGACATCAAACTAATAACTATTTAAGGTAATTTAATTATGAATTAACTACTAGTCATATTTGAATTTAATATTAAATGTGATTTAACTATTAAATTCAGATTGAATTATTGTATGCATTAAATTAGTGATAACCTAGTTGGCAAAGTATGCAATTTTAGAAAAACATTTTTATATGATAAAATGTATGCCTAATTTGCATGATTTCCTTTTAGAAAGTGTTTCTAATTACTGATATGATTATTTAATGAGATTAAATAAATATTTATGATGAATTTCATTAAAATCCAAATAATCAAAACAAAGTTTTAAGAGTTAAACAAAGAGAACCCAAATTGTTACTTTAATAGATTACCTTTAAGGCATTAGAGAATGCATGCTAGGGGTGGAAGGAATGACATGATGGTATGATTATAGACTTGATCAATGAGATTGATCATGCATGAAATTTTGTTTTTGGTAAATAGGGCCTATAAGTCCATGCCTTCTCTATTCTCTCGGTTGTATTTCTCTTCTCATCTCACTCCCCTCAAATGTAACTTGAAGTTTTTTTTCTAAAGAAATTATATAATTAAATTACATAGGATTGGAATATAATTGAAGTGCAAAAGTGTATGCAACAAAGGAGATGGTGCCAAAAGCAAATAAGCATCATAATAAGAAATTGTTTTCTATGGTAAAGTTGTAATTTCATGCATCTACCTAGGTGAGACTTAGTCAATCCTTTCATGGATCAAAGGATTGATATTAGATTGTCCATAATCATGACCATATAATTAGTGTAATTATTTTATATATCTATATGTGATGAATGAATATATTATGCATGCCAAATTGCCATGTGATGCGAACCAAGACAACAAAAATGATCTTACATGCCATGGAGGAGATGGATTAGTGATGCCACGTGGTCCAATCACAAGATCAAGTAGAAACAAGCTCAAGGCAGCCTTGCAAATGTATATTCAGAGCTTAGTGACAAGAGATATCAAGGAAGAGGCTTGGGTCAGGCTTGAAGAGATGGAATCAGTTTGTGATCCAAAGCTTGTGACACTCATTGGGGCATGTGATGGTGAAGACAACTAGCCTAGTGGGCTAGAGAAGAAGTCTATATTACAAGGTTCAACTCATGTGCAATATGCTATGTTAAGGTGGACTTATGTTATGTCATGGTTGGGCCTAAGATTAATTTTAGTGGGCTATTTTATTTTAATTATTGGAATGTAATTTCATTTAAAGACACATGATCAGCCTTATTTGAACTTGTCTTAAGTGTGTAGGCCTTATAAAATTAAGCCCATTCGTTTGTCCTTAAGTCATTAGGGTCAGAGTGGTCTTTTCTTCATGTTTGCAGCTAGGGTTTGGTTTGTAGAGGTATAAATACCTCCTTATGCGTGTAAGACAATCAGATTGGTGATTTAAGATCAAAATTTCAGTGTTCTTGAGTGTTCTTCAAGTGGGAGGTGTGATATCCATTGATATACCAAGGATTGTTTTCACTTATCAGGTTGGTAATTAATTTGTGGCGTGAATCCAATTCTCTCTTCATACTCTTTGTTACCAATTCCTTGCTGTTTTGGGGGTGAAGAGTCTAATCTTGCAATTGTTTAAAACTTAAGATTTGTATCAAATTGATTTGGAGGTTGTCTAGACTTAGATTCTAGGTGGTTGCTGCATCATTTGGTATCAGAGCTTTGGTTCTAAATCAATTGTACTTATCTTTATTTTTCTAGTTTTAGTGATATTTGTTCAAGTTACAGCATAAAAAAATAATAAAAAAAAGTTTATCTATTTGTGGCTGAATTTGCCTATATTGCTGTCCATTGAAGTTTGGTTTATTTTTTTTTTTTGGGTACGAATTTTTGGTGTTTCAATTTTTTTTGTTGTATATCAGATTACAAAAAAAACAAACAACAAAAAAAAATTCGTGCATATTGGCATTGATTGCCAAAAGTGGGACTGTTTGGATTCAATTGATTGCAGACATATATTAAATGAATTGCCTCTGAATATATTTGCTCTATTCTGATTAAAATTGATAATTTGAGCAATTTTGAGTGGAGTTCGTAATTGAAATTGATTGGTTTCATATTGAGGTATAAGTTGAGGTTTCATTGCTTATTGCTGGAAATTGTGCAATTGGTGGATAATAGTTACTAATAGGCATACAATTAGTTTATTTGGCAGTAAGTTGGGAATGGTTTAGTGAGTTTTAGGTTCTGGTTCGAATTCTTTTAGGGCAATAGCACATATGTACTTAATTTTTTTTCTAGTTTTGTCAATTTTTTGCATTCTTTGTTTTATATTCTTGACTGCTGTCCTACTTGTTTCCATTACATTAGTTGAGTAATTTTGCATTCCATATTACTCAAATAACAATATTATATCTGCACACTTCATTCTTCATCCGTGTGTGCATATAGCATATACTTGTCATTCCTTGCTTTCATCTCATTAATTTTGCTTGTAGTTTTGTGATGTTTCCTTTCTTGCTTAGGAATTGTCTATCTTAATTTTTCTGTTGGATATTGCTGCTCATTGTTATTGATCTGGTTGGTTGAAATTGATCCGGAAATATATCATAGTGAGTACACAAGAGCGGTAAAAGGCAGGAGTGGTTAGCTCAAAAGAGGGTAAAAGCCTTAATTGAGTGAAACACGAGCGAACATACACATTTTGAGTGAAACACGTGAGGGAGTGTGTGAGGCCATTTATTTACATCATGTCTAAATCAAGCAACCAGGAAAGAAGTAGTGATGAAGGAAACAAAACTTTCTTCACATTGGAGGCTATGCAACAACAATTTGGAAGGCTTGAGATTCTGCTCCGAGACATGAATGATCGGTTTGACAAGTATGATAGGAGGTTAGAAGGCCATGATCAAGCTCTACAGAATCTTAGAAGAGATACATCCTTGCAAAGTCGAATTGGAGGGAGAAGGGAAAGGTTAGTAACTCCACCTCAATCTGACTATGAAGAAGATTTTGATGACTTTGATGATGATAGGGATAGAAATCAGTTTGGAGGTAGAGGGGGCAGAAATGATAGAGGAAGGAATAGGAGAGAACATAGAGGCAGGGTAGAGGCGGATAGATTTGGGAACGTTGAGAATCGGATAGATCATAATTTGGGGAGTATTAAAATGAAAATCCCTACTTTTCAAGGTAGGAATGATGCTGATACTTACTTGGAGTGGGAGAGAAAAGTGGAATTGGTGTTTGAATGTCATAACTATTCTGAGGAAAAAAAAGTAAAGTTGGCAGCTGTGGAATTCACTGATTATGCCTTGGTATGGTGGGACCAAATCATTCTCAATAGGCGTCGGAATGGAGAAAGGCCTATAAACACATGGGTGGGGATGAAGGCAGTCATGAGAAAGAGGTTTGTCCCTAGTTACTATTATAGGGAACTACATCAAAGGCACCAAACTTTGAGGCAAGGGAATAAAAGTGTTGAGGACTATCATAAAGAAATGGAGATAGCTATGATGAGGGCTAATATTGATGAAGATAGGGAGGCTACTATGGCACGTTTCTTGGCTGGTCTAAATAAGGAAATTGCAAATGTTATTGAGCTGCACCACTATGTAGAGTTAGAGGAGATGGTGAATATGGCTATGAAGGTGGAGAAGCAACTAAAGCAAAAGGGGACCAACAAACCAACCTATTTGGGTTCCACATCTAATTGGAGCTCAAAATGGCCAAAAAGGGAAGACAAAGCCAAAGACAATGTAAGAGAAGAAAAGGGTAAAGTTGAGCAAAAAGGCAACCCTAAAGCTAATGCTACTTCTTCTTCCAATACTGAAAAGCATAGAAACATAAAATGCTTTAAGTGCCTTGGCAATGGACATATTGCATCTCAATGCCCAAATAAAAAGGTTATGATATTGAAAGATAATGGTGTAATTGAATCTGAAAGTGATAAAGAATCTGATTCAATGCCTTCATTTGAAGATTGTAGTGATGATGATGAGGCTGAGCATGCTGTTGGTGGGGATTTAAATCTTGTGGTTAGGCGTGTACTAAATGTACAATTGAAAGAAGATGGGGTTGAACAAAGGGAAAATATCTTCCATTCCAGATGCTTGATAAATGGCAAAATTTGTAGTCTTATAATTGATGGAGGAAGTTGTACTAATGTTGCAAGTACTACTTTAGTTGATAAGTTGGGGCTGGATTGTTTGAAACATCCTAGGCCATATAGACTACAATGGCTTAATGATAGTGGAGAGATAAGGGTAAATAAACAAGTTTTAATTTCATTCTCCATTGGAAGATATTCTGACCGTGTACTTTGTGATGTAGTACCTATGCATGCAGGTCATGTGTTGCTTGGTAGGCCATGGCAATATGACAGAAAGGTGACACATGATGGGTATAGAAATAGACACTCATTCATGATGGGAGATCAACGTATCATTCTGGCTCCTATGACTCCTAGTGAAGTTTATGAAGATCAAATGAAGCTAAAAAGGAGCATGGAGGAAGAAATGCAAAAAGAAGCCGAAAAGTCCAAATTGAGAAAAAAGGAGCAAAAAGAAAATGGAAAGGCTGAGAGTTGTAAAATAAGAGAGATGAGAGGAAAAGAAAAAGGAGAGGCTAAAAAAGAGAGAAAAATGGGAGGAAAAGAGGCCCAAAAAGAAAAGCAAATAATTGGCCCAAAGGAGAGTGGTACAAAGAAAAACAATTTTTATGCAAAAGTAAAGGATATGAGAGTGGCTTTTGAGAATCAACAATGTTTACTTGTACTCATGTACAAGGAATCTTATTTTAATGAAGCTGACCTTAACCCTTCTTTGCCTAGTGTTGTTGTTTCTTTATTGCAGGAATATGAGAATGTATTTCCTGAAGAGTTACCACAAGGATTGCCACCAATAAGAGAAATTGAACATCAAATTGATTTCATCCCAGGAGCTCAAATTCCAAACCGCCCAGCCTATAGGAGCAACCCCGAGGAGACAAAGGAACTTCAAAGGCAAGTGGAGGAGTTGTTAGCAAGGGGGCATATCCGTGAGAGTCTTAGTCCATGTGCAGTGCCGGTGCTTTTGGTGCCAAAAAAGGATGGGAGTTGGCGCATGTGTGTTGATTGTAGGGCTGTGAATCGCATAACAGTTAAGTATCGCCATCCAATACCCAGATTGGATGATATGTTAGACGAATTGCATGGCGCATGCGTCTTTACTAAGATTGATTTGATGAGTGGATATCACCAAATTAGGATGAAAGTTGGTGATGAATGGAAAACAACATTTAAAACAAAGCTTGGTTTATATGAGTGGCTCGTTATGCCTTTTGGTCTAACCAACGCCCCCAGCACTTTTATGAGATTGATGAATCATGTTTTGCGTCAGTTCATTGGAAAATTTGTTGTTGTTTATTTTGATGATATTTTGATTTATAGTAAATCTGTTGATGAGCATGTACATCATCTTAGGGCTGTTTTGGATACACTTAGGAGAGAAGAATTGTATGCTAAACTTAAAAAGTGCACATTTTGCATGAATAGAGTTATATTCTTAGGGTATGTGGTGAGTGCCAATGGAATTGAGGTTGATGAGGAGAAGATAAGGGCTATCCAAGAATGGCCAACCCCTAGGAATGTGAGTGATGTTAGGAGCTTTCATGGCCTTGCTAGCTTTTACAGGAGGTTTGTAATGGATTTTAGTGTCATTGCTGCTCCTTTAACTGAAATCATAAAAAAAGATGTGGGGTTTAAGTGGGGCGAGGCGCAAGAACTTGCATTTAACACTTTGAAAGATAAACTTTGTTCTGCACCTGTTTTGAGTTTGCCTGATTTTAAATCTACTTTTGAAATTGAATGTGATGCCTCCGGGATAGGTATTGGTGCTGTTTTGATGCAGGGAAGGCGTCCAATTGCTTTCTTTAGTGAAAAGTTGAGTGGTGCACAACTCAATTATTCCACATATGACAAGGAGTTGTATGCATTGGTGAGGGCTTTGGAGACTTGGCAGCATTATCTTTGGCCTAAAGAGTTTGTGATTCATAGTGATCATGAGTCTTTAAAGCATCTCAAGGGTCAAGGTAAGTTGAACAAACGACATGCCAAATGGTTGGAGTTCATTGAGACCTTTCCTTATGTGATTCAATACAAACAAGGTAAGGAAAATGTGGTTGCTGATGCATTATCTAGAAGATATACTCTTATTACTACTTTGAGTTCTCGATTAATGGGATTTGAATATATAAGGGAATTGTATGCTTCTGATTCTGATTTTTCAAATGTTTATAATGCATGTGAACAATCTGCATTTCAAAGGTTTTATAGGCATGATGGCTATTTATTTAGAGAAAATAAACTATGTGTGCCTAATTGTTCCATGCGTGAGTTGCTTGTGCGTGAGGCTCATAATGGTGGTTTGATGGGTCATTTTGGTATTGCTAAGACACTTGACATCTTGCATGAGCATTTTTATTGGCCTAATATGAAGAAAGATGTTGAGAAAATTTGCTCTAGGTGTGTTGCATGTAAGCAAGCCAAGTCAAGAATTCAACCTCATGGGTTGTATACTCCTTTACCCATCCCTAGTCAGCCCTGGATTGACATTTCTATGGATTTTGTGTTGGGACTGCCCAGGACTAAAAGGGGAAGAGATAGCATTTTTGTTGTAGTTGATAGGTTTAGCAAGATGGCACATTTCATCGCTTGCCATAAAACTGATGACGCTACACATATTTCTGATTTGTTCTTTAAGGATGTTGTGCGATTGCATGGTGTTCCTAAAACTATTGTTTCTGATAGAGATTCTAAGTTTTTGAGTCATTTTTGGCGTGTGCTATGGGGAAAGTTGGGAACAAAGTTGCTATTTTCTACTACTTGTCATCCTCAAACAGATGGTCAAACTGAAGTGGTTAATAGAACTTTAGGATCATTATTACGTGCTGTTGTTGGAAAGAATTTGAAAACTTGGGAAGATTGTTTGCCATTAGTAGAATTTGCATATAATAGAAGCATTCATTCATCAACAGGTTATTCTCCATTTGAAATTGTCTATGGTTTTAATCCGCTAACCCCTTTGGATTTGTTGCCTATACCTGTGAATGATATTTCTAACTTAGATGGGCAAAAGAAGGCAGATTTGGTTAAGTCCATACATGAGAAGGCAAAACAGCACATTGAGTTAAAGAACAAAAGTTATGCACAAAAAGCCAACCAAGGACGTAAAGTTGTGAAATTTGAACCTGGAGATTGGGTATGGGTGCATTTTAGGAAAGAGAGATTTCCTAACCAAAGGAAATCCAAGTTAGATCCAAGAGGCGATGGACCTTTCCAAGTGGTTGAGAGGATCAATGGCCTATAAGATTGACTTGCCCGGTGAGTATGGTGTTTCAGCAACTTTTAATGTTGCTGACCTTTCTCCTTTTGATAATGCAGGTGGTGATTCGAGGACGAATCCTTTTGTGGAGGGAGGGAATGATGCGAACCAAGACAACAAAAATGATCTTACATGCCATGGAGGAGATGGATTAGTGATGCCACGTGGTCCAATCACAAGATCAAGTAGAAACAAGCTCAAGGCAGCCTTGCAAATGTATATTCAGAGCTTAGTGACAAGAGATATCAAGGAAGAGGCTTGGGTCAGGCTTGAAGAGATGGAATCAGTTTGTGATCCAAAGCTTGTGACACTCATTGGGGCATGTGATGGTGAAGACAACTAGCCTAGTGGGCTAGAGAAGAAGTCTATATTACAAGGTTCAACTCATGTGCAATATGCTATGTTAAGGTGGACTTATGTTATGTCATGGTTGGGCCTAAGATTAATTTTAGTGGGCTGTTTTATTTTAATTATTGGAATGTAATTTCATTTAAAGACACATGATCAGCCTTATTTGAACTTGTCTTAAGTGTGTAGGTCTTATAAAATTAAGCCCATTCGTTTGTCCTTAAGTCATTAGGGTCAGAGTGGTCTTTTCTTCATGTTTGCAGCTAGGGTTTGGTTTGTAGAGGTATAAATACCTCCTTATGCGTGTAAGACAATCAGATTGGTGATTTAAGATCAAAATTTCAGTGTTCTTGAGTGTTCTTCAAGTGGGAGGTGTGATCTCCATTGATATACCAAGGATTGTTTTCACTTATCAGGTTGGTAATTAATTTGTGGCGTGAATCCAATTCTCTCTTCATACTCTTTGTTACCAATTCCTTGCTGTTTTGGGGGTGAAGAGTCTAATCTTGCAATTGTTTAAAACTTAAGATTTGTATCAAATTGATTTGGAGGTTGTCTAGACTTAGATTCTAGGTGGTTGCTGCATCACCATGATGAGACCTAAAGTAAAGAAAACCCTCATTAATAATATTAAGGCAAATGCCTTCCATTTTTATGGCAAGAACTAGAGTTCTTTTAGACTTTAGGTTGTTAAGTAAAACCAAACCCGCTCTACAAGAATATGTTCAAACCATCAAAATATGATTTCATGATTAATTGGCCGATTTTAACCAGTTACTTTGGTTGTTGGGCAAACCCAAGGTCAATATGAATTAGAGGCAAAGTTGGGTAAGTGTACATGAGATGTACAAATATTAAGAGTAGATAGTCCAATGATTCAGTAGTTGCATAAAGATGCAATTGGTATGATATACCTACCGATTGACCTAAGATGGCTTGTTGGGCTAGCCTAAGGTAATTCTTAGTGATGTTGGAAAATGACCCACTAGGAGAGCTTTCAACGGGTTCTCTCGGATTCATAGTGAGGGCTATGGGCTTGTAATTAAATAATGGGAGTTATAATGTGTGTTTATTAAAGACCTAATATTCATCCATTTAGTACATTCTCTAAACATGATCTTTCTTTACATTTAGGTTGCTAGAATCATTTCATCAAATGTGAACCTATGCTCAATTCTCAATTCAAACAAATTGATTGTCCCAAATTCCTTGATTTGCTATGGAATTTGAGAATAGTTCTCAAAACCAAAAGGATATCCTATGTATTGGAAGAGTCGTTTCCCTCTCCTCCTGCTGATGAGGCATCTGTTGATGAACAATTGGCATACAAGAAGCATCTGGATAATAGTGAGTTGGCGGGTTGCATTATGGTTGCCTTTATGTCTCCCAAGCTTCAAAAGCAGCATGGAACATGGATGCTAATACCATTATGTATCATCGATGGGAGCTAATAAATTAACAAGCTCACATCGAGGGATATAAGATATCTAAATTGCTCTTCAATTCCAAGATGGTAAAGGAGACATCTCCAATGCAAGGTACATTAAAGATGAGGACGAAAGGGAGAGAGTGTTAGAAAAGTGCTCTAAAGGCAATCACCTTTAGCACTTATTGTACAAATTTATTTGATTAATAAAAGGTTTTTTCATTACTTTTATGTTCATTTGATATATGAATTGATAGTGTTCTTAAATCAATTAATGAAGTCCTTGATACACAATATAACATGAAAGAAATCATGATGAGATCATGATATTGAGATTCATAATTATGTTAGTATCTAAATTATCCCTAGTCAAGGGATTAATGAGACGAGACATTATTAATCCGGATAGACTAGCACATGTTACACTCCTTGATTGGATCGAGTAGTAGATCTCATAATCTGTAAACATGAGATGTTTAGAGTTAACATGTGGATGCTTGCTAAGTGTAGCTAAGTACATTGGATGACCTACTATGAGACAATCACATGGATAATCTATTCAAATGTCAATGATAGTCTCAACATAACAATGGTGCAAGTATCCTTAGACTTGAGGTACTCAAGGATATCTTGGATATTGATTCTGTATTTTGACACTATTCCTTATTGCCTTAGGGAGGTTGCTCATAGGGTGGTGATTGGATACAACTTGAGGTATTCGAAGGTAATTGGAAAACCAACAAAGGAGTAACCACTCCTGATAGAAAGAGTAACCCATAGTCTCTTATCGAGGTTATTACTTGGGAATCTCTGGCTGGAGTAGAAATGTCTTAAAGATAGTCTTCAATGACATGTCTAATAGAGTAGAAAGCCTCAGAGACAAGAACTTACATTACTTAGACTAGACATGATGTAATTAGTCTAGTGGGAGTTGACACATGTCCATACTCTAAACCAAATGGGGGTATAGAATGGTGAAAGGAATAATTGCACAAAAATTGTCTATGGAAAGGTTCATAGTCAAACCACTTACTTTCAGGTTAATTTGGTTCATGATTTGTTGTTAGATATCGCTCATGACTTGCTTAAATTAATTGTTAATTTAAGTGACCAATATAACCGATAACTTAATGGATCATGCACATTAGAGATGTCAAGAATGTGTAAATTTTTTTTGGATGGGATCCAAAAATATGAGAGAATTATTTGAGGACAGATCATGATGAGATCGCATAGAAAAATTGTTCGGGGGGTTTACGGGCCTGTACGGGTTGCTGGCCTACTAGTTGGGCTGCTAGCCTGCCTACCAGGCCTGTGCTGGCTAGCAACTGACCTAATCGGCCAATTAAGGCAAAAACCCCAAAATTACTCCCCTTATCTTGTGCACTTTGTATCTAGACTATTTTTGGGATAAAAATATTTTTTAAAAGTTTAAAAGTCTGAAAATTATTTTTGAAAAAAAAAGAAATTCAAAAAAGAAAAATAATAGTTATTTTTCATATTCTCTCAAATTGAGTATACGCCATTGCTAGCACTTTGAGGTGTGTTCAACTATTTCTCTTGTAGTTTGTTCTCATATTTTTCATATGGATTAACATTAGAGACATCCTAAAGTGGATGCAATGACTCAACATTGTGAAAATTTGAGGAATAAATCAAGAAATTACAAAGTATAATTTCTTGCCTCTATATTTTGATAAATTAGTTTTAATGGCCCAAGCAAGATTATTGTTTTGGGTTTTCAAAATTTTATTTTTCTGCTACATTTTATGAATGAGATTTGTCTTCAAACCCCAATAAAGAGACAGAATCAAAAGGAACTTGCCTTCATTGTAGCAAGAGTTTCCAATGGAAGATGAACTATAAGGCCTATCTGGAGTCTTTAAAGAAGAAGGATAAGACATTAGATTCACCTTCTACTTCAAGTATTTATGTTATTGAGGTTAATACTATTTCTATTAATAATGCAAGGGTATTGGATATCGGATGTGTCTCACACATATGTAATGATATGCATGGCCTAAGGAACAGTAGACAACTCAAGGAATGTATGACCTACGTGTTGCCAATGGAGCAAGAGTTGTTACATTACCTGTAGGTACTTATGTATTGACACTTCCTAGTGGGCTTCTTTTAGAATTAGACAATTGTTATTATGATTCAGTTTTAACAAATAATATTATTTATATGTCTTTTTTAAATAGAAAAGGTTTTCATTTAACTATTAATGACAATGGCTGCTCTATATAGTTGAATGATATTCTTTATGGAGCTGGTACATTTTGTAATGGGATTTACATTCTTGACATGTTTAATTCAATCCTCAATATCATTAATAAAAGACAAAAGTTTGATAACCTAAAACCATCATATTTATGGCATTGTCGACTTGGCCATATAAATGAGAGGTGCATGACTAAATTACATAAGAATGACAACTTAGGGTCATTTGATTATGAATCATATGACACATGTGAATCTTGTTTGTTAGGAAAGATGAGAAAATCACTTTTTAGTCGAAAGGGTGAACGTGCTAATGGGCTATTATACCTTGTACATACAAATATATATGGACCAATGTTAGTGTACACCTGAGGTGGTTTTATCTACTTCATTACCTTCATTGATGATTTTTCACAATATGGGTACCTATATCTGATGAGATAAAAATCTGAAGCTTTTGAAAAGTTCAAATAATTAGAAATGAATTAGAGAAACAACTTGGCAAAAGTATTAAAACACTTAGATCAAATTGAAATGGAGAATACTAAAGCCAAGAGTTTCAAGGTTATCTAAGAGATAATGGGATTTTATCTCAATGGACTTCATCTTACACGCCACAATACAATTTTATGGCTGAATGGAGAAACCGAACCTTATTAGATATGGTGAGGTCTATGATGAGCATTGCAGAACTGCTTAAGTTCTTTTGGGGTCATACACAATAGACTTCTACTTATATATTAAATAGAGTCCCTTCCAAGTCAGTTGATGTTACTCCATATGAGATATTGACTAACAAGAGAGCTATTCATTCTCACATGAAAGTATGGGGTTGTCCTGCATATGTAAAGTGGATAATGTCAAACAAGCTAGAAGCTAAGTCTAATAAGTGTTTGTTTTTGAGATATCCAAAAGAGTCATTTGGATATCAATTCTACCACCCTTTGGAACAAAAGGTGTTTATTTTAAAGCATGTTGTCTTTTTAGAGAAAAAGTTTCTTCTAAAGGAAGATAGTGGGAGCAAGATTGAACTTGATGAAGTTCAAGATACCCAAATAGATGTAGATCAACTAACAGAACCTGAATCTGTTACTCATACAGATGAAGTAATAGCTACAACTTTTGAAACACAAGAACTTCTAAGATCAAGTAGGATACGCACTATTCCTGAGAGATATGGATTTCTCATAAGTGAAAGTGATGTATTGCTCATAGAGGATGATGAGCCTACCACCTATGAAGAAGTTCTAAATAGTTTAGAATATGATAGATGGCTAAAAGCCATGCAATAAAAGATGGATTCCATATATGGAAACCAAGTATAGACTTTGGTTGATCCATTTGAAGGGATAAAACCTATTGGATGCAAATGGGTCTTCAAGAAAAAGACTGACTTGGAAGGTAATGTTACTACCTATAAAGATAGAGTAGTAGCTAAAGGATATCATCAAAGCAAGGTGTTGACTATGATGAGACCTTTTCTCTAGTTGCTATGCTTAAATATATCAAGATACTCCTAGCCACTACTGCTCAATGGAATGTGAAAACAACTTTCCTTAATGGCAATCTTACTGAGGATGTGTATATGACACAACCTGAGTGTTTCACATCCTATGATGAAAAAGAGGTATGCATATTGCAAAGATCAATTTATGGAATGAAGTAAGCATCCAGGAGTTGGAACATCAAATTTGATAAGACAATCAAGAGGTTGGTTTCTCATAAAATATGGATGAACCTTGTGTTTATAAGAAGGTTAGTAGAAGTGCAGTTGTATTCCTTGTATTGTATGTAGATGACATACTTCTTATAGGAAATTACGTCTCAATTCTTTAATCAGTCAAAATTTTACTTTTTAAGAATTTCTCTATGAATGACCTTGGAGAAGCAACCTCTATACTGGGGATTAAGATTTATAGAGATAGATCAAAAAGGTTGCTTAGTCTTTCTTAGTCTACATACATAGACAAAATGATAAAGATGTTAGAGAGGTACCCTAAAGGCGATAGGCACTTGATGTACGCATTTATTATTAATAAAAGAAATTTTTAATTATATGGTATTCATATGAATTGATATAGATCTTAAACCATTTAATGAAGTCCTTGGTGTTAGAGGAGTGCTCTAAAGGCAATCACCTTTAGCACTTATTGTACAAATTTATTTGATTAATAAAAGGATTTTTCGTTAATTTGATGTTCATTTGATATATGAATTGATAAGTGATCTTAAATCAATTAATGAAGTCCTTGATACATAACATAGCATGAAGGAAATCATGATGAGAACATGATATTGAGATTCTCATCATGTATAATTATGTTAGTATCAAAATTATCCCTAGTCATAGGATTAATGAGACGAGACATTATTAATCCGGACATACTAACACATGTTATACTCCTTGATTGGATCGAGTAGTAGATCTTATAATCTATAAACATGAGATGTTTAGAGTTAATATGTGGATGCTTGTTAAGTGTAGCTAAGTACATTGGATGACCAGCTATGAGACAATCATATGGATACTTTATTCAAATGTCAATGATAATCTCATCGTAGCAATGATGCAAGTATCTTTAAACTTGAGGTACTCAAGGATATCTTGAATATTGATTCTGTATTTTGACACTATTCCTTGTTGCCTCAAGGAGGTTGCTTATAGGGTGGTGATTGGATACAACTTGAGGTATTCGAAGGTAATTGGGTACCCAAAAAAGGATTCACCACTCCTGATAAAAGGAGTGTATATCCATAGCCTCTTGTCGTGGTCATTGAATCTCTGGCCGAAGTGGAAATGTTATAAAGATAGTCTTCAATGATATATCTAATAGAGACAAGAATTAACATTACCTGGACTAGACGTGATGTAGTCAATCTAGTGGGAGTTGACACATGTCCATACTTCGAATCAAGTGGGGTATACAATGGTGAAAGGAATAATTGCATGGAAATTATCTATGGAAAGATTCGTAGTCAAACCACTGACTTTCTGATCAATTGGGGGTCATGATGAGTTGCTAGATACCGCTCATGATTTGCTTAAATTAGTTGTTAATTTAAGTGGTCAACATAACTGGAAACCTAATGGGTCACACATACTTAAGATATGGAGAATGAGTAAAATGGTCTTGAATATAATCCAAAATATGAGAGAATTATTTCGGGATGGATCGTGATGATATCAGACGGGAAAAATCGTTCGGGAAGATCACGGGACCATACGGACCTGCATGGGCTAGGCAGGCCAGCGGTAGCTCGCAGCAGGCCCAGCGCACTGCTGCCTCCCTCCTGTTGGCCAACGGGTATTATAGTCAATTTTTATTCATTCATTTTCCTTTTCTCCAATTTTTACTTTTAATCTTTGTTTTGAATCTGATTCAAATAGAAAAGACATCAAATGGCAAAAAATAGACATGAAAATATTTTTTGTGAAAAAAATATTTTTAAAACAAACAAAATTCTCTCAAGAACACTTTCAAAGCTAGCACTTTGAATTTGTTCAAACCATTTCTTTTGATAGTTTCTTCTTCATTTTTTGCATGGATTATCATCAGAGACATCCTAGTGTGGATTGTTATGGTTTGCTACAACCCAACAAAGTGAGGATTTGAATAACAAATAAGAAATTACAAGGTATAATTTCTAACCTTTATGTTTATATAAATTAGTTTTAATGACACAAATATGATCTTTTGTTTCAGATTTTGAAATTTTTATTTTTTCGCTGCATTTATCAATCTAATTCATTCTTCAAAACCCAACAGTGGTATCAGAGCCCCCTTGTGTCTATTAAAATTAATTTTAATTGAAAGTGCAATGGGATTGCATGTTATTGATGAGTTTGGATCAATAGGATTTGAAATTAATTTGTAAAATATATTTTACATATTTTTCTTTCTCTAATCTGATTATGGGATGATTAAGGATGATTATTTTAATTGAAAAATAATTTGAATGTGATTCAAATAATTAATTTCGGATTTATTTCAAAAATGACTAAAATTGTCTTGTTTATGAACATGTGTTGTTGTTTGGCTTAATTGATGGGGCTTTTTATATTTTTCTTGTAATTTGATTATGAAAAAAATTATTTAGACATATTTAGAATATGTTTATGCCTCTAGAAGTGTCCAATAATTAATTAAAAATTATTTTAATTAATTTTTCAAACAAACACAAAAACGAGGTTGTTTTAGAATATCCAGTGGGGCAGTTTTATTTGACTTTTTGTATGTGTTTATTTTGTTTCCAGCACCTTGAAATATTTTCTATGTGATTAAAAATATGTTTTAATGTTAGATGCATGCCAAAATTATTTTTCAAGAATTTGAAATTTTAAAAAATTCTAGATGTCAAATGGGTTATTTTGAGCATCTAAGTGTGTTGGTTCATTTGTCGTTGTAATTTTGGCTTATGCCAAAAATATTTTGATGATTGATCTGACCTAAAAATGATTAGAATGATGATTTGAAGTTCTGAAAATTTTTAGAATTTTTGGAAATTAATGTTGAATTAATTTAAGTTGTGCAATTTTAGTTCTAGTATGACTAGAAATTGGTATATATATTAAAATTAAATTATTTAATTTTAACTTTCATAATATTCTGATTTTAAGGAGAATTAATTTTGAATTAATTCTTGAAATAAGAAATTTAATTTAATTTGATTAAATATTAAATTCCACTTTAAAATGACATACAAAATTAAATTAACCGAAAGAATACAAATAGGCAATTTCAGTTCAAGCGTTGAATCGATTTACAAATTGAAATCTAAAATTGTCATTTTTATTTTGTACATTAGAGAATGCATGTTAGTTGTGTATGAAAAGGCATGATGGATGATTATGGACTTGGGCCCAATGTGATTAAACGTGCATGAAATTATTTTGTTTTATGGTCAATAGGGCCTACGTAACCCTATCTCTCTTTATTTCTTATGTATTTCTGTTCTCATCTTACTTTTCTCAAATGTAAATTGAGATTTTCTATAATTTGAAATAAATGAAGATACAAAGGAGCAAGAAGCAAAGGAGGTGGTACCATAAACAAGAAGACTTAGAAATAGGAATTTGATTTCTATTTTGGGTTGTAAATTCATGCATATACCTAGGTAAGACCTAGTCAATTTCTCTTTGGCTCAAGAGATTGACTTTAGTATATCCATAATCATGCTATATAATGTAACTATCTTTATATATCCATGTGATGAATGTATGATATATAAAAGCATGAAATAATAACTTGATGAGAGTTAACAAAGAAATCCCTCGCTAAATAAACAATTAAGTCATATGCCTTCCATTAATATGGGGAGAACCATAGTTTTTCGAAAGTTAGGGTTGTTGATGCGAGCCAAGATAACAGAAATGATCTTACATGCCATGGAGGAGATGGATTAGTGATGCCACCTGGTCCAATCATAAGATCAAGTAGAAACAAGCTCAAGGCAGCCTTACAAATGTATATTCGAAGCTTGGTGACAAGAGATATCAAGGAAGAGGCTTGGGTCAGGCTTGAAGAGATAGAATCGGTTGGTGATCCAAAGCTTGTGACACTCATTGGGGCATGTGATGGTAAAGACAACTAGCCTAATGGGCTAGAGAAGAACTCTATATTACAAGGTTCAAGTTATGTGCAATATGCTATGTTAAGGTGGACTTATGTTATGTCATGGTTGGGCCTAAAATAAAATTTAGTGGGCTATTTTATTTTAATTATTGGAATGTGATTTCATTTAAGACACATGGTCAACCTTATTTTAACTTATCTTAGGTGTGTAGGACTTATAAAATTAAGCCCATTCGTTTGTCCTTAAGTCATTAGGGTCAGATTGGTATTTTCTTCATTTTTGCACCTAGGGTTTGGTTTGTAGAGGTATAAATACCTCCTTATCTGTGTAATACAATCAGATTGGTGATTAAGATCAAAATTTGAGTGTTCTTCAAGTGGGAGGTGTGATCTCCATTGATATACTAAGGATTATTTTCACTTATCAGGTTGGTAACTAATTTGTGGCGTGAATCCAATTCTCTCTCTTCATACTCTTTGTTACCAATTCCTTGCTGTGTTGGGGATGAAGATTCTAATCTTGCAATTGGTTAAACTTAAGATTTGTATCAAATTGATTTGGAGGTTGTCTAGACTTAGATTCTAGGTGGTTGCTGCATCAGTTGTTGAGTTGCCTCAAGCTCACTCTATAAGAATATGTTCAATCCAATAAAATTAGATTTCATGATTAATGAGTTAGACTTAACCGATATTATTAACTTATTTGATTTGCGCCAAGGTTAATGTGCATTGGAGGCGAAGTTGGGTTCGTATACATGAGATGTACACATATCAAGACTTGATATCCCAATGTATGTGCACACATCAATAAGTTGATAGCACAAAATTCGATAGTTGCATGAATAATGCAATTAGTATGGATTAGATACCTACCAACCAAATCAAGGATATCTTGTTGAGTTGTCTCAAGGTTATTCTTAGCTAGTTAGATATCGACCCACTAGGAGAACTTCCATATAAGTTCTCTCGGGTTCATAGTGAGGGTATGGATTCTCAATAAAATAGTGGGAGTCATAATGTGATTTATTAAAGACCTAATAAACATGTATTTTATGTACATTCTAACATGTTCTATTTTACATCTAGGTTGCTAGAATCATCATCGTGACAAGTGTGAATTTGCGATCACTAATGGAATCAAATAAGTTGACTGAGCCTAATTTTTTGGATTGGCTAAGGAATCTGAGAATAGGTCTCAAATTCGAAAAGATTGTCTATGTCCTAGATGAGGCACTACCAAATCCCTCCTGCTGCTAATGCTTCTAAAGATGTTCAGAAGGCATATCAAAAGCATCTCGATGACAGTAAAATGGCGAGGTACATTATGCTTGCTACTATGTTAGCTGAGTTGCAAAAGTAGAATGAGGCTATGGATGCTAATTCCATAGTATACTATCTAAGAGAGCTTTTTGACGAGCAAGCACATTCTGAAAGGTTCGAAACTTCGAGATTGCTCTTCCACACTAAGATGGTTGATAGGACATCTCCAGTGCAATATGCATTGAAGATGAATGGCTATATTGAGAGGTTGGCCACCTTGGGATTTGTGATGGACCATGAATTAAATATTGACTTAATACTAACTAGTTTATCTGATAGTTATTCACATTTTGTGCTTACATGAACCAAATCTCTACCACTATTCCTGAGCTTATTAACTTGTTCAAAACAGCTGAGCCATCTGTAAAGAAGGACAGTAAGGCTGTGATGCTGGTGGACTCTTGAAGTTCTAAAAGGAAGAACCTTAAGAAGAAGAAGAAGTCCATGAAGCCTAAGGGAGGCATGGCCAAGAAGAAGGCCAAGGAGATTGCTCCAAAGGGAATATGCTTCCATTGTGGCAAGGATGGCCATCTGAAGAGAAACTGCAAGGCTTACTTGGAGTTCTTGAAGAAGAAGGCATCTAATGCCGCATCTACTTCATGTATTTTTGTCATTGAAAGACATGCTTCCACTATGGAAGGATGGCCATTGGAAGAGAAACTGCAAGACCTACTTGGAGTCCATAAAGAAGAAGGCATATGATGCCCTCTCTACTTTAGGTATTTTTGTCATTGAAATTAATACTGTTTTCGATAATAATATACGGGTATTAGAAACTGATTGTGGCTCACAAATATGCACTGATATGCATGGCCTAAGGAACAGTAGGCAGCTCAATAAGGAAGAGTCAGACCTACGCATTGGAAATGGAGCAATGGTTGCTACATTAGCTGTAGGAACATATGAATTGACCCTCCCTAGTGGGCTTATATTAAATTTGGATAATTGCTATTATGTACATGCTTTGACTAAAAACAATATTTTTGTTTCAAGTCTAAATAAACATGGTTTCCTTTTAGCTTTTAGTTACAATTGTTCTATTATGTTGAATGGAATTCTTTATGCTAGTGGTACATTATACAATGGAATATACATATTAGATATGTCAAATCCAATTTTAAACATCAATGATAATAAAAGGAAAAAACAAGATATGTTGAAATCATTTCACTTATAGCATTGTTGTCTTGGTCATATGATGCGAACCAAGACAACAGAAATGATCTTACATGCCATGGAGGAGATGGATTAGTGATGCCACTTGGTCCAATCATAAGATCAAGTAGAAACAAGCTCAAGGAAGCCTTGCAAATATATATTCAGAGCTTAGTAACAAGATATATATTAAGGAAGAGGCTTGGGTCAGACTTGAAGAGATGAAATCAGTTGGCGATCCAAAGCTTGTGACACTCATTGGGGCATGTGATGGTGAAGACAACTAGCCTAATGGGCTAGAGAAGAAGTCTATATTACAAGGTTCAACTCATGTGCAATATGATATGTTAAGGTGGACTTATGTTATGTCATGGTTGGGCCTAAGATTAAATTTAGTGGGCTATTTTATTTTAATTATTGGAATGTAATTTCATTTAAAGACTTATGATCAGCCTTATTTTAACTTGTCTTAGGTGTGTAGGCCTTATAAAATTAAGCCCATTCGTTTGTCCTTAAGTCATTAGGGTCAGATTGGTCTTTTCTTCATTTTTGCACCTAGGGTTTGGTTTGTAGAGGTATAAATACCTCCTTATGCGTGTAAGATAATCAGATTGGTGATTAAGATCAAAATTTGAGTGTTCTTGAGTGTTCTTCAAGTGGGAGGTGTGATCTCCATTGATATACCAAGAATTGTTTTCACTTATCAGGTCGGTAATTAATTTGTGGCGTGAATCCAATTCTCTCTTCATACTCTTTGTTACCAATTCCTTGTTGTTTTGGGGGCGAAGAGTCTAATCTTGCAATTGTTTAAACTTAAGATTTGTATCAAATTGATTTGGAGGTTGTCTAGACTTAGATTCTAGGTGGTTGCTGCATCATTTGGTATCAAAACTTTGGTTCTAAATCAATTGTACTTATCTTTATTTTTCTGGTTTTAGTGATATTTGTTCAAGTTACAGCATAAAAAAATTAAAAAACAAAGTTTATCTATTTGTGGCTGAATTTGCCTATATTGCTTGTCTATTGAAGTTTGGTTTATTTCTTTTTTTTGGGGTACGAATTTTTGGTGTTTTTAATTTTTTTTTGTTTATTAGATTACAAAAAAAAAACAACAAAAAAAATTTGTGCATATTGGCATTGATTGCCAAAAGTGGGACTGTTTGGATTCAATTGATTGCACACATATATAAAATGAATTGCCTCTGAATATATTTGCTCTATTCTGATTAAAATTGATAATTTGAGCAATTTTGAGTGGAGTTCGTAATTGAAATTGATTGGTTTCATATTGAGGTATAAGTTGAAATTTCATTGCTTATTGCTGGAAATTATGCAATTGGTGGATAATAGTTACTAATAGGCATACAATTAGCTTATTTGGTAGTAAGTTGGGAATGGTTTAGTGAATTTTAGGTTCTGGTTCGAATTCTATTAGGGCAGTAGCACATATACACTTAATTTTTTCTAGTTTTGTCAATTTATTGCATTTTTTGTTTTATATTCTTGACTGCTGTCCTACTTGTTTCCATTATATTAGTTGAGTAATTTTGCATTCCATATTACTCAAATAACAATATTATATCTGCACACCTCATTCTTCATCCGTGTGTGCATATATCATATACTTGTCATTCATTGCTTTCATCTCATTAAATTTTCTTATAGTTTTGTGATGTTTCCTTTCTTTCTTAGGAATTGTCTATTTTAATTTTCTGTTGGATATTATTGCACATTATTATTGATCTGGTTTGTTGAAATTGATCCGGAAATATATCATAGTGAGGACACAAGAGCGGTAAAAGGCAAGATTGGTTAGCTCAAAAGAGGGTAAAAGCCTTAATTAAGTGAAACACGAGCGAACATACACCTTTTGAGTGAAACACGTGAGGGAGTGTGTGAGGCCTTTTATTTACATCATGTCTAAATCAAGCAACCAGGAAAGAAGTAGTGATGAAGGAAACAAAACTTTCTTCACATTGGAGGCTATGCAACAACAATTTGGAAGGCTTGAGATTCTGGTCCGAGATATGAATGATCGGTTTGACAAGTATGATAGGAGGTTAGAAGGCCATGATCAAGCTCTACAGAATCTTAGAAGAGATACATCCTTGCAAAGTCAAATTGGAGGGAGAAGGGAAAGGTTAGCAACTCCACCTCAATCTGACTATGAAGAAGATTTTGATGAGTTTGATGATGATAGGGATAGAAATCAGTTTGGAGGTAGAGGGGGCAAAAATGATAGAGGAAGGAATAGGAGAGAACATAGAGGCAGGGTAGAGGCGGATAGATTTGGAAACGTTGAGAATCGGATATATCGTAATTTGGGGAGTATTAAAATGAAAATCCCTACTTTTCAAGGTAGGAATGATGCTGATGCTTACTTGGAGTGGGAGAGAAATGTGGAATTGGTGTTTGAATGTCATAACTATTCTGAGGAAAAAAAAGTAAAGTTGGCAGCCGTGGAATTCACTGACTATGCCTTGGTATGGTAGGACCAAATCATCCTCAATAGGCGTAGGAATGGGGAAAGGCCTATAAACACATGGGTGGGGATGAAGGCAGTCATGAGAAAGAGGTTTGTCCCTAGTTACTATTATAGGGAACTACATCAAAGGCTCCAAACTTTGAGGCAAGGGAATAAAAGTGTTGAAGACTATCATAAAAAAATGGAGATAGCTATGATGAGGGCTAATATTGATGAAGATAGGGAGGCTACCATGGCACGTTTCTTGGCTGGTCTAAATAAGGAAATTGCAATATTATTGAGCTGCACCACTATGTAGAGTTAGAGGAGATGGTGAATATGGCTATGAAGGTGGAGAAGCAACTAAAGCAAAAGGTGATGCGTCCCACATCGGTTGCGGGGGGAACTCCTGGACTGGTTTATAAGGGAGGGTTCAAACCTTCCCCTAAGAGCGCGCTTTTGGGGCCAAGTTAGGAGCCCGTGACAGATCGCCGACCGAGGCAGCCACCTTATCGTTTGGTATCAGAGCCAGCCCGTGTTCCCGGTGTCCCTTAGTGTTGCGACCGATCGCCGACTGAGGCAGTCGAGGTGTTAAGGGGGTGGGGATGATGCGTCCCACATCGGTTGCGGGGGAACTCCTGGACTGGTTTATAAGGGAGGGTTCAAACCTTCCCCTAAGAGCGCGCTTTTGGGGCGAAGTTAGGAGCCCGTGACAGATCGCCGACCGAGGCAGCCACCTTATCGTTTGGTATCAGAGCTTTGGTTCTAAAATCAATTGTACTTATCTTTATTTTTCTGGTTTTAGTGATATTTGTTCAAGTTACAGCATAAAAAAATCAAAAAAAAAAAAGTTTATCTATTTGTGGCTGAATTTGCCTATATTGCTGTCTATTGAAGTTTGGTTTATTTCTTTTTTTTGGGGTACGAATTTTTGGTGTTTCAATTTTTTTTTGTTGTATATCAGATTACAAAAAAAAACAAACAACAAAAAAAAATTCGTGCATATTGGCATTGATTGCCAAAAGTGGGACTGTTTGGATTCAATTGATTGCAGACATATATTAAATGAATTTCCTCTGAATATGTTTGCTCTATTCTGATTAAAATTGATAATTTGAGCAATTTTGAGTGGAGTTCGTAGTTGAAATTGATTGGTTTCATATTGAGGTATAAGTTGAGATTTCATTGCTTATTGCTGGAAATTGTGCAATTGGTGGATAATAGTTACTAATAGACATACAATTAGCTTATTTGGCAGTAAGTTGGGAATGGTTTAGTGAGTTTTAGATTCTGGTTCGAATTCTTTTAGGGCAGTAGCACATATGCACTTAATTTTTTCTAGTTTTGTCAATTTCTTGCATTCTTTGTTTTATATTATTGACTGCTGTCCTACTTGTTTCCATTACATTAGTTGAGTAATTTTGCATTCCATATTACTCAAATAACAATATTATATCTGCACACCTCATTCTTCATCCGTGTGTGCATATAGCATATACTTGTCATTCCTTGCTTTCATCTCATTAATTTTGCTTCTAGTTTTGTGATATTTCCTTTCTTGCTTAGGAATTGTCTATTTTAATTTTCTGTTGGATATTGCTGCTCATTGTTATTGATCTGGTTGGTTGAAATTGATCCGGAAATATATCATAGTGAGTACACAAGAGCGGTAAAAGGCAGGAGTGGTTAGCTCAAAAGAGGGTAAAAGCCTTAATTGAGTGAAACACGAGCGAACATACACATTTTGAGTGAAACACGTGAGGGAGTGTGTGAGGCCATTTATTTACATCATGTCTAAATCAAGCAACCAGGAAAGAAGTAGTGATGAAGGAAACAAAACTTTCTTCACATTGGAGGCTATGCAACAACAATTTGGAAGGCTTGAGATTCTGCTCCGAGACATGAATGATCGGTTTGACAAGTATGATAGGAGGTTAGAAGGCCATGATCAAGCTCTACAGAATCTTAGAAGAGATACATCCTTGCAAAGTCGAATTGGAGGGAGAAGGGAAAGGTTAGTAACTCCACCTCAATCTGACTATGAAGAAGATTTTGATGACTTTGATGATGATAGGGATAGAAATCAGTTTGGAGGTAGAGGGGGCAGAAATGATAGAGGAAGGAATAGGAGAGAACATAGAGGCAGGGTAGAGGCGGATAGATTTGGGAATGTTGAGAATCGGATAGATCGTAATTTGGGGAGTATTAAAATGAAAATCCCTACTTTTCAAGGTAGGAATGATGCTGATGCTTACTTGGAGTGGGAGAGAAAAGTGGAATTGGTGTTTGAATGTCATAACTATTCTGAGGAAAAAAAAGTAAAGTTGGCAGCCGTGGAATTCACTGACTATGCCTTGGTATGGTGGGACCAAATCATCCTCAATAGGCATAGGAATGGGGAAAGGCCTATAAACACATGGGTGGGGATGAAGGCAGTCATGAGAAAGAGGTTTGTCCCAAGTTACTATTATAGGGAACTACATCAAAGGCTCCAAACTTTGAGGCAAGGGAATAAAAGTGTTGAGGACTATCATAAAGAAATGGAGATAGCTATGATGAGGGCTAATATTGATGAAGATAGGGAGGCTACTATGGCACGTTTCTTGGCTGGTCTAAATAAGGAAATTGCAAATGTTATTGAGCTGCACCACTATGTAGAGTTAGAGGAGATGGTGAATATGGCTATGAAGGTGGAGAAGCAACTAAAGCAAAAGGGGACCAACAAACCAACCTATTTGGGTTCCACATCTAATTGGAGCTCAAAATGGCCAAAAAGGGAAGACAAAGCCAAAGACAATGTAAGAGAAGAAAAGGGTAAAGTAGAGCAAAAAGGCAACCCTAAAGCTAATGCTACTTCTTCTTCCAATACTGAAAAGCATAGAAACATAAAATGCTTTAAGTGCCTTGGCAATGGACATATTGCATCTCAATGCCCAAATAAAAAGGTTATGATATTGAAAGATAATGGTGTAATTGAATCTGAAAGTGATAAAGAATCTGATTCAATGCCTTCATTTGAAGATTGTAGTGATGATGATGAGGCTGAGCATGCTGTTGGTGGGGATTTAAATCTTGTGGTTAGGCGTGTACTAAATGTACAATTGAAAGAAGATGGGGTTGAACAAAGGGAAAATATCTTCCATTCCAGATGCTTGATAAATGGCAAAATTTGTAGTCTTATAATTGATGGAGGAAGTTGTACTAATGTTGCAAGTACTACTTTAGTTGATAAGTTGGGGCTGGATTGTTTGAAACATCCTAGGCCATATAGACTACAATGGCTTAATGATAGTGGAGAGATAAGGGTAAATAAACAAGTTTTAATTTCATTCTCCATTGGAAGATATTCTGACCGTGTACTTTGTGATGTAGTACCTATGCATGCAGGTCATGTGTTGCTTGGTAGGCCATGGCAATATGACAGAAAGGTGACACATGATGGGTATAGAAATAGACACTCATTCATGATGGGAGATCAACGTATCATTCTGGCTCCTATGACTCCTAGTGAAGTTTATGAAGATCAAATGAAGCTAAAAAGGAGCATGGAGGAAGAAATGCAAAAAGAAGCCGAAAAGTCCAAATTGAGAAAAAAGGAGCAAAAAGAAAATGGAAAGGCTGAGAGTTGCAAAATAAGAGTGATGAGAGGAAAAGAAAAAGGAGAGGCTAAAAAAGAGAGAAAAATGGGAGGAAAAGAGGCCCAAAAAGAAAAGCAAATAATTGGCCCAAAGGAAAGTGGTACAAAGAAAAACAATTTTTATGCAAAAGTAAGGGATATGAGAGTGGCTTTTGAGAATCAACAATGTTTACTTGTACTCATGTACAAGGAATCTTATTTTAATGAAGCTGACCTTAACCCTTCTTTGCCTAGTGTTGTTGTTTCTTTATTGCAGGAATATGAGAATGTATTTCCTGAAGAGTTACCACAAGGATTGCCACCAATAAGAGGAATTGAACATCAAATTGATTTCATCCCAGGAGCTCAAATTCCAAACCGCCCAGCCTATAGGAGCAACCCCGAGGAGACAAAGGAACTTCAAAGGCAAGTGGAGGAGTTGTTAGCAAGGGGGCATATCCGTGAGAGTCTTAGTCCATGTGCAGTGCCGGTGCTTTTGGTGCCAAAAAAGGATGGGAGTTGGCGCATGTGTGTTGATTGTAGGGCTGTGAATCGCATAACAGTTAAGTATCGCCATCCAATACCCAGATTGGATGATATGTTAGACGAACTGCATGGCGCATGTGTCTTTACTAAGATTGATTTGATGAGTGGATATCACCAAATTAGGATGAAAGTTGGTGATGAATGGAAAACAGCATTTAAAACAAAGCTTGGTTTATATGAGTGGCTCGTTATGCCTTTTGGTCTAACCAATGCCCCTAGCACTTTTATGAGATTGATGAATCATGTTTTGCGTCAGTTCATTGGAAAATTTGTTGTTGTTTATTTTGATGATATTTTGATTTATAGTAAATCTGTTGATGAGCATGTACATCATCTTAGGGCTGTTTTGGATACACTTAGGAGAGAAGAATTGTATGCTAAACTTAAAAAGTGCACATTTTGCATGAATAGAGTTATATTCTTAGGGTATGTGGTGAGTGCCAATGGGATTGAGGTTGATGAGGAGAAGATAAGGGCTATCCAAGAATGGCCAACCCCTAGGAATGTGAGTGATGTTAGGAGCTTTCATGGCCTTGCTAGCTTTTACAGGAGGTTTGTAAAGGATTTTAGTGTCATTGCTGCTCCTTTAACTGAAATCATAAAAAAAGATGTGGGGTTTAAGTGGGGCGGAGCGCAAGAACTTGCATTTAACACTTTGAAAGATAAACTTTGTTCTGCACCTGTTTTGAGTTTGCCTGATTTTAAATCTACTTTTGAAATTGAATGTGATGCCTCCGGGATAGGTATTGGTGCTGTTTTGATGCAGGGTAGGCGTCCAATTGCTTTCTTTAGTGAAAAGTTGAGTGGTGCACAACTCAATTATTCCACGTATGACAAGGAGTTGTATGCATTGGTGAGGGCTTTGGAGACTTGGCAGCATTATCTTTGGCCTAAAGAGTTTGTGATTCATAGTGATCATGAGTCTTTAAAGCATCTCAAGGGTCAAGGTAAGTTGAACAAACGACATGCCAAATGGTTGGAGTTCATTGAGACCTTTCCTTATGTGATTCAATACAAACAAGGTAAGGAAAACGTGGTTGCTGATGCATTATCTAGAAGATATACCCTTATTACTACTTTGAGTTCTCGATTGATGGGATTTGAATATATAAGGGAATTGTATGCTTCTGATTCTGATTTTTCAAATGTTTATAATGCATGTGAACAATCTGCATTTCAAAGGTTTTATAGGCATGATGGCTATTTATTTAGAGAAAATAAACTGTGTGTGCCTAATTGTTCCATGCGTGAGTTGCTTGTGCGTGAGGCTCATAATGGTGGTTTGATGGGTCATTTTGGTATTGCTAAGACACTTGACATCTTGCATGAGCATTTTTATTGGCCTAATATGAAGAAAGATGTTGAGAAAATTTGCTCTAGGTGTGTTGCATGTAAGCAAGCCAAGTCAAGAATTCAACCTCATGGGTTGTATACTCCTTTACCCATCCCTAGTCAGCCCTGGATTGACATTTCTATGGATTTTGTGTTGGGACTGCCCAGGACTAAAAGGGGAAGAGATAGCATTTTTGTTGTAGTTGATAGGTTTAGCAAGATGGCACATTTCATCGCTTGCCATAAAACTGATGACGCTACACATATTTCTGATTTGTTCTTTAAGGATGTTGTGCGATTGCATGGTGTTCCTAAAACTATTGTTTCTGATAGAGATTCTAAGTTTTTGAGTCATTTTTGGCGTGTGTTGTGGGGAAAGTTGGGAACAAAGTTGCTATTTTCTACTACTTGTCATCCTCAAACAGATGGTCAAACTGAAGTGGTTAATAGAACTTTAGGATCATTATTACGTGCTGTTGTTGGAAAGAATTTGAAAACTTGGGAAGATTGTTTGCCATTAGTAGAATTTGCATATAATAGAAGCATTCATTCATCAACAGGTTATTCTCCATTTGAAATTGTCTATGGTTTTAATCCGCTAACCCCTTTGGATTTGTTGCCTATACCTGTGAATGATATTTCTAACTTAGATGGGCAAAAGAAGGCAGATTTGGTTAAGTCCATACATGAGAAGGCAAAACAGCACATTGAGTTAAAGAACAAAAGTTATGCACAAAAAGCCAACCAAGGACGTAAAGTTGTGAAATTTGAACCTGGAGATTGGGTATGGGTGCATTTTAGGAAAGAGAGATTTCCTAACCAAAGGAAATCCAAGTTGGATCCAAGAGGCGATGGACCTTTTCAAGTGGTTGAGAGGATCAATGACAATGCCTATAAGATTGACTTGCCCGGTGAGTATGGTGTTTCAGCAACTTTTAATGTTGCTGACCTTTCTCCTTTTGATAATGCAGGTGGTGATTCGAGGACGAATCCTTTTGTGGAGGGAGGGAATGATGCAAACCAAGACAACAAAAATGATCTTACATGCCATGGAGGAGATGGATTAGTGATGCCACGTGGTCCAATCACAAGATCAAGTAGAAACAAGCTCAAGGCAGCCTTGCAAATGTATATTCAGAGCTTAGTGACAAGAGATATCAAGGAAGAGTCTTGGGTCAGGCTTGAAGAGATGGAATCAGTTTGTGATCCAAAGCTTGTGACACTCATTGGGGCATGTGATGGTGAAGACAACTAGCCTAGTGGGCTAGAGAAGAAGTCTATATTACAAGGTTCAACTCATGTGCAATATGCTATGTTAAGGTGGACTTATGTTATGTCATGGTTGGGCCTAAGATTAATTTTAGTGGGCTGTTTTATTTTAATTATTGGATGTGGGACGCATCATCCCCACCCCCTTAACACCTCGACTGCCTCAGTCGGCGATCGGTCGCAACACTAAGGGACACCGGGAACACGGGCTGGCTCTGATACCAAACGATAAGGTGGCTGCCTCGGTCGGCGATCTGTCACGGGCTCCTAACTTCGCCCCAAAAGCGCGCTCTTAGGGGAAGGTTTGAACCCTCCCTTATAAACCAGTCCAGGAGTTCCCCCGCAACCGATGTGGGACGCATCATCCCCACCCCCTTAACACCTCGACTGCCTCAGTCGGCGATCGGTCGCAACACTAAGGGACACCGGGAACACGGGCTGGCTCTGATACCAAACGATAAGGTGGCTGCCTCGGTCGGCGATCTGTCACGGGCTCCTAACTTCGCCCCAAAAGCGCGCTCTTAGGGGAAGGTTTGAACCCTCCCTTATAAACCAGTCCAGGAGTTCCCCCGCAACCGATGTGGGACGCATCAAAAGGGAACCAACAAACCAACCTATTTGGGTTCCACATCTAATTAGAGCTCAAAATGGCCAAAAAGGGAAGACAAAGCCAAAGACATGGTAAGAGAAGAAAAGGGTAAAGTAGAGCAAAAAGGTAACCCTAAAGCTAATGCTACTTCTTCTTCCAATACTGAAAAGCATAGAAACATAAAATGCTTTAAGTGCCTTGGCAATGGACATATTGCATCTCAATGCCCAAATAAAAAGGTTATGATATTGAAAGATAATGGTGTAATTGAATCCGAAAGTGATAAAGAATCTGATTCAATGCCTTCATTTGAAGATTGTAGTGATGATGATGAGGCCGAGCATGCTGTTGGCGGGATTTAAATCTTGTGGTTAGGCGTGTACTAAATGTACAATTGAAAGAGGATGGGGTTGAACAAAGGGAAAATATCTTCCATTCCAGATGCTTGATAAATGGCAAAATTTGTAGTCTTATAATTGGTGGAGGAAGTTGTACTAATGTTGCAAGTACTACTTTAGTTGATAAGTTGGGGCTGGATTGTTTGAAACATCCTAGGCCATATAGACTACAATGGCTTAATGATTGTGGAGAGATAAGGGTAAATAAACAAGTTTTAATTTCATTCTCCATTGGAAGATATTCTGACCGTGTACTTTGTGATGTAGTACCTATGCATGCAGATCATGTGTTGCTTGGTAGGCCATGGAAATATGACAGAAAGGTGACACATGATGGGTATAGAAATAGACACTCATTCATGATGGGAGATCATCGTATCATTCTGGCTCTTATGACTCCTAGTGAAGTTTATAAAGATCAAATGAAGCTAAAAAAGACATGGAGGAAGAAATGCAAAAAGAAAATGGAAAGGCTAAGAGTTTCAAAATAAGAGAGATGAGAGGAAAAGAAAAAGGAGAGGCTAAAAAAGAGAGAAAAATGGGAGGAAAAGAGGCCCAAAAAGAAAAACAAATAATTGGCCCAAAGGAGAGTGGTACAAAGAAAAACAATTTTTATGCAAAAGTAAGGGATATGAGAGTGGCTTTTGAGAATCAACAATGTTTACTTGTACTCATGTACAAGGAATCTTATTTTAATGAAGCTGACCTTAACCCTTCTTTGCCTAGTGTTGTTGTTTCTTTATTGCAGGAATATGAGAATGTATTCTTTGAAGAGAAATTGAACATCACAAGGATTGCCACCAATAAGAGGAATTGAACATCAAATTGATTTCATATCGGGAGCTCAAATTCCAAACCGTCCAACCTATAGGAGCAACCCCGAGGAGACAAAGGAACTTCAAAGGCAAGTGGAGGAGTTGTTAGCAAGGGGGCATATCCGTGAGAGTCTTAGTCCGTGTGCAGTGCCGGTGCTTTTGGTGCCAAAAAAGGATGAGAGTTGGCGCATGTGTGTTGATTGTGGGGCTGTGAATCGCATAACAGTTAAGTATCATCGTCCAATACCCAGATTGGATGATATGTTAGACGAACTGCATGACGTATGTGTCTTTACTAAGATTGATTTGATGAGTGGATATCACCAAATTAGGATGAAAGTTGGTGATGAATGGAAAACAACATTTAAAACAAAGCTTGGTTTATATGAGTGGCTCATTATGTCTTTTGGTCTAACCAATGCCCCTAACACTTTTATGAGATTGATGAATCATGTTTTGCGTCAGTTCATTGGAAAATTTGTTGTTGTTTATTTTAATGATATTTTGATTTATAGTAAATTTGTTGATGAGCATGTACATCATCTTAGGGCTGTTTTGGATACACTTAGGGGAGAAGAATTGTGATGCGGAACCCCAAAGACCGTGCCTTGAAACCCCTCAACAAGACAAGGTAAACAAACCTTAAGCTATGGTGATCATAGATTGAATCTGACCCAAAGCTAACCAATGTAGCAAAGAACCAAGATTATAAGATTTAATAAGAATAGCCACGCCACAAGCAATATCACTTGATAAGTAACTAATTCCTAAAGGTAACAAAGAGATGCAAATCTGCCTCACTTTAAAGAAAAACACTCAAATTCGTTTTTATTCATTGATGTCTTCCACATGGATGGCACATGTCTTGCACATGACTCCTAGCACATGATTTGCACATGACTTGTAATCTTTAATTTTATGGACTTTGCCTCGTTTAGCCCATTGGACTAGTCCATGCAAGATGGTTCTTCACTCACCCCAAGATAAGTAATGGGCCTTGGGTCTTCAATCAACTCCATCTCCTTTGTCATGCATGCATCTTTTGTGATCTCCTTAGTGACCAATCTTTGAGCAGAGCCTTGCATTGCTTGCCTTAGTTTGTTAGCCCTTGATCTTGTGATCGCACCACTTGACATGACTAGTGCATCATTCTCCTTTTGTGAAGATTGACTTATATGTCCTTGATCTACATCATTCCCCCCCTCCTCAAAAGGATTCGTCCTCGAATCTACTCTTCCTACATTGTCAAAAGGAGTAAGGTCAGAAACATTGAATGATGCAGAAACACCATACTCACCAGGAAGTTCTATCTTGTAAGCATTATCATTGATCCTTTCAAGTATGCGAAATGGGCCATCTCCTCTAGGATCAAGTTTATTCTTCCTTTGGTGAGGAAATCTCTCTTTTCTCATATGCACCCATACCCAATCGCCTGGTTCAAACACCATTTTTCTACGCCCCTTGTTAGCTTGTCGTGCATATGACTCATTCTTCTTCTCCAAGTGTTGTTTTGCTTTCTCATGCATAGCTTTCACAAAATCTACCTTTTTCTTACCATCATGCCGCCTATTGAGTTTCATTTGTCCCTTCAAATGCTTTAAGGACTCATGATCAGTATGTATGACAAACTCTTTAGGAAGAAGATAATGTTGCCACATGTCCAAGGCTCTCACTAAAGAATATAATTCCCTATCATAGGTGGAATAATTCAATTGAGCTCCATGCAACTTCTCACTAAAGTATGCTATTGGTCGCCCCTCCTGCATTAAAACAGCTCCTATGCCAACTCCTGAGGCATCACATTCAAGCTCAAAAGTTTTGTTAAAATCAGGCAAGGACAAAATAGGTGCACTACATAGTTTATCCTTAAGCAAATTAAATGTCTTTTCCTGTGATTCAGTCCATTTAAATTTAACATCCTTTTTAACTAACTCATTTAAAGGTGCTGCAATGGAACTAAAATCTTTAACAAACCTTCTATAAAAACTAGCCAATCCATGAAAACTCCTAACCTCACTAACATTAGTAGGCGTTGGCCAATCTCTAATAGCTTTCACTTTTTCATCATCTACCTCAATTCCTTTAGCACTAACAACAAATCCAAGAAATACAAGTTTTTCACTAGCAAACGTGCACTTCTTTAAGTTGGCATACAATTTCTCCTTTCTCAATACTTCTAATACAGCCCTAACGTGCATAATATGATCATCAAAACATTTGTTGTATATAAGTATATCATCAAAATAAACCATAACAAACTTACCAATAAGTTGTCTCAAAACATGATTCATAAGTCTCATGAAAGTACTAGGTGCATTAGTTAAACCAAAAGGCATTACCAACCACTCATATAAACCTTGTTTAGTTTTAAACGCGGTTTTCCATTCATCTCCTACTTTCATCCTAACTTGAAAATAACCACTTTTAAGATCAATTTTGGAAAAGTAACATGCCCCACATAATTCATCAAGCATATCATCAAGTCTAGGAATAGGATGTCTATACTTTACTGTTATTTTATTAATGGCACGACAATCCACACACATCCTCCAAGATCCATCCTTTTTAGGTACTAACAACACAAGAACGGCACATGGACTCAAGCTTTCCTTCACGTGCCCCTTCTCTAAAAGCTCTTCAACTTGTCTTTGTATCTCCTTTGTCTCCTCGGGATTGGTTCTATAGGCTGGTCTATTTGGTATGGCAGCCCCGGGAACAAAGTCAATTTGATGTTCAATACCTCTTAATGGAGGGAGGCCTTTAGGAATCTCTTCGGGAAAGACATCCTCAAATTCCTGCAACAAAGAAACACTAGGCAAACAAGGGTCAATGTCAGTCAAAATTAAAAGATTCTCCTTGTACCTAAGTACAATAAGACTCCTTTGTGCATGAAAAGCACCTCTCAAGTCTTTCTCCCTTGCATACAAGCTTACTTTCTTTTCTCTCTTCACAATCTCGCCCTTACTTTTCTCTCTTGCTCCATCACTCACCATTGGGCCTTTATTTGTATTTCTTTCATTTTTATCATTCAATGCCTCTTTTCTCTCAATTCTTTTACTTGAACTTGCCTCACTACCTGAATTCCCCATAATGGATTTTTGGATTTTCATTTGGTCTTCGTATACTTCCAATGGAGATAAAGGTGCAAGAATGTAATTTTGGTTATTCAAGCTAAAAGAATACCGATTCCTATACCCATCATGCATAACATGTCTATCATATTGCCAAGGCCTTCCAAGTAAAACATGACTAGCATGCATAGGTATAACATCACATAACACCTCATCCTTATATCTACCAATAGAGAATGCAAGCATCACTTGTTTATTCACCCTTATTTCACCACATTCATGCAACCATTGCAACTTATATGGATTAGGATGCCTAATACAATTCAAACCCAACTTTTCAACAAGTGTTGCACTAGCCACATTAGTACAACTACCTCCATCAATAATCAAACTATATGCCTTTCCATTGACTATGCAACGTGTATGATAACCAATGTAGCAAAGAACCAAGATTATAAGATTTAATAAGAATAGCCACGCCACAAGCAATATCACTTGATAAGTAACTAATTCCTAAAGGTAACAAAGAGATGCAAATCTGCCTCACTTTAAAGAAAAACACTCAAATTCGTTTTTATTCATTGATGTCTTCCACATGGATGGCACATGTCTTGCACATGACTCCTAGCACATGATTTGCACATGACTTGTAATCTTTAATTTTATGGACTTTGCCTCGTTTAGCCCATTGGACTAGTCCATGCAAGATGGTTCTTCACTCACCCCAAGATAAGTAATGGGCCTTGGGTCTTCAATCAACTCCATCTCCTTTGTCATGCATGCATCTTTTGTGATCTCCTTAGTGACCAAGCTTTGAGCAGAGCCTTGCATTGCTTGCCTTAGTTTGTTAGCCCTTGATCTTGTGATTGCACCCCTTGGCATGACTAGTGCATCAAATTGTATGCTAAACTTAAAAAGTGCACATTTTGCATGAATAGAGTTATATTCTTAGGGTATGTGGTGAGTGCCAATGGAATTGAGGTTGATGAGGAGAAGATAAGGGCTATCCAAGAATGGCCAAGCCCTAGGAATGTGAGTGATGTTAGGAGCTTTCATGGCCTTGCTAGCTTTTACAGGAGGTTTGTAAAGGATTTTAGTGTCATTGCTGCTCCTTTAACTGAAATCATTAAAAAAGATGTGGGGTTTAGGTGGGGCGAGACGCAAGAACTTGCATTTAATACTTTGAACGATAAACTTTATTCTGCACCTGTTTTGAGTTTGCCTGATTTTAATTCTACTTTTGAGATTGAATGTGATTCCTCCGGGATAGGTATTGGTGCTCTTTTGATGCAGGGTAGGTGTCCAAATGCTTTCTTTAGTAAAAATTTGAGTGGTGCACAACTTAATTATTCCACGTATGACAAGGAGTTGTATGCATTGGTGAGGGCTTTGGAGACTTGGCAGTATTATCTTTGGCCTAAAGAGTTTGTGATTTATAGTGATCATGAGTCTTTAAAGCATCTCAAGGGTCAAGGTAAGTTGAACAAATGACATGCCAAGTGGTTGGAGTTCATTGAGACATTTCCTTATGTGAATCAATACAAAAAAGGTAAGGAAAATGTGGTTGCTGATGCATTATCTAGAAGATATACTCTTATTACTACTTTGAGTTCTCGATTGATGGGATTTGAATATATAAGGGAATTGTATGCTTCTGATTCTGATTTTTCAAATGTTTATAATGCATGTGAACAATTTGCGTTTCAAAGGTTTTATAGGCATGATGGTTATTTATTTAGAGAAAATAAACTTTGTGTGCCTGATTGTTCAATGCGTGAGTTGCTTGTACGTGAGGCTCACAATGGTGGTTTGATGGGTCATTTTGGTATTGCTAAGACACTTGACATCTTGCATGAGCATTTTTATTGGCCTCATATGAAGAAAGATGTTGAGAAAATTTGCTCTAGGTGTGTTGCATGTAAGCAAGCCAAGCCAAGAATTCAACCTCATGGGTTGTATACTCCTTTACCCATCCCTAGTAAGCCCTGGATTGACATTTCTATGGATTTTGTGTTGGGACTGATGCGGAACCCCAAAGACCGTGCCTTGAAACCCCTTAACAAGATAAGGTACACAAACCTTAAGCTACGGTGATCATAGATTGAATCTGATCCAAAGCTAACCAATGTAGCAAAGAACCAAGATTATATGGTTTATTAAGAATAGCCACGCCACAAGCAATATTACTTGATAAGTAACTAATTCCTAAAGGTAATAAAGAGTTCCAAATCTGCCTCACTTTAAAGAAAAACACTCAAATTCGTTTTTATTCATTAATGTCATGTACAAGAAGCCTAGATGAGTATTTATAGCCCTTAGTCTTTGAATCATTTATGGTAAAGGATAACTAAATTATATTCTAACTCAACTCCTAAAATTATAGTCATATTCTAACTCATATTCTAAAAAGTAGAGTCCTACTTGAATTAGGACACTAATTAAATCTTTCCAAAATCAGACAAGTGGTGGGTTGGACTTTATTTCTTTGGCCCACATGTCTATCACTAATTAAAGTCTAAGGTAATTTAAATTAGGCAGCCCACAAACATAATTAAGCCCAATTACAAGTTAAGCTCCAAATCACATAAGTAGGCACATGGTTGGCACATGGCTTGTAATCTTTAATTTTCTGGACTTTGACTTATTTAGCCCATTGGACTAGTCCATGCAAGATGGTTCTTCACACACCCCAAGATAAGTAATGGGCCTTGGGTCTTCAATCAACTCCATCTCCTTTGTCATGCATGCATCTTTTGTGATCTCCTACCAAGCCTTGAATATAGCCTTGCATTGCTTGCCTTAGTTTGTTAGCCTTTGATCTTGTGATAGCACCACTTGGCATGACTAGTGCATCATTCTCCTTTTGTGAAGATTGACTTATATGTCCTTGATCTACATCATTCCCCCCTTCTCAAAAGGATTCGTCCTCGAATCTACCATTTTTCTACGCCCCTTGTTAGCTTGTCGTGCATATGACTCATTCTTCTTCTCCAAGTGCTATTTTGCTTTCTCATGCATAGCTTTCACAAAATCTGCCTTTTTCTTACCATCTAAATTAGTTAACTCATTAAAAGGCAAAGATGTTAGATCCAATAGAGTTAATGGATTAAAACCATACACAAGTTCAAAAGGTGAAAAACCAGTAGAAGAATGTATGCATATATTATAAGCAAACTCAACCAATGGCAAACAATCTTCCCATAATTTTAAATTTATACCCACAACAGCACGCAATAGAGCACCTAAAGTCCTATTGACCACTTCAGTTTGTCCATCAGTTTGTGGATGACAAGTAGTAGAAAATAGCAATTTAGTACCAAGTTTACCCCACAAAACACGCCAAAAGTGACTAAGGAATTTAGCGTCTCTATTAGAAACAATTGATTTAGGAATACCATGCAAACGCACTACATCTCTAAAGAACAAGTCAACTATATTTGTTGCATCATTCGTTTTAGCACACGCAATAAAATGAGCCATTTTACTGAATCTATCAACTACAACAAATATGCTATCTTTACCACTCCTAGTCTTAGGCAATCCCAATACAAAATCCATTGAAATATCAATCCAAGGTGCAATAGGAATAGGTAAAGGTGTATACAATCCATGAGGCATAACTTTAGATTTAGCTGGTTTACATGCAACACACTTAACACAAATTCTTTCAACATCCTTACGCATATGTGGCCAATAAAAGTGTTCATGCAATATATCCAAAATCTTATTAACACCAAAATGCCCCATCAAACCCCCACTATGAACTTCACGCACAAGTAGCTCCCTTAATGAATATATAGGCACACAAAGTTTACCATCCCTAAACAAATATCCATCAAGCCTATAAAATTTCTGAAAAGCAGCTTGTTCACATGCATCATACACATTAGCAAAATCAAGATCAGTGGCATAAAGTTCTTTAATTTGTTCAAATCCCAATAATTTAGAACTTAAAGTAGAAATTAAAGTATATCTTCTTGAAAGTGCATCAGCCACCATATTATCTTTACCTTGCTTGTATTTTATCACATATGGAAATGTCTCAATAAATTCCACCCACTTACCATGTCGCCCATTGAGTTTCATTTGTCCCTTTAAATGCTTTAAGGACTCATGATCAGTATGTATGACAAACTCTTTAGGAAGGAGATAATGTTGCCACATGTCCAAGGCTCTCACAAAAGCATATAATTCCCTATCATAGGTGGAATAATTCAATTGAGCTCCATGCAACTTCTCACTAAAGTATGCTATTGGTCGCCTCTCCTGCATTAAAACAGCTCCTATGCCAACTCCTGAGGCATCACATTCAAGCTCAAAAGTTTTGTTAAAATCAGGCAAGGACAAAATAGGTGCACTACATAGTTTATCCTTAAGCAAATTAAATGCGTTTTCCTGTGATTCAAGTCATTTAAATTTAACATCCTTTGTAACTAACTCATTTAAAGGTGCTGCAATGGAACTAAAATCTTTAACAAACCTTCTATAAAAACTAGCCAATCCATGAAAACTCCTAACCTCACTGACATTAGTAGGCATTGGCCAATCTCTAATAGCTTTCACTTTTTCCTCATCTAACTCAATTCCTTTAGCACTAACAACAAATCCAAGAAATACAAGTTTTTCACTAGCAAACGTGCACTTCTTTAAGTTGGCATATAATTTCTCTTTTCTCAATACTTCTAATACAGCCCTAACGTGCATAATATGATCATCAAAACATTTATTGTATATAAGTATATCATCAAAATAAACCACAATAAACTTACCAATAAGTTGTCTCAAAACATTATTCATAAGTCTCATGAAAGTACTAGGTGCATTAATTAACCCAAAAGGCATTACCAACCACTCATATAAACCTTGTTTAGTTTTAAACACGATTTTCTATTCATCTCCTACTTTCATCCTAACTTGAAAATAACCACTTTTAAGATCAATTTTGGAAAAGTAACTTGCCCCACATAATTCATCAAGCATATCATCAAGTCTAGGAATAGGATGTCTATACTTTACTGTTATTTTATTAATGGAACGACAATCCACACACATCCTCCAAGATCCATCCTTTTTAGCCACTAACAACACAGGAACGACACATGGACTCAAGCTTTCCTTCATGTGCCCCTTCTCTAAAAGCTCTTCAACTTGTCTTTGTATCTCCTTTGTCTCCTAAGGATTGGTTTATAGGCTGGTCTATTTGGTATGGCAGTCCCGGGAACAAAGCCAATTTGATGTTCAATACCTCTTAATGGAGGGAGGCCTTTAGGAATCTCTTCAGGGAAAACATCCTCAAATTCCTGCAATAAAGACACAAAAATACTAGGCAAACAAGGGTCAATGTCAGTCAAAATTAAAAGATTATCCTTGTACCTAAATACAATAAGACTCCTTTGTGCATTAAAAGCACCTCTCAAGTCTTTCTCCCTTGCATACAGGCATACTTTCTTTTCTCTCTTCACAATCTTACCCTTACTTTTCTCTCATGCTCCATCACTCACAATTGGGCCTTTATTTGTATTTCTTTCATTTTTATCATTCAATGCCTCTTTTCTCTCAATTCTTTTACTTGAACTTGCCTCACTATCTGAATTCACCACAATGGATTTTTGGATTTTCATTTGGTCTTCATATACTTCCAATGGAGATAAAGGTGCAAGAATGTAATTTTGTTTATTCAAGCTAAAAGAATGCCGATTCCTATACCCATCATGCATCACACGTCTATCATATTGCCAAGGCCTTCCAAGTAAAACGTGACTAGCATGCATAGGTACAACATCACATAACACCTCATCCTTATATCTACCAATAGAGAATGCAAGCATCACTTGTTTATTCACCATTATTTCACCACATTCATGCAATCATTGCAACTTATATGGATTAGGATGTCTAATACAATTCAAACCCAACTTTTCAACAAGTGTTGCACTAGCCACATTAGTACAACTACCTCTATCAATAATCAAACTACATGCCTTTCCATTGACTATGCAACGTGTATGAAAAATATTTTCTCTTTGATCACTAGTTTTATCTTTAACATGCATATTCAAGGCTCTCCTAACAACCAAAGATTCAATATGCACATCATTCCCATATTGCACATCATCATCATCACAATCACTAGTATCCACTAAGGAAGGCATACCATCACTATCACTACTTTCTTCACTTTCACATCAATTACACCATTATCTTTTAATAACATAGTTTTCTTATTAGGACATTGAGATGCAATATGCCCTACAACCAAACATCTAAAACATTTAATTTTACTATGTTTATCATTAGCACTAGGTGTTTTTGATTTTCCATCATCTTTTACCCATTTTTCTTTCCTTACCTCTTTCGGGTCAGTCACCTTTTCTTTACCCTTTTCTTCCCTTTTAGGCCATTTTGAACTCCATTTGGATGTGGAATTCGTGTAACTCCTTGCTGCCCCCTTGCTTTTTAGTTGCTTTTCAATTTTTATGGCCATATTGACCATGTCTTCAAAGTCCACATAGTGTTGTAATTCAATAACATTAGCAATATCTTTGTTCAAACCCCCTAGGAAACGTGCCATGGTGACTTCTTGATGCGGAACCCCAAAGACCGTGCCTTGAAACCCCTCAACAAGACAAGGTAAACAAACCTTAAGCTATGGTGATCATAGATTGAATCTGACCCAAAGCTAACTAATGTAGCAAAGAACCAAGATTATAAGATTTAATAAGAATAGCCACGCCACAAGCAATATCACTTGATAAGTAACTAATTCCTAAAGGTAACAAAGAGATGCAAATCTGCCTCACTTTAAAGAAAAACACTCAAATTCGTTTTTATTCATTGATGTCTTGTAAAAGAAGCCTAGATGAGTATTTATAGCCCTAAGTCTTTGAATCCTTTATGGTAAAGGATAACTAAATCCTATTCTAACTCAACTCCTAAATGTACAGCCATATTCTAACTCAAATTCTAAAAAAGTAGAGTCCTACTTGGATTAGGACACTAATTAAATCCTTCTAAAATAAGACAAGTGGTGGGTTGAGCTTTATTTCTTTGGCCCACATGTCTATCACTAATTAAAGCCTAAGGTAATTTAAATTAGGCAGCCCACATACATAATTAAGCCCAATTACAAGTTAAGCCCAAATCCCATAAATAGGCACATGCATGGCATATGATCTTGAGCACATGGTTGGCACATGATGTCTTCCACATGGATGGCACATGTCTTGCACATGTTTGGCACATGACTCCTAGCACATGATTTGCACATGACTTGTAATCTTTAATTTTATGGACTTTGTCTTGTTTAGCCCATTTGAATTGAATCTTCATGAAAGACTCACTTGATCTTCACTTTAGGCTTCCCTTTGTGTATTATTGGCCCATAAGCTTGATTGTGAATTTTAGGCCCAATAAGACAACAAATGCTCCAATGTTGCCTTCTGTGACTTGGAACACACCCCACATTGAATTGGATCATATGAAAAGACTTTTGAACTCCTTTAAGGCCCATTTCAATGATATAAGATTGCTCCACTTCATTGACGAAAGATTGTCGTTCATGTTCTTCATACATGGTTCCCATGCTTACATCATTCCCCCTTTCCTCAAGAAGATTCGTCCTCGAATCTTTGCCTACATCAAAAGAAAAATGCACAACACGAAGCAAAGGATAATTAAAATTGTTAATAAAAAATTCACTTTTCACCTCTTTCTCCTTTTCACACAAAATCACTATTTTCCCTCTTTGCTCATTACTAACACTTTCATCCCTCAAAACCTCATCTCTCTCAATTCTCTCTTTAGCTTCTCCATAAACAGCCCCTTCTTTCATCTCAATCTCACTCATCGTTACTCCTTCAAGCTCATCCAATTCATGTTCATCACTCACCTTTATGGATTCACTATCATTAGCCACAAATTCATCTTGAATTATGTTTTCACTCTCAATTGCAATGCTCTCAAAAACACTAACACCATTAACTTCTTCTAGTGAAATAGAATCAATACTCTCACCTACAATTTCAACTTCACTAGTATGAGCATCATTAATATCCTCATGAATTTTATTATTACCATCATCCACCATTTTAAAATTAGGAACAAAATCAAATTCATAATGCAAATTTGATTTTTGAATTTCACACCTTCTTGGATAATAATTCTTCATTTCATTATATTTCTCTTCATGCCCCCACCTATCGATCCTAGCACGAATCTTGTCCATTTCTTTTTGAAAGGCACTCATCGAAGATGCTTTGTCTTTCTTTCTTTCTCTTCTTTGTCTATCATTATCATAATATTCAAAATACTCTTTTTCTTCATAAGATTGAAACCTCCTAATGCCTTGAGGTCGAGACCCCTCTCTTGATCTTCTTGTGTCAAAGATACTTTGCTGCCTCAAATTCTCAATTTGCTCATTTTGTCTCTCCATCTTGTCTATAATTTTTCCAATCTTTACCTCCAATATTTGAATGTAAGATTGAACAACATCCGTTGGCACATAATCACCATGTTCCTCATGTCTACTACTTCCTCTTGTGCTTTCCTTTGACATGGTTAGTAATTCAAGAAAGTAATAATGAAGTAAAAGGACCTCACAATCACTCCCTCACGTGTTTCTCTCAAAACAGACTATATACCACTCGTGTTTCACACAAATAATGGCTTTTACCCTCTTTTAAGCTCACCACTCTTGCCTTTTACCACTCAAATTTTGAATCTCAAAATTACAAGTAAGAACCAGAAACAAAATCAAACAATATGCAAGTGATCTATGCTAAGAATTAACAATGAATCCTAACAAGAATGAATGGAACAAAGTCTAGAAGCAAACTGATGTGAAAGAAATTAATTATATCTAAAGCTATACACGAATGCAAATAGGTGTATGCTACTGATTTTTGTTCAAATTAAATCTAAGAATGCAAATTAGACTTAACTAATGTAATTAGATGCAAAAAGGACAGAATTAAAAGAATGAAAACTTAAGAGCACAAAAAATTAGACAGTATGGAATAAAAATCAGAACCGGTTTCCTCCTAGCGAGTAGCCAATTTAACCCTTATTCAACCTTAATTTATCACCAATCAGTAAGAACTCGAGGTATATTTAATAGATAAGTTCAATTTCTCAAGATCAAATCAATGCTCAACATGATCACTAAGGTACCTGAATTCATAAGTTGTACTTTTCAACCTCAAAACCAATTATTTAAGTTGGATTGCAGTAGTTTATGATGATACCAAATAATTCCAGCAATCAATAATCACAAGATTTCATCATGAAGCTCAAAATAGCACAATTTCACAATATTGGTGCTAAATTCGAAATTCTGATTTTTTTTTTCCTTTTCGTTTTTTTTTCTTTTTTTTTTGTTTTAGCAAATAACACTAAACTAATGCTTAATAAACCTCAAACATATCAAAGAATCGAAAAGAAACCCAAACTTGCAATTTTACTCTTTATGGCTGAAATTTTTCCTAAGGTACCTCTAATGGCAGAATTTAAATCTAGCTAAGTTAACAACTAGAAAGCAATTGTAAATGATAGATAATGATTACCTAACCAAAAGATCTGATACCAAACTGATGCGGAACCCCAAAGACCGTGCCTTGAAACCTCTCAACAAGACAAGGTAAACAAACCTTAAGCTATGGTGATCATAGATTGAATCTGACCCAAAGCTAACCAATGTAGCAAAGAACCAAGATTATAAGATTTAATAAGAATAGCCACGCCACAAGCAATATCACTTGATAAGTAACTAATTCCTAAAGGTAACAAAGAGATGCAAATCTGCCTCACTTTAAAGAAAAACACTCAAATTCGTTTTTATTCATTGATGTCTTGTAAAAGAAGCCTAGATGAGTATTTATAGCCCTAAGTCTTTGAATCCTTTATGGTAAAGGATAACTAAATCCTATTCTAACTCAACTCCTAAATGTACAGCCATATTCTAACTCAAATTCTAAAAAAGTAGAGTCCTACTTGGATTAGGACACTAATTAAATCCTTCTAAAATAAGACAAGTGGTGGGTTGGGCTTTATTTCTTTGGCCCACATTTCTATCACTAATTAAAGCCTAAGGTAATTTAAATTAGGCAGCCCACATACATAATTAAGCCCAATTACAAGTTAAGCCCAAATCCCATAAATAGGCACATGCATGGCATATGATCTTGAGCACATGGTTGGCACATGATGTCTTCCACATGGATGGCACATGTCTTGCACATGTTTGGCACATGACTCCTAGCACATGATTTGCACATGACTTGTAATCTTTAATTTTATGGACTTTGTCTTGTTTAGCCCATTTGAATTGAATCTTCATGAAAGACTCACTTGATCTTCACTTTAGGCTTCCCTTTGTGTATTATTGGCCCATAAGCTTGATTGTGAATTTTTGGCCCAATAAGACAACAAATGCTCCAATGTTGCCTTCTGTGACTTGGAACACACCCCACATTGAATTGGATCATATGAAAAGACTTTTGAACTCCTTTAAGGCCCATTTCAATGATATAAGATTGCTCCACTTCATTGACGAAAGATTGTTGTTCATGTTCTTCATACATGGTTCCCATGCATACATCACTTCTGGATCCTCCTCCACATTAGCTCTCATCATTGCCATCTCCATCTCCTTATGGTAATCTTCAATGGTCATGGATCCTTATGTAAGGCGCTGCAATTTTTTGTGCAACTCCCTATAGTAATAGGCTGGCACAAATCGTTTTCTCATCACCCTCTTCATCTCCTCCCACCTTCTAATGGGTCTTTCTCCATTCTTTTTTCTAGTCATCAAGATCTGATCCTACCAAACAAGAGCATAATCAGTGAATTCAATAACAACAAGTTTTACTTTTTTCTCTTCACTATAGTTGTGGCATTCAAAAATGAGCTCCACTTTTCTCTCCCATTATAGGTATGCTTCAGCATCATTCCTCCCTTTAAAAGGTGAAATTTTCATTTTGATGGAATTGATGTTGCTATCACGCTTATCTCCTCTCCTCGTTGAATGGGTATCATCTTCATCATCATAGGAATCAAAGTCTTCATCTTCTTCTTGAGGCCGAAACCTCCCTATTCCAGAATTGTGAATGTTCCATTTCCCATGAGTCCGTGACTCTTCTCTTGTTTTTTTGGAATTTGATGTGCTTTGTTGTCTCACCTCTTCAATTTTTCGATCTTGTCTCTCCATCTTCTCATTAAAAGATTCAATCATGGAAAATAGCCTTTGGAATTCAGATTGGACAGCCTCTAATGGTATGAGTTTCAGCTGGTCCTCTCGTTCACTACTTCCCCTTGCGTTTTCCTTTGACATAGTTAGTAATTCAAGAAAGTAATAATGAAGTAAAAGGACCTCACAATCACTCCCTCACGTGTTTCTCTCAAAACAGACTATATGCCACTCGTGTTTCACACAAATAATGGCTTTTACCCTCTTTTAAGCTCACCACTCTTGCCTTTTACCACTAAAAATTTGATTCTCAAAATTACAAGTAAGAACCAGAAACAAAAACAAACAATATGCAAGTGATCTATGCTAAGAATTAACAACGAACCCTAACAAGAATGAATGGAACAAAGTCTAGAAGCAAACTGATGTGAAAGAAATTTATATTTAAAGCTATACACGAATTTAAATAGGTGTATGCTACTGATTTTTGTTCGAATTAAATGTAAGAATGCAAATTAGACTTAACTAAGGTAATTAGATGCAAAAAGGACAGAATTAAAAGAATGAAAACTTAAGAGCACAAAGAATTAGACAATATTGAAAAAATTCAGAATCGGTTTTCTCCTAGTAAGTAGAAGATTGTCCCTTAATTAAATCCGTATTCAACCTTAATTTATCACCAACTAGCAAGAACTCAAGGTATATTTAAGAGATAAGCTCAATTCCTCAAGATCAAATCAATGCTCAATATGATCACTAAGGTATCTGAATTCAAAAGTTGTACTTTTCAATCTCAAAACCAATTATTTTAGTTGGATTGCAGTAGTTTATGATGATACCAAACAATTCCAGCAATTAAAAATCATACGATTTCAACTTGAAGCTCAAAATAGCACAAATTCACAATGTTAGTGCTAAATTCGAAATTCTGATTTCTTTTTTTCTTTTTCCTTTTTTTTGTTTTGTTTTTTTATAGCAAATATACCTGAACTAATGCTTAATAAACCTCAAACATATCAAAGAATTGAAAAGAAACCCAAACTTGCAATTTTACTCTTTATGGATGAAATTTTTCCTAAGGTACCTCTAATGGCAGATTTTAAATCTACCTAAGTTAACAACTAGAAAGCAATTTTAAAGGATAGATAATGATTACCTAACCAAAAGCTCTGTTACCAAACTGATGCGGAACCCCAAAGACCGTGCCTTGAAACCCCTCAACAAGACAAGGTAAACAAACCTTAAGCTATGGTGATCATAGATTGAATCTGACCCAAAGCTAACCAATGTAGCAAAGAACCAAGATTATATGGTTTATTAAGAATAGCCACGCCACAAGCAATATTACTTGATAAGTAACTAATTCCTAAAGGTAATAAAGAGATACAAATCTGCCTCACTTTAAAGAAAAACACTCAAATTCATTTTTATTCATTCATGTCATGTACAAGAAGCCTAGATAAGTATTTATAGCCCTAAGTCTTTGAATCCTTTATGGTAAAGGATAACTAAATCATATTCTAACTCAACTCTTAAAATTACAATCATATTCTAACTCATATTCTAAAAAGTAGAGTCCTACTTGAATTAGGACACTAATTAAATCCTTCCAAAATAAGACAAGTGGTGGGTTGGGCTTTATTTCTTTGGCCCACATGTCTATCACTAATTAAAGTCTAAGGTAATTTAAGTTAGGCAGCCCACATATATAATTAAGCTCAATTACAAGTTAAGCCCCAAATCACATAAGTAGGCACATGGTTGGCACATGACTTGTAATCTTTAATTTTATGGACTTTGCCTTGTTTAGCCCATTGGACTAGTCCATGCAAGATGGTTCTTCACACACCCCAAGATAAGTAATAGGCCTTGGGTCTTCAATCAACTCCATCTCCTTTGTCATGCATGCATCTTTTGTGATCTCCTTATTGACCAAGCTTTGAATATAGCCTTGCATTGCTTGCCTTAGTTTGTTAGCCCTTGATCTTGTGATAGCACCACTTGGCATGACTAGTGCATCATTCTCCTTTTGTGAAGATTGACTTATATGTCCTTGATCTACATCACAAGGTTGTTATTGGTAAGTAATCAAATCTTATTGCCATAGTGTTGATTTGAGTTGCTTAGGTTCATTAATAGGTACTGATTTGCAACCCGATTTTGATACACATAGAAATTGATTCTGGAAAAGTTTAAAACACAAAGGTTGTTTCTTGATGTCTTATATTTATAGATATGTAAACGGTTTTGCATGATTTGGTGTATAGGAAGAAAAATCCTCTCTCTATTGAAACTGGTCAGGGTGTGAACCCTAACCACGTTAGCTACTGTTTTCTTTGATTTCGAATATGTTAAAGCCATTATTTGAAGTATCTCAAAACATAAAAGTTGTAGATATATGTGTTATGTATCGGTATACCAAATTTCAGGATCATATGACTTGTATATGTTGAGTTATGGTGAATGGAACCATGACTATTCCATGACTTGAACTGCCAATAAAGTGCCCTGGGCAGATTCAGCAACTTGTTTGGCCCTTTTGTGCTCGTTAGAGCTATATTATGCAAATTATCAAAACAGAAAAGTTATAGGTATATTTGTAGCTAAATGTTGGAACTAATTTCAGATTAATTGGTTATGTATAGACTAAGTTAAGTCCTTTTGAAGTCATACTGGTCTGGAAGCCAATTCTATTCTGGACTAATAAATGTTTGTTATAATTTGAAGACCTTAGAGACATAATTGATAATAGTTGAAAACATGAAAAATGTTCCCTATGAACCCATATAAGTTTCTTTAAATTTTTATTAAAATAGGACTTATAGATTATAAGTTATGATGAACCAAAGTGGGCACCCTGAAACTGCCTAAAGGCAGAAAACAAATCAGAAAACAGAACACACTTAGAAATTCCACCAAATATTGTACAATGATCCAATTGGTCTGAAATTTTAATATGCTATATAATTATATGTCAATTCTAATTAGGAATAAGAATCAGATTAATTGGTCAATTATAGAAAAAAGTTATAGGCTAAACAGTCCCATAAGATCACACTGCCTCATAGGAAAAATCTTAACTATTGATATGAACAATGCATATTAATTTGTTTAAACCACATTAAGTCTCCCTAATCATGAGTTAATCAATTATATTTTCATATTAGGCTCTCAACATATTAGAGACCCACAAGGAGCAGATAGACAATAAGTTAGGGGTCGGAATCAAAGAAGAATAGTGAGTCTAATTATCAATTGAATTCTTTAGTGCAAATGAATGTTGCTTGCTATGTGATTCATATGATTGTCATGATTGGTCCTTAATAATATAATGATGGATAATTTGTGACATTGTGGTACATATAAATGGTATACTTGTGGTATATTTGAAGTATATGTTTGACATATATGATATATATACATGGTATATGTATAGTATATGCAAGGTATATGCGTAACATATGAGGTATATATGGAATATATGTATGTTGTATATGATAAAAATGCAATGGTTGATGAATGCTTAAATACAAGTGCATATGCATATGGACTAAAAAGGCGTTGTGACTAGTTAATCGATATTATAATGCAAAAGAAGAGGTCTATGGCCCAACAAATGTGCAAATGAAACAAATGATCAAGCTAGCTAGCAAATGCAAATGTTCACATGGAAACCCGGGGCAATGTCTGTTTAACTTAGTGATAACAAAATGAAATAAGCAAAGTATTTGCATACATAAAGAGTAATGATTATATGTTTCAACTTTATTGATACATATATGATACTGATGAATGGAATGGAATATATGGTATATATTGGATTTGTGATTTAGTACTATGAGTTGTTTGGTACTTTAGAGCTCATTGGATGATTATTCTCACTGAGACGCAACTCATCAATTTGCATCATTTTTCAGGTAAGGAAAAGTGATAGCTCATTTTGAGTAGCGTATAGAAGACATGGAGCACAGGTCACTGGCTGAGCCTCATCACTCTCTCTCCTTGCATTCCACACAAGCATAAAAATATGTCATATGTGTTTTGTATTTACATACTTGAATATGTATAGTCATTTTGGAATGAGTCTAAAAATGTATAAATGAAAGCAACTCGAAAATACTTATGTGTAAAGTTTATGTTTTAATATATGTGATATATTATATTGTGGTGAAAACCTCAGTGTTAACTTTGCAAAGTCAGTGAATAATATTACAGGATATAAGACTTGCAAGTCATTGAATAAAATTATAGGATATGAGACTTGCAAAGTCATTGAATTATATTACAAGATATGAAAAAAAATTTTAATACTATTGTTAACAGGGTATTTTACCTTTCCAGTATGCTATGTATGATTACTTGATACAGGGATAGGTTATACTCAAATGCATAAGATGTGGTGTTGCATTTTTGGTATCAGAGCAAGGATAGGTTCCATGGGAACATGCAAAAGTATAAGAGCATGATAACATATGCATCCTCTGTGTTGAACATTATGTAGTGACATAATTTCATTTATTTTAGGGACATCATAAAACATGATTCACCAAGGAGGGAGAGGCCGGCCGAAATGCATTCTTATGAGGCATCACCTCATTTACATAGAGATCAACCAGCGCTAGGAGCTAGAGCTCCAGCACATGCATCACAGTCATCTCATGCAGAGGCACCCTATGAACACCCAGATCAGGAAGTGCATGGTCCTGAAATGTACAAGGAAAGACATTATGACAAGCTGAGGAAACATGGTGCAACTGATTTCAATGGCATAACAGACCCAGCAGAAACTGAGACATGGCTGAAAAGGACACAGAGGGTACTGAATATGATGAGATGTACCCCATATGAGAAATTTGATTATGCAGTATCCTTGCTACAAGGAAATGCTTATGAATGGTGGGAGACAGTCCCCGACAGTGATGCACAACCCCCGGTGTTGACATGGAATGATTTCCTCCTGGAATTTCAGAACAATTACATGTCTGAAGCATATAAAGATGAGAAGAGGAAGGAATTTCTGAATCTGAAATAGGGGAACATGTCTGTTGCGGAGTATGAAGTACAGTTTAATAAACTTTCCCATTATTCCACCTTCATGGTCTCTACTGAAAGAGACAAATGCAGGAAGTTTGAGCAGGGCCTCAATTATGAGATCAGAAACAGAATCACGACTACTGATGATAATTATGCCATACTCAGAGCTGTTGCAATCAAAGTTGAACGGTTAATGAAAGAAGCTGGGGAGCAACAAATTAAAAGGGCAGCACGTGAGTTCTTTGGTGAGTCTAGTAGAAGGTCAGGAAAAAGAGGTAGATATATGCTTGCACAGTCTGGTAACAGAAGTGGGTACTCCAGTTCTAGAGGTCGAGGCATGACTTTCTCTTACCCAGGCAGAGGGCAGAGCCAATATGTTGAACAAAGGCCCACATGTAGTCATTGTGGTAGACAGCATACGGGTGAATGTAGAAGGCTCACAGGAGCATGTTATTTTTGTGGATCGATGGAGCACATGTATAGAGACTGTCCAAATAGAGCCAAACTAACAGAGACCAGCAGAGGTAGAGGAGTATCTGAGACTACAGTTGAGGCACCGAGGGTCTACCCTACTAATGGGACACAGGGCAGAGGAAGAGGCAGGGGAAAGACTGGTACAATGGATAGAGGAGTAACCAGATCTGAAGGTCAGAGTTCTAGACCCCCTACTCAGGCCAGGGTGTTTGCTATGACTAGACAAGAGGCAGTGGATGCTCCCGAAGTAGTTACCGGTAATATTTACATTTATGATATGTTAGCATATGTATTGATTGACCCAGGCTCCACATTTATGATATGTTAGCTGATCTGATTTTATTGCCAATATATGAATTTGATGTGATATTGGGAATGGACTGGTTAACTAGACATCATGCAATAATGAATTACTTTACTAAGGAAGTAATTTTGGAATCACCAAACCAGCCAAGGGTAGTATTTATAGGTGAAAGAAAACTTGTGCCTACATGTCTAGTCTCAGCTGTAAAGGTATTCAAATGATCAAAGGGGGATGTGAAGCATATTTGGCATATGTGACTGATACTAGAACCACTGATAGCTTGCTTGAAAATATACAAGTGGTAAGGAAATTTGCTCTGATGTATTCCCAGATGATCTACCTGGTTTACCACCAGTTAGAGAGATATAATTCACTATTGATCTAGTACCAGAAACAACACCAATATCAAGGTCACCCTACAGAATGGCCCCAATTGAGTTGAAAGAACTGAAGGCCCAATTGTAGGAGTTACTTGACAAAGGGTATATTAGACCTAGTGTATCACCATGGGGAGCTCCAGTGTTATTTGTTAAAAAGAAAGATGGAACAATTAGATTGTGCATCGATTATAGGCAACTGAACAAAATGACGGTGAAGAACAAATATCCATTGCCTAGAATAGATGATTTGTTTAATCAGTTGCAAGGAGCCCAAATATTCTCCAATATTGATTTGAAATCAAGCTATTACCAGCTGAAGGTAGCAGAAGCAAATGTTCCAAAGACTGCCTTTCGAACCAGGTATGAACATTATGAATTTTTAGTAATGCCATTTGGATTGACTAATGCTCCAGTTGCATTTATGGCATTAATGAATAAGGTGTTTCAACCATATCTGGATAGGTTTGTGATAGTATTTATTGATGACATATTGGTGTACTCAAAGAACAGGGGAGAACATGAACAACATTTAAAAAATTGTGTTGCAAACTTTGATGGAGAAATAATTATATGCCAAATTGAGTAAATGTGAATTCTGGTTAGATCATTTGATATTTCTTGGACATGTGGTGTCGTGTAAGGGCATAGAGATTGACCCAAAGAAAATTGAGGCAATGGTAAATTGGAAAGCTCCTAAAAATATTTCAGAAATGCATAGTTTTCTGGGTTTAGTCGAATACTATCGCAGATTTGTTGATGGATTCTCCTTAATTGCTAGCCCTTTGTGATGTATGCACAAGAACCATGCATGGAAGGCAAGAAAGACAATCTTTTATCAATGGAGTGGAGCAATCTTATATCATTGAAATGGGTTTAAAAGGAGTTCAAAAGCCCATTAATATGATCAAAATTCTTATGGGGCGTGTTCCAAACCATATGAGATAGAAATGGATCTTTGAGAGCAACAATAGGCCTAAAATCTACAATCAAGTTTATGGGCTAACACTACATAAAGGCAAACCTAAAGTGAAGATAAAAGGAGTCTTTTATGAAGATTCAAGTCAATAGCCTAACAAGACAAAGTCCATAAAATTGAAGATTACAAGTCATGTGCAAATCATGTGCTAGGAGTCACGTGCCAAACATGTGCAAGACATGTGCCATCCATGTGGAAGACATCATATGCCAACCATGTACTCAAGATCATTTGCCATGCATGTGCCTACTTATGGGATTTGGGCTTAACTTGTAATTGGGCTTAATTATGTATGTGGGCTGTCTAATTTAAATTACCTTAGGCTTTAATTAGTGATAGACATGTGGGCCAAAGAAATAAAGCCCAACCCACCACTTGTCTTATTTTAGAAGGATTTAATTAGTATCCTAATTCAAGTAGGACTCTACTTGTTAGAATTTGAGTTAGATTATGATTGTACTTTTAGAAATTAAGTTAGAATAGGACTTAGTTATCCTTTACCATAAAGGATTCAAAGACTTAGGGCTATAAATACTCATCTAGGCTTCTTTTACAAGATATGAATGAAATAAAACGAATTTGAGTGTTTTTCTTTAAAGTGAGGCAGATTTGCATCTCTTTATTACCTTTAGGAATTAGTTACTTATCAAGTAATATTGCTTGTAGCGTGGCTATTCTTAATAAACCATATAATCTTGGTTCTTTGCTATATTGGTTAGCTTTGGGTCAGATTCAATCTATGATCACCATAGCTTAAAGTTTGTTTACCTTGTCTTGTTGAGGGGTTACAAGGCACGGTCTTTGGGGTTCCACATCAGTTTGGTATCAGAGCTTTTGGTTAGGTAATCATTATCTATCCGTTAAAATTGCTTTCTAGTTGTTAATTTAGTTAGATTCAAATTTTTCCATTAGAGGTACGTTAGGAAAAATTTCAGCCATAAAGAAGTAAAATTGCAAGTTTGGATTTCTTTTCAATTCATGATATGTTTGAGATTTATTAAGCATTAGTTTAGTGTTATTTGATAAAAAAACAAAAAAAAAGGAAAAAGAAAAAAAATTCAGAATTTCGAATTGAGCACCAAAATTGTGAAAAGTGTGCTATTTTGAGCAAATCTTGTGATTATTGATTGCTGGAATTGTTTGTTATTATCATAAACAACTGCAATCCAACTTAAATAATTGGTTTTGAGGTTGAAAAGTGCAACTTTTGAATTCAGGTACCTTAGTGATCATATTGAGCATTGATTTGATCTTGAGGAATTGAGCTTATCTATTAAATATACCTTGAGTTCTTGCTAGTTGGTGATAAATTAAGGTTGAATACAGGTTTAATTATGGGAAAATCGGCTACTTACTAGGTGGAAACTGGTTCTGATTTTTATTCCATATTGTCTAATTCTTTGTGCTCTTAAGTTTTCATTCTTTTAATTCTGTCCTTTTTGCATCTAATTACATTAGTTAAGTCTAATTTGCATTCTTAGATTTAATTTGAACAAAAATCAGTAGCATACACCTATTTAAATTCGTGTATAGCTTTAAATATAAATTTCTTTCACATCAGTTTGCTTCTAGACTTTGTTCCATTCATTCTTGTTAGGGTTCATTGTTAGCATAGATCACTTTCATATTGTTTGATTTTGTTTCTAGTTGTTACTTGTAATTTTGAGATTCAAACTTTGAGTGGTAAAAGGCAAGAGTGGTGAGCTTAAAAGAGGGTAAAAGTCATTATTTGTGTGAAACAAGAGTGGTATATAGTCTGTTTTGAGAGAAACACGTGAGGGAGTGATTGTAAGGTCATTTTACTTCATTGTTACTTTCTTGAATTACTAACCATGTCAAAGGAAAACACAAGAGGAAGCAGTGGACATGAGGAACATGGTGATTATGTGCCAACGGATGTTGTTCAATCTTACATTCAAATATTAGAGGTAAAGATTGGAAAAATTATAGACAAGATGGAGAGACAAAATAAGCAAATTGAGGATTTGAGGCAGCAAAGTATCTTTGACACAAGAAGATCAAGAGAGGGGTCTCAACCTCAAGGCATTAGGAGGTTTCAATTTCATGAAGAAAAAGAGTATTTTGAACATTATGATAATGATAGACAAAGAAGAGAAAGAAAGAAAGACAAAGCTTTCAAAAAGAAATGGACAAGGTGCGTGCTAGGATTGATAGGTGGGGGCATGAAGAGAGAGAGAATGAAATGAAGAATCCTTATCTAAGAAGGTGTGAAATTCAAAAATCAAATTTTCATTATGAATTTGATTTTGTTCCTAATTTTGAAATGGTGGATGATGGTAAGAATCAAATTCATGAGGATATTAATGATGCTCATACTAGTGAAGTTGAAATTGTAGGTGAGAGTATTGATTCTATTTCACTAGAAGTTAATGGTGTTAGTGTTATTGAGAGCATTGCAATTGAAAGTGAAAATATCATTCGAGATGAATTTGTAGCTAATGATAGTGAATCCATGGAGGTAAGTGATGAACATGAATTGGATGAGCTTGAGGGAGTAAAAGAGAGTGAGATTGAGATGAAAGAAAGAGTTGTTTATGGAGAAGCTAATGAGAGAATTGAGAGAGATGAGGTTTTGAGGGATGAAAGTGTTAGTAATGAGCAAAGAGGGAAAATAGTGAATTTGTGTGAAAAGGAGAAAGAGGTGAAAAGTGAATTTTTACTAACAATTTTAATTATCCTTTGCTTCGTGTTGTGCATTTTTCTTTGGACGTAGGTAAAGATTCGAGGACGAATCTTCTTGAGAAAAGGGGGAATGATGTATGCACGGGAACCATGCATGGAAGGCAAGAAAGACAATCTTTTATCAATGGAGTTGAGCAATCTTATATCATTGAAATGAGTTTAAAAGGATTTCAAAAGCCCATTAATATGATCAAAATTCTTATGGGGAGTGTTCCAAACCATCTTATAGGTAACTATATTACCTTCCATGTCGGTCTTTTTCTTGAAGACCCATTTTCAACTAATGGGTTTAATCCCTTCAGGTGGATCAACCAAAGTCCATACTTAGTTTTCATACATAGAATCCATCTCTAATTGCATGGCTTTTAGCCATCTGTCAGATTCTGAACAATTCAGAACTTCTTCGTAGGTAGTAGGTTCATCATCCTCTACGAGCAATACATCATTCTGTTCACTTATGAGAAATCCATATCTCTCAAGAACAATATGTATCCTACTTGATCTATGAAGTTCTTGTGTTTTAGAAGGTGTAGTTGTTACTTAATCTCTATGAGTAATAGATTTGGGTTCTGTTAGTTGATCTACATCTATTTGAGCATTTTGAACTTCATCAAGTTCAATCTTGCTCCTACTATCTTTTTTTAGAAGAAACTAATTCTTTAAGAAGGGAGCATGCTTTGAAACAAATACCTTTTATTCTAAAGTGTGGTATAATTGATATCCAAATGACTCTTTTGGATATCCAACAAATAGACACTTATCAGACTTAGCTTCTAGTTTATATGACATTGTCCGCTTCACATAAGCAGAACAACCCCATACTTTCAAATGAAAAAGAATAGGTCACTTGTTAGTCTATATCTCATATGGAGTAACCTCAACTAACTTAGAAGAGACTATTCAATATATAAACATAAGTCTTTAGTGCATGACCCCAAAAGGACTTAGATAGTTATGTAAAACTCATCATTGACCTCACCATGTCTAACAAGGTTTGGTTTCTCCTTTTAGCCATACCATTATGTTGTGGTGTGTAAGATGGAGTCAAGTGAGATAAAATCCCATTATCTCTTAGATAACCTTGAAGCTTTTGGCTTAAGTATTCACCGCCTCGATATGATCTAAGTATTTTAATACTTGTACCAAGTTATTTCTTTACTTCATTTCTGAATTCTTTGAACTTTTCAAAAACTTCAGATTTGTATCTCATCAGATACAAATACCCATATCATTAATAATCATCAATGAAAGTAATGAAGTAGATAAAATTGCTTCTGATGTGCACTGACATTGGTCCATATACATCTGTATGTACAAGGTCCAATAGCCCATTGGCACGTTGACCCTTTCCACTAAAAGGTGATTTTGTCATATTTCCTAACAAACAAGATTCACATGTGTCATATGATTCATAATCAAATGACCCTAAATCACCATTTTTGTGTAACTTAGTCATACGCCTCTCATTTATATGGCCAAGATGACAATACTATAAATATGATGGTTTTGTTTTATCTATCTTTTGTCTTTTATTATTGATATTAAGGATTGAATTAGACATGTCAAGAATGTAAATCCCATTACATAATGCATTGGTTCCATAAAGAATATCATTCAATCATATAGAAACCATTGCCATTAATAGTCATATGAAAACCTTTTCTATTTAAATAAGAAATAAAAATAATATTCTTTGTCAAAACTGGAACATAATAAGAATTGTCTAATTCTAAAATAAGCCCACTTGGGAGTGTCAATATATAAGTTCCTACAACTAATGGAGCAACTCTTGCTCCATTGCTAACATATAGGTTTAACTCTCCTTTCTTGAGCTATTTATTGTTCCTTAGGCCATGCATATCAGTACATATGTGTGAGCCACATCCGATATCCAATATCCATGCATTGTTAGTAGAAACAATATTAACCTCAATAACATAAATACTAAAAGTAGAAGGTGCATCTAATGTCTTATCCTTCTTCTTTTTTAAAGACTCTAAATAGGCCTTGTAGTTCATCTTCCTTTGGCAACTCTTGCCATAATGGAAGTAAGTCTCTTTTGATGTTGTCTCTATGTCTTTCTTCCTCGTCATCAATGTACGTTGTATTGGAGATGTCCCCTCTACCATCTTAGAGCTGAAGAGCAATTTAGATATCTTATACCGCTCAGTACAAGCTTGGTAATCAAAAAGCTCCATTTGATGATACACAATGGTATTAGCATCCATGTTCTCATGCTTCTTTTGAAGCTCAGGAGGCATAGAGGCGAGTATAATGCAACCCGCTAACTCACTATAATCCACATGCTTCTTATATGCCAACTGTTCATCAACAGATGCATCATTAGCAGGAGGGGAGGGAAGCGACTCTTCCAAGACATAGGCTTTGTTTTCGGCTTTGAGAACTATTCTCAAATTCCTTAGCCAATCATGGAAGTTTAGGCCAGTCAATATATTGGATTTGAGAATTGAGCATAAGTTCACGTTTGATGACATGATTCTATCAACCTAGATGTAAAGAAAGATCATGTTTAGAGAATGTACTTAAATGCATGTTTATTAGGTCTTTAATAAACGTGAATTATAACTCCCATTATTTTATTACGAATCCATAGCCCTCACTATGAATATGAGAGAATCCGTTGGAAGCTCTCCTAGTGGGTCAATATCCAACATCACTAAAAATGACCTTGTGTATAACACCCCCTTACCTCACTTTAGTTTAGCAAGGTAAGTGAGTATTACCCGACTAACTGTCTTAATAAATTAGCTAAATGAAGTATATTTTTTTTTTTGCAAAAATATTACAAACATTAAAATAAAATTTTTACAATGCCAATCTTCAAAATTTTATTTATTTATAAAATATATTATTTTACATCCAAACTATGTCTATTATATTAGATGTACACATCTCCAATACATACTAGATGAGATAAAACTATAATTTAATTTATAAAGCTTTTGACAAAGTTACCAAAATATGTCCACAGCTTTAAGCTGCTTTTCTCCGGGTACCCTTCTTCTTCTTCTGATAATTATACTATCTACAACTACTCTTTAGAACCTGCGCGAGAGGAAACCACCCGTACTAAGCTACTAGCTTAGTGGTGCTTCAAGGATAAAAATCTAACATATATATATATATATATATATATATATATATATATATATATATATATATATATATATATATATATATATATTCTTACATGTTATTTAATAATTTCACAAATAAGACATAAAATAATAGAATTATATGAAATCAAATAAATGTCATCAAATATTTAATATTTAACAATTTTGATTTAACACAATATTATCAAAATGACATACTTTTATATTATTGTTATTTTTCATTTTTCTTGTGCCCTTAACACCTATAACCGAACTAACTAATAGGAATAACGAGGTTTGCATTATCAATTTTCATAATATTGTGCCGAACGCTTTTATAATAGTGATATTACCAACTTTCATAATATTGCTATTACCGGCATAATAATTCTGTGCCGAGCGCATTTATAGAATTGTCATTACTGACTTTTATATTTTGGCACCGAGTGCCTTAAATTCCATGATTGACATGCCAAACTATTCTCTATTCTAGTTCTAGGTTAGGTGTCTTAGAACTTAACTATTTTTATATTTATTCACAATATTTCCAAAAATGATAATTGTGCCAAATTTTCACATATATGTTTATTTATTTTGTTATTTGTTTACATTGTTATTGCATTAGAAGCTCACAAATAAATAATTTATTAAAAATTTATAATTATAATTAAAGTAAAAATTCAAATTAATTAACATATATATTCATCACACCACATGTAAAGGCCCAATATATCAAAATTTTGTTTATAACAAGTTTCAGCCCTAATTTGTGGTCTCATTTTTAGCCCATTTATAGTTCGAATTTGAATTTATGGTCTTCTAATATTTTGTAGTTTACTGCCTCAGCTTTCAGATTCATTAAAAAGCATACAAATCTAAATTTTCTATCAAAAGTTATAGCCCTTTTACTGAAGGGCATTCCATTAATTTTTCCCAATATTTTCTGAGTACCTACATGTCCAGGATTTTGTGTCTAATTTTTAGCCCATTTTAAATTAAAATTTGAACTTAGATAACGAATGACAGTTTACCTTATGAGTCCACTTTCATTTTCAACTAACTTCATCTTAATATCATTACCAGAGCATTAGTTATGATCAAAATAGTCAAGATTGCTTCCAAACATTCTGCATCAGGTTCATCAATTGACACAAACCTATCTACTAATTACATCCATCATATACATTCAATTTTATGCCAAAATTTTCAAATCATAATTACATTCACATATCATAATATTTTCAGACCTTTTAGTCCCATTACCATAAAAAAAAAAAAGTTCAAAAGCAACTACCAATCATATTCCATGGCAAACGACATTCATAACAAGCATTAATACATATTTTCATACATTTAGATAACATGTAAGATTTTTATCAATGAAGCACATACCTAATCACCCTTGGAGCTTTCCTTTTCCTTTATTTTCCTTTCCTCACTAATTAGCATTCTGTTTACCTTTGTCACCATTTTGAGGGTCTCTCATTTGCTCACTTGGTTTTCCTATACAACCATACCATATCTCATTTCTATCATCCATCTTCAAATTTTTTCATGCCTACATAAAATCCTAATGCTCCTAATATGTTTTATACTTTAATTTAGCCAAAAATTACTAAGGTTAAACTTCCTTCTTGATAGGTCATGGCTGATAAAAACCTTATCATAGATCATAATTTATTTTCTTCAAATCAACACTCTAATCACACTTCATTTATCTCCAATTGTGTTGCTCCTAGGTTGATTTCAATTTTTCCCAAATTACCTAAACCAAGGCAGCCCCTCTTTCCTCTATTAGAGTTAGCTTTCACTAGTTTTTAAGTCATAAAATAATTAACTAAATCAATTATCATTAATTAAAAGTTTAACTTCACTTTTCTTTAACTAGTTACCAATTTCAAATTCTAGCTCCATTCTTGCCAAATAACCTCAATCTACCAATCCTAATCATATCTATCATCCTTATGGGTCTCAAATGGAAGGAAAAATGTTGAATTTAAGAAGAATAAACTCACCTTAATGGCTCTCCAAAGTGGGCCGAATCTGTCCAAAAGTTTCTCCCTTTTCTTTTCTTCTTTCTTCCTTTCTTCTTGCTCCTTAGCTCCCTTTATGGCAAGAACTCTTTAATTTCTGAATTTTTCTCTTTCAAAACTTATTTTTCCTCTCTTGTTCATGCTTTAAATGAAGTAAAAATGGATGCTTTTTGTGGCATAGGTGGACGACACAAAGAGGAGAAAGAGAGGAAGAAGATAAGTTAAATTTTTTTTATGGAAGAATGTAGAATTTCTTCACCTTTTGACTTTTATACTAAAATTAAGGAGTGGGTCCCACTAATTAAAATTAATCCTAATTTGCATTGGTGTATTAACTTAATTAATCTTGATTAACTTCTAAATTTTGAGAAATTCCTTATTTTCCACCAATTTCCTCATCTTCACAATTTTTCCCCCAACAATTTCAATAATACCAATTTTTTCCGTAGGGTAAATTTTATTTTATTTTTCCAGTTCTAACACTATTCATTTTAGTTCTCAAATGATAATACCCTTAAATTATTTTTTCTTATTATTAGTCATTTTTTTATGGGTCCAAATTTAAACTCTGATTGAAGCAGCGCACCCCATTATGGTCACATGCAATCGGGGCCTAAATCACTGGATTTTACATTGGGTTTGCCTAACAAGCCATCTTAGGTCAATTGGTAGGTATCTCATACCAATTGCATCATATCATGCAACTACTGAATCATTGGACTATCAACTCTTTATATGTGTACATCTCATGTATACACTTACCCAATACTGCCTCTAATTAACATTGACCTTGGGTTTGTCCAACAAATCAATGTAATTTGTTAAAGCAGGCCCATTAATCATAAAATCAAATTTCAATTGTTTGAACATATTCGTGTAGAGAAGGCTTAGGTTTTCCCAACAACCCAGACTCTAAAGGAACTCTAGTTCTTGCCATATTAATGGAAGGCATTGGGCTTAATATGATTTAAGAGGGATTTCTTTATTTAGGTCTCATCATGACAATTTGGCATGCTTAATATATCCATTCATTACATAAAGATATATAAGATAATTACACTAATTATATTGTTATGACTATGGACATAATCTAACATCAATCCTTTGAGCCATAAAAGGATTGACTAGGTCTCACCTAGGTATATGCATGAAATTACAACACCAAAATAGAAAACAATTTTCTATTCTAATGCTCATTTGTTTTTGGCACAATATCTTTGGCTTCTTGCCCCTTTGCATTTTAATTCTATTCTAATGCTATGTAATCTGATTACATAAATTCTTCATAAGAAAACCCCAAGTTACATTTGAGGGGAGTAAAATGAGAAGAGAAATACAATAGAGAGAAAAGAGAACGTAGGGACTCGCAGACCCTATTTACCAAAAAATAAAATTCCATGCATGATCAATCACATTGGTCAAGTCCATAATCATACCATCATGCCATTCCATTCCCCTAGCATGAATTTTCTAATGCATTTTTAAAGGTAATCATTAAAGTAACAATTTGGGTTCCATTTGTTTCAACTCTTGAAACATAATTTTTGATTGTTTGGCCTTTAATGAAATTGATCATAAATTCATTATTTAATCTCATTAAATAATCATATGATCATTTAGAAACACTTTGTAAAAGGAAATCATACAAATTAGTCATATATTTGATCATATAAAAAAGTTTCGTAAAATTGCCTACTATGCCAACTAGGTTATTGCCAATTTATTGGATGCAATAATTAAATCCGAATTTAATAATTAAATATCATTTAATATTAAAACCAAATATGACCAGGAGTTAATTCATAATGAAATTACCTTAATTAATTATTAGGTTGACACCAAATAGGATTAAACAATCCTAGTTACAATTGCATACTAGAATCTTAGTCAAATTAAGATTTTGAAAACCATTTTCTAATTCAAATCAAATTCCATTCAAAAATTTCCAAAATTTCCAGAATTCATTTTCATCATTATAAGTAACTTGTAATCAGTTTAAACTAATTAAATTTGCTCATTAGATAATCTAAATCATTCATCATTGAATTAGCAAACCAATTACACAAGAATTGCTTAAATTGAATCATACATGAATTAGGATTCTTTAAGAATTTAACTGTTATATCCGAAAATTTAGGCTCGAGTCGCGTGTATCATTAAATTGATGCATCTATTTGACCAGAGTCTAAATTATGATTTTGACCAACAAATAATTAAAATAATGACAAATAATTATGGAAGATATTTAATAAAGTGTTTAAGATATTTAAAAATGTTAAATTACTGTAAGGGACTAAATCACAAAATTTGAAAAGTTTAGGGGTCAATTTACAATTTACCAAAAATTAGAGGATTTTGGGGGATAGTTACCAATTAAATGCATGATTGGGACATTAAATACATAAGGTGGTTGGCTTAACCAAGTGGCAACCCTTAATTGGCTATATTACATGCATGAATGAGACATTAAAAATGAAATGGGCTCAGGTGTCCCATAATTAATTAAGTTTGTCTTCATTCTCTTAAATGCTTATTCTTCCTTCCTTATCCCTTTGCTTTGAGAATTTATGGCTTCCTAAATAGCCCTACGTTCCACAAGTTCCTCCATAGTCAAAGCTTCCTTCTAGTGAGAGAAAGCGAGAGAGAAAGAGAGTCATTTTCTTACACAACCAAGATCAAGGAAGCTTGAGAGAGCAACAAGAGAGAGAGGTTAAAGTTTGTTTAATGATCTCTTTATGTTTTAAGAACTCAAATTGACAAGAAGCTAGCTCAAAGGAGCAAAGGAAAAGAGAAAGAGAAGTAAAGAGAAAGAAAAGGGAAAAGTACAGGTTTGTGCATAACTTAAGGCAATAGTTTATGATTTATATTTGAGTTGCATGATTTGAATGTTTGGCATGTTAATAATTCTAAATTAATAGTATTTTGTTATAGAAATCTTGGGGATGCATGTTTGCTAGACTTATGATTAATTTTGGTAAAACAATTGAAGGTGGTAATTATGTGTGTTCTTTGCTGGAATTAATGAGCAATACGTACTTAAACTGTTATAACTTGAGTTCTGGAGTTTGGATTTGTGTGTTCTTTGTTTGGTTTGAAAGATAAGACATAGGGATATAACTTTTATTAGACTATAACATCTGAGTATGTCTGTAATTGTCCAGAAAAATTCATGAAGTTCAAACTTATAATCTATCCAGAAAATTCTAGGCAGAATTATTAATGACCAGTCAGTATTCATTTTATCATATCTTTCGATACAGAACTCAGAATTAAGTGATTAAAGTTTTATATTAAAGCTAAGATGTAGAGCTAAAATTGTTAAGAACTTGTAACTAAATTCAGATTTTAATAGGACCAAAAGTAAGATCCAAAATAGAGAATGGAATCTGCGAATGACAGGGCAACATATGAGTTGAGAAATTTAAAGAGTAAAATGATGTGAACCTTATTATATTATGAAAATATTATTTTAATTGAGTGTTATGTGATTATTTGAGTTTTTAAATGCATGAAAAGTGTGAATTTAATTGCTATGAATTTTAATAAGATTGTGTAAGCCCTAGAACACCTAACTAGAACTAGACTTGAGATAGTTTGGCATACCAAGCAGGGGAGAGTATGATTAAATCCATTAATGGTATGATTAATGACGTCGGGTATGACACTATTATCAATGCCAGGTATGACATTATTATCGACACTGGGTATGACACTACTATCACCGCCGGGTATAGCATTATTTTGAGGCCCGTAATGGCACTATTATGAAGCCGGTAATGGCACTTACATGCACAAATAATATTGCCCGAGTGGCACTCCTAAGTGCTTGGATGGCGACTCTATTATCCTAGTAAGGGTTCACAGGTGTTATGGGCAATAAAAGGCTATGGATGATAATGATTTGATAAAGTAAAATAAATATTGGATATAAAAGAATAAAATTTATGAAATGTATGTTTGCATGAAAAGATGATTGGGTGTTGTGGGCATAAACATGTTATGGAAAATAAAAGGAATAATGACTTGTAACTTGGTTAATTATGATGTGTTATATAATGATGTTTCAATAAAGTAAACAAGTATAAGGTAAAAGAATATAATTTGATGTTTATACATGCTAGAATACCATGATATGTATATTTGCATGAGAAGATGATTGAGCATGAATTGATATATGACAGTGCATGTTGCATAAAATAATTTATTATCTTATTTATATGCACCACTAAGCCTAGAGGTTAGCTGAGAGTTTCTCTCGTGCAGGTATAGTAAAGAATAAGTAGACAGAAATGGATCTTTGAGAGCAACAATGATGTATGCATGGGAACCATGCATGAAGAACATGAAGGACAATCTTTTATCAATAGAGTGGAGCAATCTGATATCATTGAAATGGGCTTAAAAAGAATTCAAAATCCCATTAATATGATCAAAATGCTTATGGGGCGTGTTCCAAACCATATGAGGCAGAAATGGATCTTTGAGAGCAACAATGGGCCTAAAATTCACAATCAAGCTTATGGGCCAATACTGCACAAAGGGAAGCCTAAAGTGAAGATGAAGGGAGTCTTTCATGAAGATTCAATTCAAATGGGAACTGATGCGGAACCCCAAAGACCGTGCCTTGAAACCCCTCAACAAGACAACATAAACAAACCTTAAGTTATGGTGATCATAGATTGAATCTGACCCAAAGCTAACCAATGTAGCAAAGAACCAAGATTATAAGATTTATTAAGAATAGTCACGCCACAAGCAATATTACTTGATAAGTAACCAATTCCTAAAGGTAATAAAGAGATGCAAATCTGCCTCACTTTAAAGAAAACTCTCAAATTCGTTTTTATTATTGATATTTTGTACAAGAAGCCTAGATGAGTATTTATAGCCCTAAGTCTTTGAATCCTTTATGGTAAAGGATAACTAAATCATATTCTAACTCAACTCCCAAAAGTACAGTCATATTCTAACTCATATTCTAAAAAGTAGAGTCCTACTTGAATTAGAACACTAATTAAATTCTTCTAAAATAAGACAAGTGATGGGTTGGGCTTTATTTCTTTGGCCCACATGTCTATCACTAATTAAAGCTAAGGTAATTAAAATAGACAATCCACATACATAATTAAGCCCAATTATAAGTTAAGCTCAAATTCCATAACTAGGCACATGTTCTTGAGCACATGGTTGGCACATGATGTCTTCCACATGTCTTACACATGTTTGGCACATGACTCCTAGCACATGATTTGCACATGAGTTGCACATGACTTGTAATCTTCAATTTTATGGACTTTGTCTTGTTTAGCCCATTTGAATTAAATTTTCATGAAAGACTCCCTTCATCTTCACTTTAGGCTTTCCTTTGAGCAGTATTGGCCCATAAAGCTTAATTGTGAATTTTAGGCCCATTGTTGCTCTCAAAGATCCATTTCTGCCTCATATGGGTTGGAACATGCCCCATAAGCATTTTGATCATATTAATGGGATTTTGAATTCTTTTTAAGCCCATTTCAATGATATCAGATTGCTCCACTCTATTGATAAAAGATTGTCCTTCATACATGGTTCCCATGCATACATCAAACAATAGGCCTAAAATCTACAATCAAGCTTATGGGTTAACACTACACAAAGGCAAACCTAAAGTAAAGATAAAAGGAGTCTTTTATGAAGATTCAAGTCAATAGATTAAACAAGACAAAGTCCATAAAATTGAAGATTACAAGTCATGTGCAAATCATGTGCTAGGAGTCATGTGAAAATCATGTGCTAGGAGCCATGTGCCATCCATGTGGAAGACATCATGTGCCAACCATGTGCTCAAGATCATGTGCCAACCATGTGCTCAAGATCATGTGCCATGCATGTGCCTACTTATGGGTTTTGGGCTTAACTTGTAATTGGGCTTAATTATGTATGTGGGCTGTCTAATTTAAATTACCTTAGGCTTTAATTAGTGATAGACATGTGGGCCAAAGAAATAAAGCTTAACCCACAACTTGTCTTATTTTAGAAGGATTTAATTAGTATCCTAATTCAAGTAGGACTCTACTTGTTAGAATTTGAGTTAGAATAAAAATCAAAATTGTGAAAAGTGTGTTATTTTGAGCTTCAAGTTGAAATCTTGTTATTATTGATTGTTGGAATTGTTTGTTATTATCATAAACTACTGCAATCCAACTTAAATAATTGGTTTTGAGGTTGAAAAGTGCAACTTTTGAATTCAGGTACCTTAGTGATCATATTGAGAATTGATTTGATCTTGAGGAATTGAGCTTATCTATTAAATATACCTTGAGTTCTTGCTAGTTGGTGATAAATTAAGGTTGAATACGTGTTTAATTATTGGACAATCGGCTACTTACTAGGAGGAAATCGGTTCTGATTTTTATTCTGAATCAAATTCTAACAAGTAGAGTCCTACTTGAATTAGGATACTAATTAAATCCTTCTAAAATAAGACAAGTGGTGGGTTGGGCTTTATTTCTTTGGCCCACATGTCTATCACTAATTAAAGCCTAAGGTAATTTAAATTAGACAGCCCACATACATAATTAAGCCCAAATCCCATAAGTAGGCACATGCATGGCACATGATATTGAGCACATGGTTGGCACATGATGTCTTCCACATGGATGGCACATGACTCCTAGCGCATGATTTGCACATGACTCCTAGCACATGATTTGCACATGACTTGTAATCTTCAATTTTATGGACTTTGTCTTGTTTAGCCTATTGACTTGAATCTTCATAAAAGACTCCTTTTATCTTCACTTTAGGTTTGCCTTTGTGTAGTGTTAGCCCATAAGCTTGATTGTAGATTTTAGGCCTATTGTTGCTCTCAAAGATCCATTTCTGTCTCATATGGTTTGGAACACACCCCATAAGAATTTTGATCATATTAATGGGATTTTGAACTCCTTTTAAATCCATTTCAATGATATAAGATTGCTCCACTCCATTGATAAAAGATTGTCTTTCTTGCCTTCCATTAATGGTTCCCGTGCATGCATCACTTTGACTAAATTGTTAAGAAAGAATGTATCTTTCAAGTGGACTCCAGAATGTCAAAGGAGTTTCGATGAATTAAAACACAGACTAACCTCAGCACCAGTGTTAACTATCCCTATAGGTACAGGTGGGTTTACAGTATATAGTGATGCTTCTCACCAAGGCTTGGGATGTGTATTAATGCAACATGGTAAGGTGATAGTTTATGCATCTAGGCAACTGAGACCACATGAGATCTCATATCCAGTGCACGATTTAGAATTGGTTGCAGTTGTATTTGCATTGAAGATTTTGGAGGCATTATCTCTATGGTGAGATATTCCAAATCTTCACAGACCGTAAAAGTTTGGGTTATTTGCTGACATAAAAAGAGTTAAACATGAGGCAAAGACGATAGTTATAGCTATTAAACGATTATGACTGTACAATTGAGTACCATCCAGGGAAAGCCAATGTGGTAGCAGATGCATTGAGTAGGAAGGCCAGTAGCAGTGTAGCTCATTTACAAACATCATCTTTTTCATATTTGATTCAATTACGATCCATGAATGTTGAATTAAATATGCATGATAGAGGATCACTAATTGCTACTCTTCAAGTCAGACCTATGCTAAAAGAGAGAATTAAAGAAGCACAAAGTAAAAATCCTGAATTATGTGAGAAAATTGATGTGGTAAGGCAAGGAAATAATACAGATTTCATTTGCATAATGATACACTGATGTTAAAGTCACGCATATGTGTTCTAGAGACTGAGAACTTGTGTCAGGAAATAATGGAAGAGGCACACAATGCACCGTATGCAATGCACCCAGGAATGACAAAGATGTATCACAGTTTAAGGCCTCATTACTGGTGGCCAAGAATGAAGAAAGACATAGCAGAATATGTTTCCAAATGCTTGACATATCAGCAGATTAAAATTGAACATCAGGCACCAATTGGAAAACTTCATCCATTGCCAGTGCCAGAATGGAAATGGAAAAGAATAATGATGGATTTCGTTTATGGATTGCCAAGAACCCCACGGAAAAATGATGCAGTATGGGTAATTGTTGACAGATTAACCAAGTCAACACACTTTTTACCTATCAGATGGGGGTGTACACTCGAGAGTTTGACAAAATTATATGTGAATGAGATAGTCAGATTGCATGGCATTCTAGTGTCCACTGTGTCTGATAGAGACCCATAGTTTACTTCACGATTTTGGGTGAATTTACAAGATGCATTGGGAACAAATTGAACTTCAGTACTGCATTCCACCGAAAAACTGATGGACAATCAAAAGGACTATACAGACATTAGAAGAAATGCTCAGAGCATGTTCTATGGAATTCAGAGGTGCTTGGGATGAATATATAGCATTGATTGAATTTGCTTACAACAACCAGTATCATAACAGTATCCAGATGGCACCATATGAAGTATTGTATGGTAGAAAGTGCCGAAGCCCTATCATATGGGATGAAGAAGGTGCACGTACATTAGAAGGGCCAGAGATAGTACAAGATACAGTGGATAAAATAAAAGTTGTCAAGAACAAGTTAAAGGCAGCACAGGACAGATAGAAAAGTTATGATGATCAACATAGAAGGGAAATGGAATACGAGTTGGGTGAAAAGATATTTCTTCGTGTATCTCCATGGAAAGGGATAATCCAATTTGGCAAGAAAGGTAAATTGAGCCCAAGATACATAGGGTCTTACGAAATTCTTGAGAAGGTTGGTCCACTGGCATACAAATTGGCGTTACCACCAGAAATGGCTCAGATTCATAATATGTTTCATGTGAGCATGCTTAGAAGATACATGTTAGATCCTACACATGTACTTAAAGATCAAGCCATTGAGATTGCAGAGGACATGAGTTATATTGAGGAACCAGTGCAAATCATTTAATACAAGACTAAACAGCTAAGAAACTGAGAAATACCTTTAGTTAAGGTATTATGGCGTAACCATTTACTAAAAGAGGCAACATAGGAAACAGAAGAAAATATGAAAAGGCAATATCCACACCTATTTCTAGGTATTAAATTTCGAGGACGAAATTTTTGAAAGAAGGGGAGAATTATAACATCCTTGACCTTCCCCACATGCATACCCACATGCATTTCATTTGAACATATGCATCTTCCATATAATCCAATTGAACACGTGCATTTCACACATATTTTCTTAGAAACAAGTTCATGGCATGCCCTAGCTACGTGTCCTAATATTTGGCAATTGTATCGAGTCACACGTGTATCCTTATAACCTAAATGATGATAACAAAGCATTAGAAATAAATTGAATAAGGTGACTAAATTAAAGTAAGAAAATGATTAGATTAATATTAGTAAACATTTACATTGTTAATATAGTTAAATCGGGCCAAATGATTAAGCTGTATTATTATGTGAATTAGTGGAATTATAAATATATGTAAATAATAATAATAATATAGACAAAATAAAATGAAAATGACACAAAAGAGAAATAGAAGAGAAATGAGAAATGAGAAGAGAAAAGAGAAGAGAAGAAGAGAAAAAGAGAAAAGGACAAAAAAACAAGTTGGTTTTATTTTCATCTTCCTTCCCCATTTCTGCCTTCTTCTCCAGCCCGACTTCTTCTTCATTTTCCTCCATTTCAGAATTCAATTCTTCCTTGTTTCACTTAGTTTTTGAAGCTAATTGATCCCTTGCAAAGTCGTTCTTGGTAAGTAATCAAATCTTATTGCCATAGGGTTGATTTGAGTTGCTTAGGTTCATTAATAGGCACTGATTTACTACCCAATTTTGATGCACATAGAAATTGATTCTGGAAAAGTTTAAAACACAAAAGTTGTTTCTTTATGTCTTATATTTATGGATATGTAAACGGTTTTGCATGATTTGGTGTATAGGAAGAGAAATCCTCTCTCTACTAAAACTGATCAGTGTGTGAACCATAACCAAGTTAGCTACTGTGTTCTTTGATTTCAAATATGTTAAAGCTATTATTTGAAGTATTTCAAAACATAAAAAAAAATATAGATATATGTGTTATGTATCTGTATACCCAATTTCAGGATCATATGACTTGTATAGTTTGAGTTATGGTGAATGAAACCATGACTGTTTTATGACTTGAACTGCTAATTGAGTGCCCTGGGCAGATCTAGCAACTTGTTTGGCCCATTTGAGCTCGTTAGAGCTAGATTCTATAAATTTGCAAAACAGGAAAGTTATGGGTATATGTCGTAGCTAAATGTTGGTACTAATTTTAGCTTAATTGGTTATGTATAGACTAAGTTATGTCCTTTTGAATTCATATTGATCCTTAAGCCAAATCTATTCTGGACAAGTAAAATGTTTGTTATAATTTGAAGACCTTAGAGACATAATTGATAAAAGTTGAAAACATAAACAATGTTCCATATGAACCCATATAAGTTTTTGTAAATTTGCATTAAAATATGACTTATAGATTATAAGTTATGATGAACAAAGTGGGTACCTTGAAACGGCCTAAAGGCAGAAAATAAGGAAGCAAACATAACACACTTAGACATTCCACCAAATATTGTACAATGATCCAATTAGTCTGATATTTTAATATGTTATATAATTATATATTAATTTTAATTAGAAACAAGAATCTGATTAATTGGTGATGTATGCACGAGAACCATAATTGAAGGATATTGATGCGGAACCCCAAAGACCGTGCCTTGAAACCCCTCAACAAGACAAGGTAAACAAACCTTAGGCTATGGTGATCATAGATTGAATCTGACCCAAAACTAACCAATATAGTAAAGAACCAAGATTATATGGTTTATTAAGAATAGCCACGCCACAAGCAATATTACTTGATAAGTAACTAATTCCTAAAGGTAATAAAGAGATGCAAATCTGCCTCACTTTAAAGAAAAATACTCAAATTCATTTTTATTCATTCATGTCATGTACAAGAAGCCTAGATGAGTATTTATAGTCCTAAGTCTTTGAATCCTTTATGGTAAAGGATAACTAAATTTTATTCTAACTCAATTCCTAAAATTAAGTCATATTCTAACTCATATTCTAAAAAGTAGAGTCCTACTTGAATTAGGACACTAATTAAATCCTTCCAAAATAAGACAAGTGGTGGGTTGGGCTTTATTCCTTTGGCCCACATGTCTATCACTAATTAAAGTCTAAGGTAAGGCAGTCCACATACATAATTAAGCCCAATTACAAGTTAAGCCCCAAATCACATAAGTAGGCACATGACTTGTAATCTTTAATTTTATGGACTATGCCTTGTTTAGCCCGTTGGACTAGTCCATACAAGATGGTTCTTCACACACCCCAAGATAAGTAATGGGCCTTGGGTCTTCAATCAACTCCATCTCCTTTGTCATGCATGCATCTTTTGTGATCTCCTTAGTGACCAAGCCTTGAATATAGCCTTGCATTGCTTGCCTTAGTTTGTTAGCCCTTGATCTTGTGATAGCACTACTTGGCATGACTAGTGCATCATTCTCCTTTTGTGAAGATTGACTTATATGTCATTGATCTACATCATTCCCCCCTCCTCAAAAGGATTCGTCCTCGAATCTACTCTTCCTACATTGTCAAAAGGAGTAAGGTCAGAAACATTGAATGATGCAGAAACACCATACTCACCAGGAAGTTCTATCTTGTAAGGATTATCATTGATCCTTTCAAGTACGCGAAATGGGCCATCTCCTCTAGGATCAAGTTTATTCTTCCTTTGATGAGGAAATCTCTCTTTGCTCATATGCATCCACACCCAATCGCTTGGTTCAAACACCATTTTTCTACGCCCCTTGTTAGCTTGTCGTGCATATGACTCATTCTTCTTCTCCAAGTGCTATTTTGCTTTCTCATGCATAGCTTTCACAAAATCTGCCTTTTTCTTACCATCTAAATTAGTTTAACTCATTAAAAGGCAAAGATGTTAGATCCAATGGAGTTAATGGATTAAAACCATACACAAGTTCAAAAGGTGAAAAATCAGTAGAAGAATGTATGCATCTATTATAAGCAAACTCAGCCAATGTCAAACAATCTTGCCATGATTTTAAATTTGATCATGCATAACATGCATAATATGATTCACTGACTATGCATAATATGATCATCAAAACATTTGCTGTATATAAGTATATCATCAAAATAAACCACAACAAACTTACCAATAAGTTGTCTCAAAACATGATTCATAAGTCTCACGAAAGTACTAGGTGCATTAGTTAAACCAAAAGGCATTACCAACCACTCATATAAACCTTGTTTAGTTTTAAACGCGGTTTTCCCTTCATCTCCTACTTTCATCCTAACTTGAAAATAACCACTTTTAAGATCAATTTTGGAAAAGAAACATGCCCCACATAATTCATCAAGCATATCATCAAGTCTAGTAATAGGATGTCTATACTTCATTGTTATTTTATTAATGGCGCGACAATCCACACACATCCTCCAAGATCCATCCTTTTTAGGCACTAACAACACAGGAACGACACATGGACTCAAGGTTTCCTTCACGTGCCCCTTCTCTAAAAGCTCTTCAACTTGTCTTTGTATCTCCTTTGTGATGCAGCAACCACCTAGAATCTAAGTCTAGACAACCTCCAAATCAATTTGATACAAATCTTAAGTTTTAAACAATTGCAAGATTAGACTTTTCACCCCCAAAACAGCAAGGAATTGGTAACAAAGAGTATGAAGAGAGAATTGGATTCACGCCACAAATTAGTGAAAACAATCCTTGGTATATCAATGGAGATCACACCTCCCACTTGAAGAACACTCAAGAACACTGAAATTTTGATCTTAAATCACCAATCTGATTGTCTTACACGCATAAGGAGGTATTTATACCTCTACAAACCAAACCCTAGGTGCAAATATGAAGAAAAGACCAATCTGACCCTAATGACTTAAGGACAAACGAATGGGCTTAATTTTATAAGGCCTACACACTTAAGACAAGTTAAAATAAGGCTGATCATGTGTCTTTAAATGAAATCACATTCCAATAATTAAAATAAAACAGCCCACTAAAATTAATCTTAGGCCCAACCATGACATAACATAAGTCCACCTTAACATAGCATATTGCACATGAGTTGAACCTTGTAATATAGACTTCTTCTCTAGCCCATTAGGCTAGTTGTCTTCACCATCACATGCCCCAATGAGTGTCGCAAGCTTTGGATCGCCAACTGATTCCATCTCTTCAAGCCTGACCCAAGCCCCTTCTTTGATATCTCTTGTCACTAAGCTCTGAATATACATTTGCAAGGCTGCCTTGAGCTTGTTTCTACTTGATCTTATGATTGGACCAAGTGGCATTACTAATCCATCTCCTCCATGGCATGTAAGATCATTTTTGTTGTCTTGGTTCGCATCATTCCCTCCCTCCACAAAAGGATTCATCCTCGAATCACCACCTGCATTATCAAAAGGAGAAAGGTCAGCAACATTAAAAGTTGCTGAAACACCATACTCATCGGGCAAGTCAATCTTATAGGCATTGTCATTGATCCTCTCAACCACTTGAAAAGGTCCATCGCCTCTTGGATCCAACTTGGATTTCCTTTGGTTAGGAAATCTCTCTTTCCTAAAATGCACCCATACCCAATCTCCAGGTTCAAATTTCACAACTTTACATCCTTGATTGGCTTTTTGTGCATAACTTTTGTTCTTTAACTCAATGTGCTGCTTTGCCTTCTCATGTATGGGCTTAATCAAATCTGCCTTCTTTTGCCCATCTAAGTTAGAAATATCATTCACAGGTATAGGCAACAATTCCAAAGGGGTTAGCGGATTAAAACCATAGACAATTTCAAATGGAGAATAACCTGTTGATGAATGAATGCTTCTATTATATGCAAATTCTACTAATGGCAAACAATCTTCCCAAGTTTTCAAATTCTTTCCAACAACAGCACATAATAATGATCCTAAAGTTCTATTAACCACTTCAGTTTGACCATCTGTTTGAGGATGACAAGTAGTAGAAAATAGCAACTTTGTTCCCAACTTTCCCCACAGCACACGCCAAAAATGACTCAAAAACTTAGAATCTCTATCAGAAAAAATAGTTTTAGGAACGCCATGCAAACGGACAACATCCTTAAAGAACAAATCAGAAATATGTGTAGCGTCATCAGTTTTATGGCAAGCAATGAAATGTGTCATCTTGCTAAACCTATCAACTACAACAAAAATGCTATCTCTTCCCCTTTTAGTCCTGGGCAGTCCCAACACAAAATCCATAGAAATGTCAATCCAGGGCTAACTAGGGATGGGTAAAGGAGTATGTAACCCATGAGGTTGAATTCTTGACTTGGCTTGCTTACATGCAACACACCTAGAGCAAATTTTCTCAACATCTTTCTTCATATTAAGCCAATAAAAATGCTCATGCAAGATGTCAAGTGTCTTAGCAATACCAAAATGACCCATCAAACCACCATTATGAGCCTCACGTACAAGCAACTCACGCATTGAACAATTAGGCACACAAAGTTTATTTTCTCTAAATAAATAACCATCATGCCTATAAAACCTTTGAAATGCAGATTGTTCACATGCATTATAAACATTTGAAAAATCAGAATCAGAAGCATACAATTCCCTTATATATTCAAATCCCATCAATCGAGAACTCAAAGTAATAATAAGAGTATATCTTCTAGATAATGCATCAGCAACCACATTTTCCTTACCTTGTTTGTATTGAATCACATAAGGAAAGGTCTCAATGAACTCCAACCATTTGGCATGTCGTTTGTTCAACTTACCTTGACCCTTGAGATGCTTTAAAGACTCATGATCACTATGAATCACAAAACTCTTTAGGACAAAGATAATGCTGCCAAGGCTCCAAAGCCCTCACCAATGCATACAACTCCTTGTCATACGTGGAATAATTGAGTTGTGCACCACTCAACTTTTCACTAAAGAAAGCAATTGCTTGCCTACCCTGCATCAAAACAGCACCAATACCTATCTCGAAGGCATCACATTCAATCTCAAAAGTAGAATTAAAATCAGGCAAACTCAAAATAGGTGTAGAACAAAGTTTATCTTTCAAAGTATTAAATGCAAGTTCTTGCGCCTCGCCCCACTTAAACCCCACATCCTTTTTAATGATTTCAGTTAAAGGAGTAGCAATGACACTAAAATCCTTTACAAACCTCCTGTAAAAGCTAGCAAGGCCATGAAAGCTCCTAACATCACTCACATTCCTAGGGGTTGGCCATTCTTGGATAGCCCTTATCTTCTCATCATCAACCTCAATTCCATTGGCACTCACCACATACCCTAAGAATATAACTCTATTCATGCAAAATGTGCACTTTTTAAGTTTAGCATACAATTCTTCTCTCCTAAGTGTATCCAAAACAGCCCTAAGATGATGTACATGCTCATCAACAGATTTACTATAAATCAAAATATCATCAAAATAAACAACAACAAATTTTCCAATGAACTGACGCAAAACATGATTCATCAATCTCATAAAAGTGCTAGGGGCATTGGTTAGACCAAAAGGCATAACGAGTGATACGTCTCGGGTCTGGGGGGTGTGGAACGGGTTTGGCCAGGTGGCACACAAAGTCGAAAGAGACTGGTGGCCCTTGTTTGATCCTGGATAAAGGAATAGAGTTGCGCATCTGCTATCAGCTTAAGCTTTTAGCAGAACGGTAAGCGTTCTTTCCGGTTAAGCGTGCTTGAGCAGGGTCAGTACCAGGATGGGTGACTTTCTGGGAATACCTTGGCCCAGTCGCATCAGTTTGGTATCAGAGCCTGAAGTCGAGTTCGGATCCCACTGCCGTGTGCCAGGTTCGAGGACGAACCTCCTCAAAGAGGGAGGGAATGATACGTCTCAGGTCTGGGGGGTGTGGAACGGGTTTGGCCAGGTGGCACACAAAGTCGAAAGAGACTGGTGGCCCTTGTTTGATCCTGGATAAAGGAATAGAGTTGTGCATCTGCTATCAGCTTAAGCTTTTAGCAGAACGGTAAGCGCTCTTTCCGGTTAAGCGTGCTTGAGCAGGGTCAGTACCAGGATGGGTGACTTTCTGGGAATACCTTGGCCCAGTCGCATCAGTTAACTGATGCGGAACCCCAAAGACCGTGCCGTGAAACCCCTCAACAAGACAAGGTAAACAAACCTTAAGCTATGGTGATCATAGATTGAATCTGACCCAAAGCTAACCAATGTAGCAAAGAACCAAGATTATAAGATTTAATAAGAATAGCCACGCCACAAGCAATATCACTTGATAAGTAACTAATTCCTAAAAGTAACAAAGAGATGCAAATCTGCCTCACTTTAAAGAAAAACACTCAAATTCGTTTTTATTCATTGATGTCATGTACAAGAAGCCTATATGAGTATTTATAGCCCTAAGTCTTTGAATCCTTTATGGTAAAGGATAACTAAATCCTATTCTAACTCAACTCCTAAATGTACAGCCATATTCTAACTCAAATTCTAAAAAGTAGAGTCCTACTTGGATTAGGACACTAATTAAATGCTTCTAAAATAAGACAAGTGGTGGGTTGGGCTTTATTTCTTTGGCCCACATGTCTATCACTAATTAAAGCCTAAGGTAATTTAAATTAGGCAGCCCACATACATAATTAAGCCCAATTACAAGTTAAGCCCCAAATCACATAAGTATGCACATGCATAGCACATGATCTTGAGCACATGGTTGGCACATGATGTCTTCCACATGGATGGCACATGTCTTGCACATGTTTGGCATAAGACTCCTAGCACATGATTTGCACATGACTTGCACATGACTTGTAATCTTCAAGGTTTATGGACTTTGCCTTGCTTAGCCCATTTGAATTTAATCTTCATGAAAGGCTCCTTTTTATCTTCACCTTAGGCTTGCCTTTATGTATTATTGGCCCATAAGCTTGATTGTGAATTTTAGGCCCAATATAGCAACGAATGCTCCAATGCTGCCTTCTATGACTTGGAATACGCCCCACATTGAATTGGATCATATGAAAAGACTTTTGAACTCCTTTAAGGCTCATTTCAATGATATAATATTGCTTCACTCCATTGAAAAAAGATTGTCGTTCATATTCTTCAATTATGGTTCCCGTGCATACATCAACGAGCCACTCATATAAACCAAGCTTTGTTTTAAATGCTGTTTTCCATTCATCACCAACTTTCATCCTAATTTGGTGATATCCACTCATCAAATCAATCTTAGTAAAGACACAAGCACCATGCAGTTCGTCTAACATATCATCCAATCTAGGTATTGGATGGCGATACTTAACTATTATGCAATTCACAGCCGTACAATCAACACACATGCGCCAACTCCCATCCTTTTTTGGCACCAAAAGCACCGGCACTGCACACGGACTAAGACTCTCACGGATATGCCCCCTTGCTAACAACTCCTCCACTTGCCTTTGAAGTTCCTTTGTCTCCTCGGGGTTGCTCCTATAGGCTGGTCGGTTTGGAATTTGAGCTCCTGGTATGAAATCAATTTGATGTTCAATTCCTCTTATTGGTGGCAATCCTTGTGGTAACTCTTCAGGAAATACATTCTCATATTCCTGCAATAAAGAAACAACAACACTAGGCAAAGAAGGGTTAAGGTCAGCTTCATTAAAATAAGATTCCTTGTACATGAGTACAAGTAAACATTGTTGATTCTCAAAAGCCACTCTCATATCCCTTACTTTTGCATAAAAATTATTTTTCTTTGTACCACTCTCCTTTGGGCCAATTATTTGCTTTTCTTTTTGGGCCTCTTTTCCTCCCATTTTTCTCTCTTTTTTAGCCTCCTTTTTCTTTTCCTCTCATCTCTCTTATTTTGAAACTCTCAGCCTTTCCATTTTCTTTTTGCTCCTTTTCTCTCAATTTGGACTTTTCGGCTTCTTTTTGCATTTCTTCCTCCATGCTCTTTTTTAGCTTCATTTGATCTTCATTAACTTCACTAGGAGTCATAGGAGCCAGAATGATACGTTGATCTCCCATCATGAATGAGTGTCTATTTCTATACCCATCATGTGTCACCTTTCTGTTATATTGCCATGGCCTACCAAGCAACACATGACCTGCATGCATAGGTACTACATCACAAAGTACACGGTCAGAATATCTTCCAATGGAGAATGAAATTAAAACTTGTTTATTTACCCTTATCTCTCCACAATCATTAATCCATTGTAGTCTATATGGCCTAGGATGTTTCAAACAATCCAGCCCCAACTTATCAACTAAAGTAGTACTTGCAACATTAGTACAACTTCCTCCATCAATTATAAGACTACAAATTTTGCCATTTATCAAGCATCTAGAATGGAAGATATTTTCCCTTTGTTCAACCCCATCCTCTTTCAATTGTACATTTAGTACACGCCTAACCACAAGATTTAAATCCCCGCCAACAGCATGCTCGGCCTCATCATCATCACTACAATCTTCAAATGAAGGCATTGAATCAGATTCTTTATCACTTTCGGATTCAATTACACCATTATCTTTCAATATCATAACCTTTTTATTTGGGCATTGAGATGCAATATGTCCATTGCCAAGGCACTTAAAGCATTTTATGTTTCTATGCTTTTCAGTATTGGAAGAAGAAGTAGCATTACCTTACCTTTTTGCTCTACTTTACCCTTTTCTTCTCTTACCTTGTCTTTGGCTTTGTCTTCCCTTTTTGGCCATTTTGAGCTCCAATTAGATGTGGAACCCAAATAGGTTGGTTTGTTGGTTCCCTTTTGCGTTAGTTGCTTCTCCACCTTCATAGCCATATTCACCATCTCCTCTAACTCTACATATTGGTGCAGCTCAATAACATTTGCAATTTCTTTATTTAGACCAGCCAAGAAACGTGCCATGGTAGCCTCCCTATCTTCAGCAATATTAGCCCTCATCATAGCTATCTCCATTTCTTTATGATAGTCCTCAACACTTTTATTCCCTTGCCTTAAAGTTTGGAGCCTTTGATGTAGTTCCCTATAATAGTAACTAGGGACAAACCTCTTTCTCATGACTGCCTTCATCCCCACCCATGTGTTTATAGGCCTTTCCCCATTCCTACGCCTATTGAGGATGATTTGGTCCCACCATACCAAGGCATAGTCAGTGAATTCCACGGTTGCCAACTTTACTTTTTTTTCCTCAGAATAGTTATGACATTCAAACACCAATTCCACATTTCTCTCCCATTCCAAGTAAGCATCAACATCATTCCTATCTTGAAAAGTAGGGATTTTCATTTTAATACTCCCCAAATTACGATCTATCCGATTCTCAACATTCCCAAATCTATCCGCCTCTACCCTGCCTCTATGTTCTCTCCTATTCCTTCCTCTATCATTTCTGCCCCCTCTACCTCCAAACTGATTTCTATCCCTATCATCATCAAAGTCATCAAAATCTTCTTCATAGTCAGATTGAGGTGGAGTTACTAACCTTTCCCTTCTCCCTCTAATTCGACTTTGCAAGGATGTATCTCTTCTAAGATTCTGTAGAGCTTGATCATGGCCTTCTAACCTCCTATCATACTTGTCAAACCGATCATTCATGTCTCGGAGCAGAATCTCAAGCCTTCCAAATTGTTGTTGCATAGCTTCCAATGTGAAGAAAGTTTTGTTTCCTTCATCACTACTTCTTTCCTGGTTGCTTGATTTAGACATGATGTAAATAAATGGCCTCACACACTCCCTCACGTGTTTCACTCAAAATGTGTATGTTCGCTCGTGTTTCACTCAATTAAGGCTTTTACCCTCTTTTGAGCTAACCACTCCTGCCTTTTACCGCTCTTGTGTACTCACTATGATATATTTCCGGATCAATTTCAACCAATCAGATCAATAACAATGAGCAGCAATATCCAACAGAAAATCAAAATAGACAATTCCTAAGCAAGAAAGGAAACATCACAAAACTAGAAGCAAAATTAATGAGATGAAAGCAAGGAATGACAAGTATATGCTATATTATATGCACACACGGATGAAGAATGAGGTGTGCAGATATAATATTGTTATTTGAGTAATATGGAATGCAAAATTACTCAACTAATATAATGGAAACAAGTAGGATAGCAGTCAAGAATATAAAACAAAGAATGCAATAAATTGACAAAACTAGAAAAAATTAAGTGCATATGTGCTACTGCCCTTAAAGAATTCGAACCAGAACCTAAAACTCACTAAACCATTTCCAACTTACTGCCAAATAAGCTAATTGTATGCCTATTAATAACTATTATCCACCAATTGCACAATTTCCAGCAATAAGTAATGAAATCTCAACTTATACCTCAATATGAAACCAATCAATTTCAATTACGAACTCCACTCAAAATTGCTCAAATTATCAATTTTAATCAGAATAGAGCAAATATATTCAGAGGCAATTCATTTTATATATGTGTGCAATCAATTGAATCCAAACAGTCCCACTTTTGGCAATCAATGCCAATATGCACGAATTTTTTTTTTTGTTGTTTTTTTTGTTGTTTTGTTGTTTTTTTTTTGTAATCTGATAAACAACAAAAAAAAATTGAAACACCAAAAATTCGTACCCCAAAAAAAAAGAAATAAACCAAACTTCAATAGACAGCAATATAGGCAAATTCAGCCACAAATAGATAAACTTTTTTTTTTATTTTTTTATGCTGTAACTTGAACAAATATCACTAAAACCAGAAAAATAAAGATAAGTACAATTGCTTTAGAACCAAAGCTCTGATACCAAATGATAAGAATGTGAACTCCTAACTTCGCCCCAAAAGCGCGCTCAAAGGAGAAGGTTTGAACCCAGCCTTATAAATCAGTCTAGGAGTTCCTCCGCAACCGATGTAGGAAGCATCATCCCCGCCCCCTTAAGACCCCAACTGCCTCGGTCGGTGATCTTTCGTAACCCGAAGGGACACCGGTGTTCAGGGCTGGCTTTGATACCAAATGATGCAGCAACCACCTAGAATCTAAGTCTAGACAACCTCCAAATCAATTTGATACAAATCTTAAGTTTTAAACATTTGCAAGATTAGACTCTTCACCCCCAAAACAGCAAGGAATTGGTAACAAAGAGTATGAAGAGAGAATTGGATTCACGCCACAATTTAATTACCAACTTGATAAGTGAAAACAATCCTTGGTATATCAATGGAGATCACACCTCCCACTTGAAGAACACTCAAGAACACTGAAATTTTGATCTTAAATCACCAATCTGATTGTCTTACACGCATAAGGAGGTATTTATACCTCTACAAACCAAACCCTAGGTGCAAATATGAAGAAAAGACCAATCTGACCCTAATGACTTAAGGACAAACGAATGGGCTTAATTTTATAAGGCCTACACACTTAAGACAAGTTAAAATAAGTCTGATCATGTGTCTTTAAATGAAATTACATTCCAATAATTAAAATAAAACAGCCCACTAAAATTAATCTTAGGCCCAACTGATGCGGAACCCCAAAGACCGTGCCTTGAAACCCCTCAACAAGACTAGGTAAACAAATCTTAAGCTATGGTGATCATAGATTGAATCTGACCCAAAGCTAACCAATGTAGCAAAGAACCAAGATTATAAGATTTAATAAGAATAGCCACGCCACAAGCAATATCACTTGATAAGTAACTAATTCCTAAAGGTAACAAAGAGATGCAAATCTGCCTCACTTTAAAGAAAAACACTCAAATTCGTTTTTATTCATTGATTCATTCATTGATGTTTTGTAAAAGAAGCCTAGATGAGTATTTATAGCCCTAAGTCTTTGAATCCTTTATGGTAAAGGATAACTAAATCCTATTCTAACTCAACTCCTAAATGTACAGCCATATTCTAACTCAAATTCTAAAAAGTAGAGTCCTACTTGGATTAGGACACTAATTAAATCCTTCTAAAATAAGACAAGTGGTGGGTTGGGCTTTATTTCTTTGGCCCACATGTCTATCACTAATTAAAGCCTAAGGTAATTTCAATTAGGCAGCCCACATACATAATTAAGCCCAATTACAAGTTAAGCCCAAATCCCATAAATAGGCACATGCAGGCACATGATCTTGAGCACATGGTTGGCACATGATGTCTTCCACATGGATGGCACATGTCTTGCACATGATTGGCACATGACTCCTAGCACATGATTTGCACATGACTTGTAATCTTTAATTTTATGGACTTTGCCTTGTTTAGCCCATTTGAATTGAAGCTTCATGAAAGACTCCCTTGATCTTCACTTTAGGCTTCCCTTTGTGTATTATTGGCCCATAAGCTTGATTGTGAATTTTAGGCCCAATATAGCAACAAATGCTCCAATGCTGCCTTCTATGACTTGGAATACGCCCTACATTAATTTGGATCATTTGAATGGGATTTTGAACTCCTTTTCGGTCTATTTCAATGATATAAGATTGCTCCTCTCCATTGACAAAATATTGACGTTCATATCCTTCAATTATGGTTCCCGTGCATACATCATTCCCCCTTTCCTCAAGAAGATTCGCCCTCGAATCTTTGCCTACATCAAAAGAAAAATGCACAACACGAAGCAAAGGATAATTAAAATTGTTAGTAAAAAATTTACTTTTCATCTCTTTCTCCTTTTCACACACATTCACTATTTTCTCTCTTTGCTCATTACTACTACTACTTTTATCCCTCAAAACCTCATCTCTCTCAATTCTCTCTTTGGCTTCTCCATAAACAGCCCCTTCTTTCATCTCAATCTCACTCATCGTTACTCCTTCAAGCTCATCCAATTCATGTTCATCACTCACCTTTATGGATTCACTATCATTAGCCACAAATTCATCTTGAATGATGTTTTCACTCTCAATTGCAATGCTCTCAAAAACACTAACACCATTAACTTCTTCTAGTGAAATAGAATCAATACTCTCACCTACAATTTCAACTTCACTAGTACATCATTAATATCCTCATGAATTTTATTATTACCATCATCCACCATTTCAAACTTAGGAACAAAATCAAATTCATAATAAAAATTTGAATTTTGAATTTTACACCTTCTTGGATAAGGATTCTTCATTTCATTCTCTTTCTCTTCATGCCCCCACCTATCAATCCTCGCACGCATTTTGTCCATTTCTTTTTGAAAGGCACTCACCAAAGATGCTTTGTCTTTCTTTCTTTCTCTTCTTTGTCTAGCATTATCATAATGTTCAAAATACTCTTTTTCTTCATGAGATAGAAACCTCCTAATGCTTTGAGGTTGAGACCCCTCTCTTGATCTTCTTGTGTCAAAGATACTTTGCTGCCTCAAATCTTCAATTTGCTGATTTTTCCTCTCCATCTTGTCTATAATTTTTCTAATCTTTACCTCCAATATTTGAATGTAAGATTGAACAACATCCGTTGGCACATAATCACCATGTTCCACATGTCCACTACTGCTCCTCATACTTCCCTTAGACATGGTTAGTAATTCAAGAAAGTAATAATGAAGTAAAAGGACCTCACAATCACTCCCTCACGTGTTTCTCTCAAAACAGACTATATACCACTCGTGTTTCACACAAATAATGGCTTTTACCCTCTTTTAAGCTCACCACTCTTGCCTTTTACCACTCAAATTTTGAATCTCAAAATTACAAGTAAGAACCAGAAACAAAATCAAACAATATGCAAGTGATCTATGCTAAGAATTAACAATGAATCCTAACAAGAATGAATGGAACAAAGTCTAGAAGCAAACTGATGTGAAAGAAATTAATTATATCTAAAGCTATACACGAATGCAAATAGGTGTACGCTACTGATTTTTGTTCAAATTAAATCTAAGAATGCAAATTAGACTTAACTAATGTAATTAGATGCAAAAAGGACAGAATTAAAAGAATGAAAACTTAAGAGCACAAAAAATTAGACAGTATGGAATAAAAATCAGAACCGGTTTCCTCCTAGTGAGTAGCCAATTTAACCCTTATTCAACCTTAATTTATCACCAATCAGTAAGAACTCAAGGTATATTTAATAGATAAGTTCAATTTCTCAAGATCAAATCAATGCTCAACATGATCACTAAGGTACCTGAATTCAAAAGTTGTACTTTTCAACCTCAAAACCAATTATTTAAGTTGGATTGCAGTAGTTTATGATGATACCAAATAATTCCAGCAATCAATAATCACAAGATTTCATCATGAAGCTCAAAATAGCACAATTTCACAATTTTGGTGCTAAATTCGAAATTCTGATTTTTTTTTTCCTTTTCTTTTTTTTTCTTTTTTTTTTGTTTTAGCAAATAACACTAAACTAATGCTTAATAAACCTCAAACATATCAAAGAATTGAAAAGAAACCCAAACTTGCAATTTTACTCTTTATGGCTGAAATTTTTCCTAAGGTACCTCTAATGGCAGAATTTAAATCTAGCTAAGTTAACAACTAGAAAGCAATTTTAAAGGATAGATAATGATTACCTAACCAAAAGCTCTAATACCAAACTGATGCGGAACCCCAAAGACCGTGCCTTGAAACCCCTCAACAAGACAAGGTAAACAAACCTTAAGCTATGGTGATCATAGATTGAATCTGACCCAAAGTTAACCAATGTAGCAAAGAACCAAGATTATAAGATTTAATAAGAATAGCCACGCCACAAGCAATATCACTTGATAAGTAACTAATTCCTAAAGGTAACAAAGAGATGCAAATCTGCCTCACTTTAAAGAAAAACACTCAAATTCGTTTTTATTCATTGATTCATTCATTGATGTCTTGTAAAAGAAGCCTAGATGAGTATTTATAGCCCTAAGTCTTTGAATCCTTTATGGTAAAGGATAACTAAATCCTATTCTAACTCAACTCCTAAATGTACAGCCATATTCTAACTCAAATTCTAAAAAGTAGAGTCCTACTTGGATTAGGACACTAATTAAATCCTTCTAAAATAAGACAAGTGGTGGGTTGGGCTTTATTTCTTTGGCCCACATGTCTATCACTAATTAAAGCCTAAGGTAATTTAAATTAGGCAGCCCACATACATAATTAAGCCCAATTACAAGTTAAGCCCAAATCCCATAAATAGGCACATGCATGGCACATGATCTTGAGCACATGGTTGGCACATTATGTCTTCCACATGGATGGCACATGTCTTGCACATGTTTGGCACATGACTCCTAGCACATGATTTGCACATGACTTGTAATCTTTAATTTTATGGACTTTGCCTTGTTTAGCCCATTTGAATTGAAGCTTCATGAAAGACTCCCTTGATCTTCACTTTAGGCTTCCCTTTGTGTATTATTGGCCCATAAGCTTGATTGTGAATTTTAGGCCCAATATAGCAACAAATGCTCCAATGCTGCCTTCTATGACTTGGAATACGCCCTACATTAATTTGGATCATTTGAATGGGATTTTGAACTCCTTTTCGGTCTATTTCAATGATATAAGATTGCTCCTCTCCATTGACAAAATATTGACATTCATATCCTTCAATTATGGTTCCCGTGCATACATCACCAACCATGACATAACATAAGTCCACCTTAACATAGCATATTGCACATGAGTTGAACCTTGTAATATAGACTTCTTCTCTAGCTCATTAGGCTAGTTGTCTTGACCATCACATGCCCCAATGAGTGTCACAAGCTTTGGATCGCCAACTGATTCCATCTCTTCAAGCCTGACCCAAGCCTCTTCCTTGATATCTCTTGTCACTAAGCTCTGAATATGCATTTGCAAGGGGCTTCCTTGAGCTTGTTTCTACTTGATCTTATGATTGGACCAAGTGGCATTACTAATCCATCTCCTCCATGGCATGTAAGATCATTTTTGTTGTCTTGGTTCGCATCACTTTGTCTCCTCAGGATTGGTTCTATAGGCTGGTCTATTTGGTATGGCAGCCCTCGGAGCAAAGTCAATTTGATGTTCAATACCTCTTAATGGAGGGAGGCCTTTAGGAATCTCTTCAGGGAAAACATCCTCAAATTCCTGCAACAAAGACACAAAAACACTAGGCAAACAAGGGTCAATGTCAGTGAAAATTAAAAGATTCTCCTTGTACCTAAATACAATAAGACTCTTTTGTGCATTAAAAGCACCTCTCAAGTCTTTCTCCCTTGCATACAGGCTTACTTTCTTTTCTCTCTTCACAATCTCACCCTTACTTTTCTCTCTTGCTCCATCACTCACCATTGGGTCTTTATTTGTATTTCTTTCATTTTTATCAGTTAAGGCCTCTTTTCTCTCAATTCTTTTACTTGAACTTACCTCACTACCTAAATTCCCCACAATGGATTTTTGGATTTTCATTTCGTCTTCATATACTTCCAATGGAGATAAAGGTGCAAGAATGTAATTCAATGTTTCTGACCTTACTCCTTTTGACAATGTAGGAATAATAGATTCGAGGATGAATCCTTTTGAGGAGGGGGGAATGATGTAGATCAAGGACATATAAGTCAATCTTCACAAAAGGAAAATGATGCACTAGTCATGTCAAGTGGTGCTATCACAAGATCAAGGGCTAACAAACTAAGGCAAGCAATGCAAGGCTATATTCAAAGCTTGGTCACTAAGGAGATCACAAAAGATGCATGCATGACAAAGGAGATGGAGTTGATTGAAGACCCAAGGCCCATTACTTATCTTGGGGTGTGTGAAGAACCATATTGCATGGACTAGTCCAATGGGCTATACAAGGCAAAGTCCATAAAATTAAAGATTACAAGTCATGTGCCAACCATGTACCTACTTATGTGATTTGGGGCTTAACTTGTAATTGGGCTTAATTATGTATGTGTGTGGGCTGCCTAATTTAAATTACCTTAGACTTTAATTAGTGATAGACATGTGGGCCAAAGAAATAAAGCCCAACCCACCACTTGTCTTATTTTAGAAGGATTTAATTAGTATTCTAATTCAAGTAGGACTCTACCTTTTTATAATATGATTGTAATTTTAGGAGTTGAGTTAGAATAGGATTTAGTTATCCTTTACCATAAAGGATTCAAAGACTTAGGGCTATAAATACTCATCTAGGCTTCTTGTACATGACATGAATGAATAAAAACGAATTTGAGTGTTTTTCTTTAAAGTGAGGCAGATTTGCATTTCTTTATTACTTTTAGGAATTAGTTACTTATCAAGTGATATTGCTTGTGGCGTGGCTATTCTTAATAATCTTATAATCTTGGTTATTTGCTACATTGGTTAGCTTTGGGTTAGATTCAATCTATGATCACCATAACTTAAGGTTTGTTTACCTTGTCTTGTTGAGGGGTTTCAAGGCATGGTCTTTGGGGTTCCGCATCACTGAGGCTTGCTACTCTTCTTGTCTACTCCTTTCTATCAGCTTTGAACCTGCCTGCAGAAAATCCACATGCTAAGCAAACTAATGGTTAATAGTATATATGTGCATAAAAATTCTACGTTTATATAATGTCATACAATGTCATGTCATTTACCTCATGATCATTCCTAGAATCATACATTCTTGTTGTTACATACTTCGATATCATATCAACATACCTATCTTACCATCGACATACCATAAAGTCCATATATACTGTACACATATACATATCCATGTTACCATACCATATCATGTTACCTGATATTTGTTTTTATTTAGCTTACATATAACTTTCCATTTAGATTTAAATTAAAAAGGAAATCTTGAATTGTGATATGGCTATAAAGAAGAGATTGAAATTAAAAAGGAAATCTTAAATTGTGATATGGCTATAAAGAAGAGATTGAAATTAAAATGGAAATTTTGAATTGTTATATGGCTATAAAGAAGAGATTGAAATTAAAAAGGAAATCATGAATTGTGATACGGATAATAATGACATTTTGATAACGTAAAACAAATATGGAATACAATTAAAATGATTTGATCTTTATGCATGCTAGGATATTACGTGATTTATATTTGCATAAAAGATAAGTGGGCATGATTTGATATATGACAATGCATGGTGCTCATAATAGTATGTAATAGGGCATGAGAAAAAGAATAGCATGGTAAGATTTTAATGCATAAAATGACGTGTTAATGCTTGTTGCATAACATTGTATATTGCTTTATTCATATGCACCACTAAGCTTAGAGCTTAGTGTGAGAGTTTTCCTTCCGCACAGATATAGAAAGGTAGCTGAAGGTGGTAAATAAAGCAAGTGGCGATCCTAATCAATTAAAGCATCTGATCTTGAAATAGTGGGTCACAAACTTTTGAACTTGTATATTTTGTTGCTCATATTGTAAACTTTCAGATTTATAAATTTATTTTTCATAGTATGTTAAGAATTAACTTGATAATTGTAATTACCATCTTATGTAAGTAAAATGTATATTATTTATTGTATACCTATGAGCTAATAATTTTGTTTAAAAAAACAAAAATGTTTATGGCTTTCTAGAATTCATTTTAAAATAGTGATTTGAAAAAGTCAGTGTAACGCTCCCTTATCCGGGCACGTGCTGTTTAGGTAAGGGGGTTGCTACAAGTTTTTGGTATGAGAGCCTAGTTTGGGCAGTTTTGGGTTTTAAAAGTGAGTTTTGAAAATGTTTATTACTTGAGTGTACCCATATTTGAATTTTTGGAGTTGCTGCTTTATTGATTAGGGTCATTGCCTTTATGTTTTAGGTAGGGTATGGCTTCAGGATCAAGACGAAGAGTAGTAGAAGAAGCCGAGAGTAATGAGCCCTCAGAGGCAAAAGCTTCATCGCGACCAAGTCATCACCGAGCTATAGCATCGAGATCTGGTGCTAGCTCATCCTGTGAGTAGTCAGCTACTAATACGGGTCAGACGGAGCTCATGAGAAATATGATATAATTGCTACAGAGAGCAACAAAGCCCAACCCTATCAGTATTACAATTTGAGAGACTGAGGAAGTTAGGGGCACCCGATTTTTATGGTAAACAGGAAGATGACCCTTTTGTGGTAGAGTTTTGGTTGGAACGGGCAGAGCAAGTCTTTGCTCAATTGCACTGCACAAACGAGTAGAAATATGAGTATGCAATATATCTGCTAAAGGAGCATGCATATGATAGGTGGCAATCTGAGTCACAGAGCACAGAGGCTCCTGACCCTATGACATGGGAGTTCTTTCTAGAGAAATTTAAGGAGTAGCATATTCCTCCTATATATACAGATGACAAGATGATGCGGAACCCCAAAGACCGTGCCTTGAAATCCGTCAACAAGACAAGGTAAACAAACCTTAAGCTATGGTGATCATAGATTGAATTCGATCCAAAGCTAACCAATGTAGCAAATAACCAAGATTATATGGTTTGTTAAAAATAGCCACGCCACAAGCAATATTACTTGATGAGTAACTAATTCCTAAAGGTAATAAAGAGATGCAAAACTGTCTCACTTTAAAGAAAAACACTCAAATTCGTTTTTATTCATTCATGTCTTGTACAAGAAGCCTAGATAAGTATTTATAGCCCAAAGTCTTTGAATCCTTTATGGTAAAGGATAACTAAATCCTATTCTAACTCAACTCCTAAAAGTACAATCATATTCTAAAAAGGTAGAGTCCTACTTGAATTAGAAAACGAATTAAATCCTTCTAAAATAAGATAAGTGGTGGGTTGTGTAACATCACACCTTATGCATTTCAGTAAAACATATCCTTGTATCAAATAATCACACATAGCATGTTGGAAAGACAAAATATCCTGTTAATAGTGATAGTAAATTTTTTATTATTATCCTGTAATATCATTCAATGACTTTGCAAGTCTCATATTCTGTAATATCATTCAATGACTTTGCAAGTCAACACTATGTTTTCACCACAATATAATATATCACATCTATTAAAACTTAAACTTTACGTCTAAAGGATTAAGAGTTGCTTCCATTCATACATTTTAAAACTAATCTAGAGTAACTATACATATTCAAACATATAAATCCAAAATACAGATGACATGTTTGCATGCTCGTGTGGAATGCAAGGAGAGAGAGTGATGAGGCTCGGCTAGTGACCTGTGCTCCATGTCTTCTATATGCTACTCAAAATGAGCTATCACTTTTCTTTACCTGAGAAATGATGCAAATTGATGAGTTGCGGCTCAGTGAGAATAACTGTCAAATGAGCTCTAAAGTACCGAACAACTCATAGTAATAAATCACAAATCCAATACATACCATGTATTCCATTCCATTCATCAGTATCATATAAATATCAATAAAGTTGAAACATATAATCATTACTCTTTACGTATGCAAATGCTTTGCTTATTTTATTTTGTTGTGACCAAGTTAAACAGACATTGCCCCAGATTTCCATGTGAATATTTGCCATGTGAAATTTGCTTTTGCTAGCTAGCTTGATCATTTGTTTTATTTGCACATTTGTTGGGTCATAGGCCTCTTCTTTTGTTTTACAATATCGATTAACTAGTCACAACGCCTTTTAAGTCTATATGCATATGCACTTGTACTTAAACATTCATCAACCACCGTTGCATCTTATCACATATAACATACATATACTGCATATATGTCTCATATGACATGCATATACCTCGCATATACTATACATATACCATGTATATATATCACATATGTCAAACATATACCACAAGTATACCACTTATGTGTACCACAAATGTCACAAATTATCCATCATCATATTATCAAGGGAAAATCATGACAATCATATGAATCACATAGCAAGCAACATTCATATGCACTAAAAAATTCAAATGATAATTAGACTCACTGTTCTCCTTTGATTCCGACCCTTAATTATTGTCTATCCGCTCTTTGTGGGTCTCTAATATGTTGTGAGACTAATATGAAAATATAATCGATAACTCATGATTAGGGAGACTTAATGTGGCTTAAACAAATTAACATGCATTGTTCATATCAATAGCTAAGATTTTTTCCTATGAGGCAGTGTGACCTTATGGGACTGTTTAGCCTATATATTTCTCTATACTTGAACAATTAATCTGATTCTTGTTCCTAACTAAAAATAACATATTATTATATAACATACTCAAATTTCAAAGAAATTGGAGCATTGTACAATATTTGGTGGAATTTCTAAGTGTGTTATGTTTTCTGCCCATTGGCAGTTTTAGGGTACCAACTTTGGTTCATCATAACTTATAATATATAAGTCATATTTCAATGAAACTTTTATCAATTATGTCTCTAAGGTCTTCAAATTATAAGAAACATTTTCACTAGTCCAGAATAGAATTGGCTTTCGGACCAGTATGACTTTCAAATGCCATAACTTAGTCTATACATAACATATTATGCTGAAATTAGTACCCAAATTTAGATAAGACATATACCTATAACTTGTATGTTTTTATAAGTTAGAGAATATATCTCTAAGGAGCTCAAAATGGCTACACAAGTTGCTTGAACTGCCCAGGGCGCTAAGCAGACAGTTCAAACTATGAAACAATCATGGTTCCATTCACCATAACTCAAAATATACAAGACATATAAACCTTAAATTTGGTATACAGATACATAACACATATATGTACTGATGCGGAACCCCAAAGACCGTGCCTTGAAACCCCTCAACAAGACAAGGTAAACAAACCTTAAGTTATGGTAAACATAGATTGAATCTAACCCAAAGCTAACCAATGTAGCAAAGAACCAAGATTATAAGATTTATTAAGAATAGCCACGCCACAAGCAATATTACTTGATAAGTAACCAATTCCTAAAGGTAATAAAGAGATGCAAATCTGCCTCACTTTAAAGAAAACTCTCAAATTCGTTTTTATTATTGATATCTTGTACAAGAAGCCTAGATGAGTATTTATAGCCCTAAGTTTTTGAATCCTTTATGGTAAAGGATAACTAAATCATATTCTAACTCAACTCCTAAAAGTACAGTCATATTCTAACTCATATTCTAAAAAGTAGAGTCCTACTTGAATTAGAACACTAATTAAATCCTTCTAAAATAAGACAAGTGGTGGGTTGGGCTTTATTTCTTTGGCCCACATGTCTATCACTAATTAAAGCTAAGGTAATTAAAATAGACATTCCACATACATAATTAAGCCCAATTATAAGTTAAGCTCGAATTCCGTAACTAGGCACATGCATGGCACATGTTCTTGAGCACATGGTTGGCACATGATGTCTTCCACATGTCTTGCACATGTTTGGCACATGACTTCTAGCACATGATTTGCACATGAGTTGCACATGACTTGTAATCTTTCAATTTTATGGACTTTGTCTTGTTTAGCCCATTTGAATTGAATCTTCATGAAAGACTCCCTTCATCTTCACTTTAGGCTTTCCTTTGTGCAGTATTGGCCCATAAGCTTGATTGTGAATTTTAGGCCCATTGTTGCTCTCAAAGATCCATTTCTGCCTCATATGGTTTGGAACACGCGCCATAAGCATTTTGATCATATTAATGGGATTTTGAATTCTTTTTAAGCCCATTTCAATGATATCAGATTGCTCCACTCTATTGATAAAAGATTGTCCTTCATGTTCTTCATACATGGTTCCCATGCATATATCATGTACAACTTTCATGTTTTGAGATACTTAAAATAATAGCTTTAACATATTCAAAACCAAAGAACACAATAGTTATCTTGGCTAGGGTTCACACCCTGACCAGTTTCAGTAGAGAGAGAATTTCTCTTCCTATACACCAAATCATGCAAAACGGTTTACATATCCATAAATCTAAGACATAAAGGAACAACTTTCATGTTTTAAACTTTTCCATAATCAATTTCTATAAGTATCAAAATCCGTTCAAGTCAGTGCCTATTAATGAACCTTAGCAACTCAAATCAATCCTATAGCAATAAGAATTGATTACTTACCGAGAACGAACTTGCAAGGGATCAATTTGTTTCAAAAACTAAGTGAAACAAGGAAAAATTGAAGTCTGGAATGGAGGAAGATGAAGAAGAAAATGGGATGGAGTGAGGAGGCAGAAATGGGGGAGGAAGATAAAGCTAACTTTTTTTGTTTTTGTCTTTTTATCTTTTTATCTTCTTCTCTTCTCTTCTCTTCTCTTTTCTCTTTTCTCTTCTCTTTTCTCTTCTCTTCTCTTTTATTTTTCTTTTGTTTCATTTTCATTTTATTTTATCTATATTATTATTATTATTATTTACATATATTTATAATTTCACTAATTTACACAATAATACAACTTAATCAGTTGGCCCGATTAATACCTAGCACTACTTCTATTTCCATCACACCATATAGGATGACACCAGCGTAGTTGAAAGAGTTAAGGATACAATTGCAAGAATTGTTAGATAAAGGGTTTATATGACCCAGTGTATCACTATGGGGTTCTCCAGTGTTGTTTGTAAAGAAGAAAGCTGGCACCTTATAGTTGTGCATCGATTACAGACAGCTTAATAAGGTGACTATCAAGAATAAGTACCCGCTACCTAGAATTGATGATTTATTTGTTCAGTTAAAATGTGCAACCATATTTTCAAAGATAGATCTTCGATCAGGTAATAATCAATAGAAGATCAAAAAGTCATATGTACCTAGGACGACATTTAGGACTCGTTATGGTTATTATAAGTTCCTGGTTATGCCCTTTGGATTAACGAATGCATCGGCAATGTTTTCTGGACCTGATGAATCGAGTGTTCAGGTCATATCTTGATCAATTTGTAGTGGTGTTTATTGATGATATTCTGGTATACTCTAGAAATTGAGTAGAACATGATAAGCATCTTATAATAGTATTGTAGACCTTGAGGGAGAAATAATTGTATGCAAAGCTATCTAAGTGTGAGTTTTGGTTGGAATCAGTCAGTTTTCTCAGCCATGTAATTTCAGTAGAGGGTATTCGGGTTGATCCTAATAAAATTGAAGCTATTCTTAATTGGAAACCACCTCGTAATGTGTCAGAAATGAGGAGTTTCCTTGGATTAGCTAGATATTATAGGAGGTTTGTGAAAGGATTTTCATCCATAACTCTTCCATAACTGCTATAAAAAGAGGTCCATTTTGAGTGGACAGATATATGTCAAGCAAGCTTTGATATTTTAAAGGTAATGTTGATTGAAGCACCAGTCTTGACTCAGCCTACTCTAGGAAAAGATTATGTTGTGTATAGTGATGCAACTCACAATGGGCTAGGATGTGTTCTATACAAGAAGGAAAAGTGATAGCATATGCCTCCAAACAGCTCAAGCCTCATGAGCTTAACTATCCGACGCATGATTTAGAGCTTGCAGCGATAGTTTTTACTCTTAAGATATGAAGACATTATCTGTATGGAGAAAGATGCTACTTTTATATGGACCACAAGAGTCTTAAGTACATGCCTTAATAAAAAGAGTTGAACCTAAGGCAACGAAGATGGTTGGAGTTGATTAAAGACTATGATTGTGTGATCGACTACCAGCCAGGCAAAGCTAATATGGTTGCAGATGCACTAAGCAAAAAAATGTTAGCTGAGATGCGAGTGGAATCCACATGGATGCAGAGAATTAAAGATGCACAAAAGCAAGATAAAAAAAGTAATAAAGATAGTCAAAGTTGTGAAAAATGGAAAAAAGTCGAAATTTTCTTTAACATAGGATGGTACCGTGAAAAATGTAGAAAAGTAGATGGGGCATCAGATGCCTTCTTCTTCAAGGACTCCAAGTAAGCCTTGCAGTTTATCTTCTAATGGTCATCTTTGCCACAATAGAAGCATGTCCCCTTTGGAGCAATCTCCTTGGCCTTCTTCTTGGCCATGCCTCCCTTAGGCTTAATGGACTTCTTCTTCTTCTGAAGGTTCTTCCTTTTAGAACTTGATGAGTCGACCAATATCACAGTCTTACTGTCCTTCTTGACAAATGGCTCAGCTATTTTAAGCAAGTTAATCAGCTCAGGAATAGTGGTAAAGATTTGGTTCATCCTGTAGTTAAGCATAAAATGTGAATAACTATCCAGCAAACCGGTTAGAATTAAGTCAATACTTAATTCATGGTCCATCACAAATCCCAAGGTGACCAACCTCTCAATATAGCCATTAATCTTCAATGCATATTGCACTGGAGATGTCCGCTCAACCATCTTAGTGTGGAAGAGCAACCTCGATGTTTTGAACCTTTCAGAATGTGTTTGCTCATTAAAAAGCTCTCTTAGATGGTATACTATGGAATTAGCATCCATAGCCTCATGCTGCTTTTGGAACTCAGCTGACATAGTAGCAAGCATAATGCAGCTTGCCATTTCACTATCATTGAGATGCTTTTGATATCTCTTCTGAACATCTTCAGAAGCATTAGCAGTAGGGGGATTAGGGAGTGCCTCATCTGGGAGATAGCCAATCTTTTTGGATTTGAGAACTATTCTCAGATTCCTTAGCCAATCCAAAAAATTATGTAACATCCTTGACCTTCCCCACATGCATTTCATTGAACATAAGTATCTTGCAGACAATTTAATTGAACACGTGCATTTCATATGTATTTTCGTAGGAACAAGTTTATGACACGCACTAGCTACGTGTCCTAGTATTTGGCACTTGTATCGAGTCACACATGTGTAATTATAACCTAAATGAGGATAATAAAGTATTAGAAATGAATTGAATAAGGTGTCTAAATTAAAGTAAGAAAAATGATTAGATTAAGATTAGTGAACATTTACATTGTTAATTTAGTTAAATCGGGCCAAATGATTAAGCTGTATTATTGTGTGAATTAGTGGAATTATAAATATATGTAAATAATAATAATAATAATAATATAGACAAAGTAAAATGAAAATGACATAAAAGAGAAATAGAAGAGAAAAGAAATGAGAAGAGAAAAGAAAAGAGAAAAGAGAAGAGATGAAGAGAAAATGATAAAAAGCCAAAAAAGCAAAAAGGTTGGCTTTATCTTCCTTCCCCATTTCTGCCTTCTTCTCCAGTCCGACTTCTTCTTCAATTTCCTCCATTCCAGCCACAAATTCTTCCTTGTTTCACTTGATTTTTGAGGCAAATTGATCCCTTGCAAGTTTGTTCTTGGTAAGTAATCTATTCTTATTGCTATAGGGTTGATTTGAGTTGCTAGGTTCAATATTAGGTACTGAATTGCACCCCGATTTTGATATTAATAGAAATTGATTCTAAAAAAGTGTAAAACACAAAAGTTGTTCCTTTATGTCTTGGATTTATGGTTATGTAAATAGTTTTGTAATAGGTGGTGTATAGAATGAGATATCCTCTCCTTCTTGAAACTGGTCAGGGTGTGAACCCTAACCAAGTTAGCTACTGTGTGCTTTGATTTCGAATATATTAAAGTCATTATTTGAAGTCTCTAAAAACATAAAAGTTGTAGATATATGTGTTTGTATCTGTATACCAAATTTAAGGTTCATAGGTCTTGCAAATATTGAGTTATGGTGAATGAAAACCATGACTGTTCCATGATTTGAACTGCCAATTGAGTGCCCTGGGAAGATACAGTAACTTGTTTGGCTAATTTGAGCTTGTTAGAGCTAGATTGGTAAATGATCAAAACATGAGAGTTATAGGTATATGTCTTAACTAAAGTGTAGTACTAATTTCAGCTTCATTGGTTATGTATAGACTAAGTTATGGCCTTTGGAAGCCATACTGGTCCAGAAGTCAATTCTATTCTGGACCAGTAAAATGTTTGTTGTAATTCGAAGCCGTTAGAGACATAATGGATAAGAGTTGTAAACATAAAACATGTTCCATATGAACCCATATAAGTTTCTATAAAGTTTCATTAAAATAGTACTTATATATTATAAGTTATGAGAAACCCAAATAAGTACCCTGAAAATGCCTAAAGGCAGAAAACAGAACACTCTTAGAAATTCTACCAAATATTGTACAATAATCCAATTGGTCTGAAATTTGAATATGTTCTATAATTATATGTTATTTTCAATTAGTAACAAGAATCAGATTAATTGGTCAATTATAGAAAAAGTTATAGGCTAAAAAGTCCCATAAGGTCACACTGCCTCATAGGAAAAATCTTAACTATTGACATGAACAATGCATATTAATTTGTTTAAGCCACATTAAGTCTCCCTAATCATGAGTTAATCGATTATGTTTTCATATTAGGCTCGCAACATATTGAAGACCCACAGGGAGCGGATAGACAATAAGTTAGGGGTCGAAATCAAAGGAGAACGGTGAGTCTAATTATCGATTGAATTCTTTAATGCAAATGAATGTTGCTTGCTATGTGATTCATATGATTATCATGATTGGTCCTTGAAAATGTAATGATGGATAATTTGTGACATTGTGGTACATATAAATGGTATACTTGTGGTATATTTGAGGTATATGTTTGACATATGTGATATATATACATGGTATATGTATAGTATATGCAAGGTATATGCCTGACATATGAGGTATATATGGAATATATGTATGTTGTATATGATAAAGATGCAATGGTTGATGAATGCTTAAATACAAGTGCATATGCATATGGACTAAAAAGGCGTTGTGACTAGTTAATCGATATTGTAAAGCAAAAGAAGAGGCCTATGACCCAACAAATGTGCAAATGAAACAAATGATCAAGCTAGCTAGCAAATGCAAATGCAAATGTTCACATGGCAAATGTTCACATGAAAACTCGGGGCAATGTCTGTTTAACTTGGTCACAACAAAATGAAATAAGCAAAGCATTTGCATACATAAAGAGTAATGATTATATGTTTCAACTTTATTGATACATATATGATGCTGATGAATGGAATGGATATATGGTATATATTGGATTTGTGATTTATTACTATAAGTTGTTTGGTACTTTAGAACTCATTGGATGATTATTCTCACTGAGCCGCAACTCATCAATTTGCATCATTTTTCAGGTAAAGAAAAGTGATAGCTCATTTTGAGTAGTGTATAGAAGACATGGAGCACAGGTCATTGGTCGAGCCTCATCACTCTCTCTCCTTGCATTCCACACAAGCATGAAAACATGTCATCTGTATTTTGGACTTATATGCTTGAATATGTATTATCACTCTAGATTAGTTTTGAAATGTATAAATGGAAACAACCCGTAATCCTTCGGATGTGAAGTTTATGTTTTAATATATATGATATATCGTATTGTGGTTTTTAATGTTGACTCGAAAAGTCAATGAGTGATATTACAGGATATAAGACTTGTAAAGTCATTAGTTGATTTTACAGGATATTATATGAAAAAAAATTTACTACTATTGTTAATAGGGTATTTTACCTTTCCAGTATGCCATGTATGATTACTTGATACAGGGATAGGTTATACTCAAATGCATAAGGTGTGACGCTACATTTTTGGTATCAGAGCAGGGATAGGCTCCATAGGAACATGCATAAGCATAAGAGCATGATAACATATGCATCCTATGTGTTGAACATTATGTAGTGACATACTTTCATTTATTTTAGGGACATCATAAGACATAATTCACCAAGGAGGGAGAGGCCGACCGAAATGCATTCTCATGCGGCATCACCTCATTTACATAGAGAGCAACCAGCAATAGGAGCTAGAGCTCCAGTACATGCATCACAGTCATCTCATGCAGAAGTACCCCATGAAAACCTAGAACAAGAAGTATATGGTCCTGAAATGTACAAGGAAAGACGTTATGACAAGCTAAGGAAACATGGTGCAACTGATTTCAATGGCACAATAGACCCAGCAGAAATTGAGACATGACTGAAAAGGACACAGAGGGTACTGAATATGATGAGATGTACCCCGGATGAGAAATTCGATTATGCAGTATCTTTACTGCAAGGAAATGCTTATGAATGGTGGGAGACAGTCCTCGACAGTGATGCACAACCACCAGTGTTGACATGAAATGATTTTCTCCTGGAATTTCAGAACAATTACATGTCTGAAGCATATAAAGATGAGAAGAGGAAGGAATTCCTGAATCTGAAACAGGGGAATATGTCTATTGTGGAGTATGAAGTACAGTTTAATAAACTTTCCCATTATGCCACCTTCATGGTCTCTACTGAAAGAGACAAATGCAGGAAGTTTGAGGAGAGCCTCAAATATGAGATCAGAAACAGAATCACGACTACTGATCTTGATAATTATGCCAGACTCAGAGTTGCTGTAATCAGAGCTGAACGGTTAATGAAAGAAGCTGGAGAGCAACAAATAAAAAGGCCATCACGTGAGTTCTTTGGTGAGTCTAGCAGAAGGTCGGGAAAAAGAGGTAGATATATGCCTGCACAGTCTGGCAACAGAAGTGGGTACTCAAGTTTTAGAGGTCGAGGCATGACTTTCTGTTACCCAGGCAGGGGGCAGAGCCAATATGTTGAACAAAGGCCCACATGTAGTCATTATGGCAGACAACATACGGGCGAATGTAGAAGGCTCACATGAGCATGTTATTTCTGTGGATCGATGGAGCACATGTATAGAGACTGTCCAAATAGAGCCAAACTAGCAGAGACCAGCAGAGGTAGAGGAGTATCTGAGACTACAGTTGAGGCACCGCCTACCCTATTAGTGGGACACAGGGCAGAGGAAGAGGCAGGGGCAGGACTGGTACAATGGGCAGAGGAGTGACCAGATCTGAAGGTCAGAGTTCTAGACCTCCTACTCAGGCCAGAGTGTTTGCTATGACTAGACAAGAGGCAGTGGATGCTCCCGAAGTAGTCACTGGTAATATTTATATTTATGAAATATTAGCATATGCATTGATTGACCCAGGCTCCACTCATTCATTTATATCGTTGCATATGGCATCTAAATTGCATCAAATGCATGAGCCTTTGGGGATTGACATAAATGTGAGTACGCCATTGGGAACAGTGGTAGTTATGAATAATGTCTGTCATGATTGCCTGATATGCATTGACAGAGCTGAGTTAATAGCTGATATGATTTTATTGCCAATATATGAATTTGATGTGATACTGGGAATGGACTGGTTAACTAGACATCATGCAATAGTGAATTGCTTTACTAAGGAAGTAATTTTGGAATCACCAAACCAGCCAAGGGTAGTATTTCTAGGTGAAAGAAAACTTGTGCCTACATGTCTAGTTTCAGCTGTAAAGGCATTTCGAATGATCAAAGGGGGATGTGAAGCATATTTGGCATATGTGACTGATACTAGAACCACTGATAGCTTGCTCGAAAATATACCAGTGGTAAGGGAATTTGCTGATGTATTTCCAAATGATCTACCTGGTTTACCACCAGATAGAGAGATAGAATTCACTATTGAACTAGTACCAGGAACAATACCAATACCAATATCAAGGTCACCCTACATAATGGCCCCAGTTGAGTTGAAAGAACTGAAGGCCCAATTGCAATAGTTACTTGACAAAGGGTATATTAGACCTAGTGTATCACCATGGGGAGCTCTAGTATTATTTGTTAAAAAGAAAGATGGAACAATGAGATTGTGCATCGATTATAGGCAACTGAACAAAATGACGGTGAAGAACAAATATCCATTGCCTAGAATAGATGATTTGTTTGACCAGTTGGAAAGAGCCCAAATATTCTCCAAGATTGATCTAAAATCAGGCTATTCCCAGTTGAAGGTAGCAGAAGCGGATGTTCCAAAGACTGCCTTTCGAACTAGGTATGGACATTATGAATTTTTAGTAATGCCATTTGGATTGACTAATGCTCCAGCTGTATTTATGGCTTTAATGAATAAGGTATTTCAACCATATCTAGATAGGTTTGTGATAGTATTTATTGATGATATATTGGTGTACTCAAAGAATAGGGGAGAACATGAACAACATTTAAAAGTTGTGTTGCAAACTTTGAGGGAGAAACAATTATATGCCAAATTGAGTAAATGTGAATTCTGGTTAGATCATTTGGTGTTTCTTGGACATGTAGTGTCGTGTAAGGGCATAGAGGTTGACCCAAAGAAAATTGAGGCCATGGTAAATTGGAAAGCTCCTAAAAATATTTCAGAAATGCGTAGTTTTCTGGGATTAGCCGGATACTACCGCAGATTTGTTGATGAATTATCCTTAATTGCTAGCCCTTTGACTAAATTGTTGAGAAAGAATGTGTCTTTCAAGTGGACTCCAGAATGTCAGAGGAATTTCGATGAACTAAAATACAGACTAACCTCAGCTCCAGTGTTAACTATCCCTATAGGTACAGGTGGGTTATATAGTGATGCTTCTCACCAAGGCTTGGGATGTGTATTAATGCAACATGGTAAGGTGATAGCTTATGCATCTAGGCAACTAAGACCACATGAGATCTCATATCCAGTGCATGATTTAGAATTGGCTGCTATTGTATTTGCACTAAAAATTTGGAGGCATTATTTGTATGGTGAAACATTCCAGATCTTCACAGACCATAAAAGTTTGGGTTATTTGCTGACACAAAAAGAGTTAAACATGAGGCAAAGACGATGGTTAGAGCTATTGAAAGATTATGACTGTACAATTGAATACCATCCAGGGAAAGCCAATGTGGTAGCAGATGCATTGAGTTGGAAGGCTAGTAGCAGTGTAGCTCATTTGCAAGTATCCTCTTTTCCATATTTGATTCAATTACGATCTATGAATGTTGAATTAAATATACATGATGAAGGATTACTGATTGCTACTCTTCAAGTCAGACCTATACTAAAGGAAAGGATCAAAGAAGCACAAAGCAAAGATTCTGAATTATGTGAGAAAATTGATGTGGTAAGGCAGGGAAATAATACAGAGTTTCATTTGCAGAATGATACACTGATGTTAAAATCACGCATATGTGTTCCAGACACTGAGAACTTGCGTCAGGAAATAATGGAAGAGGCACACAATGCACCGTATGCAATGTACCCAGGGATGACAAAGATGTATCACAGTTTAAGGTCTCATTACTGGTGGCCAAGAATGAAGAAAGATATAGCAGAATATGTTTCCAAATGTTTGACATGTCAGCAGATTAAAATTGAACATCAGACACCAGTTGGTAAACTACATCCATTGCCAGTGCCAGAATGGAAATGGGAAAGAATAACGATGGATTTTGTTTATGGATTGCCAAGAACTCCACGGAAAAATGATGCAGTATGGGTAATTATTGACAGATTAACCAAGTCAACACATTTTCTACCTATCAGATGGGGCTGTACACTTGAGAGTTTGGCCAAATTATATGTGAATGAGATAGTCAGATTGCATGGCATTCCAGTATCCATTGTGTCCGATAGAGATCCACGGTTTACTTTACGTTTTTGGGTGAGTTTTACAGAATGCATTGGGAACAAAATTGAACTTTAGCACTGCATTCCACCCACAGACTGATGGACAATCAGAAATGACTACAGACATTGGAAGAAATGCTTAGGGCATGTTCTATGGAATTCAGAGGTGCTTGGGATGAATATATAGCATTGATTGAATTTGCTTACAATAACCAGTATCATAGCAGTATCCAGATGACACCATATGAGGCATTGTATGGCAGAAAGTGCCGAAGCCCTATCATTTGGGATGAAGAAGGAGCACGTGCATTAGAAGGGCTAGAGATAGTGTAAGACACGGTGGATAAGATCAAGGTTATCAAGAACAAGCTAAAGGCAGCCCAAGACAGACAGAAAAGTTACGCTGATCAGCATAGAAGGGAAATGGAATACGAGTTGGGTGAAAAGATATTTTGTTCGTGTGTCTCCATGAAAAGGGATAATCCGATTTGGAAAGAAGGGTAAGTTGAGCCCAAGATACATAGAGCCTTATGAAATTCTTGAGAAGATTGGTCCATTGGCTTATAGATTGGCTTTACCACCCGAGATGGCTCAAATACATAATGTGTTTCATGTGAGCATGCTTAGAAGATATAGGTCAGATCCTACACATGTACTTAAAGATCAAGCCATTGAGATTGCAGAGAACATGAGTTATGTTGAGGAACCAGTGCAAATCATAGGATACAAGACTAAACAGCTAAGAAATTGAGAAATACCTTTGGTTAAGGTATTATGGCGTAACCATTTACAAGAAGAGGCAACATGGGAAACAAAAGAAAATATGAAAAAGCAATATCCACACCTGTTTTCAGGTATTAATTTCGAGGACGAAATTTTTTAAAAGGAGGGGAGAATTGTAATATCCTTGACCTTCCACACATGCATTTCATTGAACATAAGCATCTTGCATACAATTTAATTGAACACGTGCATTTCATACGTATTTTCCTAGGAACAAGTTTATGACACGCACTAGCTACGTGTCCTAGTATTTGGCACTTGTATCGAGTCACACATGTGTAATTATAACCTAAATGAGGATAATAAAGTATTAGAAATGAATTGAATAAGGTGTCTAAATTAAAGTAAGAAAAATGATTAGATTAAGATTAGTGAACATTTACATTGTTAATTTAGTTAAATCGGGCCAAATGATTAAGCTGTATTATTGTGTGAATTAGTGGAATTATAAATATATGTAAATAATAATAATAATAATAATATAGACAAAATAAAATGAAAATGACATAAAAGAGAAATAGAAGAGAAAAGAAATGAGAAGAGAAAAGAAAAGAGAAAAGAGAAGAGATGAAGAGAAAATGATAAAAAGCCAAAAAAGCAAAAAGGTTGGCTTTATCTTCCTTCCCCATTTCTGCCTTCTTCTCCAGCCCGACTTCTTCTTCAATTTCCTCCATTCCAGCCACAAATTCTTCCTTGTTTCACTTGATTTTTGAGGCAAATTGGTCCCTTGCAAGTTTGTTCTTGGTAAGTAATCAATTCTTATTGCTATAGGGTTGATTTGAGTTGCTAGGTTCAATATTAGATACTGAATTGCACCCCGATTTTGATATTAATAGAAATTGATTCTGGAAAATTGTAAAACACAAAAGTTGTTCCTTTATGTCTTGGATTTATGGTTATGTAAATAGTTTTGCAATAGGTGGTGTATAGAATGAGATATCCTCTTCTTCTTGAAACTGGTCAGGGTGTGAACCCTAACCAAGTTAGCTACTGTGTGCTTTGATTTCGAATACGTTAAAGCCATTATTTGAAGTCTCTAAAAACATAAAAGTTGTAGATATATGTGTTTGTATCTGTATACCAAATTTAAGATTCATAGGTCTTGTAAATGTTGAGTTATGGTGAATGGAACCATGACTGTTCCATGACTTGAACTGCCAATTGAGTGCCCTGGGAAGATACAGTAACTTGTTTGGCTAATTGGAGCTTGTTAGAGCTAGATTTGGTAAATAATCAAAACATGAGAGTTATAGGTATATGTCTTAGCTAAAGTATAGTACTAATTTCAGCTTCATTGGTTATGTATAGACTAAGTTATGCCCTTTGGAAACCATACTAGTCCAGAAGCCAATTCTATTCTAGACCAGTAAAATGTTTGTTGTAATTCGAATCCCTTAGAGACATAATGGATAAGAGTTGTAAACATGAAACATGTTCCATATGAACCCATATAAGTTTCTGTAAAGTTTCATTAAAATATTACTTATAGATTATAAGTTATAATGAACCCAAATGAGTACCCTGAAACTGCCTAAAGGCAGAAAACAAAACAGAAAACAGAACACTCTTAGAAATTCTACCAAATATTGTACAATGATCCAATTGGTCTGAAATTTGAATATGTTCTATAATTATATGTTATTTTTAATTAGGAACAAGAATCAGGTGAATTGGTCAATTATAGAAAAAGTTATAGGCTAAATAGTCCCATAAGGTCACACTGCCCCATAGGAAAAATCTTAACTATTGACATGAACAATGCATATTAATTTATTTAAGCCACATTAAGTCTCCCTAATCATGAGTTAATCGATTATGTTTTTCATATTAGGCTCGCAACATATTGAAGACCCACAAGGAGCGGATAGACAATAAGTTAGGGGTCGAAATCAAAGGAGAACGGTGAGTCTAATTATCGATTGAATTCTTTAGTGCAAATGAATGTTGCTTGCTATGTGATTCATATGATTATCATGATTGGTCCTTGATAATGTAATGATGGATAATTTGTGACATTGTGGTACATATAAATGGTATACTTGTGGTATATTTGAGGTATATGTTTGACATATGTGATATATATACATAGTATATGTATAGTATATGCAAGGTATATGCTTGACATATGAGGTATATATGGAATATATGTATGTTGTATATGATAAAGATGTAATGGTTGATGAATGCTTAAATACAAGTGCATATGCATATGGACTAAAAAGGCATTGTGACTAGTTAATCGATATTGTAAAGCAAAAGAAGAGGCCTATGGCCCAACAAATGTGCAAATGAAACAAATGATCAAGCTAGCTAGCAAATGCAAATGCAAATGTTCACATGGAAACTCGGGGCAATGTCTGTTTAACTTGGTCACAACAAAATGAAATAAGCAAAGCATTTACATACATAAAGAGTAATGATTATATGTTTCAACTTTATTGATACATATATGATGTTGATGAATGGAATGGATATATGGTATATATTGGATTCGTGATTTATTACTATAAGTTATTTGGTACTTTAGAGCTCATTGGATGATTATTCTGACTGATCCGCAACTCATCAATTTGCATCATTTTTCAGGTAAAGAAAAGTGATAGCTCATTTTGAGTAGTGTATAGAAGACATGGAGCACAGGTCATTGGCCGAGCCTCATCACTCTCTCTCTCCTTGCATTCCACATAAGCATGAAAACATGTCATCTGTATTTTGGACTTATATGCTTGAATATGTATTATCACTCTAGATTAGTTTTGAAATGTATAAATGGAAACAACCCGTAATCCTTCGGATGTGAAGTTTATGTTTTAATATATGTGATATATCGTATTGTGGTTTTTAATGTTGACTCGAAAAGTCATTGAGTGATATTACAGGATATAAGACTTGTAAAGTCATTAGTTGATTTTACATGATATGATATGAAAATTTTTTTTACTACTATTGTTAATAGGGTATTTTACCTTTCCAATATGCCATGTATGATTACTTGATACAGGGATAGGTTATACTCAAATGCATAAGGTGTGACGCTACAAATTAGGCCCAGTCAACTTATTTAATTCCGTTAGTGATCCCAAATTCACACTTGTCATGATGATGATTCTAGCAACCTAGATGTAAAATAGAACATGTTAGAATGTACATAAAATGCATGTTTATTAGGTCTTTAATAAATCGCATTATGACTTCTACTATTTTATTGTGAATCCATAGCCGATGCATCCCACATCGGCTGCAGAGGAATTACTGGACTGGTTTATAAGGCTGGGTTCAAACCTTCCCCTTTGAGCGCTTTTTGGAGTGAAGTTAGGAGTACACATTCTTATCATTTGGTATCAGAGCCAGCCAGCCCTGTACACCGGTGTCCCTTCGGGTTACGATAGATCTTCAACCGAGGCAATCGGGGTCTTAAGGGGGTGGGGATGATGCGTCCCATATCGGTTGCGGTGGAATTACTGGACTGATTTATAAGGCTGGGTTCAAACCTTCCCCTTTGAACGCGCTTTTGGGGCGAAGTTAGGAGTCCACATTCTTATCAATAGCCCTCACAATGAACCCGAGAGAACTTATATGGAAGTTCTCCTAGTGGGTTGATATCCAACTAGCTAAGAATAACCTTGAGGCAACTCAACAAGCTATTCTTAGTTTGGTTGGTAGGTATCTAATTCATACCAATTGCATTATTCATGCAACTATCGAATCTTGTGCTATCAACTTATTGATGTGTGCACATGCATTGGGCTATCAACTCTTAATATGTGTATATCTCATGTATGCAAACCCAACTTTGCTTCCAATACACATTAACCTTGGCTCAAATCTAACAAGTTAATAATATCGGTTAAGTCTAACCCATTAATCATGAAATCTAATTCCAATGGATTGAACATATTCTTATAGAGTGAGCTTGAGGCAACTCAACAACCCTAACTCTAGAAGAACTCCGGTTCTCCCCATATTAATAGAAGGCGCATGACTTAATTGTTTATTTAGCAAGAGATTTCTTTGTTAAGTCTCATCAAGTTATTATTTCTTGCTTTTATATATCATACATTCATCACATGGATATATAAAGATAGTTACATTAACTATATGACATGATTATAGACATACTAAAGTCAATTTTTTGAGCCAAAGAGAAATTGACTAGGTCTTACCTAGGTATATGCATAAATTTACAACCCAAAATAGAAATCAAATTCCTATTTCTAAGTCTTCTTGTTTATGGTACCACCTCCTTTACTTTTTTCCCCTTTGTATCTTCATTCTATCATAATCCTATGTAATCTAATTACATATTTCAAATTATAGAAAACCTCAATTTACATTTGAGGGAAGTAAGATGAGAAGAGAAATATATAAGAAAGAAAGAGAGGTAGGGACACGCATACCCTATTTACCATAAAATAAAACAATTTCATGCATGCTCAATCACATTGGGTCTAAGTCTATAATCATCCATCATGTCTTTTCATACAACCTAGCATGCATTTTCTAATGCACAAAATAAAAAATGATAATTTTGGATTTCAATTTGTAAATCGATTCAACGCTTGAACCGAAATTGTCTAATTGTGTTCTTTTAGTTAATTTAATTTTGTATGTCATTTTAAAGAAGAATTTAATATTTAATCAAATTAAATTAAATTCCATATTTTCAGAATTAATTCTCCTTAAAATCGGAATAATATGATAAAATTATACAATTTAATTTTAATATACATACCAATTTCTAGTCATACTAGAATTACAATTACACAACTTAAATTAATTCAAAATTAATTTCTAAAAATTCTAAAAAATTCCAAAACTTCAAATCATCATTCCAATTATCTTTAGGTCAGCTCAAGTTTATCAAAATATTTTTAGCACAAGCCAAAATTACTAAGACAAACGAACCAACACACTTAGATGCTCAAAATAATTCTTTCAACATCTAGAATTTTTTAAAATTTCAAATGCTTGTAAAATAATTTTGGCATGCATCTAACATCAAAATAACATATTTTTAATCACATAAAAAATATTTCAAGGTGCTAAAAACAAAATAAACATAAAAAAAATCAAACAAAACAGTCTCACCGGGTATTCTAAAACAGTCCCATTTTTGTATTTGATTGAAAAATTAATTAAAATAATTTTTAATTAATTATTGAACACTTCCACAGGTATAAACATATTCTCAATATGTCTCAATAAGTTTTTTATAATCAAATTATAAGAAAAATATAAACAGCCCCATCAATTAAGCCAAACAACAACACATGTTCATAAATAAGGCAATTTTAGGCATTTTTGAAATAAATCCGAAATTAATTATTTGAATCACATTCAAATCATTTTTCAATCAAAATAATCATCCTTAATCATCCCATGATAAGATTAGAGAAAAAAAATGCATAAAATATATTTTACAAGTTAATTTCAATTTTTCAAAACCTATTAATCCAAAATAATCAATAACATTCAATCCCATTGCACTTTCAATTAAAATTAATTTTAATGGACATAAGGGGACTCTGATACCACTATTGGGCTTTTAAGAATGAATCAGATTTATAAATGCAGTGGAAAAATAAAATTTTCAAAATCTGAAGCCAAAGATCATACTTGTGCCATTAAAACTAATTTATATAAACATAGAGCTTAGAAATTATACCTTGTAATTTCTTATTTGTTATTCAAATCCTCACTTTGTTGGGTTGTAGCAAACTACAACAATTCACACTATGATGTCTCTGATGCTATAGCCGTTGCACCAACTCTTATTTTTGCGCCTGACATGTTTCTCTTTCCTCTTTCACGGTCGTGACTGTTCTTTCAAGTCATGACTTGAGTGGTGACTTTGGCCGTGAAGCTTTCTGAAAGGATTTGAAGTGTTTGATCACGGGCGTGACATTATATCTTCATGGGCATGACATTATATCTTCACGGGCGTGACCATTCTTCTTAGCTGTGGTCCAAGTAGTGACTCTGGCTGTGAAGCTCTCTGGAAGAATTTGTCATGTCTTTTCACGGGCATGACTGATATGATCATTCATGGTTTCTATCATTCTTCATGGCCGTGAACTTTAAATGTTAGATAGTTGGTGCTAAGCTTCATCACGGGCGTGACATATAAGGTCACGGGCGTGAACATGCTATTTCTTTATTTTTTTGTCTTTTTAAGATTAGTCTTCCATTCTCCATTCTTGCTATCATATTCCATACCCTGTTCAATAAACTTAGAAAACGAGTATGTTAAATACATTATTGTTATTTTATTTGTTAGCATCAAAATGATGGAAATATCCCTCAAGGTTCAACAATCTCCCCATTTTTGATGGTGACAAATAATCTAGCAATATGTGCTTTTGAGAAGTCTCCCTCGCAAAAGATGCTTAGAATAAAAAATACTGAAGTGCAAGAATTATAAAGAATGATGAAGTGTAGCATATAACATCAAAATATGCTTCCTAGTTTTAAGTATATGCAAGTTATATGCAAGGTATATCCAATGAATACCAAAATTTTTCCTTAAAGCAAATTATATTTATGCAAAGTATATTTAAGGTATATGAAGAGTATATCAAGTGCATATTCATTCATGTAACTTGCAACAAGGTATATGCAAAGTATACTTAAGGTATATTTAAGGTATATCAAGCTCATTTGCCTACTTTGCATATTCATTTGATTCAAAATAAGTATTGCTTTTAACTTTAAACAATATATTGCTAGGTTCTCCCCCTTTTGTCATCAACAAAAAGAATAACAAAAAGATAAAACATAATGAAAAACAAAAGCAAATATATTAATGTAGAAAAACCAAATACAAAAGTAATTGAAATTCTAAAAGGAAATTTGAAATTCCTACAACAAACAAGCTAGAAAAATAACACAGCTAACATAAAGTCTAGCCGGACATCCTATCTCTAAGGCGAGCTACTTCCGCCTTGAGGCTCTCCATGCGAGACTCCATAAAATCCTTGAGGTTATCTAACCTCTCATCCATCGAAGGCTGCAATTGCTCAAACCGTGGTGCCAAGAGGTCAGCTACTTGCTGAGCCAATTTTGGTGTGGAGGCAGAGGATTGTCCAATTTCCTGCTCATCCTCTGGAGGCGCCACCTCAACTCGAACTCTCTTCCTCTGCTGGATTCCTTGGAGGCCAGCTTTGAAGTCATCCGAGTCATTGTCCTCCCAAATGATCTCACCAATAGTGTTGGTGAAGTGGTAGTAGATGTTGTTCTCAAACACTATACGAACAGCCGCTCCCATTTTGATGAAGGACTCGACATCTAGTCGGTCTCGAGGATGTGCTGGTATGAGGTTGAAGTGGTGTTCCTCTAGCTTCAAGTATCCTAGCTTGATGGCAATGTGAGTCACGTTTCCACCAATCAGAATGTCTCCGGAGGGCTTGGTGACAATTGACAAAAGATGGTTTGCAAACCATCGAGATAAAGCCACTGTTAGGCCTCTTCGGACCATCTCCAGGAGAAAGAGCTCTGACTTCCTGATCGATCCATTGCTGTCTCCTCTAGTGAAAATGCTATAGGTTAGAAACCTATGCAAGTACTTGTGCACTAGGGATCGAAGGTGGGTGCTCTTCGTCTTCTTAACGTCCTAACTGCAGTCAAGCCCGAAGTGAGTCCATGCCTGAGTAGCATAGAATTCCACTTCATTGTCATTCAGGATACCTTCAGAGGAAAGGTTGAATATGTCTCCAAACTCAGTGGCAGAGAGGGTGTTCGAATTCTTGCAAATTTGGAATTTCACTGTGCCGGTAGGAGAGACTTGCAGGGTGCTCAGAAATTCCAGAGTTGGTTCCCTCAGAGTTGGTTGATGAATATCAATGAATGAAGTCTTTCAGATGACAAGCCTTGAGTTGTTCCGTCATGCTTGTCTCGAGGTCGAGTGTAAGGATGGTTTGCCACTCAAATGATCAAGAGGAAATCAATGGCCTTTTCTTGATAACTGAATATCTAGGATAACAATGCTCTGAAATAATGTTTAGAAGGTAATCCGTGTACCTTCTTGGAGCATGAGACTTCTTTCTTGTACCCTTGGAGGAGCCGGTTTCCATTTTGATTGAAAAATGAACTTTTGAAGAGTGAAAAATCTGATGGAATTTTTTTGGAGTAAAACTTAAGATGTTTGATTTCTGATGATGGAAATGGTTTTTGAAGATATTTATAGATGGAATGAGTTGCTAGGGGGCCGGAATCTTCAAAATAGTATTCAATGGTGATAAATGAGAGAAGTTGAGAGAAGTTGGAGAGTTGGAATGAGAGAAACAATGGCAGAAACATTATATAGCCGACATCTTCACGGGTGTGAAAAACTAAGTCACAAGCGTGAAGTGTCATGTTCACGGTTTGCTGAAGAGACGTTCTACCCGTGAAGAGAGAGGTGAAATTGTTCACAGTCGTGAAAATTAAAGGTAACGGGCGTGAATGATGAACTATCATGGTAGTGACAGACAAGTCACGGACGTGAAGTATAAACTCCACTACTTGTGATTGTGAAACAGAACGTGACACAAAGCGTGAATGCTTCTATAAGTTTTTGGTGGAAATGTTCACGGTCGGAAAAAAGTGTCACGGGCATGAACAAAGGGTTTCATGGGGGTGAATGAAAAAGGTTATGGTCGTGAAACATAGTCTTCACTACCTTTAGCAAGTCATGAAAGCTACTGGATCTTTTGGCGATTTAGTTCATGGTCATGAATATATGTCACGGGCGTAAATTGGCTAAAAACCTCACCAAATAACGTTAAGTCTAAAACAAGACTAAAGCATTTCTAAGGAGCTTCTATCCCTTATAACATATATTTCCATCAAATTTGCTACCTTACATCTAGTAAGATGAAAAAAAAACACAAGATTATCAATCAAGGTTTGACAATTTTGGCAATCACAAAGTTAATCCATCAATCATACCAAGCTCTCTTCTTATGAAATTAAATCTTTTCTCATTTAGAGACTTAGTGAAGATATCTGCCAATTGATTTTCTGTGCTTATAAATTCCAATACAATATCTCCATATTGAACATGATCTCTAATAAAATGGTGTCTAATGTTAATATGCTTACTTCTAGAATGTTGAATGGGATTCTTAAATAGATTTATGACACTTGTTTTGTCACATCTAATAGGAATATGGTTCATACTATGACCATAATCCTTAAGTTATTGTTTAATCCAAAGGATTTGTGTATAACAACATCCTACAGCCGCATACTCCGCTTCAGTGATAGAAAGAGCAACTGAAACTTGTTTCTTGCTAAACCAAGAAACTAAGCACTCTCCAATAAAGTGACAAGTACTTGAAGTACTTTTTCTATCTAAAAGACTTCCAGCATAATCAGCATCTGAATATCATATAATGTAAAATGATGAATTTCCAGGATACCATAAACCTAGATGAAATGAGCCATGTAAATATTTTAGAATTCTTTTTACTGCATTTAAATGACTCTTTAGGACATGATTGAAAGCGAGCACATAAGCATACACTATACATTATGTCGGGTCTAGAGGCAGTAAGATATAAAAGTGATCCGATCATACCTCTATAGAGCTTTTCATTAATGCTCTTACCCTTTTCATCCTTGTCCAATTTTGTTGATGTGCTCATTGGAGTCTTGGCATTCTTGCATCCTTCCACTCCAAATTTTTTAAATAAGTCTTTGGCATATTTGGATTAGTTGATGAATATGCCCTCATTGTCTTGTTTTATTTGTAGACCGAGGAAATATTTTAGCTCACCCATCATGCTCATTTCAAATTCCCTAGTCATACACTTAGCAAATTATTGACAAAACAATTCATTAGTAGACCCAAATATGAAATCATCAACATAAATTTGAACAATTAGAATATCATTCTTATGCTTTTTAATGAACAATATAGTGTCAACAATCCCCTTTGTAAAGTTATTTTCTAAGAGAAAAGAACTTAGTCTTTTATACCAAGCTCTTGGAGCTTGTTTCAAACCATATAAAGCTTTTGAAAGTTTAAATACATGATTAGGCAAATCATTGCTCTCAAAACCTGGTGGTTGTTCTACATAAACTTCTTCTTTTATAAAACCATTTAAAAAGGCACTTTTCACATCCATTTGAAAGAGTTTGAAATTCATATGGCATGCATATACTAAAAGTATTCTTATGGCTTCTAATCTAGCTACAGGAGCATAGGTCTCATCATAATCTATTCCTTCTTCCTAATTACTTTTGCAACCAATCTAGCCTTATTCCTAGTTATTAAACCTTATTCATCTAGTTTATTTCTAAATACCCATTTGCTACCTATAATTTGATGCTCCTTGGGTCTAGGTACTAAGGTCCATACCTTACTTCTCTCAAATTGGTTGAGTTCCTCTTGCATGGCAATCACCCAACTTTCATCATTAAGAGCCTCATCAATATTTTTAGGCTCAATTTGAGAAACAAAAGCAAGGTCAGAAACTAAATGTTTGAGATGAGATCTAGTACTTACTCCCCTTGTAGGATCACCAATGATTTGCTCTTTGGGGTGATCTTTTGTCAATCTCCATTCCTTTGGAAGCTCTTGCCTGCTTTTCTCTTGAGCTTGAGGTAGAGAATAATCTTGATGTGAATCTTCTTGATCATTTTCTTCTCTTCCATTTCCAAGATCAAGTCTTTCCTTGGTACTTACTACATCATCAAGAACAATACCTTTCACAAGATCAAGTCTACTAGATTCATAAAAAATAACATGCATAGATTCTGTTAATGACTTTTTATTAAATACCCTATATGCTTTACTAGTTGTAGAGTATCCTAAAAAGATACCCTCATCAGATTTAGAGGCAAAATTTCCAAGATTGTCCTTGGTATTCAATATGAAGCACTTGCATCCAAATACTCTAAAGTATGATATCAAGGGCTTTCTTCCATTCCATAACTCAAATGAAGTTTTGTTTAGTAGAGGTCCTTTGAAAACTCGATTTGATGTGAGCCAAGACAACAGAAATGATGTGAGCCAAGACATCAGAAATGATCTTACATGCCATGGAGGAGATGGATTAGTGATGCCACCTGGTCCAATCATAAGATCAAGTAGAAACAAGCTCAAGGCAGCCTTGCAAATGTATATTCAAAGCTTGGTAACAAGAGATATCAAGGAAGAGGCTTGGGTCAGGCTTGAAGAGATGGAATCGGTTGGCGATACAAAGCTTGTGACACTCATTGGGGCATGTGATGGTGAAGACAACTAGCCTAATGGGCTAGAGAAGAAGTCTATATTACAAGATTCAAGTCATGTGCAATGTATTATATTAGGGTGGACTTATGTTATGTCATGGTTGGGCCTAAGATTAAATTTAGTGGGCTATTTTATTTTAATTATTGGAATGTGATTTCATTTAAAAACACATGATCAGCCTTATTTTAACTTGTCTTAGGTGTGTAGGCCTTATAAAATTAAGCCCATTCGTTTGTCCTTAAGTCATTAGGGTCAGATTGGTCTTTTCTTCATTTTTGCACCTAGGGTTTGGTTTGTAGAGGTATAAATATCTCCTTATGCATGTAAGACAATCAGATTGGTGATTAGGATCAAAATTTCAGTGTTCTTGAGTGTTCTTCAAGTGGAAGGTGTGATCTCCATTGATATACCAAGGATTATTTTCACTTATCAGGTTGGTAACTAATTTGTAGCGTGAATCCAATTCTCTCTTCATACTCTTTGTTACCAATTCCTTGCTGTTTTTGGGGTGAAGAGTGTAATCTTGCAATTGGTTAAACTTAAGATTTGTATCAAATTGATTTGGAGGTTATCTAGACTTAGATTCTAGGTGGTTGCTGCATCATTTGGTATCAGAGCTTTGGTTCTAAATCAATTGTACTTATCTTTATTTTTCTGGTTTTAGTGATATTTGTTCAAGTTACAGCATAAAAAAATTAAAAAAAAAAGTTTATCTATTTGTGGCTGAATTTGCCTATATTGCTATCTATTGAAGTTTGGTTTTTTTTTGTACGAATTTTTGGTGTTTTTAATTTTTTTTGTTTATCAGATTACAAAAAAAAAACAAAACAAAAAAAAAACAACAAAAAAAAAATTCGTGCATATTGGCATTGATTGCCAAAATTGGGACTGTTTGGATTCAATTGATTGCACACATATATAAAATGACTTGCCTCTGAATATATTTGCTCTATTATGATTAAAATTGATAATTTGAGCAATTTTGAGTGGAGTTCGTAATTGAAATTGATTGGTTTCATATTGAGGTATAAGTTGAGATTTCATTGCTTATAGCTGGAAATTGTGCAATTGGTGGATAATAGTTACTAATAGGCATACAATTAGCTTATTTTGCAGTAAGTTGGGAATGGTTTAGTGAATTTTAGGTTCTGGTTCGAATTCTATTAGGGCGGTAGCACATATACACTTAATTTTTTCTAGTTTAGTCAATTTTATTGCATTCTTTGTTTTATATTCTTGACTGTTGTCCTACTTGTTTCCATTACATTAGTTGAGTAATTTTGCATTCCATATTACTCAAATAACAATATTATATCTTCACACCTCATTCTTCATCCATGTGTGCATATATCATATATTTGTCATTCCTTGCTTTCATTTCAGTAATTTTGCTTCTAGTTTTGTGATGTTTCTTTTCTTTCTTAGGGATTGCCTATTTTAATTTTCTGTTGGATATGGTTGCTCATTATTATTGATCTGGTTGGTTGAAATTGATCCGGAAATATATCATAGTGAGGACACAAGAGCGGTAAAAGGCAAGAGTGGTTAGCTCAAAAGAGGGTAAAAGCCTTAATTGAGTGAAACACGAGAGAACATACACCTTTTGAGTCAAACACATGAGGGAGTGTGTGAGGTCATTTATTTACATCATGTCTAAATCAAGTAACCAGGAAAGAAGTAGTGATGAAGGAAGCAAAACTTTCTTCACATTGGAGGCTATGCAACAACAATTTGGAAGGCTTGAGATTCTGCTCCGAGATATGAATGATCGGTTTGACAAGTATGATAGGAGGTTAGAAGGCCATGATCAAGCTCTACAGAATCTTAGCAGAGATACATCCTTGCAAAGTCGAATTGGAGGGAGAAGGGAAAGGTTAGCAACTCCACCTCAATCTGACTATGAAGAATATTTTGATGAGTTTGACGATGATAGGGATAGAAATCAGTTTGGAGGTAGAGGGGGCAGAAATGATAGAGGAAGGAATAGGAGAGAACATAGAGGCAGGGTAGAGGCAGATAGATTTGGGAACGTCGAGAATCTGATAGATCGTAATTTGGGGAGTATTAAAAAGAAAATCCCTACTTTTTAAGGTAGGAATGATGCTGATGCTTACTTGGAGTGGGAGAGAAAAGTGGAATTGGTGTTTGAATGTCATAACTATTTTGAGGAGAAAAAAGTAAAGTTGGCATCCATGGAATTCACTGACTATGCCTTGGTTTGGTGGGACCAAATAATTCTCAATAGGCGTGGGAATGGGGAAAGGCCTATAAACACATGGGTGGGGATGAAGGCAGTCATGAGAAAGATGTCCCTAGTTACTATTATAGGGAACTACATCAAAGGCTCCAAAGTTTGAGACAAGGAAATAAAAGTGTTGAGGACTATCATAAAGAAATGGAGATAGCTATGATGAGGGCTAATATTGATGAAGATAGGGAGGCTACCATGGCACATTTTTTGGCTGGTCTAAATAAGGAAATTGCAAATGTTATTGAGCTGCACCACTATGTAGAGTTAGAGGAGATGGTGAATATGGCTATGAAGGTGGAGAAGCAACTAAAGCAAAAGGGAACCAACAAACCAACCTATTTGGGTTCCACATCTAATTGGAGCTCAAAGTGGCCTAAAAGGGAAGACAAAGCCAAAGACAAGGTAAGAGAAGAAAAGGACAAAGTAGACCCTAAAGCTAATGTTAGTTCTTCTTCCAATACTGAAAAGCATAGAAACATAAAATGCTTTAAGTGCCTTGGCAATGGGCATATTGCATCTCAATGCCCAAATAAAAAGGTTATGATATTGAAAGATAATGGTGTAATTAAATCCGAAAGTGATAAAGAATCTGATTCAATGCCTTCATTTGAAGATTGTAGTGATTATGATGAGGCCGAGCATGCTATTAGCGGGGATTTAAATCTTGTTGTTAGGCGTGTACTAAATGCACAATTGAAATAAGATGGGGTTGAACAAAGGGAAAATATCTTCCATTCCAGATGCTTGATAAATGGCAAAATTTGTAGTCTTATAATTGATGGAGGAAGTTGTACTAATGTTGCAAGTACTACTTTAGTTGATAAGTTGGGGCTGGATTGTTTGAAACATCCTAGGCCATATAGACTACAATGGCTTAATGATTGTGGAGAGATAAGGGTAAATAAACAAGTTTTAATTTCATTCTCCATTGGAAGATATTCTGACCGTGTACTTTGTGATGTAGTACCTATGCATGCAGGTCATGTGTTGCTTGGTAGCCCATGACAGTATGATAGAAAGGTGATGCATGATGGGTATAGAAATAGACACTCATTCATGATGGGAGATCAATGTATCATTTTGGCTCCTATAACTCCTAGTGAAGTTTATGAAGATCAAATGAAGCTAAAAAGGAGCATGGAGGAAGAAATGCAAAAAGAAGCCGAAAGGTCCAAATTGAGAGAAAAGGAGCAAAAAGAAAATGGAAAGGCTGAGAGTTGCAAAATAAGAGAGATGAGAGGAAAAGAAAAAGGAGAGGCTGAAAAAGAGAGAAAAATGGGAGGAAAAGAGGCCCAAAAAGAAAAGCAAATAATTGGCCCAAAGGAGAGTGGTACAAAGAAAAACAATTTTTATGCAAAAGTAAGGGATATGAGAGTGGCTTTTGAGAATCAACAATGTTTACTTGTACTCATGTACAAGGAATCTTATTTTAATGAAGCTTACCTTAACCCTTCTTTGCCTAGTGTTGTTGTTTCTTTATTGTAGGAATATGAGAATGTATTCCCTGAAGAGTTACCAAAAGGATTGCCACCAATAAGAGGAATTGAACATCAAATTGATTTCATACCAGAAGGTCAAATTCCAAAGCGCCCAGCCTATAGGAGCAACCCCGAGAAGACAAAGGAACTTCAAAGGCAAGTGGAGGAGTTGTTAGCAAGGGGGCATATCCATGAGAGTCTTAGTCCCTGTGCAGTGCTGGTGCTTTTGGTGCCAAAAAAGGATGGGAGTTGGTGGATGTGTGTTGATTGTAGGGTTGTGAATCGCATAACAGTTAAGTATCGCCATCCAATACCCAGATTGGATGATATGTTAGACGAATTGCATGGCGCATGCGTCTTTACTAAGATTGATTTGATGAGTGGATATCACCAAATTAGGATGAAAGTTGGTGATGAATGGAAAACAACATTTAAAACAAAGCTTGGTTTATATGAGTGGCTCGTTATGCCTTTTGGTCTAACCAATGCCCCTAGCACTTTTATGAGATTGATGAATCATGTTTTGCGTCAGTTCATTGGAAAATTTGTTGTTGTTTATTTTGATGATATTTTGATTTATAGTAAATCTGTTGATGAGCATGTAAATCATTTTAGGGCTGTTTTGGATACACTTAGGAGAGAAGAATTGTATGCTAAACTTAAAAAGTGCACATTTTGCATGAATAGAGTTATATTCTTAGGGTATGTGGTGAGTGCCAATGGAATTGAGGTTGATGAGGAGAAGATAAGGGCTATCCAAGAATGGCCAACCCCTAGAAATGTGAGTGATGTTAGGAGCTTTCATGGCTTTGCTAGCTTTTATAGGAGGTTTGTAAAGGATTTTAGTGTCATTGCTGCTCCTTTAACTAAAATCATTAAAAAAGATGTGGGGTTTAAGTGGGGGGAGGCACAAGAACTTGCATTTATAATTTGAAAGATAAACTTTGTTTTGCACCTGTTTTGAGTTTGCCTGATTTTAATTCTACTTTTGAGATTGAATGTGATGCCTCCGGGATAGGTATTGGTGCTGTTTTGATGCAGGCTAGGCGTCTAATTGCTTTCTTTAGTGAAAAGTTGAGTGGTGCACAACTCAATTATTCCACGTATGACAAGGAGTTGTATGCATTATTGGTGAGGGCTTTAGAGACTTGGCAGCATTATATTTGGCCTAAAGAGTTTGTGATTCATAGTGATCATGAGTCTTTAAAGCATCTCAAGGGTCAAGGTAAGTTGAACAAATGACATGCCAAGTGGTTGGAGTTCATTGAGACCTTTCCTTATGTGATTCAATACGAACAAGGGTAAGGAAAATGTGGTTGTTGATGCATTATCTAGAAGATATACTCTTATTAATACTTTGAGTTCTCAATTGATGGGATTTGAATATATAAGGGAATTGTATGCTTCTGATTCTGATTTTTCAAATGTTTATAATGCATGTGAACAATCTGGGTTTCAAAGGTTTTATAGGCATGATAGTTATTTATTTAGAGAAAATAAACTTTGTGTGCGTAATTGTTCAGTGCGTGAGTTGCTTGTGCGTGAGGCTCATAATGGTGGTTTGATGGGTCATTTTGGTATTGCTAAGACACTTGACATCTTGCATGAACATTTTTATTGGCCTAATATGAAGAAAGATGTTGAGAAAATTTGCTCTAGATGTGTTGCATGTAAGCAAGCCAAGTCAAGAATTCAACCTCATGGGTTGTATACTCCTTTACCCATCCCTAATCAGCCTTGGATTGACATCTCTATGGATTTTGTGTTGGGATTTCCCAGGACTAAAAGGGGAATAGATAGCATTTTTGTTGTAGTTGATAGGTTTAGCAAGATGGCACATTTCATCGCTTGCCATCAGACATATTTCTGATTTGTTCTTTAAGGATGTTGTGCGTTTGCATGGTGTTCCTAAAACTATTGTTTCTGATATAGATTCCAAGTTTTTGAGTCATTTTTGACGTGTGTTGTGGGGAAAGTTGGGAATAAAATTGCTATTTTCTACTACTTGTCATCCTCAAACAGATTGTCAAACTGAAGTGGTTAATAGAACTTTAGGATCGTTATTACGTGTTGTTGTTGGTAAGAATTTAAAACCTTGGGAAGATTGTTTGCCATTAGAAGAATTTGCATATAATAGAAGCATTCATTCATCAATAGGTTATTCTCGATTTGAAATTGTCTATGGTTTTAATCTGCTAACCCCTTTGGATTTGTTGCCTATACCTTTGAATGATATTTCTAGCTTAGATGGGCAAAATAAGGCAGATTTGGTTAAGTCCATACATGAGAAGGCAAAGCAGCACATTGAATTAAAGAACAAAAGTTATGCACAAAAAGCAAATCAATGACGTAAAGTTGTGAAATTTGAACCTAGAGATTGGGTATGGGTGCATTTTAGGAAAGAGAGATTTCCTAACCAAAGGAAATCCAAGTTGGATCCAAGAGGCGATGGACCTTTTCAAGTGGTTGAGAGGATCAATGACAATGCCTAGAAGATTGACTTGCCCGGTGAGTATGTTGTTTCAGCAACTTTTAATGTTGCTGACCTTTCTCCTTTTCATAATGCAGGTGGTGATTCGAGGACGAATCCTTTTGATGAGGGAGGGAATGATGTGAGCCAAGACAACAGAAATGATCTTACATGCCATGGAGGAGATGGATAAGTGATGCCACCTGGTCCAATCATAAGATCAAGTAGAAACAAGCTCAAGGCAGCCTTGCAAATGTATATTCAAAGCTTGGTGATAAGAGATATCAAGGAAGAGTCTTGGGTCAGGCTTGAAGAGATGGAATCAGTTGGCGATCCAAAGCTTGTGACACTCATTGGGGCATGTGATGGTGAAGACAACTAGCCTAATGGGCTAGAGAAGAAGTTTATATTACAAGCTTCAAGTCATGTGCAATATGCTATGTTAAGGTGGACTTATGTTATGTCATGATTGGCCTAAGATTAAATTTAGTGGGCTATTTTATTTTAATTATTGGAATGTGATTTCATTTAAAAATACATGATCAGCCTTATTTTAACTTGTCTTAGGTGTGTAGGCCTTATAAAATTAAGTCCATTCGTTTGTCCTTAAGTCATTAGGGTCAGATTGGTCTTTTCTTCATTTTTGCACCTAGGGTTTGGTTTGTAGAGGTATAAATACCTCCTTATGCGTGTAAGATAATCAGATTGGTGATTAAGATCAAAATTTCAATATTCTTGAGTGTTCTTCAAGTGAGAGGTGTGATCTCCATTGATATACCAAAGATTATTTTCACTTATCAGGTTGTAACTAATTTGTGGCGTGAATCCAATTCTCTCTTCATACTCTTTGTTACCAATTCCTTGCTGTTTTGGGGGTGAAGAGTCTAATCTTGCAATTGGTTAAACTTAAGATTTGTATCAAATTGATTTGGAGGTTGTCTAGACTTAGATTCTAGGTGGTTGCTGCATCATCTACCCAAAAGTAAGTTGGTAAACCATACTCATTGAGCATTGTTTAAGCCATTTCAATTAAAGTTCAATTTTTCCTTTCGACTACCCCATTTTGTTGAGGTGTCCTAAGAGATGAAAAGTTATGCGAAATGCCATGTTCAAGACAAAAGTTTTCAAAGTTTTCATTTTCAAATTCCTTGCCATGTCACTTCTTATTCTTTAAATGCAATATCCTTTTTCATTTTGAACTCTTTTAGCAAAATTTTTGAAAGTTTCAAAAGCATCACTCTTTTGAGCTAAGAACATTACCCAAGTAAATCTAGAGTAATCATCTACGATGACAAAGGCATAGTGTTTATCTCCTAAGCTGGCAATTCTAGTAGGTCCAAATAAATCTAAATGCAGGAGTTGTAGAAGCTTTGGGGTACTTACTATAGTTTTGGATTTCAAGGATGACTTGTGTTGCTTACCTCTTTGGCAAGGTTCACATGTCTTGTCTTTTTCAAATTTGACTCTTGGCAATCCCTTTACCAGCTGTACTGTGCTGAGTCTTTGAATTAAGTCCATGTTTGCATGACCAAGCCTTCTATGCCATAGCCAAAATTCATCACTAGTAGTGACAAGACACTTAGAGGAATGGTTAGATATTTTGTGTAAGTCTATTATGTAGGTATTGACATCTCTATTTCCTTTAAATATCTTTTGACCATCAATAGAGGTTACAAGACATTCGTTGGAAGTAAAAGTTACTTTGTTTCCTTTATCACATAATTGGCTTACACTCAACAAGTTATGTTTCAAGCCATTAACAAGTAAGACATCTTTAATAAAAGTAGTACCATTAATACCAATAGAGTCAATGCCAATTACCTTACCCTTAGCATTGTTTCTAATGGTAACTTTACCTCCATCAATACTTTTGATTTCATTGAAAAGTTCTTTGTTTCCTGTCATATGCCTTGAGCATCCACTGTCCACTAGCCAATCATTTTTGTTTATTGTGGACTTGAGGCATACCTATAGAATCACAATTTAAGTATAGTTTTTAGGTACCCAAATGAGCTTGGGTCCTTGGGGGTTAGCACATGAAGGTTCCCAATGAGCCTTCCTTATCCAGCAATGTTTATTTATGTGGCCAAATTTCATATAATAATTACACTGTTTAGGTCTAAAAATGCTTTTTGGTCTTACAATGCTTTTGAATGCATATTTCTATTTTACTGAGCTTGAGAAGAATGGCATGCATAATCATGATTAATTTGTGCTTTTCTAGATGCATGCTTCTTATACATAAAGGCATGATTAGCCTTTTGAGGTTTCTTTCTTAGGCTTACCAGACCTTGAACATCCCTCTTATGTATAGAAGTTTTAGTGTATTTTGTGCATTTATCTCTTGGTGCTGTTCCAGCAAATGTGGAGATGTGAGGTTCACTTGACTTAACAAAAGTAGTATTGTGAGAAGATGATGATATACCCTTAAATCCTAGACCATGTCTAATTAAGGGTGGTCTTTGAGACACAATGAGAGTATCTAAGCTCTCCTTTCCTTTGTGAAATTTTGAAATGGAGTTTCTAAGTTTCTCAACTTCATTTTTCAAGGTATTGTTTTCTTTAAGCAAGGTTTTAGTTGAGGGTCTTGAAGAGTATTCATCTAATGACTTTTGAAGAGATTCATTCGATGATTTAAGCTTAAAGTTCTCCTTTTCTAAAGCATCCATTTTGATTTTCAAATTAGAAATGTTATTCTTATAAGTATTGAATTTACTTCTATATTTTTCTAGTTCTAGATTCAATACTTCTATTAGGCTTTGCTCATCATCATCATCTTCACTATTACTATCATTATCACTACTATCATTATTGAAAGAGTATGAGTGAAGTGATCTTACCTTATCCGAGACGTGATCCTCTATAGCCATGAAGCATAGGTTGACTTCTTTACTTTCATTGTCATCTTTTTCACGTGAAGAGCTTTTGTCATCCCATGTGGCTTTGTGACCTTTCTCCCCATTGTCTCTTTAGTATTTGCTCTTGTGATTCTTGAACCTTGGACATTCCGGTTTAATATGTCATTTCTTTCCACATTCATAGCACTTTACCCCTTCTTTACTTCTTTATGTATCATTATAAGTTTGTTTGAGGTTTCTTTGCCTGAATTTCCTAGAGTTGCTCATTCTTTTCTCAATGATTCTTTTCTGCCTTCTTGAGAGCATAGCAATGTCCTCATTTGCATCATCACTCTTTTCTTCATCATCTTCAACTTCCTCTTGAGATTTTGAAGTAGAGGCTTTTAGTGCTAGAGGCTTTGTTTTTTCTTGCTCTGCTTCAAGCTCTCAATCTCTTTTTACTGTCATTTCATGTGTGAGAATTTTGCCAATAAGCACATCAGTATTCATGATGCTCATGTCTTCATTTGCCTCTTTTATACCGGCAACTCTTGAACCGTAATCTTTGAGAGGAAGACTTCTCAGGATTTTATTATTTACATCTTCCAAGCTCAGGCGTTTCCCAAGTTTCTTGATAAGATTTCTTCTTCACCATCAACTCCTCTTCTAGTTGGTGGTGTCCATTCTTTTCGAAAACTATCCCAGACTTCAATTCCTTCACTATTCAGATATGTCTCCATCCGAAACTTTCAATGAGCATAATTTGCTCCATCAAAGTAAGACTTGAGATTTTGGAATCCTTTATTGGCCATATCTTGATCTTTACTAGCGCTGATTAGGCTTCGATGCTAGACTTTGCTTTGATACCAATTGTTGCCTAGATATTGAACCAAGAAGGGGGGTTGAATTGGATATTAAAAATTTTAACTTTTAAGGGTGGAAAGAAAAGTTAAGATGAGTAGGGATAGAAAGATAACACAAGAATATTTATAGAGGTTTGGGTGTTAACAAACCCTACTCCTCTCCCCAATCTCAATTGGAAGTTTCACTAACACTCTAAGTGTTACAATGGAGTTTTACAAGCTCACTCCCAACTATAGTGTTTCTAACAATGGATCACACCTAATCCAAAAATCCCTTGTGTTTTAATGGCTCACACAAATAACCAATTCCTTGTGTTTTAAAGGCTCACACAAATAACTCTTACAAGTGTTCTACCCTTAACCCCAAAATACCCAAACTCACTTGATAGATGATTACAGAGAGAAACACTTACAAATCTTTAATGCTCAGAGAATGATGAGCAAAAAGATTTTCACAGAGAATAAATATTTTTTTGAAAATATTAAATGCACAAATGGCTTACAACAAGATTTTGATTCAAAGTATTAGCTATTCTCTTGTTTTGGATTCATAAATGACTTGCATTTATACTTTTATGGCGAATTATAGTTGTTTGATTGCATTTAATGTGGAAATAGTCGTTGCACCAACTCTTATTTTCGCGCCTGACGTGTTTCTCTTTCCTCTTTCACGGTCGTGATTATGGTTGTCACGCTCGTGACTGTTCTTTCAAGTCGTGACTTGAGTGGTGACTTTGGCCGTGAAGCATTCTGGAAGGATTTGAAGTGTTTGATCACGAGAGTGACATTATATCTTCACGAGCGTGACCATCCTTCCTAGCTGTGGTCCAAGTGGTGACTCTGGTCTGGAAGAATTTGTCATGTCTTTTCACGGACATGACTTTCTTTCACAGGCATGACTGATATGATCATTCACGGTTGCTATCATTCTTCATGGTCGTGAACTTTAAATGTAAGATAGTTGGTGCTAAGCTTCATCACGGGCGTGAACATGCTATTTCTTCATTTTTTTGTCTTTTCAAGATTAGTCTTCCATTCTCCATTCTTGCTATCATATTCCATACCCTGTTCAATAAACTTAGAAAACAAGTATGTTAAATACATTATTGCTATTTTATTTGTTAGCATCAAAATAACAGAAATACCCCTCAAGGTTCAACAATGTGTTATATGTTTGATAAATGAATTGAATGTTATAAATGCTAATTGTTGGTTGTTATGAATGTAAATGAAACAATGAATGCCACAAGTATTGAATGAAATGTTATAAATGTTAAGTTAAACTTGAAATGCAATAATGAGAAGGCATAAAGAGAACATTGTCATAAATATGCCAAATGTGCATTTATGGGTATAATGAATGATGGTTTATCATGGTTGAACATGTTAGTAGGGTGGCATAAATGCATGAATGAGTATCAATGTGTTTTTGAGATTGATGGATTCAATTATTTTAGAATATGCTTTTGCTGGTTAATTGATGCTTTAATTGATGATAAGGCATGTTTGATAAAAATGTGGATAGAAAAATGATGTCATGGGATACTATAGAAGCCCTGGTATGTGGATTGCCTTAAATGTCTTGTTGTATGTCATTTTGCTGGAAAATCTAGATTCACACTTGTGATAGAGGGTTCACAGTCATGAATCATTGATTCGAAACTGCCCAAATTAGATAGAATGGATCACGGCTGGAGTCACCAAATGGCTCACGGTCGTGAACTTGAAAGTAATGCCCGTGAAGAAATGTGCTAGTTTGGACAAAAGCATTCTTGACTTGATTCATGGTTTGGTTCAAGGATTAGGATGCCTATGATTGGATCTTCACGGTCGTGAACACATAGTTCACGCCCGTGAATCATGTTTATAATATTATATGTTATTTCTTTTATGATTGCAATGCAATGGTTATACACATATTTCCATAGTGGTATGATATGAATATTAAAACACATAATTATATGACAGTTCTTTCATAAATGATACATAGTGCATTTTCATGACATTTAAAGGTTTATGCTTTAAAAATAAAGGTTTCAAATATAAGTATAATAAAGAAAATTTTGAACAAGTAAAGTCCAGGCTCGATACTAGAATTAGAAGTAGGATAGGTGGCAGGCCATTAAAGGGGTTCACGGTGCCGTAGTGATATGAATTAGTTATTCTTAATAGACAAAGTGACTTAAGCTCTAGGAGTGCCCTTGATCCTATATTCTATGCAATGATATATGTTTACTTGGTCAATGTGGCTTAAGCTTTGGGAGTGCCATTGACTTGAGAAATCTCGACTTTCACATATGATTATAAACAGTGGTAGGGCGACTTAAGCTTTGGGAGTGCCATTGACTTGAGAAATCTCGACTTTCACATATGATTATAAACAGTGGTAGGGCGACTTAAGCTTTGGAAGCACCTTTGTTCACAACCTGCATCTGAATAGTTCGTGTTAAGAGTTATTGGTAAATTATATTAAAATGATTAAACAATGTAATGAAATAGAAAAGAGGTTCAAAAGCACAAGTACATTAAGATATACAGTTAATACGATATATGCTAGTATAAAGGTTATATGTTCTCTTTCACATTGTTCAAGTGATTAAAAAGTCACCACTTCCATAAGATAAAGTATTTACATGATATTATGATTTTGCTCTCATGCCACGATGTTTTAGTATGATACCATGAATATGAAATGTGTTGGTATGCTTTGTGTGAATGCATGTTGAATTTTTATGTCTATATATACCACCAAGCTTATAACAGTTTAGCATGCAGGTGTTTTCCCTAAGCAGATTAGAGCATAGTACATAGAAGTCGATCAAGAGAAGCAAGCCTAACACAGAGACATCAGACCAAACTCGACAGGGGTCAGTGATACATTTATGCCATATTTTGCATTTTATACATGACATAAGGAATGGGTTTTGTTTAGTTTCATATATGTCTGTATGTTATAGAAATATGTATTTCTGCCTTAAAGGCATGTATTGTTGTAAACTTCAGGCCTATGGAGCCCCACCATTATATTTCATTATATATATGATGATGCTTTCCTTTTGGATCAAACATATTCCTTTTATGGATGTTTATGTAAGTCAGATGTTTAACAAGTTTTTATATGAAAAAAGGGTTTTATAAGGAAGAGAAAAGTTTTAAATTTCCATAATTGTTTTGCATTTAAGTTTCATGGCATCCGCTCATTTAGTAAGTGTCATATCCGCTCAGGTGAGTTGTTAAATCGACTCGTCGGTTTGACCGAAATCTAAATTTTGACTTTTATCGAAAAATAATGAAAATAATGGTAATTAAGTATGGAAATTATCTAATAGAGTGTTCAAAATATTTAAAGATGTTAAATTTTGGTAAAGGACTAAATTGCGAATTTTGAAAAGTTTAGGGGTCAATTTGCAATTTATCGAAAATTGGAGGATTTAAGGGGATAATCATAAATTAAATGCATGAATTGGGACATAAAATGCATATGGAGGACAACCACACCAAGTGGCACATTTTTAGAAGTCAATTTACATACATGAATTAGAAATTAATGAAAAGTTTCTAGAAAATGCTTAGGTGTCTTCAATAATTATGTAATTTTGTCACTTTATTCTTAAGTGCTTATCCTTTCTTAATTATCACCATTGATCTAGAATTTTTCCATCATTAAGTATCTCCCACATTTCTTGAAGTCCAATACACCAAATGGCAAAGTTTAATAAGCTAATGAAGATACATGCTTATGACATTAATTAAGGTTTCTAGAATGTGGCTTATGTGTCCCCCATTTTAATGACTTTTGTCACTTTGTTCTTGATTGCTTCTTTCTCTTCCTTATCCATTTTTCATTGAGGAAAATTCTGTTCTCTCAAACCAGCCACGTTTTCCCTTCTTCCTCCATAGCTAAACCTTGATTCTAGTAAAAGAAAGTGAGAAAAAGAGGGAAAAAGCATGGAAACTTCCATTTTCATGCTCAAGGTAGCTTAAGAGAGTAAGGAGAAAGAGAGATTAGAGTTTATGAAGTGTTAATAATCTGTTTATGAACTTTAGGAACTCAAAGTGATAAGGATCTAGCTCAAAGGAGCAAAGGAAAGGAGAAATAAAAGTAAAGAGAAGGAAAAGAGAAAAAGAGAGGTTTGTGCATAATCTAAGGCAATAGCCTATTTTAATTTTATTTAAATTGCATAATTTAATTATTGGGCATGTTGATGATTCTGAATTAATATTATTTGTGATGAAAAATCTTGGGGATGCATATATGCTAGACTTAGGATTTAATTTAGTAAAAATTGAATGTGATTGGTTGGTATGTTCTTTGCTGGAAATTGATGAGCAGTGTGCACTTAAACTATTATAACTTAATTTCTGGAACTTCGTTTTCCATGTTCTTTGTTGGGTTTGAAAGATAAGACATAATAACTTTTATTTAGATCATAAAACCTGAATATGTCTGTAATGTTCCATACAATTTCATAAAATTGGAACATAGAATCTGTCCAGAAATTCTGGGCAGAATTGTTAATAATGAGCAATAAGTACTTAAACTAGTATAACTTGAGTTCTGGAGCTTGAATTTGTGTGTTCTTTATTTTGTATGAAATCTAAGACATAGGGCTACGATTTATATTTAGACCATAATATCTGAATATGTCTGTAAGTATCCAGAAAAATTCATAAAATTTAGACTTAGAATCTGTCCAGAAAATTCTGGGCAGAATTATCAGTGACCAGTTAGTGTTGTTAATATTATCATATCTTTTGCTAAAGAACTCAGAAGTAAGTGTTTCAAGTTGAATATTAAAGCTAAGGTCCATATCTAAAATATGTATGAAGATTATATAACTAAATTCAGAACGGAACAGGACCAAAATTATGGTCCAAGATAGAGGACAGAATCTACCAGTGATAGGGGAGCATGTGAATTGAGGAATGAAATGAGTAAAATGATGAGAACTTTGTTATATTATGTAAATATTATTTTAATTGAGTGATTATGTGATTAATATGAGATATTACATGCATGAAAAATATGAAATTCATTGTTATGAATTTTAATGAAATTGTATAAGCCCTAGAACACCTAACTAGAACCAACTTATGATAGTTTGGCATGCCAAATAGGGGGGGAGTATGATGAAAATGATTAAATCCATTAATGGTATGATTATCTACGCCGGGTTTGGCAATGTTATCTACACCGGGTATGACATTATTATCTACGCCGAGTTTGGCACGGTTATCTACGCCGAGTTTGGCACGGTTATCTACGCCGAGTTTGGCACTTATATGCGCACATCATATTTCCCGGGTGGCACTCCTAAGTGCCTGGATGGCAACTTCGTTATCCTATTCAGTGGTTCATAGGTGTCCTGGGCATAAATGAAAACATAAATAAAGAAGTTAGGGACATAAAAGAATTATTGAAAGTAAAACGGGAATTATGATTTGTGACATGGATAATAAAAATGGAATTATGAATTGTGGCATGGATAAAAAGAAGGTTTAGTGTTATGCAATAAGGTGGTAATAAAATAAATTAGTATGAGATAATATAATTTGATATCTATACATTCTAGAATACCATGATTTGCATGAGAATGATGATTTGATTATGTTAAACAAAATGAGATATAATAAATTGATGTTATGCATACTAGAATATTATGAAATGTATGTTTACAGGATTTGATCATAAATTTTTATATGACAATGCATGTGACATTAAAAAAAGTTTATTGCCTTATTTATATGCACCACTAAGCCAAGAGCTTAGTGTGGGAGTTTCTCTCGTGCAGGTATAGCAAAAAATAAGTAGACAGTAGTAGATAAAACTAACGGTGACTTGACCTAGTAAAGCATCGTATATCAACCACCGTGGGTCACACATATGTTGTATTTATATTTTAAATTTTATTTTATAGTACTTGTAAAATAAACAGTTCACTTTATTAAAGAAAATGTATTTTTATCTTTGATGTTATGACTTTTCTTTTATGCTGCAAAGTAAATAAATGGTAAACAAAAAAAAATGAATACATTCAAAATTTAATAAAGATATTTTAAATGATGAAGTCAGAGGTAGCACTCCCTCATCCGGGCACGAGCTACTGTGTGAGGGGGTGTTACAGTTTTTGGTATCAGAGCACCAGGTTGGTGTTTCTGGATTTTGGTATTATAGTCGGTTTGGGCAGTTTTGGGATTTTAAAATGATTTTTAAAAATTTAATTTTGATATATGTGTACCCACAATTAAGTACTAAAGTTGCTGCTTACTGATTGGGGCCGTTACTTTATGATATAGGTATAGTATGGCTTTTGGGTCACGATATATTATGGTCGAAGGAGGCAAAAGTAATGAGCCTACTGAAACACAGGCTTCCTCGCGACACAGTCATCGCCAAGCTAATGTATCTAGATCCAGTGCTAGCCAATCAAGAGGGCAGTCTATTGCTGGCACAGGACAAACAGAGCTTATGAGGAACATGATAGATTTGCTATAAAGAGCATCACAACCAGCCTCATCAGGATTACAATTTGAGAGACTGAGGAAGTTAGGGGCACCCGATTTCTACGGTAAACGGGAAGATGACCCCTCAGTGGCAGAGTTTTGGCTAGAACGAGCAAAGGGAGTTTTTGATCAGCTGCATTGTACAAATGAGCATAAATATGAGTATGCGGTATCTTTACTACAGGAGCATGCATATGACTGGTGGCGATCTGAATCACAGAGCAAGAGGCTCCTGACCCTATGACGTGGGAGTTCTTTCTAGAGAATTTTAAAAAGCAGTATATTCCTCCTATCTACACAGACGACAAGAAAAGTGAGTTTTTGATGCTAAAACAAGGAAACTTATCGGTAACAGAATATGAAAGAGAATTCACACATCTTTGCAAGTATGCTGGAGGCATTGTATCCACTGAGGCAGATAAGTGCCGACGATTTGAAGATGGATTGAGAGACCCAATCAAGCTACAAGTCTCAGCTCTACGTCTGATGAGTTTTCCTAGTTTGCTAGCATCTACCAGAACAGTTGAGAGAGTTCTAGCCACACAATAGTCAACACAAGATAGAGGGTTCAAGAGGCCCATATCACAACCGAGTAGAGTACAGTCAAGTGACAAAAGAGCAAGATCTTTCAATGGCTGATTTCAGGCTGGGGGTTCCAACAGGCCTTCTTCTTTTAGGAGGGGAAAACCAGCGTGATCTGTTTCTTCGGCAGCTAGTGCACCGACACAGACACCATATAGATCTCTACCCCTACCAGAATGCCAACATTGTGGCCGTTCTCATCCTGGAGAGTGTTGGTGGATGACAGGAGCGTGTTTTAGATGTGGCTCTAAAGACCATATGAGGAGAGATTGTCCCTTGTTACAGTATGGCAGAGGTTCGGGGAGCACTGAGCTGATACAGACACAGGCTTCTGGGCAAGGCAAAGGCCGAGGCCGATCAGGGTCCAGTCAGTTTAGATCAGAGACAGTTGAGAGGCCAGAAGGTAGTGGAGCTGCCCCAGCCAGGGCATATGCCATGCGAGGCTGAGAGGAGCAGGATGCACCGGATGTCTTAATTGTAAATTCCTTCTCTTTGGCTCTGACATACATGCATTGATAGATCCGGGGACGACGCATTCATACATATGCACACCACCACCGGGTCAAGAGGGTTTAAAACCACAGACTCTAGAATTTGAGATTATTGTGACTAACCCGTTAGGGCACAGTGTGAGGGTTAGCAAGGTGTTTAGGGGTTGCCCAGTTGAAATTCAAGGAAGGCAATTCCTAGCAGACTTGATAGAATTACCATTCCATGAGTTCGATGTGATCTTGTGAATGGATTGGTTGGCTCGTTATGGAGTGGTAGTGGATTGTTGAAAAAGACAGATGATCATCAGAATTCCAGAACAAGATGAGATAGTGGTGATGGGTGAGGATAGAAGATACCCAGACAATATGATATCAGTGTTGAAAGCCCAGAAACTCATCAATAAGGGATGTGAAGCATACTTAGCGTATGTGGTTGATATGGAAAAAGCAAGTCCGAAGTTGGTGGATATTCCTGCTGTTAGTGAGTTCCCCGACGTATTTCCAGAGGAGTTACCAGGGTTACCGCCGGATAGAGAAATTGAATTTGCTATCGATTTGGTACCCGACACCACCCTATTTCTATTACACCATATAGGATGGCATCAGCAAAGTTGAAAGAGCTGAAGGTACAGTTGCAGGAGTTGTTCAATAAGGGTTTTATACGACCTAGTGTGTCACCATGGGGTGCTCCAGTATTATTTGTCAAGAAGAAAGACGAAACTCTTCGTCTTTGCATCGATTACAGGCAGATTAATAAGGTGACTATTAAGAATAAATACCCGCTGCCTAGGATTGACGACTTATTTGACCAATTGAAGGGTGCAACCATATTTTCAAAGATAGATCTTCGATCAGGGTATCATCAACTGAAGATAAAAGAGTCAGATGTACCTAAGACGACATTTAGGACTCGTTATGGTCATTATGAGTTCCTGGTTATGCCCTTTGGATTGACGAATACACCAGCAGCTTTTATGGACCTGATGAACCGAGTGTTCAGGCCATACCTTGATCAATTTGTAGTAGTGTTTATTGATGACATTCTTGTCTACTCTAGAGACCGAGTAGAACATGATCAACATCTCAGAATAGTGCTGCAAACATTGAGGGAGAAGCAGTTGTATGCAAAGCTATCTAAGTGTGAGTTTTGGCTTGAAGCAGTTAGTTTTCTAGGTCATGTAATTTCAGCAGAAGGTATTCGGGTTGATCCTAGTAAAATTGAGGCTATTCTTAATTGGAAACCACCACGAAATATGACATAAGTGAGAAGTTTCCTCAGATTAGCCGGATATTATAGGAGGTTTGTGAAGGGATTTTCATCATTAGCTACTCCTTTGACACGACTGCTACGAAAAGAGGTCTGATTCGAGTGGACAGACAAGTGTCAAACAAGTTTTGATCGGCTGAAGGCAATGTTGACTGAAGCACCAGTTTTGACTCATCCTATTCCAGGAAAAGACTTTGTTGTGTACAGTGATGCTAGTCATAATGGTTTAGGTTGTGTTCTTATGCAAGAAGGAAAGGTGATTGCTTACGCCTCAAGACAACTTAAGTCTCACGAGCTTAACTATCCGACACATGATTTGGAGTTAGCTGCGATAGTTTTTGCTCTTAAGATCTGGAGACATTATCTGTATGGGGAAAGATGTTATATCTATACAGATCATAAAAAGTCTTAAGTACCTTCCCTCACAGAAAGAGTTGAATCTGAGACAACGAAGATGGTTAGAATTGATTAAAGATTATGACTGTGTGATCGACTACCAGCCAGGAAAAGCTAATGTGGTTGCAGATGCATTAAGTAGGAAGATTTTAGCTGAGATGCGAATACAATCTACTTTGATGCAGAGGATCAAAAATGCTCAAAAGCAAGATGAAAAGTTAATAGAGATAGTCGAGGCAGTGAAAAAGGGAGAAAAGCCTAATTTTTCATTGACAGAGGATGGCACAGTGTACTTCAAGAATAGGATTTGCTTGCCTGGTGTAGAAGAGCTGAAGTCCGATATTTTAAAAGAAGCACATGAAACGGTATATATCATGCATCCAGGCGGGAACAAGATGTATCAAGATTTGAAAACTCAATATTGGTAGCCAGGGATGAAGAAGGATATCACTTAATATGTTGCTAAATGTCTAACTTGTCAGCAAGTGAAAGCAAAACACCAGTTGCCCACAGGATTACTGCAACCAATACCGATTCCAGAGTGGAAATGGGAAAGAATCACGATGGATTTTGTATCCAGTTTACCGGTGACTTAGAGGAAGCATGATGCAGTGTGGGTGATAGTTGACCGATTGACGAAGTCGGCACACTTCTTACCTGTCAGAATGGACTACTCATTGAACAAGCTAGCTGAAATTTATGTAAGTGAGATAGTGAGATTGCATGGAGTGCCAATGTCCATCATATCTGATAGAGATCCCAGATTTACTTCACAATTCTGAAAAAGTCTACAGCAAGCTTTGGGGACTCGACTCAATTTCAACACGGCCTTTCATCCGCAAATGAATGGACAATCGGAGAGAGTTATTCAGTTGCTAGAGGATATGATGAGAAGTTGTGTGCTTGAATTTGAGGGAAGTTGGGATAGATATTTACCTCTTATGGAGTTTGCCTACAACAACAGCCATCAGACGAGCATAGGCATGGCTCCGTATGAGGCATTGTATAGAAGAAAATGCAGGACACTAATCTGTTGGACTGAATTGAGTGAAAAGAAGTTGATAGGGCCAGAGTTAGTGCAACAAACAGAAGAAAAGGTTAGAATTATCCAAGAAAGATTGAAAGCAGCTCAAGATCGACAGAAATCATATGCTGACCTTAAGAGGCGAGATATAGAGTATGTTGTGGGAGATAAGGTGTTTCTTAAAGTTTCACCTTGGAAGAAAGTATTGAGATTTGGTAAAAAGGGAAAGTTAAGTCCAAGGTTCATTAGTCCTTATGAGATTTTGGAAAGAATCGGACCAGTGGCATATCGGTTAGCCCTTCCACCAGAGTTAGATAAAATCCATAATGTTTTCCATGTGTCGATGCTAAGGAGATATAGGTCTGATCCAACTCATGTTATTCCAACTGAGGAGATAGAAGTGCAGACCGACTTGACGTATGAAGAGGAACCAGTGGCTATATTAGCATGGGAAGAAAAATTTTTACGAGACAAGAAAGTTCCATTAGTTAAAGTGCTATGGTGAAATCATGCTACTGAAGAAGCCACATGGGAGAGCGAAGAAGTCATGAAGAAGCAATATCCTCAGATGTTCAACAAAGAATGAACAGGTAAAAATTTCAAGGACAAATTTTATTTTAAGGGGGAGAGAATGTCATATCCGCTAATTTAGACTAAAGTCAGGTGAGTTGTTAAATCGACTCGTCGGTTTGACTGAAATCTAAATTTTGACTTTTATCGAAAAATAATGAAAATAATGGTAATTAAGTATGGAAAATATCTAATAGAGTGTTCAAAATATTTAAAGATGTTAAATTTCGGAAAAGGACTAAATTGCAAAATTTGAAAAGTTTAGGGGTCAATTTGCAATTTATCAAAAATTGGAGGATTTAAAGGGGATAATCATAAATTAAATGCATGAATTGGGACATAAAATGCATATGGAGGTCAGCCACACCAATTGGCACATTTTTAGAAGTCAATTGACATACATGAATTAGAAATTAATGAAAAGTTTCTAGAAAATGCTTAGGTGTCTCCAATAATTATGTAATTTTGTCACTTTATTTTTAAGTGCTTATCCTTTCTTAATTATCACCATTGATCTAGAATTTTTCCATCATTAAGTATCTCCCACGTTTCTTGAAGTCCAATACACCAAATGGCAAAGTTTAATAAGCTAATGAAGATACATGCATATGATATTAATTAAGGTTTCTAGAATGTGGCTTATGTGTCCCCCATTTTAATGACTTTTGTCACTTTGTTCTTGATTGCTTTTTTCTCTTCCTTATCCATTTTTCATTGAGGAAAATTCTGTTCTCTCAAACCAGCCACGTTTTCCCTTCTTCCTCCATAGCTAAACCTTGATTCTAGTAAAAGAAAGTGAGAAAAAGAGGGAAAAAGCATGGAAACTTCCATTTTCATGCTCAAGGTAGCTTAAGAGAGTAAGGAGAAAGAGAGATTAGAGTTTATGAAGTATTAATAATCTGTTTATGAACTTTAGGAATTCAAAGTGACAAGGATCTAGCTCAAAGGAGCAAAGGAAAGGAGAAAGAAAAGTAAAGAGAAGGAAAAGAGAAAAAGAGAGGTTTGTGCATAATCTAAGGCAATAGCCTATTTTAATTTTATTTAAATTGCATAATTTAATTATTGGGCATGTTGATGATTCTGAATTAATATTATTTGTGATGAAAAATCTTGGGGATGCATATATGCTAGACTTAGGATTTAATTTAGTAAAAATTGAATGTGATTGGTTGGTATGTTCTTTGCTGGAAATTGATGAGCAGTGTGCACTTAAACTATTATAACTTAATTTCTGGAACTTCGTTTTCCATGTTCTTTGTTGGGTTTGAAAGATAAGACATAGAGCTATAACTTTCATTTAGATCATAAAACCTGAATATGTCTGTAATGTTCCATACAATTTCATAAAATTGGAACATAGAATCTGTCCAGAAATTCTGGGCAGAATTGTTAATAATGAGCAATAAGTACTTAAACTAGTATAACTTGAGTTCTGGAGCTTGAATTTGTGTGTTCTTTATTTTGTATGAAATCTAAGACATAGGGCTACGATTTATATTTAGACTATAATATCTGAATATGTCTGTAAGTATCCAGAAAAATTCATAAAATTTAGACTTAGAATCTGTCCAGAAAATTCTGGGCAGAATTATCAGTGACCAGTTAGTGTTGTTAATATTATCATATCTTTTGCTAAAGAACTCAGAAGTAAGTGTTTCAAGTTGAATATTAAAGCTAAGGTCCATATCTAAAATATGTATGAAGATTATATAACTAAATTCAGAACGGAACAGGACCAAAATTATGGTCCAAGATAGAGGACAGAATCTACCAGTGATAGGGGAGCATGTGAATTGAGGAATGAAATGAGTAAAATGATGAGAACTTTGTTATATTATGTAAATATTATTTTAATTGAGTGATTATGTGATTAATATGAGATATTACATGCATGAAAAATATGAAATTCATTGTTATGAATTTTAATGAAATTGTATAAGCCCTAGAACACCTAACTAGAACCAACTTATGATAGTTTGGCATGCCAAATAGGGGGGGAGTATGATGAAAATGATTAAATCCATTAATGGTATGATTATCTACGCCGGGTTTGGCAATGTTATCTACACCGGGTATGACATTATTATCTACGCCGAGTTTGGCACGGTTATCTACGCCGAGTTTGGCACTTATATGCGCACATCATATTTCCCGGGTGGCACTCCTAAGTGCCTGGATGGCAACTTCGTTATCCTATTCAGTGGTTCATAGGTGTCCTGGGCATAAATGAAAACATAAATAAATAAGTTAAGGACATAAAAGAATTATTGAAAGTAAAACGGGAATTATGATTTGTGACATGGATAATAAAAATGGAATTATGAATTGTGGCATGGATAAAAAGAAGGTTTAGTGTTATGCAATAAGGTGGTAATAAAATAAATTAGTATGAGATAATATAATTTGATATTTATACATTCTAGAATACCATGATTTGCATGAGAATGATGATTTGATTATGTTAAACAAAATGAGATATAATAAATTGATGTTATGCATACTAGAATATTATGAAATGTATGTTTACAGGATTTGATCTTAAATTTTTATATGACAATGCATGTGACATTAAAAAATAGTTTATTGTCTTATTTATATGCACCACTAAGCCAAGAGCTTAGCGTGGGAGTTTCTCTCGCGCAGGTATAGCAAAGAATAAGTAGATAGTATTAGATAAAGCTAAAGGTGACCTGACCTAGTAAAGCAGCGTATATCAACCACCGTGGGTCACACATATGTTGTATTTATGTTTTAAATTTTATTTTATAGTACTTGTAAAATAAACAGTTCACTTTGTAAAGAAGATGTTATTAAAGAAAATGTATTTTTATCTTTGATGTTATGACTTTTCTTTTATGCTGCAAAGTAAATAAATGGTAAACAAAAAAAAAATGAATACATTCAAAATTTAATAAAGATATTTTAAATGATGAAGTCAGAGGTAGCACTCCCTCATCCGGGCACGAGCTGCTAGGTGAGGGGGTGTTACAGTAAGGTTTATAATGATTAGATGAGATGGTGCTAGATTTACTGTTACTAAAGCTTATGTTTAAGCATTTCTAAACCTAAGTGGGTACATCTCATTTGTGTCTGATATGGGCTTTCTTTATCAACTTATACGAGTTAATGGGTATAGATGGAGATATAGGCACATGATGTTGCCAAGAGCAATAGTTCTTAGGAGCATTGGGCTTCCAATCAACCTAGTGCTTTGAGTGTATGGGGTCCGAGTGCTGCCATAGTTCCTCAGCAGCAACCTGTTAGTTAGACAAATCTAGGTACAATACCGATCATGCAACAAATGGCCAATTTTCTTTAGCAGTTGGCCTAGGTTATACCATAGGTAATACCACAAGCACCGCCATAAATTGCTAAACAACCACCACTAGAGGCACCTAAGATAAAGATTGATAAGTTTCAAAAGTATGGAGCCATTGATTTCATGGTAAAGGAGAAGATGAGCCAATTACAGCTGAGTTTTGGATTAAGAAGACCGATAGGGTCTTTGAAGAATTATAGTGTTCTGAGGAGTACAAGGCAAAGTATACAATATCGCTTATATAAGAACAAACATATGATTGGTGGAAGTCAATTCTGAAGAAGCCACAGTCTCCACAACCTCTAACTTGGGACTATTTTGTTACCGAGTTTAAGAAGAAATATGTGTCCCAAGTCTACATTGATGAGAAAAGAAGAGAATTCCAGAATTTGTAGCAGAGGAACATAACTATCTCTGAGTATACAAAAAGAGTTCACACTATTGAATAGATATGTCGCTGGTTTCATGGTGCATAAGAGTGATAAGTGTCACTACTTCAAAGATGGGTTGAATGATGACAGTAGGTATCATGTCATCTCCTTACAGCTTAAGGACTTCTCAATGCTTGTCTCCTCTACCATCAACATAGAGAAAATACAAAAGAGAAGAGTAGAGAAAAATTACAGAAGACCCACAACTAATGTAACACCACATCTTATGCATTTAAGTATAACCTATCTCTATATCAAATAATCACACACAGCATGCTGAAAAAATAAAATATCCTGTTAATAGTGATAGTAAATTTTTTTTTATATCCTTTAATATCATTCAATAAGTCTCATATCCTAAAATTTCATTCAATGACTTGCAAGTCTCATATCCTAAAATTTCATTCAATGACTTGCAAGTCTCATATCCTAAAATTTCATTCAATGACTTTGCAAAGTTAACACTGGGGTTTTCACCACAATATAATATATCACATATATCAAAACATAAACTTTACACATAAGTATTTACGAGTTGCTTTCATTTATACATTTTTAAACTCGTTCCAAAATGACTATATATATTCAAGCACGTAAATACAAAACACATATGACATATTTTCATGCTTGTGTGGAATGCAAGGAGAGAGAGTGATGAGGCTCGGCTTGTGACCTGTGCTCCATGTCTTCTATACACCACTCAAAATGAGCTATCACTTTTCTTTACCTGAAAATTGATGCAAATTGATGAGTTGCGACTCAGTGAGAATAATCATCCAATGAGCTCTAAAGTACCAAACAACTCATAGTAATAAATCACAAATCCAATATATATCATGTATTCCATTCCATTCATCAGTATCATATAAGTATCAATAAAGTTGAAGCATATAATCATTACTCTTTATGTATGCAAATGCTTTGCTTATTTCGTTTTGTTATGACCAAGTTAAACAGACATTGCCCCGGGTTTCCATGTGAATATTTGTCATGTGAACATTTGCATTTGCTAGCTAGTTTGATCATTTGTTTCATTTGCACATTTGTTGGGCAATAGGCCTCTTCTTTTGCTTTACAATATCGATTAACTAGTCACAATGCCTTTTTAGTCCATATGCATATGCACTTGTACTTAATCATTCATCAACCGTTGCATCTTATCACATATAATATACATATACCGCATATATGCCTCATATGCCACACAATACCTCGCATATACTATACATACCCTGTATATATATCACATATGTCAAACATATACCTAAAATATATCACAAGTATACCACTTATGTGTACCACAATGTCACAAATTATCTATCATCATATTATCAGGGGCAAATCATGACAATTATATGAATCACACAGCAAGGAACAATCATTTGCACTAAAGAATTTAATCGATAATTAGACTCACCTTTCTCCTTTGATTCCGACCCCTAACTTATTGTCTATCTGCTCCTTATGGGTCTCCAATATGTTGTGAGCCTAATATGAAAATATAATCAATTAACACATGATTAGGGAGACTTAATGTGGCTTAAACAAATTAATATGCATTGTTCATATCAATAGTTAAAATTTTTCCTATGAGGCAGTGTGACCTTATGGGACTGTTTAGCCTATAACTTTTTCTATACTTGACCACTTAATCCGATTCTTATTCCTAATTAAAACTAACATATAATTATATAACATATTAAAATTTGAGGCCAATTGAATAATTGTACAATATTCGATGGAACTTCTAATTGTCTACCTTGTTTTCTGCCTTTAGGCAGTTTCAGGGTACCCACTTTGGTTCATCACAACTTATAATATATAAGTCCTATTTTAATGAAAATTTACAGACACTTATATGGATTCAAATGGAATATTTTTTATGTTTGAAACTGTTATCAATTATGTCTCTAAGGTCTTCAAATTATAATAAATATTTCACTGGTCCAGAATAGAATTGGCTTTCGGATCAGTATAACTTCCAAAGGCCATAACTTAGCCTATACATAACATATCAAGCTGAAAGTAGTACCAATATTTAGCTAATACATATACCTATAACTTTTAAGTTTTGAGAATTTACAGATTATAGCTCTAAGGAGCTCAAATTAGCCAAACAATTTTCTGGAGCTGCCCAGGGCACTCAGTTGGCAGTTCAAGTCATGGAACAGTCATGGTGCTATTCACCATAACTCACAATGTATAAGATATATGAGTCTGAAATTTGGTATACAGATACATAACATATATATCTACAACTTTAATGTTTTAATATATTTCAAATAAATACTTTATCATATTCAAAACCAAAGAACACATTAGCTATCTTGGCTAGGATTCACATCCTGACCAGTTTCAGTACAAAGAGGATAGCGCATTCTATGCACAACATATTGCAAAACGGTTTACATATACATAAATATAAGACATAAAGGAACAACGTTTGTGTTTTAAACTTTTCCAGAATCAATTTCTATTATATCAAAATTGGGATACAATTCAGTGCCTATTAATGAACCTTAGCAACTCAAATTAACCCTATAGCAATAAGAATTGATTACTTACCAAGGACGAACTTGCAAGGGATCAATTTGGTGCAAAAACTAGGTGAAACAAGGAAGAATTGAGTTCTGGAATGGAGGAAGATGAAGAAGAAAATGGGGCTGAAGTGAGGAGGCAGAAATGGGGGAGGAAGATAAAGCCAACCTTTTGTTTTTTTTGTCTTTTTATCCTTTTTCTCTTCATCTCTTCTCTTTTATCTTCTCTTTTCTCCTTTCTTTTCTCTTCTCTTTTCTCTTCTCTTTTCTTTTATTTTCCTTTTGTTTCATTTTCATTTTATTTTATCTATATTATTATTATTATTTACATATATTTATAATTTCACTAATTCACACAATAATACAACTTAATCATTTGGCCCGATTTAACTTAATTAACAATGTAAATGTTTACTAATCTTAATCTAGTCACTTTTCTTACTTTAATTTAGTCATCTTATTCAATTTATTTCTAATGCTTTTTTTATCATCATTTAGGTTATAAGGATACATGTGTGACTAGATACAATTGCCAAATACTAGGACACGTGGCTAGTGCGTGCCATGAACTTGCTTCTAAGAAAATATGTATAAAATGCACGTGTTCAATTGGGTTATATGGAAGATGCATATGTTCAAATGAAATGCATATGGATATGCATGTGGGAAAGGGCAAGGATGTTACAACTAATGGGCACAGACAACTAGTAAAATAAGTTGATCCTTTGCAAGACAATCCTAAGGTAGGTGACAAAATAAAGGATAAAGTCATTCACAGTCCAGTTCTTTCAGCAAGGGACCACCATCTAAGACTGCATCAGCCACCACTAGTAAAGACAGCTAGGGATCTTGCTCCCATATATGATACATGTCATAGAAACCACAGGGGAGAGTGTCGAGTAAACATAGGGGCTTGCTTCAGCTGCACAACCCTAAATCATATTATAAGGGATTGCCTTTTGCTGGCAAGTGATATACCCACGGAGACAACAGTATCTCACCGATCCAAAGCAAGAACTAGATTCTAGGAGGTTGTATAGGACCTAGCCAAGTTGTTTCAAAAATAGTGAACAGGTCTGGATCCAGTAGAGCTCTAGCTGGGCATATGCAATAAAGGTCCAGGAGGACCAAAGAGCCACAGACATCACAGTGGGTATGTTCTCTTTGCATGGCTCCAATATATGTGCTTTGATAAACTCAGGCTCCACACAATCATATGTTTGCATAAGCACGCCTAGTTAGCATAGTATGAAAATAGAGAAGCTAAAGTTCAAAATTAAGGTCATGAACTTTTCAGACCACAGTGTGGTTGTGAACCAGGTATATAGAAGTTTCCCTTTAGTGATACATGGGAAAGAGTTTCCTATGGATCTCATTGAGCTGCTATTTTATGAGTACGATGCCATACTATGTATGGATTGGCTCTCACATCATGAGGTAGTTGTGGATTATCGGTCTAAAATAGTTATTCTTAAGACTCCAAAGCAAGAAAAAAGTGGTAGTAGAAGGTGAGGGCTTTCCACAACCCCCACATATGGTTTTCATGATAAAAGAGCTAAAGACGATTCGTAAAGGATATGAAGCCTTTTTGGCTCATGTCATTGACACCAGAAAGGAAGGTCCAGATCTCCAGGATATCCCTATAGTGAAAGAGTTCCCATATGTTTTTCCTCATGATCTACCAAGTTTACCCCCCGAACAAAAATGATGAAATCTTCATAGAGCTTATACCAAGCACAACACTAATATTAGCAACACCTTAAAAAAATGATACATGTGGAAATGAAAGAGTTGAAGGCACAGTTGCAAGAGTTGCTAAACAAGGGTTTTATCAGGCTGAGTGTAACATCCTCGACTTCTCACATATGCATTTCTACATGCATTTCATTTGGACATATACATTTGTATATATTTCACTTTAACATGTGCATTTCATATGTATTTTTAAAAGGGCAATTTCATGACACGCACTAGCTATGTGTCTAAGGATTTTGCTATCGTGTTGAGTTGTACGTGACAATTTTATAATTTAGTTGTGGATGACATGAAATTAAAAAATTAAGTGAAATGACTACATTAAAATAATAAAAATATGACAAAGTTAATTTAGTTAAATTGAGCAAAAGGATTAAGCTGTATTTTATTTTTTTTATTAGTGGAATTAGATATATGTGTGGATATAATAATAATAATAATAATAATAATAATAATAATAATAATAATAATAATAATAATAATAATAATAATAATAATAATAATAATAATAATGAAAGAGAAGAAACAAAAGAGGAAAAGACAAAAAAAAGGGAGAAAAAGAAAAAGGTGTATCGGTGGAGTTTTAATTTTATTTCTTTCAAACCTTTCATTTTCTTCTACTCTTCATTTCTCTTTCTCTCTATAAAATTCCAGTAGCCAACCTAGAAACTAATCATCTATAAGTTAACTCTTTATCCTTGTTTCTAACCTAAATTTATGGTTGATAGGATATGATTTATGGTGAGCAGCCGATTAAGTTATCATGCTTAAAGCTTTGGAATTCTGCTTTCATGGTAGAATGTTAGGGTTCCATTTTCGTGTCCTTATAGGGAGATTTTGAAGAAGTTCCAAATATAAAAGTTATAGATATATGCCTTTATGGATATGTAAATATTTTTGCAATCTTTAGTTTATATGAAGAGAAATCCTTTCTTGATTGGAGCTAGTTCCAGATCAAACCACAACAAGACACACCATTATTTTCACTTATTTTTGAATATGATAAAACCAGTATTTTAAGTAGATCAAAATATGAAATTTTAGATATGTGTTATCTGGATATGTATAAAATTTCATATTCATATGAGTTGTGAATGTTGAGTTATAGTGAAGAGAACCATGATAGTTCCATAATGGCTTAGCGCCTTGGGCGGGTCTAGCCGTTTGTTTTTGTCATTTTGAGATCCTTATAGATGGAATCTATGATTTGTCAAAACATTAAAGTTATATGGTGATGTCTTTACCTAAATGTTGGTAAAAATTTCACCTTAATATGCTATGTATAGTTTAATATGTGGCATTCACAAGTCATATTTGTAACACCACATCTTATACATTTGAGTTCAACCTATCCCTGTATCGAGTAATCACACATAGCAAACTAGAAAGGCAAAATACCCTGTTAACATTGGTAGTAAATTTATTTCATATCCTGTAATATCATTCAATGACTTTGCAAGTCAACTTTGAGGCTTTCGCCACAATACGATATATCACATATATTAAAACATAAACTTTGCACATAAGTATTTATGAGTTGCTTTCATTTATACATTTTTAAAATCCATTCCAAATGATGTGGAACCCCAAAGACCGTGCCTTGAAACCCCTCAACAAGACAAGGTAAACAAACCTTAAGCTATGGTGATCATAAATTGAATCCAATCCAAAGTTAACCAATGTAACAACGAACCAAGATTATAAGTATTATTAAGAATAGCCACGCCACAAGCAATATCACTTGATAAGTAACTAATTCCTAAAAGTAATAAAGAGATGCAAATCTGCCTCACTTTAAAGAAAACTCTCAAATTCGTTTTTTTTTCATTGATTCATTCATTGATGTCTTGTACAAGAAGCCTAGATGAGTATTTATAGCCCTAAGTTTTTGAATCTTTTATGGTGAAAGATAACTAAGTCCTATTCTAACTCAATTCCTAAAAGTACAGTCATATTCTAACTCAAATTCTAACAAGTAGAGTCCTACTTGAATTAGGACACTAGTTAAATCCTTTTAAAATAAGACAAATGGTGGGTTAGGCTTTATTTCTTTGGCACACATGTCTATCACTAATTAAAGCCTAAGGTAATTTAAATTAGGCAGTCCATATACATAATTAAGCCCAATTACAAGTTAAGCCCAAATCCCATAAGTAGGCACATGCATGGCACATGTTCTTAAGCACATCGTTGGCACATGATGTCTTCCACATGGATGGCACATGACTCCTAGTACATGATTTGCACATGTTTGGCACATGACTCCTAGCATATGATTTGCACATGACTTGTAATCTTCAATTTTATGGACTTTGTCTTGTTTAGCCCATTTGAATTGAATCTTCATGAAAGACTCCCTTGATCTTCACTTTAGGCTTCCTTTTGTGTATTATTGGGCCATAAGCTTGATTGTGAATTTTAGGCCCATTGTTTCTCTCAAAGATCCATTTCTGACTCATATGGTTTGGAACATGCCCCATAAAGCATTTTGATCATATTAATGAGATTTTGAACTCTTTTTTAAGCCCATTTCAATGATATACGATTGCTCCACTCCATTGACAAAAGACTGACGTTCATATCCTTCATTTATGGTTCCTGTGCATACATCATTCCCCCTTTCCTCAAGAAGATTCGTCCTCGAATCTTTACCTATATCAAACGAAAAATGCACCACACGAAACAAAGGGTAAATAAAATTGTTAGTAAAAATGTCACTTTTCACCTCTTTCTCTTTTTCACACAGATTCACTATTTTCTCTCTTTGCTCATTACTACTACTTTTATCCCTCAAAACCTCATCTCTCTCAATTTTCTCTTTAGCTTCTCCATAAACAGCCTCGTCTTTCAATGCAATCTCACTCACCATTACTCCCTCAAGCTCATCCAATTCATGTTCATCACTTACCTCCATGGATTCACTATCATTAGCTGCAAATTCATCTCGAATGATATTTTTACTTTCAATTGCAATGCTCTTAATAACACTAACACCATTAACTTCTTCTAGTGAAATAGAATCAATACTCTCAACATCTCGAATGATATTTTTACTTTCATGATTTTGACTCTTATCATCATTCACCATTTTACTTAGGAACAAAATCAAATTCATAATAAAATTTTGATTTTTAAATTTCACACCTTCTTGAATAAGGATTCTTCATTTCATTATCTTTCTCTTCATTCCCCCACCTATCAATCATAGCATGCATCTTGTCCATTTCTTTTTGAAAGGCACTTACCGAAGATGCTTTGTCCTTCTTTCATTCTCTTCTTTGTCTATCATTATCATAATGTTCAAAACACTCTTTTACTTCATGAGATTGAAACCTCCTAATGCCTTGAGGTCGAGACCCCTCTCTTGATCTTCTTGTGTCAAAGATACTTTGCTGCCTCAAATCTTCAATTTTCTGATTTTGTCTCTCCATCTTGTCTATAATTTTTCCAATCTTTACCTCCAATATTTGAATGTAAGATTGAACAACATCCGTTGGCACATAATCACCATGTTTTCCTCTTGTGCTTTCCTTTGACATGGTTAGTAATTCAAGAAAGTAACAATGAAGTAAAATGGCCTCACAATCACTTCCTCACGTGTTTATCTCAAAACAGACTATCTACCACTCGTGTTTCACACAAATAATGTCTTTTACCCTCTTTTTAAGCTCACCACTCTTGCCTTTTACCACTCAAAATTTGAATCTCAAAATTACAAGAACCAGAAACAAAATCAAACAATATGCAAGTGATCTATGCTAACAATTAACAATGAACCTTAACAAGAATGAATGGGACAAAGACTAGAAGCAAACTGATGTGAATATATATATATATATATATATATAAAGCTATGCACGGATGTAGAGATGTGTATGCTACTGATTTTTGTTAATTTTAAGTCTAAGGATGCAAATTAGACTTAACCAATGTAAATAGATGCAAAAATGACAGAATTAAAAGAATGAAACTCAAGAGCATAAAGAATTAGACAATATTGAATAAAATTCAGAACTGTTTCCTCCTAGTAAGTAGCCAATTGTCCATTAATTAAACCCGTATTTAACCTTAATTTATCACCAACTAACAAGAACTCAAGGTATATTTAATAGATAAGCTCAATTCCTCAAGATCAAATCAATGCTCAATATGATCACTAAGGTATCTAAATTAAAAAGTTGTACTTTTCAACCTCAAAACCAATTATTTAAGTTGGATTTCAATAGTTTATGATTATACCAAACAATTCCAACAATCAATAATCACAAGATTTCAACTTGAAGCTCAAAATAGCACAATTTTATAATTTTGGCAAAATTTAAAGGATAGATAATGATTACCTAACCAAAAGCTCTGATACCAAACTGATGCGGAACTCCAAAGACCGTGCCTTGAAATCCCTCAACAAGACAAGGTAAACAAACCTTAAGCTATGGTGATCATAAATTGAATCCGACCCAAAACTAACCAATGTAGCAATGAACAAAGATTATAAGTATTATTAAGAATGGGCATGCCACAAGTAATGTCACTTGATAAGTAACTAATTCCTAAAAGGCCTCACTTTAAAGAAAACTCTCAAATTCGTTTTTTTTCATTGATTCATTCATTGATGTCTTGTACAAGAAGCCTAGATAAGTATTTATAGCCCTAAGTCTTTGAATCCTTTATGGTAAAGGATAACTAAGTCCTATTCTAACTCAATTCCTAAAAGCACAGCCATATTCTAACTCAAATTCTAACAAGTAGAGTCATACTTGAATTAGGACACTAATTAAATCCTTTTAAAATAAGACAAATGGTGGGTTAGGCTTTATTTCTTTGGCCCACATGTCTATCACTAATTAAAGCTAAGGTAATTTAAATTAGGCAGCTCACATACATAATTAAGCCCAATTACAAGCTAAGCCCAAATCCCATAAGTAGGCACATGCATGGCACATGGTTGGCACATGACTCATAGCACATGATTTGCACATGTTTAGCACATGACTCCTAGCACATGATTTGCACATGACTTGTACTCTTCAATTTTATAGACTTTGTCTTGTTTAGCCCATTTGAATTGAATTTTCATGAAAGACTCCCTTGATCTTCACTTTAGGCTTCCCTTTGTGTATTATTGGTCCATAAGCTTGATTATGAATTTTAGTCCCATTGTTGCTCTCAAAGATCTATTTCTGCCTCATATGTTTTGGAACACCCCCCATAAGCATTTTGATCATATTAATGAGATTTTGAACTCTTTTTAAGCCCATTTCAATGATATATGATTGTTCCACTCCATTGACAAAAGACTGACGTTCATATCATTCATTTATGGTTCCTGTGCATACATCACCAAAATGACTATACATATTCAAACACATAAATACAAAATGCAGATGACATATTTTCATGCTCGTGTGGAATGCAAGGAGAGAGAGTGATAAGGCTCGGCTAGTGACCTGTGCTCCATGTCTTCTATACGCTACTCAAAATGAGCTATCACTTTTCTTGACCTGAAAAATGATGCAAATTGATGAGTTGCGGCTTAGTGAGAATAATCATCCAACGAGCTCTAAAGTACCAAACAACTCATAGTAATAAATCACAAATCCAGCACATACCATGTATTCCATTCCATTCATCTGAATCATATAAATATCAATAAAGTTGAAACATATAATCATTACTCTTTACGTATGCATATGCTTTGCTTATTTCATTTTGTTGTAACCAAGTCAAACAGACATTGTCCCGAGTTTCCATGTGAACATTTGTCATGTGAAAATTTGTATTTGCTAGCTAGCTTGATCATTTGTTTTATTTGCACATTTGTTGGGCCATAGGCCTCTTCTTTTGCTTTACAATATCGATTAACTAGTCACAATGCCTTTTAAGTCCATATGCATATGCACTTACACTTAAGCATTCATCAACCATTGTATCTTATCACATATAACAAACATATACCGCATATATACCTCATATGCCATGCATATACCTTGTATATATATTACATATGTCAAATATATACCTCAAATATTCCATAAGTATACCATTTATATGTACAACAATGTCACAAATTATCCATCATCATATATTATCAAGGACCAATCATGACAATCATATGAACCACATAGCAAGCAACATTCATTTGCGCTAAAGAATTCAACTGATAATTAGACTCACCTTTCTCCTTTGATTCTGACCCTTAACTTATTGTCTAGCTGCTCCTTGTGGGTCTCCAATATGTTGTGAGTCTAATATGAAAATATAATTGATTAACTCATGATTAGGGAGACTTAATGTGGCTTAAACAAATTAACATGAATTGTTCATATCAATAGCTAAGATTTGTTTCCTATGAGGCAGTGTGACCTTATGGAACTTTTTAGCCTATAACTTTTTCTATACTTGACCCATTAATCTAATTCTTATTCCTAATTAAAATTAATATATAATTATGTAACATATTAAACTTTCAGACCAATTGGATCATTGTACAATATTTGGTGGAATTTCTAAATGTGTTATATTTTCTGCCCTTTGGCAATTTTAGGGTATCAACTTTGGTTCATCATAACATATAATATATAAGTAATATTTCAATTAAACTTTACAGACAATTATATGGGTTCAAATGGAACATTCATCTTAAAACTTTTATCAGTTATGCCTCTAAAGTCTTCAAATTATAAGAAACATTTCACTGGTCCAGAATAAATTGGCTTCCGGACCAGTATGACTTCCAAAGGGTAAAACTTAGTCTATACATTACATATTAATCTGACATTAGTACAACATTTAGTTACTACATATACCTATAACTTTCATGTTTTGATAATTTATATAATGTATCTCTAAGGAGCTAAAAATGGCTACATAAGTTGTTGGAACTACCCAAGGCTAGCAAGCAGTTCAAACTATGGAACAGTTATGGTTCCATTCCCCATAACTCAAAATATACAAGACGTATAAACCTTAAATTTGGTATAAAGATACATAACACATATATCTATAACTTTTATGTTTTGAGATACTTCCAATAATGGCTTTAACATATTCAAAACCAAAGAACACAGTAGCTATGTATGAACCTGTTTACTAGTTCACGTAGCTAGGGTGTGTCATGAACCTGTTTCTCAGAAAATATGTATGAAATGCACGTGTTCAATTGGATTATATGGAAGATGCATATGTTCAAATGAAATTCATGTGGATATGCATGTGGGGAAGATCGAGGACCTTAGGGGGTTGGTAACCTCAATCTCACATTCAAGTTTCTCACTAACCATGTCATACTATCTAGATGTGCTTATGTGTGGACCTTGGAATAACTAATGCACAAATATCGGAGTCATAAAGACTATCTCATTTGTAACAAACTCTGAAGCATCTTTACTCACTTAAGTAAAATCTATCTAATACTTTGTCACATTCATCTTGCCTTGGTTGAAATTCAGAAACTCTTTTTTCTTCTCGTCTATGTAAATCCAAGGGATTTGTTACTCTTTAAACTAAACAATAAAGAATTCCCATGTCACTAACTAGGGAACCTCTAGTTTTAGCAAAATTGACTTCCACTAGTCATAAGCATCCTCTTGAAGGAAGGTTATGGCATACTTTTCCTTTTGGTCCATAACAACCTCAGATTCATCACAAATGCTCTCAACCTTTTCTATTTAGTACTTTGCAGCACTAGAATCATCATCCTTGGTTCCTATAAAGTTTGTGGATCTAAACATATGGACCTTGTTTAGCTATACCTTTGGCTTTGGTGGTGGAGGTTGAGGAACTAGCATTGGCTGTGGTACAATTGTAGCAATATGCTGTAGCAAGCATGCCATTTATTGTATCAAAGGAGTTTAGCCATGATTGGTCTATTTTAGAGCTTGCTAGATCGGGATTGATATTGCATTTGGACCCTGTACATTAGTTGTACTAGGCTATTTCAGTGCCCTGGTATGTGGAGAGCTTTGGCTCTCAGCCATATCATTTGATTCATATGTCATCTCATTATAGTCTTACAAGTTGATAGAGAAGTAGCCCAAGTCGAAGTCAGCCAAGAAACATTTATGCATGTATGACAACCCCATATCCACTTAGGTCTAGAAATGCCTAAACCTAAACTTTGATACCTTTAAATGTAACACCCTCCCATGCAGTTAGTCATAATCCCACCATACAAACAGATGCCATATGAATATGTTTATGATTAAAAACTTTTTTGCACTTATATCCTATATTTTGTATCAACATCGTATAGTTATATAAAACCTTTTATCTGTGTTTGAATCAAATCATAATTAAATAACTAGCTTGGGCAACCATAGCCCTTATTACAAAAACCCAATCTTACTTAAAAACATAAACCAAATTAATTACATGTCCTTATTGATAAAACATAAATAAATAAAATATCTCTACCCTGTGTCATAAGGAACAACACCTTAATGAAATAAAGGCAAACTGACCCAAACACGGGTTTCACATTTATTGCCCAGATGGGCTCAAACCTCTCCTTGTTAACTCAACTATCTAACTGTAACATCCTCGACCTTCCCCATATGCATATCCACATGCATTTCATTTGAACATATGCATCTTCCATATAATCCAATTGAACACATGCATTTCATACATATTTTCTTAGAAACAACTTCATGACATATACTAGCTACGTGTCCTAGTATTTGGCAATTGTATCGAGTCGCATGTGTGTACTTATAACCTAAATGATGATAACAAAGTATTAGAAATAAATTGAATAAGGTGACTAAATTAAAGTAAGCAAAATGACTAGATTAAGATTAGTAAACATTTATATTGTTAATTTAGTTAAATCGGGCCAAATGGTTAAGTTGTATTACTACTCTAACTAGGATTAGAGCTAGGATAAATGGTATGCCATTAAGGGGGGAGATCAGTACCAGGTGACATATATTTGTCACGATTGAGATATGTTGATGATTAATGAGATATTTTGAAGGCTAGGGGCCTAGCCAGGTATGCTTTCCTTGTAGTTGTTTTGTGCTCTCATTTTTCTTTGATTGATATTATGTTAAGATATTTGAAGGCCTAGAGGTAAGCAATGAGAGCTTCCTCGATGGGTTATATTTGAAGGCCCAAAGGTAAGCAATGAGAGTTTCTTCGGTGGGTTGTATTTGAAGGCCAAGAAGTTAGCAATAAGAGCTTTCTTGGTGGCTTTTTTGCTCTAGTAAAAGTCGTAGAGTACTCATATCCGTTTTAGTCTAGTTATAAGTAAAGTGGGAAAATGTAAGATAATTAATTAATTATAACATGTGTGGTATGTACTTGTATGATACTGAGTGATTGTTCAATATACCATGTTCGTGATGTGCAGTATATATATGAGATCCTTATAGTATGTTATGTAGTATGCGAGATAGTGTATGTGTGGACTTTGAGGTAAGTCATTATAGTAGCTCAGTGAATATATCATGCATATTATATATTTGTCATATGGTGTGCTTCCTTATTGTTGTGTACCACTAGGCACGAGTTGCTAGCATATGGACTTTCCATGCATATGTTTGGATCTTAGGAGAGGATCAACAAACGAGGATGCCCCGTGATCAGAGTCTTGGATATGCACTTGGGGTAGGTGATACACGGTTGTACTTTTTGGTTGTTTTATGGGTTGGGGTAGTTATAGTTTTACATGTTGTATTTCATAGACATGTAGTTTTATTACTACTCGTTTTGTATAAACCTTTGGGTTAGTGCTAGCTGTTTGATTTTATGTATTTAACTTTAATTTTATTCAAGTTTTTAATGATATTTTTTTTTATTTAAATCATCATGGTCATGGTGCATGAAAATTTAAATTTGTGACATTTTAACTAATATGCATCGTAGTATCTTTTAGTATAATTGGGATTATTCTTAATCATATCGAAGGGTGTTACATTGAGGATTGAATTAGACATGTCAAGAATGTAAATTCTATTGCATAATGTGTTAGTTCCATAAAGAATATCATTTAACCATATAAAGCAACCGCTGCCATTAATAGTCAAATGAAAACCTTTTTCTATTTAAACAAGCAACAAAAATAATATTCTTAGTTAAAACAGGACCATAAAAGCAATTGTCTAATTCTAAAACATGCCCACTAGGGAGTATCAATACATAAATTCCTACAGCTAATGCAACAACTCTAGGTCCAATGCCTACATGCAGGTTTGACTCTTCTTTCTTGAGCTGTCTACTATTCCTTAGGTCTTGCATATCGGTGCATATGTAAGACCCACAGATGGTATCCAATACCCATGCATTATTAATAGAAATAGTATTAACCTCAATAATATAAATACCAACAGTAAAAGGTGCATCCAATGTCTTATCCTTCTTCTTTTTAAAGACTCCAAATAGGCCTTGTAGTTCATCTTCTTTTGGCAACTCTTGCCATAATGGAAGCAAGTCCCTTTTGATGTCGTCTCTATGCCTTTGTTCCTAATATTCAACATACATTACATTACATTATATTTTTCAACTCTAAACTTGACTCTTTGGATGCGGGACATGAGACAAGGGCGCTGACAATCCAAGTTAAAGCCACCTAGCTCATAACCTGTAACAGCTTAACCGATCCCCTCAAGTTAATGGCGCTTAACAACCTGAGCTTAAACCACATTGACTAGGAATAAAATAGCATGCTATCCATGATCGAGTGTGCTCATATATCGAGCTTTAACCACTTATCCTTATATCAGATCAAAGTAACTCATATGGTACCGTTCACCTCTCTCAATGGTATACCATCTATCTTATGTCAAGTTTAAGGCTAGAAAACTGGGCATTTAACTCATAACCATTTATTTGTTAATTCATTTTGTCTAATGCTATTACCAGCATTATATCTCATTTATGCATTCTCATACTAACACATAAGTGCCAAATCATATATTTCACATGTTATTTTCCATGTATACATACATCCTATAACATGTATTTAATAACCAATCTATAAGGTTATAAAACAAAATGTACATATTATACATTCCTTCTAATTTGTGGGCATGAACTACTTATTCACGGCCATGAAGGAATACTTTCATGGTTACCTTACCCGTGAACTATCATGTGAAAGAAATAGAGCATTTTCGAGCATGAATTACATGTTCATGATCACGACACCACATCATCATGGCTTCCCAATAGTGATACCAAATAGTGAAATTATGGGTTCATGCAAGTTCATCAGCCTCGACATTCACGGTCATAACACCCTTGTTCATGAGCATGAATCATGCATTTCCAGCAACCCAAAAATAGAGCATTCATGCATTTCATGCAAAATCACTTAAGATGAACTAATGTTAACCACTCCTATCAATACTTTCACTCATATACCATGTCTATAACATGTTTTAATATCATTTAAATCAATAAATCCATTTCTAAGTCATGTCCAACCATAACATATTATATATGTCATTTTAACACTTAAAACCATTTTTCCATGTCATTTATCAATCGTAACATTTCTAAGTCATGTGTTGGGTTCTTAACATGCATCTCATATATGGCACAGTGGAAAATTAAAATTTGTTGAAACCAAAAGACATGAAAAATTGGATTAAGCCATTCATATGGAAGAAGTTGATTACCTTGTTTGTTTCTTTTGATCTTCCAAGTTTGTGAACCTTTTCTTCAAGTTGAGTTGTTGCAAACCACAACAATCCAAAGATGGATTGTCTCTAACAGTAATCTACATGAAGGAACAAACAAAATAATCACAAGGGTGATTGGGTGTCAAAGCACCAAGTTGCTAGCTATGGTGTCTCAACTTCAAAGAGAAGAAGACGAGGGAATAACTTTTATTCCTCAAGGTGGCAGCTAAGAAATTGGCCCTTAAAGGGGTTATTTATATGTCCTCAAATCATATAAGGGTTGATATATGTAACCCATACATAGGAATTCCATTTGAAATAGAAAATCTAAAATTGCAGTTGCTGATATCGAGGCCTTCACGACTGTGAATAGTAGTGTCATGGTTGTGACACCTGGTGCACGGACAAATCATTTCTCTCTCATGGCTTGGATCTAATCCAAGGTGCATTTCATATTTCCTCCATTCTTTCTATGTTGTGACCCATTTGGTTCCCGATTATGTTGGCAGATCAAATCATCATATGATTTTGAGCAGATCATTAGCGGTATCTAGCAACTCATCATGACTCCCCAATTGACTGGAAAGTCAGTGGTCTGGCTGTAAACCCTTCCTAGACAATTACCGTGCAATTCATCCTTTCACAAAACTATACCTCATTTCAGTAAGAGCATGGTTTATGTGTTAATCTCCCACTGGACTAACAACATCATATCTAGTCCAAACAATATTAGTTCTTATCTATGAGGCTCATTACCCTAATCATATATGTCCTTGAAGACCTTCTTTAAGACATGTCCACCTTGACCAAGGATTTTTGAGTAATGATCTCTACAAGAGGCCATAGGTTCTCCTTCTATCATAAGTGGTGAATCCTTTATTGACTAATCAACTATCTTCAAATACCTCATGCTATACCCAATCACCACCCTATGAGCAACCTCTGAGAGGCAACAAGGAATGGAATCAAAGTATAGGATTCAGCAACTAAGATAACCTTGAGTATCTCAAGTCTAAGGATACTAGCACCATTATTATGATGAGACTATCACTAACATTGAATAGATACTAATGTGATTGCCTCATAGCAAGTCATCCAATGTACTTGACTATTCTAGCAAACATCCACATGTTAACTCTAAACATCTTATGTTATTAGCTTATGAGATTAGCTACTTGATCTACTTAAGGAGTATAACATGTGCTCATCTATCCGGATTAACAATGTCCTATCTTGTTAATCTTATGACTAGAAATTATTTAGGTATAAGCATAATTACACATGATAGGAATCTCATCATCATGATCTCATCATGAATTCCTTCATGCTATGTTACATACCATGGACTTTATTAAATGGTTTAAGATCTATCTCAATTCATATTCAATGAATACCATATAATGAAAATATCTTTTATAAATAATAAATGAGTACATCAAGTGCCTAAGGTGATTGCCTTTAAGACACCTCTTTAACAATCTCCCACTTGCACTAAAGTCAATCGCCTTTGTACACTATATCATAGTCGAGTATATGACTATCATGTTTCTTTTGGGGAAGTGGCTTACAGAAATGATAAGTTATATTATGATTAGTCAGAACTCTCTCTATGTTTACATCATATCTACCTATGATTTCCAAAATCTAATGGTAACGTGTGAGTACAGCTTTGGATCTTTAATGAGATAGTGGCTTCTTTGCTTATGTAATGGCTCTATTTTTATCCCAATATAAGGGTATTGGATCAACAATGTTATGAACCATTTCTAACTCTGTGATGAATTTCCTTATCCAAACTGCTTCCTTAGCTACCTCAGAAATTGCAGTGCACTCTACTTCGATTGTCAAATTTGCAGTCATCTCCTGTTTGGAACTCTTCCAACAAACTGTACTGCCATTTAACCTGTAAATATAGCCTGATTGGGACTTGGAGTCATCTGTATCTGTTTGGAATTTGGCATCTATATAGCCACTTACTTTAAGCTCATCATCTCCAAAAAAACCATGAATGCATCCTTAGTTCCTCTCAAGTACATAAGGTTATTCTTGATAGCCATCCAATGCCCCTTGCCGGGATCTGACTGATATCTGCTCGTGACACTCAGAGCATATGATATATCAGGTCTAGTAAATAACATAACATACATGATGGATCCAATAGCCGAAGCATATGGAATCCTACTCATGCATGTTTGTTCATCCTATGTCTTTAGACATATGGACTTAGCACAGGGTAATCCTATGAGTCATTAGAATTAATCCTCTCTTGGACTATTCCATACTAAACTTTTTTAGCATCTTATCTATGTATGTAGACTGAGAAAGACAAGGCAACCTTTTAGATCCATCTCTATATATCTTTTTCCCCAGTATATAGGTCGCTTCTCCAAGATCTTTCATGGAGAAATTCTTACAAAGCCAAATTTTGATTGATTGAAGAACTGATGTCGTTTCCTATAAGAAGTATGTTATCTACATACAATACTAAGAATATGACTGCACTCCCACTAACCTTTTTGTAAACTCTAGATTCATCCATATTTAGTGAGAAACCAAACTCTTTAATTGTCTCATCAAATCGGATGTTTCAACTCCTTGATGCTTGCTTCAATCCATTAATATATCTTTGCAATTTGCATAACTTTTTGCCATCACTTGATGTGAAACCCTCAGGTTGTGCCATGTACACATCTTCAGACACATTTCCATTAAGGAAAGTTATTTTTACATCCATTTGCCAAATCTCATAATCATAATGAGCAGCAATGGCTAGGAGTATTCTGATTGATTTAAGCATACCAATTGGAGAAAAAGTTTCATTGTAGTCAACACCTTTTCTTTGATATCCTTTAGCTACCAGCCTACATTTATATGTAAATATATTACCTTCCATATCAGTTTTCTTTTTAACGACCCATTTGCACTCAATAGGTTTAATCCCTTCCGGTGGGTCAACCAAAATCCACACTTAGTTTTTATATATGGAATCCATCTCTGACTGCATGGCTTTTAGCCATCTATAGATTCTGAACTATTAGGAACTTCTTCATAAGAAGTAGGCTCATCAACCTCTATGAGCAATACATCATTATGTTCACTTATGAGAAATTCATATATCCCAAGAAGCGTATCCTACTTGATCTATGAAGAACTTATGTTTCAGAAGGTGTAGCTGTTACTTCATCTATATGAGTAATATATTCAGGTTCAATCAATTGATTTGCATTTATTTGAGCATTTTGAAATTCATCAAGTTCAATTTTTCTCCAACTATCTTCTTTTTAAAGAAACTCTTTCTCTAAGAAGGCAGTATGCTTTGAAACAAACAACTTTTGTTCTAAAGGGTGGTAAAATTGATATCCAAATGATTCTTTTTGGATATCACACAAACAGACACTTATCAGACTTAGCCTTTAGCTTGTCTGACATTGTCCTTTTCACATAAGCAGGACAACCCCATACTTTCTTTTGTGAAAGAATAGGTCTCTTGTTTTTCCAAATCTCATATGGAATACCATCAACTGACTTAGAAGTTACTCTATTTAGTATATAAATAGAAGTCTTTAGTGCATGACCTTAAAAGGACCTAGGTAATTTTGCAAAACTCATCATTGACCTCACCATGTCTAACAAGGTTCAGTGTCTCATTTCAGCCACACCATTATGTTATGGCATGTAAGGTGGAGTTCATTGAGATAAAATCCCATTATCTCTCGGATAACCTTGAAACTCTTGACTTAAGTATTCACCATGTCGATCCAATGTCCATGAAGCCTAAGGGAGGCATGGCCAAGGAGAATGCCCTAAAGGGGACATGATTCCATTGTGGCAAGGATGACCATTGGAAGAGAAATTGCAAGGCATCTGATGCCCCATCTACTTCAAGTATTTTTATCATTGAAATTAATGTTATTTCTAATATAATATATGGGTATTAGATACCAGTTGTGGAACACACATATGCACTGATATGTACGGTCAAAGGAATAGTAAGAAGCTCAGTAAGGGAGCATCAGACCTGCACATTGGAAATGGAGCAATGGTTACTGCATTAGTTTTAGAAACTTATGTATTGACCCTCTCTAGTGGGCTTATGTTAAATTCGGATAATTGTTATTATGCACTTGTTTTAACTAAAAACATTATTTTTGTTTCTAGTTTAAATAAAGATGATTTCCATTTAGCTTTTAGTAACAATTGTTGTTCTATTATGTTGAATGGTATTCTTTATGCTTGTAATACATTATGATACGAATATACATATTAGATATGTCAAATCCAATTTTAAACATTAATGATAATAAAAGGCAAAAACAAGATATGTTGAAATCATCTTACTTATGGCATCATCGACTTGGTCATATAAGTGAGAAACGCATGGCTAAGCTATAAAAGAATGGTAGTTTGGGGTCATTTGATTATGAATCATATGACACATGTGAATCTTGCTTATTAGGCAAGATGACTAAATTACCCTTTAAAGGAAGTGGTGAATATGAAAATGGGCTTTTAGACTTAATACATTCAAATGTATGTGGTTCAGTTGTTGGGTTTTGAAGATGAATCACATTCGTAAAATGCAACGGAAAAATAAAATTTTCAAAACCTGAAACAAGAATGTTGCTTGTGCCATTAAAACTAATTTATCAAAATATAGAGGTTAGAATTATACCTTGTAATTTCTTGATTTATTCTTCAAATTTTTACCTTGTTGAGTTGTTACAAACCACAATAATCCAATTTAGGATGTCTTTAATGTTAATCCATGCAAAAATAATAGTTATTTTTCTTTTTGAATTTCATAATTTTCAAAAACAATTTTCAGACTTTTAAACATTTCAAACATGTTTTTACCCTAAAAATAGTCTAGGTACAAAGTGCATCAGACAAGGGGAGGAATTTTTGGCTTTTTGCCTTAATTAGCCTTAATTGGCCAATTAAGCCAGCTTCTGGCTAGCAGCCTGTGTGAGCCCACATGGGCCTGTGACCCCCCCTCTGTATGATTTTTCCATGGGATCTCATCGCGATCAGTATCAAAATAATTTGCTCATATTTTTTGATTCCATCCAAAACTATTTTACACATTCTTCACATCTCCAATGTGTGTGACTCATTAGGTTCCCGATTAGTTCTCCTCTTAAATTCACAATCAATTTAAGTAAGTCATGAGCGGTATCTAGGAACACATCATGACCCCTAATTCACAGGAAAGTCAGTGGCTTGACTACGAACCTTTTTATAGACAATGTTCGTGCATTTATTCCTTTAACAATTCTATACCACACTTGGTTTAAAGTATGAACATGTGTCAACTCCCACTAGATTGACTACATCATCTCTAGTCCAAGTAATGTTAGTTCTCCTCCCTAAGGCTCATTACTCTGTTAGACATGTCATTGAAGACTATCTTCATGATATTTTCACTCCGGCCAGAGATTCCCAAGTAATGACCCCTATAAGAGGCCATGGGCATACACTCCTTCTATTAGGAGTGGTGAATCCTTTATTGGTTACCCAATTACCTTTGAATACCTTAAGCTGTATCCAACTACTACCCTATGTGCAACTTCCCTGAGGCAACGAGGAATAATGTCAAAATACATAATCAGTATCCAAAATATTCTTAACTACCTCAAGTCTAAGGATACTTGCATCATTGCTATGTTGAGACTATTATTGACATTTGAATAAATTATCTCTCAAAGTAGGTCATCCAATGTATTTAGCTACACTTAGCAAACATCCACATATTAACTCTAATCATCTTATATTTATATATTATGAGATCTATTGCTCGATCCAATCAAGAAATGTAACATGTGCTAGTCTATCCAGATTAACAATGTCCCATTTCATTAATCCTAGGATTAGGGATAATTTAGATACTAAAATAATTACACATGATAAGAATCTCAATATCATGATCTCATCATGATTTCCTTCATATTATGTTATGTATCAAGGACTTCATGAATTGATTTAAGATCACTATCAATTCATATATCAAATGAATATCAAATTAATGAAAAGTCTTTTATTAATGAAATAAATTTTTACAATAAGTAATAAAGGTAATTTCCCTTACAGCACTTCTTGAACAAGCTCCCATTTGCACTAAAGCTAATCACCTTTGTATTTAATTTCATAGGCAATTACATAATAATCATATTTCTTTTGGGGAAGTGGCTTAGTTACAGAATCATCAATAGTTAAAGGATCAGCAATATTTTGATCAGTGGGCACCCTTTCTATCTTTGTATCATTCCTACCAATGATTTCTCTAATCAAACGGTATCATCTGAGTATATGTTTGGATCTTTGATGAGACCTCCTTTGCTTGTGTAATGGCTCCATTATTATCACAATATAATTGTATTGGATCAATAATGCTAGGAACCACTCCAAGTTCCATGATGAATTTCTTCATCCAAACTACTTCATTTGCTGCTTTAGAAGCTACAATGTACTCTACTTTGGCTGTGGAATCAACAATCGCTTCCTATTTGGAACTCTTCCAATGGATTGCTCCACCATTTAGTGTGAATGTATAACCTGACTGATATTTTGAGCCATCCTAATTAGATTGGAAGCTACCTTCGGTATACCCACTCACAACAAGATTTTCATCTCCATATACTAAGAATACATCCTTAGTCCTTCCCAAGTACTTAAGGATATTCTTGACAGCCACCCAATGACCTCACTAGGGTCTGATTGGTATTTGCTCGTGACACTCAGAGAATATAATACATCGGGTCTTGTACATATTATAGCATACATGATTGATCCTATAACTAAAGTATATGGAATAAACTCATGCATGTCCTCTCATCTTGTGTCTTTGTACACATAGACTTTGGAGAGAGTAATCCCATATGTCATAGGAATATATCCCCTCTTGGACTGCTCCATGGTAAACCTCTTTACTATCTTTTCTATGCATGTAGACTGTGAAAGACCAAGCAATCTTTTAAATCTAACTCTATATATCCTTATCCCCAAAATATAAACTGCTTCTCTAAGGTCTTTCATAGAGAAATTATTGGATAACAAAATTTTGACTAATTGTAAGGCTGAGACATCATTTCCCATTAGCAGTATGTCATCTACATACACCAAAAGTGATACGACTAGGCCAAGGTATTCCCAGAAAGTCACCCATCCTGGTACTGACCCTGTTCAAGAATGCTTAATCGGCTGCTTAACCGCCTTGAGCCAAGCACTTCCCAGGAGGTCACCCATCATGGTACTCCCCCTGCTCAAGCAAGCGTAACCGAAAATAGCGCTTACCGTTCTGCCAAAAGCTTAAGCTGATAGTAGAGGCGCAACTCTATTCCTTTATCCAGGATCAAACAAGGGCCACCAGTCTCTTTCGACTTTGTGTGCCACCTGGCCAAACCCGTTCCACACTCCCCAGACCCAAAATGTATCAAAAAGGAATATGATTGCACTCCCACTAACCTTCTTGTAAACACAGGGTTCATCTGAATTTTGTAAGAAACCAAATTGTTTGATTGTCTTATCAAACCGAATATTCCAACTCCTAGATGCTTGCTTTAATCCATAAATGGATCTTTGAAGCTTGCATACCTTTTTTCCATCTTTGGATATAAAGCCTTCTAGTTGTGTCATGTACACATCCTTGATCAAATTTCCAATAAGGAAAGTTGTCTTCACATCCATTTGACATTTCTCATAATCATAATGAGCAACAATGGCTAGGAGTATCCTTATGGATTTGAGCATAGCTACTGGGCTAAAAGTTTCATCATAGTCATATCCTTGTCTTTGATGATATTCTTTAGCTAAAAGTCTAACTTTATAGGTAACCACATTACCATCCATGTCAGTTTTCTTTTTAAAAACCTATTTACACCCCATAGGGTTTATCCCTTCGGGTGGGTCAACCAAAGTCCTTACTTTATTTTCATGCATGGAATCTATTTCCGACTTTATGGCTTAAAGCCATTTGTCAGATTCTGAACTATTCAGAACTTCTTCATAGGTTGTAGGCTCATCTTAGAGAAGTGCTCTAAAGCCAATCACCTTTAGAACTTATTCTACAATTTTATTTGATTAATAAAAGGCATTTTGATTAATTTGATATTCATTTGATATATGAATTGATAGTGGATGCAGAACCCCAAATATCGTGCCTTGAAACACCTCAACAAGACAAGGTAAACAAACCTTAATCTATGGTGATCATAGATTGAATCTGACCCAAAGCCAACCAATGTAGCAAAGAACCAAGATTATATGATTTATTAAGAATAGCCACGCCACAAGCAATATTACTTGATAAGTAACTAATTCCTAAAGGTAATAAAGAGATGCAAATCTGCCTCACTTTAAAGAAAAACACTCAAATTCGTTTTTATTCATTAATGTCTTGTATAAGAAGCCTAGATGAGTATTTATAGCCCTAAGTTTTTGAATCCTTTATGGTAAAGGATAACTAAATCATATTCTAACTCAACTCCTAAAAGTACAGTCATATTCTAACTCATATTCTAAAAAGTAGAGTCCTACTTGAATTAGGACACTAATTAAATCCTTCTAAAATAAGACAAGTGGTGGGTTGGGCTTTATTTCTTTGGCCCACATGTCTATCACTAATTAAAGCCTAAGGTAATTTAAATTAGGCAGCCCACATACATAATTAAGCTCAATTACAAGTTAAGCCCCAAATCACATAAGTAGGCACATGGTTGGCACATGATCTTGAGCACATGGTTGGCACATGACTTGTAATCTTTAATTTTATGGACTTTGCCTTGTTTAGCCCATTGGACTAGTCCATGCAAGATGGTTCTTCACACACCCTAAGATAAGTAATCCATGCCTTGGGTCTTCAATCAACTCCATCTCCTTTGTCATGCATGCATCTTTTATGATCTCCTTAGTGACCAAGCTTTGAACATAGCCTTGCATTGCTTGCCTTAGTTTGTTAGCCCTTGATCTTGTGATCGCACCACTTGGCATGACTAGTGCATCATTCTCCTTTTGTGAAGATTGACTTATATGTCCTTGATCTACATCAATAGTGATCTTAAATCAATTAATGAAGTCCTTGATACATAACATAACATGAAGAAAATCATGATGAGATCATGATATTGATATTCTTATCATGTGTAATTATGTTAGAATCTAAATTATCCCTAGTCATGGGATTAACTAACACATGTTATACTCCTTGATTGGATCAAGCAGTAGATCTCATCATCTGTAAATATGCGATGCTTAGAGTTAACATGTGGATACTTGCTAAGTGTAGCTAAGTACGTTAGATGACCTGCTATGAGACAATCATATGGATAATCTATTCAAATGTCAATGATAGTCTCATCATAGCAATAGTGCAAGTATCCTTAGACTTTAGGTACTCAAAGATATCTTGGATACTGATTCTGCATTTTAACACTATTCCTTATTTCCTCAAGGTAGTGATTGGGTGTAGCTTGAGGTATTCGAAGGTAATTGGATAACCAACAAAGGATTCACCACTCCTAATAGAAGAAGTGTATACCTATGGCCTCTTATCAAGGTCAACACTCAAGAATCTCAGGTTGGAGTAGAAATGTCATGAATATAATTTTCAATGAGATATCTAACAGAATAATGAGCCTCAGAGACGAGAACTAACATTATTTGGGCTAGATATGACATAGTCAGACTAGTGGGAGTTGACACATCTCCATACTCTAAACCAAGTGCGGTATAGAATGGTGAAAGGAATAATGGCATGAAAATTTTCTATAGAAAGGTTTGTAGTCAAACCACTGACTTTTCGGTCATTTGGGGATCATAATGTGTTGTTAGATAATGCTAATGACTTGTTTAAATTAATTATTAATTTAAGTGGCCAACATAACCGGGAACCTAATAGGTCATATGCAGTGGAGAATGAGTAAAATGGTATTAGATATAATTCAAAAATATGAGACAAGTATTTCGGGTAGGATCACGATCAGATCACGGGAAAAAATTGCTCAGAATGGGTCACGTGCTACATCCTAATAAGGTGAAGATTTGAACAATAAATCAAGAAATTACAAGGTATAATTTCTAACCTCTATATTTGATAAATTAGATTCAATATGACAAGCATGATCATTTGTTTAAGGTTTTTGAAAAATTTTATTTTTTTGCTACGTTTATGAATGAGATTCATCTTCAAAACCCAACAGATGGTGCCAAAAGCAAAAGAGCATTAGAATAGGAAATTGTTTTCTATTTTGGTGTTGTAATTTTACGCATCTACCTAGGTGAAACCTAGTCAATCCTTTCATGGCTCGAAGGATTGATGTTAGATTATGTCCATAATCATAACCATATAATTAGTGTAATTATCTTATATATCTATATGCGATGAATGGATTTATTATGCATGCCAAATTGCCAATAAGAGACCTAAAATTAAAGAAATCCCTCATTAATAATATTAAGGCCAATGCCTTCTATTAATATGGTAAGACCTGAGTTCTTTTCAAGTTTGGGTTATTGGGCACACCCTAACCCACTCTACACAAATATGTTCAAACAATCGAAATATGATTTCATGATTAATGGGTTGGCTTTTACTAGTTACATTGGCTTGTTGCACACACCTAAGGTCAATGTGAATTAGAGTCAGTATTTGATAAGTGTAGATGAAATGTGCACATATCAAGAGTTGATAGCCTAATTAGTCAGTAGTTGCATGATATAATGTAATTGGTATGATATACCTACCAATTGACCTAAGGTGGCTTGTTAGGCACACCCATGGTTATTCTTAGTGATGTTGGATATTGATCCACTATGAGAACTTCTAACTGGTTCTCTCACATTCATAGTGAGAGCTATGGATTTGTAATAAAATAGTGGGAGTTATATTGTGCATTTATTAAAGACCTAATAATCATGCATTTAGTACATTCTCTAATATGATCTTTCTTTACATCTAGGTTCCTAGAATCATGTCATCAATTATGAACTTACCCTCAATTCTAGAGTCAAACAAATTCACTGGTTCGAACTTCATTGATTGGCTAAAGAATTTGAGAATAGTTCTTAAAATCGAAAAGATAGCCTATGTCTTAGAAGAGTAGCTTCCTTTCCCTCCTGTTAGTGATGCATATGTTGATGAACAGTTGGCATACAAGAAGCAAGTGGATGATAGTGAGTTGGCAGGTTGCATTATGCTCGCCTCTATATCTCCCTAGCTTCAAAAGTAGCATGAGAATATGGATGAAAATACCATTGTGTATCATTTAAGGGAGATTTTCGATGAGCAAGCTCGAACTGAGCAATATGTGACATCTAAATTGCTCTTTACCTCCAAGATGGCTGAAGGGACATCTCTAATACAACGTACATTGAAGATTAGGAAGAAAGGCATAGAGACAACATCAAAAGGGACCTGCTTCCATTATGGCAAGAGTTTTCAAAGGAAGATGAACTGTAAGGCCTATCTGGAGTCTTTGAAAAACGAGAAGGATAAGACATTGGATGCACCTTCTACATCAAGTATTTCTGTTATTAAGGTTTATATTGTTTCTATTAATAATGCATAGGTATTGGATACTGGATGTGGGTCTCACATACTGCAAAGCCTAAGGAACTGTAGACAATTCAAGAAATGAGAATTAGACCTACGTGCAGGCAATGAAGCAAGAGTTATTGCATTAGCTATAGGAACTTATGTATTGACACTCCTTAGCGGACTTGTTTTAGAATTAGACAATTACTTTTATGTTCTAGTTTTAATTAAGAATATCATTTCTATTTCTTATTTAAATAGAAAAGGTTTTCATTTGACTATTAGTGGCAATGGTTGCCATATATGGTTGAATGATATTCTTTATGGAACTGGCACATTATGCAATGGAATTTATATTATTGACATGTCTAATTCAATCCTCAATATCAATTATAATAAAAGACAAAATTTGGATAACCTAAAACCATCATATTTATGGCATTGTCACCTTGGCCATATAAATGAGAGTCGTATGACTAAGTTATATAAGAATAGTGACTTAGGGTCATTTGATTATGAATCATATGACACATGTGAATCTTGTTTATTAGGCAAGATGACAAAATCAGCTTTTAGTGGAAAGGGTGAACATGCCAATAGACTATTGGACCTTGTACATACAGATGTATATGGACCAATGTCAATGCATGCAAGGTATTTTTATCTACTTCATTACCTTTATTAATGATTATTCACGATTTTGGGTACTTATATATGATGAGATACAAATCTGAAGCTTTTGAAAGGTTCAAAGAATTCAGAAATGGAGTAGAGAAATAACTTGGTAAAAGTATTAAAACACCCTTCTTCATCTTAAAGTTTTTCTTCTTAGAACCAGAAAAGTCCATCAGCATCACAACCTTACTGTCCTTCTTAACATATGGCTTAGCTATCTTGAGCATGTTGATTAGCTCAAGAATAGCGGTTGAGATTTGATTCATTATATACTTAAGAACAAATCGTAAAAACTATTGGACAAACCAGTAAGAATTAAATCAATATTTAATTCACGATTTGTTACAAAACCAAAGGTGGCCAACCTCTCAGTATAGTCATTCATCTTCAGTGCATATTGCGCTAGAGATGTCCCGTCAGTCATCTTTGTGCGGAATAGGAGCCTTAAAGTTTTGAACATTTCATAACGTGCTTGCTCATAAAAAAAGTTCCCTTAGATGCTAGACTATGGAATTAGCACCTATAGCATCATGTTGTTTTTGCAACTCAGTTGACATGGTGGCAAGCATAATGTAGCTTTCCATCTCACTATCATCGAGTTGTTTTTTATATGTCTTTTGAACATCTTCGGAAGCATTAGCAGTAGGAAAATTGGGAAGTGCCTCATCTAGGACATAACCAATCTTTTTGAATTTGACAACTATTCTCAAATTCCTTAGCCAATCTAAAAAGTTAGGCCTAGTCAACTTATTTAACCCCATTAGTGATTGTAAATTCATAATCGTCGACATGATCATGATTCTAGCAACCTAGATGTAAAATAGAGCATATTAGAATATATATGAAAATACATATTTATCAGGTCTTTAATAAATTGCATTGATGCGGAACCCCAAAAACCGTGCCTTGAAACCCCTCAACAGATAAGGTAAACAAACCTTAAGCTATGGTGATCATAGATTGAATCCGACCCAAAGCTAACCAATGTAGTAAAGAACCAAGATTATATGGTTTATTAAGAATAGCCATGCCACAAGCAATATTACTTGATAAGTAACTAATTCCTAAAGGTAATAAAGAGATGCAAATCTGCCTCACTTTAAAGAAAAACACTCAAATTCGTTTTTATTCATTCATTGATTCATTGATGTCTTGTAAAAGAAGCTTAAATAAGTATTTATAGCCCTCAGTCTTTGAATCCTTTATGGTAAAGGATACTAAGTCCTATTCTAACTCAATTCCTAAAAGTACAGTCATATTCTAACTCATATTCTAAAAAGGTAGAGTCCTACTTGAATTAGGATACTAATTAAATCCTTCTAAAATAATACAAGTGGTGGATTGGGCTTTATTTCTTTGTCTCACATGTCTATCACTAATTAAAACCTAAGGTAATTAAAATAGGTAGCCCACATACATAATTAAGCCCAATTACAAGTTAAGCCCAAATCCCATAAGTAGGCACATGCATGATACATGATCTTGAGCACATGGTTGACACATGATATCTTGCACACGGATGACACATGTCTTGGGCATGTTTGGCATAGGACTCCTAACACATGATTTGCACATGACTTGAACATGACTTGTAATCTTCAAGGTTTATGGACTCTGCCTTGTTTAGCTCATTTAAATTTAATCTTCATTAAAGACCCCTTTTATCTTCACCTTAAGTTTGTCTTTGTGTAGTGTTAGCCCATAAGCTTGATTGTGGATTTTAGGTCCATAAGCTTGATTGTGGATTTTAGGCCCAATATTGCTTTTAAAGCTCCAATGCTGCCTCCAATGACTTGGAATACGCCCTACATTGATTTGAATCATTTGAATAGGCTTTTGAACTCCTTTTCGATCTATTTCAAAGAGATAAGGTTGCTCCACTCCATTGACAATATACTGTCGTTCATATCCTTTATTTATGGTTTCCATGCATATATCACGCATTATGACTCCCACTATTTTATTGCGAATCCATAGACTTCACTATGAACCCGAGATAACCTATATGGAAGTTCTCCTAGTGGGTCAATATCCAAATAGCTAAAAATAACCTTGAGGCAACTCAACAAGTCATCCTTAGTTTGGTTGGTAGGTATCTAATAAATACTGATGCATTATTCATGCAACTATCAAATCTTGTTCTATCAAATAATTGATGTGTGCACATACATTGGCCTATCAACTCTTGATATGTGTCCATCTCATGTACACTAACCCAACTTTGCCTCCAATACACATTAACCTTGGCACTAATCCAATTAGCTACATTAGTTACATTAATTAAATGACATGATTATGGACATACTAAACTCAATCTCTTGAGCTAAAGAGAGATTGACTAGGTCTCACCTAGGTATATGCATGAATTTACAAACCCAAAATAGAAATTAAATTTCTATTTCTAAGTCTTCTTGTTTATAGTACCACCTCCTTCGCTTCTTGCTCCTTTGTATCTCCATTCTATCCTAACCCTATGTAATCTAATTACGTATTTAAAATTATAGAAAACCTCAATTTATATTTGAGGGAAGTAAGATGAGAAAGAAATACATAAGAAAGAAAAAGAGGTAGGGACACACAAACCCTATTTACCATAAAACAAAACAATTATATGCATGCTCAATCACATTAGGTCTAAGTCCATAATCGTCATTCATATCTTTCCATACACCCCTAACATGCATTCTCTAATGCATAAAATAAAATAAAATTGACAACTTTGGATTTCAATTTGAAAATCGATTCAACGCTTGAACCAAAATTGCCTACTTGTATTGTTTCAATTAATTTAATTTTGTATGACATTTTAATGTGGAATTTAATACTTAATCAAATTAAATTAAATTCTAAATTTCCAGAATGAATTCAAAACTAATTCACATTAAAATCAAATTATTATGATGTCAAATTAAACAATTTAATTTTAATATCCAAACCAATTTTTAGTCAAACTAAAATTAATTTCCAAAAAATCAAAAAATTTCCAAAACCTCAAATCATCATTCTAAACATCTTTAGGTCAGTTCAATTTCATCAAAATTTTTTTGGCACAAACAAAAATTACTAAGACAAATAAACTAATACAGCTAGACACTCACAACGACTCATTCAATATCAAGAATTTGTCAGTGACTGAGTATCAACAGAAGTTTACCAGACTAAGCAAGTATGCTCCTGAATTAATTGCAAAGAAACGAGATAAATGCAGAAGATTTGAAGATGGCCTTAATAAAGAGGTTGGAGATATTATGACTGCTCTACAGCATACCAATTTTTTTCAGTTAGTTTCTGCAACACACAACCTTGAAAAAAGGAAAAAGAGGAAAATAGAAGAATCTCTTAAAAAGTCAGCTACTCCTGAGACTCAATTCACCGGGAAGAAGAGTCATTTCTTTACTAGCTATTCACAAAATAGAGGACAAGGAAAGGGTCCTAGCTATTCACAAATAGAGTCTATTAGGAAGGGACCGCCCTCTAAGGCACCTTCTGCTACAGCAAGTTTTGCTTATGTTGCCAAGGACGCTATACCGGCATGTAGCATTTGCAATAGGAGCCATCGAGGGGAATGTTAGCGTGTCACAGGTGCTTGCTTTAGATGTGGGTCCAAGGAGCACATACAGAAGGATTGCCCACTCTTGATGGGTAGTACTCCTATTCATACAACTAGATCAGCTCCGACTGCCTAGAGTTCAGTTCAGAGGAGGACCAGGCCGACCGAGGCAGGCTATTCCAAAGACTATGAATAGACTTGGTAAGAAAGATCAGGCGGCAACAGATGTTATTGCCGGTATGTTTTTATTATATGATTCTGACATTTGTGCACTCATAGATCCGGGTTCCACACATTCCTATATTTTCATTAGCACACCTAGCCAGCATAATATGATTAAAGAATACCTAGAATATGAAATTGAAGTTAGGAATCCTTTGGGTCATAGTGTAATAGTGAATAAAGTATTCAGGAATTGTCCTTTAGTTGTACATGGGAAAGAGTTTTGCGCAGATTTGATTGAGTTTCCTTTCCATGAGTATGATGCTATTTTAGGCATGGATTGGCTCTCATGTCATAGAGCAGTGGTGGATTGCAAGTTTAAATTTGTGGTACTTAAGACAGAAACTCAGGAAGAAATTATTGTGAAAGGTGAATTATTCTCACATCCTCGAATCATATCCATAATGAAAGCTTGGAGATTGATGAGAAAAGGGTGTGAAGCTTATTTGGCCCATGTGATTGACACCAGAAAGGGAGGTTCAAATCTTAAAGATATTCCAGTGGTAAATGAGTTCCCATATGTGTTTCCTGATGACTTACCTGGGCTAACTCCGAAGAGAGAGGTAGAGTTTGCTATTGATCTTGTTCTAGGAACTATGCCTATATCAAAGACGCCATACAGAATGGCCCTATTAGAAATGAAAGAACTTAAAACACAATTGCGAGAACTCCTTGATAAGGGTTTCATTAGACCAAGTACGTCCCCATGGGGTGTGCTGGTATTGTTTGTGAAAAAAAGGATGGATCTTTGAGGCTATGTATTGATTATTGACAGTTGAATAATGTGACCATCAAGAACAAGTACCCATTGCCACGAATTGATGATCTCTTTGACCAACTTAAAGGTGCAAGAGTATTTTTCAAGATAGACTTGAGATCTGGTTATTTGAAGACGGAGGATATAGCTAAAATCGCATTCAGAACCAGATATGATCATTATGAGTTTTTGGTTATGCCATTTGGCCTCACAAATGTTCTAGCAACATTTATGGATATGATGAATAGGATCTTCAAGCCGCATCTTGATCAATTTTTGGCCGCTTTCATTGATGATATTTTGGTATATTCTAAAGATTCAGAAGAACATGAAAAGCATTTGAGAATAACGTTCCAGACTCTCAGAGAATATAAGCTCTATGCCAAACTCTCAAAATATGAGTTTTAGTTGAAGGAGGTGACATTTGTGGGACACATTATCTCTGTACAAGGCATTAAAGTGGATTCTAGCAAGGTTGAGGTAATTGTGAGTTGGAAGCCCCCACGGAATGTGACTGAGGTCAAAAGTTTCTTAGGTTTAGCTAGATATTATCGGAGGTTTGTCAAATGGTTTTTCAATAATTGATTCTCCTTTAACAAGACTATTAAGAAAAGATGTTACATTTGAGTGGACAGATAATTGTCAAGCTAGTTTTGATAAGCTCAAGAGAATGCTTACTAAGGCCCCTGTTTTGACACAGCTGATCCCTAATAAGGAGTATATCATTTATAGTGATGCTTCTCATAATGGATTGGATTGTGTATTCATGTAAGATGGAAAGGTGCTTATGCTTATAGGCAGTTAAAGCCACATGAGAAGAATTATCCTACCCATGATCTGGAGTTGGCAGCTATAGTTTTCGCATTGAAGATTTGGTGCCATTATTTATATGGGGAGAAGTGTTTCATTTACACAGATCACAAGAGTTTGAAATATCTTCATTCATTGAAAGAATTGAATTTGAGGCAAATAGATGGCTAGAGCTAATAAAGGATTATAATTGTGTGATTGACTACCATCCAAGCAAAGCTAATGTAGTAACAGATGCTTTAAGCAGAAAGATTGTGGCAGAGTTGCACCTTCAACCCACTCTTATGCAGGAAATCAAGGATGCACAAAGACAAGATAGAAATCTAATTGAATTAGCTGAGTTGATCTCTAAGGGGGAAAGACCTGGATTCACTATGGACTTAGATGGTGAACTATTCTATCAAGACATATTATGTGTGCCTAATGTAGAAGATCTTAGACAGAGGATTCTTAAAGAGGCCCATGAAACCAAATATGCTATGCACCCATGGAGTAACAAGATGTATCAAGAGTTGAAGAGCAGATACTGGTGGGCAGGTATGAAAAAGGACATCACAGAATACACTTCAAAATGTTTGACTTGTCAACATATCAAGGCTGAACATCAAGTACCTTCGGGGTTGCTACATCCAATTTCTATTCCAAAATGGAAGTGGGAACGAATCACAATGGATTTTGTGACTAGATTGCCTTTGACACCAATGAAACGTGATACTGTATGGGTCATAGTGGACAGATTTACAAAGTCAACACATGTAACATCATTGACCTTCCCCACATGCATTTCATCGAACATAAGCATCTTGCATACAATTCAATTGAACACGTGCATTTCATACGTATTTTTGTAGGAACAAGTTCATGGCATGCACTAGCTACGTGTCCTAGTATTTGGCAATTATATCGAGTCACACGTGTATCCTTATAACCTAAATGAGGACAACAAAGTATTAGAAATGAATTGAATAAGATGTATAAATTAAAGTAAGCAAAGTGATTAGATTAAGATTAGTAAACAATTACATTGTTAATTTAGTTAAATCGGGTCAAATGATTAAGCTGTATTATTGTGTGAATTAGTGGAATTATAAATCTATGTAAATAATAATAATAACAATATAAAATAAAATAAAAATTAAACAAAAGAGAAATAGAAGAGAAGAGAAATGAGAAATGAGAAGAGAAAAGAGAAGAGAAAAAGAGAAAAAGAGAAAAGGACAAAAAACAAGTTGGCTTTATCTTCATATTTCTTCCTCATTTCTGCCTCCTCACTCCAGCCCGACTTCTTCTTCAATTTCCTCCATTTCAGACTTCAATTCTTCCTTGTTTCACCTAGTTTTTGAAGCTAATTGATCCCTTTCAAGGTTATTCTTGGTAAGTAATCAATTCTTATTGCTATAGGGTTGATTTGAGTTGCTTAGGTTCAATATTAGGCACTGAATTGCACCCCGATTTTTATATTAATAGAAATTGATTCTGGAAATGTGTAAAACACAAAAGTTGTTCCTTTATATCTTATATTTGTGGATATGTAAACAGGTTTGCAAGATGTTATGTATAGGGAGAGATATGCTCTTTGTACTGAAACTGGTCAGGGTGTAAACCCTAACCAAGTTAGCTACTGTGTGGTTTGATTGAGAATATGTTAAAGCCCTTATTTGAAGTCTCTCAACACATAAAAGTTGTAGATATATGTGTTTTGTATCTTTCTACCAAATTTCAGATTCATATACCTTGTAAATTGTGAGTTATGGTGAATGGAACCATGACTGTTCCATGGTTTGAACTGCATACTGAGTGCCCTGGGAAGATACAGTAACTTGTTTGGCTAATTTGAGATTGTTATAACTAGATTCTGTAAATGATCAAAACAAGGGAGTTATAGGTATATGTCTTAGCTAAAATTTGGTACTAATTTCAACTTCATTGGTTATGTATAGACTAAGTTATGGCCTTTGTAAGCCATACTGGTCCGGAAGTCAATTCTATTCTGGACCAGTAAAATGTTTGGTATAATTAGAAGACCTTAGAGACATAATTGGTAAAAGTTGTAAACATGAAACATGTTTCATATGAACCCATATAAGTGTCTGTAAAGTTTCATTAAAATAGGAATTATATATTATAAGTTATGATGAACCCAAATGAGTACCCTGAAACTGCCTAAAGGCAGAAAACAAGGCAAAAAATAGAACACTCTTAGAAATTCTACCAAATATTGTACAATTATCAAATTGGTCTGAAATTGGAATATGTTATATAATTATGTGATATGTGTAATTAGGAAAAAGAATCAGATTAATTGGTCAATTATAGAAAAAGTTATAGGCTAAATAGTCCCATAAGGTCACACTGCCTCATAGGAAAAATCTTAACTATTGACATGAACAATGCATATTAATTTGTTTAAGCCACATTAAGTCTCTCTAATCATGAGTTAATCGATTATGTTTTCATATTAGGCTTGCAACATAATGGAGACCCACAAGGAGTAGATAGACAATAAGTTAGGGGTTGGAATCAAAGGAGAACGGTGAGTCTAATTATCGATTGAATTCTTTAGTGCAAATGAATGTTGTTTGCTATGTGATTCATGTGATTGTCATGATTGGTCCTTGATAATGTAATGGATAATTTGTGACATTGTGGTACGTATAAATGGTATACTTGTGGTATATTTGAGGTATATGTTTGACAAATGTGATATATATACATGGTATATGTATAGTATATGCAAGGTATATCATTGACATATGAGGTATATATGGAATATATGTATGTTGTATATGATAAAGATGCAATGATAAATGCTTAAATACAAGTGCATATGCATATGGACTAAAAAGGCATTGTGACTAGTTAATCGATATTGTAAAGCAAAAGAAGAGTCATATGGCCCAATAAATGTGCAAATGAAACAAATGATCAAGCTAGCTAGCAAATGCAAATGCAAATGTTCACATGGAAAATATTCACATGGAAACCCGGGGCAATATCTGTTTAACTTAGTCACAATAAAACGAAATAAGCAAAGCATTTGCATACATAAAGAGTAATGATTATATGTTTCAACTTTATTGATAATGATACTGATGAATGGAATGGAATACATGGTATATATTGGAATTGTGATTTATTACTATGAGTTGTTTGGTACTTTAGAGCTCATTGGATGGTTATTCTCACTGAGCCGCAACTCATCAATTTGCATCATTTTTCAGGTAAAAAAAAGTGATAGCTCATTTTGAGTAGCGTACAAAAGACATGGAGCACAGGTCACTGTCCGAGCCTCATCACTCTCTCTCTCCTTGCATTCCACACAAGCATGAAAATATGTCATATGTGTTTTGTATTTACGGGCTTGAATATGTATAGTCATTTTGGAATGAGTCTAAATATGTATAAATGAAATCAACTCGAAATTACTTATGTGTAAAGTTTATGTTTTGATATATGTGATATATTATATTGTGGTGAAAACCTCAGTGTTAACTTTGCAAAGTCAGTGAATAATATTACAGGATATGAGACTTGCAAGTCATTGAATGAAATTAGAGGATATGAGACTTGCAAAGTCATTAAATTATATTACAGGATATGAAAAAAAAACTACTATTATTGTTAACAGGGTATTCTACCTTTCCAGTATGCTATGTATGATTACTTGATACAGGGATAGGTTATACTCAAATGTCTAAGATGTAGTGTTACATTTTTGGTATCAGAGCAGGGATAGGTTCCATGGGAACATGCATAAGCATAAGAGCATGATAACATATGCATCCTATGTGTTGAACATTATGTAGTGACATAATTTCATTTATTTTAGGGACATCATAAGACATAATTCACCAAGGAGGGAGAGGCCGGCCAAAATGCATTCTCATGAGGCATCACCTCATTTACATAAAGAGTAACCAGCAATAGGAGCTAGAGCTCCAGCACATGCATCACAGTCATCTCATGCAGAGGCACCCGATGAACACCTAGATCATGAAGTATATGGTCCTGAAATGTACAAGGAAAGACTTTATGACAAGCTGAGGAAACATGGTGCAACTGATTTCAATGGCACAACAGATCCAGCAGAAGCTGAGACCTGGCTAAAAAGGACACAATATGATGAGATGTACCCCGGATGAGAAATTCGATTATGCAGTATCCTTACTGCAAGGAAATGCTTATGAATGGTGGGAGACAGTCTCTGACAGTGATGCACAACCACCAGTGTTGACATGGAATGATTTTCTCCTGGAATTTCAGAACAATTACATGCCTGAAGCATATAAAGATGAGAAGAGGAAGGAATTCCTGAATCTGAAACAGGAGAATATGTCTATTGCGGAGTATGAAGTACAATTTAACAAGCTTTCCCATTATGCCCCTTTCATGGTCTCTACTGAAAGAGACAAATGCAGGAAGTTTGAGGAGGGCCTCAAATATGATATCAGAAATAGAATCACAACTACTGATCTTGACAGTTATGCTAGGCTCAGAGCTGGTGCAATCAGAGTTGAACGGTTAATGAAAGAAGCTGGGGAACAACAAATAAAAAGGCCATCACGTGAATTCTTTGGTGAGTCTAGCAGAAGGTTGGGAAAAAGAGGTAGATATATGCCTGCACAATCTGGTAACAGAAGTGGGTACTCCAGTTCTAAAGGTCGAGGAATGACTTTCTCTTACCCAGGCAGAGGGCAGAGTCAATATGTTGAACAGAGGCCCACATGTAGTCATTGTGGCAGACAACATACGGGCGAATGTATAAGGCTCACAGGAGCATGTTATTTCTGTGGATCGATGGAGCACATGTATAGAGACTGTCCAAATAGGGCCAAACTAGCAGAGACCAGCAGAGGCAGAGGAGTATCTGAGACTACTGTTGAGGCACCGAGGGTCTACCCTACTAGTGGGACACAAGGCAGAGGAAGAGGCAGGGGCAGGACTGGTACACTGGGCAGAGGAGTGACCAGATCTGAAGGTCAGAGTTCTAGACCTCCTACTCAGGCCAGGGTGTTTGCTATGACTAGACAAGAGGCAGTGGATGCTGCCAAAGTAGTCACTGGTAATATTTATATTTCTAAAATATTAGCATATGCATTGATTGACCCAGGCTCCACTCATTCATTAATATCATTGCATATGGCATCTGAATTGCATCAAATGCATGAGCCTTTGGGGATTGACATAAATGTGAGTACATCATTGGGAACCGTGGTAGTTGTGAAAAATGTCTGTCGTGATTGCCTGATATGCATTGATAGAGCTGAGTTAATAGCTGATATGATTTTATTGCCAATATATGAATTTGATGTGATACTGGAATGGACTGGTTAACTAGACATCATGCAATAGTGAATTGCTTTACTAAGGAAGTAATTTTGGAATCACCAAACCAGCCAAGGGTAGTATTTCTAGGTGAAAGAAAACTTGTGCCTACATGTCTAGTTTCAGCTGTAAAGGCATTTCGATTGATCAAAGGGGGATGTGAAGCATATTTGGCATATGTGACTGATACTAGAACCACTGATAGCTTGCTTGAAAATATACCAGTGGTAAGAGAATTTGCTGATATATTCCCAGATGATCTACCTGGTTTACCACCAGATAGAGAGATAGAATTTACTATTGAACTAGTACCAAGAACTGCACCAATATCAAGGTCACCCTACAGAATGGCCCCAGTTGAGTTGAAAGAACTAAAGGCCCAATTGCAGGAGTTACTTGACAAAGGATATATTAGACCTAGTGTATCACCATGGGGAGCTCCAGTATTATTTGTTAAAAAGAAAGATGGAACAATGAGATTGTGCATCGATTATAGGCAATTGAACAAAATGACGGTGAAGAACAAATATCCATTGCCTAGAATAGATGATTTGTTTGACCAGTTGCAAGGAGCCCAAATATTCTCCAAGATTGATCTGAAATCAGGCTATTACCAGCTGAAGGTAGCAGAAGCGGATGTTCCAAAGACTGCCTTTCGAACTAGGTATGGGCATTATGAATTTTTAGTAATGCCATTTGGATTGACTAATGCTCCAGCTGCATTTATGGCTTTAATGAATAAGGTGTTTCAACCATATTTGGATAGGTTTGTGATAGTATTTATTGATGACATATTGGTGTACTCAAAGAATAGGGGAGAACATGAACAACATTTAAAAATTGTGTTGCAAACTTTGAGGGAGAAACAATTATATGCCAAATTGAGTAAATGTGAATTCTGGTTAGATCATTTGGTGTTTCTTGGACATGTGGTGTCGTGTAAGGGCATAGAGGTTGACCCAAAGAAAATTGAGGCTATGGTAAATTGGGAAGCTCCTAAAAATATTTCAGAAATGCGTAGTTTTCTGGGTTTAGCCGGATATTATCGTAGATTTGTTGATGGATTCTCCTTAATTGCTAGCCCTTTGACTAAATTGTTGAGAAAGAATGTGCCTTTCAAGTGGACTCCAGAATGTCAGAGGAGTTTCGATGAACTAAAACACAGGCTAACCTCAGCACCAGTATTAACCATCCCTACAGGTACAGGTGGGTTTACAGTATATAGTGATGCTTCTCACCAAGGCTTGGGATGTGTGTTGATGCAACATGGTAAGGTGATAGCTTATGCATCCAGACAACTAAGACCACATGAGATCTCATATCCAGTGCATGATTTAGAACTGGTTGCAGTCGTATTTGCATTGAAGATTTGGAGGCATTATCTGTATGGTGAGACATTCCAAATCTTCACAGACCATAAAAGCTTGGGTTATTTGCTGACACATAAAGAATTAAACATGAGGCAGAGACGGTGGTTAGAGCTATTGAAAGATTATGACTGTACAATTGAATACCATCCAGGGAAAGCCAATGTGGTAGCAGATGCATTGAGTAGGAAGGCTGGTAGCAGTGTAGCTCACTTGCAAGTATCTTCTTTTCCATATTTGATTCAATTACGATCTATGAATGTTGAATTAAATATACATGATGAAGGATCACTGATTGCTACTCTTCAAGTCAGACTTATACTAAAGGAGAGGATCAAAGAAGCACAAAGCAAAGATCCTAAATTTGTGAGAAAATTGAATCAGTAAGGCAGGGAAACAGTAAAATTTTCAATTGCAGGATGATGTACTGATGTTAAAATCACGCATATGTGTTCCAGACACTGAGAACTTGCGTCAGAAAATAATGAAAGAGGCACACAATGCACCGTATGCAATGCACCCAGAGATGATAAAGATGTATCACAGTTTAAGACCTCATTACTGGTGGCCAAGAATGAAGAAAGACATAGCAGAATATGTTTCCAAATGTTTGACATGTCAGCAGATTAAAATTAAACATCAGGCACCAATTGGTAAGTTACATCCATTGCCAGTGCCAGAATAGAAATGGGAAAGAATAACGATGGATTTTGTCTATGAATTGCCAAGAACTCCACGGAAAAATGATGCAGTATGGGTAATTATTGACAGATTAACCAAGTCAGCACATTTTCTACCTATCAGATGGGGCTATACACTTGAGAGTTTGGCCAAATTATATGTGAATGAGATAGTCAGATTGCATGACATTCCAGTGTCCATTATGTCTGATAGAGATCCACGGTTTACTTCACATTTTTGGGTGAGTTTACAGAATGCATTGGGAACAAAATTGAACTTTAGCACTGCATTCCACCCACAGACTGATGGACAATCAGAAAGGACTATACAGACATTGGAAGAAATGCTTAGGGCATGTTCTATGGAATTCAGAGGTGCTTGGGATGAATATATAACATTGATTGAATTTGCTTACAACAACCAGTATCATAGCAGTATCTAGATGGCACCATATGAGGCGTTGTATGGCAGAAAGTGCCGAAGCCCTATCATTTGGGATGAAGAAGGAGCACGTGCATTAGAAGGGCCAGAGATAGTGCAAGACACAGTGGATAAGATCAAGGTTGTCAAGAACAAGCTAAAGGCAGCACAGGATAGGCAGAAAAGTTATGTTGATCAGCATAGAAGGGAGATGGAATACGAGTTAGGTGAAAAGGTGTTTCTTCGTGTATCTCCATGGAAAGGGATAATCCGATTTGGCAAAAAGGGTAAATTGAGCCCAAGGTATATAGGGCCTTATGAAATTCTTGAGAAGATTAGTCCACTGACATATAGATTGGCGTTACCACCCGAGATGGCTCATATTCATAATGTGTTTCATGTGAGCATGCTTAGAAGATACAAGTCAGATCCTACACATGTACTTAAAGATCAAGCCATTGAGATTGTAGAGGACATGAGTTATGTTGAGGAACCAGTGCAAATCATTGGATACAAGACTAAACAGCTAAGAAATCGCGACATACCTTTGGTTAAGGTATTATGGCGTAACCATTTACAAGAAGAGGCAACATGGGAAACAAAAGAAAATATGAAAAAGCAATATTCACACCTGTTTTCAGGTATTAATTTTGAGGACGAAATTTTTAAAAGGAGGGGAGAATTGTAACATCCTTGACATTCCCCACATGCATTTCATCAAACATAAGCATCTTGCATACAATTCAATTGAACACATGCATTTCATACGTATTTTTGTAGGAACAAGTTCATGGCATGCACTAGCTACGTGTCCTAGTATTTGGCAATTATATCAAGTCACACGTGTATCCTTATAATCTAAATGAGGATAACAAAGTATTAGAAATGAATTGAATAAGGTGTATAAATTAAAGTAAGCAAAGTGATTAGATTAAGATTAGTTAAATTGGGTCAAATGATTAAGCTGTATCATTGTGTGAATTAGTGGAATTATAAATCTATGTAAATAATAATAATAACAATATAAAATAAAATGAAAATTAAACAAAAGAGAAATAGAAGAGAAGAGAAATGAGAAATGAGAAGAGAAAAGGACAAAAAACAAGTTGGCTTTATCTTCATCTTTCTTCCCCATTTCTGCCTCCTCACTCCAGCCCGACTTCTTCTTCAATTTCCTCCATTTCAGACTTCAATTCTTCCTTGTTTCACCTAGTTTTTGAAGCTAATTGATCCCTTTCAAGGTTATTCTTGGTAAGTAATCAATTCTTATTGCTATAGGGTTGATTTGAGTTGCTTAGCTTCAATATTAGGCACTGAATTGCACCCCAATTTTTATATTAATAGAAATTGATTCTGGAAATGTGTAAAACACAAACGTTGTTCTTTTATATCTTAGATTTGTGGATATGTAAACAGTTTTGCAAGATGTTATGTATAGGGAGAGATATACTCTTCGTACTGAAACTGGTCAGGGTGTAAACCCTAACCAAGTTAGCTACTGTGTGGTTTGATTGAGAATATGTTAAAGCCCTTATTTGAAGTCTCTCAAAAAAAGTTGTAGATATGTGTGTTGTATCTGTCTACCAAATTTCAGATGCATAGACCTTGAAAATGGTGAGTTATGGTGAATGAAACCATGACTGTTCCATGGTTTGAACTGCATACTGAGTGCCCTGGGAAGATACAGTAACTTGTTTGGCTAATTTGAGATTGTTATCACTAGATTCTGTAACTAATCAAAATAGGGGAGTTATAGGTATATGTCTTAGATAAAAGTTGGTACTAATTTCAACTTCATTGGTTATGTATAGACTAAGTTATGGCCTTTGTAAGCCATACTGGTCCGGAAGTCAATTCTATTCTGTACCAGTAAAATGTTTGGTATAATTAGAAGACCTTAGAGACATAATTGGTAAAATTTGTAAACATGAAACATGTTCCATATGAACCAATATAAGTGTCTGTAAAGTTTCATTAAAATAGAACTTATAGATTATAAGTTATGATGAACCCAAATGAGTACCCTGAAACTGCCTAAAGGCAAAAAATAGAACACTCTTAGAAATTCCACCAAATTTTGTACAATGATCAAATTGGTCTGAAATTGGAATATGTTCTATAATTATATGATATGTGTAATTAGGAAAAAGAATCAGATTAATTGGTCAATTATAGAAAAAGTTATAGGCTAAATAGTCCCATAAGGTCACACTGCCTCATAGGAAAAATCTTAACTATTGACATGAACAATGCATATTAATTTGTTTAAGCCACATTAAGTCTCTCTAATCATGAGTTAATCGATTATGTTTTCATATTAGGCTTGCAACATAATGGAGACCCACAAGGAGCAGATAGACAATAAGTTAGGGGTCGGAATCAAAGGAGAACGGTGAGTCTAATTATCGATTGAATTCTTTAGTGCAAATGAATGTTGTTTGCTATGTGATTCATGTGATTGTCATGATTGGTCCTTGATAATGTAATGGATAATTTTGTGACATTGTGGTACGTATAAATGGTATACTTGTGGTATATTTGAGGTATATGTTTGACAAATGTGATATATATACATGGTATATGTATAGTATATGCAAGGTATATACTTGACATATGAGGTATATATGGAATATATGTATGTTGTATATGATAAAGATGCAATGGTTGATAAATGCTTAAATACAAGTGCATATGCATATGGACTAAAAAAGCGTTGTGACTAGTTAATCGATATTGTAAAGCAAAAGAAGAGTCCTATGGCCCAATAAATGTGCAAATGAAACAAATGATCAAGCTAGCTAGCAAATGCAAATGCAAATGTTCACATGGAAAATATTCACATGGAAACCCGGGGCAATATCTGTTTAACTTAGTCACAACAAAATGAAATAAGCAAAGCATTTGCATACATAAAGAGTAATGATTATATGTTTCAACTTTATTGATACTTATATGATACTGATGAATGGAATGGAATACATGGTATATATTGGAATTGTGATTTATTACTATGAGTTGTTTGGTACTTTAGAGCTCATTGGATGGTTATTCTCACTGAGCCGCAACTCATCAATTTGCATTATTTTTCAGGTAAAAAAAGTGATAGCTCATTTTGAGTAGCGTACAAAAGACATGGAGCACAGATCACTGGCCAAGCCTTATCACTCTCTCTCTCCTTGCATTCCACACAAGCATGAAAATATGTCATATGTGTTTTGTATTTACGGGCTTGAATATGTATAGTCATTTTGGAATGAGTCTAAATATGTATAAATGAAATCAACTCGAAAATACTTATGTGTAAAGTTTATATTTTGATATATGTGATATATTATATTGTGGTGAAAATCTCAGTGTTAACTTTGCAAAGTCAGTGAATAATATTACAGGATATGAGACTTGCAAGTCATTGAATGAAATTATAGGATATGAGACTTGTAAAGTCATTGAATTATATTACAGGATATGAAAAAAAAATCTACTACTATTATTAACAGGGTATTCTACCTTTCCAGTATGCTATGTATGATTACTTGATACAGGGATAAGTTATACTCAAATGTCTAAGATGTAGTGTTACAACACATTTCTTACATATCAGAAAGGACTACCCACTGAATAAATTGGCAGAAATTTATATGAATGAAGTTGTACGACTTCATAGAGTGTTTGTTTCTATTGTGTCTGACAGAGATCCCCGCTTCACATCTCAATTTTAGGGTAGTCTACAGCGAGCTCTAGGTACTAAGCTCAATTTCAGCATGGCTTTTCATCTGCAGACAGATAGACAATCAGAAAGAGTCATTCAGATTTTAGAAGATATGATGAGAAGTTGTGTTATCGAATTTGAAGGTAGTTAGGAAAAATATCTTCCTTGAATGGAATTCGCCTATAATAATAGTTATCAATATTGTATCTAGATGGCTCCATATGAGGCACTTTATGGCAAGAAGTGTCGAACACCTCTATGTTGGACAGAGCTCAACGAGAGGAAGCTTGTTGGACCAGACCTAGTGCAAGAGACGGAAGAAAAAGTGAGAGTCATTCACGAAAGACTTAAGGCAGCTATAGATGGGCATAAATCGTATGTTGATCTTAAGAGATGAGACATTGATTATGCAATGGGTGATAAAGTTTTTCTTAAAGTTTCTCCGTGGAAAAAAATTATGAGATTTGGAAAGAAAGGCAAGTTAACTCCAAGATTCATCGGACCTTATTAAATATTAGAAAGAGTTGGATCTGTTGCTTATAGACTCGCTCTACCACCAGAGTTGAGTCTGATACATAATGTTTTCCATGTCTCAATGTTAAGACGATATAGATTAGATCCTAATCACATCATACCCGTTGAAAGGATTCAAGTGAGACAAGATTTGACATATGAAGAAAAATCAATCCAAATTAAAGAGCTGAGGAACAAACGAGTACCATTAGTGAAAGTGCTATAGATGAATCATGCAATTAAAGAAGCAACATGGGAAAGCGAGGAGGTGATGAAAGCTCAATACCCTTACATGTTTAGTGACGATGCATTAGGTATGTTTCGAGGATGAAACATTTTAAGAGGGAGAGAATTGTAACACCCACTAATTAGTGTTTAATTAGAATAAGTATGTGGGATAAATAGGAAAAACATGATAGATAATATAGATGGAATAAATGACTAAATTAGAAATTAAAATTAAAGGTACTAGATATAAGTAAATATGTAAAGATGATGATGATGATGATGATGATGATGATGATGATGATGATGATGATAATAATAATAATAATAATAATAATAATAATAATAATAATAATAATAATAATAATAATAATAATAATAATAAAAGAGGAAAAAATAAAAAAAAATTAGAAAAGTGAACAATAAAAAAAGAAAAGGGCACAGCAGAAAAAAAATTAAAACGGGAGAAGGGAGGGGGAGGGGAAAGTCAATTAAGACTTTGCCCCATTTTATCCTAACTTCTACACTCTTCTTCTTATCATCATCATCCATTTCCTTCCTCCCAAATAACAATCTCAATTCTTCATGATCTCACTAAAGATTTGCATCAAAATCACTCCAAATAAATCTATTTTTGGTAAGTAATCTTTTTCTCATTATTATTGTGTTATTAGAACTTTTTGGGTTATTTTACTACAATATATTTCACTCTATTTTTTATTGCCTTATGAACCGAATTTGAAGAAGTGTCAAACATAAAAGTTGTTCATTTATGTCTTGTGTATCTGTTTGCCAAATGTTATTAAATTATTTTGAGTATATAAAGAGAAATGGTCATTTGAGTGAGACTGGTCCCTAGAAAAGTATCAACAAGATACTCCACGTTTTTCGTTTAATTTGATCATCTTAAAGACCGAATCTAAGGTAACTTAAAACCTAAAAGTTGTATCCCTATTTGTGATCTAGGTTTCTACCAAATTTCATATAAATATCTCTTGTGTAGGTTGAGTTATAGTGAAATGAACTATGGTTATTCCTTGATGGAGCTAGTTTCACATACTTGTACAACTTTAGTAATTTCGTTCTCATATTTGACATGTTTTTAGACCAAATTAGCCAAAGTTTAAAGCATTAAAGTTTTATTTCTATATCTTATCCAAGTTCCTGTGAAAGTCTTACCTTAAAATCTTATGTATTTTGTGAGTTATGACCTTAACAAATGAACTGGTCAGGTTGTCATTCTATTCTGAACCAATTATAGATCCTCTAGTATTTGAAAACCTTAGAGGCCGAATATGGAAATGAGATAAACATAAACAATATTCCAAATTAACTTATATAATTGTATAAAAAGTTTCATAATAATTGAATATACACGGTGAAATATATAAATTTTTAAATATAGTACCCCAAAATTGCCTAAGGGCAGAAAATAGAGCAATATTTAAAATTATACTATAAATTGTGTAATTGTTCAAAATTTTGAAATTTTAGTATGTTATAGAATTACATGTTAAATTTAATTAGAAATAAGAATCATATAGATGAGTGTAGGAAAAGTTATAGATCCAATAGTCCTAAGAGGTCTTGTTCCAGCTTAAAAGAAATTATAGTTATTTATTTAAACTATATTAAGAATAAGTATTTTATCAATGTATTAATTATTTATATTTTTGAATTAGGATATCAACAAGAGAAAGAACAACAAAAGTGAACAAACTCTGAGTTTAGATTTGGAAAAGAAAAAACTATCAAGATTTGTACATATGTGTCATCATGATAAAATAATATATTACTACATTCTCTTAAATTATGAAAATATTATTAATTAGAAATTTAATGATATGGTAATATTTGATGGAATATCATGTTATTATATGAGTTTGAAATAAATTGTGAACTTGTAATTATATTAATACGAAATGAGAGTTGATTATGGCAAGTAATGACATGATAAAAACAAGTAATTAATAGTTTTAATTGCACATTTATCTATCTGAGAACTAACATAGAATAGATAGTGCACCATTAAGGGGGAATTACGGTATCGATATTGATATGATTCAAAGACAGACTATAGTTCTGAAAGCGCTCCTGATCCTAAATACACACAGTTAACGTGATTTTACTAAGTCAAGGTGGCTAAAGGTCCACAGTGCCATTGACTTGAGATTATAATGAGTAGGGTAGCTTAAGCTCCGCGAGCATCCCTATTTCACACCCCGTATCCGAACAGTCTGGGAACGAGATTTTGAATTAATAAACCATAGAATGAAATATGAAAATTTATTAATTGATGTAAGTAATAAAGTATGAAATGTTTATATGAGGTGGTGCGAATTTAATTATTGAATAAGGTTATTATGTTTATTCTTTTTATGTTATGTATTTATTTATTTTATATGACAAATATGTAATAAAATTTAATGTGTCATGATTTTATTTGAGACATGCATTTGTATGACTGCCTGGGGAATACTTTAATACTTATATGTACCACTAAGCTAGAGATAGCTTAGTATGAGTTCTTCTCATACAGGAATTGGAGTTGTAGATAGTAGATAGTGAAGTTGGTCAAGAAGAAATCCAAGCTCATATCAATGGAGGCACAAAAGATGTAGTTAAAGGGTTGATTACTTGTCATATTTTTTTTAGTTTGACCATGCATATGGATTGTGGTAGATGTGTTTCGTATGTTAATATTGTATGTATAAATAATTATGTAATATAATCAGGCACCATATGTGTATACAACATAATGATATATATATATATATATATATATATATATATATATATATATATATATATATATATATATATATATATATATATATATATATATATATATATATATATTGTTAATTAGAATGACTTGCCTAAACCAATATAAATAACTGATTAAGTTATTTAAAATGAAAAAGTTTTAATTCGAATAAATTTATTTAGTAAATCTTGTGGCATCCTATTTTTATATAGGAGATTATTCCTAATATATAAGTAGGGCGTCACATACTAAATGCTATACTTTGACTCATTCATTGTTATCTCTTAGAGATCGCTCATTTGGTGGTGATTGGATATGACATAAAATATTTGAAACTAGTTGGTAGTCAATAGAGAATTTACCACTCATAATAGAATGCGCGTATACCTATGACCTTTTATAGGAGATCATTACTAAAAAATTATTGGGCAAGGTGGATATGTTTTAGTTGGTGGTGTTTTCCTTCTTCATTTGCTTGGATACTACTAAAGACAATTCTAGTTTTAAATTGTTGTGGTTTACTACAACCCAATAATAAGGAAATGTCACAGATTGAAAGAAATCAAGTTGCAATTTTGAAAAGGTAATCACTTCTCCAATGTAATGGTATAAATTCCAATTTAGATATACATATGGACAAATTTATTTGGATTTTAATTTTCACTACATTTGGGGTAGACAAGTTGGCATGCCAATTAGGGAGAGTTTTAGGCTATATTAACCTGTATATAGGCGATAACAACTCGTATATAAATATCAGGTAGATTATTATCCATTTTATCAAGTAGGAAATTGCATGTTTACATTAGGATGCATAACATCTTGTTATACATGCGCCTATTCATATAGGTTGAATGACCTATTTATTCAAGTCGAATGGCCCGTGAAATCTCGTGTCTCCCTAAGTCCGGTCTAAGTCATAATGGGCAAGAAATTAAGAAAAGAAAAATTAAATGAAGGATGGTATTAAACAAACAAGTACTTAGATACATTGATGTGTATATTTAATTGTAATCGATTTGTCAAGTGTGTTGTGAGTGATATTTCGAAACTAAGTTATTGTGTATAGAATGTAAAATAAGTGAACACAAAGGTTGATAGGAGATATATACAAGTAAGTTTGAAATTGAAAAATGATTTTGAATTATTGTATGATTGGATTTATTTATATGCAAAGTAGTATTTTTGTTATTATTATTATTATTATTATTATTATTATTATTATTATTATTATTATTGCTAAAAAGCATGTACCACTAAGCATAATATTTAGTCCGAGAGATTGTTTGTTTCTCTCGCATAGGTAAAGGAGTTGCTGTTCAATATAAGGTAGATGGTAGATAAAGCTCAGAAAATGGTGGGCATCCATATTCAAAGCAACAACTAGAGATCAAATTATGGGTAATTTGATATATTTTGTATTTTTTTCAAGCATAATGTGTGTATAAATTAAACTAAACATACAATAACTTTGATGGATAAAGTTCGTAAACAAGTTTGCATATATAAATATATATTGTTAGATGTTTTACGAGTGCAAATGATGTGCATGGCAAATAATGATTGTTGATGCTTATAGTGCCATGCATGATAAAGTTTAAAATTATTCATAATTTTAATGTTACATAACAAGTTAAGACAGGTGAACGTGTATGTAACACCACATCTTATACATTTGTGTTCAACCTATCCCTGTATTAATTAATCACGTATAGCATGCTAGAAAAATAAAATACTCTGTTAACAATGGTAGTAAATTTTTTTTTTTTCATATCATATCCTGTAAAATCAACTAATGCCTTTACAAGTCTTATATCCTGTAATTCTATTCAATGACTTTGCAAGTCTCATATCCTGTAATATCACTCGATAACTTTTCAAGTCAACATTAAAAACCACAATACGATATATCACATATATTAAAACATAAACTTCTCATCCGAAGGATTACAGGTTGTTTCCATTTATACATTTCAAAACTAATCTAGAGTGATAATACATATTCAAGCATATAAGTCCAAAATACAGATGACATGTTTTCATGCTTGTGTGGAATGCAAGGAGAGAGAGTGATGAGGCTCGGCCAGTGACCTGTGTTCCATGTCTTTTTTACACTACTCAAAATGAGCTATCACTTTTCTTTACCTGAAAAATGATGCAACTTGATGAATTGCGGCTCAGTGAGAATAACCATCAAATGAGCTCTAAAGTACCGAACTCATAATAATAACTCACAAATCCAATACATACCATGTATTCCATTCCATTCATCAATATCATATAAATATCAATAAAGTTGAAACATATAATCATTACTCGTTACGTATGCAAATGCTTTGCTTATTTCATTTTGTTGTGACTAAGTTAAACAGACATTGCCCTGGGTTTCCATGTGAACATTTGTCATGTGAGCATTTGCATTTGCATTTGCTTTGCATTTGCTAGCTAGCTTGATTATTTGTTTCATTTGCACATTTGTTGGGCCATAGGCCTCTTCTTTTGCTTTACAATATCGATTAACTAGTCACAACACCCTTTTAGTCCATATGCATATGCACTTGTATTTAACCATTCATCAACCATTGTATCTTTATCATATACAACATACATATATTCCATATATACCTCATGTCACGCATATACTTTGCATATACCTTGCATATACCATGTATATATATCACATATGTCAAACATATACTTCAAATATACCACAAGTATACCATTTATATGTACCAAAATGTCACAAATTATCCATCATTACATTATCAAGGACCAATCATGACAATTATATGAATCACATAGCAAGCAACATTCATTTGCACTAAAGAATTCAATCGATAATTAGACTCACCGTTCTCTTTTGATTCTGACCTCTAACTTATTGTCTATCCACTCCTTGTGGATCTCCAATATGTTGCGAGCCTAATATGAAAATATAATCAATTAACTCATGATTAGGGAGACTTAATGTGACTTAAACAAATTAATATGCATTGTTAATGTATATAGTTGAGATTTTTCCTATGAGGCAATGTGACCTTATAGGACTGTTTAGCCTATAAAGTTTTCTATACATGAACAATTAATCTGATTCTTGTTCTTAATTAAAACTAACATATAATTATAGAACATATTAAAATTTCAGATCAATTGGATCATTGTACAATTTTTGGTGGAATTTCTAAGTGTGTTCTGTTTTCTACCTTATTTTCTGCTTTTAGGAAGTTTCAGGGTACTCGTTTTGGTTCATCATAACTTATAATCTATAAGTCCTATTTTAATGAAACTTTACAGACACTCATATGGGTTCAAATGGAATATTTTTCATGTTTACAACTTTTACCAATTATGTCTCTAAGGTCTTCTAATTATACCAAACATTTTACTGGTTCAGAATAGAATTGACTTTCGGACCAGTATGTCTTCCAAAGGCCATAACTTAATCTATACATAACCAATGAAGCTGAAATTAGTACCAACATTTAGCTAAGAAATATACCTATAATTTTAATGTTTGATCATATACAGACTCTAGCTCTAACAAGCTCAAATTAGCCAAACAGGTTACTGTATCTGCCCAGGGCACTCAATAAGCAGTTCAAACCATGGAACAGTCATGGTTCCATTCCCCATAACTCCACATTTACAAGACCTGTGAACCTGAAATTTGGTATACAGATACATAACACATACATCTACAACCTTTATGTTTTGAGATACTTTAAATAATGGCTTAAACATATTCGAAATCAAAGAACACAGTAGCTAACTTGGTTAGGGTTCGCACCCTGACCAGTTTCAGTACGAAGAGGATATCTCATTCTATACACCACATATTGCAAAACTATTTACATATCCATAAATCTAAGACATAAAGGAACAACTGTGGTGTTTTAAGCTTTTCCAGAATCAATTTCTATGTGCATCAAAATCGGGTTGCAAAGAAGTGCCTATTAATGAACCCTAAACAGCAAAATCAAGCTTAACACAAAAATAAATGTTTACTCACCTATAATCATTCTTGGCTAATCTTGTTGCTGCAATCTTTGGAGTGAAAGAAAGAAGAAATGGTGGCTGGAATTTGAGAGAAAATAGATGGAAGAAATGAAGCAAGGAAGAAGAAGAAGATGAGGATGGAAATGAATATGGTGGCTGCCTAATAAATTAAACGGCAACACCATTTGTTTCACCCGTCCACTTCCTCTATTTTTTTTTTCTTTTTTTTCTAACTTTTTATTTTTATTTTATTTTATTTTTTTCCTAATTATTGTTGTTATTATTACACCATTCAACACAATATGCAATTTAACCTTAATCTAGTCATTTTGCATACTTTAATTTGGTCACCTTATTTCATTTATTTTTAATACTTTTTATCCTCATTTAGATTACAAATACACATGTATGACTCGATACAATTGCAATATACTAAGACACGTAGCTAGTGCGTGTCATGAACTTGTTCCTACGAAAATACGTATGAAATGCATGTGTTCAATTTAATTATACGCAAGATGTATATGTTCAAATGAAATGCATGTGGGGAAGGTTGAGGATGTTACAATGTAACATCATCTTACTCGGCTTACATTTTCGGTGGGGTAAAGGTGTGTTAAATTTAGTTTTTTGCAGCATTAATTGTTCAGCTAAACCCAAAAATCTCAGTCATGCTTTGTCCCTCACGGTCGCGATTTCTTCATGCTTTAATGATCACTAACACAAGCAACTTCTGGTCGGCTTGCTCCACAACGGTAGATTCAAATCGAATCTCACGTTCGCTAAAACTCTATTGCAATCATGCTTTATTGTCCCAACCAATCATCACAGTTGTTGTCCCTACCGCAAACCATTGTGTCCAATTTGAGATTTTTTTGTGGATGAAATTGCAGTCGCACTCTATGGCAGGATCACAAAATTTGTATCTCTAAAATTGCAGTTGGACTTTCTCCCTCACTGTCGCAAAACTCGTTTCGTGACGAAATTCGCGATTGCACTTTAGGTTGCCAACTCTACTATTTCTTTAGCACTTTTGGCTTCAAGAAATTTGTGGTCACTAAAGACTGGGTGCAATTGTAAAGTCCTCTTTACAGGCAACAACTTTCTTCTTGGTCGCAATTTTCTAAAGATGTTGAAGGGAGTTTTTTTTTTTGTGAAGGTCATGGTGGAGGCAAAAGATGAACTTTTGAATATGGTGGTATTTGTACCAAAAGTGTCCATAGAAGAACCAAATTGTATATGGCACACAAGAGTGGCAAGAGGTGTGAGATACCTAAGTGCATTAAAAGTGCTATAACATGTTATTGTTCTCATCATGGCAAGGGAAAAAGACGCAAATTTGAAGGTTATAAAAATGCCTAGGGCAGCACAAATTTGTGCAATAGAAGTTTAGTGGAACAATGCACTCTAATTGTTCGACAAAATGCCCATGACAATGATGGTGCTACTGTTAGCCAGAGAAAGCTAAAGCATATAAAGATGACAAAGAAGTTAGCCAAACAAAGGTTGAAGCTTGTTGATTGCAAGGATTGTGTGCAAAGTTAAATTCAAAGTCCATTATTAAAGAAAATTGTGAGGATGTTCAAGGAACTAAGAAAAAAATTGAAGATAATCTCTTGAAGTCAAGGAGTGTTAGAATAATGACAAACAATAGGAAATATCTAGATTTGGTGTAGAATTTCTAATTTCTGTTTTTGTTATTTTTCAATTTGAATAAGAATTTGTTAGTTTAGATCAATTAAAATTAGTAATTTTGTTTGATTAGGATCATTTGTAATATTTTGCATGGTCAGCAAAAGGCCTTATTGTGATTGTCAACAAGACTTTTCAAACAGTTATTATTATTTATTTATTTATTTATATATTTATTTTTGGGAGTCAACTATTAGCTGGTTTTTAATAAGTAAATACTCTTGTGAAATTGAAAGTAAAACAGAACATGCCAGTTTGACAATTACAGATTTGGCCTTGTATTTTTTTATCCCAATTTAGAAACCGAGTGTCCCCTTCCATTGACACCATTCCATGCTACTAATGAAAACAATAATGAGATTTCAATGAGGTCCAAGAAAAATTTAAAAATACTCAAATACTAGATTTCTAAATTTTAAAAAAAAAATGACCGGTTTTAAAAAGTTAACACTGTTATATCATGTCATGAATTCGAATCTTGTATTCACTTTAAATGAACGAAAGTTTTACAAAGCTTATTAGTGGAAATTTTTGGATGCAAATGGTCAGATAAAACTAGATTATGCTCCTGCCTCCTACATGGATTGTGAACTTCCTACAAATTCCTGCAAGATGGGCCCCGTGAGTGTGCAGATAATAAGTTTTCTAAATCAAGATCGCATTCAATAAAATAGCATGTGAGCAGTATTCGGCTCAGATGCATACCCAGGATTCAACTAATCAGTGAAAATTATGCAAGTTCAGTTCCGGTCAGCTCAAGCCAAAACCCTTTCCAAGCTACAACACCGCAGCTGCACTCAAAACTTTACTGCATAATGTAAACAGAAACTGCTTGACATCCTCCATCCAAGAAAGTAGCTCCAGTACCTCTAAAAATTATATAAGTAAAACCATTCATATTTCGTTAAAGTTGACATCATTGATTGATTAAAGAATAAATAAAGATGCATTCTTACCTATAAGAAACTGCGACTGAAGATAACTCAAATTTGTCTTCAATCTGGAAAAAGCAACTTTGATTGCAGAGTCTGAAGGAATAATTTTAGTAATAAAAAAAATTAGCTTATTGGCAATCGATACATAAGATCACACAATAAAGAAGTTGAAAGCTAGTAACAACACAAGTAAACCTCCCTTGCCGTGAAGATAATGAAAACAAACTATTGTAAAACCATAACCTATATTATTAAGTTCTTTCTAGTAAGCAAGAGAATGTAAAAGCCATCATCAGCTTAGCCAAAAAATTAAGGTTTTGTTACTTCTACCAGTTTTTGGATTCGACTTCAGAGAAAGACCATACACAGCATGTTTGGCATAGGTCACTAGCCTCACTTTTTGTGAAGCACCCAACTTGCTAAGGACTGACCTCAAAAGTCCACTGAAACAGAATAGGCAAAGCTTTTTAGATAAATTTTGCTTCATCTTTACATTAAAAAGTTAAGAGAACTGTATTTCTCTCTCACTCTGTACGCAAGATTGTGAGAAAGTCAGGAGGTAGAGACTCCATAAATGAGGATATGTCCTCCATCTCTAAGGACTTCAAATCCTGCTTCAATAACCTTCTCTCTTCAACTGACATTCCACTCCCAAGAGCTGATTTACTGTCAATGATATGATACACATGCCATTAGATCCCCTACATAATTATCAATACTCGCCAAAAAATAGTACCATTAGATCTCCATCACAGTTGTTGATATAATTATACAAACTGATCAGAAAATAAAAATCATTGCACTATTAAACACACAAAAAAAGCATGGTTTGAAGTGGAACTAAAGAAAAGAGGAAAGTAAGCAATCATTGAGGTCCTACTATTGAATTTACCAGCAAAAATAAAGGTGCAGAAAGACAAATAAAACATACTATCATTAATTCAAACAAAATAGATGACTTCTCATCAGTGGAAGTAAATTTTCCCTCAGCACTCATTAATGTGGACATCCTTATAGTTTGTTTCTAAGGACATTACTTGTCTAGGGTTTAGTTCAGTTGGTAAGCAGAGCTCCCTTGTTGGCTAAATTTAACTAGGGAGCACTCTGGGATTATTTCCAGAACACAACAGGCTGATATGGGGAATGCTCCATTAAGATCACCCATAGAGGGGTCTTATTCTCATGGCAAAAAGACTGCAGATATCCCTGATCCTAAAAAAAAAAAAAAAAAAAGAAACGTTTTAGTGTAGTTGTACTATTGTTCTTGATTTAGTTCCTTCTCAAATAGCTTGATTCTCTCTCTTGCACTTTCTTCTTCTTTTTAGGAAGCTAGATTTCTTTCGCTAGAAATCCAAGGCACCTTTGCTCTTTTCTTTTTGGTGAAAAATATGATAACTGACAAATAGAGGCTTAAAGAAGTCAAACTTACTTAGGTGGGTTTGCACAATCGATCAGTTCAAACAATAATGCAGAGTTGATATTTCAACAAGGTCTACAGCAGTATGTATTCATTGATGAACATACTATGTGGCAACTTCCAATTTTCTGGGCAGCTAACGGAAAACATACAAAAAAAATGCAAAGGTGGCCATTTCATTTTCTTTTTCCTTAATGACTATTTCCATCTGTAATCTCGTAAATGAAAAATTCCTGCAGTGGCGTCCTCAAGAGAACTAAGGACTGTCGTGAGAAGAGAATTATTAAGCAAAAAGACAAAATTGCCACCATCTAACTTGAAATCTTACATATAGGTGGAGAGGAAATTTTGTCAAAATGTACACTGCAAGCATACCTGAACTACAGGTAGCTTAGCAAGATGTATGTACCCAAGCATGCGCATGCATTTATATGGTCGTACCCTTTTAGGTTACAGTAAACCACATTTAGGAAAAAAGTGAGGGCAAAAAAGTTGAAAAAAACATCAAGACCAGCAATGAAAAAGGTGATTTTCAAATATCCAAAAACAGAAAAGTTGCATATTTACAAAATGAAATATTAATAACTATAAAAACAACTATTGAGCCAAATCGAAAATCCATAAATATTGGAGCTTAGTAAGAAGTTTAACCTCTATTCACAAAGGATAACTATTATAAACGTAAATATAATAACACTCACCTGTCAATGGTTCTGCCAGTGAAAATAACAGGGAAGTATTTAGTGTACTTCCCAACATTAAACGTTTCACAAAGCTGTCGTATGTTTTGTGAGTCCTGAAAGATCAATGCCTTCCAAAGCTGACAATAGTCCTGCCTGAATCCTTCATCCAATTGTTTGTAGATTCCATGATCGAGAAGAACTTCATGATTCATTCAAAACAGAATCTCATTTTAAGGCCCATACCATGAGCTTTCTTTTTTTTTTTTTTTGTAAATGATTACTTCATTTTAACATAGTGCTCAAGACATACCCAGAGAAAAGCCATTTTGACCTTCTGGACAAACTAATATATTACCAGGATGTGGATCTCCATGAACAAAACCATGGATGAATATCATTTCAGCAAAGATTTCTACCAATGCTTTAGCTACCTTCAATGCAGATAAAGTGAAGATGGGTCAAGAAAAAAAATTTTGTTCACTTTATCACCAAAAAAAAAAAAAGAAGACATTTCAGGTTAAATGATCAACTAGTAATTAATGACCATCCAGGCAACATTTAATACGGGCCCAATCAGCCAAATTACACAAGTGAGAAAAAGATTAAGTCATCCAGTATTATGTTAAATTAGTTTTGGGGATCCACAACACAAGAAAGATCATATTCACAATGTACACATTTAGGAGAAAACTTAATTTCAAAGAACTCAGCATATCCATAAATCTGCAGAAGTATAGCTAAAATGATATCATAAAACCAACCTCTACAGGATTTATTCCCATTTCCTTCAAATATCCCACATCATCAACCTGAAATCTAAGGAACATCCTGTTAATGGCACATAAAAGTGAAGTTAAAAGCCATATAGATAACTAAAATACCTCTGATAACATCAAAAGGTCATTTAAAGGACACAAGAATTGTTGAGCAGGATTGGTACATATAAAATCCTCCACAAACAGTTGGGCCCCATATTGTGGGATCCAGTCAACAAGTGATAGATGTGTGCCAACGAACACAACTACTTGCATGTAAAATATTTACACAATATGCCTTCTTGGTAACTTGTTTTATTTAATATTTCTTTTTGATAACATTCAGGTCCAATGGTATAGATTTCAAATGAAGTATTTCTTGACTTTAGTTTATGAGATGCTGACTTGTATTGACTTCTTCTCCATCAATCTAACTTCTCATTGTTGATCTCAGACTCTACCGAAAGAGGTTTGCTGTTTCAACGTACTTTTCCTCGTATATTTTTGGTTCTATGCAATCGTATTCCCTTTGCCAGCTCTGAAAATGGACAGGGTATTCCCCAATGATATCCTATTTCTCCTTCTGCTCCAATGATACCCTATTTCTCCTGCTCTTCTGTATTGCTATGGAAGGCTTCTCCATTGCTTTTCAAGAAAGAATAGTCAGGGGATTTATTTATTAATGCTAAGTGAAACCAGTAGCAACTAGCAGATGGATAAAATCGCCAAAAAAGAATCAAGAGAGCATCATTCAAAAGAGCTTCTAGCAGTAGTAATCAACAAACCACTGCTGAATAAGCACGGAGATTCAAGAGAAGCTACGAATTAAAGTTTACTGATAAGAATTAAGCACTGTTATCAATCACCAAGTGTTTACTAATTCTCCTCTATTTTTAGGTTTTTTTTCCATTTTCCTTTTTTATTTTCTTTTTAATATTCTTTTCTCCTTCCTGATTGGCAGCGTTGAAATCCTCTTCACAAGCAACTAACAGTGCATTAAAAAATAAATGTCATCAACTTGTTAAATGAGTCCTTAATAAAACAAAAAATAAAAATTCACTGGCTCAATAAAACACTATTGAAGTATGGATACAAAACAACTAGAGAAAAACACAACCTGCAGAGAAGTCTGAAATTATCAGCTTAATTATTCTCTCAAGATTAATGGGTATTTATATTGAATGTGTAATACAAAATGGAAAATGTTGTAAGATACTAATTTGATTTGTGTAATTAAGAGTAGGTGAAGGTAGGTAAGGTAGGTGAGGGTGTAATTAATGGTAGGCATCAAATTCTTTCAATTTTTTGTTCATTACATGGTATCAGAGCTGGATTCAATATTTACAACGTTAGAAATTTTGTTTTGGTTCTTCCTAAGAGAGCAAACCCGTTGATTTTTTTTTGTCATTTTTGTTGAGTGATATTTGAATCTCACCGCCTCTACTATCTGAAGCATCACCTTCCGATCGGTCATCCTACAAAATCCGGCCGTCCAAATCCTAGCGAGTGTGTCACGCACCGCCTGAAATTTATATCCATTCATCACACTCCGGTGCGTGTAGGCGCGTGTGGTGTCTGTTTCTCCTCCAATCAGGTCGCTCCAAATTCTCTTCTCCTTTGACATCCTATTTGTGGGTTGTGTTTATCAAGAAATTTTTTTTCCAATTTCTTACAATTTGCCACTATTTACGTACATTGTGTTTGAGGTTGTGTTGCTAAATCTGTTAATTTTTTTTCAATTAATTTTTTGGGCTATTTGGTGTTGTCATAATGGCTGATAATAAGAAAAATTTGGTTGTGACTAATGTTGTCCAAAATTACTGATCATAAGTCATCTAGGTCCAATTTTCTTGACTGGTCTAAGACTATAAAACTATATTTCTTGAATATATCTTAGGATGATCATCTTAATAATAATCCTCCGCAATATGATAATCGTCTAGAGTCTATTAGAATTGATGCATGTCTAGTTTTAAAAATTAGAAACTCTATTGATGTTGAGTTGATCAGCTTAGTTAGTCACTGTGGGATTGTAAATGAATTACTGGAATACTTGAAATTCTTGTATTCTGGCAAAGGAAATCTCTCCCATATTTATGATACTTGCAAGAGATTTTATCGTGCTAAGCAACAAGGTCAGTCACTCTAAACTTATTTTATGAACTTTAGATGAATCTATGAGGAATTAAATACTTTATTCCTTTTTAGTCCTAATTTGAAAGTTTAGCAAACTCAGCGTCAGCAGATAACAATTATGAGTTTTTTGGTTGGTCATAATTCTCAGTTTGAAGGTGCAAAATCATAGGTTCTTGCTAGTACTGAAATTTTTTCGTTACACAAAGTCTTTACAAGAGTGATTCGTATTGATACAAATATAATGGCTAATCCGATACAACAACCTAGTGCCCTTGTTAGTTGCATTCATGGAACTAGGACTAGTCGCAAAAACTCTCGGATAAATAAATGAGGAAATAATAACAGTAATGATGCTAGGAATCAAGAATCAGGATCAGGGAGAGTTATTTGTTATTATTGTCATGAATGTGGATATACTAAACGAGCTTGTCAGAAACTCTAGAAGAAAAATCAAAAGTCACAATATGCAAATATAGTTACAAATACAGCTCCCAAATTTGGGTCTGACCAGACAGTTACTATTTTTGCTCATGAATATGTCAAATTAATCCAATCTCAAGAAGCATTCAGAGATTCATCTCAATCTATCTCTGCTATTGCTGAGTCAGGTAAACCAAACACATTTCTCTTTTCTTCTTCCACCCAATGGGTTATTGATTCAAGTGTCACAAATCATATGACATGTAATCTTAATTTTTTCTCTACTTTTCAACCACATACATCTACTGTTATATTAGCTGATGATTCTACTTCCTCGGTTCTTGGGTCTGACACTTGTTATCCCACTTCCACTATTTCCTTATCATCTGTCTCAAGTCTGCAAAAATTCTCTTTTAATCTAGTGTCCGTCAGCAAGATAATTAATAACTAAGTCTCTTAATTGTTTTGTCTCATTTTTTTCTAATTTTTGTCTTTTTCAAAATCTTATGACAAAATAGATTATTAGTAAAGAACGAGAATCAGGAGATCTGTATATTTTGGATGTTCAGATAGCTCATTATATTGCTTGTTCTAGTGTCATGTCTCCTCATGAAGCACATTGTAGATTGGGTTATCCTTCGTTGCCTTTATTGAAGAAATTGTGTCCACAATTTGAGCATGTGTCATCTTTAACTTGTGAAGTGTGTCAGCTTGCTAAACACTGTTGTGTCGTTTGTTCTTCCTATCAATAAAAATGCTAGTACTAAATTTGAGTTAGTTCATTTAGATATTTGGAGCTCATGTCCTGTAATGTCTACAACTGAATTTCGATATTTTGTTACTTTTGTTAATGACTTTTCTCATATGACATGTCTTTATTTAATGAAAAGTCGTTTTGAGTTATTTTCACATCTTCTTGCCTTTTGTGCTAAGATTAAAACACGGTTGAATGCTTCTATCAAAATATTGCGAAGCGACAATACAAAGAATATTTTTCTCAACCTTTTTAGATTTTTATGAGCAGTAATAGTATACTTCATTAATTAACTTGTGTTGATACTCCACAAAATGGAGCTACGAAGAGAAAGAATAGACACCTTCCTGAAACTACCAAAACTTTTCTCCTTCAAACCAATGTACCAAAATAGTTATGGGCCGATGTGTCAACAGTCTATTTTTTTATTTATTGCATGCTTTCTCAATTCTTCATAATCTAACACTTTATAGTGCATTTGTTCCTTCCAAAACTATGTTCTCTATTGAACTTCGCATATTTAGCAGTTTTGTTCGGAATGTTCGTCTCCATATTACTAAATTAGATCCAAAATCACTTAAGTATGTTTTTCTGGAGTACTCTCATCTACAATAGGGGTATCGATATTACTGTCCTAGTCTTAAAATGTATTTAGTATCCACAGATGTTACATTTCATGAGCATGTACTTTTCTTTTCTATTTCATCTTCTCCTATAGGTCCTCCAGAAGATGATTTGTTAGTCAATCATGTCAGTTGTTAAAGGTTTGATTCTAGCCCTAATCCAATAGTCAAACCATCTATTACTCAAGTATACTCTAGACAACTAAAACCTTCTAAGTTTTCTCCTTTTGAGATGAATCTGGCCCCAGTACTTTATTCATCATCGAATCCTTCATCTAGTGACCTTGATTTGCCCATGGTCCTACTCATCCAATTTCTTCATTTGTTACTTGTTACAGATATTGGAACTTATTCTTAGGGATTAAATATGTTAATAAGTAATTAGGTTTGAATTTTATTTCCTTATTAAGCTTATGTAACTTGTATAAATACCTTTGTCTAGTGAAGTGAAATATACAATCAATTTCTCCAAATCTTCTATTTCTACATGGTATAAGAGCATCTGGATTTTTTAGGTTTAGTTCATTTTTTTATCAGCCCTAAAGAGTAGATTTGTGGAATTTTTGGGTCACCCCTTTAGAGTGACATTTAAGTGTCATTGCCTACCCTAAGAGGAGCGCCACCTGTTGATCAATGCTTCCTCAAAATCTGGTGACTTGAAGCTTCACGCATGAGCCATATGCACCGTTAAAAGAAATTCGCTATAGTCCTACACGCTGATGCGTGAGAGCACATGCCTTAACGTAAATCACTCCAATCGGTTCTGTTCAACTCGCCTCAGTCTATACAACATCTCTCCATACCTGGTTAGGTCTACATCGGTGCAGTGTTGGGCTTTTTGTGTTACAGGTGTTTTTAACAATATTCAATATAATTTTGAGTGGTTCGTTTACTTTTTTTGAAGAAAAAAATGGAAAAAATTTTCATGATAACCATAGAAGAATATTCTAAGTACCAAGAATTTCTGAAATTTCAGCCTAGTCAGCCTACTCTTGTCACTACAATTATCGAATCAGTTAAATCCAATACATGTCTTGTGTCTTCATCTTCCAAATGGGTCATTGATTCTGGTCCCACAAATCACATAATAGGTAATTCTAGTTTGTTTTCTACCTTTAAAAAACACACATCTACTTCTAATGTTACTTTAGCACATGGATCCACATCATTCGTCCTTGGGTCCAACACAATAATTCCTACTCCAACACTTACTTTGTCATATGTTCTTAGTTTACCTTAGTTATCGTTCAATTTAATTTCTGTTAGTAAATTTACTCGTTCCTTAAATTGTTCTCACTTTTTCCTAATTATTATGTGTTTCAGGATCTTGCGACAAAACAAATTATTGGTAGAAGACATGAGTCTAGAGGCCTTTACATTTTTGAAACAAAAGTGCCGAGATCCATAGCTTGTTTCGGAGTACTCAACTCATTTGAAGTATATTGTAGGTTTGGTCATCCCTCTCTTTTTGTGTTAAAGAAATTTGTCTGTTAGGGTGTATATGATCAAGTTGTCTGGTAAATGATGTCATTTTCTTTGAAAAATTCAGCAAGAATTTGACTAACAAACTCACGACCATTGTCAAAATGAAAAACCTTAACCTGTGTATTAAAGTGTGGCAATTATTTTTGAAAATTGAAGAATGATTTTTATTATTTCATCCTTAGTTATCAACATATAAACCCAAGTCACACGAGTGCAATCATCAATAAAAGACAAAATATCTATGACCCAAAGTGGAGGGAGTAGAAAAAGAACCCCAAACGTCTGTAAAAATTCGAGTAAAAGGAATCTAACTTTTATTGTGACTTAATATAAAGGATACCCGATGATTCTTAAATAAATTGTTCACATCATAGACTAGAAATTGAAACATTTTGAAACAACTAAGGAAATAAACATCCTAGATAAGGAAAAGATTAATGACCTAACATATAATGTCATAAAATAATTTTGTTTGTGTTAGGTATCCCCCTTGTTACTTGAAGAATACAATTAGAATCAGATTGCAACTCCCTTGTCCCCTCTAAGTAGTAGAGATTGCCTCTCTCCTTACTAGTGTCAATCGTCATCTTCGTAAGATTGTCTTGAAACACACAATGTGTAGAATGGAATGTTACAGAACAATTTAGATGTTTAGTAATTTTACTGATGGAAAGAAGATAATCGAGAGACTAGGTGCAAGTAAAACCGAAGATATTGAGAGTGTAGGAGAGAAAGAGATATTCCTAATCTCGGAGACAGATATAGAATCCTCATTAGCAACCTGAACAGAATTAACATTAGAAAACGCTAGAGTGTCAAATAATGAATGATTACTAGTCATATGACAGACATTAAGAGTGTAAAGAAGAAAGAGATATTCCAAACCTCGGAAACAGACATAGAATCCTCATTAGCAACCTGAATAGAATTAACATTAGAAGGCTTTAGAGTGTCAAGTAATGAAGGGTCACTAGTCATATGATCAATGGCCCCTGAATCAATGATCCAATTGTTAGAAATAGTATAAACAAAAGCAGAGCCAGAATTATTTTCTTGAGGAGATACACGAAAAACCTCAAAAACATAAGCAATAGCAGATAAAAGAGTATCATTATGACAACCTGAGCTGATTTCTTGATCTTTCTTTTAACTTGCTTTAGTTTGAACCACTCCTAATATTTATACTTCCTCCAACAAACATCTACAGTGTATTTGGTTCTATTGCAATGAGTGCAAAAAAGTGTTGGCATTGTATTGCTTTTGGACAACCATTGCTGAAACTTCAAGGTGATCTTCTAACCCCATAGTAGACACATTTGTTATGAATATGCTTTCTCTAGACTCAGTAAAGGAGAAGCAGCCAAGACTCGAGCACTCACTTAATCTAGATTAAGATCAAGACTTGCGATAAATACATAAACACAATCCTCACCGGTACGTCTCCTCAATTTCTCAATATTAGTTAGGCATTCCATATCATTGGGTCTGCGATAGTCAAGTGATAAGAATGTGGACTCCTAACTTCGCCCCAAAAGAGCGCTCAAAGGGAAAAGTTTGAACCCAGCCTTATAAACCAGCCCAGGAATTCCTCCGCAACCGATGTGGGACGCATCATCCCCACTCCCTTAAGACCCCGACTGCCTCGGTCGGCGATCTGTCGTAACCCGAAGGGACACCGGTGTAAAGGGCTGGCTCTGATACCAAATGATAAGAATGTAGACTCCTAACTTTGCCCCAAAAGCGCGCTCAAAGGGGAAGGTTTGAACCCAGCCTTATAAACCAGTCCAGGAGTTCCTCCGCAACCGATGTGGGAAGCAACATCCCCACCCCCTTAAGACCCCGACTGTCTCGGTCGGTGATCTGTCGTAACCCGAAGGAACACCGGTGTACAGGGCTGGCTCTGATACCAAATGATAAGAATGAGGACTCCTAACTTCGCCCCAAAAGCGCGCTCAAAGGGGAAGGTTTGAACCCAGCCTTATAAAACAGTCCAGGAATTCCTCCGCAACCGATGTGGGACGCATCATCCCCACCCTCTTAAGACCCCGACTGCCTCGGTCGGCGGTCTGTCGTAACCCGAAGGGACACCGGTGTACAGGTGATGCGTCCCACATCGGGTAGCGGGGGATTCCTGGACTGGGTTATAAGGCTGGGCTCAAACCTTCCCCTAAGAGCGCGCTTTTGGGGCGAAGTTAGGAGCCCACATTCTTATCATTTGGTATCAGAGCCAGCCCTGCGGGACACGGCCGATCGCCGACCGAGGCAGTCGTGCCTCCGGTGTCCCTTAGGGTTGCGACCGATCGCCGACTGAGGCAGTCGAGGTCTTAAGGGGGTGGGGATGATGCGTCCCACATCGGGTAGCGGGGGATTCCTGGACTGGGTTATAAGGCTGGGCTCAAACCTTCCCCTAAGAGCGCGCTTTTGGGGCGAAGTTAGGAGCCCACATACGCATCATCCCCACCCCCTTAACACCTCGACTGCCTCAGTCGGCGATCGGTCGCAACACTAAGGGACACCAGGAACACGGGCTGGATCTGATACCAAACGATAAGAATGTGGGCTCCTAACTTCGCCCCAAAAGCGCGCTCTTAGGGGAAGGTTTGAGCCCAGCCTTATAACCCAATCCAGGAATCCCCCGCTACCCGATGTGGGACGTATCATCCCCACCCCCTTAAGACCTCGACTGCCTCAGTCGGCGATCGGTCGCAACCCTAAGGGACACCGGAGGCACGACTGCCTCGGTCGGCGATCGGCCGTGACCCGCAGGGCTGGCTCTGATACCAAATGATAAGAATGTGGGCTCCTAACTTCGCCCCAAAAGCGCGCTCTTAGGGGAAGGTTTGAGCCCAGCCTTATAACCCAGTCCAGGAATCCCCCGCTACCCGATGTGGGACGCATCATCCCCACCCCCTTAAGACCTCGACTGCCTCAGTCGGCGATCGGTCGCAACCCTAAGGGACACCGGAGGCACGACTGCCTCGGTCGGCGATCGGCCGTGACCCGCAGGGCTGGCTCTGATACCAAATGATAAGAATGTGGGCTCCTAACTTCGCCCCAAAAGCGCGCTCTTAGGGGAAGGTTTGAGCCCAGCCTTATAACCCAGTCCAGGAATCCCCCGCTACCCGATGTGGGACGCATCATCCCCACCCCCTTAAGACCTCGACTGCCTCAGTCGGCGATCGGTCGCAACCCTAAGGGACACCGGAGGCACGACTGCCTCGGTCGGCGATCGGCCGTGACCCGCAGGGCTGGCTCTGATACCAAATGATAAGAATGTGGGCTCCTAACTTCGCCCCAAAAGCGCGCTCTTAGGGGAAGGTTTGAGCCCAGCCTTATAACCCAGTCCAGGAATCCCCCGCTACCCGATGTGGGACGCATCAACAGGGCTGGCTCTGATACCAAATGATAAGAATGTGGACTCCTAACTTCGCCCCAAAAGCGCGCTCAAAGGAGAAGGTTTGAACCCAGTCTTATAAACCAGTCCAGGAGTTCCTCCGCAACCGATGTGGGACGCATCATCAAGTTCCAAGAATATGAAGTTCAGTTCATTGTAATAATCTACCAAATGATGACCTCCATGCTTTAATTGGAATGATTTTTTCATCAATTCATATACTTGAGAAGAGTATAAAACATCAAGATAGCTCCGTCTGACTGCATCCCAGACCTCCTTAGTTGTTCCATACTGCACAAAATGTGACATTAACTTCTCGGTCATGGAGTTAATAAGCTAAGATTTGACTAGTGTGTCTTCAGCCTCCCATTCATCGTAGCTTAGATCGTTTTCTGCAGGTGCACCCTTCCTTCCAATAATATATCCCTGCTTCCTCCTGCCAGCAATAGGTATCTCCATAATTTGAGACCAAACACAATAATTTGTATCATCCAGCTTTATAAAAATTGGTCAAAAGGAAGTTTCATGAACAATCACCATGGATGACTTCTTGCTATGAGATTGTATCATCTATTTTCTCAGCCATGATGCAAAAGAAAAGATAAAATGAAAAGAGGCAGCTAGGGTTTCAACCAAAAAACTCAGAGAGAGCAGCAGAAAATTATTTTTACCACATCTGATACCAAATTAGAGAAGCCTGAAATTATCGTTTAATTATTCCCTCAAGCTTAATGGGTATTTATATTTAATGTGTAATACAAAATGGGAAATAAGTCAAATATTTACAACAATAATCATGTCTATAATCATATATCTAAGGCATTAATTGGTATCTAAATAAAAAATACAAATGTACATTAACTTTAACAATTAAAATGTGAACAGTTTGAGAACCCAAAAAAAAATCCATTTTGCCTACAATTTTTTTCCACAAAAGGAGACACTTGTGCTCTATTCCCATTAGATTCACTGAAATAACTTTCATATCCAAAATGTGTGATTTTGAGCTCCATCATTTCACCACAAAAGAGTAACATTTCCCTTTAAAGACCACATTTACTTTGTTAAGTTTCATTACTGTTTCACACTAAAACCCGGGAAAATATACTTTTGCAGGATGAGATAGAGGAATCCAATAGAAAGGTTCCACATTAGCTATAAGTTAGTCCATGCAAAAGAAAACAAGGTTCACATTTAAGAGAAACTTCCATGTGCTACAAGTTGGTTTGTTGGCGAGCTACATGGAATTTACAATCCAGTGCCTTGGGCTGCTAGGGCAATTTAAAGCATATACTAAAGATACTTGAAGTTGTGTCTTCTCAATGGCACAGTCATATCCATGCCCATGAATATAAATCACTTGAACTAGCAACTAGTAGGAACTATATTTACATAATAGGAACCACTTTGTCAATGGACCATACTGGGACATCTAATAGATGGGTTGTGCGAATTTGCATAGATACCTCTATTGAATGCATAGCTACCCCATTCAGCCACAACATAAACATGAATCTAGGAACTTACTCCGGTAGTTACTCTTGAGAGGGTCTTTCCATCATTACCAATATTAGCCATCGTGTAATACAGATCTATCTTCATTTGGCTCTCATGTCATTCTAACTTTTCCTTAGGCTATCTATCAATTTCTAATATACCACATTTCACTTATTGGATCCACAATGGACATCTATACAGGACTCCTTAGTGACTCCATCAAAGCAGTAGAGCTCCCTAATATTCTCACAGCAAACCAAGCATTCAATAGATTCTATTTGATAACCATTTGCACCTCCAAACATCTATTTAATAGCTAACCAACACTTATCTGATTCATCTTCAAGACTCTTGATGAATGCTAAATTAGATATATATTTTATTTTTAATTCCTATATATTAAAGATAAAAATGATTTATAGTACATGAATTAATCTCCTATTTTATTTTTATGAAGGATATTATCAAATGCAAAAAGATTAAGCCAAAATTGAAGGTTTATGGAGGATAAATTAATCAAAAATCATGATTGCCAGATGTTTGCATTTTATCAAAGGAAAAAGAGTTTCAACATGCTCACACTCGAAAGAGAAATAAAGAGAGACGAAAACCTGTCCAAATTAATTCCGATACATATTTTCTTAGTTATCTTATCATATCAATTCTATCCCAAATTTATTTGTATTATTAGATACAATTAATTTATTTTAGTAGTTTAATTAGTTTAGGACTATTCCCCTATAAATAGAGATTAAATTAAGTAGAGGATCTATCTAATTTTTTCTGGACTTTTATTCTACTTGTCTTGTTTACAACCATGTGTGGCTAATTTCATTTCTAGTCAAGGCTGTCAAAGATCGGCACTCAAATAAATTGTGAGAATATAGTTCTTTATTTGTTTTTCATTTTAAGTATTTGAATATATTCAATTCTTCCTTGATTTATTCGTTCACTTGATGAATGAATATTGCAATTTAGGTCTTTAAATTCGTAATATTTATTTGAGCCATTAGAGAGGTAAATCAATACTCTTGATGAACTAAATCATTAAAGAGTGTTGACTATGCTACTCGGACACTTCATTTTTTGAAAAAGTACCCGTGTCCTTTGGGTATAACACTAGTATGGATATAGAATTCTTACCGAATCCTTCAATTTAAAAGTAGATACTTTTTCAAAAATTTGTGGCAGTGACAAATATTAATATAGATTATTTAGCAAACGCATACTGATTTGCTATTTAAATGGATTTAAAATTATCATTTTATTTGTTTGTGGTTTGAATTTTAGATTTTAAATTTATAATTTGAAATATTTTATCCAATTTTATTTTATTTAGCAATTTAATAATATCATTTGATATATTTTTTAACTTAAATTATTATATATGAAAATTGAAATATTTACATTTTTATATGTATAGACTTATCTTCATACTCGTATCTTAATTTTTGATACTTTTTAGTTGTATGCACGTATCCTAAATTTTTAAAAAATAAAAAGTCGAACTTCTAAATATGCACCATTGTCGGATAATCGTACCCGGGTCCAAGCAATATAAATTGTGCAATACTATGTTGATGAAAATATTCAATCTATTTTAAATAATAAAGCTTATATTTTATTGAATAGAATTGATGGCTTTTCTAAAACTTAATGTTATTTACAATTTAAATCTTAAGAGATTATATAAGATTAATTGATAAATCAAGTTTAAATGCATATCATTTCTCATTTAAATTGCAATTAAGGAAAACAAAATATTAGAGCTAGCTAATATTCATTATCAATTTATTTAAATTGGAAAATCATTTTTATTTTATTCAATGATCAATATATTTAAGCCAATTCTAAGATATACCATGGTTGGACTTTTTCTAATTTGATTCGATTTTATTATCTTGCATTTTATTTTCACTGAATTTAAAACCCTGCAATTTTTATTTTTTTTGTTTATAAGAATTCAGATTAGATAATTAATCAATCCATGTAGATTCGACCATACTCCCACTATTTACAAATTTAATTTTGAAAGAATATGAATTTATTTTTTACTAGTGTCAACAGCTATCAAATTTTGGCGCCGTTGTCGGAGGTTGGCAATAATTATTTAATCTGAATTTTGTGTTTATGCCACGGTCTTCTAGGATAGATAAATTGATATTTGACTCAGAAATTGAGAAGATAGCTCGTAAATTGAGGAAGAAAACTAAACAAAAATCAGCCTTTGATTTATCTAATATGTCATCTAAAATAAAATCTGATTTAGATTTCATAACCAACGACTCAAAAGAGGATATCATGGTTGGCGTTAAGCAAACTTTAAGAAGGATGGCCAACCCTAACGTGCACCAACAATCCTTGTGCATTGAATTTCTAAATCTTAAGGCAAATTTTGAATTAAAATCTGGTTAGATTCACTTACTACCTACTTTTCGAGGTTTTACAGGAGAAGATCCTCACAAGCACCTCAAGGAGTTCCATATGGTATGTTCTAACATGAAACCACAAGAAGTAATGGATGAACAAATTAAATTGAGAACTTTCCCATTTTCATTTACTGAAAAAGCATAGGACTAGTTGCATTGCCTTTAAGATCGATTACAACATGGGACAAAATTACAAAGGCAATTTCTCGAAAAAATTTTCTCTGCCTCTAGAGCCACAGTAATCAGAAAAGAGATTTGTAGAATTTGTCAATATAATGAAGAAACTCTATATGAGTATTGGGAACGAGTTAATTAGTTTTGTACAAGTTGTCCTCACTATCAAATCTCATATAATTTACTAATTCAATATTTTTATAAGGAATTGACACAAGCTAATAGGAACTTAATTGATGTCACAAGTGGAAGAGCTTTATCTGACAAACCACTTAACCAACCTAAGGAATCGATCACTAAAGTTGTTGTCAACACGCAACAATTCATGTTAATGAGTTAATATTTACAGCTGATTTTTATGTTTTAAATATGGAGGAAGATAAGTCCCCTAAATCAGTACCAATTTTGTTGGGTAGGACATTTTTAAAAACATCAAGAACAAAATTTGATGTAACTGAAGGAATTTTAACTATGGAATTTGATGGAGAATAATTAGATTTAATATTTATGATGTCATGCGTTTTTCTAGTGATGTAAATTATGTTTGTCATTAATGTGATAGATTTTTTAAGTCAGCAGGTTTTTGAGTTATCAAATGCAGATGGATTGAAGGTTGCTATTAGCGAAAGAATTGATTGTAACATATCTGAAGTTCTAGAATGGAAATTTGTTATATTTGAAAATTTAAACGACTCCACTTTTTGGCTGGAATCTTTAAGAAAAATCAGGTATAATACTTCATATCAATATCTTCCAACAACTCACAACAAACTTCTTCCTTGATTTATTTGTTCACTTGATGAATGAATATCGTTATTTGGGTCTTTAAATCCGTAATATTTATTTGATCCATTAGAGTGGTAAACTAATACTCTTAATGAATTAAATCGTTAAAGAGTGTTGATGAACATATTCAATCTATTTTAAACAATCAAGCTTATGTTTTATTGAATAGAATTGGAGGTTTTTCAAAACTAATGTTATTTATAATTTAAATATTAAAAGCTTATTTAACATTAATTGATAAATATGGTTTAAGTGTAGATCTTTTCTCATTAAATTACAATTAAGGAAAAGCAAAATATTAGAGGTAGCTAATATTCATAACCAGTTTATTTAAATTGGAAAATCGTTTTTTTTAAATTCAATGATCAATATATTTAAGTCAATTCTAAGATATACTTTGACTAAAAATTTTCTTATTTGGTTCAATTTTATTATCTTGCATTTTACTTTCACTGAATTTAAAACCCCCAATTTTTATTTTTATATTTTTAAAAATTCAGATTTAATAATTAATCAATCCCTATGGATTCGACATTACTCATTATTTACAAATTTAATTTTGAAATAGTAGAAATTTATTTTTGATTAGTTTCGATAGCTATCAACTCTTAAGCTGATGTCTACAAACAATTTATCTAGAGCAATAACCAAAATGGTCCATCACTTGATGAAATCACATATCATATCTTATATCCAGCAGGCTCAACAAACATACCTTGTGCCCCCGACAAAACTGCATTGTCAGAACCTCACTTGTTGTCAACTCCTAGAAGCATTTTAGCAAAAAACATGAACATAGTTCGAACTGTAGAAATATATTTAGCAATAATTCAAATTGATAGAATGTGGAAACAGTAATGCAAGGGGACTATCATACCCAAAATATACAAGGAACTGTGACACTCTTCTTATTTTTAAAATTTTTGGCAGTCCTCTCAGAATTTCTTGCTTCCTGAATGAAATCTGCAAAACCACATAATAGAATAACGTTGTACTTTTTATTTATCTACGAGAGCTTAAACAAGTGGAAGTTAAGCATGCAACTAAAATCAAGCTCCCTCATTATGCCAATCATGGTTATAAGCATCTGTTATGATCATAGTCAATTCTGGGGCTGCAGTTACTACAGTATGGAAGCAGTTATAGTAAGGCGGCAGCAGCAGCAGCAGCAGCAGCTATTTTTACTAGTTTTAGTTCATGTTAGGTCAGTTATTTTATTTTCGTCCAGTTTCTTTTAATGTGTCAACATGGTAGTACGTTATCTAATCCTTGTATGGTGGTCGTTATCTAATGTTGTTATCCTAGTTCTATTTAGAAGTAATGCGAGTAATGAAAGAGTAAAATAAGTTTTTATTCAAAGCAGAGTTCAGATCACAGAGTTTTCTCTAGTGAACCATTAAAATTAGCAAATATAGGTAGAAAAGGAAGGAAATCTCGAAAACACAGGTTATTCTATTCTCAGTTCTCACTTTTTTTTTCCAGCCACGTCCTACACCTAGATCCATCTCACGGGACTGTGACAGCATCAATATTGGGTAGTGAATATTTTTAAATAACAAACTGATGTTGGAAAACAATGTCCACAAAATTCATGCAAAATGGGAAAAAAGCTATTCAGTAAACGAAATTCATTCAATTATCTATACCAGGAAACTCAAAGAGGTAATAAGACTTTATTGTGCATAAGTACATAGTGGAATCATACCACAGGCGCTAAACTTTTGCTTTTCATATGGACGGCAGGACAATTTCAGTCTAAGAAAAAAAAAAAAAAAGAAACTTACCCTTTGATTTAGTCTTTATTTATAAAAGTAATCCCGCACATTCTTTTTCTCTCTTCCGCTCATATTTTGATTTCTTTCCACTCTGTTGTTTAACTCTTGAAAACCACTCTCAAGCCCCTATTAGTCCAACCTCTTCTGAGCAGTTTTGAAGAAGGCTGACAAGAATCTAGGAGATTGTAACACGGCCAAACATATATATATATATATATATATATATATATATATATATATATATATATATATATATATATATATATATTCCTAAGAGGCAATTTGCCCCTGTAATAATACTAGAGTTAAAAGAATATAAACAGTGAAGGAATTGCACATGTTTTATGTATTCGAAAGATAAAAAGAGAAGCTTAACAAGAAGATATTATACTCACCAAGTTCTAAAGAAATAGTCTTCATGAATTCAGACACCAACCAGTCAAACCTATAATCAGGAAAAAACTGTAGAGAAAAGATTAAACTCAAAAGGAAGAGCAACTCATTCAAGTGAGTAGAAGTAATTCTGCAAAACCAAAAATACATGACAGAATCAGGGAACAAATAGAAAATAAAAAGGATGAGATACGTACAATATTATCCAATAAGTTATAATAATAATGCCTGTTAGTGAAGGATTGTCGCACATGCATCAAATATTAAAGTATTAATACTTACAGCAAGGAAAGTATTGAAAATATAGTTTTGGTGAGGAGCAGCAGCAGCTATCACTGCACACCAGTCACTAGCTGCTATAAACCATGACCTGCTTATGCCTTTTCGGTTCTTCTTTTTCTTGAGCAATCAAGCATCATCACCAATGAATTTTCCCCATTCCCTTTCTTTGGTTCAATTATTTCTCCAACTATGTTGCTCAAATACTTCAAAAATGAGAAAGTACCCATGTCGGATACTTACGACATGGATATGAGTATGAGATTTTTACCAGATCCTTCATTTTAAGAGTGGGCACTTCTCGGTATAAAAGCTTGTTGCTTGAACTTTAAAAATAGGCCATTACTAGTTTGTTCAAGTCTAATTTGTTTAATTTTTTAAGTTATGTGATATCATTTTGTCATTTATTTTTGTGGTTTGGACTTCAAAATTTTAAGTTTGTAGTTTGAAATATTTTATCTTAAAGTGAAATGGAGTATTGCAATTTTATTTTATTTAGCAATTTAAATGTTATAATTTGATCTATCTTTTAATTTAAATTATTATATACAAAAATTAAAATATTTACATTTATATATATATATATAGACATATTCTTGTACTCGTATCCTAATTTTGGATACTTTTTAGTTGTACCCACGTATCCTAAATTTTAAAAAACAAAAAGTCAGACGTCTAAATATGTACCCGTATCGGATACATGTACCCGAGTCCAAGCAATATAGAACATATCTTCAGAAACTCAATGCAATGATTTGTTTTTACTTATAATTTTTATCTCTCCAACTCATTCTATCAAGAACAATTAAACAAGATAAAGTTGCTTTTTAAGTGTAATCATTGGAAATTTTAATACCTTGATTTTTGCATAATTATCCGGCGATAATAACTAGAATATTTTTCCAAAAGGTTATTTGTAGGTGAAAAATGCCAAAAATATTGAAAATTAGTTTCTAGGTGTAAAGATCGGTCTTTAGGCTTAAGAATCAATCTCTTGGCATAAGAGTCACTTTTTGGGCTTCAAATATTGTTTATGGGCTTAAGAATATGAAATAAGATTGGATTGAGCTAAAATAGGAGCATTTAGAAGATATATGGTTGGACCGAGCCCAAAGCCACATGGTGTGGCCTATGGCCATAGGAGCACTACACAGCAGCCCGTTACCGCCACGCCTAGTCTTTGGGCCAGGATAAGGATAAAGCTAAGACAAAGATAAACATGGCCAAAATGATTAAGATAGATCTCTAGAATCTTCCAAAAGCGTCTGATATATCTCTACCTGTTTGGAAAAATCAGATAGGCTTTAGAAGACTCCTAGGAGTGCCCACGACTCCATTCTGGAGGCTATAAATAGCCCCACTCCTCATTTTTCATCAATAAGCATCAACAATAATCAACAAATATCAAGAATAATTAGCATTAGGCAGCCCAAAATTAAGAGAAATTAGTGAGTTTTCTTGAGTGAAGAAATAGATTCTCAAGGGTTTGAAGACAATTCTCAATCAATTTGCAGATTTCATAAAGAAATCATTGATTTTCAGTCAATCAGATTTGCAGTAAGATCTGAGTAACAATTTTCTACTCAAAAACCTTGTTTTGATTCATTTTATTTATAATATATCGAGATTTTCATTTTTTTCCAAACTTTAATTTCGTTTTTATAAATCCTGGCATGATTTTGGCAAGTTAATTTGATTATTTTCAAGTCAAATAAGCCATTTTCATGTTTCTTAAATATAATCATCAGTAAAAAGGTTATTTTGATCTTAAGAGTTAAAATCTAATTAAACATGTTTTTACTGTGGGATAGTGATATCACATAGTTAATTTTAATTGATATTAGATATTTTATTTGTCATTATTTATACATTGTATTTATTATTTATTTTCTTGTTTGTTAATTTTATTTTATTATTTGCATTCATTTATATATAAACCCTAATGGACTTAGTATCAATATTAGAATGACCATACATGGATTATTGGACATATAAAATAAATAAGTGATGCCAAAGGATCTAATCTTTCCAAAATCAATAGATAAATGCTTTTTTTAGACAATAAAAAGTATCCACTAAATCCTGATTTCATCAAAACAATATCTTCTCACCAACATAAAATTTAAACATAAATTCAAAACATTTACCACGTACCCGTGTAACAGATTTGGAAAGGAAGGACATGGTGGTTGTGTCAATTTTCATCTGGTGTTTTAGCCCAGGGAATTGTACCTATTTGCAGAAGTGGAAAAAAACGATCTGAGTACACAAAATTATTGTACTCATTCAAAAATACCCAAAAATTATTAAGAAAAAAAAAAGGCAGCGGGAAGAGATCAAGGAAAACAATGGAATAAAAAGGAAAAAAAATATGGGGTCACCACAGATATGTGCATACACGTTGCTTAAAGCTTATTCTCTGAACTAGTGATCAACATGAATATTCATTCATGGCCACATTCATTAGAAAATTGTATCAGTTAATGTCCTTAAAAAAAAGTCCTTATTTTCCAATTCCATTTTTGTTAAAATTGTATGATTCTCAACCTAAATCATATGATTCCATTCAATTCTCCACCCTACCAATTTAAATCTATAGGCTGAACAAAAAATAACCCAAGTCATGACAATTTTGATCGATTGAATAATGAATTAGGTGAATTGATCCAACCAGACAATTCTTTTCTTATTTGGGCAGGACTCATCCTGCAACATATAATATTTAACTTCAACTTACAAAGAAAAGTCTACGTAATTCCTTCCATATGCATTCAATTTGCCAAGTCAAACATATTTAAACCTTCCTTAGGTATTCAATTTACCAAGAAAAGTCTATTTAAATCCTTCCTTGGGAATTTTAGTTAAACTCGCCATTTATTCCCTCCTTCCACTTTCTCTCCTTTTTTTTTTGCTGTTCACTTCTCTATTAAAGTTCTGTTTGGTAAAACTAACTGATAATCTAGTTTCAAACTAATAATCTAGTTATAGCTGATAATCTAGTAGCTGAAAATCTGATAGCTAATAATCTAGTTGATTCAATTAAAAGTGTTTGGTAAAATTAACTGAAAAATGTAAAATAACATAAAATGATATGTTTATATTATTCAAAAAATTATATAAAATCTATTTAAATATATAATACAAATAAATTATATAATATATATATATATATATGCATATTAAATAATATAAAAATTATATTAAGTATCTCATTCCAATATAATAAATATGTCTCTCCTAAAATTATATTAAATAATATAAAAATTATTATTATTATTTAATAATTATATTATTATTATAAAATGATAAAAAAAAATAAGAGTAAAAAATGAAAGAAAAATTATAATTTACTAGCCTTTTATTTTGGATATTATAATCTAGTTTTTTTTTCCAAATAAGTTAATTTATTAAATACAGATTATTGATCAAATTAGATTATTTTTATATTCAAACTAAATTATAATCTAAATTGGTGTTACCAAACAATACTTGAGTGTTGTCTATTTTTATCATGATACACATTTTAAATCCTATCTCCTGACCCCACCAAATCCACTTTGAACTAGACACAGTGATCGTAAAATCACAAATACTACCAGAAACAACCACCAGCATTGTTATTGCCACTGCTCCACAATCACAGAAATTGCTATTGCCACTACCAGAAATAGCAAACCACTTTATCACCACCATCGCTATCACTATGATTTTGTTCATTATTGAAAAGCACCATATCAGTTTTGAAGAAAAATTCATATAGAAAGATGATAAACATTCTTTTTATATAATTTAAAAAAGAAAAAAGAAGACAGATCTTACAAAATCCAAAGAAACTTATCATAAGCAACCTTTTTAGACGATTTGATGGACCAATTCAATCACTATGACCATGTTATTATTTTATTAATTTGAATGTCCAATGAGGTTTCGAATTTAAACAAAGGAAGAGGGATCCCAACAAATAAAATACAAACTCAATAGAACAGTTCAGCTTTGAAAATACAAAAAGAAAACGAAGCAGCCTGTTTTTCTTAGTCATGATTGGAGTAAGAGCAAATGAGAAAAATCAAAAAGCAATGACAAAATTTAAATGCTGATCTGCCACACGCATCAACTCCAGACAGGTGCAAATATATCATGCGGTGTTAAAAACTACAGATGACACATGACTCGCTTTTCTGAACTACAATTAGCAGCCAAAGCATAATGATATGCATCCTATATGATATAGCAGTGTCCGAAAAAGGGGAAAAACATATATAGGGTGTGGGTTTGTTGCTGGGTTGTTGCCTTGTTGCTGTTTGTTTGGGTGCTATGATCTGGCTGGGTAAAGATTAAGGGTAGTGTAGAGATTTTGGGTAGGAGTTTGCTACCTTGGGTAGATAAATAGGGGCAGATTGTTAGGGAAGGGATTATGCTGAGTATTTTATAATCCTAGTGACTAAACAAGAGCCACAAGTCACTCGAATGCTTGTAATTTTCCATTTTCCAGTTCAATTCAGAATTCACTTTTGATATCCTTGTTATGTGCTTGTTGGTTCTTCTCAATTGGTATCAGAGTAGGTTATCGATGGCGAAGAAGAATTATGGGCAGAAATTAGAGACTAAAGTAGATGTCATTGAAGAACAGCTGAGCAATTTGAAGAATTCGTTGGAAGAAATCTCAACAGTTGGACCAAGTTCTGAAATGGCATGGGGAATCATTCAAGGTGGTGACATTGCCTAGGAAGGCAATGAAAAGGTGGGGACCTCACCGAAGCTGGAGCAAGGGTCGACTACGTCGCAGGTGCTGGAATCCCAATTTCAAACCCAAGGCTGGACCGGTCACTATCCTCTCCAAACCTAAACCGACAGAGCCTCAAAATCCCCAAATTCCCAACACAGGTCGTGTGATTCATGCCCAACATAAGGGTGCAAGCTCTGTTTTCAAATCCCACACCTATCTCCAGAAGGACGTTGCCCAAATCTGCCTCCTCGACTTCGGTGAGCACAATGGTTATCTCAAGGGAGTGGTCATCGTTATCATATACAATCCGGGTCCTGGTGCTCCACTGGCTTGTCACTTCCTGCCTTCCATTCTAGTACAAGCACTAAAAGGAGTTATTCGTAGCTGCTACCTATCTCAAGGCTTTGGGTCCGGTCCAAGCTGCTACAGAAGTAATGGAACCTATGTCATTTCCGGAGAAAACCATGGATGAGGTTCAGAGCAGAATTTCAAAAGTAAATGAAGAGTACCAGAAGGTCATTGATAAAGCCAAGAAGAAGCTTAGAGGTTTAATCGCCATGAAGAACTATGTTCCTATCATGCTTCGTCTGGCATGGCACTCTACCGGTACTTACAATGTGAAGACTAAGACAAGTTGGCCACCCGAAACCATTAGGCACGCAACAAAGTTAGCCCATAGTGCCAACAATGGGCTTGATATTTTACTTGAACCCATCAAGCAACAGTACCATCACTCTGTTCTCGCTTCAAAAATGGGAATTGGAGCTCTAAGAAGTAAAGTTCATCCACTGTCAAGAACCCTAATATCACATAACACTACTCCCTCAACAACATCATTTTTCTCCTCTTCTCTGACAACAAAACTCTCGTTTCCAGCTCAATCTCCTTCGACCCAAATTTTGCACCCTTTCAGCATCTTCTCTAAATCAAACCACTTCGACAGCTTAACTGCTACCTGCTTTTCAAGGCATTGACACCTTGATAAGCTTTGTCGAAAAAGAGCTACCTTGAAACCTCCAAGGCTGTATGCTTGGGTAAAGTATGTACTAGGCCAACCTATTTTATCCAGTAATCCTAATAAAGAGTGTGTCAAGAGAAGAAATGTGAAAAACCTCATTAAGCTACACCGCATCTTTATAAAGGCAGAGGCAAAAGGCTTTCTCTAAGGATATAGCCAAGAAACTAGAAAATTTTGGGTTCATTTAGTTCAGGCCTATGAATGTTCTTCGTAATCTTCTCAAATTCAAGAGTGACAATGCTCCAATTCGTTTGGAAAAGGTTGAACCTGCTACATTTTTTGTTCAATGATTTTGCACTGGTGTAATGTTGCTTGGGGCTATTTCAAAAGAAACCCATGTAGCAATTGCCATTGCAATAAACAAAATAGGTGAAAGTCAAATGGAGGAGAAGGTGGAGAGCATCCTATTCGTTAGAGTCCACTTTCCGATATAGTTAAGGGGAATTCTTCTACTTTGCCACATCTTAAAGGCCTTAAAAATGATCAATTAGAAATCAAAATTGCACAAGGTGCCTAGCCTAATGAAGGTGGCCTATTGCCTAGGAAGAAAGTTAGTGCATATATTGCAAGGTCGAGAAATTCTAAACCTGGAGTTCCACTTATATCTCCACCCCCACATCATGATATCTATTCCATTGAAGATCTTGCACAATTGATTTTTTACTTTCATCAGGACAATTCTAAGGCAAAGGTTTCTATAAAGCTTGTGACAGAAGTTGGTGTTGGTATAGTTGCTTTTGGGATTGCAAAAGGGCAATATTGATATCATACAAATATCTGGGAATGATGGTGGGAAGAGGTGCTAGCCCTATAAGCTCCATTAAGCATGTTGTATGTCCTTGGGAGATGGGACTTACAGAAACTCATCAAACTCTCGTTGAAAATGGACTTAGAGAAAGGGTTATTCTGGGGGTTGATGGTGGCTTCAAAAGTGGAGTCGATACTACAATGGGGGCTGATGAATATAGATTCGGTTCTACTGCAATGAATACTACTGGATGTGTTATTGCCCACATTTGTCACACGATTAATTGCCCTTATTTGAAGCCATGTAGGAAGATTATCATCTCCTATCTACTTAATTCTCAGGATTCCCCATGCCGTTTCAGAAATTGGTCCAACTTCAATGAGATTTCTTCCGACGTATTCTTCAAATTGCTCAATGGCATCAACTCTAGTTTCCAATTTCTGCCCTTCGCCGTTGATAACCTGCTTTGATACCAATTGATAAGAACCAGTGAGCGCACAGCAAGGAAATCAAAATTGAATTCTGAATTGATCTGGAAATGGAAAATTACAAGCATTCGAGAGGCTTGTGACTCTCCTTTAGTCACTAGGACTACAAAATACTCAGCATAATCCCTTCCCTAACAACCTGCCCCTATTTATCTACCCAAGGGAACAAACTCCTACCCAAAATCTCTATACTACCCTTATCTTTTACCCAACCAGATAACAATACCCAAACAAACAGCCACAAGGCAACAACCCAGCAACAAATCCACACCCTATTTGTTTTTCCCCTTTTTCGGACATAGGCATATCATATAGGATGCTTATCACATAAATTCAGGTTGTAAATTTTAATGGAAGATTTGATTAACTCCATAAGTAACATTCAATAAACATAGTCATACATAAAAACATTGCACATAAGCTTTCTAACACATTGTTAAACATAAGATTCAAAGATTTCTATATTAAATATAATGTCTATGTCACTTGGGTGAAAAATAAAATCTACACCGTATAAATGACCATTATTCTCAGCATGTTAAATGTGCTCCTTGTGTCTTAAATTTAACTTGTTCAATAAATATAATATTTGGGTTTGGATTTGTGACACAAATTTTGCTGTCCTCATGTCAACCTGAGCATCATCACACTCAAATCTGAAAACTACATGTAAAAACCAAATTGCCACATTTATTTAGAAAATGAGAATTATATAGCACAAAGGGGTGGAAGCACAAGAAAATTGAACTAACTTAAATTGCACACTAACCTTAACTGCTACTTCTTGACAATCTTTCAGCATGGCATGATGCACTTGAGCAATAGAAGCAGCAGCTACTGGCTGTTCATCAAAAGACAGAAATCTGACAAGGTTAAGATATTCAAAGTCAGCAGAATAGATGGCTTACAGGCACTTCTGAAAGAAATATGGCACAATGCTGATTTAAACTCTTTCTCTTAACTAATACAGGATTAAGAGTATAATAAATACTTGCTGAAAGAATATCACAAAAGATATGACAAAAGGAGAAAAATGTTGAAAAAAATAAAACATAAAGTTCACAAAAATATTGCAGTAGAACAGTAGTTGTAAACTGCTACAGATCAAAACGGAACAAAATATAACACGAAATAGAACAAGAACTGAAAAACAGATCAGATAGTAGTTGCAAATTGCTACAAAAACACGTAGAAGGAGAAAATATATCAACTATAACATTAAGAATTTGGAGAGAGAAAACCAGAATAAACTTAAGAAGGAGAGAGATTAAGTTAAAATAGAATACAGGCACTAATTTCTTCTTCTTCTTCATTGTATCTTACTCTTTCTACACACTTCTACACTCTCTCACACTCACTTTACAGCAGAGGACTAATTTATAGGAAAAGAGATTCATTTTTAACCGTACATTTTACCTAACTCTCCAAAAAATAGGTTTTAAGGAGAACCACTCCTTTTTGCACAAATATCTTTGACTAAAGTAAAAACATTGTAACAACTGTCATTTTTAATGTCAAAAATCTCAACAACTTCCAACAAAAAATGACAAAACTTGGCAAAAGGAGAAAGAAATCTCCTTTCCAGTATTAATTACCACACTACAAGGTAATGAAGAACAAAAAGCATCAAATTAATCATCAAGTTAATTAAGTATTGAAGCCTCAAAATCTTCACTATGCTTATCCTTAATGAATGATTTGCTCCAATTTTGGGTTCAGATGAAAGGTGAAAAAAGGAATATGTAATTCTCTCAACAAGAAACAATAGAATCTGAAGGAATCGGCCATTAGTCAATCAATCAATTGCACTGGTATCACATTGCAAAATATATGCTATATTTGAAAGATAAAGCAATCTGGACGCATAAATTAATGGATGGTGCACTTGACCGAAACTTGATTATTAATGGACCTAAACTTAATCAGTCTAGACGAATATGAACTCGATCTAAAACCTAGCAGGCTAGCACACAAAATGAAGCTACCACAAGTTTTATTAAAAAAGGAACAACGTTGAAGTATTAACCACAGGCATGTCAAATTACTTGTGGTTATAAGAGGTATAATTACATATACTAGCAGACAAAGCATGAATAATAAATAAGAGTACCTTAAGTGTATTCCACAGTTTTACTGATCATTGTGGGGAAAAATAATACTACATGCTTCTATTTTAGTTAAGGAGTTCTATTTTTTAGTAAGTTTTTTCATAGGATTCATTAATCTCAGCCTTCCTATTTTCCAGTAATCTCTTTTTAAAGAGAACTTTGACAGCTATAAGAAAGTAAGCAGAATTTCTATCAAAATCCTAAGAGATCTACGTCTCTCTCTCAACAAGTCCTAAGGTTTTTGCTCCCTTTAATGAGCTTGACTAATTCATAGGTCGATTAAGGAACTGTAACAAGAAAATCACCCTGTGACACGATCCTTATTGCATAGGCATAATACACTGAAAGACCAGAACAATCTTCAAGTCAATATATAACAACAAATCATGAAAATAAACTTCATCATATTGCCCAAAAAACTTTAAAAGCAAACACTCGAAATAAACTTTTCTAGACATGATTTCCACTCATCACCCAATCTTCTTCACAAGTGAAAGATATATATCATTTGGCTAGCAGTCAGCAATAAGTAGTTGTCGAAAACAAGATGTCTCTAGGTAAGTGTTTTGAGAAAATAGTAAAAGACATGTTTTCTAATACAGGTAGTCAACCTAAACACATGCTTCTCACTCTCTCCCTTGAAGAAGAAGAAGAAGAAAATCTTACATCTTCGACAAATCCTGACCCAAATTGCTTGTTAGAAATTCTTTTATGGCTTGGAAATGACAAGGAACAGCCTACAGAGTTATTGACTAAAGAGTTAGTACACCAAGCAGTCCTACCTGCACAAATATGCATCAAATGAACAGAGAAAGAAATGAGCATGAGTATACATAAACAGGATACACTCACACCTGATCCTGTAATGAGGAAAGCGTTAAAGAGTATTCCTTAGGAACTTGCCGCATCGCAGCAACAAATTGACCAGCTTTCACATAGAAACCTTTGTTGGTTTCACATAATTTCAACATTCTCATGGCTGAACGTAGATGAACCTGAGTGCCACTTAAAGGTCAAATCTTCACTTAACTGAAGCCAGCAGATAAATTATTTCCTCAGATTCATCAAAGATTTTTATTCCTTAAACCTAGCAATGCAATTTAACAGAAAGACAGCCATTTATTATTGATAATCCGTGAAGCAGAACCTCATTAATCACGGTTGATAATTACACACGGATGAATTTAAAATAAAAAAATCTATAGCAGGCTAGAAGATGACTCCTATGCCCTACTGAAACTGAAAAATGGCCTTAACAACCACCAGTACCTATTGTTGGTTGGGGGGGGGGGGGAACATTTTTTTCTAAATTACTGCTGATTTATTTATTTCAGAATGTAAAAAATACAGCATAGAAATTATCATATAGATTATAAATTATCTTCCTGAATTTGAAGTAACCCAAATCATTTTCAAGGAATTTAGCTATAAACATTTAAAAAAAAAAAGTGACAAACCTCAGACAGTTTGAGACGATACTCATCGGAATCAGGAGGCAGCCCCCACAAACAATACTTGTAGTCTGCAACCGTGAAAGCAATCTGCCATGCGGAAAGTACCAAAAAAAAGAATTATTTTTGAAAGAAATTAAAACTCACCTGCAAATAACTAATAAGCTGAAGAGGTATAAACTGAAAGTGAGAATATAATCAGACAGTGGAGATTGCCCGAAAGGAACGTAGAACTGCATGGATTGCAGTCCTAAATTTCTCCGGATAATCGGAAGAAGAGTAGATGAGTGAAAACGGAAGGAAATTGCTTTGCTTGGCGGCATGGAGGGAGAGACCAGTGGCCGTTACTAGGTAAAAAGCAGTTCTGGCTTTCGCCCTAAACTTGGATACTTGGTCAAATGACATCATTTTGGGAATCTTTCGGGTTCGCCGGTGGCCGTCGTAGTTCTTTCTGAAGGCGGTCAGAAACATAGTTTTAAACCAGGTAATCAGAGCCGCCGGTCAAGGAATTGGAAAATACTCCCATTTATAAAAAATTTTCTAAAAATATAATATATATATATATATATATATATATATAATATAATATAACATATAACATATTTTATATATATAATAACATATAAAATAATTTATACAAAATAAAAAAATTAATGTTTTTAACTTTTTATATATAATTACATCTTTTTTAAAATATAATAAAAGTAATACTAAAAATTAAAATATAATTTAAAGAGTTTTTTTTGTTTACCAATCAATATGATAATTATTATTTGAGATAAGTGTAATCAATATTCTAATTAATTTAGTTTTTAAATTATATAATTATTATTTATGATATTTAATCTCAATATTTTTTTCAAATAAATTTGTATTTATTTTTTATATAAACCTCAAAAATAATTTATATAATTATTTGATAATATTGCATGTTAATAATAAATATATATAATATTTTTATAATATATATTACTAATATTAAAATTACACGACAATAAATACTATTAATTATATATTATTTATTTTTAAATAAATTTTTTATAAAATAAAAATAATCTATTTAAATTATTTCAATAATGTGTATTATTAATAAAAATACAAATAACTAAATGTAAGATAATAAATTGATGAATTCTATATATATTTATTGGATAATATATTTAAAATAATATAAATAATATATAATTTAATATAATAAAAGTTGTATAAGATATAACAAAAGCCATTACTCGGCCTAGTGGTGCAGAGTGTCACTTTGTGGCCCAAGTTCAAATAATTTGTGTCATTTTTTTCACAATGCTCCACCTGATGGAAAGGTGGATCAAGTTTAAGGTTCGGCTCACGGCTAAACTAATTGAATCAGCTAGGCTGGTCCAGATTTCTCAACAACAATTTTAAATAATGGGTTGACTACAGTATAGATATCACAATCAAATCGGTCCAATAGTATCGATCTGCATATCATCTATCATCACCGTTAATTTTAAAAAATTACTAATAAAATCATTCAAATCAATAAAAAAATAATAAAATTTAATTAAGTTAATTATTACATCAATAATTTACAAAGACATAAAAAAATTTGGTCTCGTATTATATTAAAATCCTAAAAAACTATTACATAAATGTTACATATATATAACGTATCGACCGATATTTAAAACTTTGGTCAGAAGCAGCTTGTAGTTTTCATGCCTTATATCTAAATATAATACAATCTTATAAAAAAATATAGAATTTTAATCTAGTAATACAATTAGTTATTGGTTTATAATAAATACAAAAGTCATTAGCATAAATTCATGTTATAGATAAATTCTACACAATATCATAAAAAAGTTTTATATATAATATATAAATATTGATAAAATTTTACAAAAAAGAACATAAAGTAAAACTTGGATAACAAAAACCTAGAACATCATAATTAAGTAATTAATATTGGTATATGAATTATTTAAATAACAAAAAAAATATAGGCATATTAATGAAAAATGCTCCGACCTAAAACACAATCTTCTATATATGTTTGTTATTACATATTAGCTATAATATGTGATATTAGATGTAAAACTTATTTTTTTACCTAATATATGTTTTTCTAACGGATGATTCATTCATAAATTGTTCTAACAAGTTATCATTATGAAGATCGAATGGTTTTAAAACATGTGGAGTATGCAATACATAGCTACTGTGATTAAACAACATCATTTTTTGTTCTTTTATGAAAAATTTCTTAGCAACATATAACCTGAAAAATATATTTTTCCAATTGGTTTGTATTTGAATATCGATGAACTTCAGGCCTTAAAGATGTGTGTAACTTTGAAAATCAAACTATAAAAATATTCAACATGATTGTTGATAACAACTTGAAAACATCCCATAAATCTTGATAAATCATCAATGGAAAAGTGCATTTATCCTTAGAACCGTGGACTAAATTAGTAGCAGATAAACCAACTAATTCCACCATTTGTCGACCAAATATAACAAATATCGCAGATACAGTCAAATTTTCAACTATAACATTTTAGCTTGTACTTGAACAAAGGAAAAAAATAACATTGAAAAAATGGGTAATAAGAAACTATTGATACGATCCATTGAATTGTTGTTCCAATTATTTTCAATAACTTATTGCATTTATAGTTTAGTCGATGTATCCAGTGTGAATAAAATTTCCAAGATATGCATTTAAATATCTCTTCTCTTTGACTCAAATCGTGAAAAACTCAAAATAGACCCTAATCAAAATTTCAAGTCAATAAATCTTAATTAAGTAAAATTTCAGCATCACAAATGTCTTAATTCAATAAATGCAGAAGCCCTAACACAAATCACATATAATTTAACAATTAAAGTAATAGAGAGAAGCATGATTGATGCAAAAAGTGCTACAAATTAGTGGAGGGTCCTCCATTACAATAGATTGTGGCACAGAGCAACGCTATTATTCTAATCGCTATAAAAATTAGAGTTATTACGAAAAATCCCATATCGATTTCCTAATTTGATATCATATTTTTGTAATGAAATAAAATAATGAAAAACACTTTAGATAGACCGTTTGGTTACCGAGAAAATGCAAAAAAAAAAAAAGGAACCATCAAAGAAGAACTTAGCTATTATTAACTTACTTCTAAATATCCAAATCCTGCCAATTATCATTAACTAATAAAAAAATCAAACCAAAAGGTATGGATCAGAGTGCGAAATTTTATTAGAGCTCAAATATTCATCTAAACTTCTAAGGTCAATGAGAAATGGTAAAACGATGAGTTTTTAAAAATTTTGTAAGTTCTTACATGTCTTACAATAAAAAGTAAAAGACCTAAAAGATAATTATGAAATTTTTCTTATGCTAATCAGTGATAGAAAAACATACAGACTGCTATTGTAACAACCTGAAGGCAATTTATAATTAATCCCAAATAAAGGAGCTACCAAATAAAATCCCGTTAGGTTTTGAATATGAATAACATATATATTGATACGTCTCGGGTTTGGAGGGGTGTGGAACGAGTTTGGCCAGGTGGCACACAAAGTCGAAAGAGACTGGTGGCCCTTGTTTGATCCTGGATAAAGGAATAGAGTTGCGTCTCTACTATTAGCTTAAGCTTTTGGCAAAACGGTAAGCGTTCTTTTCCGGTTAAGCGTGCTTGGGCAGGGGGAGTACCATGATGGGTGACCTCCTGGGAAGTGCTTGGCTCAAGGCGGTTAAGCGACCGATTAAGCTGATGCGACTGGACCAAGGTATTCCCAAAAAGTCACCCATCCTGGTACTGACCCTGCTCTTAACTAGAAAGAGCGTTTACCCTTTTGCCGAAAGCTTAAGCTGATAGCATAGACGCAACTCTATTCCTTTATCCAGGATCAAACAAAGGTCACCAGTCTCTTTCGACTTTGTGTGCCACCTGGCCAAACCCATTCCACACCCCCAAACCCGAGACGTATCATTCCCTCCCTCTTTGAGGAGGTTCGTCCTCGAACCTGGCACAAGGCAGTGGGATCTGGACCCGACTTCAGGCTTTGATACCAAATGATGCGACTGGGCCAAGGTATTCCCAAAAAGTCACTCATCCTCGTACTGACCCTGCTCAAGAACGCTTATGATGCAACTGGGCCAAGGTATTCCTAGAAAGTCACCCATCTTGGTACTGACCCTGCTCAAGAACGCTTAATCGGCCGCTTAACCGCCTTGAGCCAAGCACTTCCCATGAGGTCACCCATCATGGTACTCCCCCTGCCCAAGCACGCTTATCTGAAAAAGAGCGCTTACTGTTCTGCCAAAAGCTTAAGCTAATAGTAGAGGCGCAACTCTATTCCTTTATCCAGGATCAAACAAGGACCACTAGTCTCTTTCAACTTTGTGTGCCACCTTGCCAAACCCATTCCACACCCTCAGAACCAAGACGTATCATTCCCTCCCTCTTTGAGGAGGTTCATCCTCGAACCTGGCACATGATAGTGGGATTCGGACCCAACTTTAGGCTCTGATAGCAAATGATGCGATTGTGCCAAGGTATTCCCAGAAAGTCACCCATCCTGGTACTGACCCTGCTAAATAACGCTTAATCGGCTGCTTAACCGCCTTGAGCTAAGCACTTCCCAGGAGGTCACCCATCATGGTACTCCCCTGCTCAAGCACGCTTAACCGAAAAGAGCCCTTACCGTTTTGTCAAAAGCTTAAGCGGATAGTAGAGGCACAACTCTATTCCTTTATTCAGGATCAAACAAGGGCCACCAGTCTCTTTCGACTTTGTGTGCCACCTGCCCAAATCCGTTCCACACTCCCTAAACCCGAGACGTGTATCATTCACTCCCTCTTTGAGGAGGTTCGTCCTCAAACCTGACACATGGCAGTGGGATCCGGACTCAATTTCAGGCTTTGATACCAAATGATGCGACTGGGTCAAGGTATTCCCAGAAAGTCACCCATCTTGGTATTGACCCTGCTCAAGAACGCTTAATCGGCCGCTTAACCACCTTGAGCCAAGCACTTCCCAGGAGGTCACCCATCATGGTACTCCTCCTGCTCAAGCACGCTTAACCGAAAAAGAGCGCTTACCGTTCTGCCAAAAGCTTAAGCTGATAGTAGAGGCGCAACTCTATTCCTTTATCCAGGATCAAACACGGGCCACTAGTCTCTTTCGACTTTGTGTGCCACCTGGCCAAACTCATTCCACACCCCCTAGACCCGAGACGTATCATATATAACCAAAATTATCAAATCTGGTCCTATCAAAGACCCAAAAAAGGTAAATAATTAAGGGTTTAAAGGTATAACCGTAGTTAAACTGGGCCGAACTGGTCTATATAAAATTTTCTAAAAAAATAATATTTAACATGTATTATATATAAAATAACTTATAAAAGACATATTTTATACACAATAATATGTTCAAGTTATTATAATAATGTCTAACATTCTTTGAATTATAATTTACAATTAAGTACTGTTGAAAATTATAATATTGATTATTTATCTTTATATAAAATAATTTTATATATAAATTTTTATTTATTCTCCATTAATTATGTATATTAATTAATTTTTAAACTAAAATATTTTTTATAAAAAATAAAATTAATTTTTATATTAAATAATTTTTATTAATAATAAAAAATTAAATGTAAGTTTGTATATTTAGAATGATATAAATATAGAATAATATAAATATAAAAAAACTGAAAAACCATTCAAATCTCGCCAGGTCGACTAGTTCAACGGTTTTTCCATCGATTTAGTTTTTATAACACTTTATATAAACACAACGAAATTTAAAATTTGATCAAGCCAAAACTCATAGAACACCCTATGTAATTTAAAATAGAATTTTATCATCATATGGGATAAAAAAAATTGTCTTATTTTCAATTATTATTCTCCATGAACTTGTGAGTTTTCATTCTTGTTGGTTGTAGTAAACCATAATAATTCAAATTTTGGATTCTATCTAACAGAAATCCATGTGAAAGAAAGAAAGAACCAACCACAAGGACTATGAGGCATCAAAGTACTAAGGTGCTAGCTGTAGCGCCCTCTCGATTAAGCAGGATAAATCCGATTAATTAAGCTGACCTTGGTGGTGAACACTTTTGTCCACTTTATGCATTTTTGCGTGAATTTAGGTTTATATGAGATTCACGGCTCTTCCTCATATGTAAGGTCTGGTCTGACCTCTATGTTTTCTACTATGATGACATGTGACGAATCTGACCTGTATCTTTTCAAAAAATATTGTGAATCTTGCTTAACTTTGGAGATAAAGCAATTTTATAAGTGACTGACCCAAACCATTCTAAAATTTCATATGGCCCAATGAATCTGAGGCTTAACTTGCCATTCTTTCCGAACATTAAAACCTTTTTCCATAGAGACACTTTAAGAAACATCTTGTCTCTCACTTCATATTCTATATCTCTCTTCTTGAGATATGTGTACGATTTTTGCCTATCTGAAGCTGTCTTTAGCCTTTCTTATATGATATTCACCTTTTCCTCTGTCTCTTGCACCAACTCTGGCCTCATTAACTTTCCCTCACTGAGCTCTATCCAATATATGATGTTCAGCACTTTCTACCGTATAGTGCCTCATAAGGAGCCATCTGGATGCTAGACTAATAGTTATTGTTGTAGGCAAACTTCATTAATAGTAGGTATTTCTCCCAACTACCTTTAAACTCGATAACACAATTTTCTCATCATGTTTTGTAGTATCTGTATCACCCTATCCGATTGACCATCAACATGTGGGTGAAAAGTTATGCTGAAATTGAGCTTAGTACCCAAAGCTCACTGTATACTTCCCCAAAACTGAGATGTAAACCTTGGATCTCTATCCGATATGATAGAGACTGGAACTCTATGTAATTGTACTATCTCATTCACATACAATTCTGCTAGCTTGTTCAAGGATAATCTCTTTTGATAGGTAAGAAGTGTGCCTACTTCGTTAACCTATTTACGACCACCCAATCGGTGTCCAATTTCCTTGGAGTCATAGGTAACCCAATCACAAAATTCATCGTGATCAGTTTCCATTTCCATTCTGGTATTGTAATCGGTTGCATCAAATCTGAAGGTACCTGATGTTCTACCTTGACTTACTGACATGTCAAACATCTTGTCGTGAACTTTGTGATGTCTTTTTTCATACCTGCCCACTAATACCTTCCTTTTAGATTATGGTAGATTTTATTACTTCCTGGATGCATGGCAAACTTGGTTTCATATACTTCTTTTAAAATCCTTTGCTTCAACTCTGCAACATAAGGCATGCATAAACAGATTTGGTAAAACAAACTGCTGTCTGACTCAACTGTGTACTCTAGTCTCTCCTCTTTGGAGACCAACTCGGCAATCTCAACTAGCTTACGATCTTGTATCTGTGAGTCTCTGATTTCCTAGTTGAAAGTAGGTCGAATATGCAACTCTGCTATAGTCTTTTTGCTTAAAGCATCGACCATAACATTGGCCTTGCCTAGATGATAGTTGATGACTCAATTATAGTCATTGATCAGTTCTAACCATCGTCTCTATCTCAAGTTGAGTTCCTTCTGTGTCAAAAGATATTTTAAGCTCTTGTGGTTAGTGTAGATATAACTTTTTTCCCATATAAGTAATGACACCATATCTTTAGAGCAAACATAATGACTACCAACTTAAGGTCATGTGTGGGATAATTCTTTTCATGCGACTTCAACTATCTGGATGTATAAGCAACGATCTTTCCTTCTTGCATCAAGACACAATTCAATCCATTGCGAGAAGCGTCATTGTAGATAACGTACTCTTTATTGGGAACTAGTTGTATAAGAACTAGGGCTTATGTCAACATATACTTAAGCTTGTCTAAACTAGCTTGACATTTGTTGTTCCATTCAAACTTCACATCCTTTCTCAAAAGTTTGGTAAATGGAGTAGCAATCAAAGAAAAATTTTTCACAAACCTCTTGTAGTAACCTGTCAAATTAAGAAAACTCCTGATTTCAGTCATATTCCAAGGAGGTTGCCAATTCAGGATTGCCTCAACCTTATTAGAATCTACTCTGATGTTATTTGCTGACATGATGTGTCCAAGGAAAGTTATTTCATCAAGCCAAAAGTTACATTAGAAGAGCTTGGCATAAAACTTTTGATCTTTTAGGATCTGCAATACTGTTCGCATATGTTCATTATATTGTGCTTAATTCTTAGAATACACCAAGATATCATCAATGAAAACAACTATAAATTGGTCCAAATACGTCATGAAGCTTCTATTCATCAAGTCCATGAAAGTTGTAGGAGCATTGGTCAAACTGAATGACATAACCAAAAACTCATAGTGACCATATTTGGTCCTAAAAACTGTCTTGGTTATATCCTTTTCTTTTATCTTCAACTGGTGATAATCCAACCTCAAATCAATTTTGGAGAACACTCATGCACCTTTTAACTGATCAAAAAGATCATCAATCCGGGGCAATGGATATTGGTTATTTATAGTCACTTTTTTTAATTGCCTGTAGTCTATGGACAACCTCATAGACTCATATTTCTTCTTTACAAATAAAACTGGTGCACTCTATAGAGATACACTCGGCCTGATAAAACCCTTGTCCAATAGCTCTTACAACTGAGCTTTCAGCTTCTTCATCTCTAGAGGTGTCATTTTGTAAGATGCTATGGATGTAGATGTCATGCCTGGTGTGAGCTTTATAGATAACTCGACATCTCGATTCGGTGGTAATCTTGGCAGATCATCTGGAAAGATATTTGGAAACTCCCTCACTATAGGGATATCCTGAAGATCCGGAAAACCTCTCCTGGTGTCAATCATGTGAGCTAAATAAGCCTCACATCCCTTTCACATCATCTTTTGTGCCTTAAGCATGGAAACCATCTGTAGAGGCTATGGAAACCTCTCACCTGCAACTACCATTTCTTCTTGTTCTAAAGTTTTAAGAACAATTGTCTTAGACCGGTAGTCAACAACTGCCTTATGCTATGAGAGTCAATCCATACCTAATATGACATTGTACTTATGAAACGGTAGCTCTATGAGATCTACAGGAAACTCTTTCTTATGAACAAACCAAAGGGCAACTTCTGTATACCCGGTTCACAACCACACTATGACCTAAAGGGTTTGTGACCTCAATCTCAAACTTTAACTTGTCTATTGTCATACTGTGCTGACTAGATGTGCTCGTGCATACATATAAATGTGTAGAACTTAGGTCTATCAAAGCACATAAATTGAAGCCATATAAAGAAAACATACCCACAATGACGTCCGTGGCTCCCTAGTCCTCATGGGCCTTCATAACATATGCCCTAACCGGAGCTCTATTAGGTTCTGGCCTATTCATTGTCTCTAAAATAGCTTGGCTAGGTCCTGCACGACCTTCTCATGACTAGTTACTATTCTAAACCGGTGCCGATACTACTGTTTGTGTGGGTGTAGCATTTGCCAACAAAGGGCAATCCCTCTTTATGTGGTCTAGGGCTCCGCACCTAAAGCAAGCCCCTGAAAACAATCGACACTCTCCTTGGTGGTTTCTCTAACATATCCCACATAAGGGAGCTGGGTATCTAGCTGTCTGTGTGCTAACAGTGGCTAAGGTAGTCTTAGAGGGAAGTCCCTTCCTGAAAGAACTGAACTATGAGTGACTTTGTCTTCTGCTCTATGTTTTATTCCCTACCCTGGGACTGTCATGAAAAGAATCAGTCTCTATTGCCGGTAGTATGTGCCACACTAGCCGTGGGTCTTCTGGCATTCTCTTTTGCCCTTTTTTTCTTCTCTTTTCTATACTAATGGTGGCAAACACAAGGGTAGAGAATTCCCCAAGATGTAGGGAAATGACATGATATTTTATGTCATCATTCAAACCGTTCTCAAAATGGAAAAACTTGTCACTCTCATCCCCCATGAGTCTTGTGGCATATCTATTTAACCGTGTGAACTCTTTAGCATACTCCCAAACTATCATGCCACTCTCCCGCAGATTCATGAATTATTTTCTCTTCTCATCTATGTATACTCAGGGCACATATTCTTTCTTGAACTTTGCAGTAAAGTATTCCCAAGTCAACGACTATGGAGTCCGTGGCTTCTTTAGAACCATTTTTGACCATTCATATGTATGTTATTAAAGTAGTGATACTGCATACTTTGCCTTATGCTCCTCAGCACACTCAAGCTCTTCAAAGTCCTTCTCGATCTTCTCCAACTAGAACTTGGAGGAGGCAGGATCATCCTCACTCGTGCCATGGAAATCAGTGGCCCCATACTTCCAGAGCCTATCTATCTTCATCTTGGGTGCCTCTGGTGGTGGCGATAGTTGAGCTAGCTATGGTTGTTCTTATGGTATAATCTGTGGTATGGCTTGTGCTAACTGTTGCACGATACCAGCCATCTATTGTATGATTAGTATGACACCTAGATCCGTTTGTCTTACAGGTACTGCTAAGGGATTGTAGCAGCACCTGGAGCTCGTACACTCAAAGCACTAGGCTGATTAGCAACCATTGGATAAGGAGAACTGTTACTCTTGGTAACATCATGAGCTTCTAGCTCCATCTATACTCTTTTCACTCTTACAAATTGTTAGAGAGAGCCCACATCAGAGACATATGCGATGTACTATGCATGCATGAAAACCTTAACTCACTTAGGTTCAGAAATGCCTAAACCTAAGTTCTGATACCACTAAATGTAGCACTTTCTTGATTAACCAGGATAAACCTAATTAATTAAGTTGACACTATGAAAACAATCATGCAGAAAACCTGTGAAAATTTAAAACTTTTATTGCATAATTGTAACAATATCTTATCCTACTAGTCATTAATAGTGTATGAAAGTGCTACTAAGCTCTTTTTTTTTAAAAAAAAAACAATGCTCAATTTATTTTATAATTTTTTTTCAATTTTTGAGTTTATTATTATTAGTGGAATATTTATTACTTTATTTTCTTTTTTTATCCTTTAAATATGCAATTAGTGATGTAAATATTTTGATTTAAAAGAACTCATTCATTAAACCAAAATATTTAGAAATACATTTACAAATGATACCAAATATATTAATTACAAAATTCACTCCTTATAAATCCTACATTCTACAAATTTACATCAAAGAAATTCTTAAAATTTAATTTTTACAATACAATTTCCAAAATATACAAAAAGAAAATAAACTGCTGTAATTTGATCTTAGAGTTCTCCTTTTCTTTGGTCGCCCTAATGCAACAGATACGTCTCTTTATCTGCATATAAAACACGCGCTAGGCTACTAGATTAGTGGTATATTTGATAACTATCCAATAATTATATAAATATTTCTAAAATAAAATTTTAGAAACTACAAATAATTTACTAAGCATTCCAAAACATTCAAATATATCAATACCACTTACGTCAAGCAAAAATAAACAATTCATCAATTATAAAATTTTATTCATTTAGCATGCTTGAAATTCTTTAACAATACAAGACATACTATTTAAAATATCAATTTAATAATTTACAATTTATTTTTCTATTTATTTGATAGCTCACGATATCTTAGACTGGAAATAAACGTTGAATACAAGATTTCTGCTCTTAGGCAGTATACTCAGCGCCTACTTAATAATCTTATAGCTCGATGTTTAACGCCTACATTTTCCATAATAACTCAACATCTTTTTGGTGCCTACATAATTTCGAACTCAACATTATTTCTTAGTGTCTATGTAATTTCAACTCAGCACTATTTCTTAGTACCTACGTAAATTAAATCTCAACATTATTTTCTAGTACCTATATTTCTACTCTTTTATTGGCATATCAATTTATTCTAATTTCTAGTTCTCGACTAAATGTTATATGACTTAATTATATTTGTTACCTTTATTATTATTTACATAAATTATGTATGTAATACTAATATAATTTCACATAAATATAATAATCTCCATTAAATATTTTACAATATCATACTTGCTTATTTAATCATTATAACTATAAGAAAATTTAAATAATATATTCATCTATCACAAAATTCAACAACCAACACATATATACAAGCTGCCCTATTATGTACAATATTTATGTCTCATATTTTTTTGCATTTTTTTGTCTATTTTTAGATGAAATTTGGACAAGTGATTAGTTAACAAAATATAGGTACATGTCTTATCTTTAATTTTCAACTAGAATTACATTTTGTATAAAAATTTATGAATTTTTCTCTAAGCTATGTTCATTCCAATCTGCCGAGTATTTTACTAGACAGATTTCTAGTTTGAATTTTGAGTCCATTTTACGCATAATTTCAGACATATTCAGGTCTAATGGTCTAAATAAAAGTTGAAGCTCTATGTCTTAACTTTCAAAACAAATAATAATCACTCAAAAAGAATTTTCAGAACTCAAGTTATGACTAGAAAAGTAGACACTGTTCATAAGATAAATTTTCCAACACTTCAATTAATTTCTACAATTTCCATCTTTATGCATCAATCTCATATTCAAATTTTTATTTTCACATTCATAGCATCATTTAATTACTAATTCATCACTCAATCAAACTATTAAAAATTACATACACAATTACACATAATCTCACAAAATCAAAAACAACATTTTCCATATTGAATTTTTGCCAAATGTACATACCTCACAAAATCTACTACTTCCTTTTTGATTATGGTTCAAAGATTTTTTATCTTCTTGTCCTAACAACAAATTTACACTAATCAAATACTAAACACACTAATCAATCCTTAATCACCATTAACATAATAATTCACCCTAAATTACCAACTTTAATGGCGATTAACCCCAAAATCAAAGAAAAGTGAGAAGATGGAAAATCTAACCTCATATTTGTAGATTTTCAAAATGACTAAAATCTTTCTTCTCTTTTTCTCTTCCTTTCTTCCTTCCTCTTCCTTAGTTTTGCTCACTTTGCTTTACTTCCTTGTTGATCTTGCCTTAATCCAACTTTTTTTTCCATCTAATCTTAGCTTTGATTGAAGAAAAAAAGAACAATGGGAAAGAAAGGAGGTCACAGCTACAATGAAGAAGAAGAGAGAAGTTTGTTTGTTTTAGATGAGGAAGAAGAAGAAATAAATGACCAAAAAGTGGAATTTGACTTTTATAGTTGGATTATATGAGTGGTTAAGATTAATAGATAATATTGTCCCCCATTGATCCATTAACTTAAATCACTCTTACTTTATTTTAATCCAAAGAATATTCATTTCCTTAGATAAAGAATATTCCATTTTTATGTCTTCTTAAAATATTTGTGCCAAAAATACTGTAAATACCAATTTCGTTCAGCGAAAAACTATTTTTTTCTAAATTTTAATTCCGAACTTCAAATTTCTCAATTAATAATATCCAAAATATTTTTCTCATATTTTATTATTATTTTAATCTTTTTATCTTTCATGTCTGAATTTATTCCCCGATCGGTTTAGCGCGTCGAATTTCGGTCAACCACGACTATGGCCTAAATTATCGGGCATTACAATCATAGTCATGATGACTTGCATAAAACATACAGTGAAAGAAATGCTTGACTTAATAATTAAATTCCATTTTATAAATAAAACATCTTAACCCTTGATCAGGGGTAAAAGTGCAACATGTGCTATCACCGACCCGCGTAAGGTCTGATCTGATGTCTCTGATGTCTGGGCTGCTTCTTTTGTTCAACTTCTACTTATCTACAAAGCTCCGACCTGCGTGGGAAAAATATCCATATGCTAAGCTACTGAAAGCTTAGTGGTACATAAAGGCATAAAAATTCACTTACAATTATACATTACACATATATATTGGCATCATGTAAGAATATGATGACATGACAATAAAATTATAAAATCATATAGACTATCTTACCTTGTGGAAGTATAATTCGTTGAACATATATAATGATAACTATAACATGTAACATTTCACTATGTGCATAAACAAACTTGCATACTTACGATTTTGCATTCATTTCATGTTACTATATTCTTTACTTTCTTTAGTATGTTTGATATTATTACCCAACAAGTCTCAACACCAACTATTCAGATAAAGGTTATGGACAAGGGCACTCTTCGAGCTTAAGCCACTATCTATAAATATTTACCAGTCTAAGCTCCTCAAGTCAATGACACCAGTCTAGACAAGCCATATTGACTGAGTAAATATATAGTTTTTGCATGAAATATCATCTGTAAGAATATATGTCAGTCCAGGCTCCTCAAGTCAATGGTGCTCTCGAAGCTTAAGCCATATTGACTGGGTAAAATATATAACTATGGTACCGTAACCCCTTTAATGACATGACATCTATCCTATTACTAGTCTAAGTATCGAGTATGAGTTTTACTTATTCATATCTTTATTAGTTCCATTATGGCACATCTTAAGCATATACACTTTAATTCATGTGTGCAAACTTATCGTAGAATATTCATATACTGATATCCATAGAAATATACTTTAATATATCATCATTAACTTTATTTACATAACCATTGCATAAAATGTCATATTACCTTTAAAGCAGGCTTTACGGGCATGAATTATATATTTACGATCATGAAGGCCCATTCACGGGTACTTTTACCTGTGAACTAAACCATGACCTTGGTGGTGAACGATTTTGTCCACTTTATGCATTTTTTTCACAGACGTGACTTTGTTCATTAGATGAGATTCACGGCCGTGAACACTTAGTCACGGGCATGAATTTGGGTTTTCCAGTAGTTGACAACATTAAAAATATGCATTTATTACAAGTCACATGCAAGACTCTAAGGATTATCCCATGACAATCTTTTCCTATCAACATTTTCATCATATCATGCATTAAAATATGTTAAAAGATCATTCAATATACATAATCACTACACTTACCATTTCCTTATTCACTAACTATTTTTTTCAAGAATTTATGCTTTCATATACATTTAATAATTTCTTACTTACCTCTTTCATCCATTAGACATCATCATTTATTATCTCATAAATACCTCTTTAGGCATTTATTACATATATATTACAAATATAAACATTGCTTATTCAAGGCATAATTACATTTATAGCATTTCATACTCAAAATCCTATCTCATGGCATTAATTACCTCATTTGAACTTGACATTTAGCATTTAAAACATACAATTCAATCATCACTTAATTAACACCCAACATGCCATACTTGAGAATTTGAATGCATATATGTACATACCTCTAATAGAGCCTCACAAATCCAAACTTCTCTCAAGCTTGCTTATCCTTTTTGGTGGATTCACCATCTCCCCTTTCAACTCCTATCACATATAACATATACTTATCAACATCAAAAATTCATATGCTTAGCCTTTAAATCCATAAGGGTAAAAACCCTAACTTTAGCCTTTTTAACATCCTTAAACTCATATAACCCTTTACTAACATATGTTATAACTTTTAAACAACTTAAATAGGGGTATTTAATCTTAATCTCTCAAGATTAAGTCTTAACTTAACCCATTTGGAAATGGGTCTTTACCATATTCGAACTAGACATGATTAAAACTGGAAAGCTTGTAAAAACTAAAGGAAAACATGATTCCTTACCTTAATTGAAGGAAAACATGGCTCGATGAAAGATTCGACTCCTCTCTTCCTTCTAGGGTTTAGACTTCCTCAATAGAACCACTTCTTTATGCTCCTATTTCCTAAGAGCTTGTTGAAACTTTGATTGTTTGCTTTAGCTTAGGTGTTTGAGGTTGGAAATCCAAAAAAAAATGTAAGGCTTTGGTCTTTGTATGAAGAAATCTCGAACTCTAAGGTTTTTTTTTTTAATTTTTGTTCGTGAGAAAAAGGAAGAACAACTGTCATATTTTTATATCTGACGACATTCATGGGTGTGACCCGATAAGTCACGGGCAACATTTTTTTGCGGTCGTGACAATTAAGTCACGGGTGTGAACTATGCACTCATCACTATCATCATCTTTTCTTTAACTTTTTTTTTTCCTTTAAACATATACTCATATCTTTTCTTAATCCATATTATTAACTAGGCCCTAATTACGGGCGTTACACTAGCAATGGTGTTTCAATTTAAATGAAAGGATCAACCACATTAACTATGGAGTGTCAAAGCACCAAGATGATAACAATCATATTTGAACTTGAAATAGATGAAGAAGAGAGAATAATCCAAAAGCTGGATTCTCTCTAATAGAACCATGTGAAAGAACGAAAGAACCAACCACAATGATTATGGAGTGTCAAAGAACCAAGGTGATAGCAATGGTGTTTAAACTTGAAATAGATGAAGAAGATAGAATAATTTTTATTTTCTCAAGTTGGCAGCCACAATTTTGGTCGTTAAAAGGGTTATCTATATGTTTTATAATCATAATTAGGGTTGGACAAATGAAACCCTTACATTAGAATTCTATTTGAAATAGAAAACCTAAAATCGTAAAAGTTACTGTCGCATGTGTCACACCAGTGATGGTTGCCTGCAAGTTAGGGCCTGAAATTAATATGGTAAATAAAGGTATATTGAAATTATATGGGAAGTATATGTGTGGTTATGAGTATTAGAAACCTTAATATAATGAAAATAATAGAAAAAAGTGAAGTTTCCAATGTTCACCGCCCGTGACATAGTTAATCACGGCCGTAAATATCGTAAAATTTAGATTCTGAAGTTGAGAAGCTTTACGGCTGTGATACTATGGTTCACATAACACTATGTTTCACGCTTGTGAAAGTTCACAGTTTATATATGGCAGTTTCTTATTTTGACAGAAAGACTCACATAAAATCACTGCTAACCCTAGCCACCACACTCTGAAACCTCAAAAATAGATTTTCCTCATTCACTTTTTTTTTTATTATGATTGATTAAACACGGAATAACCAAAAAAAACGAGGTTGAAATGGATTGAAAAACAAAGTTTTTGATATAAGAATTGAAGTCAAAATCTAATGAGGGTTTGAAAACACTTTGAACCTTAGTGCCAATCTGTAATCGTTGAAACAAAGGCAAGGGAGGTTGTTTCTGTTAATCTTTTATAGTTTCATTTCAGTTTAATGAGAGAGTTAGATTTATAGGTTTAAAATCAATAAAAAGTTGAGGATTTGACAATTTATGGCATAAATAAATACAATGACGGATATAAAATGTAATTACGGTCTATGTTTCGTGTTAGGGGCTGAGACCGACGGTGGAAAACCCCACTAGAGACAGTAGATGCAAGAAAGACGAGTTTTATGGCTCCAATATTAAGGTTTGTATATATACTCATTTTAATTCATTTTTAATGTGCTTGTTCTATGAATTTTGCATTATGTTGTGTTTAGTGATAATAAATGTTGATATGGTATATGTTGGAATTGAGTTAAATGGTCTATCATATGTTATGATGCACAATAATGCTAATGTGTTAATGATTGATGTTGGGATGTTTGATAAATAAGGCATGAAACCTAGTTTAAATGCTTAAATATGATATATGCATGTTTATGGTCGATGTTAGACTCTCGAATATGAAAAGTTTTGATAGGTGTGGCTAACATTGGTTAGCTTTAGCATTATGCATGATTGTGTGTGAAAAAGGTTGAAAACAGTGTTGAAATTTATGTTTTTGTGTGATGTATCATGCTCGTGAAGCTAAGCTTCACCACCATAAAGGTATTTCATGCCCGTGAAGCCAAGCTTCATTCTCATGAAAGTATGAATTTCATATCCGTGAATGATCGTGAGCCACTCATAGTTGAGTCACCAGTAGACAACCCGTGATAGAAGGCTTCATGCCCGAGAATATACCATTAACGCCCATGAATGCCCTGTATCCAGAAACATGTAAATTGATTGATGCGATGAAACAACATGAGTATGATATATACACACACTTGGTATGATCAAATGAGGTTAATTACAATATGATGTCATGTTTATGAAACATATGAATGCACTGGGTGCTAAAAATATTAGAATGATACGTGATGATATTATAAAACTGTAGAATGTAACATAAATGATATTAATATGCAAAAAGTGAATAAATATGCCCATTCTCTATTTGAGGACTAGCCATTATAGGTAGCATGCCATTAAGATGGTTACGGTATCGTAGAATACATATGCATGCGATTATTATATTGCTCATTAGGGTGGCTTAATCTCGTGACAGAGCGCCACTGATTTGAGAAGCTCAGTGGTAGCATATTCGGATTTGGAAAAAGATGGCTTAAGCTCATATTAGAGCACTCTTGTACCCATATGCATGCAGTCATTGCTCATTAAGGTGTCTTAAGCTTGTGTTAGAGCGCTCCTAATTTTAGAAGCTCAATGTTAGCAATACAGACAGATGTAGTAGTGAGCAAGGTGGCTTAAGCTCATGTTAGAGCGCTCCTGTTTCATAACCTGCATCTGGGTGGTTCGGGTCTAGAGTATTAAGCTAAGAAAAACCAAAATTTGGTAATACAGTCATATGGAAAATGGGAATTTAGTGAATCAGAATACAGTCACATCCTGGAAAAAAGATTGTGGAAACAAGTAATCATATGAATTATGTTAAAAACTTGTTATTTCAAATTATGATGAAATTTAGTATGACTATGATTGATATTCGGTATGATTATATGAAATGGATTCACCGATGATAATTATGCCACACATGTAATTGGACCATAATATTTAAATATGATATTTTACCTCGATGTGTATATGGCATGGCTGATGTATGCACGAGAACCATAAATGAAGGATATGTCGTCTTTTGTCAACGAAGTGGAGCAATCTTATATCATTGAAATGAGCCTTAAAGGAGTTCAAAAGCCTATTCATATGATCCAATTCAATGTGGGCGCGTGTTCCAAGTCATAGAAGGCAGCATTGAAGCATTGGTTGCTATATTGAGCCTAAAATCCACAATCAAGCTTATGGGCTAACACTACACAAAGACAAGGCTAAAGTGAAGATAAAAGTAGTCTTTTATAAAGATTTAAGTCAATGCGCAAAACAAGGCAAAATCCATAAAATAATCATGTGCTAGGAGTCATGTGCCAAACATGTGCAAGACATGTGTCATCCATGTGGAAGACATCATGTGCCAACCATGTGCTCAGGATCATGTGCCATGCATGTGCCTACTTATGGAATTTGGTCTTAACTTGTAATTGGGCTTAATTATATATGTGGACTGCCTATTTTAATAATCTTAGGCTTTAATTAGTGATTGGTATATGGGCCAAAGGATATGAAGCCTAACCCACCACTTGTCTTATTTTAGAAGAATTTAATTAGTATCCTAATTCAAGTAGGACTCTACTTATTAGAATTTGAGTTATAATATGAATGTACTTTTAGGAGTTGAGTTAGAATAGGACTTAGTAATCCTTTACCATAGAGGATTCAAAGACTTAGGGCTATAAATACTCATTTAAGTTTCTTTTACAAGACATGAATGGATGAATGAATAAAAATGAATTTGAGTATTTTTCTTTAAAGTGAGGTAGATTTGCATCTCTTTATTACTTTTAGGAATTAGTTACTTATCAAGTGATATTTTTGTGGCGTGGCTATTCTTAATAATACTTATAATCTTTGTTCTTTGCTACATTGGTTAGCTTTGGGTCGGATTCAATTTATGATCACCATAGCTTAAGGTTTGTTTACCTTGTCTTGTTGAGGGGTTTCAAGGCACAGTCTTTGGGGTTCCGCATCAGTTTGGTATCAGAGCTTTTGGTTAGGTAATCATTATCTATCTTTTAAAATTGCTTTTTAGTTGTTAACTTAGCTAGATTTAAATTCTGCTATTAGAGGTACCTTAGAAAAAAAAAATTTTGACCATAAAGGGTAAAATTGCATGTTTGGGTTTCTTTGATATATTTGAGGTTTATTTAGTATTTATAGCTTCTGATTAGTGTTAGTTGATAAAAAAGAAAAAAAAATCAAAATTTCGAATTTAGCACCAAAATTGTGAAATTGTGCTATTTTGAGCTTCCAGTTGAAATCTTGTGATTATTGACTGCTAGAATTATTTGGTATCATCATAAACTACAACAATCCAACTTAAATATTTTGTTTTGAGGTTGAAAGGTACAACTTTTGAATTCAGGTATCTTACTGATCATTTTGAGCATTGATTTGATCTTGAGGAATTGAACTTATCTATTAAATATACCTTGAGTTCTTGCTAGTTGGTGATAAATTAAGGTTGAATAAGGGTTAAATCGGCTACTCACTAGGAGGAAACCGATTCTGATTTTTACTCCATATTGTCTAATTCTTTGTGCTATTGAGTTTTCATTCTTTCAATCCTGTTCTATTTGCATCTATTTACATTAGTTAAGTCTGATTTGTATCCTTAGGCTTAAAATTAACAAAAATCAGTAGCATGCACATCTCTACACCTATGCATAGCTTTATATATATATATATATATATATATATATATATATATATATATATATATATATATATATATATATATATATATATATATATATATTTTCACATCAATTTGCTTCTAGACTTTGTCCCATTCATTCTTGTTAGGGTTCATTGTTAATTCTTAGCATAAATCACTTGCATATTGTTTGATTTTGTTTATGGTTCTTACTTGTACTTTTGAGATTCAAATTTTGAGTGGTAAAAGGCAAGAGTGGTTAGCTTAAAAGAGGGTAAAAGCCATTATTTGTGTGAAACACGAGTGGTATATAGTCTGTTTTGAGATAAACATGTGAGGAAGTGATTGTGAGGTCATTTTACTTCATTGTTACTTTCTTGATTTACTAACCATGTCAAAGGAAAGCACAAAAGGAAGTAGTGGACATGAGGAACATGGTGATTGCGTGCGAACAAATGTTGTTCAATCTTACATTCAAATATTGGAGGTAAAGATTGGAAAAATTATAGACAAGATGGAGAGACAAAATCAGAAAATTGAAGATTTGAGACAACAAAGTATCTTTGACACAAGAAGATCAATAAGAGAGGGGTTTCGATCTCAAGGCATTAGGAGGTTTCAATCTCATGAAGAAAAAGAGTATTTTGAACATTATGATAATGATAGACAAAGAAGAGAAAGAAAAAAAGACAAAGCATCTTCGGTGAGTGCCTTTCAAAAAGAAATGGGCAAGATGCGTGCTAGGATTGATAGGTGGGGGCATGAAGAGAAAGAGAATGAAATGAAGAATCCTTATCCAAGAAGGTGTGAAATTGAAAAATCAAATTTTCATTATGAATTTGATTTTGTTCATAAGTTTAAAATGGTGGATGAAGGTAAGAATCAAATTCACGAGGATATTAATGATGCTCATACTAGTGAAGTTGAAATTGTAGGTGAGAGTATTGATTCTATTTCACTAGAAGAAGTTAATAGTGTTAGTGTTTTTGAGAGCATTGTAATTGAAAGTAAAAATATCATTCGAGATGAATTTGTAGCTAATGATAGTGAATCCATGGAGGTAAGTGATGAACATGAATTGGATGAGCTTGAGGGAGTAACGATGAGTGAGATTGAGATGAAAGAAGGGGCTGTTTATGGAGAAGCTAAAGAGAGAATTGAGAGAGATGAAGTTTTGAGGGATAAAAGTAGTAGTAATGTGCAAAGAGAGAAAATAGTGAATTTATGTGAAAAAGACAAAGAGGTGAAAAATGAGTTTTTTACTAAAAATTTTAATTATCTTTTGCTTCGTGTTGTGCATTTTTCTTTTGATGTAGGCAGAGATTCGAGGACGAATCTTCTTAAGGAAAGGGAGAATGATGTATGCACGGGAACTATAAATAAAGGATATGAACAACAATCTTTTGTCAATAGAGTGGAGTGATCTTATATCATTGAAAATGAGCCTTAAAGGAGTTCAAAAGTCTTCTCATATGATCCAATTCAATGTGGGGCGTGTTCCAAGTCATAGAACGCAACATTGGAGCATTGGTTGCTATATTGAGCCTAAAATCCACAATCAAGCTTATGGGCTAACACTACACAAAGGCAAGGCTAAAGTGAAGATAAAAGGAGTCTTTTATGAAGATTCAAGTCAATGGGAAAAACAAGGCAAAATCCATAAAATTGAATATTACAAGAAATGTGCAAGTCATGTGCAAATCATGTGCTAGGAGTCATGTGCAAATCATGTGCTAGGATTCATGTGCCAAATATGTGCAAGACATGTGTCATCCATGTGGAAGACATCATGTGCCAACCATGTGCTCAAGATCATGTGCCATGCATGTGCCTACTTATGGAATTTGGTCTTAACTTTTAATTGGGCTTAATTATGTATGTGGACTGCCTATTTTAATAACCTTAGGCTTTAATTAGTGATTGGTATGTGGGCCAAAGGATATGAAGTCCAACCCACCACTTGTTTTATTTTAGAAGGATTTAATTAGTGTCCAAATTCAAATAGGACTCTACTTGTTAGAATTTGAGTTAGAATATGACTGTACTTTTAGGAGTTAAGTTAGAATAGGATTTAGTTATCATTTGCCATAGAGGATTCAAAAACTTAGGGCTATAAATACTCATTTAGGCTTCTTTTACAAGACATGAATGAATGAATGAATAAATACGAATTTTCTTTAAAGTGAGATAGATTTGCATCTCTTTATTAATTTTAGGAATTAGTTACTTATCAAGTGATATTCCTTGTGGCGTGACTATTCTTAATAATACTTATAATCTTGGTTCTTTGCTATATTGGTTAGCTTTGGATCAGATTCAATTTATGATCACCATAGCTTAAGGTTTGTTTACCTTGTCCTATTGAGGGGTTTCAAGGCACAGTCTTTGGGGTTCCGTATCAATGAATGAGTATGCTGTTATCACAAGTTGAATATTAAGATAGTATTGTATAATATAGACAAGTCAGTATGAATAAAGTAAGTCAAGACATGTTATGTATATGATGGTATGGACAAGTACACATGTATGTTCTTATTATGAATGCTATGTTATATGTGAAGCATGTTAGAATTTAAATGATTATATGTACCACTAAACTCTCAGTAGCTTAATATGTGTGTTTCCTTGCATGCAGGTTTGGAGCCAATAGACTGTTGAGTTGACAAGCTGAGAAGATCACGTCAGTCAGACGAGTCAGAGTTGACCCAGGTTGGATTTGTTACTTTATCTCATTCATTTCATTATTGATTATTCCGCATGACATGAAATAGAGATATATAGTTATTTTAATGTTTAAATGAAGACATGTAATAGATTTTCACAAAAAAAGTATTATAGGATATGTAATAAGGGATGTTAAATCCCAATATAGTTTTGAGATTGAATCAGATTTGGTATTGTTATTGCAGATTATGTCAGATGTATGTTAGACTCAGATCTAGTCGTGTGGTATCCTCCTATACAGCAAGGTTCACCATGCTATACGGGACGGGTGCTACAAGTGACACCTAGTGTCACAGTCGTGACATACATCTTATAATGCCTGTGTCACCCTTATCACGAATAGCCACTATCGCGTGCGTGATGTGCAACACATCATTTACGTCTTTGAATATACTTGGCCCAAATGTTTCTCTCTCATGTCTTGGATCCTATGCAAGGCCCATTTCACATTTCCTTCATTCCTTCTATGTGTGTGACTTATTAGATTTCTGATTATATTGACAGCTTAAATTATCATATGATTTTGAGCAAATCATGAGCATATTTACAATACATCATGACCACCTAAATAACCAGAAAGTTAATGGTCTGACTATAAACCCTTATATTGATAACTATTGAGCAATTCTTCATTTCACCATTCTATAACTTTTTGGTTCAAAGCATGGACTGAGTGTCAACTTCTATTAGACTGACTACATCGCATCTAGTTCAAGTGATATTAGTTCTTATTTATGAGACTCATTATTCTATTAGATATGTCCTTGAATACCTTCTTTAAGACATATACCTCGACCAAGGATTTCTAAGTAATTATCTCTATAAGATGCCATAAGTATACTCTTCCTCTATCCGGAGTGGTTAATCATCTATTTATTACTTGACTACCTTCAAATACTTCATGCTATATCAAATCTAACATCTATTCACATAACTAGGAACTTTCCTGTTACATAAAAGAATACTACAATGCATGAGACCTAAAAACCGGTTAATTTAAAATCTGTTTATGCACCATAATCATGATGATTTTAATAAAATATAAAAAGATAACAATACTGAAACTAAAATTTACATTTATATAAATTGGGCTAACACTTAACCAAAACTTTACAAAAAGAATATTTAAAATAATTAGTTACAAGGCTACAAGTCATTACAATGAAAGCATGTATACTAATATCTAATCACATTCCCAATAAACAAATCAAAAAGTGTTATATCACTAAGCCCCTAAGTGTTTGTCCTTTTCTCTTCTTCTCGGGATTCTTCTCTATCCCTTCAAAGCATAACTCCAAATTGTGTGTGAGAGATAAAATACCCACACGCTAAGCTTATCTCACTTAGTAGTACATAACAATATATTAAATATAATAACTAGTGTATGCATGACCATTTAATTACACATGCCAATATATATGCATGATCATGTGAGTTTATCACATACATTAAATATATATCTCGTCATGTATACCATGTCACCATTTACGAATCATTTCTCATTTAAATAACAAGTCTCATAACTACTTACCTTTTCATCATTGCCCACTAACTTTAGACAGGACTAAAATGGATATGGATAATTTACAGCTCTCTTTAGAGCCACTCAAGACACCTGCTTGAGATACAGGAATTAAACTCATTTCATCTTTAAGGGAGCTCACTTGAGCCTTATCCTTAATTCCACGAATTTGCTTTTAAATTGGCCCATCCTAGGCCTCCTAGTACGATAAACCTCAATGACATGTCATCTCTCCCAGACCCAGTCCGAGTACTGGGCATAAATTCTTATTTTAAACATTAAGTTTCTCAACCTCATATGTGAAGCATACAAATTAAGCATACCAATATGTATTATCTTGCAAATATAGCTCTAATGCACATTATTTTCATTACAATATTCCATAATTCAATTAATAAATTAACGTATAGGTGGTTCATGCCCGTGAATACCTATTCATGCATGTGAAACTGCTTCTTCACAACTTGTCTAGCCGTGAACTATATGGTGACACAACTTATGAATGCTTCTATCTAAAATCACGGCCTTGGACAATCGTTCATGCCCATGAACGCTGGAAATTTTCTAGAAATCATGCTTAAACATTAAAATTTCAATTTCTACATGCAATTTCCTATGGTTTATCAATGTAAACCAACATATGTGCATTCATTTAATAACCAAAATCTCATTTTCATACACAAGGGGAGGTTAAATCCTAATATCATGGCCTTATGAGATAAATATAAAAAAAATAGCATGTAAGTGTATTTTTTTCCCAAGCACAACATAAAATTTCTTAACATGCTCAAACTCAACCAAATGACATTAATTAATCTCATTCACATTTATGACATACCTAAAGCTTCATAAATACATCGTTAACATAACCACATTCTCACTTTTCATGAATGCAAGCTTTACTCTAATTCAATCATTATATATTTTAACAATTAAATATATAATTACAGTCATTACATTTAATATAGAGTTATGTACAAACTTCTTACAAAAAATAGAGCTTCAAAAACCCTTAGTTCTTTCTTTCAAGCCCTTTTCCTCTCCAATTATAACCCTTATCATAAAAATAACAACCAAGACATCAATAAAACCCAAAATTTCCTAATGGTTCCACCTTGCTTTAACCCACATATAGCAAAAGATGGGTTTTTCCTAACCCTAACCCTAGGTTAACCTTACTCACCCTCAACTCTACAAAATTATATAATACTAAAGGAAGATTGAGAGGAAGAAAAGAGCAATTTACTCAAATCCAAGAGTTGTTATGGCTGGATCCCGAAATTCCCACTCTAAGCCCCAATCTTCTTCCTCTCCCAGCTATAATTCTTGCAATCCTCCATTTCCTTTTATCTTCTCACAAGATCTTGTGTTTTCCATTTATTTTGGATGAGTTAGAATAGAGGTTTGGGTAGGAGGGTCTCAAACCTATAAGAGATGATAGAGGGTAGAATATGTTTCTACAAAAAATGTAAAAAATGAAGGGTGGTTGACTTTTATATCTTTTGACTCATGGTTGTGACCAATCGTTCACAATCATGAATCATTACTCACGACATAAAGCAAATGATGACTCAAAACCTGTCAATCGCAAAACACACGATTCACGACAGTGACCATATATTCACAGGGAGTTGATTGAAGACCCATTACTTATCTTGGGGTGTGTGAAGAACCATCTTGCATGGACTAGTCCAATGTGTTAAACAAGACAAAGTCCATAAAATTAAAGATTACAAGTCATGTGCCAACCATGTACTCAAGATCATGTGCCACGCATGTGCCTACTTATGGGATTTGGGCTTAACTTGTAATTGAGCTTAATTATGTATGTGGGCTGCCTAATTTAAATTACCTTAGGTTTAATTAGCGATAGACATGTGGCCAAAGAAATAAAGCCCAACCCACCACTTATCTTATTTTAGAAGGATTTAATTAGTATCCTAATTCAAGTAGGACTCTACTTTTTTAGAATATGACTGTACTTTTAGGAGTTGAGTTAGAATAGGATTTAGTTATCCTTTATCATAAAGGATTCAAAGACTTAGGGCTATAAATACTCATCTAGGCTTCTTGTATAAGACATGAATGAATAAAAACGAATTTGAGGGTTTTTCTTTAAAGCGAGGCAAATTTGCATCTCTTTATTACCTTTAGGAATTAGTTACTTATCAAGTAATATTGCTTGTGGCATGACTATTCTTAATAATCTTATAATCTTGGTTCTTTGCTACATTGGTTAGTTTTGGATTGGATTCAATTTATGATCACCATAGCTTAAGGTTTGTTTATCTTGTCTTGTTGAGGGGTTTCAAGGCACGACCTTTGGGGTTCCGCATTAGTTTGGTATCAGAGTTTTTGGTTAAGTAATCATAGTCTATCTTTTAAAATTGCTTTCTAGTTGTTAACTTAGCTAGATTTAAATTCTTCCATTGGAGGTACCTTAGGAAAAATTTCTTCCATAAAGAGTAAAATTGCAAGTTTGGGTTTCTTTTCAATCTTTGATATGTTTGAGGTTTATTAAGCATTAGTTTAGTGTTATATGCTATAAAAAAACAAAACAAAAAAAAAATAAAAAGGAAAAAGGAAAAAAATCTGAATTTTGAATTTAGCACCAAAATTATGAAATTGTGCTATTTTGAGCTTCAAGTTGAAATCCTGTGATTATTGATTGCTGGAATTATTTGTTATCATCATAAACTACAACAATCCAACTTAAATAATTGGTTTTGAGGTTGAAAAGTACAACTTTTGAATTCAGATACCTTGGTGATCATATTGAGCATTGATTTGATCTTGAGGAATTGAGTTTATCTATTAAATATACCTTGATTTCTTGCTAGTTGGTGATAAATTAAGGTTGAATACGGGAATTAAGGGACAATTGGCTATTTACTAGAAGGAAACCGATTCTGAATTTTTTTCAATATTGTCTAATTCTTTGTGCTCTTAAGTTTTCATTCTTTTAATTTTATCCTTTTTGGATCTAATTACATTAGTTAAGTCTAATTTTCATTTTTAGATTTAATTTGAACAAAAATCAGTAGCATACACCTATTTAAATTCTTATATAGCTTTAAATATAAATTTCTTTCACATCAGTTTGCTTCTAGACTTTGTTCCATTCATTCTTGTTAGGGTTCATTGTTAATTTTTAGCATAGATCACTTGCATATTGTTTGATTTTGTTTCTGATTCTTGTAATTTTGAGATTCAAATTTTAAATGGTAAAAGGCAAGAGTGGTGAGCTGAGAAGAGGGTAAAAACCATTATTTGTGTGAAACACGAGTGGTATATAGTCTGTTTTGAGAGAAACACATGAGGGAGTGATTGTGAGGTCCTTTTACTTCATTATTACTTTCTTGAATTACTAACCATGTCAAAGGAAAATGCAAGGGGAAGTAGTGAACAAGAGGACCAGCAGAAACTCATACCATTAGAGGCTGTCCAATCTGAATTCCAAAGGCTATTTTCCATGATTGAATCTTTTAATGAGAAGATGGAAAGACAAGATAAAAAAATTGAAGAGGTGAGACAACAAAGCACTTCAAATTCCAGAAAAACAAGAGAAGAGTCACAGACTCATGGGAATGGAACATTCACAATTCTGGAATAGGGAGGTTTCGGCCTCAAGAAGAAGATGAGGACTTTGATTTCTATGATGATGATACCCATTCAACGAGGAGAGGAGGAGATAAGCGTGATAGCAACATCAATTCCATCAAAATGAAAATTCCAACTTTTAAAGGGAGGAATGATGTTGAAGCATACCTAGAATGGGAGAGAAAAGTGGAGCTCATTTTTGAATGCCACAACTATAGTGAAGAGAAAAAATAAAACTTGTTGTTATTAAATTCACTGATTATGCTCTTGTTTGGTGGGATCAGATCATGATGAATAGAAGAAAGAATGGAGAAAGACCCATTAGAAGGTGGGAGGAGATGAAGAGGGTGATGAGAAAATGATTTGTGCCAGCCTATTACTATAGGGAGTTGCACCAAAAACTGCAATGCCTTACACAAGGATCCATGACCGTTGAAGATTAGCATAAGGAGATGGAGATGGCAATGATGAGAGCCAATGTGGAGGAGGATCCAGAAGTCACCATGGCATATTTTCTGGGGGGTTTGAACAAAGATATTGCTAATGTTATTGATTTACAACACTATGTGGACTTTGAAGACATGGTCAATATGGCCATAAAAATTGAAAAGCAACTAAAAAGCAAGGGGGCAGCAAGGAGTTACACGAATTCCACATCCAAATGGAGTTCAAAATGGCCTAAAAGGGAAGAAAAGGGTAAAGAAAAGGTGACTGACTCGAAAGAGGTAAGGAAAGAAAAATGGATAAAAGATGATGGAAAATCAACAACACCTAGTGCTAATGATAAACATAGTAAAATTAAATGTTTTAGATGTTTGGTTGTAGGGCATATTTCTCAATGTCCTAATAAGAAAACTATGTTATTAAAGATAATGGTATAATTGATAGCGAATGTGAAGAAAGTAGTGATAGTGATGGTAAGCCTCCCTTAGTGGATCCTAGTGATTGTGATGATGATGATGTGAAATATGGTAATGATGTGCATATTGAATCTTTGGTTGTTAGGAGAGCCTTGAATATGCATGTTAAAGATGAAACTAGTGATCAAAGAGAAAATATTTTTCATACACATTGCATAGTCAATGGAAAGGCATGTAGTTTGATTATTGATGGAGGTAGTTGTACTAATGTGGCTAGTGCAACACTTGATGAAAAGTTGGGTTTGAATTGTATTAGACATCCTAATCCATATAAGTTGCAATGGTTGCATGAATGAGGTGAAATAAGGGTGAATAAACAAGTGATGCTTGCATTCTCTATTGGTAGATATAAGGATGAGGTGTTATGTGATATTCTACCTATGCATGCTAGTCATGTTTTACTTGGAAGGCATTGACAATATGATAGACGTGTGATGCATGATGGGTATAGGAATCGGTATTCTTTTAGCTTGAATAACCAAAATTACATTCTTGCACCTTTATCTCCATTGGAAGTGTATGAAGACCAAATGAAAATCCAAAAATCCATTATGGGGAATTCAAGTAGTGAGGCAAGTTCAGGTAAAAGAATTGAGAGAATAGAGGCCTTGAATGATAAAATGAAAGAAATACAAATAAAAGCCCAATGGTGAGTGATGGAGCAAGAGAGAAAAGTAAGGGTGAGATTGTGAAAAGAGAAAAGAAAGTAAGCTTGTATGACTTGAGAGGTGCTTTTAATGCACAAAGGAGTCGTATTGTACTTAGGTACAAGGAGTATCTTTTAATTTTGACTGACATTGACCCTTGTTTGCCTAGTGTTTTTGTGTATTTATTGCAGGAATTTGAGAATGTCTTCCCTGAAGAGATTCCTAAAGGCCTCCCTCCATTAAGAGGTATTGAACATCAAATTGACTTTGTTCCTAGGGCTGCCATACCAAATAGACCAGCCTATAAAACCAATCTTGAGGAGACAAAGGAGATACAAAGACAAGTTGAAGAGCTTTTAGAGAAGGGGCACGTGAAGGAAAGCTTGAGTCCATGTGTCGTTCCTATGTTGTTAGTGCCTAAAAAGGATGGATCTTGCAGGATGTGTGTGGATTGTCGTGCCATTAATAAAATAATAGTAAAGTATAGACATCCTATTCCTAGACTTGATGATATGCTTGATGAATTATGTGGGGCATGTTACTTTTCCAAAATTGATCATAAAAGTGGTTATTTTCAAGTTAGAATGAAAGTAGGAGATGAATGGAAAACCACGTTTAAAACTAAACAAGGTTTATATGAGTGTTTGGATTAGCCTTTTGGTTTAACTAAAGCACCTAGTACTTTCATGAGACTTATGAATCATGTTTTGAGACAACTTATTGGTAAGTTTGTTGTGGTTTATTTTGATGATATACTTATATACACCAAATGTTTTGATGATCATATTATGCATGTTAGGGCTGTATTAGAAGTATTGAGAAAAGAGAAATTGTATGCCAACTTAAAAAAGTGCATGTTTGCTAGTGAAAAACTTGTATTTCTTGTATTTGTTGTTAGTGCTAAAGGAATTGAGGTAGATGAGGAAAAAGTGAAAGCTATTAGAGATTGGCCAATGCCTACTAATGTTAGTGAGGTTAGGAGTTTTCATGGATTGACTAGTTTTTGTAGAAGGTTTGTTAAAGAATTTAGTTCCATTGCAGAACCTTTAAATGAGTTAGTTAAAAAGGATGTTAAATTTAAATGGACTGAATCACAGGAAAAGACATTTAATTTGCTTAAGGATAAACTATGTAGTGCATCTATTTTGTCCTTGCCTGATTTTAACAAAACTTTTGAGCTTGAATGTGATGCCTTAGAAGTTGGCATAGGAGTTGTTTTAATGCAGGAGGGGCGACCAATAGCATACTTTAGTGAAAAGTTGCATCGAGCTCAATTGAATTATTCCTCCTATGATAGGGAATTATATGCTTTAGTGAGAGCCTTGGACATGTGGCAACATTATCTTCTTCCTAAAGAGTTTGTCATACATACTGATCATGAGTCCTCAAAGCATTTGAAGGGACAAATGAAACTCAATAGGCGGCATGGTATGATGCGTCCCACATCGGTTGCGGGGGAACTCCTGGACTGGTTTATAAGGGAGGGTTCAAACCTTCCCCTAAGAGCGCGCTTTTGGGGCGAAGTTAGGAGCCCGTGACAGATCGCCGACCGAGGCAGTCACCTTATCGTTTGGTATCAGAGCCAGCCCGTGTTTCCGGTGTCCCTTAGGGTTGCGACCGATCGCCGACTGAGGCAGTCGAGGTCTTAAGGGGGTGGGGATGATGCGTCCCACATCGGTTGCGGGGGAACTCCTGGACTGGTTTATAAGGGAGGGTTCAAACCTTCCCCTAAGAGCGCGCTTTTGGGGCGAAGTTAGGAGCCCGTGACAGATCGCCGACCGAGGCAGTCACCTTATCGTTAGAATGATGCGAACCAAGACAACAAAAATGATCTTACATGCCATGGAGGAGATGGATTAGTGATGCCACGTGGTCCAATCATAAGATCAAGTAGAAACAAGCTCAAGGCAGCCTTGCAAATGTATATTCAGAGCTTAGTGACAAGAGATATCAAGGAAGAGGCTTGGGTCAGGCTTGAAGAGATGGAATCAGTTTGCAATCCAAAGCTTGTGACACTCATTGGGGCATGTGATGGTGAAGACAACTAGCCTAATGGGCTAGAGAAGAAGTCTATATTACAAGGTTCAACTCATGTGCAATATGCTATGTTAAGGTGGACTTATGTTATGTCATGGTTGGGCCTAAGATTAATTTTAGTGGGCTGTTTTATTTTAATTATTGGAATGTAATTTCATTTAAAGACACATGATCAGCCTTATTTGAACTTGTCTTAAGTGTGTAGGCCTTATAAAATTAAGCCCATTCGTTTGTCCTTAAGTCATTAGGGTCAGATTGGTCTTTTCTTCATGTTTGCAGCTAGGGTTTGGTTTGTAGAGGTATAAATACCTCCTTATGCGTGTAAGACAATCAGATTGGTGATTTAAGATCAAAATTTCAGTGTTCTTGAGTGTTCTTCAAGTGGGAGGTGTGATCTCCATTGATATACCAAGGATTGTTTTCACTTATCAGGTTGGTAATTAATTTGTGGCGTGAATCCAATTCTCTTCATACTCTTTGTTACCAATTCCTTGCTGTTTTGGGGGTGAAGAGTCTAATCTTGCAATTGTTTAAAACTTAAGATTTGTATCAAATTGATTTGGAGGTTGTCTAGACTTAGATTCTAGGTGGTTGCTGCATCATTTGGTATCAGAGCTTTGGTTCTAAATCAATTGTACTTATCTTTATTTTTCTGGTTTTAGTGATATTTGTTCAAGTTACAGCATAAAAAAATCAAAAAAAAAAAGTTTATCTATTTGTGGCTGAATTTGCCTATATTGCTGTCTATTGAAGTTTGGTTTATTTCTTTTTTTTGGGGTACGAATTTTTGGTGTTTCAATTTTTTTTTTGTTGTATATCAGATTAAAAAAAAAAAACAAACAACAAAAAAAAATTCGTGCATATTGGCATTGATTGCCAAAAATGGGACTGTTTGGATTCAATTGATTGCAGACATATATTAAATGAATTTCCTCTGAATATGTTTGCTCTATTCTGATTAAAATTGATAATTTGAGCAATTTTGAGTGGAGTTCGTAGTTGAAATTGATTGGTTTCATATTGAGGTATAAGTTGAGATTTCATTGCTTATTGCTGGAAATTGTGCAATTGGTGGATAATAGTTACTAATAGACATACAATTAGCTTATTTGGCAGTAAGTTGGGAATGGTTTAGTGAGTTTTAGATTCTGGTTCGAATTCTTTTAGGGCAGTAGCACATATGCACTTAATTTTTCTAGTTTTGTCAATTTCTTGCATTCTTTGTTTTATATTCTTGATTGCTGTCCTACTTGTTTCCATTACATTAGTTGAGTAATTTTGCATTCCATATTACTCAAATAACAATATTATATCTGCACACCTCATTCTTCATCCGTGTGTGCATATAGCATATACTTGTCATTCCTTGCTTTCATCTCATTAATTTTGCTTCTAGTTTTGTGATATTTCCTTTCTTGCTTAGGAATTGTCTATTTTAATTTTCTGTTGGATATTGCTGCTCATTGTTATTGATCTGGTTGGTTGAAATTGATCCGGAAATATATCATAGTGAGTACACAAGAGCGGTAAAAGGCAGGAGTGGTTAGCTCAAAAGAGGGTAAAAGCCTTAATTGAGTGAAACACGAGCGAACATACACATTTTGAGTGAAACACGTGAGGGAGTGTGTGAGGCCATTTATTTACATCATGTCTAAATCAAGCAACCAGGAAAGAAGTAGTGATGAAGGAAACAAAACTTTCTTCACATTGGAGGCTATGCAACAACAATTTGGAAGGCTTGAGATTCTGCTCCGAGACATGAATGATCGGTTTGACAAGTATGATAGGAGGTTAGAAGGCCATGATCAAGCTCTACAGAATCTTAGAAGAGATACATCCTTGCAAAGTCGAATTGGAGGGAGAAGGGAAAGGTTAGTAACTCCACCTCAATCTGACTATGAAGAAGATTTTGATGACTTTGATGATGATAGGGATAGAAATCAGTTTGGAGGTAGAGGGGGCAGAAATGATAGAGGAAGGAATAGGAGAGAACATAGAGGCAGGGTAGAGGCGGATAGATTTGGGAATGTTGAAAATCGGATAGATCGTAATTTGGGGAGTATTAAAATGAAAATCCCTACTTTTCAAGGTAGGAATGATGCTGATGCTTACTTGGAGTGGGAGAGAAAAGTGGAATTGGTGTTTGAATGTCATAACTATTCTGAGGAAAAAAAAGTAAAGTTGGCAGCCGTGGAATTCACTGACTATGCCTTGGTATGGTGGGACCAAATCATCCTCAATAGGCGTAGGAATGGGGAAAGGCCTATAAACACATGGGTGGGGATGAAGGCAGTCATGAGAAAGAGGTTTGTCCCTAGTTACTATTATAGGGAACTACATCAAAGGCTTCAAACTTTAAGGCAAGGGAATAAAAGTGTTGAGGACTATCATAAAGAGATGGAGATAGCTATGATGAGGGCTAATATTGTTGAAGATAGGGAGGCTACCATGGCACGTTTCTTGGCTGGTCTAAATAAAGAAATTGCAAATGTTATTGAGCTGCACCACTATGTAGAGTTAGAGGAGATGGTGAATATGGCTATGAAGGTGGAGAAGCAACTAAAGCAAAAGGGAACCAACAAACCAACCTATTTGGGTTCCACATCTAATTGGAGCTCAAAATGGCCAAAAAGGGAAGACAAAGCCAAAGACAATGTAAGAGAAGAAAAGGGTAAAGTAGAGCAAAAAGGCAACCCTAAAGCTAATGCTACTTCTTCTTCCAATACTGAAAAGCATAGAAACATAAAATGCTTTAAGTGCCTTGGCAATGGACATATTGCATCTCAATGCCCAAATAAAAAGGTTATGATATTGAAAGATAATGGTGTAATTGAATCCGAAAGTGATAAAGAATCTGATTCAATGCCTTCATTTGAAGATTGTAGTGATGATGATGAGGCTGAGCATGCTGTTGGTGGGGATTTAAATCTTGTGGTTAGGCGTGTACTAAATGTACAATTGAAAGAAGATGGAGTTGAACAAAGGGAAAATATCTTCCATTCCAGATGCTTGATAAATGGCAAAATTTGTAGTCTTATAATTGATGGAGGAAGTTGTACTAATGTTGCAAGTACTACTTTAGTTGATAAGTTGGGGCTGGATTGTTTGAAACATCCTAGGCCATATAGACTACAATGGCTTAATGATAGTGGAGAGATAAGGGTAAATAAACAAGTTTTAATTTCATTCTCCATTGGAAGATATTCTGACCGTGTACTTTGTGATGTAGTACCTATGCATGCAGGTCATGTGTTGCTTGGTAGGCCATGGCAATATGACAGAAAGGTGACACATGATGGGTATAGAAATAGACACTCATTCATGATGGGAGATCAACGTATCATTCTGGCTCCTATGACTCCTAGTGAAGTTTATGAAGATCAAATGAAGCTAAAAAGGAGCATGGAGGAAGAAATGCAAAAAGAAGTCGAAAAGTCCAAATTGAGAGAAAAGGAGCAAAAAGAAAATGGAAAGGCTGAGAGTTGCAAAATAAGAGAGATGAGAGGAAAAGAAAAAGGAGAGGCTAAAAAAGAGAGAAAAATGGGAGGAAAAGAGGCCCAAAAAGAAAAGCAAATAATTGGCCCAAAGGAGAGTGGTACAAAGAAAAACAATTTTTATGCAAAAGTAAGGGATATGAGAGTGGCTTTTGAGAATCAACAATGTTTACTTGTACTCATGTACAAGGAATCTTATTTTAATGAAGCTGACCTTAACCCTTCTTTGCCTAGTGTTGTTGTTTCTTTATTGCAGGAATATGAGAATGTATTCCCTGAAGAGTTACCACAAGGATTGCCACCAATAAGAGGAATTGAACATCAAATTGATTTCATACCAGGAGCACAAATTCCAAACCGACCAGCCTATAGGAGCAACCCCGAGGAGACAAAGGAACTTCAAAGGCAAGTGGAGGAGTTGTTAGCTAGGGGGCATATCCGTGAGAGTCTTAGTCCGTGTGCAGTGCCGGTGCTTTTGGTACCAAAAAAGGATGGGAGTTGGCGCATGTGTGTTGATTGTAGGGCTGTGAATCGCATAACAGTTAAGTATCGCCATCCAATACCCAGATTGGATGATATGTTAGACGAACTGCATGGCGCTTGTGTCTTTACTAAGATTGATTTGATGAGTGGATATCACCAAATTAGGATGAAAGTTGGTGATGAATGGAAAACAGCATTTAAAACAAAGCTTGGTTTATATGAGTGGCTCGTTATGCCTTTTGGTCTAACCAATGCCCCTAGCACTTTTATGAGATTGATGAATCATGTTTTGCGTCAGTTCATTGGAAAATTTGTTGTTGTTTATTTTGATGATATTTTGATTTATAGTAAATCTGTTGATGAGCATGTACATCATCTTAGGGCTGTTTTGGATACACTTAGGAGAGAAGAATTGTATGCTAAACTTAAAAAGTGCACATTTTGCATGAATAGAGTTATATTCTTAGGGTATGTGGTGAGTGCCAATGGAATTGAGGTTGATGAGGAGAAGATAAGGGCTATCCAAGAATGGCCAACCCCTAGGAATGTGAGTGATGTTAGGAGCTTTCATGGCCTTGCTAGCTTTTACAGGAGGTTTGTAAAGGATTTTAGTGTCATTGCTGCTCCTTTAACTGAAATCATTAAAAAGGATGTGGGGTTTAAGTGGGGCGAGGCGCAAGAACTTGCATTTAATACTTTGAAAGATAAACTTTGTTCTGCACCTGTTTTGAGTTTGCCTGATTTTAATTCTACTTTTGAAATTGAATGTGATGCCTCCGGGATAGGTATTGGTGCTGTTTTGATGCAGGGTAGGCGTCCAATTGCTTTCTTTAGTGAAAAGTTGAGTGGTGCACAACTCAATTATTCCACGTATGACAAGGAGTTGTATGCATTGGTGAGGGCTTTGGAGACTTGGCAGCATTATCTTTGGCCTAAAGAGTTTGTGATTCATAGTGATCATGAGTCTTTAAAGCATCTCAAGGGTCAAGGTAAGTTGAACAAACGACATGCCAAATGGTTGGAGTTCATTGAGACCTTTCCTTATGTGATTCAATACAAACAAGGTAAGGAAAACGTGGTTGCTGATGCATTATCTAGAAGATATACTCTTATTACTACTTTGAGTTCTCGATTGATGGGATTTGAATATATAAGGGAATTGTATGCTTCTGATTCTGATTTTTCAAATGTCTATAATGCATGTGAACAATCTGCATTTCAAAGGTTTTATAGGCATGATGGTTATTTATTTAGAGAAAATAAACTGTGTGTGCCTAATTGTTCCATGCGTGAGTTGCTTGTGCGTGAGGCTCATAATGGTGGTTTGATGGGTCATTTTGGTATTGCTAAGACACTTGACATCTTGCATGAGCATTTTTATTGGCCTAATATGAAGAAAGATGTTGAGAAAATTTGCTCTAGGTGTGTTGCATGTAAGCAAGCCAAGTCAAGAATTCAACCTCATGGGTTGTATACTCCTTTACCCATCCCTAGTCAGCCCTGGATTGACATTTCTATGGATTTTGTGTTGGGACTGCCCAGGACTAAAAGGGGAAGAGATAGCATTTTTGTTGTAGTTGATAGGTTTAGCAAGATGGCACATTTCATTGCTTGCCATAAAACTGATGACGCTACACATATTTCTGATTTGTTCTTTAAGGATGTTGTGCGTTTGCATGGTGTTCCTAAAACTATTGTTTCTGATAGAGATTCTAAGTTTTTGAGTCATTTTTGGCGTGTGTTGTGGGGAAAGTTGGGAACAAAGTTGTTATTTTCTACTACTTGTCATCCTCAAACAGATGGTCAAACTGAAGTGGTTAATAGAACTTTAGGATCATTATTACGTGCTGTTGTTGGAAAGAATTTGAAAACTTGGGAAGATTGTTTGCCATTAGTAGAATTTGCATATAATAGAAGCATTCATTCATCAACAGGTTATTCTCCATTTGAAATTGTCTATGGTTTTAATCCGCTAACCCCTTTGGATTTGTTGCCTATACCTGTGAATGATATTTCTAACTTAGATGGACAAAAGAAGGCAGATTTGGTTAAGTCCATACATGAGAAGGCAAAGCAGCACATTGAGTTAAAGAACAAAAGTTATGCGCAAAAAGCCAACCAAGGACGTAAAGTTGTGAAATTTGAACCTGGAGATTGGGTATGGGTGCATTTTAGGAAAGAGAGATTTCCTAACCAAAGGAAATCCAAGTTGGATCCAAGAGGGGATGGACCTTTTCAAGTGGTTGAGAGGATCAATGACAATGCCTATAAGATTGACTTGCCCGGTGAGTATGGTGTTTCAGCAACTTTTAATGTTGCTGACCTTTCTCCTTTTGATAATGCAGGTGGTGATTCGAGGACGAATCCTTTTGTGGAGGGAGGGAATGATGCGAACCAAGACAACAAAAATGATCTTACATGCCATGGAGGAGATGGATTAGTGATGCCACGTGGTCCAATCATAAGATCAAGTAGAAACAAGCTCAAGGCAGCCTTGCAAATGTATATTCAGAGCTTAGTGACAAGAGATATCAAGGAAGAGGCTTGGGTCAGGCTTGAAGAGATGGAATCAGTTTGCAATCCAAAGCTTGTGACACTCATTGGGGCATGTGATGGTGAAGACAACTAGCCTAATGGGCTAGAGAAGAAGTCTATATTACAAGGTTCAACTCATGTGCAATATGCTATATTAAGGTGGACTTATGTTATGTCATGGTTGGGCCTAAGATTAATTTTAGTGGGCTGTTTTATTTTAATTATTGGAATGTAATTTCATTTAAAGACACATGATCAGCCTTATTTGAACTTGTCTTAAGTGTGTAGGCCTTATAAAATTAAGCCCATTCGTTTGTCCTTAAGTCATTAGGGTCAGATTGGTCTTTTCTTCATGTTTGCAGCTAGGGTTTGGTTTGTAGAGGTATAAATACCTCCTTATGCGTGTAAGACAATCAGATTGGTGATTTAAGATCAAAATTTCAGTGTTCTTGAGTGTTCTTCAAGTGGGAGGTGTGATCTCCATTGATATACCAAGGATTGTTTTCACTTATCAGGTTGGTAATTAATTTGTGGCGTGAATCCAATTCTCTTCATACTCTTTGTTACCAATTCCTTGCTGTTTTGGGGGTGAAGAGTCTAATCTTGCAATTGTTTAAAACTTAAGATTTGTATCAAATTGATTTGGAGGTTGTCTAGACTTAGATTCTAGGTGGTTGCTGCATCATGGTAAGTGGGTGGAATTTATTGAGACATTTCCATATGTGATAAAATACAAGCAAGGTAAAGATAATGTGGTGGCTGATGCACTGTCAAAAAGATATACTTTAATTTCTACTTTAAGTTCTAAATTGTTGGGATTTGAACAAATTAAAGAACTTTATGCCACTGATCTTGATTTTGCTAATGCGTATGATGCATGTGAACAAGCTGCTTTTTAGAAATTTTACAAGCATGATGGATATTTGTTTAGGGATGGTAAACTTTGTGTGCCTATATGTTCATTAAGGGAGCTACTTGTGCGTGAAGCTTATAGTAGGGGTTTGATGGGTCATTGTTTTTGTTAATAAGACTTTGGATATGTTGCATGAATACTTTTATTGGCCACATATCCGTAAGGATGTTGAAAGAATTTGTGCTAATTGTGTTGGTGTGTAAACAAGCTAAATCTAAAGTTATGCCTCATAGATTATATACACCTTTACCTATTCCTATTGCACCTTGGATTGATATTTCAATGGATTTTGTATTGGAATTGCCTAAGACTAGGAGAGGTAAAGATAGCATATTTGTTGTAGTTGATAGATTCAATAAAATGGCTCATTTTATTGCGTGTGCTCATGAATGATGCAACAAATATAGCTGACTTGTTCTTTAGAGAGATAGTGCGTTTGCATGGTATTCCTAAATCTATTGTTTCTGATAGAGACGCTAAATTCCTTAGTCACTTTTGGCGTGTTTTGTGGGGTAAACTTGGTACTAAATTGCTATTTTCTACTACTTGTCATCCACAAACTGATGGACAAACTGAAGTGGTCAATAGGACTTTAGGTGCTCTATTGCATGTTGTTGTGGGTAGAAATTTAAAATCATGGGAAGATTGTTTGCCATTGGTTGAGTTTGCTTATAATAGATGCATACATTCTTCTACTAGTTTTTCACCTTTTGAACTTGTGTATGGTTTTAATCCATTAACTCCATTGGATCTAACATCTTTACCTTTTAATGAGTTAACTAATTTGGATGGTAAGAAAAAGGCAGATTTTGTGAAAGCTAGGCATGAGAAAGCAAAACAACACTTGGAGAAGAAGAATGAGTCATATGCACGACAAGCTAACAAGGGGCGTAGAAAAATGGTGTTTGAACCAGACGATTGGGTGTGGGTGCATATGAGAAAAAAGAGATTTCCTCACCAAATGAAGAATAAACTTGATCCTAGAGGAGATGACCCATTTCGCGTACTTGAAAGGATCAATGATAATGCTTACAAGATAAAACTTCTTGGTGAGTATGGTGTTTCTGCATCATTCAATGTTTCTGACCTTACTCCTTTTGACAATGTAGGAATAGTAGATTTGAGGACGAATCCTTTTGAGGAGGGGGAAAATGATGTAGATCAAGGACATATAAGTCAATATTCACAAAAGGAGAACGATGCACTAGTCATGCCAAGTATTGCGATCACAAGATCAAAGGCTAACAAACTAAGGCAAGCAATGCAAGGCTATGTTCAAAGCTTGGTCTCAAAGGAGATCACAAAAGATGCATGCATGACAAAGGAGATGGAGTTGATTGAAGACCCATTACTTATCTTAGGGTGTGTGAAGAACCATATTGCATGGATTAGTCCAATGGGCTAAACAAGGCAAAGTCCATAAAATTAAAGATTACAAGTCATGTGCCAACCATGTGTTCAAGATCATGTGCCACACATGTGCCTACTTATGGGGTTTGGGCTTAACTTGTAATTGGGCTTAATTATGTATGTGGGCTGCCTACTTTAAATTACCTTAGGCTTTAATTAGTGATAGACATGTGGGCCAAAGAAATAAAGCCCAACCTACCACTTATCTCATTTTAGAAGAATTTTAATTAGTATCCTAATTCAAGTAGGAATTTACCTTTTTAGAATATGAGTTAGAATATGACTGTACTTTTAGGAGTTGAGTTGGAATAGGATTTAGTTATCCTTTACCATAGAGGATTCAAAAACTTAGGGCTATAAATACTCATCTAGGCTTCTTGTACAAGACATGAAGGAATAAAAATGAATTTGAGTGTTTCTCTTTAAAGTGAGGCAGATTTGCATCTTTTTATTACCTTTAGGAATTAGTTACTTATCAAGTAATATTGCTTGTGACATGGCTATTCTTAATAATACTTATAATCTTGGTTCTTTGCTACATTGGTTAGCTTTGGATCAAATTCAATTTATGATCACCATAGCTTAAGGTTTGTTTACCTTGTCTTGTTGAGGGGTTTCAAGGCACGGTCTTTGGGGTTCCGTATTAACTAGTTCTTCCTTATACATCACATTTGGATGTACCTTAATTGTATCCCTTGCAATGATGTGTCGAATTTGATCTGTACCTCCTAAGCATTAAGACATGAAACACATTGTGTATAATTGCCAACTTTGGGGGTAAGGAATGCCTATATCTCTTTTAAGAATCTTATATGGTCCAATAAACCAATGATGCGAACCAAGACAACAAAAATGATCTTACATGCCATGGAGGAGATGGATTAGTGATGCCACGTGGTCCAATCACAAGATCAAGTAGAAACAAGCTCAAGGCAGCCTTGCAAATGTATATTCAGAGCTTAGTGACAAGAGATATCAAGGAAGAGTCTTGGGTCAGGCTTGAAGAGATGGAATCAGTTTGTGATCCAAAGCTTGTGACACTCATTGGGGCATGTGATGGTGAAGACAACTAGCCTAGTGGGCTAGAGAAGAAGTCTATATTACAAGGTTCAACTCATGTGCAATATGCTATGTTAAGGTGGACTTATGTTATGTCATGGTTGGGCCTAAGATTAATTTTAGTGGGCTGTTTTATTTTAATTATTGGAATGTAATTTCATTTAAAGACACATGATCAGCCTTATTTGAACTTGTCTTAAGTGTGTAGGCCTTATAAAATTAAGCCCATTCGTTTGTCCTTAAGTCATTAGGGTCAGAGTGGTCTTTTCTTCATGTTTGCAGCTAGGGTTTGGTTTGTAGAGGTATAAATACCTCCTTATGCGTGTAAGACAATCAGATTGGTGATTTAAGATCAAAATTTCAGTGTTCTTGAGTGTTCTTCAAGTGGGAGGTGTGATCTCCATTGATATACCAAGGATTGTTTTCACTTATCAGGTTGGTAATTAATTTGTGGCGTGAATCCAATTCTCTCTTCATACTCTTTGTTACCAATTCCTTGCTGTTTTGGGGGTGAAGAGTCTAATCTTGCAATTGTTTAAAACTTAAGATTTGTATCAAATTGATTTGGAGGTTGTCTAGACTTAGATTCTAGGTGGTTGCTGCATCATTTGGTATCAGAGCTTTGGTTCTAAATCAATTGTACTTATCTTTATTTTTCTGGTTTTAGTGATATTTGTTCAAGTTACAGCATAAAAAAAATAAAAAAAAAAGTTTATCCATTTGTGGCTGAATTTGCCTATATTGCTGTCTATTGAAGTTTGGTTTATTTCTTTTTTTTTTGTACGAATTTTTGGTGTTTCAATTTTTTTTTTGTTGAATATCAGATTAGAAAAAAAAAACAAAAAAAAAAACAAAAAAAAAATTCGTGCATATTGGCATTGATTGCCAAAAGTGGGACTGTTTGGATTCAATTGATTGCACACATATATAAAATGAATTGCCTCTGAATATATTTGCTCTATTCTGATTAAAATTGATAATTTGAGCAATTTTGAGTGGAGTTCGTAATTGAAATTGATTGGTTTCATATTGAGGTATAAGTTGAGGTTTCATTGCTTATTGCTGGAAATTGTGCAATTGGTGGATAATAGTTACTAATAGGCATACAATTAGTTTATTTGGAAGTAAGTTGGGATTGGTTTAGTGAGTTTTAGGTTCTGGTTCGAATTCTTTTAGGGCAATAGCACATATGTACTTAATTTTTTTCTAGTTTTGTCAATTTTTTTTGCATTCTTTGTTTTATATTCTTGACTGCTGTCCTACTTGTTTCCATTACATTAGTTGAGTAATTTTGCATTCCATATTACTCAAATAACAATATTATATCTGCACACCTCATTCTTCATCCGTGTGTGCATATAGCATATACTTGTCATTCATTGCTTTCATCTCATTAATTTTGCTTCTAGTTTTGTGATGTTTCCTTTCTTGCTTAGGAATTGTCTATTTTAATTTTCTGTTGGATATTGCTGCTCATTGTTATTGATCTGGTTGGTTGAAATTGATCCGGAAATATATCATAGTGAGTACACAAGAGCGGTAAAAGGCAGGAGTGGTTAGCTCAAAAGAGGGTAAAAGCCTTAATTGAGTGAAACACGAGCGAACATACACATTTTGAGTGAAACACGTGAGGGAGTGTGTGAGGCCATTTATTTACATCATGTCTAAATCAAGCAACCAGGAAAGAAGTAGTGATGAAGGAAACAAAACTTTCTTCACATTGGAGGCTATGCAACAACAATTTGGAAGGCTTGAGATTCTGCTCCGAGACATGAATGATCGGTTTGACAAGTATGATAGGAGGTTAGAAGGCCACGATCAAGCTCTACAGAATCTTAGAAGAGATACATCCTTGCAAAGTCGAATTGGAGGGAGAAGGGAAAGGTTAGTAACTCCACCTCAATCTGACTATGAAGAAGATTTTGATGACTTTGATGATGATAGGGATAGAAATCAGTTTGGAGGTAGAGGGGGCAGAAATGATAGAGGAAGGAATAGGAGAGAACATAGAGGCAGGGTAGAGGCGGATAGATTTGGAAATGTTGAGAATCGGATAGATCGTAATTTGGGGAGTATTAAAATGAAAATCCCTACTTTTCAAGGTAGGAATGATGCTGATGCTTACTTGGAGTGGGAGAGAAAAGTGGAATTGGTGTTTGAATGTCATAACTATTCTGAGGAAAAAAAAGTAAAGTTGGCAGCCGTGGAATTCACTGACTATGCCTTGGTATGGTGGGACCAAATCATCCTCAATAGGCGTAGGAATGGGGAAAGGCCTATAAACACATGGGTGGGGATGAAGGCAGTCATGAGAAAGAGGTTTGTCCCAAGTTACTATTATAGGGAACTACATCAAAGGCTCCAAACTTTGAGGCAAGGGAATAAAAGTGTTGAGGACTATCATAAAGAAATGGAGATAGCTATGATGAGGGCTAATATTGATGAAGATAGGGAGGCTACTATGGCACGTTTCTTGGCTGGTCTAAATAAGGAAATTGCAAATGTTATTGAGCTGCACCACTATGTAGAGTTAGAGGAGATGGTGAATATGGCTATGAAGGTGGAGAAGCAACTAAAGCAAAAGGGGACCAACAAACCAACCTATTTGGGTTCCACATCTAATTGGAGCTCAAAATGGCCAAAAAGGGAAGACAAAGCCAAAGACAATGTAAGAGAAGAAAAGGGTAAAGTAGAGCAAAAAGGCAACCCTAAAGCTAATGCTACTTCTTCTTCCAATACTGAAAAGCATAGAAACATAAAATGCTTTAAGTGCCTTGGCAATGGACATATTGCATCTCAATGCCCAAATAAAAAGGTTATGATATTGAAAGATAATGGTGTAATTGAATCCGAAAGTGATAAAGAATCTGATTCAATGCCTTCATTTGAAGATTGTAGTGATGATGATGAGGCTGAGCATGCTGTTGGTGGGGATTTAAATCTTGTGGTTAGGCGTGTACTAAATGTACAATTGAAAGAAGATGGAGTTGAACAAAGGGAAAATATCTTCCATTCCAGATGCTTGATAAATGGCAAAATTTGTAGTCTTATAATTGATGGAGGAAGTTGTACTAATGTTGCAAGTACTACTTTAGTTGATAAGTTGGGGCTGGATTGTTTGAAACATCCTAGGCCATATAGACTACAATGGCTTAATGATAGTGGAGAGATAAGGGTAAATAAACAAGTTTTAATTTCATTCTCCATTGGAAGATATTCTGACCGTGTACTTTGTGATGTAGTACCTATGCATGCAGGTCATGTGTTGCTTGGTAGGCCATGGCAATATGACAGAAAGGTGACACATGATGGGTATAGAAATAGACACTCATTCATGATGGGAGATCAACGTATCATTCTGGCTCCTATGACTCCTAGTGAAGTTTATGAAGATCAAATGAAGCTAAAAAGGAGCATGGAGGAAGAAATGCAAAAAGAAGCCGAAAAGTCCAAATTGAGAAAAAAGGAGCAAAAAGAAAATGGAAAGGCTGAGAGTTGCAAAATAAGAGTGATGAGAGGAAAAGAAAAAGGAGAGGCTAAAAAAGAGAGAAAAATGGGAGGAAAAGAGGCCCAAAAAGAAAAGCAAATAATTGGCCCAAAGGAGAGTGGTACAAAGAAAAACAATTTTTATGCAAAAGTAAGGGATATGAGAGTGGCTTTTGAGAATCAACAATGTTTACTTGTACTCATGTACAAGGAATCTTATTTTAATGAAGCTGACCTTAACCTTTCTTTGCCTAGTGTTGTTGTTTCTTTATTGCAGGAATATGAGAATGTATTTCCTGAAGAGTTACCACAAGGATTGCCACCAATAAGAGGAATTGAACATCAAATTGATTTCATCCCAGGAGCTCAAATTCCAAACCGCCCAGCCTATAGGAGCAACCCCGAGGAGACAAAGGAACTTCAAAGGCAAGTGGAGGAGTTGTTAGCAAGGGGGCATATCCGTGAGAGTCTTAGTCCATGTGCAGTGCCGGTGCTTTTGGTGCCAAAAAAGGATGGGAGTTGGCGCATGTGTGTTGATTGTAGGGCTGTGAATCGCATAACAGTTAAGTATCGCCATCCAATACCCAGATTGGATGATATGTTAGACGAACTGCATGGCGCATGTGTCTTTACTAAGATTGATTTGATGAGTGGATATCACCAAATTAGGATGAAAGTTGGTGATGAATGGAAAACAGCATTTAAAACAAAGCTTGGTTTATATGAGTGGCTCGTTATGCCTTTTGGTCTAACCAATGCCCCTAGCACTTTTATGAGATTGATGAATCATGTTTTGCGTCAGTTCATTGGAAAATTTGTTGTTGTTTATTTTGAAGATATTTTGATTTATAGTAAATCTGTTGATGAGCATGTACATTATCTTAGGGCTGTTTTGGATACACTTAGGAGAGAAGAATTGTATGCTAAACTTAAAAAGTGCACATTTTGCATGAATAGAGTTATATTCTTAGGGTATGTGGTGAGTGCCAATGGGATTGAGGTTGATGAGGAGAAGATAAGGGCTATCCAAGAATGGCCAACCCCTAGGAATGTGAGTGATGTTAGGTGCTTTCATGGCCTTGCTAGCTTTTACAGGAGGTTTGTAAAGGATTTTAGTGTCATTGCTGCTCCTTTAACTGAAATCATAAAAAAAGATGTGGGGTTTAAGTGGGGCGAGGCGCAAGAACTTGCATTTAACACTTTGAAAGATAAACTTTGTTCTGCACCTATTTTGAGTTTGCCTGATTTTAAATCTACTTTTGAAATTGAATGTGATGCCTCCGGGATAGGTATTGGTGCTGTTTTGATGCAGGGTAGGCGTCCAATTGCTTTCTTTAGTGAAAAGTTGAGTGGTGCACAACTCAATTATTCCACGTATGACAAGGAGTTGTATGCATTGGTGAGGGCTTTGGAGACTTGGCAGCATTATCTTTGGCCTAAAGAGTTTGTGATTCATAGTGATCATGAGTCTTTAAAGCATCTCAAGGGTCAAGGTAAGTTGAACAAACGACATGCCAAATGGTTGGAGTTCATTGAGACCTTTCCTTATGTGATTCAATACAAACAAGGTAAGGAAAACGTGGTTGCTGATGCATTATCTAGAAGATATACCCTTATTACTACTTTGAGTTCTCGATTGATGGGATTTGAATATATAAGGGAATTGTATGCTTCTGATTCTGATTTTTCAAATGTTTATAATGCATGTGAACAATCTGCATTTCAAAGGTTTTATAGGCATGATGGCTATTTATTTAGAGAAAATAAATTGTGTGTGCCTAATTGTTCCATGCGTGAGTTGCTTGTGCGTGAGGCTCATAATGGTGGTTTGATGGGTCATTTTGGTATTGCTAAGACACTTGACATCTTGCATGAGCATTTTTATTGGCCTAATATGAAGAAAGATGTTGAGAAAATTTGCTCTAGGTGTGTTGCATGTAAGCAAGCCAAGTCAAGAATTCAACCTCATGGGTTGTATACTCCTTTACCCATCCCTAGTCAGCCCTGGATTGACATTTCTATGGATTTTGTGTTGGGACTGCCCAGGACTAAAAGGGGAAGAGATAGCATTTTTGTTGTAGTTGATAGGTTTAGCAAGATGGCACATTTCATCGCTTGCCATAAAACTGATGACGCTACACATATTTCTGATTTGTTCTTTAAGGATGTTGTGCGATTGCATGGTGTTCCTAAAACTATTGTTTCTGATAGAGATTCTAAGTTTTTGAGTCATTTTTGGCGTGTGTTGTGGGGAAAGTTGGGAACAAAGTTGCTATTTTCTACTACTTGTCATCCTCAAACAGATGGTCAAACTGAAGTGGTTAATAGAACTTTAGGATCATTATTACGTGCTGTTGTTGGAAAGAATTTGAAAACTTGGGAAGATTGTTTGCCATTAGTAGAATTTGCATATAATAGAAGCATTCATTCATCAACAGGTTATTCTCCATTTGAAATTGTCTATGGTTTTAATCCGCTAACCCCTTTGGATTTGTTGCCTATACCTGTGAATGATATTTCTAACTTAGATGGGCAAAAGAAGGCAGATTTGGTTAAGTCCATACATGAGAAGGCAAAACAGCACATTGAGTTAAAGAACAAAAGTTATGCACAAAAAGCCAACCAAGGACGTAAAGTTGTGAAATTTGAACCTGGAGATTGGGTATGGGTGCATTTTAGGAAAGAGAGATTTCCTAACCAAAGGAAATCCAAGTTGGATCCAAGAGGCGATGGACCTTTTCAAGTGGTTGAGAGGATCAATGACAATGCCTATAAGATTGACTTGCCCGGTGAGTATGGTGTTTCAGCAACTTTTAATGTTGCTGACCTTTCTCCTTTTGATAATGCAGGTGGTGATTCGAGGACGAATCCTTTTGTGGAGGGAGGGAATGATGCGAACCAAGACAACAAAAATGATCTTACATGCCATGGAGGAGATGGATTAGTGATGCCACGTGGTCCAATCACAAGATCAAGTTGAAACAAGCTCAAGGCAGCCTTGCAAATGTATATTCAGAGCTTAGTGACAAGAGATATCAAGGAAGAGTCTTGGGTCAGGCTTGAAGAGATGGAATCAGTTTGTGATCCAAAGCTTGTGACACTCATTGGGGCATGTGATGGTGAAGACAACTAGCCTAGTGGGCTAGAGAAGAAGTCTATATTACAAGGTTCAACTCATGTGCAATATGCTATGTTAAGGTGGACTTATGTTATGTCATGGTTGGGCCTAAGATTAATTTTAGTGGGCTGTTTTATTTTAATTATTGGAATGTAATTTCATTTAAAGACACATGATCAGCCTTATTTGAACTTGTCTTAAGTGTGTAGGCCTTATAAAATTAAGCCCATTCGTTTGTCCTTAAGTCATTAGGGTCAGAGTGGTCTTTTCTTCATGTTTGCAGCTAGGGTTTGGTTTGTAGAGGTATAAATACCTCCTTATGCGTGTAAGACAATCAGATTGGTGATTTAAGATCAAAATTTCAGTGTTCTTGAGTGTTCTTCAAGTGGGAGGTGTGATCTCCATTGATATACCAAGGATTGTTTTCACTTATCAGGTTGGTAATTAATTTGTGGTGTGAATCCAATTCTCTCTTCATACTCTTTGTTACCAATTCCTTGCTGTTTTGGGGGTGAAGAGTCTAATCTTGCAATTGTTTAAAACTTAAGATTTGTATCAAATTGATTTGGAGGTTGTCTAGACTTAGATTCTAGGTGGTTGCTGCATCAACCAAGGACTCAATTTTTCATTCCTACCAAAAATTAAGAACCTTCTTCCATGGAGATACTTTGAGAAAAACTTTATCACCCGCGCCATACTCGATATCCATTATTTTCAAATCTGCATAAGACTTTTATCGAATCAATGCAACTTTTAACCAATCTTTGATAATTCTAACCTTTTCTTCTAGGTCTTCTTTCATTGAACTCTGTCCAACATAGAGGTGTACGACACTTTCTATCATGAACTGCCTCGTACGACGCCATGATATTGTTAAATTGATGACTATTGTTATGCGCAAACTCCTAAGAGGAATATACTTCTCCTAGTTTCCTTCAAATTCCAAAACACAACATCTCATCATGTCATCCAAAATCTGAATGACCCTCTCTGATTGACCATCTATCTATGGATGGAAAGCCATGCTGAAGTTAAGTTTGGTGCCTAGGGCCCTCTAGAGGCTACCTTAAAATTGGAAAGTAAACCTAGGATCTCTGTTTGATATGATAGAAATGGACACCCCATGTAACCTGTTATCTCACTGATGTATAACTCCAACAGCTTGTAATCCTTCTTGATATGTAGAAAATGAGCCGACTTGGTTAATTGATCCATAATGACCATACAATATCACACTTTCTACGAGTCAAGGACAATCCATTGTAATCCTCTCCCATTTCCACTCTAGTATGTTAGTTGGTTGTAGTAAACCCGAAGGCATATGATGTTCTACCTTAAACTGGTGATAAGTTAAGCATCGAGTAGTAAACTCTGTGATATTCCTCTTCATTCCTGACCACCAATACCTATCCCTCAAATCTTGATACATCTTTTTACTTCCCAGATGCATAGAGTATTTGGAGTCATGAGCCTCTTCCATGATTTTCTATTTCAACTGTCTTAAATTAGGCACACATAGCCTATCTCAAAAATATAAGATGCCATCCTTATCTACTAAAAAATATGATTTTTTCCCTTGGAAAGCATTTCTACAATATCCATAACCTTCAGGTCCTATTGTTGAGCACTTTTCACCTATTGACTCAATATCGGCCGAATGTGAAACTTGCTAAAGACATCATACTCACATCTGCTACAACATTAGCCTTGCACGGATGATAGTCTATGATGCAATTATAATCCATTATTAGTTCTAGTCATCTTCGTTGCCTAAGGTTTAGCTCCCTTTGTGTAAAGAGATATTTCAAGCTCTTATGGTCAGTGAAGATGTAACACTTCTCTCTATACAGGTAGCACCGCTATATTTTCATAGCAAACACAATCATTGCTAGCTCTAAATCATGAGTATGGTAGTTGTTCTCATCTAGTTTTTGCTACCTAGAAGCATATGCCACAACTGTTCCTTCTTGCATTAAAACAAAACCCTATCCATTGTGTGAGACATCACTATAAATAACATAATCTCTATCGGGTATTGGTTTAGCTCCATTTGAGTAAGGAGATATTTCAAGCTTTTGTGGTCAGTGAAGATGTAACATTTCTCCCCATACAGTTAGTGTCACCATATTTTCATAGAAAACACAATTGCTACAAGCTCCAAATCATGAGTATGGTAGTTTTTCTCATGTGGTTTCAGCTGCCTAGAATCATATGCCACAACCTTTCTTCCTTGTATTAAAACTCAACCCAATCCATTGTGCGAGGCATCACTATAAATAACATAATCTCTATCAGGTATTGGTTGTGTGAGAACCAGAGCTTCTGTCAACATGCATTTAAGTCTATCAAAAATGGCTTGACACTTGTCATCCCATTCATACTTTACTTAACAATTGTGTCAACATAGAAGCAATGATAGAAAAACCTTTCACAAACCACCTGCAGCACCCTGCCAAGCCTAGAAAACTTATGATCTTGGTCACATTTTTAGATGGCTGCCAATTCATGATTGCCTCTATCTTACTGGGATCCACTCTAATCCCTTATATCGACACTATGTGCCTAAGGAAAGCAACCTCATCAAGCCAAAATGGCCATATCTAGTTCTGAAAGTAGTCTTAGAAATATATTCTCTTTTAATTCTCAACTGATGATATTCTGACTGTAGGTCAATTTTAGAGAACACTCTATCTTCCTTCAGCTGATCAAAGAGATCATCTACCTGCGGCAACAAATATTTGTTCTTTATAGTCACTTTATTTAGTTGTCGACTATGCACAACCTTATAGGCTAATCTTTTTTCTTAACGAAAATGATTGGTGCACTCCAAGGAGAAACACTCGATCTAATGAAATCCTTGTCTAACAGTTCTTGTAATCGTTTATTCAATTCTCTCATTTTTGGAGGTGCCATTCTATATGGTACTGCCGAAATGGGGGCAGTACCTGGTAAAAGTTCTATGGAGAACTATACCTCTCTTTCTGGTAGCTATCTTGGTAATTCCTCCATAAATACCTCGAGATACTCATTCACAGTCGGAAAGCTTTTTAAGCTTGGACTCCTTTTTCTTGAATCAATCACATGAGCTAGGTAAGCCTCACATCCCTTATGAATCATTCTTTATACCTTCATCAAGAAGATCATTCTCGATTCCTGTGATAGCCTCATGCCTTGAACTACCATTGCCTGTCCTATCGAGGTTTTCAAACTAACTCTCTTCTTCTTACAATCAACCACTGCACTATATTGAAAGAGCCAATGCATGCCTAGGATGAAATCATACTCATAGAAAGGTAGTTCGATCAAGTCAACAGGAAACTCTCTTCCTTGGACCATAATAGAACAATCTCTATCTACACGATTTACCACTGCATTATGCCCCAAGAGATTGGTGACCTCCATCTTAAAGTCTAACTTTTCTATTGGCATACCATACTGTTGACTAGGTTGGTATATATGTAAGAGTGGGTGGAACTTGGATCCATCAAAGAATGTGAAAGAGTAGAAATGTACCAACAACCATATCAATGGAACTCTGATCTTCATAGCCTCTCATAGCATAAGCCCTAACTGGTGTTCTATTGGATCCTAGCCTATTTACTGTCATGAAAGCTGCCGGTCTATACCACCTCTGCCACTTTTGGCCTATCCCTAGCTCCTACCCTGAGCCGGTGCTGATGTTTATGTATGATGGGGGTTTCACTAGTTTGAATGGGGTTCCCTCTATACCTCCTACCATAAGATGAGCATTCTAGTGTCGGCTCTTTTTCAGTCTGATGGCTAACGGCAGTAGAGGTGCCTTTAGAAGATGGTGTTTGCCTAATGGGTGCTGAATGACCTTGACCCTAGCTTGGTCCCCTCTACTAGAGCTGCTTTGAACCCGTGCGAGCCTTCTTGCTCAAAGAATGTGTAGCACTAAAAGTGGAATTCTTGTGGTCCCTTCTTGACGGTTCGCTAGGCCTCTTAAGACTTTTCATTCTCTCAACACTGATGATTGAAGATACCAAATTGGAGAAATCCTAATATTTATGAGAAACCATATGGAATCCAATGTCTTGATCAAGCCTGTCTTCAAAATGGTGGCATTTGTCTGTCTCGTCGATGATCAAACTAGCAACATACCTATTTAGCTTGGTAAATTCTTGCTAACACTCTATCACGGTCCGACCCCTCTGCCTCAGATTCAGAAATTCTTATTTTTTCCATCCACATACATATACTTTTTCTTGAATTTTGCCACAAAAAACTCCTAAGTTAGAGGTTTTGGTATCTGTTGATTCATCGCTACCGACTTCCACTAGTTATATGCATCATTTTGAAGTAAAGAAACTACATATCTAGCCCAAAGCTCTTTTAGACACATGAGTTCCTCAAATAATCTTTCGGTCTTTTCCAACCAGTACTCCGCAGCAGCAGGATCATCCTCACTTTTGCCAAAGAAATTTATAGCCATAAATTTTTGTACTTTGTCCATCTGCATTAGTGGCCATGATGGAGGAGGAGGTGGTGGTGTTTGAGCACTGCCTGTGCTATTATCTGTATGAGTGCAACCAATTGTTGCATCATGGGATTTAAGAATTGACCCGCCAACCCTTCCATAGGTGGGATGGAAGGGGGGTGGAGGAGATGTTGGATGAGCAACACCTAACCCCTTGCACACTAGCTTGGATCTGTGGATTTTGAGCCTATAGGGCTATTATTGCCATCATGGTTCTAAGGAACACATTCCATAATCTTTACCTAAACCTACATACCGATAGAGAAGAATCCACATTAGAGTCATATAAGACAAAATATGCATTGTGTGATATAACCTTTTTTACCTTACCTAGGTTCAGAACCTACTAAACCTAAGCTCTAATACCAATAAATATAACACATTATCACATAGCTAGGAACCTTCCTAGTTATATAAAAGAATATTACAATGCATCAGACCCAAAATTTGGTTAATATAAAATCTATTTATGCACCATGGCCATGATGATTTTATTAAAACATAAAAAGATAACAATATTGAAATTAAAATTTATATTTATATAAACTGGGCTAACACTTGACCAAAATTTTATAAAAGAATATTTATAATAATTAGTTACAAGAGTACATGTCCTTATAATGAAAGCATGTACACTAATAACCAATCACATTCCCAACAAACAAATCAAAAAGTGCTATATTACTAACCCCTCAAGTGTTTGTCCTTTGCTATTCCTTTTAGGCGTGTTCTCTATCCCTCAACAGCACAGTTCCAAATTGCATGTGAGATATAAAACACCTACACTTTAAGCTTACCTCGCTTAGTGGTACATAACAATATATTAAATATAATAACTAGTGTATATATGACCATTTAATTACACATATAAATATGTATGAATGATCATGTGAGTTTATCATATACATTATCGTTTGAATAATAAATCTCATAACCACTTACCTTTTCATCATTGCCCACTAACTCTAGATAGGACTAAAATGGATACGAGCAGTTTACAGCTCACTCTAGAGCCACCCAAGATACCTACCTGAGATATAGGGATTAAACCCATTTCATCTTTAAGGGAGCTCACATAAGCCTTACCATTTATTCCACAAGTTCATTTTTAAATTGGCCCATCTTAGGCCTACTGGTACCTTAAACCCTCAATGACATGCCTTTTTTCCAGGCTCTAGTTCTAGTCTGAGTGTTGGGCATAAATTCTCATTTTAAACATTAAGTTTCTCAACCTCATATGTGAAGATACATATTAAGCATACCAATATGCGTTCTCTTGCAAATATAACTGTAATATCCGCTAATTTAGGCCCCGAGTCCCACATGTCGCGAAGTTGACGCATTTCACCGATTGAAGTCTAAATTCGGATTTTTACAAAACAAATTGACCAAGTAATGACTAAATTAAATGATAAATGCCTAATTAAGTGATTATAAAGTTTAAAGAAGTTGATTTACAGTAAAGGAATAAATTGCAAAATTTGATAAGTTTTGGGGTCAAATTGCAATTTACCAAAAATTGAAGGATTAATGAGATTAATTGCTAATTAACTTAGGAAATTTGGACAATTAAAATTGGGTTGGCCGGCCATGAAATTAAAGAAAGAAGGTTAATATTGATTAAGTATAAAATTGGGAGAAGATGGTCAAATGGTGGGTCCCTTATGAAGACTTTTTGGGTACCCTATTTAATGAGTTCTTTTCTTCTTCTTCTTCTCTTCATTTCTGCCTTCTTCTCTCTCTTTTATACCAGTCATGCCAGCCCCAACTCCTCCGTAGCCAATCTTGAATTCTAGAGAGAGAAAGGAAGGAAAGAGCAAGACAAGGTGATCTTCATGGCCCATAACTCCTAAGGAAGCTGGAAAGAACAAGGAAGAGGAAGAAAAATCAAGTTTGGTAGAGAGAGAAAATCTCCATAGTTGTGATCAAGTGAAGAAAAGTGTAAGGTAAGAAGCATCTCTTCTTCTTCTTCATATTTTCTTAAAGGAAGTTCGAATTTTGAGCTCATCCAAGACTCATGTGGGAAGAGAGAGAAATTAGGGTTTTGAGAGAGAAAAGAGAGTTTAGAGTCTTGAGGAAATCAGATGATAATAATGATTTATGATGTTGTAGGAGTTCCAAGTGACAAGGAACAAGCTCTAAGAAGCAAAGGAAAAGAGAAAGCTACCTAGAAAAGTGAAGTAGAAAGATTAAGGTTTGTGCATAACTTAAGGCAATAACCTATTTTTGTTTGAAATAATGCATGCTAAACATGATTTTAGATAAATGCATTTCAAGAATGATGATGATTATGGCATGAAACCATAGGTTTAGACATGTATGAATGAGATCCTTGTGTGACATTGAATTAATGATGCATGTTAGAAAATCTTGTATGATCAAGACATTTACATGTATTAGAAAGTAATAAGTTGAGTAAAGAACCTTAGAAATGCATGAAATAGAAATTGGTATGATTTGGATGATGTTAGAATGAATGAAAAGTGAATATGCAGATTTCCTGCTGAAAGTCACGGGCGTGAACTTTAGAGTTCACGGTTGTGACTGATTGTATCACGGTTGTGACTTCTGTGTGGAAATGGTACTATTCATTCCAGAAGCGTTCACGGGTTGGAATCACGAAAGTGAACTTATTCACGGACGTGAATGAGTAATCACGACCGTGAATACTTTTGGGCGATTCATTCCAATAGCGTTCACGGCTTGGGATTACGGGCACAAACTAATTCACGGGTATGAAATTAGTAATCACGACCGTGAATGCTCTGTATCTGTAATTATGAATGTGGTTATTAAATGAGGAATTCAGGTAAATAAATGAAAGTTATTGTCTATCCAGTGAAATAAGAATGATTATATATATATATATATATATATATATATTGATGTGAGAACGTGTTATATTGTGATATAGAAAAATGAATGTTGATACGGATAAAATATATGAGTTGACACGAATGATATATGAAATATGATACGGATGAAATATGTGAATTGACACGGATGATATATGAAAAAAAAGGATACGGATGAAATACGTGATCCAATTCAGATAATAAACATGAATATTGATATGGTTGTGATTGGAAGTAAATAGAGATATATGAATTATATGATATTGAATAAGCCCTAAAACAACTACCTAGAACTATACTAAGGATAGTTTGGCATGCCAAGCAGGGGGGAGTATGATGAAAACCAGTAATGGAATAATTTTCTACGCCGGTAATGGCACGGATTATGAATACTACGCCGGTAATGGCACGAATTATGAATACTATGCCGGTAATGGCACGGATTATGAATACTACGCCTGTAATGGCATGGATTATGAATACTACACCGATAATGACACGATTTTCTACGCCGGTAATGGCACTTATATGCGCACATCATATTGCCGTATGACACTCCTAAATGCCTGGATGGCAACTCCGTTGTCCTAGTCTAGAGTTCATAGGTGTTGTGGGCTAATAAATATAATATATATATATATATATATATATATATATATATATATATATATATATATATATATATATATATATAAGTGGTATACATATATAAATACATGATTGATGATGTAAAAGGGATGTTTATAATTAATGGAAATGAAAATGATATTTGTCTTGTATGCATGGAGTCATAATTGTATGAGAAAGGATCCTAAGGAATATAATTGCATGAAAGAACATTAATATGAAAAATGATACATTTTGTTGCCTGTTGCATGACATAGTATATTGCCTTATTTATATGCATCACTAAGCTTAGAGCTTAGCGTGGAGTTTTCTTTCCACGCAGAAATAGAACGGTAGCTGAAGGCGTTAGATAAAGCAATCGGTGATCCTATTCAAGTAAAGCAGTCGAACCTTGAGAAAGTGGGTTACAAGCTTTGAAATTTTTTGTATTTGACTTTTATATTAAAGAATTTTAGAGTTTGTAAAACTTACTTTTAAAGTTTGTTAAGAATTAATTTGATGTTTAAAATTACTATTTTATGTAAATAAATTGTACTCTGGTTTTGTATATATCTATATATACATGAGTGTTGAGAAAATAAAGGTAAAATAATAATAATAGTGATTTGAAGAAGTAAAGAAGACAGACATTAGCGCTCCCTTATCCGGGCATGTGCGGTTTGGGTAAGGAGGGTGTCTGCACTATATTTTGGTATCAGAGCACCAGGTTAGTGTTTCTGGATTTTGGTATTAAAGCCCGGTTGGACGTTTTTGGGTTTTTGAAAGTGAATTTTGAAAATGTTTATTTCTTGAAATGTACCCACAATTGCATTGTTGGAGTTGCTGCTTTATTGATTAGGGCCGTTACCTTTATGTTATAGGTAGGATATGGCTTCAGGATCAAGACGAATAGTAGTAGAAGAAGCTGAGAGTAATGAGCCTTCAGAGGCAAGAGCTTCGTCGCAACCAAGTCATCGTTGAGCTCGGCACCGAGATCTAGTGCCAGCTCACTTCGTGAGCATTCAACTATTAATATGGGTCAGACTGAGCTCATGAGAAATATGATAGATTTGCTACAGAAAGCATCACGATCCGATTCGTCTGGATTACAGTTTGAGAGACTGAGGAAATTAGGGGCATCCAATTTCTATGGTAAACGAGAAGATGACCTCTCAGTGGCAGAATTTTGGTTGGAATGAGCAGAGCGAGTATTTTATCAATTGCACTGCATAGATGAGCAGAAATATGAATATGCAGTATCTCTGCTACAGGAGCATGCATATGATTGGTGGCGATCTGAATCACAGAGCACAGAGGCTTCTAATCCTATGACATGGGAATTATTTCTAGAGAAGTTTAAGGAGCAGTATATTCCTCCTATTTACACAGACGATAAGAAGAGAGAGTTTCTAATGCTAAAACAGAGGGATATGTCTGTAACAGAATATGAGAGAGAATTCACTCATCTTTACAAGTATGCTGGTAGTATTGTATCTATAGAGGCTGATAAATGTCGACGATTTGAAGATGGATTGAGGGATACTATCAAGTTACAAGTTTCAGCCCTACGTCTAATGAGTTTCCCCATTTTACTAGCATCTGCTAGAACAGTTGAAAGAGTCTTGGTGACACAATAGCCAGTATAGGTTAGTAGACTAGCACCACAACCAAGTGGAATACAGTCTAGTGGCAAGAGAGAGATCTGTTGGTGGCCGATTCCAAGTGAGAGGTTTCGGCAGACTTCATTCTTATAGACGGGGATAACCTGTAAGATCTATTTCATCGGCAGATAGTGCACCAACACAGGCATCCCATAGGTCTACACCTCTACCGGTGTGTCAGCATTATGGTCATTCGCACCCAGGAGAGTGTTGGTGGATGACAGGAGCGTGCATGAGATGCGGCTCCAAGGACCATCAAAAAGAGATTGTCCATTGCTACAGTTTGGCAGAGGTTCAGGGACTATTGAGTCAGTACCAATACAGACTATGGGACAAGGCAGAGGACGAGGCTGGGGGCAAGGAAGAGGAGGCCGTGCAGGGCCAAGCCAGTTCAGATCGGTCACAGTAGAGAGACCTGAAGGCAGTTGAGCTGCTCCAGCAAGAGCTTATGCCATGCGAGGCCGAGAGGAGTAGGATGCACCTGATGTCATAGTGGGTAAATTCCTTCTCTTTGTCTCTTGTATACATGCATTGATAGACCCTGGGTCAACACACTCATATATATGCACACCACCATCAGGTCGAGAGGGTCTAAAACCAGAGACTCTAGAATATGAGATTCGTGTGACTGACCCGTTAGGACACAGTGTGCAGGTTAGTAAAGTGTTTAGGGGTTTCCTAGTCGAAATTCAAAGCAAGTAATTTCCAGCAGATCTAATAGAGCTACCATTTCGGGAGTTCGATGTGATCTTGGGAATGGATTGGCTAGCTCGCCATGGGGTGATAATAGATTATGGAAAGAGGCAGATGAGAATTAAAGTTTCGGAACAAAAAGAGATAGTAGTGATGGGTGAGTATAAAGGATATCTAGATAATGTGATATCACCATTGAAAGCTCGAAAACTCATCAATAAGGGATGTGAGACTTACCTAGCGTATGTGATTGATACCCAAAAGAAAAGTCCAAAGTTGGCTGACATCCCAACTGTTAGTGAGTTTTCTGATGTATTCCCTGAGGAGTTACCAGGAGTACCACCTGACCGAGAGATAGAGTTTGCTATTGAATTAGTACCTGACACCACTCCTATATCTATTACACCATATAGGATGGCACCCATAGAATTGAAAGAGTTGAAGATACAGTTACAAGAAATGTTAGATAAAGGATTTGTACGATCTAGTGTATCACCATGGGGTGCTCCAGTACTATTTGTAAAGAAGAAAGACAATACTTTATGTCTTTGCATTGACTATAGGCAGCTTAATAAGGTTACTGTTAAGAATAAATACCCACTGCCTAGGATTGATGATTTATTTGATCAGCTGAAAGGTGCAGGTATATTTTCAAAGATAGATCTTCGATCGGGGTATCATCAACTGAAGATCAAAGAGTCAAATGTATCTAAGATGACATTCAGGACTTGTTATGGTCATTATGAGTTCTTGGTGATGCCATTTGGATTGATGAATGCACCGGTAGTGTTTATGGACCTGATGAACCGAGTGTTCAGGCCATATATTGATCAATTTGTAGTTGTATTCATTGATGAAATTCTTGTCTACTCAAGAGATCGAATAGAGCATGACCAACATCTTAGAAAAGTATTGCAGACTTTGAGGGAGAAACAATTGTATGCAAAGCTATCTAAGTGTGAGTTTTGATTGGAAGCAGTTAGTTTTCTGGGTCATGTAATTTTAGCGGAAGGTATTCGAGTTGATCTTAGTAAAATCGAGGCTATTCTTAATTGGAAACTACCTTGAAATGTGACATAAGTGCGAAGTTTTCTTGGATTAGCCGGATACTATAGGAGGTTTGTGAAAGGATTTTCATCTATAGCGAATCCTTTGACACGACTGCTGCGAAAAGAGGTCCGTTTTGAATGGACAGACAAGTGTCAAGCAAGCTTTGATCGATTGAAGGCAATGTTGATTGAAGCACCAGTTTTGACTCAGCCTACTCCAGGAAAAGACTATGTTGTGTACAGTGATGCAAGTCACAATGGGCTAGGATGTGTTCTTATGCAAGAAGAAAAAGTGATTGCATATGCCTTCAAACAGCTTAAGCCTCACGAACTTAACTATCCGACATATAATTTAGAGCTTGCAACGATAGTTTTTGCTCTTAAGATTTGGAGACATTATCTGTATGGAGAAAGATGCTATATTTATATGGACCACAAGAGTCTTAAGTATCTTCCTTCACAAAAAGAGTTGAACCTGAGACAATGAAGGTGGTTGGAATTGATTAAAAACTATGATTGTGTGATAGACTACCATCCAAGAAAAGCTAACATGGTTGCAGATGCACTAAGCAGGAAGATTTTAGCTGAGATGCGAGTGGAATCCACATTAATGCAGAGAATTAAAGATGTCCAAAAACAAGATGAGAAGCTAGTAAAGATGGTCGAGGCCTTGAAAAATGGAGAAAAGTAAGAATTTTGTTTAACAGAAGATGGTACTGTGTATTTCAAGAACCGGATTTGTGTGCCAAGTATAGAAGAGTTGAAGTCAGAGATTATGAAAGAAGCTCATGAAATGGTTTATACTATGCACCCACGTGGGAACAAGATGTACCAAGATTTGAAAGCACAATACTGGTGATCGGGGATGAAAAAGGATATCACTAAATATGTTGCTAAATGTCTAATCTGTCAACAAGTGAAAGCTGAGCATCAATTACCCACAGGATTACTACAACCGATTTCCATACCATAATGGAAGTGGGAGAGGATCACGATGGATTTTGTGTCTAGTTTATCGGTAACTCAGAGAAAGCATGATGCAGTGTGGGTGATAGTGGATCGTTTGACGAAGTCAGCATATTTTCTACCAGTCCGAATGGACTATACTTTGAACAAGCTGGCTGATATTTATGTGAATGAGATAGTGAGACTTCATGAAGTACCTGTATCTATTATCTCTGACAGAGATCCCAGGTTTACATCGCAGTTCTGGAAGAGTCTACAGCAGGCCTTGGGAACTCGACTAAATTTTAGCACGGCATTTCATCTGCAAATGGATGGACAATCAGAGCGAGTTATACAGTTGCTAGAGGATATGATGAGATGTTGTGTGCTGGAATTTGAGGGAAGTTGGGATCTACATCTACCTCTTATGGAGTTTGCCTATAACAACAGTCATCAAATGAGCATAGGTATGGCTCCTTATGAGGCTTTATATGGAAGAAAGTGTAGGACACCAGTATGTTGGACCGAGTTGAATGAGAAAAAATTGATTGGGCCGAAAATAGTTCAACAAACTGAGGAGAAAGTTAAAGTGATCAAGAAAATGCTAAAGGCAGCACAAGATCGATAGAAATCATATGCCGATTTAAAGAGGCGAGATATAGAATATGTTGTAGGTGACAAAGTATTTCTTAAAGTTTTTCCGTGGAAAAAGATATTGAGGTTCGGTAAAAAGGGAAAGTTAAGCCCAAGATTTATTGGTCCTTATGAAATTCTGGAAAGGATAGGACCAGTGGCTTACTGATTAGCTCTTCCTTCAGAGCTAGACAGATTCATAACGTGTTCCACGTTTCAATGTTAAGAAGATATCGTTCAGACCCAACCCACATTATACTGATTTAGGAAATAGAGGTATAGACAGACATGTCTTATGAGGAAGAACCAGTGACTATAATAGCATATGAAGAGAAAGTTCTCCGGAACAAGAGAGTCCCTCTAGTTAAAGTTTGGTGGCGGAATCATACAATTGAAGAAGCCACGTGAGAAAGTGAAGAAGTGATGAAGAAGCAGTATCCCCAGTTATTTAACCCTGAATGAACAAGTAAATTTCGAGGATGAAATTATTTTAAGGGGGAGAGAATGTAATATCCGCTAATTTAGGCCCCGAGTCGCACGTGTCGCGAAGTTGACACGTTTGACCGATCAGAGTCTAAATTCAAATTTTTACAAAAAACATTGACCAAGTAATGACTAAATTAAATGATAAATGCCTAATTAAGTGATTATATCGTTTAAAGAAGTTGATTTATGGTAAAGGACTAAATTGCAAAATTTGATAAGTTTTGGGGTCAAATTGCAATTTACCAAAAATTGAAAGATTAATGAGATTAATTGCTAATTAACTTAGGAAATTTGGACAATTAAAATTGGGTTGGCCGGCCATGACATTAAAGAAAGAAGGTTAATATTGATTAAGTATAAAATTGGGAGAAGATGGTCAAATGGTGGGTCCCTTATGAAGACTTTTTGGGTACCCTATTTAATGACTTCTTTTCTTCTTCTTCTTCTCTTCATTTTCTACTTTCTTCTCTCTCTTTTATACCAGTCAGGCCAGCCCCAACTCCTCCATAGTCAATCTTGAATTCTAGAGATAGAAAAGAAGGGAAGAGAAGGGAAAGAGCAAGTCAAGGTGATCTTCATGGCCCATAACTCCTAAGGAAGCTGGAAAGAACAAGGAAGAGGAAGAAAAATCAAGTTTGGTAGAGAGAGAAAATCTTCAAAGTTGTGATCAAGTGAAGAAAAGTGTAAGGTAAGAAGCATCTCTTCTTCTTCTTCATATTTTCTTAAAGGAAGTTCGAATTTTGAGCTCATCCAAGACTCATGTGGGAAGAGAGAGAAATTAGGGTTTTGAGAGAGAAAAAGAGAGTTTAGAGTCTTGAGGAAATCAGATGATAATAATGATTTATGATGTTGTAGGAGTTCCAAGTGACAAGGAATAAGCTCTAAGGAGCAAAGGAAAAGAGAAAGCTACTTAGAAAAGTGAAGGAGAAAGATTAAGGTTTGTGCATAACTTAAGGCAATAGCCTATTTTTGTTTGAAATAATGCATGCTGAACATGATTTTAGATAAATGCATTTCAAGAATGATGATGATTATGGCATGAAACCATAGGTTTAGACATGTATGAATGAGATCCTTGTGTGACATTGAATTAATGATGCATGTTAGAAAATTTTGTATGATCAAGACATTTACACGTATTGGAAAGTAATAAGTTGAGTAAAGAACCTTAGAAATGCATGAAATAGAAATTGGTATGATTTGGATGATGTTAGAATGAATGAAAAGTGAATATGCAGATTTTCTACTGAAAGTCACGGGCGTGACTATTTAGTCATGGGCGTGACTATTTAGTCATGGGCGTGAACTTTAGGGTTCAAGGTTGTGACTGATTGTATCACGATTGTGACTTCTGTGTGGAAATGGTACTATTCATTTCAGAAGCGTTCACGGGTTGGAATCACAGAAGTGAACTTATTCACGGACGTGAATGAGTAATCACGACCATGAATACTTTTGGGTGATTCATTCTGGTAGCATTCACGGCTTGGGATTACAGGGGTGAACTAATTCACGGGCGTGAAATTAGTAATCACGGCCGTGAATGCTCTGTATCTGTAATTATAAATGTGGTTATTAAATGAGGAATTCAGGTAAATAAATGAAAGTTATTGTCTATCGAGTGAAATAAGAATGATTACATATATATATATATATATATATATATATATATATATATATATATATATATATATATATATATATATATATATATATATATATATATATATTGATGTGAGAACGTGTTATGTTGTGATATAGAAAAATGAATGTTGATACAGATAAAATATATGAGTTGACACGAATGATATATGAAATATGATACAGATGAAATATGTGAATTGACACGGATGATATATGAAAAAAAGGATACGGATGAAATACGTGATCCAATACAGATAAAAAAACATGAATATTGATATGGTTGTGATTGGAAGTATATAGAGATATATGAATTATATGATATTGAATAAGCCCTAGAACAACTACCTAGAACTATACTAAGGATAGTTTGGCATGCCAAGCAGGGAGGGAGTATGATGAAAACCATTAATGGAATACTATGCCGATAATGGCACGAATTATGAATACTACGCCGGTAATGGTATGGATTATGAATACTACGCCGGTAATGGCACTTATATGCGCACATCATATTGCCGTGTGACACTCCTAAGTGCTTGGGTGACAACTCCGTTATCCTAGTCTGGAGTTCATAGGTGTTGTGGGCTAATATATATATATATATAAATAAATGATGGAAAGTGGTATACATATATAAATACATGATTGATGATGTAAAAGGGATGTTTATAATTAATGGAAATAAAAATGACATTTGTCTTGTATGCATGAAGTCATAATTGTATGAGAAAGGATCCTAAGGAATAGAATTGCATGAAAGAACATTAATATGAAAAATGATACATGTTGTTGCCTGTTGCATGACATAGTATATTGCCTTATTTATATGCACCACTAAGCTTAGAGCTTAGCGTGGAGTTTTCTTTCCACGCAGAAATAGAAAGGTAGCTGAAGGCGTTAGATAAAGCAAGCGGTGATCCTATTCAAGTAAAGCAGTCGAACTTTGAGAAAGTGGGTTACAAGCTTTGAATTTTTTTGTATTTGGCTTTTATATTAAAGAATTTTAGAGTTTGTAAAAATTACTTTTAAAGTTTGTTAAGAATTAATTTGATATTTAAAATTACTATTTTATGTAAATAAATTGTACCCTGATTTTTGTATATATTTATATATACATGAGTGTTGAGAAAATAAAGGTAAAATAATAATAATAGTGATTTGAAGAAGTAAAGAAGACAGGCATTAGCGCTCCCTGGCCCGGGCACGTGCGGTTCGGGTGAGGTGGGTGCCTGCGCTACAATAGCTCAAATGTATATTATTCTCATTAGAAGATTACAAAATTCATTTAACAGAAATTTAAAAATTAACATACAAGTCGTTCACTGTAACATCCTCAACCTTCCCCACATGTATATCATTTGACCATATGCATCTTGCATATAATTCAATTGAACACATGCATTTCATACATATTTTCGTAGGAACAAGTCCATGACACACACTAGCTACATGTCCTAGTACATTGTAATTGTATCGAGTCGCACATGTGTATTTATAATCTAAATGAGGATAAAAAGTATTAAAAATAAATGAAATAAGGTGACCAAATTAAAGTATGCAAAATGACTAGATTAAGATTAAATTACATATTGTGTTGAATTGTGTAATAATAATAATAAGAATAATTAAAAAAATAAAATAAAAATAAAAATAAAAGTCAGAAAAAAAAAAAGAAAAAAAAAAGGAAAAGTGGATGGATGAAACAAAGGAAAGGAAAATAAGATGGTGGTGCCTCTTAACTTAATATGTTATGTATAGACTAAGTTATGGCCTTTGGAAGTCATACTGGTTCGGAAGCCAATTCTATTATGGACTTGTGAATATTTCTTATAATTTGAAGATCTTAGAGACATAATTGATAAAAGTTGAAAACATGAAAAATATTCCGTTTGAACCCATATAAGGTTCTGTAAAGTTTAATTTAAATTTGACTTATATATTATAAGTTATGATGAACCAAAGTTGGTACCCTGAAACTGCCTAAAGGCAGAAAATAAGGCAAAAAACAAAACATACTTAGAAATTCCACCAAATTTGTACAATGATCCACTTGGTCTGAAATTTTAACATGTTACATAATTATATGTTAATTTTAATTAGGAACAAGAATCAGATTAATTGGTCAAGTATAGAAAAATTTATATGCTAAATAGTCCCATAAGGCCATACTGTCTCATAGGAAAAATCTTAACTATTGATATGAACAATGCATGTTAATTTGTTTAAGTCACATTAAGTCTCCCTAATCATGAGTTAATCAATTTTGTTTTCATATTAGGCTCATAATATATTGGAGACCCACAAGGAGTGGATAGACAATAAGTTAGGGGTCGGAATCAAAGGAGAAAGGTGAGTCTAATTATCAATTGAATTCTTTAGTGCAAATGAATGTTGCTTGCTATGTGATTCATATGATTGTCATGACTGGTCCTTGATAATATGATGATGGATAATTTGTGACATTGTGGTACATATAAATGGTAAACTTGTGGTATATTTGAGGTATATATTTGACATATGTGATATATATACATGGTATATGTATAGTATATCCAAGGTATATGCGTGACATATGAGGTATATATGGGATATATGTATGGTATATATGATAAAGATGCAATGGTTGATGAATGCATAAGTACAAGTGCATATGCATATGGACTTAAAAAGCGTTGTGACTAGTTAATCGATATTGTAAAGCAAAAGAAGAGGTCTATGTCCCAACAAATGTGCAAATGAAACAAATGATCAAGCTAGCTAGCAAATGCAAATGTTCACATGATAAATGTTCACATGGAAACCCAGGGCAATGTCTGTTTAACTTGGTCACAACAAAATGAAATAAACAAAACATTTGCATACGTAAGGAATAATGATTATATGTTTCAACTTTATATGATACTGATGAATGAAATGGAATACATGGTATGTATTGGATTTGTGATTTATTATTATGAGTTGTTCGGTACTTTAGAGCTCATTTGATGGTTATTGTAACTGAGCCGCAACTCATCAATTTACATTATTTTTCAGGTAAAGAAAAGTGATAGCTCATTTTGAGTAGCGTATAGAAGACATGGAGCACAGGTCATTGATCGAGCCTCATCACTCTCTCTTCTTGCATACCACTCGAGCATGAAAATATGTCATCCTCATTTTGTATTTACATGGTTGAATATGTATAGTCAGTTTGGAATGGATTTTAAAATGTATAAATAAAAGCAACTCGTAAATATTGATATGCAAAATTTATGTTTTAATATATGTGATATATCATATTGTGGCGAAAGCTTCAAAGTTGACTTGCAAATTCATTGAATGATATTACAGGATATGAAAAAGAAATTTACTACCATTGTTAACAGGGTATTTTACCTTTCCAGTATGCTATGTGTGATTCTTTGATACAGGGATAGGTTGAACTCAAATGTATAAAATTTGGTGTTGCATTTTTGGTATCAGAGCAGGGATAGGTTCCGTGGGAACATGCATGTGCATAAGAGTATGATAACATGTGCATCATATATGTTGAACATTATGTAGTGACATAATTTTATATATACTTTAGGAACATCATAAGACATTATTCACCAAGGAGGGAGAGGCCGGCCGAAATGCATTCTCATGAGGCATCACCTCATTTACATAGAGATCAACCAGCACTAGGAGCTAGAGCTCCAGTACATGCATCACAGTCATCTCATGCTGGATGGGGAAAGATGATATGATAAGTTGGGGAAACAAGGTGCAGTTGATTTTAATGGCACTACAGACCCCGCAGAAGCTGAGACATGGCTTAAAAGAACACAGAGAGTACTTAATATGATGAGATGCACTCCTGAGGAGAAATTCGATTATGCAGTATCTTTACTTCAAGGCAATGCCTATGAATGGTAGGAGACAGTCCCCGACAGTGATGCACAACCACCGGTTCTGACATGTAATGATTTCATCCGAGAATTTCAGAACAATTACATGCCTGAGGCATATAAAGATGAGAAGAGAAAGGAATTCCTGAATCTGAAATAGAGAAACATGTCCATTGTTGAGTATGAAGTGCAGTTCAACAAACTTTCCCACTTTCATGGTCTCTACTGAAAGAGACAAATGCAGGAAGTTTGAGGAGGGTCTCAAATATGAGATCAGAAACAGAATCACAACTACTGATCTTGATAATTATACCAGATTCAAAGCTGCTGCAATCAGAGCTGAACAGTTAATGAAAAAAGTCAGGGAACAACAAATTAAAAAGGCAGCAAGTGAGTTCTTTGGTGAGTCTAGCAGAATGTCGGGAAAAAGATGTATATGCCCGAATAGTATGGTAACAGAGGTGGATACCCGAGCTCCAGAAATCATGCTATAACTTTTTTTTACCCAGACAGAGGGCAAAGCCAATATGTTGAACAAAAACCCACATGTACTCATTGTGGTAGACAACATACGGGCAAATATAGAAGGCTCACAGGAGCATATTATTTCTGTGGATCGATGGAGCACACGTATAGAGACTGTCCAAATAGAGCCAAACTAGCAGAGGCAGAGGAGTATCTGAGACTACTGTTGAGGCATCGAGGGTCTACCCTACTAGTGGGACACAGGGCAGAGGAAGAGGCAGGGGAATGACTGGTACAATAGGCAAAGGAGTGACCAGATCTGAAGGTCAGAGTTCTATACCCCCTACTCAGGCCAGGGTGTTTGCTATGACTAGAGAAGAGGCAGTTGATGCTCCCGAAGTAGTTACTAGTAATATTTACATTTATGATATATTAGCATATGCATTGATTGACCCAGGCTCCACTCATTCATTTATATCATTGCATATGACATCTAATCTGCATCGAATGCATGAGCCTTTGGGGATTGACATAAATGTGAACACTCCATTGGGAACAGTAGTAGTTGTGAATAATGTCTGTCGTGATTGCTTGATATGCATTAATAAAGCTGAGTTAATAGCTGATATGATTTTATTGCCAATATATGAATTTGATGTGATATTGGGAATGGAATGGTTAACTAGATATCATGCAATAGTGAATTGCTTTACTAAGGAAGTAATTTTAGAATCACCGAACCAACTAAGGGTTGTATTTTTGGGTGAAAGAAAACTTGTGCCTACATGCCTAGTCTTAGCTGTAAAGGCATTTCGAATGATCAAAGGGGGATGTGAAGCATATTTGGCATATGTGACTGATACTAGAACCACTGATAGCTTGCTTGAAAATATACTAGTGGTAAGGGAATTTGCTGATGTATTCCCAGATGATCTACCTGGTTTACCACCAGATAGAGAGATAGAATTCACTATTGAACTAGTACAAGGAATAACATCAATATCAAGGTCACCTTACATAATGACCCTAGTTGATTTGAAAGAACTGAAGACCCAATTACAGGAGTTACTTGACAAAGGGTATATTAGGCCTAGTGTATCGCCATGAGGAGCTCCAGTATTATTTGTTAAAAAGAAAGATGGAACAATGAGATTGTGCATCGATTACAGGCAACTGAACAAAATATCAGTGAAGAACAAATATCCGTTGCCCATAATAGATGATTTGTTTGACCAGTTGCAAGGAGCCCAAATATTCTCCAAGATTGATTTGAAATTAGGCTATTACCAGCTGAAGGTAGCAGAAGTGGATTTCCAAAGACTGCCTTTCGAACCAGGTATGGACATTATGAATTTTTAGTAATACCATTTGGATTGACTAATGCTCCAGCTGCATTTATGGCTTTAATGAATAAGGTGCTTCAACCATATCTGGATAGGTTTGTGATAGTATTTATTGATGACATATTGGTGTACTGAAAGAATAGGGGAGAACATGAACAACATTTAAAAATTGTGTTGCAAACTTTGAGGGAGAAATAATTATATGCCAAATTGAGTAAATGCGAATTCTGGTTAGATCATTTGGTATTTCTTGGATATGTGGTGTCGTGTAAGGGCATAGAGGTTGACCCAAAGAAAATTGAGGCTATGGTAAATTGGGAAGCTCCCAAAAATATTTCAGAAATGCATAGTTTTCTGGGTGTAGCCGGATACTATCGCAAATTTGTTGATGGATTCTCCTTAATTGCTAGCCCTTTGACTAAATTACTTAGAAAGAATGTGCATTTCAAATGGTCTTCAGAATGCAGAAGGAGTTTTGAGAAGCTAAAACACAGGCTAACCTCAACACCATTGTTAACTATTCCTACGGGTACAGGTGGATTTACGGTATATAGTGATGCTTCTCACCAAGGCTTGGGATGTGTATTAATGAAACATGGTAAGGTGATAGCTTATGCATCTAGGCAACTGAGACCACATGAGATCTCATCTCCAGTGCATGATTTAAAATTGGCTACAGTTGTATTTGCATTGAAGATTTAGAGGCATTATCTGTATGGTGAGACATTCCAGATCTTCACAGACCATAAAAGCTTAGGTTATTTGCTGACACAAAAAGAGTTAAACATAAGGCAAAGACGGTGGTTAGAGCTATTGAAAGATTATAACTGTACAATTGAATGCCATCCAGGGAAAGCTAATGTGGTAACAGATGCATTGAGTAGAAAGACTAGTAACAGTGTAGCTCACTTGCAAGTATCCTCTTTTCCATATTTGATTCAATTACGATATATGAATGTTGAATTAAATATACATGATGAAGGATCACTGATTGCTACTCTTCAAGTCAGACCTATACTAAAGGAGAGAATTAAAGAAGCACAAAACAAAGATCCTCAATTATGTGAGAAAGTTGATATGATAAGGCAGGGAAATAGTACAGAGTTTCATTTGCAGAATGACACACTGATATTAAAGTCACGCATATGTGTTCCAAACACTGAAAACTTGCGTCAAAAAATAATGGAAGAGGCACACAATGTACTATATGCAATGCACCCAGCAATGATAAAGATGTATCACAGTTTAAGGCCTCATTATTGGTGGCCAAGAATGAAGAAAGACATAGTAGAATATGTTTCCAAATGCTTGATATGTCAGCAGATTAAGATTGAACACCAAGTACCAATTGATAAGTTACATCCATTGCCAGTGCCAGAATGGAAATGAGAGAAAATAACGATGGATTTTTTCTATGGATTGCCAAGAACCCCACGGAAAAATGATGCAGTATGGGTAATTGTTGATAGATTAACCAAGTCAGCACATTTTCTACCTATTAGATGGGGGTGTACACTCGAGAGTTTGACAAAATTATATGTAAATGAGATAGTCAGATTGCATGGCATTCCAGTGTCCATTGTGTCTGATAGAGATCAACGGTTTACTTCACGTTTTTGGTTGAGTTTACAAGATGCATTGGGAACAAAATTGAACTTCAGCACCGCAATCCACCCACAGACTGATGGACAATCTGAAAGGACTATACATATATTGGAAGAAATTCTTAGAGCATGTTCTATGGAATTCAGAGGTGTTTGGAATGAATATATAACATTGATTGAATTTGCTTACAACAACCAGTATCATAGCAGTATCTAGATGACACCATATGAGGCATTGTATGGCAGAAAGTGCCGAAGCCCTATCATATAGGATGAAGAAGGTGCATGTGCATTAGAAGGGCCAGAGATAGTACAAGACACAATGAATAAAATCAAGGTTGCCAAGAACAAGCTAAAGGCAGCATAGGACAAACATAAAAGTTATGCTGATTAGCATAGAAGGGAGATGGAATATGAGTTAGGTGAAAAGGTGTTTCTTCGTGTATCTCTATGGAAAGGGATAATCCGATTTGGCAAGAAAGGTAAATTGAGCCCAAGATATATAGGACCTTATGAAATTCTTGAGAAGGTTGGTCCACTGGCATACAGATTGACTTTACCACCCGAGATGGCTCAGATTCATAATGTATTTCATGTGCGTATGCTTAGAAGATACAGGTAAGATCTTACATATGTACTTAAAGATCAAGCCATCGAGATTGCAGAGGACACAAGTTATATAGAAGAACTAGTGGAAATCATCGGATACAAGACTAAATAGCTAAGAAACCGAGAAGTACCTTTGGTTAAGGTATTATGGCGTAACCATTTACAAGAAGAGGCAACATGGGAAACAGAAGAGAATATGAAAAAGCAATATCCATACCTGTTTTCAGGTATTAAATTTCGAGGACGAAATTTTTAAAAGGAGGAGAGAATTGTAACATCCTCAACCTTCCCCACATGCATTTTATTTGAGCATATTCATCTTGCATATAATTCAATTGAACACATGCATTTCATAAGTATTTTCGTTGGAACAAGTCTATGACACGCACTAGCTACGTGTCCTAGTACATTGTAATTTTATCGAGTCGCACATGTATATTTATAATCTAAATGATGATAAAAAGTATTAAAAATAAATAAAATAAGGTGACAAAATTAAAGTATGCAAAATGACGAGATTAAGATTAAATTGCATATTGTGTTAAATTGTGTAATAACAATAAGAATAATTAAAAGAAATAAAAAAAATAAAAAAAAAAAAGTCAGAATAAAAAAGAAAAAGGAAAAGTGGACAGATGAAACAAAGGAAAGGAAGATAAGATGGTGGTGCCTTTTAACTTATTAGGCTGCCACCATATTCATTTCCTTTCCTCATCTTCTTCTTCTTCTTCTTTGCTTCATTCCTTTTCAAGTTCCAACCATCATTTCTTCCCTCTTTCACTCAAAAAATTGCAGCAACAAGATTAGCCAAGAGTGATTATAGGTGAGTAATATTTATTTTTGTGTTAAGCTTGATTATAGTGTTTAGGGTTCATTAATAGGCAGTATTTTGTGTCATGATTTTGATGATCTTAGAGATCGAATATGAACAAGCTTAAAACACAAAAGTTGTTCCTTTATGTCTTATATTTATGGATATGAAAACATTTTTGCAAGCTGTGGTGTATAGAATGAGATATCATCTCTGTCCTGAAACTGGTCTGGATATGAATCCTAAGTAAGTTAGCTAATGTGTTTGTTAGTTTTGAATATGATAAAGCCATTATTTGAAGGATCTCAAAACATACAAGTTGTAGATATATGTGGGATGCATCTTTATACCAAATTTAGATTCATATGTCTTGTAAATTTTGAGTTATGGTGAATGGAACCATGATTGTTTCATGGTTTGAACTACCTACTGAGTGCCCTAAGCAGATCTAGAAATTTGTGTAGCCATGTTGAGCTTCTTAGAGATATATTCTCTATATTATCAAAGCATAAAAGTTATAGGTATATGTCTTAGCTAAATTTGGGTACTAATTTCAGCTTTATATATTATGTATAGACTAAGTTATTGCATTTTGAATTCATATTGGTCCGGAAGCCAATTCTATTCTAGACTAGTGAAATGTTTCTTATAATTTGAAGACCTTAGCGATATAATTGATAAAAGTTGTAAACATGAAAAATGTTCCCTTTTAACCCATATAAGTTTATGTAACGTTTCATTTAAATGTGACTTAGATATTATAAGTTATGATGAACCAAAGTTGGTACCCTGAAACTGCCTAAAGACAGAAAACAAGGCAGAAAACATAACACACTTAGCAATTCCACCAAAATTTGTACAATGATCCAATTTGTCTGAAATTTTAACATGTTATATAATTATATGTTAATTGTAATTAGGAATAAGAATCAAATTAATTGGTCAAGTATAGAAAAAGTTATAGGTTAAACAGTCCCATAAGGCTACACTGCCTCATAGGAAAAATCTTAACTATTGATATGAACAATGCATGTTAATTTGTTTAAGCCACATTAAGTCTCCCTAATCATGAGTTAATCGATTATGTTTTCATATTAGGCTCACAACATATTGGAGACCACAAGGAGCAGATAGACAATAAGTTAGGGGTCGGAATCAAAGGAGAAAGGTGAGTCTAATTATCAATTGAATTCTTTAGTGCAAATGAATGATGCTTGCTATGTGATTCATATGATTGTCATGATTGGTCCTTGATAATATGATGAATGATAATTTGTGACATTTTGGTACATATAAACGGTATACTTGTGGTATATTTGAGGTATATGTTTGACATATGTGATATATATACATGATATATGTATAGTATATGCAAGGTATATGCATGAAATATGAGGTATATATGGGATATATGTATTATATATATGATAAAGATGCAATGGTTGATGAATTCTTAAGTACAAGTGCTTATGCATATGGACTTAAAAGGCATTGTGACTAGTTAATCGATATTGTAAAGCAAAAGAAGAGGCCTATGTCCCAACAAATGTGCAAATGAAACAAATGATCAAGCTAGCTAGCAAATGCAAATGTTCACATGGAAACCCGAGGCAATGTCTGTTTAACTTGGTCACAACAAAATGAAATAAGCAAAGCATTTGCATACGTAAGGAGTAATGATTATATGTTTCAACTTTATATGATACTGATGAATGGAATGGAATACATGGTATGTATTGGATTTGTGATTTATTATTATGAGTTATTCTGTACTTTAGAGCTCATTTGATGGTTATTGTCACTGAGCTGCAACTCATCAATTTGCATCATTTTTCAGGTAAAGAAAAGTGATAGCTTATTTTGAGTAGCGTATAGAAGATATGAAGCATAGGTCACTGGCCGAGCCTCATCACTCTCTCTCATTGCATACCACTCGAGCATGATAATATGTCATCCGCATTTTGTATTTACATGGTTGAATATGTATAGTCAGTTTGGAATGGGTTTTGAAAATGTATAAATGAAAGCAACTCGTAAATATTGATATGCAAAGTTTTTGTTTTAATATATGTGATATACCATATTGTGGCGAAAGCCTCAAAGTTGACTTGCAAAGTCATTGAATGATATTACAGGATATGAAAAAAAAATTTACTACCATTATTAACAGGGTATTTTACCTTTCTAGTATGCTATGTGTGATTCTTTGATACAGGGATAGGTTGAACTCAAATGTATAAGATGTGGTGTTACATTCACAGTGGTGAATACCCATCCACTCTCGTGAAACTACTTCTTCACAACTTATTTGGCCATGAACCATGTGATGACACAATTTTTGAATGCTTATATCCAAAATCACCATACAATTCACACCCGTGAACATTGGAAATTTTCTAAAATTCATTTTTAACACCAATATTTCCTTTTCCACATGCGATTTCCTATGGTTTACCAATGTAAACCTCACTATCAACATTTATACCAACATATATGCATTCATTTAATAACCAAAATCTTATTTACATGCAACAGGGGAGGTCAAATCCTAGTATCATGCCCTTATGCAATAAATAAAAAAAAAACTAGCACGTAAGTGTATTTTTTTCCCAAGCACAACTTACTCAACATGCTCAAAATCAACCAAATGGCAATAATTAACCTCATTCACATTTATGACATACCTAAAGCCTTATAAATACATCATTAACATAACCATATTCTCACCTTTCATCAATACAAGCATTACTCTAATTCAACCATCATGCATTTTAACAATTAAACACATAATTGCAGCCATTACATTTAATATAGAGTTATGTACGATCCTTTCATAAAAATGGAGCCTAAAAAACCCTTAGTTCTTCCTTTTTAAGCTTTTTCCCTCTTTTCAGGAGAGCTTCCTCTCCAACTATAGCCCTTATCACAAAAATAATAACCAAAACATTAATAAAACCTAAGATTTTCTAATGGTTCCACCTTACCCTAATCCACATGTAGCAAAAGAGGAGTTCTTCCTAACCTTAGCCCTAGGTTAACCTTATTCACCCTCAAATCTATGAAATTAAACACTATCAAAGGAAGATTGAAAGGAGAAAAAGAGCAACTTACTCAAATCTAAGAGTTGTTATGGCTGGGTCCTGAAATTCCCACTCTAAGCCCCAATCTTCTACCTCTTCTAGCTATAATCTTTGCTAATCCTTTTTCCCCCTTTGATCTCCTTATAATATCTTGTTCTTTTCACTTTTTTTGGGTGAATTAGAACAAAGGTTTGGGTAAGAGGGTCTCAATCCTGTGAGAGATCATAGAGAGTATAGTTTGTTTCTATCATAAATGGAGAAAACAAAGGGTGGTTGACTTTTATATCTCTTGATTCATGACCGTGACTGATCCTTTATAGTCGTGAAATATTACTCACAACATAAAGCAAATTGTGACTCAAAACCTATCGGCTATGAAACACATGATTCACGGTTGTGACCATATATTCACAGGTGTGAATCATCTGCTAATGCCATTATCTGTAACGTCACACCTTATGCATTTCAGTAAAACCTATCCCAGTATCAAATAATCACACATAGCATACTGGAAAGGAAAAATACCCTGTTAATAATTGTAGTAAATTTTTTTTTTCATATCCTGTAATATCATTCAATGACTTTGCAAGTCAACTTTGAGGCTTTTGCCACAATATGATATATCAAATATATTAAAACATAAACTTTGCACATAAGTATTTACGAGTTGTTTTCATTTATACATTTTTAAAACACATTCCAAAATGACTATACATATTCAAACACATAAATACACAATGTAGATGACATATTTTCATGCTCGTGTGGAATGCAAGGAGAGAGAGTGATGAGGCTCGACTAGTGACCTGTGCTCCATGTCTTCTATACGCTACTCAAAATGAGCTATTACTTTTCTTTACCTGAAAAATGATGCAAATTGATGAGTTACGGCTTAGTGAGAATAATCATCCAATGAGCTCTAAAGTACCAAACAACTTATAGTAATAAATCACAAATCCAACACATACCATGTATTCCATTCCATTCATCTGAATCATATAAATATCAATAAAGTTGAAACATATAATCATTACTTTTTACGTATGCAAATGCTTTGCTTATTTTATTTTGTTATGACCAAGTTAAATAAACATTGTCTCGGGTTTCCATGTGAACATTTGCCATGTGAACATTTGCATTTGCTAGCTAGCTCGATAATTTGTTTCATTTGCACATTTGTTGGGCCATAGGCCTCTTCTTTTGCTTTACAATATCGATTAATTAGTCACAACACCTTTTAAGTCCATATGCATATGCACTTGTACTTAAGCATTTATCAACCATTGCATCTTATCACATATAACATACATATACTGCATATATGCCTCATATGCCACGCATATACCTCACATATACTATACATATACCATGTATATATATCACATATGTCAAACATATACCTCAAATATATCACAAGTATACCATTTATGTGTACCACAATGTCACAAATTATCCATCATCATATTATCAAGGGTAAATCATGACAATCATATGAATCACATAGCAAGCAATATTCATATGCATTAAAGAATTCAATCGATAGTTAGACTCACCTTTCTCCTTTGATTCCGACCCCTAACTTATTGTCTATCAGCTCCTTGTGGGTCTCCAATATGTTGTGAGCCTAATATGGAAATATAATCAATTAACTCATGATTAGGGAGACTTAATGTGGCTTAAACAAATTAATATGCATTGTTCATATTAATAGTTAAGATTTTTCCTATGAGGCAGTGTGACCTTATGGGACTGTTTAGCCTATAAACTTCTCTATACTTGACCAATTAATCTCATTCTTATTCCCAATTCAAATTAACATATAAATATGTAACATATTAAAATTTCAGACCAATTGGATCATTGAACAATATTTGGTGGAATTTCTAAGTGTGTTCTGTTTTCTGCCCTTAGGCAGTTTTAGGGTACCAACTTTAGTTCACCATAACTTATGATATATAAGTCAAATTTCAATGAAACTTTACAAATATTTATATGGTTCAAATGGAACATTTGTTCATGTTTACAACTTTTATCAATTATGTCTCTATGATCCTCAAATTATAAGAAACATTTAACTGGTCCATAATAGAATTGGCTTCCGGACCAGTATGAATTCTAAAGACCATAACTTAGCCTATACATAATATATTAAGCTGAAATTAGTACCCAAATTTAGATAAGACATATACCTATAATTTTCATGTTTTATAATTTATATAATCTATCTCTACGGAGCTCAAAATAGCCAAAAATATTTATAGATCTGCCCAGGGCACTAAGCAGGCAGTTCAAACCATGGAACAGTCATGGTTCCATTGACCATAATGCACAATATACAAGACATATGAACCTAAAATTTGGTATACAGATACATAACATATATATCTGAAACTTTTATGTTTTGAGATACTTCAAATATTGGCTTTATCATATTCAAAACTAACAAACACAGTGGCTAACTCACTTAGGGTTCACATCCGGACCAGTTTCAGTAGAGAAAAAATTTCTCTTCCTATACACCAAATCTTGAAAAAATGTTTACATATCAATAAATCTAAGAAATAAAGGAACAAGTGTCATGTTTTAAACTTTTTCCTATTTGATCTCTAAGATTATCAAAACCATGACACAAAATACTGCCTATTTATGAACCCTAAACACCATAATCAAGCTTAACACAAAAATAAATATTTACTCACCTATAATTACTCTTGGCAAATCTTGTTGCTGAAATTTTTGGAGTGAAAGAGAGAAGGAAAGATGGCTAGAACTTCAAAGAAAATGGATTGAAGAAATGAAGTAAAGAAGAAGAAGAAGATAAGGAAAGGAAAGAAGATAATGGCAGCCTAATAGGTTAAAAGCCACCACCACCATTTTCTTTCCCTTTTCCATCCGTCCCTTTTTTTTCTGACTTTCATTTTTATTTTATTTATTTTATTTTATTAATTATTATTACACAAATCAACACAATATGCAATTTAATATTAATCTAGTCATTTTGCATACTTTAATTTGGTCACCTTATTTCATTTATTTCTAATACTTTTTATCCTCATTTAGATTATAAATACACATATGCGACTCGATACAATTGCAATGTACTAGGACACGTAGCTAGTGCGTCTTATGGACTTGTTCCTACGAAAATACGTATGAAATGCACGTGTTCAAGTGAATTATATGCAAGATGCATATGTCAAAATAAAATACATGTAATAATGTATATGTGGGATGTCGAGGATGTTACATTATCCTTGCCTCTTTTCTTTCTCTCCAAAACCTTAACATCTCTACCCCAAACACTTGTCAAAACTTGACCTTATATCCCTAAAAACATCTGGACTATTTTACATGCATGGAACCTAATCACCACCTTCAGAGCAACCTCCGAGAGACAACAAGGAATGAAGTCATAGTATAAGATTCAGTATCCAACATAAACCTTGAGCTTCTCAAGTCTAAGGATACTTGTACTATTGTTATGATGAGACTATTATTGACATTAAATATATATCCACGTGATTGTCTCATAGCAGGTCATCTAATGTACTTGACTACTATAACATCCGCCCATATGGCAGGACATAACCCCGTTATACAAGTGAATGTCATATGATTGGATACTTTATAAACCATATCCATTTAAAACTTTTTCCATCTTTACATCTACATCTGTAAATTGCTTATAATCTTTATAACATGCATAATAAAAACATGCATATGCCATATACTATATAAAACCTATTCCAAAATCTCAGATAGTAGCCAAATACTGTGTCTATATAAATACCAGATCTTTATTCTTTAAAAAAACTGGTTTGGGCATACCGTAGCCTTTTATTACAAATGATCCTTATTTGAAAACAATCAAATTCAATTGCATGCCCTTATTAAAAGAAAACATAAATAAAATAAATAACCTTGTCCTATGTCATGAGAAATAAATAAAATCTGTAAAATGAAACCAACTCAAATACAGGTATGCTCTGACTGCTTGAACAGGCTCTGAATCATTTGCCAGTCAACTTAGATATTTATCGGCTCCAAATCTATATGTAGGAGAATCCACACGCTAAGCTATTAAAGTTTAGTGGTGCATATAAGTATAAAAATTATAGCAAGCAATCATACATATCATAGCATATAAAATTTATACATATCTTATAAGTTTGAATTATGCCATCAACATCAGTATTGATTATTACAAAACTTGCTTATTGGTTTAAAACATACATGTCATATACACAAGGCAAATCTATTTCCATATCCATATACATTCATGACATATAATATAGATTTCCATTTCCTGGTTCCATATATCTAATTTCTGGTTTACCAATTATTTGATTTACATAACCTTATTTCTAGTTTTATGTAACATTGCCCAATACTCTAGACCTAGACTATCTGAATGTGGGTTATGAAGTAGAAGTGCTTTCACCTGAGCTTAAGCCACTCTGCTCACTATCTATATTTGTCTGTATAAATGCTCAACCGAGCTTCTCAAGTCAAGAGTGTTCTCACCCGAGCTTCTCAAGTCAAAAGTATTCTCACCCGAGCTTAAGCCATCTGGATTGAGTATAAAATAACAATTGCATGCAAATGGGATCAAAAAGGCTCTCACCTGAGTTTAAGCCACCTTGTCCCTAAAATAATAGATCCATATGATAAAATCTATAGTATCGTAACCCCCTCAATGGCATACATTTATCCTATGTTAGTTCTCATATAGAGAATGGGCATTAAAAATTAATAACCCAGTTATTCAAATCGTTTCATAACCCTTTTCATGTTTGCCATGTGATATCCATATAATACTTCATGTGTTAGAGCATATCAAACATTTTCATGTTCATGTAATTATACTATGTATAATCTTCTCATCCTATAAAGTGTTTGTGCATACCAATTCCATGTTAATTCTTTATAAAAATCAATATAAAATTTTATTTCAGGGCTTCACGGGTGTGAATATTCATTCATAGTTGTGAAAGCTCCTGTCACGAGTTGTCCTATCCTTGACTCAATCCATGATCAATTTCTGAGGTATCATTAATGAGCGTGAACATTATTTCATGACTATTAATCTACAGTCTACAACAATTTTAGCATCAATTCAAGGCAATTAAGCACACCACACACAATGGCTCTAAGGCTAACCAATGTTAGCCACTCTTATCAATACTTTTCAACATATTGCATCATCATTCTTGCTAAAAAACATGCAAATACATCAATTAACCATTTAAACTAGGTTCAATGCTTTAGTTATCAAGCCATATAAATATATAGTTCAACTATGAATATTCTTTGTTCATACCAAGATTAATATGTTACATAAATGCATTTCTGACAACTAACTAACCATTGTATACCATATTCCTGATAAGAATGTGGACTCCTAACTTTGCCCCAAAAGCGCGCTCAAAGGGGAAGGTTTGAACCCAGCCTTATAAACCAGTCCAGTAGTTCCTCCGCAACCGATGTGGGACGCATCATCCCTACCCCCTTAAGACTCCGACTGCCTCGGTCGGCGATCTGTCATAACTCGAAGGGACACCGGTGTACAGGGCTGGCTCTGATACCAAATGATAAGAATGTGGACTCCTAACTTCGCCCCAAAAGGATGCTCAAAGGGGAAGGTTTGAAGCCAGCCTTATAAATTAGTCCAAAAGTTCCTCCGCAACCGATGTGGGACGCATCATCCCCACCCCCTTAAGACCCCGACTGCCTCGGTCGGTGATCTGTCATAACCAGAAGGGACACCGGTGTACAGGGCTGGCTCTGATACCAAATGATAAGAATGTGGACTCCTAACCTCGCCCTAAAAGCGCGCTCAAATGGGAAGGTTTGAACCCAGCCTTATAAACTAGTCCAGGAGTTCCTCTGCAACCGATGTGGGATGCATCATCCCCACCCCCTTGAGACCCCGATTGCCTCGGTCGGTGATCTGTCATAACCCGAAGGGACACCGGTGTACAGGGCTGGCTCTGATACCAAATGATAAGAATGTGGACTCCTAACTTCGCCCCAAAAGCTCGCTCAAAGGGGAAGGTTTGAACCCAGCCTTATAAACCAGTCCAGGAGTTCCTCCGCAACCGATGTGGGATGCATCATCAATGATAAGAATGTGGACTCCTAACTTCGCCCCAAAAGCGCGCTCAAAGGGGAAGGTTTGAACCCAGCCTTATAAACCAGTCCAGGAGTTCCTTCGCAACCGATGTGGGACACATCATAAATGATAAGAATGTGGACTCCTAACTTCGCCCCAAAAGCGCGCTTAAAGGGGAAGGTTTGAACCCAGCCTTATAAACTAGTCCAGGAGTTCCTCCGCAACAGATGTGGGACGCATCATCCCCACCCCCTTAAGGCCCCGACTGCCTCGGTCGGCGATCTGTCATAACTCGAAGGGACACCGGTGTACAAGGCTGGCTCTGATACCAAATGATAAGAATGTGGACTCCTAACTTTGCCCCAAAAGCGCACTCAAAGGGGAAGGTTTGAACCCAGCCTTATAAACCAATCCAGGAGTTCCTTTGCAACCGATGTGGGACGCATCATCCCCACCCCCTTAAGACCCCGACTGCCTTGGTCGATGATCTGTCATAACCTGAAGGGACACCGGTGTACAGGGCTGGCTTTGATACCAAATGATAAGAATGTGGACTCCTAACTTCGCCCCAAAAGCGCGCTCAAAGGGGAAGGTTTGAACCCAGCCTTATAAACCAGTCCAGGAGTTCCTCTGCAATCGATGTGGGACGCATCAATTCCAATGTTAATTACATAATTCAACACACAAGCATGTCATAAGATTATTTAAATACATATATGTATAAACATGAATTGGAGCCTCTACTAACAATCTCTTTAGCGTCTTTAATCCCTCTACTGAGTTTCTCCACCTTCCTTTTCATCTCATAACACCATATCATAATCGAAAATTACTATCTAAACAACTATGAACCAACTATATGCCATTAACAATATAAACCCTAACTTAATCTAAGAATATTGGTTCTTAATATCTATATTCTCTTAAAAACCAAATTATCTTGTAAAGAGACTAAGGAAAACATGTCCTCTTACTGATAATTTGTAGAGTCACAATCAAATTACCCTTCCTCCTCAAATATGCCTTTGTAGAAATGGTGAAATCCCTTGATTTTATCAATTAAACTTTGTTAATAGGTGGATTTTTGGGTTATTGAGGCTAAGAATTGAATAAAAATTATTTCTGGTGTTAAAAGGGCTGCTAGCTAGGGTTTAGGGTTGTGAAATTCATGAAAGTCTCATAAAATATGAAAATGTTCATTTTATATTATGGGGCTTCACGGGCGTAACTATACCTTTGTGGCCGTGAAGTGGTTAAGCTTTAAAATTCCTATTTCACGATGTTCACGGTTGTGAGACTCTAGTCATGGGCATGAACCCTATGACACATAATTTGTTTTCATGTCTTTTTAACTATTTTTATGTCCCAAAATCCATAAATACTTATTTACCACTTACATACACTTAATACATGTTATTTCTAGGCCCTAACTTGCTGGCATTACATTTCTCTCTCCTTTAAATATTTTATCCCTAAATTACTTGATGTACCATATCTGAATAGTTAAGAATGCTAGGTTTTCATTACCTATTCACTTTCTTATATTATTTCTCCATAAGACCTTGACTACTGGTACTCGCTTGTTTCTAAGCTCATTTATCTCTATGGCTAGAATTTGAACTAGCTTTTCTTCATATGTTAGATTCAATCTCACCTCAATGCTCTAAACTGGAATGTTATGAGAGAGATTCATCTTGTATATCCTCAACATAGAAATACGGAACATATAATGTATCTTGCTCAACTCTGGTGGTAAAGTGAACCTATAAGCAACCGGTCTAATTCTCTCTAAAACTTGTTAAGGCCTAATAAATCTCTGGTTTAACTTGCCATTCTTTTTGAATCTTAAGACTTTCTTCCATGGGAAAATTTTAAGGAAAACTTTATGTCCCACTGCTTACTCTATATCTTTCCTCTTGATATCTGTATATGATTTCTGCCTATCTGAAGCTACCTTCAATCTATTATGGATAACTCATACATTTTCCTGTATCTCTTATTTCATGTTTGGCCTCATTAGCTCTCTCACCGAGCTCTGTCCAATAAAGGGGTGTACAACACTTTCTACCATAAAGTGCCTCATAAGGTGCCATCTCGATACTAGATTGATAACTATTGTTGTAAGCAAACTCCATCAAAGAAAGATATATATCCCAGTTACCCTCGTTCTCAATCACACAACTCCCCATCATATCCTTTAATATTTGTATAACCCTATCTGATTGTCCGTCTATCTGGAGATGTAAGGCTATGCTAAAATTGAGCTTAGTATCCAAAGCTTTCTACAGACTACTCCAAAACTAAAAAGTAAATCTAGGGTCCTTATCTAAAATAATGGTATTTCATGAAGTCGAACTATCTCATTAACATAAATCTTTGTTAGTATGCTCAAAGAGTAATCCCTCATGATAGGCAATAAGTGAGTTGACTTTGTCAGCCTATCTACAATAACCTTTATGACATAATGTCTCCTAAGAGTCACTAATAACCCAATCATAAAATCCATAGTAATTCACTCCCATTTCTATTTTGGTATAGTGATTGGCTACAGTAACCTTGATGGTACCTAATGTTTTGACCTACTGACAAGTTAGACATCTAGTGGTGAATCATGTGATATCTCTCTTCATACCTCACCACAAGTACTTACTCTTTAGATCATGATACAACTTATTGCTTTCCTGGTGTATAACATATTTGGTCTCATGTGCCTCCTGAAGGATCCTCTATCTCAACTCATCAACACTGGGCACACAACCCTAATAGTATAGCCCACCATCTACATTAATTGTATGACTATGTCTCTCCCCTTTAGAGACCAACTTCGCTATCTAAATAAGCTTACTTTCTTGTCTTTATGCATCTCTAATCTTCTAGTTAAATGTAGGCCAGATGTGCAACTCAACCACCATCTTCCTACTTAATGCATCAACCACTACATTGACCTTGCTTAGATGATAATCAATAACAAAATTATAATCCTTTATAAAACTCTAGTTGTCGCCTCTGTCTCAAATTAATATCTCTCTATTTCAAACTTTTATAGTCTGTGTAGATAAAACATTTATCTCTATAAAGATAGTGTTGTCATATCTTCAGTGCAAAGACATGTGTGGGGTAATTATTCTCCTATGTCTTTAGCTGCCTGAAAACATATGCTACTACCTTGCTGTCTTATATCAGTACACATCTTAGTCCATTTTGAAAATCATCATTGTAAATGACATACTGTCACATCTGTGATCTAAATCCTGACCGTAAACGCATATTTCGGTCATTTGTATCTCAGTATAGAGACGTATCAATTAGAGTCTAAATACAGACAAATTAGTGTGAGAAAAACTATTTTCATATGATAATAAAAATATTTAATATGAAATTTTAATTCAATTGATGAATTGTTGCGATTTCTTGTCTGGCACGCAAATCAAGACAACATATCAGATTTGAAATACATGATTTTTGTTCGACGATGAAAATATGATTTAAGCATATCAAAATGTAGAAAATATTATTTTAAGGCAATAGGTGGAGTTATAAAATGAGATTTTAAGATTTATGGCCCGAAAGGTAGAAATAAGGTCTCTAGTGCGGGTTTATGGTCTGATTTTCTGATTGAGAGTTAGGGAGATGCGTTCACGATTGCAAGGGGCCCGATGTGATCACAATTGAATTCTAAGATTTTATAATTGATAATTTATAAATTGGACTACGGATGAATTTTTACAGACTTGATTTAGATAAATGACTAAATCGCAAAAATATAATTTTCGTACCGGTAATCGTTTTGCCAAATCGAGAAGACCATTTTGAAGAGAAAATTATTCTGAGGATATTGGCATATTCAATTTGGGGAGATAAGATCATTTGGGATATGAATTTTAAGAAAATAAATTTATTCAATGATTAAATTGAAAAATTGGAAAGTTTGGTGGAAAAAGTCCAAAGTCAAAGTTTCTTTTGAATTAAATTGGATAAAAGCCAAAATATCTTCTTGATTAATTTTAATTGACCAGTTGGAGTAAGGATTAAGGTTAATTAAAATTAATTAAGCATTAATCAAGTATATAAAGTCAAAAATCGACAAAAAATCAATAATTCCATAATATAAAACAAAACAAATATCTCTTCTTTTTCTTCTTCTTCCTTTGCACGACCACCATAGCCATTTACCTTATTTTTTTCAATTGTTTTTCTCACAAACTACCATCATCAAGGTATAAGGAACTATAAGGAATTATGTGGGAGCGAAGAAAATATTTTTGGAGAAAAATCAACTTTTGGCTAAAAATTCCAAGAAAACTTTAGGTGAGATTTTCTTCTTTTTTCTGTCAAATTTCTATGAATTTAAGTTAATTTGAATAATTTTTGTAAGTTGAGTTTAAGTTTGATGATAATTTGGAGTTGAATTAGTATTATGGAAAAATTAAGATTTTGCAGAAAAATTATGGAAAAATTAGAAACAATAGGAAATGAGTAGAATGAGGTTTGAGGATCATAGATATGATGGAAAATTGAAGAGAAAATTTTTTTAGGAATTTTTATGGAATTATTGGAAATTTTCTATAATTATGGCCAAATTTTGAAAAAATTATTTTGAAGGAGTTGTGCATTAAAATGATGATAATTGAGTTTTATGGAGTGTTCGGAAGTGAAAGTTAATTTTTGGAATGGAGAAAAATTTAAAAGGAATTTTGGGGAATTTTTGGATTTTTGGCATAATTATTGAAATAATTATTGGGAATTGTTGAATGTAATTTTGATAAAATTGGTGATGGAAAATGGAAGATAATGGATCAAAGTAATTATAGAAATTTAGTTGGAATTTTTAGACCATTTATTGAATTAATAGGAATTTTGAGTTGGAAGTAAATTTTTGTAGAAAAAAAAATGGAAAATAAAGATATGAAGAAAAAATTGAATAAATTGAAGAGAAAAATTAGAAGAGAAGAGAAATATTTAATTAACTTAGAAATTTGGTGTTAGTAGTTTATAGCATGATATAAGACCAGTAGAAAAATATCTGTAAATGTGAGAGCCGGAAAAATCAAATGAGTAGTTTAATTTCCATTTTAATGTGATAATTTTTATTGGCTCGATAACTAATTAGGAATTTAATGGTTATTCAGGTGGACTGTCAGAATAGGCACCAGGAGTAAGTAGAGGGAATGAGTCGACGGTCTCCAATAAATTACTGTAAAGGTCTGTGCATTAAATTATAATATATATCAATTGTGATTTAAATATATTTTTATATGTTTTTTTGGCTTGAAATGGAATTACATTTTATAAAATAATTATATATAACATTTATGAAAATATTAAATATTTGGAAAATTATTGGAAATATATTTTATGATAAAAATAAAATAAAATGTCTTGGTAAAGAAAGTATATTAGTATGAAATAAATATGTTGATATGAGATTTTAACGAAATAAATTTATTTTTCCTATGTGGTGAATTTTTATGCTATTAAATAATTATTGAGAAATCGATAACGATTATGTCTATAAAAATTTTAGTAAGATAAATGTTTTAATATTTTATGTATGTTGATAAACCCATATATTAGGCTAGACAGTAAGCTAGGGAATTGTTGGCATATCAATAGGTAGAAATTCTATAGTCTGTGATTATCTTGGACTATACATTATTTAATTACCGATCTAGTGGTTATCTTGGATCGAAGCTGGTCCTGGGGTTATCTTGGATCAGATGATATTAATTGGGGTTATGTGATTATCTTTAACTCCAGTCCTGTGTTTATCTTGGACCTGAGATTTTTATCATTTGATGGTACCCTTTGTTTCCCTAGGGGAAGTCTATGGTCTATTAATATATGAGTTGGATAAAATTTTTATTTTAATGAATGATTAAAATCTAGTTGCATTTATTATATAATTGTGATATTAATACCAATGACTTGATTTTGGTAGATTTTGTCTAATGATTTATATTTATTTTTTTATGTATAAGTGAATAATTTATTAATAGTTTTGATACATGAAAATCTTTTTTCAGAATTTTGTTGATTTTAAAGTATATATTTTCATTCAAATTGGCTTTTATTATAAGTTTTTGCACCACTAAGTTTTATACTTAGCGTTGGAGTTTATTTTCTCTCTCGCAGATTTTAGTAGAACTAAATGGCGACATATGTTTACATAATAGTCGTCGTTGGTATCAGTGGACCCCACTTATGGAGCCAAGCAGCAGTGACAGTCACCCTGCTATAGTGAGTTTTGCTATAGTGAGTTTTAATAATGTATTATTTTAAATAAATATATGTCATAGTATTTCTTATCAGACTGTGTACGACAATGTATACGAGTAGGTAAGAGGTGTTACACATACTCCTTATTAGGGACTGACAGTGTTAAATAGGTTTATGACATTTCCATTTCGGCCAGAGATTCCCGAGTAATGACCACGACAAGAGGCCATGTGATGCAGCAACCACATAGAATCTAAGTAGACAACTTTCAAATCAATTTGATACAAATCTTAAGTTTAACCAATTGCAAGATTAGACTCTTCACCCCCAAAACAGCAAGTAATTGGCAACAAAGAGTATGAAGAGAGAATTGGATTCACGCCACAAATTAATTACCAACTGATAAGTGAAAACAATCCTTGGTATATCAATGGAGATCACACCTCCCACTTGAAGAACACTCAAGAACACTCAAATGTTGATCTTAATCACCAATCTGATTGTCTTACACGCATAAGGAGGTATTTATACCTCTACAAACCAAACCCTAGGTGCAAAAATGAAGAAAAGACCAATCTGACCCTAATGATTTAAGGATAAACGAATAGGCTTAATTTTATAAGGCCTACACACTTAAGACAAGTTAAAATAAGCTGATCATGTGTCTTTAAATGAAATCACATTCCAATAATTAAAATAAAATAGCCCACTAAATTTAATCTTAGGCCCAACCATGACATAACATAAGTCCACCTTAACATAGCATATTGCACATGACTTGAACCTTGTAATATAGACTTCTTCTCTAGCCCATTAGGCTAGTTATCTTCACAATCACATGCCCTAATGAGTGTCACAAGCTTTGGATCGCCAACCGATTCCGTCTCTTCAAGCCTGACCCAAGCCTCTTCCTTGATATCTCTTGTCACCAAGCTTTGCATATACATTTGCAAGGCTGCCTTGAGCTTGTTTCTACTTGATCTTATGATTGGACTAGGTGACATCACTAATCCATCTCCTCCATGGCATGTAAGATCATTTCTGTTGCCATGGCTTGCATCATTGATGATGCATCCCACATCGGTTGAATCCAACTTAAATAATTTGTTTTGAGGTTGAAAAGTACAACTTTTGAATTCAGATACCTTAGTGATCATATTGAGCATTGATTTGATCTTGAGGAATTGAGCTTATCTATTAAATATACCTTGAGTTCTTGCTAGTTGGTGATAAATTAAGGTTGAATACGAGTTTAATTAAGGGACAATCGACTACTTACTAGGAGGAAACTGATTCTGAATTTTTTTCAATATTGTCTAATTCTTTGTGCTCTTAAGTTTTCATTCTTTTAATTCTGTCCTTTTTGCATCTAATTACATTAGTTAAGTCTAATTTGCATTCTTAGATTTAATTGAACAAAAATCAGTAGCATACACCTATTTAAATTCGTGTATAGCTTTAAATATAAATTTCTTTCACATCAGTTTGCTTCTAGACTTTGTTCCATTCATTCTTGTTAGGGTTCATTGTTAATTCTTATCATAGATCACTTGCATATTGTTTGATTTTGTTTCTGGTTCTTACTTGTAATTTTGATTCAAATTTTGAGTGGTAAAAGGCAAGAGTGGTGAGCTTAAAAGAGGGTAAAAGCCATTATTTGTGTGAAACACGAGTAGTATATATTCTGTTTTGAGAGAAACAAATGAGGGAGTGATTGTGAGAACATTTTATCTTCATTAACTCTTTCTTGTAGCTTAACCATGTCTAAGGGAAGTATGAGAAGTAGTAGTGGACATGAGGAACATGGTGATTATGTGTGCCAATGGACGTTGTTCAATCTTACATTCAAATATTGGAGGTAAAGATTGGGAAAATTATAGACAAGATGGAGAGACAAAATCAGAAAATTGAAGATTTGAGGCAGCAAAGTATCTTTGACACAAGAAGATTAAGAGAGGGGTCTAGACCTCAAGGCATTGGGAGGTTTCAATCTCATGAAGAAAAAGAGTATTTTGAACATTATGATAATGATAGGCAAAGAAGAGAAAGAAAAAAAGACAAAGCATCTTCGGTGAGTGCCTTTTAAAAATAAATGGACAAGATGCGTGCTAGGATTTATAGGTGGGGGCATGAAGAGAAAGGGAATGAAATGAAGAATCCTTATCCAAGATGTGAAATTCAAAAATCAAATTTTCATTATGAATTTGATTTTATTCCTAAGTTTAAAATGGTGAATGATGGTAAGAGTCAAAATCATGAGGATATTAATGATGCTCATACTAGTGAAGTTGAAATTGTAGGTGATAGTATTGATTCTATTTCACTAGAAGAAGATAATTGTGTTAGTGTTATTGAGTGCATTGCAATTGAAAGTGAAAAAATTATTCAAGATGAATTTGTAGCTAATGATTGTGAATCCATAGAGGTGAGTGATGAACACGAATTGGATGAGCTTGAGGGCGTAAAGGTGAGTGAGATTGAGATGAAACAAGGGGCTGTTTATGAAGAAGCTAAAGAGAGAATTGAGAGAGATGAGGTTTTGAGGGATAAAAGTGATAGTAGTAATGAGAAAAGTGAGAAAATAGTAAATGTGTGAAAAGGAGAAAGAGGTGAAAAGTAAATTTTTTACTAACAATTTTAATTATCCTTTGCTTCATGTTGTGCATTTTTCTTTTGATGTAGGCAAAGATTCGAGGGCAAATCTTCTTGAGGAAAGGGGGAATGATGTATGCACAAGAACCATAATTTAAGGATATGAACGACAATCTTTTGTCAATGGAGTGGAGCAATCTTATATCATTGAAATGGGCCTTAAAGGAGTTCAAAAGCCTTTTCATATGATCCAATTCAATATGGGGTGTGTTCCGAGTCATAGAAGGCAACATTGGAGCATTGGTTGCTATATTGGGCTTAAAATCCACAATCAAGTTTATGGGCTAACACTACACAAAGGCAAGCCTAAGGTGAAGATAAAAAGAGTATTTCATGAAGATTAAACTCAAATGGGCTAAACAAGACAAAGTCTATAAACCTTGAAGAGTACAAGTCATGTGCAAATCATGTGCTAGGAGTCATGTGCCAAACATGTGCAAGACATGTGCCATCCATGTGGAAGACATCATGTGCCAACCATGTGCTCAAGATCATGTGCCATGCATGTGCCTACTTATGGGATTTGGGCTTAACTTGTAATTAAGCTTAATTATGTATGTGGGCAGCTTATTTTAATTATCATAAACTTTTTAATTAGTTTTAGGCATGTGGGCCAAAGGATATGAAGCCCAACCCACCACTTATCTTATTTTAGAAGGATTTAATTAGTATTCTAATTCAAGTAGGACTCTACCTTTTTAGAATATGAGTTAGAATATGACTATACTTTTAGGAGTTGAGTTAGAATAGGATTTAGTTATCATTTACCATAAAGGATCCAAAAACTTAGGGCTATAAGTACTCATCTAGGCTTCTTATACAAGACATCAATGAATGAATCAATGAATAAAAATGAATTTGAGAGTTTTCCTTAAAGTGAGGCAGATTTGCATCTCTTTATTACTTTTAGGAATTAGTTACTTATCAAGTGATATTGCTTGTGGCGTGACTATTCTTAATAAACTATATAATCTTAGTTCTTTGCTACATTAGTTAGCTATGGGTCGGATTCAATCTATGATCACCATAGCTTAAGGTTTGTTTACCTTGTCTTATTTAGCCCATTTGAGTTTAATCTTCATGAAAGACTCATTTTATCTTCACCTTAGGCTTGCCTTTGTGTAGTGTTAGCCCATAAGCTTGATTGTGGATTTTAAGCCCAATATAGCAACCAATGCTCCAATGCTGCCTTCTATAACTTGGAACACGCCCCACATTGAATTGGATCATATGAAAAGGCATTTGAACTCCTTTAAGGCCCATTTGAATGATATAAGATTGCTCCACTCCATTGACAAAAGATTGTCGTTCATATCCTTCAATTATGGTTCTCGTGCATAACTCAACTTCATAGATCAAATGGGATACGAACTATTCCTAAGAGATATGTATTTCTCATAAGTGAACAAAATGATAAGCCTACTTCCTATGAAGAAGTTTTGAATTGTTCAAAATCTGAAAAATGGCTGAAAGCCATGCATTCAAAGATTGATTCCATGTATGAAAACTAATGTGGACTTGGGTGACCCATCTAAAGGGATTAAATCCATTAGGTGTAAATGGATCTTCAAGAAGAAGACTGACATAGAAGGTAATATAGTTACCTATAAAGGTAGGCTAGTAGCTAAAGGATATCATTAAAGACAAGGTGTTGACTATGGCAAAACTTTCTCTCCAATTGCTATGCTTAAATCCATCAAGATATCCATCAAGATATTCCTAGCCATTGTTGCTCATTATAATTATGAGATTTGACAAATGGATGTAAAAACAACTTTCCTTAATGAAAATCTGACTGAGGATGTGTACATGACACAACCTGAGGATTTCACATTAAGTGATGGCAAATAGGTATACAAATTGCAAAGTTCCATCTATGGATCAAGCAAGCATCAAGGAGTTGGAACATCCGATTTGATGAGACAATCAAAGAGTTTTATTTCTCACAAAATGTGGATGAACCTTGTGTTTACAAGAAGGTTAATGGGAGTGTAGTTGTATTCTTATATTGTATGTAGATGACATACTTCTTATAAGAAATGACATCTCAATTTTTCAATTAGTCAAAATTTGGCTTTCTAAGAATTTCTCCATGAAAGAGCTTGGAGAAGCAATCTACATACAAAGGATAAAGATCTAAAGAGATAGATCTAAAAGGTTACTTGGTCTTTCTCAGTTTACATATATAGATAAGATGTTAAAGAGGTTTCGCATGGAACTATCCAAGAGAGGATTAATTCCGATGACTCGTGGGATTACCCTCTCTAAGTCCATGTGTCCAAAGACACAAGATGAATGGATACGCATGAGTAGGATTCCATAAGATTCAGGTATTGGATCCATCATGTATGCTATGTAATGTATTGTACCTAATGTATCATATGATGATATCCTTAAGTTTTTGAGAAGAACTAAGGAAGCATTTTTAGTTTATGGAGAAGGTGAGCTTAAAGTAAGCGGGTATACGGATGCCAGTTTTCAAACTGATAATGTAATAGCCCAAGTACCAAGTTAGTCGTAAATTGTAGTTTCTGAAATTGATCAGCATACTGGGGGTCAAAAATACATCCAGGGGTGAAAAATATTTTATTTGATCATCGGAAAATATAGGTTATGACTAGTCTGGGGTAAAATTTCGAGTAAAAATGAAGTCAAATAAGTCCTCAAAAGTCAAAAGTAAGAAAAAATGGGATCCAATTTAATTAATAAAATAGCTGACCATACTTTGACAGGCTATGAAAAATAGCAGATGACATCTAAAAATTTATTGTAAGACATGGATAGACTCTAAATAATATTTAGGATTATTTGACAGTGAAAAATGAATTTTACGATAACACCAAAAATTAAATTATCAGTCCGGTTTGAGTGAGCCGGATAAAAATAGACTCCGATTGAGTTGAAAATTTTTTCTTAGATATATAAAAATAGATTATGAATTATGGAATCAAATTTGGATGAAATTGAGCTTGGAAAGTGATATAAATAATTTATAGTGCTTAATTGGGCCTAAATGGGCTGGGCTTTGTTTGGCAGAAGCCCACCCATCTTAAGCCACTATAAATAGGCCAAAATATCAGAATTCTCTAGATAGAATTTTGTTCCATCATCTTCTTCCTCTCCTCCCTCTTGGCCAAACCATGCTCTCCATTTTTCTCTTCCAAAAGTTTTCCATTTTTTTTTATTTTTACACCAAAATCAGTCAGCCTAATATAATTTCAACATCTCTAGTAGCTAGTAGAAGCCTTTAATATTTATTTGGAGAGCTAGAGTGGAAGAAAATTAAATGAGACAAGTTTATATACAAATTAGAGGTAAGTGAAATTAATAGTTTTAAATTGGTTTAATGGTTCAAATAGGTAGTTTAAGATATGTAGATGATAATTATGAAGTTAGATTGAGTTAAGGAAGAAAAATAATGGTGAATTAATGATGTATAATTTTCAGCCATGGTAGGTTTAAAGGGATGTGGAGGTGCTTCCAAGGAAAAGGCTAAGTAAAAGGAAGCCTAGGAAGTTCAAAGGAAGAAAATAAGATTAGTGATTTCAAAATCTATATATTTCCATTGTTAAAGCATGAATTAGGGTTATGGAAATTAGAATTTTGTGTGTTTTGCATGTAATTGTTAATTGATGTTTAAAACATGATTAAGGGAATATAAAAAGTGAATTAGAATGGTTAATTTCAATTAAAAAAATTAATTAGTGGAAATTAGAAAATATGACTCTATTATGTGAAAAATGCATATTAAAACATAAATACATTTTAGTGTAATATTATGATACATATGGAATAATGAATGTATAAATTTGTGAAATGAATAATTAGAAGGTGAAATAAAAATTTTAATGATGAAAATCTAGTATAGGCCGAAATATGAAGAAAAGGAAATTATTATTTTTCTTGCTAATTAAATGAAAATCAAGTCATAAAATGCAAGAAAATATGATATAAGGTGTGTAGAAATTTATTGCAAATTTTTAAAATATATATTGAATATTTTTCTAATTATTGATTATTTTATGCAAGAAATAAAAAATAATGAATAAAGTGTGCCTAGTGAGCTTAATGACTTAATTGATTATTCATTTAATTGATTATTCATAATGAAATATTGATATATTAGAATCGAAAGTATGGAAAAGATTATGGTAGAGATAAAATTGTTTTGAATGAATAAAATGTTAAGTAATTAATAATGTAAAAATAATGGAATTTATGAATTTAATGTGCAGGTCAATGGCGACTCACTTATATAGGCCAATGATGGTCTACTACAGTGATAGTGATTCAGTGGTCAGTGTATAGTGCAATGCTCGGGTGGTCTTTCGAGATTACTCTTCAGTATAATGGACTTTTGAGGTCCACGTCCCTTATATCTGGTTCAGAGATTTTCTATCGGATTGAAACTAGGGGCAAATGTGAATAAAAATAGTAAAAATGATAGAAGTGAAAAATATGATAAAAATGAATAAATGTGAATAAATGCGAAAAATATGAGGAAAATGAATAAAGTGGAAAATAAAAAAAATAATAATAATAAATGGTATAAGTGATAAAGATGATAAAGATGGTATAATAATTAAAATGATAAAAATGATAAATTTGACAAAAATAGTAAAATTGAAACATGACAAATAAGTGGAAGAAAAATGTTAAGTTATGTAGTTAAAAGGAAAATAAATGAAAAAAAAATAGTTAGTGGCATGATTGTAAATAAATAGAAATTTAGGGACCAAAGTGAAATTTGTAGCTAATTAAAAAGAAGATTGAAAAATAAAAACTAAGTTAATTAAAGAGGTAAGGCGGAAATGGACTAAATTGAAAGATAATGAAAGTTCAGAAGTAAATTGAAAAAAAAAACTATAAGATTAATTGAAAAAAATTGTTAATTGAATGAAGATATTAAATAGTAAATTAAGATTAAATAATAGTAAAATATTGATAAAAAATAATAAATATATTAAAAAGTAAATTTGAATAGTGTAGTAAATATAATAGTGCATATATGTATGAAAATATAAGTCAATGGAAATTCTTAAACTAATAATCACCGCTGGACATTTTAATACTCGGTACGTAGTTATTTGACTGCGTGCAGGTAGTAGTGGGAAAGACACATGAGCAAGCGTACAAATTTTGGGAGCAAACGAAAGATCAAAATAATAATAGAGTATTACTAAGAATGACATGTATATATATGGATATGTATGGATATGTAAATTGGAGTGGAATTATCTATCTTATGATGAGAATTGTTGATGAATCATTATTATGCATATAAGGAATGATATGTTAAGCTATATGAATGAAGAATATTTTGTATTATATGTGTATTGTTATATCTAAAAATGGGATGTACATTGTTTGCAGTAAATGTTGGGTAGTTAAATTATAACTGTTATGCTACCAGAATTTTTTGAAAAATAATGAGGATTAATAAAACACTAATACGATTATGGTCATTAGATTAAATTACAAATTTTTTTTTGCATACATCAGCTATAATAGCATAAGTTTACGTAACGTACGTATGAATGATTGTTATAAAGATGTCACAGTTTTAGTGGTATCAGAGGGTGGTTTAGGTGGTTCTAAGACCGGAGTGGGAATTAAGTGAATGGATTATATATATATACATGCCAATTTATGGATAAAGGGTGTTATAAGTCTAACGTATGTTTACTCCTTTCCTGTTTTATAGTGAATGATGACATCCCAATAAGGTCAAGGTGCTGGGGATGGTGAGAGTGAAACGTTGGTTAGTACTGGGCAAGCTGAAGCCCTGTAACATAATGTCACTCCACTAGTTGTACCCACCTCCATCGCCACAACCAGATTTTCTTAATCTTATGGCTAATTATATTCAACATAGAATGCAAGCTGAACAAGCTCAACAACTACAGTCAGCGGCACAGATTCAGCCTCCTGCTCCACCTAGAAATAAGTTGATTTTGGAGCAGTTAAAGAAATTGAGGGCTGAAGATTTTTACGGGCGTGATCCATTGACCCCTATACAAGTTGAGGAATGATTGTTCAAAATAAAGAGGTTATTTGAAATCATTCACAGCACGCCTAAAGAGAATTTTAAAGGTACTGTGACATTACTCCAGGGTCCTGCATTCATTTGGTGGGATTCAGTTCATAAGTATACCCCAAGTGAACAGTTAAATTGAGATTTCTTTTTGGCCCAGTTTGAAAAGAAATGCATAGGATCGGAGTATAAAGTAGAGATGCAAGATGCTTTCTGGAGACTCGGATAGGGAAATAAGACCGTAGTAGAATATGAGCGCGAGTTTAAGCACCTCAGTGCCTATCTGGATGACTATCAATTGATAGAGGAGAAGTTATGTCAAAGATTTGAGAGGGGTATAACAAGATTAGATAGATAGTGGATGCACAACAACATCCAAATTTGCATGCTATGGTGGAAACGATTAATAAAGTGGAAAGTATGCAGTCTAATTAAGCTAACAGGCAAACTCGATTTCAACAGAAGAGGAAACTGAGACAGTTCAGTGGTTCAGGTGCTCAAAGTAAAGAAATACATTATGTGGCAATGCCTCAATTACTTATGTGGGCAGTATACTTAGAAGCAGATGGGGAGGTACAGTTCAGACTTATGGCCATTGTGGTAGATCTCACCAAGGAGAGTGCAGACATTTGGCTGGTGCTTGTTTCAAGTGTGGTTCAAAAGATCATTAGGTCAGGAATTGTCCAGTGGCTCAAGCTTCTTCGGCTATATCACCAGCACCTGTATTGGATCTTTACCATCTAGAGGCCGTGGTAGGGGAGCAGCCTTAATCCATCAGCATCTAGACCTTCTACACAGTAACCTTAAGGTCAAGGATGAGTTACAGACCGTACTTATTCAGTGAGACTAAAGAAGAAGAGGATGCTTCCGATGTGATAGTAGGTAAATTCATACTTATGACTGATTCTGTTCATGTACTTGTTGATTTTGGTTCCATACATTCCTACATAAATACTGATGTTTCACGTGGGAAAGGGTTAAGAGATTCACAATTAGACTAGGACATCTTAGTGAGCAATCCTTTAGGAAATAATGTTGTGGTGAATAGGGTGTATAGGAATTGTCCCATTAGTGCACAAGGTTATGAATTTCTAGCTAACCTAATTGAACTCTCATTCCGCGAGTTTGATGTGATATTGGGGATGGATTGGTTATCCACCCACCAAGCAACAATAGATTGTAAATGGAAGAGGGTGACAATTAAACTCTCTGATGATCAGGAAATCACTATTGTGGGTGAAAGAACAGACTTTCTATCAGATGTGATTTCAGCTACAGCTGCCAAGAGACTTATAAGAAAAGGGGTGCATTGCTTATTTATGTTATGCAATGGAAGCTAAAAAGGAAGATCGTAAGATTTCAGATGTACCTACAGTGAATGATTTTCTAGATGTCTTTCCTGATGAACTACTAGGCTTGCCACCGACAGGAAAGTCAAATTCACTATTGATGCAGCTCCAATCATGGCACCTATTTCGATTGCACCCTACAGGATGGCTCCTATAGAACTCAAGGAATTGAAGATTCAGCTACAAGAATTGCTTGATAAAGGCTTTATCAGACCCAATATTTTCCCATGGGGAGCACCGATACTCTTTGTAAAGAAGAAGGATGGGTCTCTCAGATTATGCATTGACTACAGATAGCTGAATAAGGTGACAATCAAAAATAAGTATCTCCTTCCACGTATTGAAGACTTATTCGATCAATTGAAGGGAACATGTGTGTTCTCAAAAATTTACCTATGATCGGGCTACCATCAGTTGAAAGTAAAAGAAGCAGATGTGCCCAAGACTACTTTTTCCACAAGATATGGCCACTATGAATTTTTAGTCATGCCATTTGGCCTTATCGATGATATTCTCGTGTATTCGAAGATGCTAGAAGAATATGACAAGCACCTACGAATTGTCTTCATATTGAGAGAGAAGCAATTGTATGCAAAGTTTAGTAAGTGTGACTTCTGGTTGAATGAAGTATCATTCTTGGGTCATGTAGTTTCTACTGAAGGGATAAAGATGGATCCACAGAAGATGGAAGCAATCTTACAGTGAAGAATATCTAAGACTGTTACAGAAGTTAGAAGTTTCTTAGGTTTAGCTGGGTATTATAGGAGATTTGTAAAAGGTTTTTCCACCATAGCAGTGCCACTCATTCGACTGTTACAGAAGCATATTAAGTTTGAATGGACAAATAAATGTCAAGGAAGCTTTGAGAAGCTTTAAAACATGTTGACAGAAGCCCCAGTGTTAACCAGAATTTGGCAAGGATTTTGTGATTTATAGTGATGCCTCCAATAATGGGTTAGGTTGTGTATTGATGCAGGAAGATAAAGTGATTGCCTATGCTTCCCGACAACTTAAGACTTATGAGAAGAACTGTCCTACTCACGATCTTTAACTTGTAGCAATTGTACTTGCTTTAAAGATTTGGAGACATTATCTTTATGGTGAGAAATGCTACATTTACACAGATAACGAAAGTTTGAAATATTTTCTCACACAGAAAGAACTTAATTTGAGACAAAGGCATTGACTTGAATTGATAAAAGACTATGACTACTCAATCGATTATCATCCAGGAAAGGTGAATGTAGTAGCTGATGCACTTAGTAGGAAATTTATGGCAACCCTTCGGGTGATGATGTCAGATTGGATATGCCACAAGGGAGTGATAATAGTGGAAATGCAGGTTGTTGAACCTTGAGGGGTATTTCCATCATTTTGATGCTAACAAATAAAATAGCAATAATGTATTTAACATACTTGTTTTCTAAGTTTATTGAACAGGGTATGGAACATGATAGCAAGAATAGAGAATGGAAGACTAATCTTAAATAGATAAAAATGAAGAAATAGCATGTTCACGCCCGTGACCTTATATGTTACGCCCATGATGAAGCTTAGCGCCAACTATCTAACATTTAAAGTTCACGGCCATGAAGAATGATAACAACCGTGAATGATCATATCAGTCATACCCGTGAATAAAAGTCATGCCCGTGATAAGACATGACAAATTCTTCCAGAGAGCTTCATGGCCAGAGTCACCACTTGGACCACGGCTAGGAAGGATGTTCACGCCCGTGAAGATATAATGTCACGCCCGTGATCAAACACTTCAAATCCTTCCAAAATCCTTCACGACCAAAGTCACCACTCAAGTCACGGCTTGGAAGAACAGTCATGACCGTGACAATCATACTCACGACGTGAAAAAGGAAAGAGAAACATGTCAGGCGCAAAAATAAGAGTTGATGCAACGACTATTTCCTCATTAAATGCAATCAAACAGCTATAATTCGCTATGGAAGTATAAATGCAAGTCATTTATGAATTCAGAACAAGAGAATAGCTAATACTTCGAATCAAAATCTTATTGTAAGCCATTTGTGCATTTGATATTTTCAAAACAAATATTTATTCTCTGTGAAAATCTTTTTGCTCATCATTCACTGAGAATTATAGATTTGTAAGTGTTTCTCTCTGTAATCATCTACTCAAGTGAGTTTGGGTATTTTGGGGTTAAGAGTAGAACACTTGTAAGGGTTATTTATGTGAGCCTTTAAAACACAAGGAGTTGGTTTATTGTGTGAGCCATTAAAATATAAGGGATTTATGGGTTAGGTGTGATCCATTGTTAGAAATACTATAGTTGGGAGTGAGCTTGTAAAACTCCATTGTAACACTTAGAGTGTTAGTAAAATTTCCAATTGAGATTGGGGAGAGGAGTAGGGTTCGTTAACACCCGAACCTCTATAAAAATTATTGTGTCATATCTTCCTATCCCTACTCAACTTAAGTTTTCTTTCCGCACTTAAAATTTAAATTTTTAATATCCAATTCAACCCCCCTTCTTGGTTCAATATCTGGGCAACACAAGTAAAACTAGACTTTCTTCACCAAGTAAAAGCAGTACAAAAGCTAGATGATTACTTGATTGTCATGATGAACAGAGTAAAAGAAGGCAATGAAGGTGATTATTCTTTGGGTGAAGATGACAACCTTTATTTCAACCAGAGGTTATGTATACCTGATCAAGATGAATTGGGAAAGAACATTCTCACAGAAGCTCATCATAGAAGCTATGTGATCCATCCTGGTGGTAACAAAATGTATCAAGACTTAAAAATACACTATTGGTGGCCAGGAATGAAACATGATGTGACAGAATTCATGTGCAAATGCTTGATATGTCAGCAGGTGAAAGCTGAACTATAATATCCGCTAATTTAGGCCCCGAGTCGCATGTGTTAAGAAGTTGACGCGTTTGACCGATCAGAGTCTAAATTTGTATTTTTACAAAAATTGATCAAATAATGGCTAAATTAAATGATAAGTGCCTATTTAAGCGATTATAGGGATTAAAGAAGTTGATTTACGGTAAAGGACTAAATTGCAAAATTTGATAAGTTTTGGGGTCAAATTGCAAATTACCAAAAATTGGAGGATTAATGAGATTAATTGCTAATTAACTTTGAAAATTTGGACACTTAAAATTGGGTTGGCCAGTCATGACATTAAAGGAAGAGGATTAATATTGATTAAGTATAAAATTGGAAGAAGATGGTCAAATGGTGGGTCCCACATGAAGACTTTTTGGGTACCCTATTTAAGACTTCCTTTTCTTCTTCTTCTTCTCTTCATTTTCTGTCTTCTTCTCTCTCTTCTATACCAGTCACGCCAGCCCCATTCCTCCATAGCCAATCTTGACTTCTAGAGAGAGAAAGGAAGGGAAGAGAAGGGAAAGAGCAAGACAAGGTGATCTTCATTGTCCATGACTCTTAAGGAAGCTAGAAAGAACAAGAAAGAGGAAGAAAAATCAAGTTTGGTAGAGAGAGAAAATCTCCAAAGTTGTGATCAAGTGAAGAAAAGTGTAAGGTAAGAATCATCTCTTCTTCTTCTTCATCTTTTCTTAAAGGAAGTTCGAATTTTGAGCTCATCCAAGACTTATGTGGAAAGAAAGAGAAATTAGGGTTTTGAGAGAGAAAAAAGAGAGTTTAGGGTCTTGAGAAAATCAGATGATAATAATGATTTATGATGTTTTAGGAGTTCCAAGTGACAAGGAACAAGCTCTAAGGAGCAAAGGAAAATAAAAAGCTACCTAGAAGAGTGAAGGAGAAAGATTAAGGTTTGTGCATAACTTAAGGTGCCTATTTTTGTTTGAAATAATGCATGCTGAACATGATTTTAGATAAATGCATTTCAAGAATGATGATGATTATTGTATGAAACCATAGGTTTAGACATGTATGAATGAGATCCTTGTGTGACATTGAATTAATGATGCATGTTAGAAAATCTTGTATGATCAAGGCATTTACATGTATTGGAAAGTAATAAGTTGAGTAAAGAACCTTAGAAATGCATGAAATAGAATTTGGTATGATTTGGATAATGTTAAAATGAATGAAAAGTGAATATGCAGATTTCCTGCTGAAAGTCACAGGCGTGACTATTGAGTCACGGGCGTGAACTTGAGGGTTCACGGTTGTGACTGATTGTATCACGATTGTGACTTCTGTGTGGAAATGGTACTATTCATTCCAGAAGCGTTCACGGGTTGGAATCATGGAAGTGAACTTATTCACGGGCGTGAATGAGCAATCACGATCGTGAATGCTTTTGGGTGATTCATTCCAGTAGCGTTCACGATTTGGGATTACGGGCGTGAAATTAGTAATCACGGCCGTGAATGCTCTATATTTGTAATTATGAATGTGGTTATTAAATGAGGAATTCAGGTAAATAAATGAAAGTTATTGTCTATCCAGTGAAGTAAGAATGATTGTATAAATATATATATTGATGTGAGAACATGTTATGTTGTGATATAGAAAAATGAATGTTGATACGGATTAAATATGTGAGTTAACATGAATGATATATGAAATATGATACGGGTGAAATATGTGAATTGACACGGATGATATATGGGATATGATACGGATGAAATACGTGAACTAATACAGGTAATAAACATGAATATTGATATGGATGTGATTGGAAGTAAATAGAGATATATGAATTATATGATATTGAATAAGCCCTAGAATAACTACCTAGAACTATACTAAGGATAGTTTGACATGCCAAACAGGGGGGGAGTATGATAAAAACCATTAATGGAATGATTTTCTACGCCAGTAATGGCACGAATTATGAAATACTACGCTGGTAATGGCGCAGATTTTCTACGCCGGTAATGGCACTTATATGCGCACATCATATTGCCGTGTGGCACTCCTAAGTTCCTGGATGGTAACTCCGTTATCCTAGTATGGAGTTCATAGGTGTTGTGGGCTAATATATATATGTATATAGAAACGATGAAAAGTGGTATACATATATAAATACATGATTGATGATGTAAAAGAGATTTTTATAATTTATGGAAATGAAGATGATATTTGTCCTATATGCATGGAATTATAATTGTATGAGATAGGATCATAAGGAATAGAATTGCATGAAAGAATATTAATATGAAAAATGACACATGTTTTTGCTTGATGCATGACATAGTATATTGCCTTATTTATATGCACCACTAAGCTTAGAGCTTAGCGTGGAGTTTAATTTCCGCGCAGATATAGAAAGGTAGCTGAAGGTGATAGATAAAGCAAGCGGTGATCCTATTCAAGTAAAGCAGCCGAACCTTTTTGGCTTTTTATATTAAAGAGTTTTAGAGTTTGTAAAACTTACTTTTAAAGTTTGTTAAGAATTAATTTGATGTTTAAAATTTCTATCTTATGTAAATAAATTGTACTCTGGTTTTTGTTTATATCTATATATACATGAATGATTGAGAAAATAAAGGTAAAATAATAATAATAGCGATTTGAAGAAGTAAAGAAGACAGGCAGCAGCGCTCCCTTATCCGGGCACGTGCGGTTCGGGTGAGGGGGTGCGCGCGCTACATGAACACCAAGTTCTATCAAGTTTACTTTAGCCTATCGCGATACCAGAGTGAAATGGGATCAATTGACCATGGATTTTGTGATGGGACTGTCTTTGATTGGAAAGAAGCATGATACTATATGGGTAGTCATTGATAGACTCACGAAATCAACCCATTTCATACCAGTACGAATGGACTATCCACTGACCAAGTTGGCAGAAACCTACATTAATGAGATAGTGAGCCTCCATGGAGTACCATCCTTCATTATTTTAGACAGGGATCCCAAATTTACTTCCCAGTTCTGAAAAAAATTGCAGGAAGCATTGGAGACAAAACTTCATTTTAGTATAGCTTTCCATCCACAAATTGATGGGCAGTCAGAGCGTATGATTCAGATACTTGAGGATATGTTGCGAAGTTGCGTCCTCGAGTTTGAAAGCAATTGGAAAAGATCTTTTCCATTAGCTGAGTTTGCTTACAACAACAACTATTAGTCCAACACCAAAATGACACCATATGAAGCACTTTATGGGAGGAAATGCAGGACAAAATTGAGTGAAAAGAAGCTAATGGGGACAGATTTGGTTCGAGAAACTGAAGAGAAGGTACGGGTGATCAATGATAGATTGAAAGAATCCATGGACAAATAGAAATCATATGCGGATTTAAGAAGAAAAGATATAGAGTTCCAGGTTGGAGATTAAGTGTTTCTAAAGGTATCATCCTGGAAGAAGGTTATGAGGTTTGGCAAGAAGAGTAAACTAAGTCCGAGATTTTTAGGCTCTTATGAGATTATACAACGAGTGAGACCTGTAGCCTATAGATTGAAGCTGCCTCAAGAGTTGGAAAAGATTCATGATGTGTTCCACATGTCAATGCTACGGAGGTATAGGTTAGACCCTAGCCATATGATCAAGCCAGAAGAAATTCGGATACAAGCTTATCTGACTTATGAAGAGAAACCACTAAAGATCCTAGCTAGAGAAGTTAGACGACTCAGGAATAAGCAAATTCCACTAGTGAAGGTGTTATGGAGTCACCGTAATGTGGAAGAAGCCATGTGGGAGCCAGAATCAACAAAGCGACAACAATATCCATAATTGTTCAATACCAGTAAAATTTTGAGGACAAAATTTTTATTAGTAGGGGAGAATTTTAAGGGCCCAAGTACCGGGTTAGTCGTAAATTGTAGTTTCTGAAATTGATCAGCATACTCGGAGGTCAAAAATACACCCATGGGTAAAAAATATTTTATTTGATCATCGAAAAATATAGGTTATGACTAGGTTGGAGGTAACATTTGGAGTGAAAATGAGATCAAATTAGTCTTCAAAAGTTAAAACTAAGAAAAAATGGGACTCGATTTAATTAATAAAATAGTTGACCATATTTTGACCGGATTATGAAAAATTGCAAACGATATCTAAAAATTTATTGTAAGACACGTATAGAATCTAAATAATATTTAGAATCATTTAAAATTGAAAAAGGAATTTTACGGTAACACTGAAAATTGAATTATCAGTCCGGTTTGAGTGAGCCGGATAGAAAACGGACTCCGATTGAGTTAAAAACTTTTGTGTAGACATATAAAAATATTTTAGAAATTATGGAATTAAATTTAGATTAATTTGAGCTTGGAAAGTGAGAGAAATAATTTATAGTGCTTAATTGGGCCTAAATGGGTTGGACTTTGTTTGAACGAAGCCCATCCATCTTAAGCCACTATAAATAGGCCAAAATATCATTATTCTCTAGATATAATTTTGTTCCATCTCCTTCTTCCTCTCCTCCCTCTTAGGTGAATCATGCTCTCCATTTTTCTCTTCCAAAATTCTTCCATTTTCTTCAATTTTTACACCAAAATCAACCACCTTAATATAATTTCAGCATCTCTCATTGCTACTAGAAATCTTTAATCTTTATTTAGAGGGCTAGAGTGGAAGGAAATCAAAGGAGACAAGTTTAGATACAAATTGGAGGTAAGTGAAATTAATAGTTTTAAATTGGTTGAATGGTTCAAATATGTATTTTAAGGTATGTAGATGATAATTATGAAGTTAGATTGAGTGAAGGAAGCAAAATAATGGTGGATTAATGATGTACAATTTTAGGCCATGGTAGGTTCAAAGGGAAGTTGAGGTGCTTCCAAGGAAAAGACTTAAGGAAAATGAAGCCTAGGAAGGTTAACGGAAGAAAATAAGGTTAGTGATTTCAAAATCTATATATTTCCATTGTTAAAGCATGAATTAGGGTTATGGAAATTAGAATTTTGTGTGTTTTGCATGTAATTGTTAATTGATGTTTAAAACATGATTAAGGGAATATAAAAAGTGAATTAGAATGGTTAATTTCAATTAAAAAAATTAATTAGTGGAAATTAGAAAATATGACTCTATTATGTGAAAAATGCATATTAAAACATAAATACATTTTAGTGTAATATTATGATACATATGGAATAATGAATGTATAAAATTGTGAAATGAATAATTAGAAGGTGAAATAAAAATTTTAATGATGAAAATCTAGTATAGGCCGAAATATGAAGAAAAGGAAATTATTATTTTTCTTACTAATTAAATGAAAATTAAGTCATAAAATGCAAGAAAATATGATATAAGGTGTGTAGAAATTTATTGCAAATTTTTAAAACATATATTGAATATTTTTCTAATTATTAATTATTTTATGCATGAAATGAAAAATAATGAATAAAGTGTGTTTAGTGACTTAATTGATTATTCATAATGAAAAATTGATATATTAGAATCGAAAGTATGGAAAAGATTATGGTAGAGATAAAATTGTTATGAATGAATAAAATGTTAAGTAATTAATAATGTAAAAATAATGAATTTTATGAATTTAGTGGAAATTAAATTAAAAGAATAAAATATTACCCTTAATTATTTTTCTGATAGTTAAATCTAACCCAGGATATAATTGGCTAGCCATAAGGACACCATTACCGCGATGCAGGTCATGGCGACTCGCTTATGTAAGCCAATGATGATCTAATTAAGTGATAGTGATTCAATGGTCAATGTACAATATAGTGCTCGGGGTGGTCCTTCGGGATTACTTTTCAGTGTAGTGGACTTTTGAGGTCTACGTCCTATATATCTGGTCCGAAGATTTTCTATCGGATTAAAATTAGGGGTAAATGTGAATAAAAGTAGTAAAAATGATAGAAGTAAAAATGATAGAAGTAAAAATAAGTGAAAAATATGATAAAAATGAATAAATGTGAAAAATATGAGGAAAATGAATAATGTGAAAAATTAAAAAAAATAATAAAAAGTATAAGTGATAAATATGATAAAGATGATCAAAATAGTAAAATTGAAACATGACAAATAAGTGGAAGAAAAATGTTAAGTTATGTAGTTAAAAGGAAAATAAATAAAAAATAAAATAGTTAGTGGCATGATTGTAAATAAATAGAAATTTAGGGACCAAAGTGAAATTTGTAGCTAATTAAATAGAAAATTGAAAAAGAAAAAAAAAGAGTTAATTAAAGAGGTAAGGTGGAAATGGACTAAATTGAAAGATAATGAAAGTCGAGAAGTAAATTGACAAAAAAAAACTATAAGATTAATTGAGAAAAATTGTTAATTGAATGAATATATTAAATAGTGACTTAAGGCTAAATAATAGTAAATTATTGATAAAAAGAATAATAAATATATTAAAGAGAAAATTTGAATAGTGTATTAAATTTAATATTGCATATATGTATGAAAATATAAGTTAATGGAAATTATTAGATTAGTAATCACCACTGGACATTTTAATGTTCAGTACGTAATTATTTAACTGCGTGCAGTAGTAGCAAAAAAGGCACATGAGCAAGCATACAAATTTTAGGAGCAATTGGAAGATCAAAATAATAATAGGGTGTTACTAAGAATGACATGTATATATATATATATATATATATGTATATGTATGGATATGTAAATTGGAATGGAATTATCTATGTTACGATGAGAATTGATGATAAATCATTATTATGTATATAAGGAATGATATGTTAAGCTATGTGAATGAAGAATATTTTATATTATATATGTATTGTTGTACCCAAAAATGAGTTGTGGATTATTTGCAGTGCATGTGGGGTAGTTAAATTATAGCCGTTATGCTACCGGAATTTCGGAAAAATAAAAAAGATTAATAAAATGCTAATAAGATTATGGTCATTAAATTAAATTAAATAAAACAATTTTGCACACATTAGCTATAATCGCATAAGCTTACATAATGTACGTATAGAATGATCGTTATAAGGGTGTCACAGATAAGGATGACTCCAAGTTCCAATCAGGCTATATTTAGATGTTAAATGGTGAGGCAATCAGTTAGAAGAGCTACAAACAAGAGACCACTGCTGATACGGAACCCCAAAGACCGTTCCTTGAAACCCTTCAATAAGACAAGGTAAACAAATCTTAAGCTATGGTGATCATAGATTGAATCCGACCCAAAGCTAACCAATGTAGCAAAGAACCAAGATTATAAGTATTATTAAGAAGAGCCATGCCACAAGCAAAACTACTTGATAAGTAACTAATTCCTAAAGGTAATAAAAAGATGCAAATCGACCTCACTTTAAAGAAAAACACTTAAAGTCATTTTTATTCATTCATGTCTTGTAAAAAAAGCCTAAATGAGTATTTATAGCCCTAAGTCTTTGAATCCTTTGTGGTAAAGGATAACTAAGTCCTATTCTAACTCAACTTCTAAAAGTACAGTCATATTCTAACTCAAATTCTAACAAGTTGAGTCCTACTTGAATTAGAACACTAATTAAATCCTTCTGAAATAAGACAAGTGGTGGGCTGAGCTTCATATCCTTTGGGTCATGTGCCTAACACTAATTAAACGTTTATAATAATTAAAATAGGCAGCCCACATATATAATTAAGCCCAATTACAAGTTAAGCCCAAATCCCATAAGTAAGCACATGATCTTGAGCACATGGTTGGCACATGGTTGGCACATGATGTCTTCCACATGGATGACACATGTCTTGCATATGTTTGGCACATGACTCCTAGCACATGATTTGTACATGACTTGTAATCTTCAATTTTATGGACTTTGTCTTGTTTAGCCCATTGGACTAATCCATGCAATATGGTTTTTCACACACCCCAAGATAAATAATGGGCCTTGGGTCTTCAATAAGTTCCATCTCCTTTGTCATGCATGCCTCTTTTGTGATCTCCTTAGTGACCAAGCTTTGAACATAGCCTTGCATTACTTCCCTTAGTTTGTTAGCCCTTGATCTTGTGATCGCACCACTTGGCATGACTAGTGCATCACTCTCCTTCTGTGAAGATTGACTTATATCTTCTTGATCTACATCATTCCCCTCCTCCTCAAAAGGATTCATCCTCGAATCTACTCTTCCTACATTGTCAAAAGGAGTAAGTTCAGAAACATTGAATGATGCAGAAACACCATACTCACCAGGAAGTTCTATCTTGTAGGCATTATCATTGATCCTTTCAAGTACGCGAAATGGTCCATCTCCTCTAGGATCAAGTTTATTCTTCCTCTGGTGAGGAAATCTCTCTTTTCTTATATGCACCCATACCCAATCGCCTAGTTCAAACACCATTTTTCTACACCTCTTATTAGCTTGGCGTGCATATGATCTTCTTCTCCAAGTGTCGTGTTGCTTTCTCATGCATAGCTTTCACAAAATCAACCTTTTTCCTACCATCCAAATTAGTTAACTCATTAAAAGGAAAAGACATTAGATCCAATGGAGTTAATGGATTAAAACCATACACAAGTTCAAAAGATGAAAAATTAGTAGAAGAAGGTATGCATCTATTATAAGCAAACTCAACCAATGGCAAACAATCTTCCCATAATTTTAAATTTCTACCCACAACAGCATGCAATAAAGCACCTAAAGTCCTATTGACCACTTTGGTTTGTCCATCAATTTGTGGATGACAAGTAGTAGAAAATAGCAATTTAGTACCAAGTTCACCCCACAAAACATGCCAAAAGTGACTAAGGAATTTAGCGTCTCTATCAGAAACGATAGATTTAGGGATACCATGCAAATGCACTACCTCTCTACAGAACAAATCAATTATATTTGTTGCATCATTCATTTTAACACACGAAATAAAATGAGTCATTTTACTGAATCTATCAATTTCAACAAATATGCTATTTTTACCTCTCCTAGTCTTAGGCAATCCTAATACAAAATCCATTGAAATATCAATCCAAGGTGCTATAGGAATAGGTAAAGTGTATACAATCCATGAGGCATAACTTTAGATTTAGCTTGTTTACATGCAACACACTTAGCACAAATTCTTTTAACATCCTTATGCATATGTGGCCAATAAAAGTGTTCATGCTATACATTCAAAGTCTTATTAACACCAAAATGCCCCATTAAATCCCCACTATGAGCTTCACGCACAAGTAGCTCCCTTAATGAACATATAGGCACACAAAGTTTACCATCCTTAAACAATATCCATCATGCCTATAAAATTTCTGAAAAGCAGCTTGTTCACAAGCATCATACGTATTAGCAAAATCAAGATCAGTGGCATAAAGTTATTTAATTTGTTCATATCCCAACAATTTAGAACTTACAGTAGAAATTAAAATATATCTTCTTGAAAGTGCATCATCCACCACATTATCTTCACCTTGATTGTATTTTATCACATATGGAAATGTCTCAATAAATTCCACCCACTTACCATGTGGCCTATTGAGTTTCATTTGTCCCTTCAAATACTTTAAGGACTCATGATCAGTATGTATGACAAACTCCTTAGGAAGAAGATAATGTTGCCTCACGTCCAAGGCTCTCACTAAAACATATAATTCCCTATCATAGGTGGAATAATTCAATTGAGCTCTATGTAACTTCTCACTAAAGTATGTTATTGGTCGCCCCTCCTGTATTAAAATAGCTCCTATGCCAACTTTTGAGGCATCACATTCAAGCTCAAAAGTTTTGTTAAAATCAGGCAAGGACAAAATAGGTGCATTACATAGTTTATCCTTAAGCAAATTAAATGTCTTTTCCTGTGATTCAGTCCATTTAAATTTAACATCCTTTTTAACTAACTCATTTAAAGGTGATGCAATAGAACTAAAATCTTTAACAAACCTTCTATAAAAACTTGCCAATCCATGAAAACTCCTAACCTCGCTAACATTAGTAGGCGTTGGCCAATCTCTAATAGCTTTCACTTTTTCCTCATCTACCTCAATTCCTTTAGCACTAACAACAAATCCAAGAAATACAAGTTTTTCACTAGCAAACGTGCACTTCTTTAAGTTCGCATACAATTTCTCTTTTCTCAAAACTTCTAATACAGCCCTAATGTGCATAATATGATCATCAAAACATTTTTTGTATGCAAGTATATCATCAAAATAAACCACAACAAACTTACCAATAAGTTGTCTCAAAATATGATTCATAAGTCTCATGAAAGTACTAGGTGCATTAGTTAAACTAAATGGCATTACCAACCACTCATATAAACCTTGTTTAGTTTTTAAAAGCGGTTTTCCATTCATCTCCTACTTTCATCCTAACTTGAAAATAACCACTTTTAAGATCAATTTTGGAAAAGTAACATTCCCCACATAATTCATGATGTATGCACGGGAACCATGCATGAAGGACATGAAAGACAATCTTTTATCAATGGAGTGGAACAATCTTATATCATTGAAATTGGAATAAAAAGAGTTCAAAAGCCCATTGATATGATCAAAATGCTTATAGGGCGTTTTCCAAACCATATGAGTCAGAAATGGATCTTTAAGAGCAACAATGGGCCTAAAATTCACAATCAAGCTTCTGGGCCAATATTACACAAAAGGAAGCCTAAAGTGAAGATTTATTACACAAATGAATAAAAATGAATTTGAGAGTTTTTCTTTAAAGTGAGGCAGATTTGCATCTCTTTATTACTTTTAGGAATTAGTTACTTATCAAGTGATATTGCTTGTGGCGTGGCTATTTTTAATAAACCATATAATCTTAGTTCTTTGCTACATTGGTTAGCTTTGGGTCGGATTCAATCTATGATCACTATAGCTTAAAATTTGTTTACATTGTCTTGTTGAGGGGTTTCAAGGCACGATCTTTGAGGTTCCGCATCAGTTTGGTATCAGAGCTTTTGGTTAGGTAATCATTATCTATCCTTTAAAATTTATTTCTAGTTGTTAACTTAGCTAGATTTAAATTCTGCCATTGGAGGTATCTTAGGAAAAACTTTCTTCCATAAAGAGTAAAATTGCAAGTTTGGGTTTCTTTTTAATTCTTTGATATGTTTGAGGTTTATTAAGCATTAGTTCAGTGTTATTTGCTATAAAAAAACAAAACAAAAAAAAAGGAAAAAGGAAAAAAAAATCAGCATTTCGAATTTAGCACCAAAATTGTGAAATTGTGCTATTTTGAGCTTCCAGTTGAAATCCTGTTATTATTGATTGCTGGAATTATTTAGTATCATCATAAACTACAACAATCCAACTTAAATAATTAGTTTTGAGGTTGAAAAGTACAACTTTTGAATTCAGATACCTTAGTGATCATATTGAGCATTGATTTGATCTTGAGGAATTGAGCTTTGAGTTCTTGCTAGTTTGTAATAAATTAAGGTTGAATACGGGTTTAATTAAGGGACAATCGGCTACTTAATAGGAGGAAACTGATTCTGAATTTTTTTTCAATATTGTCTAATTCTTTGTGCTCTTAAGTTTTCATTCTTTTAATTCTGTCCTTTTTGCATCTAATTACCTTAGTTAAGTCTAATTTGCATTCTTAGATTTAATTTGAACAAAAATCAGTAGCATACACCTATTTAAATTCATGTATAGCTTTAAATATAAATTTCTTTCACATCAGTTTGCTTATAGACTTTGTTCCATTCATTCTTGTTAGGGTTCATTGTTAATTCTTAGCATAGATCACTTGCATATTATTTGATTTTGTTTTTGGTTCTTAATTGTAATCTTGAAATTCAAACTTTGAGTGGTAAAAGGCAAGAGAGGTGAGTTTAAAAGAGGGTAAAAGCCATTATTTGTGTGAAATACGAGAGTAGTTATATTATGATTTGAGTGAAACACATGAGGAAGTGATTGTGAGGTCATTTTACTTCATTGTTACTTTATTGAATTACTAACCATACCAAAGGAAAACACAAGAGGAAGTAGTGCATGAGGAATATGGTGGTTATGTGCCAACGGATGTTGTTCAATCTTACATTCAAATATTGGAGGTAAAGATTGGAAAAATTATAGACAAGATGGAGAGACAAAATCAGCAAATTGAAGATTTGAAGTAGCAAAGTATCTTTGACACAAGAAGATCAAGAGAGGGGTCTCGACCACAAGGCATTAGGAGGTTTCAATCTCATGAAGAAAAAAGAGTATTTTGAACATTATGATAATGATAGACAAAGAAGAGAAAGAAAGAAATACAAAGCATCTTCGGTAAGTTCCTTTCAAAAAGAAATGGACAAAATGCGTGCTAGGATTGACAGGTGGGGGCATGAAGAGAAAGAGAATGAAATAAAGAATCCTTATCCAAGAAGGTGTGAAATTCAAAAATCAAAATTTCATTATGAATGTGATTTTGTGTCTAAGTTTAAAATGGTGGATGGTAGTAAGAATCAAATTCATGAGGATATTAATGATGCTCATACTAGTGAAGTTGAAATTGTAGGTGAGAGTATTGATTCTATTTCACTAGAAGAAGTTAATGGTGTTAGTGTTATTGAGAGCATTGCAATTGAAAGTAAAAATATCATTCGAGATGAATTTGTAGCTAATGATAGTGACATCCATGGAGGTAAGTGATGAACATGAATTGGATGAGCTTGAGGGAGTAAAAGAGAGTGAGATTGAGATGAAAGAAAGAGTTGTTTATGGAGAAGCTAATGAGAGAATTGAGAGAGATGAGGTTTTGAGGGATGAAAGTATTAGTAATGAGCAAAGAGGGAAAATAGTGAATTTGTGTGAAAGGGAGAAAGAGGTGAAAAGTGAATTTTTTACTAACAAATTTAATTATCCTTTGCTTCGTGTTGTGCATTTTTCTTTGGATGTAGGTAAAGATTCGAGGACGAATCTTCTTGAGGAAAGGGGGAATGATGTATGCACGGGAACCATGCATGAAGGGCATGAAAGACAGTCTATTATCAATGGAGTGGAGCAATCTTATATCATTGAAATGGGACTAAAAAAAGTTCAAAAGCCCATTAATATTATCAAAATGCTTATAAGGCGTGTTCCAAACCATATGAGTAAGAAATGGATCTTTAAGAGCAACAATGGGCCTAAAATTCAGAATCAAGCTTATGGGCTAATATTACACAAAGGAGCCTTTCATGAAGATTAAATTCAAATGGGCTAAGAAAGGCAACGTCCATAAACCTTGAAGATTACAAGTCATGTGCTAGGAGTCCTATGCCAAACACGTGCAAGACATATGCAAGACATGTGTCATCCATGTGGAAGACATCATGTGCCAACCATGTGCCTACTTATGTGATTTTGGGCTTAACTTATAATTGGGCTTAATTATGTATGTGGGCTGCCTATTTTAATTATCATAAACTTTTAATTAGTGATAGACATGTGGGCCAAAGAAATAAAGCCCAACCCAGCACTTGTCTTATTTTAGAAGGATTTAAATTAGTATCCTAATTCAAGTAGGACTCTACTTTTTAGAATATGAGTTAAAATATGACTGTACTTTTAGGAGTTGAGTTAGAATAGGATTTAGTTATCCTTTACCATAAATGATTCAAAGACTTAGGGCTATAAATACTCATCTGGGCTTCTTGTACAAGACATCAATGAATGAATGAATGAATAAAAATAAATTTGAGTGTTTTTCTTTAAAGTGAGGCAGATTTGCATCTCTTTATTACTTTTAGGAATGAGTTACTTATCAAGTGATATTGCTTGTGGCGTGGCTATTCTTAATAAACCATATAATCTTAGTTCTTTGCTACATTGGTTAGTTTTGGGTCGGATTCAATCTATGATTACCATAGTTTAAGGTTTGTTTACCTTGTCTTGTTGAGGGGTTTCAAGGCATGGTCTCTGGGGTTCCGCATCAATTCATTAAGCATATCATCAAGTCTAGGAATAGGATGTCTATACTTTACTGTTATTTTATTAATAGCACGACAATCCACACACATCCTCCAAGATTCATCCTTTTTAGGCACTAACAACACAGGAACAGCACATGGACTCAAGCTTTCCTTTATGTGCCCTTTCTCCAAAAGCTCTTCAACTTGTCTTTATATCTCAATTGTCTCATTGGGATTGGTTCTATAGGCTGGTCTATTTGGTATGGAAGCCTCGGGAACAAGGTCAATTTGATGTTCAATAGGTCTTAATGGGAGGAGGCCTTTAGGAATCTCTTCGGAGAAGACATCCTCAAATTCTTGCAACAAAGACACAAAAATAGGCAAACAAGGGTCAATGTCAGTCAAAATTAAAAGATTCTCCTTGTACCTAAGTACAATGAGACTCCTTTGTGCAATAAAAGTGCCTCTCAAGTCTTTCTCCCTTGTATACAAGCTTACTTTCTTTTCTTTCGTCACAATCTCACCCTTACTTTTCTCTCTTGCTCCATCACTCACCATTGGGCCATTATTTGTATTTCTTTCATTTTTATCATTCAAGGCCTCTTTTCTCTCAATTCTTTTACTTGAACTTGCCTCACTCCCTGAATTCCCCATAATGGATTTTTGGATTTTCATTTGGTCTTCATTAAGGAAGCGGTTTGTATAAGGAAATTTATCACTGAGTTAGAAGTAGGGCATTGTTGATCCAATACCCTTAGATTTTGATAACAATGGAGTCATTGCACAAGCAAAGGAGCCATGTTCTCATCAAAGATCCAAACATGTACTCAGACGTTACCATCTGATTCGGGAAATCGTAAGCAGACATAATGTAAAGATAGAAAAAGTTCCCATTGATCAAAATATAGTTGATCCTCTAACTAAGCTTCTTCCCTAAAAGAAATATGATAGTTATGTACTCACCTATGCTATAATGTATAATGTTGACTGGTTTTAGTGCTAATGGGAGATTGTTAGAGAGGTACTCTAAATTACCTTAGGCACTTGATGTACTCATTTATTATTAATAAAAGGAATTTTCATTATATGGTATTCATTGCATATGAATTGATATAGATCTTAACTCATTTAATGAAGTCCTTAGTATGTAACATAATATGAAGAAAATCTTGATGAGATCATGATGATGAGATTCCTATCATGTGCAATTGTGTTTATACCTAAATAATCCATAGTCATAGGATTAATAAGACATGATATTGTTAATCCGGATAGACTATCACATGTTATACTCATTGAATAGGTCAAGCAGCTGATCTCATAAAGCTGATAACATAAGATGTTTAAAGTTAGCATATGGATGCTTGCTAAAGTAGCCAAGTACATTGGATGACCTGCTAATGAGGCAATCACATGGGTATCTATTCAAAATCATTTATAGTCTCATCATAGCAATCAATTAAGTATAAGTATCTTTAGACTTGAGATACTCAAGGTTTTCTTGGATACTAAATCCTATATTTTGACTCCATTCATTGTTACCTCGTAGAGTTTTCTCATAAAGTGGTGATTGGGTATAACATAAGGTATTCGAATATAGTTGAGTAGTCAATAAAGGATTCATCACTCTTGATAGAAGGAGAGTATACCTATGGCCTCTTATAGAGATCATTACTCTAAAAATCTTTGGCCAAAGTGAACATGTCTTGAAGAAGGTCTTCAAGGACATATCTTATTAGGGTAATAAGTAATAGTGGGAGCTGACACATAGACCATGCTTTGAACCAAATAAAGTATAGTTTGGTGAAAGGATGAATTGCATTGTAATTGTCTATGGAAGGGTTTATAATCAGACCACCGACTTTCTAATCAATTAGGGGTTATAATGTATTGCTAGATACCATTCATGATTTGCTCAAAATCATGTGATGATTTGAGCTGCCAATATAACCGGGAAGCTAATGGGTCACATGCATAAAAGGAATGAAGGAAATATGAGATGGGCCTTGGATTGGATCCAAGACTTGAGAGAGAAATGATTTGGCCATGCACCATGTGTCACTACCATGACAAAGGTTGGCCATTGCAATTTAGGTTTTTCTATTTCAAATGGAACTCCTATGTATGGGTTATATATAATATGATTAGAGGACATATAAATAACCCCTTTTAAGGGCCAAATTCGTAGCTGCAACCTTGAGAAATAAAATTTATTCTCTCTTCTTCTTCTCTTTCAAGTTGAAATATCATAGCACTTTGGTGCTTTGACACCCCATCTCCCTTTAAGGTTATTTCTTCCGTTCCTTCCTGCAGATTATCGTTAGAGTCAATCCAGCATTGGATTGTTGTGGTTTGTAACAACCCAACTTAAAGAAAAGGCTCACAAACTTGGAAGATTGAAAAGAAATAAACAAGGTAATCAAATTTTTCCATATTGATGGTATGATCCGATTTTAATGTTCATAGGGCATTCAATGGTTTTAGGTTCAATTAATTTTTAAATTTCTGTTATGCCATGTATGAGATGCATGTTAAGAACCCAACAATTAGGGGCTGAAAATTCTATGGGTTTGTGAAATTTAGTGCTAATTTGAACTAAAAATGGAAAATTAAGGGGTAATTAGAAGTTAGAGTTTTAAAATGGTTGAGAGAAAATGAAGAAGAAAGAAATTTGGGATTGGAGGGGGGGGGGGCATGGTCATGAGAATATGGAGAATATTTGCACAATTATATAACATGTGAGCAATTAAAAGAGAGAAAAGTGGGGTGTCACGCATGTGAGGCATTCCTCACATCTATGACACCAATTCATGCCTTCAGGGTGTCATGCACATGAGGGTTCCTCATGGATGTGACACCATTTCCTCCTTCTTTTGTTCTTCAATTCTATCATTTCATCATTCTTGTATGTCCTCTCTTCCATAAATGAATTCCTAAAATGAATTAGAGTTTGAATTCGAGTAGAAACTTAAAATCTAAAAACAAAAAATGAAAAATTGAAGCTAATAAACTAAAAATAACAGAAAGAACAGTTTGCCTCCCAAGAATTGCAACATTTATTGTTTCGGCAAGACATTGTTGACTATAGTCCTTTTAAGGTGGTTGAAAAGTTATTTGAAGTTTGTCATCCACTCTTGCCCCATTCTCAATTTCATTGTACTCATACACCTCTGAGGTTATTTCAAAAACAATTTTATCAGTTGGGAAAACAAAAAAACATTGATTTGCAATGGATAAAGTTAAAAGGTCACATACCTCAATTTCTTTAGTTACATCTCATATTGTCATGGTTAATTTTCTATCTTTCACATCAATTTGGGTGTCTATTGGGGCCATAAAAGGCCTACCAAGTACTATTATTAAACCTTCTTTTAAATTCCTATTCTTAGTAGCTATGACCATAAAATCAACAAAGCATAGTTACCTTACCAATTTGAACCTTCAGGTTTTTAACTATATCTAAGGGAAGTTTTATTAAACCATAAGCTAATTAGAGGCCTACGGTAGTTTACTTCAATTCTTATAAATTTAGTTCTTTAAAAATGGAATAAGGCATTAGATTAATACTAGCACCTAAATCCATCATGGCCTTTGCTTTGGTCCCTTCTCCTAAGGTAATGTTAATATCGAAGCTTCCAGTGTCTATCTTATTTTCAAGGAAAGGGGGAATGATGTATGCACGAGAACCATAAATGAAGGATATGAACGATAATTTTTTATTAATAGAGTGGAGCAATCTTATATCATTGAAATGAGCCTAAAAAGAGTTTAAAAGCCCATTAATATGATCAGAATGCCTATGAGGTGTGTTCCAAACCATATAAAATAGAAATGGATCTTTCATAGCAACAAAAGGCCTAAAATTCATAATCAAGCTTATGGGCCAATACTACATAAAGGAAAGCCTAAAGTTAAGATCAAGGGAGTCTTTCATGAAGATTCAATTCAAATGGGCTAAACAAGGCAAAATCCATAAAATTGAATATTACAAGTAATTTGCAAATCATGCGCAAATCATGTACTAGGAGTCATGTGCCAAACATGTGCCATCCATGTGGAAGACATCATGTGCCAACCATGTGAATGATCATGATCATGTGCCTACTTATGGGATTTGGGCTTAACTTGTAATTGAGCTTAATTATGTATGTGAGCTGCCTATTTTAATTATCATAAACTTTTAATTAGTATTAGGCATGTGGGCCAAATGATATGAAGTATAGCCCACCACTTGTCTTATTTTAAAAGGATTTAATTAGTGTCCTAATTCAAGTAAGACTCTACTTGTTAGAATTTGAGTTAGAATATGACTATATTTTTAGGAGTTGAGTTAGAATAAGACTTAGTTATGCTTTACCATAAAAGATTCAAAGACTTAGAGCTATAAATACTCATTTAGACTTCTTTTACAAGACATGAATGAATGAATAAAAACGAATTTGAGTGTTTTCTTTAAAGTGAGACATATTTGCATCTCTTTATTACTTTTAGGAATTAGTTACTTATCAAGTGATATTGTTTGTGGCGTGGTTATTCTTAATAATCCTTATAATCTTGGTTCTTTGCTATATTTGTCAGCTTTGGGTTGAAGGGCTGACTAGGGACGGGAAAGGAGTATACAACCTATGAGGTTGAATCCTTGACTTGGCTTGCTTACATGCAACACACCTAGAGCAAATTTTCTCAACATCTTTCTTCATATTAGGCCAATAAAAATTCTCATGTAATATGTCAAGTGTCTTAACAATACCAAAATGACTCATCAAACCACCATTATGAGCCTCACGCACAAGCAACTCACGCACGGAACAATTTAGCACATAAAGTTTATTTTCTCTAAACAAATAGCCATCATGCCTATAAAACCTTTGAAATGCAGATTGTTCACATGCATTATAAATATTTGAAAAATCAGAATCAGAAGCATACAAATCCTTTATATATTCAAATCCCATCAATTGAGAACTCAAAGTATAATAAGACTATATCTTTTAGATAATGCATCAGTAACCACATTTTCCTTACCTTGTTTGTACTAAATCACATAAGGAAAGGTCTTAATGAACTCCAACCACTTGGCATGTCATTTATTCAACTTACCTAGATCCTTGAGATGCTTTAAAAACTCATGGTCACTATGAATCACAAACTCTTTAGGCCAAAGATAATGCTACCAAGTCTCCAAAGCTCTCTAATGCGGAACCCCAAAGACCATGCCTTGAAACCCCTCAACAAGACAAGGTGAGCAAACCTTAAGCTATGGTGATCAAATATTGAATCCGACCCAAAGCTAACCAATGTAGCAAAGAACCAAGATTATAAGGTTTATTAAGAAAAGCCACGCCACAAGCAATATTACTTAATAAGTAACTAATTCCTAAAGGTAATAAAGAGATACAAATCTGTCTCACTTTAAAGAAAAACACTCAAATTCGTTTTTATTCATTCATGTCATGTACAAGAAGCCTAGATGAGTATTTATAGCCTTATGGTAAAGGATAACTAAATCATATTATAACTCAACTCCTAAAATTACAGTCATATTCTAGCTCATATTCTAAAAAGTAGAGTCCTACTTGAATTAGGACACTAATTAAATCCTTCCAAAATAAGACAAGTGATAGGTTGGGCTTTATTTCTTTGGCCCACATGTCTATCACTAATTAAAGTCTAAGGTAATTTTAAATTAGGCAAGCCACATACATAATTAAGCCCAATTACAAGTTAAGCCCCAAATCACATAAGTAGGCACATGACTTGTAATCTTTAATTTTATGGACTTTGCCTTGTTTAGCCCATTGGACTAGTCCATGCAAGATGGTTCTTCACACACCCCAAGATAAGTAATGGGCCTTGGGTCTTCAATCAACTCCATCTCCTTTGTCATGCATGCATCTTTTGTGATCTCCTTAGTGACCAAGCTTTGAATATAGCCTTGCATTACTTGCCTTAGTTTGTTAGCCCTTGATCTTGTGATAGCACCACTTGGCATGACTAGTGCATCGTTCTCCTTTTGTGAAGATTGACTTATATGTTCTTGATCTACTTCATTCCCCCATCTTCAAAAGGATTCGTCCTCGAATCTACTATTCCTACATTGTCAAAAAGAGTAAGGTCAGAAATATTGAATGATGCAGAAACACCATACTCACCAGGAAGTTCTATCTTGTAAGCATTATCATTGATCCTTTCAAGTACGCGAAATGGGCCATCTCCTCTAGGATCAAGTTTATTCTTCCTTTGGTGAGGAAATCTCTCTTTTCTCATATGCACCCACACCCAATTGCCTAGTTCAAACACCATTTTTCTACGCCCCTTGTTAGCTTGTTGTGCATATGACTCATTCTTCTTCTCCAAGTGTTGTTTTGCTTTCTCATGCATAGCTTTCAAAAAATCTGCCTTTTTCTTACCATCCAAATTAGTTAACTCATTAAAAGGCAAAGATGTTAGATCCAATGGAGTTAATGGATTAAAACCATACACAAGTTCAAAAGGTGAAAAATCAGTAGAAGAATGTACGCATCTATTATAAGCAAACTCAACCAATGGCAAACAATCTTCCCATGATTTTAAATTTCTACCCACAACAACACGCAATAGAGCACCTAAAGTCCTATTGACCACTTCGGTTTGTCCATTAGTTTGTGGATGACAAGTAGTAGAAAACAGCAATTTAGTACCAAGTTTATCCCATAAAACACGCCAAAAGTGACTAAGGAATTTAGTGTCTCTATCAAAAACAATTGATTTAGGAATACCATGCAAACGCACTACCTCTCTAAAGAACAAGTCAGCTATATTTGTTGCATCATTCGTTTTAGCACACGCAATAAAATGAGCCATTTTACTGAATCTATCAACTACAACAAATATGCTATCTTTACCTCTCCTAGTCTTAGGCAATCCCAATCCAAAATCCATTGAAATATCAATCCAAGGTGCAATAGGAATAGGTAAAGGTGTATACAATTCATGAGGCATAACTTTAGATTTAGCTTGTTTACATACAACACACTTAACAAAAATTCTTTCAACATCCTTACGCATATGTGGCAAATAAAAGTGTTCATGCAACATATCCAAAGTCTTATTAACACCAAAATGCCCCATCAAACCCCCACTATGAGCTTCAAGCACAAGTAGCTCCCTTAATGAACATGTAGGCACACAAAGTTTACCATCCCTAAACAAATATCCATCATGCCTATAAAATTTCTGAAAAGCAACTTGTTCACATGCATCATACACATTAGCAAAATCAAAATCAGTGGCATAAAGTTCTTTAATTTGTTAAAATCTCAACAATTTAGTACTTAAAGTAGAAATTAAAGTATATCTTCTTGAAAGTGCATCAGCCACCACATTATTTTTACCTTGCTTGTATTTTATCACATATGGAAATGTCTCAATAAATTCCACCCACTTACCATGCCACCGCCTATTGAGTTTCATTTGTCCCTTCAAATGCTTTAAGGACTCATGATCAGTATGTACGACAAACTATTTAGGAAGAAGATAATGTTGCCACATGTCCAAGGCTCTCACTAAAGCATATAATTCCCTATCATAGGTGGAATAATTCAATTGAGCTCCATGCAACTTCTCAATAAAGTATGCTATTGGTCGCCCCTCCTGCATTAAAACAACTCATATGCCAACTCATGAGGCATCACATTCAAGCTCAAAAGTTTTGTTAAAATCGGGCTAGGACAAAATAGGTGCACTACATAGTTTATCCTTAAGCAAATTAAATGCCTTTTCCCGTGATTCAGTCCATTTAAATTTAACATCCTTTATAACTAACTCATTTAAAGGTACTGCAATGGAACTAAAATCTTTCACAAACCTTCTATAAAAACTAGCCAATCCATGAAAACTCCTAACCTCACTAACATTAGTAGGCATTGGCCAATCTCTCATAGCTTTCACTTTTTCCTCATCTACCTCAATTCCTTTAGCACTAACAACAAATCCAAGAAATACAAGTTTTTCACTAGCAAACGTGCACTTCTTTAAGTTGGCATATAATTTCTCTTTTCTCAATACTTCTAATACAACCCTAACATGCATAATATGATCATCAAAACATTTGTTGAATATAAGTATATCATCAAAATAAACCACAACAAACTTACCAATAAGTTGTCTCAAAACATGATTCATAAGTCTCATGAAAGTACAAGGTGCATTAGTTAAACAAAAAGGCATTACCAACCACTCATATAAACCTTGTTTAGTTTTAAACACGGTTTTCTATTCATCTCCTACTTTCATCCTAACTTGAAAATAACCACTTTTAAGATCAATTTTGGAAAAGTAACATGCCCCACATAATTCATCAAGCATATCATCAAGTCTAGGAATAGGATGTCTATACTTTACTGTTATTTTATTAATGGCACGACAGTCCACACACATCCTCCAAGATCCATCCTTTTTAGGCACTAACAACACAGGAACGACATATGGACTCAAGCTTTCCTTCACGTGCCCCTTCTCTAAAAGCTCTTTAACTTGTCTTTGTATCTCCTTTGTCTCCTCAGGATTGGTTCTATAGGCTGGTCTATTTGGTATGGCAGCCCCGGGAACAAAGTCAATTTGATGTTCAATACCTCTTAATGGAGGGAGGCCTTTAGGAATCTCTTCAGGGAAGACATCCTCAAATTTCTGCAACAAAGACACAAAAACACTAGGCAAACAAGGGTCAATGTCAGTCAAAATTAAAAGATTCTCCTTGTACCTAAGTACAATAAGACTCCTTTGTGCATTAAAAGCACCTTTCAAGTCTTTCTCCCTTGCATACAGGCTTACTTTCTTTTCTCTCTTCACAATCTCACCTTTACTTTTCTCTCTTCCTCCATCAGTCACCATTGGGCCTTTATTTGTATTTCTTTCATTTTTATCATTTAAGGCCTCTTCTCTCTCAATTCTTTTACTTGAACTTGCCTCACTACCTGAATTCCCCATAATGGATTTTTGGATTTTCATTTGGTCTTCATATACTTCCAATGGAGATAAAGGTGCAAGAATGTAATTTTGGTTATTCAAGCTAAAAGAATACTGATTCCTATACCTATCATGCATCACACGTCTATCATATTGCCAAGGCCTTCCAAGTAAAACATGACTAGCATGCATAGGTACAACATCACATAACACCTCATCCTTATATCTACCAATAGAGAATGCAAACATCACTTGTTTATTCACCCTTATTTCACCACATTCATACAACCATTGCAACTTATATGGAATAGGATGTCTAATACAATTCAAACCCAACTTTTCAACAAGCGTTGCACTAGCCACATTAGTACAACTACCTCCATCAATAATCAAACTAAATGCCTTTCCATTGGCTATGCAACGTGTATGAAAAATATTTTTTCTTTGATCACTAGTTTCATCTTTAACATGCATATTCAAGGCTCTCCTAACAACCAAATATTCAATAAGCACATCATTCCCATATTGCACATCATCATCATCACAATCACTAGCATCCACTAAGGAAGACATACCATCACTATCACTACTTTCTTCACTTTCACTATCAATTACACCATTATCTTTTAATAACATAGTTTTCTTATTAGGACATTGAGATGCAATATGCCCTACACCCAAACATCTAAAACATTTAATTTTACTATGTTTCTCATTAGCACTAGGTGTTTTTGATTTTCCATCATCTTTTACCCATTTTTCTTTCCTTACCTCTTTCGGGTTAGTCACCTTTTATTTACCCTTTTCTTCCCTTTTAGGCCATTTTGAACTCCATTTGGATGTGGAATTCGTGTAACTCCTTGCTGCCCCCTTGCTTTTTAGTTGCTTTTCAATTTTTATGGCCATATTGACCATGTCTTCAAAGTCCACATAGTGTTGTAATTCAATAACCTTAGCAATATCTTTGTTCAAACCCCCTAGGAAACGTGCCATGGTGACTTCTGGATCCTCCTCCACATTAGCTCTCATCATTGCCATCTCCATCTCCTTATGGTAATCTTCAACGGTCATGGATCCTTGTGTAAGGCGCTGCAATTTTTGGTGCAACTCCCTATAGTAATAGGCTGGCACAAATCATTTTCTCATCACCCTCTTCATCTCTTCCCACCTTCTAATGGGTCTTTCTCCATTCTTTCTTCTAGTCATCATGATCTGATCCCACCAAACAAGAGCATAATCAGTGAATTCAATAACAGCAAGTTTTATTTTTTTCTCTTCACTGTTAAACCTTGAGGGGTATTTCCGTCATTTTGATGATAACAAATAATATAGAAATATTGTATTTAACATACTTGTTTTTGTAAGTATATTTTACAGGACATGAATTAAGATAGCAAGAATGGAGAATTGGAAGAATAATCCTTAAGAAACAAAATTCAAGTAGTAGCATGTTCACTGCCGTGACTCTAGGAGTCACTCCCGTGAAGGAAGCTAACTGTTACCAAAACCAACATTTGAAGTTCACGGCCATGAAGAAAAAACAAACCGTGAAGTAAGCATTTAAGTCACCCCCGTGAATAAAGGTGTCACCCCCGTGAATAAAGGTGTCACCCCCATGAAGATTCATACAATTTCATCCAGAGAGCTTCATGACCAGAGTCACCACTTGGATCACGGCTGGGAAGATTGTCACGCCCGTGACTCTATATGTCAAAACATTCCAGAGAGCTTCACGACTAAGGTCACCACTTCAGTCACGGCTTGGGAAGAACTGTCACCCCCGTGACAAGCATAGTCACGCCCGTGAACAATGAAAGAGAAAAGTATCAGGTGCGATTTTTTGGTTGGTACAACGGCTAGTTTCTTATTTAATGCACCCCAACGGCTATATTCAGCCATGAGAGTATAAATGGAAGTCATTTATGCATTAAAAAAGGGGAGAATGATAAGAAAAACAAAAGCATAGCATATACTTCGAATTTAATTCTTATTACAAGCTATTTGTACTTTCATACTTTGAGAACAAATCTATTCTCTGTAGAAATCTTTTTGTTCCTCATATTTGAGCAATAAAGATTTATAAGTGGTTATCTCTGTAATCTTTACTCAAGTGAGCTTTGGGTAGTTCTGGGTTAAGAGTAGAACACTTGTAAGGGTTAGTTGTGTGAACCTCCAAAACACAAATTAATAGGTTGTTTGTGTGAGCCTGTAAAACACAAAGTGAAGGTTGTTTGTGTGAGCCTGTAAAACACAAAGTGTAAGTTGTTTGTGTGAGCCTGTAAAACACAAGAAATTGGTTCTTGTGTGAGCCATTAAAACACAAGGGATTTTTGGATTAGGTGTAAGCCATTGTGAAAAACACCAAAAGTTGGGAGTGAGCTTGTGAAACTCCATTGTAACACTTAGTGTGTTAGTGAAACTCCCAATTGCGATTGGGGAGAGGAGTAGGGTTTGTTAATACTCGAACCTCTATAAATCTGTGTGTCAAATTTTCTCTATCCCTCTTAAAATTAATCTTTTATATCCGCACCTTATAATTTAATTTTTTTAAAACTCCAATTCAACCCCCCTTCTTGGTTTAATATCTGGGCAACATTCACTATAGTTGTGGCATTCAAAAATGAGCTCCACTTTTCTCTCCCATTCTAGGTATGCTTCAACATCATTCCTCCCTTTAAAAGGTGGAATTTTCATTTTGATGGAATTGATGTTGCTATCTTTCTTATCTCCTCTCCTCGTTGAATGGGTATCATCTTCATCATCATAGGAATCAAAATCCTCATCTTCTTCTTAAGGCCGAAACCTCTCTATTCCAGAATTGTGAATGTTCCATTTCCCATGAGTTTGTGACTCTTCTCTTGTTTTTCTGGAATTTGAAGTACTTTGTTGTCTCACCTCTTCAATTTTTCGATCTTGTCTCTCCATCTTCTCATTAAAAGATTCAATCATGGAAAATAGCCTTTGGAACTCAGATTGGACAACCTCTAATGGTATGAGTTTCAGCTGGTCCGCTCGTTCACTACTCCCCCTTGCATTTTCCTTTGACATGATTAGTAATTCAAGAAAGGAATAATGAAGTAAAAGGACCTCACAAGCACTCTCTCACGTGTTTCTCTCAAAATAGACTATATACTACTCGTGTTTTACACAAATAATGGATTTTACCCTTTTTAAGCTCATCACTCTTGACTTTTACTATTCAAAATTTGAATCTCAAAATTACAAGTAAGAACCAGAAATAAAAACAAACAATATGCAAGTGATCTATGCTAAGAATTAACAATGAACCCTAACAAGAATGAATGGAACAATGTCTAGAAGCAAACTGATGTGAAAGAAATTTATATTTAAAGCTATACACAAATTTAAATAGGTGTATGCTACTGAGTTTTGTTCAAATTAAATCTAAGAATGAAAATTAGACTTAACTAAGGTAATTAGATGCAAAAAAGACAGAATTAAAAGAATGAAAACTTAAGAGCACAAAGAATTAGACAATATTGAAAAAAAAAATTCAGAATCGGTTTTCTCCTAGTAAGTAGCCGATTGTCCCTTAATTAAACCATATTCAACCTTAATTTATCACCAACTAGCAAGAACTCAAGGTATATTTAATAGATAAGCTCAATTCCTCAAGATCAAATCAATGCTCAATATGATCACTAAGGTATCTGAATTCAAAAGTTGTACTTTTCAACCTCAAAACCAATTATTTATGTTGGATTCCAGTAGTTTATGATGATACCAAACAATTCCAGTAATAAAAAAATCACAAGATTTCAACTTGAAGCTCAAAATAGCACAAATTCACAATTTTAGTGCTAAATTCGAAATTCTGATTTTTTTTCTTTTTTTTTTGTTTATTATCAAATAACAGTAAACTAATGCTTAATAAACCTCAAATATATCAAAGAATTGAATAGAAATCCAAATTTGCAATTTTACTCTTTATGGCAGAAATTTTTCCTAAGCTACCTCTAATGGCAAAATTTAAATCTAAGTTAACAACTAGAAAACAATTTTAAAAGATAGATAATGATTACCTAACCAAAAGCTCTGATACCAAACTGATGCAGAACCCCAAAGACCGTGCCTTGAAACCCCTCAACAAGACAATATGAGCAAACCTTAAGCTATGGTGATCAAATATTGAATCCGACCCAAAACTAACCAATGTAGCAAAGAACCAAGATTATAAGGTTTATTAAGAAAAACCACGCCACAAGCAATATTACTTGATAAGTAACTAATTCCTAAAGGTAATAAAGAGATGCAAATCTGCCTCACTTTAAAGAAAAACACTCAAATTCGTTTTTATTCATTCATGTAATGTACAAGAAGCCTAAATGAGTATTTATAGCCCTAAGTCTTTGAATCCTTTATGGTAAAGGATAACTAAATCATATTATAACTCAACTCCTAAAATTACAGTCATATTCTAGCTCATATTCTAAAAAGTAGAGTCCTACTTGAATTAGGACACTAATTAAATCCTTCCAAAATAAGACAAGTGATAGGTTGGGCTTTATTTCTTTGGCCCACATGTCTATCACTAATTAAAGTCTAAGGTAATTTTAAATTAGGCAGCCCACATACATAATTAAGCCCAATTACAAGTTAAGCCCCAAATCACATAAGTAGGCACATGACTTGTAATCTTTAATTTTATGGACTTTGCTTTGTTTAGCCCATTGGACTAGTCCATGCAAGATGGTTCTTCACACACCCCAAGATAAGTAATGGGCCTTGGGTCTTCAATCAACTCCATCTCCTTTATCATGCATGCATCTTTTGTGATCTCCTTAGTGACAAAGCTTTGAATATAGCCTTGCATTGCTTGCCTTAGTTTGTTAGCCCTTGATCTTGTGATAGCACCACTTGGCATGACTAGTGCATCATTCTCCTTTTGTGAAGATTGACTTATATGTCTTTGATCTACATTATTCTCACCAATGAATACAACTCGTCAGGGTTACTCCTATAGGTTGTGCAGTTTGGAATTTGAGCTCCAGATATGAAATCAATTTGATATTCAATTTCTCTTATTAGCAACAATCCTTGTGGTAACTCTTCAAGAAATACATTCTCATATTCCTGCAATAAAGAAACAACAACACTAGGGAAATAAGGGTTAAGGTCAGCTTTATTAAAATATGATTCCTTATACATGAATACAAGTAAACATTATTGATTCTCAGAAGCCACTCTCATATCGTTTACTTTTGATAAAAATTATTTTTCTTTTTGGCCCACATGTCTATCACTAATTAAAGCCTAAGGTAATTTTAAATTAGGCAGCCCACATACATAATTAAGCCCAATTACAAGTTAAGCCCCAAATCACATAAGTAGGCACATGACTTGTAATCTTTAATTTTATGGACTTTGCCTTGTTTAGCCCATTGGACTAGTCCATGCAAGATGGTTCTTCACACACCCCAAGATAAGTAATGGGCCTTGGGTCTTCAATCAACTCCATCTCCTTTATCATGCATGCATCTTTTGTGATCTCCTTAGTGACAAAGCTTTGAATATAGCCTTACATTGCTTGCCTTAGTTTGTTAGCCCTTGATCTTGTGATAGCACCACTTGGCATGACTAGTGCATCATTCTCCTTTTGTGAAGATTGACTTATATGTCTTTGATCTATATTATTCTCACCAATGAATACAACTCCTCAGGGTTACTCCTATAGGTTGTGCAATTTGGAATTTGAGCTCCAGATATGAAATCAATTTGATGTTACAATCAATCACAACCGTGAACTCTCAAGTTCACGCTCGTGACTCAATAGTCACGCTCGTGACTTTCAGCAGGAAATCTGCATATTCACTTTTCATTCATTCTAACATCATCCAAATCATACCAAATTCTATTTCATGCATTTCTAAGGTTCTTTACTCAACTTATTACTCTCTAATACATGTAACTGTCTTGATCATACAAGGTTCTCTAACATGCATCATTAATTCAATGTCACACAAGGATCTCATTCATACATGTCTAATCCTATGGTTTCATGCCATAATCATCATCATTCTTCAAATATATTTATCTAAAATCATGTTCAACATGCATTATTTCAAACAAAAATAGGCTATTGCCTTAAGTTATGCACAAACCTCAATCTTTCTTCTTCACTCTTCTAGGTAGCTTTTTCTTTTCCTTTGCTCCTTAGAGCTTGTTCCTTGTCACTTGGAACTCCTACAACAGCATAATTCATTATTATCATCTGATTTTCTCAAGGCCCTAAACTCTATTTTTCTCTCTCAAAACCCTACTTTCTCCCTCTTTCCATATAAGTCTTGGATGAGCTCAAAATTCGAACTTCCTTTAAGAAAAGATGAAGAAGAAGAAGAATCACTTATTACCTTACTCTTTTCTTCACTTGATCACCACTTTGGAGATTTTCTCTCTCTACCAAACTTGATTTTTCTTCCTCTTTCTTGTTCTTTCCAGCTTCTCTAGCAGTTATAGCTATGAAAATCACCTTGTCTTGCTATTTCCCTTCTCTTCCCTTCCTTTCTCTCTCTAGAATCAAGGTGAGCTATGGAGGTATGGATGTAGCTAGCGTGACTGGTAAAGAAAAGAGAGAAGGAGGTAGAAAATGAAGAGAATAAGAAGAAGAAGAAAAGAAAGCCTTAAATAGGGTACCCAAAAAGTCTTCATGTGGGACCCACCATTTGACCATCTTCTTCTAATTTTTACACTTAATCAATATTAATCCTCTTCTTTTAAAGGTCATGGCTGGACAAACTTATCAAAATGTGCCCAAAATTAATATGTTGATTAGCAATTAATCTCATTAATACTATAATTTTTGATAATTTGCAATTTGACCCCAAAACTTATCAAATTTTGCAGTTTAGTCCTTTACCGTAAATCAACTTCATTAAACTCTATAATCACTTAATTAGACATTTATCATTTAATTTAGCCATTACTTAATCAAGTTTTGTAAAAATCCGAATTTAGACTCCGATCGGTTAAACTCGTCAACTTCGCAACACATGCGACTCAGGGCCTAAATTAGAGGATATTACAATGCTAACATATTCTATTTTACATCTAGGTTGCTAGAGTCATCATCATGACAAGTGTGAATTTGCGATCATGAATGGAATCAAATAAATTGACTGGGCCTAATTTTTTTGGATTGGCTAAAGAATCTGAGAATAGTTATCAAATCCGAAAAGATTGGCTATGTCCTAGATGAGGCACTCCCTAATCCCCCTGCTGCTAATGCTTCTAAAGATGTTCAAAAGGCATATCAAAAACAACTCTATGATAGTGAAATGGCAAGCTGCATTATGCTTGCTACTATGTCAGCTGAGATGCAAAAGCAACATGAGGCTATGGATGCTAATTCCATAGTATTCCACCTAAGAGAGCTTTTTGATGAGCAAACACGTTCTAAAAGGTTCAAAACTTTGAGGTTGCTCTTCCGCACTAAGATGGTTGAGGGGACATCTCCAGTGCAATATGCATTGAAGATAAATGGCTATATTGAGAGGTTGGCCACCTTGGGATTTGTGATGGACCATGAATTAAGTATTGACTTAATTCTAATTGGTTTGTTTGATAGTTATTCACATTTTGTGCTTAACTATAGGATGAACCAAATCTCCACCACTATTCTTGAGCTAATTAACTTGCTCAAAATAGCTGAGCCATCTAAAAAACACAGTAAGGTTGTGATGCTAGTGGACTCTTCAAGTTCTAAAAAAAGAACCTTAAGAAGAAGAAGAAGTCCATAAAGCCTAAGGGAGGTGTGGCCAAGAAGAAGGCCAAGGAGATTGTTCCAAATGGGACATGCTTCCTTTGTGGCAAAAATGACCATTGGAAAAGAAACTATAAGGCTTACTTGGAGTCCTTGAAGAAGAAGGCATCTGATGCCCAATCTACTTCAGGTATTTTTGTCATTGAAATTAATACTGTTTTCGATAATAATATATGAGTATTAGATACCGGTTGTGGCTCACACATATGCACTGATATGCAGGGCCTAAGGAATAGTAGACAGCTCAATAAGGGAAAGTCAGACCTACGCGTTGGAAATGGAGCAAAGGTTGTTGTATTAGTTGTAGGAACATATGTATTGACCCTCCCTAGTGGGCTTATATTAAATTTGGATAATTGCTATTATGTACCTACTTTGACTAAAAACATTATTTCTGTTTCAAGTCTAAATAAAGATGATTTTTTTTTTAGCTTTTAGTAACATTGTTGTTCTATTATATTGAATGAAATTTTTTATGCTAGTGGTACATTATGCAATGGAATATACATGTTAGATATGTCAAATCCAATTTTAAACATCAATGATAATAAAAGGCAAAAACAAGATATGTTGAAATCATCTTACTTATGGCATTGTCGCCTTGGTCATATAAGTGAGAAACACGCTAAGCTACACAAAAGTGGTAGTTTAGGGTCATTTGATTATGAATCAATCATATTACACATGTGAATCTTGCTTATTAGGCAAAATGACTAAATTACCCTTTAAAGGAAATGGTGAATGTGCTAATGGACTTTTAGACTTAATACATTCAGATGTATGTGATCCACTGTCTACACACGCTAGAGGTGGTTTCATCTACTTCATTACTTTTATCGATGACTACTCACGATATGGGTACATGTATCTTATGAGATACAAATCTAAAGCTTTTGAAAAGTTCAAAGAATTCAGAATTGAAGTAAAGAAACAACTTGGAAAAAGTATTAAAACACTTCGATCATATCGAGGAGGTGAATACTTGAGCCAATAGTTTCTAGATTATCTTAAGGATAATGAGATTTTATCTCAATGGACTCCACCTTACACGCCACAACACAATGGTGTGGCTGAAAGAAGAAACCTAACATTGTTAGACATGGTAAGGTCTATGATGAGTTTTGCGTAACTGCCTAACTCCACATTTTCTTACATGAGAATTTGGGGTTGTCCTACTTATGTGAAGCAGACAATGTCAGATAAGCTAGAAGCTAAGTTTGACCATTGTCTATTTGTGGGATATCCAAAAGCATCATATGGATATCAATTTTACCACCCCTTGGAACAAAAGGTTTTTGTTTCAAGACATGTTATCTTTTTAGAGAGAGAATTCCTTCTAAAAGGAGATAGTGGAAGCAAAATTGAACTTGAGGAAGTTCAAGATGCTCAAACAAATGCTGATCAACTACCTGAACCCGAGCTTGTTACTCATACAGATGATATAACACCTCAACCTTCTAAAGCACAAGAGCTTCATAGGTCAAGTACGATACGTACTGTTCTAGAGAGATATGAATTTCTCATTAGTGAACAGAACGACGTATGGCTCATAGAAAATGATGAGCCTAGAACCTATGAAGAAGTTCTGAATAGTTCAGAATCTGAGAAATGGCTTCAAGCCATGAAGTCAGAAATGAATTCCATGTATGAAAACCAAGTATGGACTTTGGTTGACCCACCCGAAGGAATAAGCCTATAGGGTGCAAGTGGATTTTCAAAAAGAAAACTGACATGGATGGTAACGTGATTACCTATAAAGCTAGAATTATTACTAAAGGTTATCATCAAATACAAGGAATTGACTATGATGAAACTTTTAGCCCAGTAGCTATGCTTAAATCCATAAAGATACTCCTAGCCATTGCTACTCATTATGATTATGAGATATGGAAAATGGATGTGAAGACAACTTTCCTTAATGGAAATCTGACTGAGGATGTATACATGACATAACCAGAAGGCTTCATATCTAAAGATGGCGAAAAGGTATGTAAGCTTCAAAGATCCATTTATGGATTAAAGCAAGCATTCAGGAGTTGGAATATTAGGTTTGATGAGACAATTAAACAGTTTGGTTTCTTACAAAATCCGGATGAACCTTGTGTTTACAAGAAGGTTAGTGGGAGTGCAATCGTATTTCTTGTATTATATGTAGATGACATATTGTTAATGAGAAATGATGTCTCAGCCTTACAATCCGTCAAAATTTGGTTATCCAAGAATTTCTCTATGAAAGACCTTGGAGAAGCAGTCTATATTTTGGGGATAAAGATCTATAGAGATAGATCTAAAAGATTGCTTGGTCTTTCACAATCTACATACATAGATAAGATGCTAAAAAGGTTGAGCATGAAGCAGTCCAAGAGGGGATATATTCCCATGACCCATGGGATTACTCTTTCAAAGTCTTTATGTCCAAAGACAGAAGATGAGAGGACACACATGAGTTTGATTCCATATGCTTCAGCTATAGAATCAATCATGTACGCTATGATATGTACAAGACCCGATGTATCATATGCTCAGAGTGTCACGAGCAGATACCAATCAGACCCTGGTGAGGGTCATTGGGTGGCTGTCAAGAATATTCTTAAGTACTTAAGAAGAACTAAGGATGTATTCTTGGTATATGGAGATGGAGATCTTATTGTGAGCGGGTATACCAATGCCAGTTTCCAATCTGACAAGGATGACTCAAAATCTCCATCAGGTTATATATTCACACTAAATGGTGGAGCAGTTAGTTGGAAGAGTTTCAAACAGGAAACGACTGTTGATTCCACAATTGAAGCAGAGTACATTACAACTTCTGAAGCAACAAAGGAAGTAGTTTGGATAAAGAAATTCATCACAGAACTTGGAGTGGTTCCCAGCATTATTGATCCAATATAATTGTATTATGATAATAATAGAGCCATTGCGCAAGCAAAGGAGTCAAGGTATCATCAGAGATCCAAACATGTACTCAGAAGATACCATTTGATTAGAGAAATCATTGGTAGGAATGATGTAAAGATAGAAAGAGTGCCCACAGATAAGAATATTGCTGATCCTTTAACTAAGCCACTTCCCCAAAAGAAATATGATTCTCATGTACTCGCCTATGGAATTAAATATAAAGGCGATTGGCTTTAGTGCAAGTGGGAGCTTGTCAGATGAGTGCTCTAAAGGCAATCACCTTTAGCACTTATTGTACAAATTTATTTGATTAATAAAAGGCTTTTTCATTAATTTGATGTTCATTTGATATATGAATTGATAAGTGATGTTAAATCAATTAATGAAGTCCTTGATACATAACATAGCATGAAGGAAATCATGATGAGATCATGGTATTGAGATTTTTATCACGTGTAATTATGTTAGTATTAAAATTATCCCTAGTCATAGGATTAATGAGACGGGATATTATTAATCCAGATAGACTAGTACATGTTATACACCTTGATTGGATCGAGTAGTAGATCTCATAATCTATAAACATGAGATATTTGGAGTTAACATATGGATGCTTACTAAGTGTAGCTAAGTACATTGGATGACTAACTATGAGACAATCATATGGATAATCTATTCAAATGTCAATGATAGTCTCATCATAGCAATGGTGTAAGTATCCTTAGACTTGAGGTACTTAAGGATATCTTGAATATTGATTATGTATTTTGATGCTATTCCTTGTTATCTCAGGGAGGATGCTCATAGAGTGGTGATTGGATACAACTTGAGGTATTTGAAGGTAATTAGGTAACCAACAAATGATTCACCACTCTTGATAGAAGGAGTGTGTACCCATGGCCTCTTGTCATGGTCATTACTCGGGAATCTCTGGCCGGAGTGGAAATGTCATAAAGATTGTCTTCAATGACATATCTAATAGAGTAATGAGCCTCAAGGACAAGAACTAACATTACTTGGACTAGATGTGATGTAGTCAGTCTAGTAGGAGTTGACACATGTCCATACTCTAAACCAAATGAGGTATGGAATGGTGAAAGGAATAATTGCACGGAAATTGTCTATAGAAAGGTTCATAGTCAAACCACTGACTTTTCGGTCAATTGGGGGTCACAATGAGTTGCTAGATACCGCTCATGACTTGCTTAAATTTATTGTTAATTTAAGTGACCAACATAACCGGGAACTTAATGGGTCACACGCATTGAAGATATGGAGAATGAGTAAAATGATCTTGGATAGGATCTAAAATATGAGAGAATTATTTCGGGATGGATCGCAATGAGATCGCACTGAAAAATTGTTCGGGAGGTTCATGGGCCCACGCGGGCTAGGTAGGCTGCCCAGCAGCAGCCCGCAGCAGGCCCAGTGCGCTGTTGCCAAAATCTGCCATTGGCCAACAACAGATTTTGGCCATAATTAGGCCAATTATGGCCAATTACTATTCATTCATTTTCCTTTTTTCCATTTTTGATTTTTCATCTTTTTTTGAATTTGATTCAAATAGAAAAGATATCAAATGGCAGAAAATAGACATAAAAATATTTTTCTGTTTTGTGAAAAAAATAAACAAAAATATTTTCAAGACAACAAAAATTCTCTCAAGAACACTTTGAAAGCTAGCACTTTGAATTTGTTTAAACCATTTCTTTTGATAGTTTCTTCTTCATTCTTCATGGATTATCGTTGGAGACATCCTAATATGGATTGTTGTGATTTGCTACAACCCAACAAAGTAAAATTTTGAAGAATAAATAAAGAAAATAAAAGGTATCATTTCTAACCTCTATATTTATATAAATTAGTTTTAATGGCACAAGTATGATCTTTTGTTTCGAATTTTGAAAATTTTATTTTTCCGCTACGTTTATGAATATGAATCATTCTTCAAAACCCAACACAAGATGTATATGTTCAAATGAGATGCATGTAAAAATGTATATGGGGAAAGTTGAGGATGTTACATTTTGGGATCCTTTAAAGTTATCACCATATTTGGAAAAAAAAAAGGTTTTTGGCTTTTATCGATGATTACACTAGATTATGTTGGGTTTATTTAACTCATGAAAAATCTGAAGTGAAAAAATTGTTTCAAGAGTTTTACAAAATGATCAAAAACCAATTTTAATAAAAAAAAACATTTAGCATACTCAGCTTGAATAATGGAACTGAATATTTTAATGAACATTTGGAAAATATTTTGAAAGAAAAAGATATTTTACACTAGTCTACTTATCATGATATTCCTTAACAAAATGGAATTGAAGAAAAAAAAATAGGCACCTACTTAAAGCATCTCGTGTAACATCCTTGACCTTCCCCACATGCATTTCATCGAACATAAGCATCTTGCATACAATTCAATTGAACACGTGCATTTCATACGTATTTTCGTAGGAACAAGTTTATGACACGCACTAGCTACGTGTCCTAGTATTTGGCACTTGTATCAGTCGCACGTGTGTAATTATAACCTAAATGAGGATAACAAAGTATTAGAAATGAATTGAATAAGGTGTATAAATTAAAGTAAGCAAAGTGATTAGATTAAGATTAGTAAACAATTACATTGTTAATTTAGTTAAATCGGGTCAAATGATTAAGTTGTATTATTGTGTGAATTAATGGAATTATAAATATATGTAAATAATAATAATAACAATATAAAATAAAATGAAAATGAAACAAAAGAGAAATGTAGGAGAAGAGAAATGAGAAATGAGAAGAGAAAAGAGAAGAGAAAAAGAGAAAAAGAGAAAAAGAGAAAAGGACAAAAAACAAGTTGGCTTTATCTTCATCTTTCTTCCCCATTTCTGCCTCCTCACTTCAGCCCCGTTTTCTTCTTCAATTTCCTCCATTTCATACTTCAATTATTATTTTTTTCATCTAGTTTTTTAAGCTAATTGATCCCTTTCAAGGTTGTTCTTGGTAAGTAATCAATTCTTATTGCTATTGGGTTGATTTGAGTTGCTTAGGTTCAATATTAGGCACTGAATTGCACCCCAATTTTGATATTAATAGAAATTGATTCTGGAAATGTGTAAAACACAAAATTTGTTCCTTTATATCTTAGATTTTTGGATATGTAAACATTTTTTCATGATGTTATGTATAGGGAGAGATATGCTCTTCGTACTGAAACTGGTCAGGGTGTAAACCCTAACCAAGTTAGCTACTGTGTGGTTTGATATCGAATATGTTAAAGCCCTTATTTAAAGTCTCTAAAAACATAAAAGTTGTAGATATATGTGTTTGGTATCTGTATACCAAATTTCAGGTTCATAGGTCTTGTAAATGGTGAGTTATGGTGAATGGAACCATGACTGTTCCATGGTTTGAACTGCCTATTGAGTGCCCTGGGCAGATCCAGTACATTGGTTGGCTAATTTGAGCTTGTTATAACTCGATTATGTAAATTATCAAAACATAAAAGTTATAGGTATATGTCTGAGCTAAATTTGGGTACTTATTTCAGCTTAATTTGTTATCTATAGACTAAGTTATAGCCTTTGGAAGTCATACTGGTCCGGAAGCCAATTCTATTCTGGAACAGTAATATGTTTGGTATAATTAGAAGACCTTAGAGACATAATTGGTAAAAGTTGTAAACATGAGACATGTTCCATATGAAACCTTATAAGTTTTTGTAAATTTTCATTAAAATAGGACCTATAGATTATAAGTTATGATGAACCCAAAGGAGTACTCTGAAACTGTCTAAAGGCAGAAAACAAGGCAGAAAACAGAACACTCTTAGAAATTCCACCAAATATTGTACAATAATCAAATTGGTCTGAAATTTGAATATGTGCTATAATTATATGTTATGTGTAATTAGGAACAATAATCATATTAATTGGTCAATTATAGAAAAAGATATAGGCTAAACAGTCCCATAAGGTCACACTGCCTCATAGGAAAAATCTTAACTATTGACATGAACAATGCATATTAATTTATTTAAGCCACATTAAGTCTCTCTAATCATGAGTTAATCGATTATGTTTTCATATTAGGCTCGCAACATATTGGAGACCCACAAGGAGCAGATAGACAATAAGTTAGGGATCGGAATCAAAGGAGAACGGTGAGTCTAATTATCGATTGAATTCTTTAGTGCAAATGAATGTTGCTTGCTATGTGATTCATGTGATTGTCATGATTGGTCCTTGATAATGTAATGATGGATAATTTGTGATATTTTGGTACATATAAATGGTATACTTGTGGTATATTTGAGGTATATGTTTGACAAATGTGATATATATACATGGTACATGTATAGTATATACAAGGTATATGCTTGACATATGAGGTATATAGGGAATATATGTATGTTGTATATGATAAAGATGCAATGGTTGATGAATGCTTAAATACAAGTGCATATGCATATGGGCTAAAAAGGCGTTGTGACTAGTTAATCGACATTGCAAAGCAAAAGAAGAGGCCTATGGCCCAACAAATGTACAAAGCAAAAGAAGAGGCCTATGGCCCAACAAATGTGCAAATGAAACAAATGATCAAGCTAGCTAGCAAATGCAAATGCAAATGTTCACATGGAAACCCGGGGCAATGTTTGTTTAATATGGTCACAACAAAATAAAATGTACAAGCAAAGAATAAGTAAATAACAATTATTGAATACTTGATTTTATCTATATTTATATGTTATTGACTGATGAATGGAATGGAATACATGGTATATATTGGAATTGTGATTTATGACTATGAGTTGTTTGGTACTTTAGAGCTCATTGGATGGTTATTCTCACTGAGCCGCAACTCATCAATTTGCATCATTTTTCAGGTAAAGAGAAGTGATAGCTCATTTTGAGTAGCGTATAAAAGACATGGAGCACAGGTCACTGGCCGAGCCTCATCACTCTCTCTCCTTGCATTCCACACAAGCATGAAAACATATCATCTGTTTTTTGACTTATATGCTTGAATATGTATTATCACTCTAGATTAGTTTTGAAATGTATAAATGGAAACAACCTGTAATCCTTTGGATGGAAAGTTTATGTTTTAATATATGTGATATATCGTATTGTGGTTTTTAATGTTGACTTGAAAAGTCATTGAGTGATATTACAGGATATAAGACTTGTAAAGTCATTAGTTGATTTTACAGGATATGATATGGAAAAAAATTTACTACCACTGTTATCAGGGTATTTTACTTTCCAATATGCCATGTATGATTACTTGATACAGGGATAGGTTATACTCAAATGCATAAGGTGTGACGTTACATCTCGTACATTACTATTTTATATGCATATTCTACAATATCTATGGGGTTTATTTTAATAGCATTTTATCTAATTAATAGGATGCGTAGTCGAGTTTTAAAATATGTCACACCTCTAAATTACTTCAAACAAAGTTTTCCTAAATGTAAAATTAATATAGATTTGACATTAAAGGTTTTTGGTTGTACAATGTTTGTTCATATACCTAACAAGTTTTGATCTAAACTTGATCCAAAAGTAGAGAAATGTATTTTTATAGGATATGTTTCTAATACAAAAGGGTATAAGTGTTTTAATACGCAAACAAAAAAATGTTTGTAAGTATGGATGTTATTTTTCTTGAAAATCAATCCTATTTTGACAAAAATTATCTTTAAATGGGGAGAGAAAGAAGAAGATAATTTTTGGGCTGTCTTCTTACTAAATCCTATGATCTATTATTTTTTGTATTTGAAACTTGAAAACAATCTGTTCAAAATTTTGGAAACAAAGAAGATTTTTGTCAAAAGGTGTCACATCTAGATGGATCACAAACAAGGGGAGAAATATTACGAAAGGAAAAAATTAGTCTTGAACTTATACTCTCGGTTTATTTCTAGAAAAAAGATTCAACAAAATGGTAAAGACATACCAATCATTCAAATACAAAATCAATCAAAATCTCTAAATAAAGGTCATTTAGATGTTCAGGTAATCCTAATCTTGATCTTGTCTCTCATAATCCTTCTCCTATAAATCTATCTAGCACTACACAATCAGACATTGATATTCTAATAACAATTAGAAAAGGAACTCGAACATGCACTCAACATCCCATTGCCAAATATTTATCCTACCAAAGAATTTTTCATATTCATAGAGCATTTGTTTCTAATGTGTCTAACTTGTCTATTTCAAGAACCATTGAGGAAGCTATAGGTGACATGAATTGGAAGTTAGTAGTTATGGAAGAGATGAGTGCTTTAAAAAAGAATGGAATCTATGAGGTTATCAATTTACCAAAAAATAAAAAGACCATAGGGTGAAAATGGGTATTTATGGTGAAGTTCAATGTTGATGGTAGCATAGAAAAGATATAAGGGTTGATTCATTGCCAAAGGGTTTACACAAATGTTCGAAATTGATTACCATGTTGCCAAACTAAACTCAATTCGAGTTTTGTTATCCTTAATTTAAGTTACACTTAGCCCTTACACCAGTTAGATGTAAAAAAATGTCTTCTTAAATAGGGAGTTGGAGAAGGAAGTATATATGAGCATACCTCCAGGTTTTGAAAAAGGGTTTGGTGAAAATTAAGTCTGCAAGTTGAAAAAATCATTGTATGGTCTCAAACAATCCCCAAGAGCTTGGTTTGAATGCCTTGGAAAGGTAACAAAAGGTCATAGTTATTGCCAAAGTCAAGCATATCATACTATGTTCTATAAACATTCAAAAGAAGGAACATTAACTATCTTCATTGTCTCTGTGCATGATATTATTTTGATATGTGATGACTATTCTGAACTAGAGAGATTGAATAAGGGGCTTGCTAGAGATTTTGTAATCAAAGACTTTGGGCCATTAAAATACTTTTTTGGCATGGAGTTTGCAAGGTTTAAGGAATGTATTTTTATTACTCAACGCAAAAACATGACTTACTGAAACAAGTTTACTAAGATGTAGAGCAACTAAAAGTCTAATTGAACTAACTATGAAATGCTAAAGATGAAGATGTGATAAATGTAGAGAAGTTGATGCGGAACCCCAAAGACCATGCCTTAAAACCCCTCAACAAGACAAGGTAAACAAACCTTAAGCTATGGTGATCATAGATTGAATCTGACCCAAAGCTAACCAATGTAGCAAAGAACCAAGATTATAAGATTTAATAAGAATAGCCACGCCACAAGCAATATCACTTGATAAGTAACTAATTCCTAAAGGTAACAAAGAGATGCAAATCTGCCTCACTTTAAAGAAAAACACTCAAATTCGTTTTTATTCATTGATTCATTATTCTAACTCAACTCATAAATGTACAGCCATATTCTAACTCAAATTCTAAAAAGTAGAGTCCTACTTGGATTAGGACACTAATTAAATCCTTCTAAAATAAGACAAGTGGTGGGTTGGGCTTTATTTCTTTGGCCCACATGTCTATCACTAATTAAAGTCTAAGGTAATTTAAATTAGGCAGCCCACATACATAATTAAGCCCAATTACAAGTTAAGCCCCAAATCACATAAGTAGGCACATGGTTAGCACATGACTTGAGAACATGGTTGGCACATGATGTCTTCCACATGGATGGCACATGTCTTGCACATGTTTGGCATAGGACTCCTAGCACATGATTTGCACATGACTTGTAATCTTCAAGGTTTATGGACTTTGCCTTGCTTAGCCCATTTGAATTTAATCTTCATGAAAGGCTCCTTTTTATCTTCACCTTAGGCTTGCCTTTATGTATTATTGGCCCATAAGCTTGATTGTGAATTTTAGGCCCAATATAGCAGCGAATGCTCCAATGCTGCCTTCTATGACTTGGAACACGCCCCACATTAAATTGGATCATATGAAATGGCTTTTGTACTTCTTTAAGGCTCATTTCAATGATATAATATTGCTCCACTCCATTGACAAAAGATTGTCGTTCATATCCTTCAATTATGGTTCCCGTGCATACATCATTCCCCCTTTCCTCAAGAAGATTCGTCCTCGAATCTTTGCCTACATCAAAAGAAAAATGCACAACACGAAGCAAAGGATAATTAAAATTGTTTGTAAAAAATTCACTTTTCACCTCTTTCTCCTTTTCACACAAATTCACTATTTTCTCTCTTTGCTCATTACTACTACTACTTTTATCCCTCAAAACCTCATCTCTCTCAATTCTCTCTTTGGCTTCTCCATAAACAGCCCCTTCTTTCATCTCAATCTCACTCATCGTTACTCCTTCAAGCTCATCCAATTCATGTTCATCACTCACCTTTATGGATTCACTATCATTAACCACAAATTCATCTTGAATGATGTTTTCACTCTCAATTGCAATGCTCTCAAAAACACTAACACCATTAACTTCTTCTAGTGAAATAGAATCAATACTCTCACCTACAATTTCAACTTCACTAGTATGAGCATCATTAATATCCTCATGAATTTTATTATTACCATCATCCACCATTTTAAAATTAGGAACTAAATCAAATTCAGAATAAAATTTTGAATTTTGAATTTTACACCTTCTTGGATAAGGATTCTTTATTTCATTCTCTTTCTCTTCATGCCCCCACCTATCAATCCTAGCACGCATTTTGTCCATTTCTTTTTGAAAGGCACTCATCGAAGATGCTTTGTCTTTCTTTCTTTCTCTTCTTTGTCTATCATTATCATAATATTCAAAATACTCTTTTTCTTCATAAGATTGAAACCTCATAATGCTTTGAGATCGAGACCCCTCTCTTGATCTTCTTGTGTTAAAGATACTTTGCTGTTTCAAATCTTCAATTTGCTCATTTTGTCTCTCCATCTTGTCTATAATTTTTCCAATCTTTACCTCCAATATTTGAATGTAAGATTGAACAACATCCGTTGGCACATAATCACCATGTTCCACATGTCCACTACTGCTCCTCATACTTCCCTTAGACATGGTTAGTAATTCAAGAAAGTAATAATGTAGTAAAAGGACCTCACAATCACTCTCTCACGTGTTTCTCTCAAAACAGACTATATATCACTCGTGTTTCACACAAATAATGGCTTTTACCCTCTTTTAAGCTCACCACTCTTGCCTTTTACCACTCAAATTTTGAATCTCAAAATTACAAGTAAGAACCAGAAACAAAATCAAACAATATGCAAGTGATCTATGCTAAGAATTAACAATGAATCATAACAAGAATGAATGGAACAAAGTCTAGAAGCAAACTGATGTGAAAGAAATTAATTATATCTAAAGCTATACACGAATGCAAATAGGTGTACGCTACTGATTTTTGTTCAAATTAAATCTAAGAATGCAAATTAGACTTAACTAATGTAATTAGATGCAAAAAGGACAGAATTAAAAGAATGAAAACTTAAGAGCACAAAAATTAGACAGTATGGAATAAAAATCAGAACCGGTTTCCTCCTAGTGAGTAGCCAATTTAACCCTTATTCAACCTTAATTTATCACCAATCAGTAAGAACTCAAGGTATATTTAATAGATAAGTTCAATTTCTCAAGATCAAATCAATGCTCAACATGATCACTAAGGTACCTGAATTCAAAAGTTGTACTTTTCAACCTCAAAACCAATTATTTAAGTTGGATTGCAGTAGTTTATGATAATACCAAACAATTCCAGCAATCAATAATCACAAGATTTCAACTTGAAGCTCAAAATAGCACACTTTTCACAATTTTGGTGCTAAATTCGAAATTCTGAATTTTTTTTCTTTTTCCTTTTTTTTTGTTTTTTTTTTATCAAATAACACTAAACTAATGCTTAATAAACCTCAAACATATCATGAATTGAAAAGAAATCCAAATTTGCAATTTTACTTCTTTATGGCTGAAATTTTTCCTAAGGTACCTCTAATGGCAGAATTTAAATCTAGCTAAGTTAACAACTAGAAAGCAATTTTAAAGGATAGATAATGATTACCTAACCAAAAGCTCTGATACCAAACTGATGCGGAACCCCAAAGACCGTGCCTTGAAACCCCTCAACAAGACAAGGTAAACAAACCTTAAGCTATGGTGATCATAGATTGAATCTGACCCAAAGCTAACCAATGTAGCAAAGAACCAAGATTATAAGATTTAATAAGAATAGCCACGCCACAAGCAATATCACTTGATAAGTAACTAATTCCTAAAGGTAACAAAGAGATGCAAATCTGCCTCACTTTAAAGAAAAACACTCAAATTCGTTTTTATTCATTGATTCATTGATGAGTATTTATAGCCCTAAGTCTTTGAATCCTTTATGGTAAAGGATAACTAAATCCTATTCTAACTGAACTCCTAAATGTACAGCCATATTCTAACTCAAATTCTAAAAAGTAGAGTCCTACTTGGATTAGGACACTAATTAAATCCTTCTAAAATAAGACAAGTGGTGGGTTGGGCTTTATTTTTTTGGCCCACATGTCTATCACTAATTAAAGTCTAAGGTAATTTAAATTAGGCAGCCCACATACATAATTAAGCCCAATTACAAGTTAAGCCCCAAATCACATAAGTAGGCACATGGTTAGCACATGACTTGAACACATGGTTGGCACATGATGTCTTCCACATGGATGGCACATGTCTTGCACATGTTTGGCATAGGACTCCTAGCACATGATTTGCACATGACTTGCACATGACTTGTAATCTTCAAGGTTTATGGACTTTGCCTTGCTTAGCCCATTTGAATTTAATCTTCATGAAAGGCTCCTTTTTATCTTCACCTTAGGCTTGCCTTTATGTATTATTGGCCCATAAGCTTGATTGTGAATTTTAGGCCCAATATAGCAACGAATGCTCCAATGCTGCCTTCTATGACTTGGAACACGCCCCACATTAAATTGGATCATATGAAATGGCTTTTGTACTTCTTTAAGGCTCATTTCAATGATATAATATTGCTCCACTCCATTGACAAAAGATTGTCGTTCATATCCTTCAATTATGGTTCCCGTGCATACATCAGAAGTTCTAAAGGCTAATTGGAAGACTAATTTATTTATCTCATACAAGGCCTACCATAGCACTAATTATAAGTAGAGTAAGTCAATTCATGCATTCATCGGTATAAGAACATTTTGTCGTAGTAAACAAAATTTAGTTAAAGTATATACTGATGCAGACTAGGCAAGAAGTGTCCTTAATTGAAAATCTACATCAGGCTGTTGTACCTTTCTTAGAAGAAATTTAGTTACTTAGTGAAGAAAGAAAAAAAATATGGTAGTAAGAAGTTGTACTGAAGCTGAATTCAAAGCAATTGCTAATAGGAATTATGAAGTGATGTGATTAAGTAGTTGTTAGAAGATTTGAGAATTCCATGCACTTCACATAAGAAAGTGTATTGTGACAATAAGGTAGCAAATTTATATCATTGAAATAGAGCGAAAAGGAGTTCGAAAACTTATTCAAATGATCCAAGTCAATATAGGGTGTATTCCAAGTCATTGGATGCAGCATTGGAGCTTTAAAAGCAATATTGGGCCTAAAATCCATAATTAAGCTTATGGGTTAACACTACACAAAGGCAAGCCTAAAGTAAAGATAAAAGGAGTATTTCATTAAGATTAAATTCAAATGGGCTAAACAAGGTAAAGTCCATAAACCTTGAAGATTACAAGTCATGTGCAACTCATGTGCAAGTCATGTGTTAGGAGTCCTATGCCAAACATGTGCAAGACATGTGTCATCCATGTGGAAGACATCATGTGCCAACCATGTGCTCAAAATCATGTGCCATGTGCCTACTTATCGGATTTGGGCTTAACTTGTAATTAGACTTAATTATGTATGTGGGCTGCTTATTTTAATTATCATAAACTTTTAATTAGTGATAGGTATGTGGGCCAAAGGATATGAAGCCCAACCCACCACTTGACTTATTTTAGAAGGATTTAATTAGTGTCCTAATTCAAGTAGGACTCTACTTGTTAGAATTTGAGTTAGAATATGACTCTACTTTTAGGAGTTGAGTTAGAATAGGACTTAGTTATCCTTTACCATAAAGGATTCAAAGACTTAGGGCTATAAATACTCATCTAGACTTCTTTTACAAGACATGAATGAATAAAAATGAGTTTGAGTGTTTTTCTTTAAAGTGAGGCAGATTTGCATCTCTTTATTACTTTTAGGAATTAATTACTTATCAAGTAATATTGCTTGTGGCGTGGCTATTCTCAATAAACCTTATAATCTTGGTTCTTTGCTACATTGGTTAGCTTTGAATCGGATTCAATCTATGATCACCATAGCTTAAGGTTTGTTTACCTTGTCTTGTTGAGGGGTTTCAAGGCACGATCTTTGGGGTTCCACAACTGATGCAGAGAGTCTTTCATGAAGATTCAATTCAAATGGGCTAAACAAGGAAAAATCCATAAAATTGAATATTACAAGTAATGTGCAAATCATGTGCTAGGATTCATGTGCCAAACATGAGAAAGACATGTGCCATCCATGTGGAAGACATCATGTGCCAACCATATGCTCAAGATTATGTGCCATGCATATGCCTACTTATGGGATTTGGGCTTAACTTGTAATTGGACTTAATTATGTATGTGGGCTGCCTATTTTAATTATCATAAACTTTTAATTAGTGTTAGACATGTGGGCCAAATGATATGAAGTCTAGCCCACCACTTGTCTTATTTTAGAAAGATTTAATTAGTTTCATAATTCAAGTAAGACTCTACATGTTAGAATTTAAGTTAGAATATGACTCTACTTTTAGGAGTTGAGTTAGAATAGGACTTAGTTATCCTTTACCATAAATGATTCAAAGACTTAGGGCTATAAATACTCATTTCGTCTTCTTTTACAAGACATGAATGAATAAAAACGAATTTGAGTTTTTTTCTTTAAAGTGAGGCAGATTTGCATCTCTTTATTACTTTTAAGAATTAGTTACTTATCAAGTGATATTGCCTATGGTGTGGCTATTCTTAATAAACCATATAATCTTGGTTCTTTGCTACATTGGTTAGCTTTGGGTCGGATTCAATTTATGATCATTATAGCTTAAGGTTTGTTTACCTTGTCTTGTTGAGGGATTTTAAGGCACATTCTTTGGGGTTCCGTATCAAACCATGTGCTCAAGATCATGTGCCATACATGTGCCTACTTATGGAATTTGGTCTTAACTTGTAATTGGGCTTAATTATGTATGTGGACTGTCCATTTTAATAACCTTAGGCTTTAATTAGTGATTGGCATGTGGGCCAAAGGATATGAAGCCCAACCCACCACTTGTCTTATTTTAAAAGAATTTAATTAGTATCCTAATTCAAGTAGGACTCTACTTGTTAGAATTTGAGTTAGAATATGATTGTACTTTTAGGAGTTGAGTTAGAATAGGACTTAGTTATCCTTTATCATAAAGGATTCAAAGACTTAGGGCTATAAATACTCATTTAGGCTTCTTTTACAAGACATGAATGAATAAAAACGAATTTGAGTGTTTTTCTTAAAAGTGAGGCAGATTTGCTTCTCTTTATTACTTTTAGGAATTAGTTACTTATCAAATGATATTGTTTATGGCATGGCTATTCTTAATAAACCATATAATCTTGATTCTTTGCTTAATTGGTTAGATTTGTGTCAGATTCAATTTTTGATCACCATAGCTTAAGGTTTGTTTAACTTGTCTTGTTGGGGGGTTTCAAGGCACGGTCTTTAGGGTTCCGCATCAGGGTTGCACAAATAGCAATGTGATCACTTGATGAGCATGCTAACAATGGAAGATATTTTCAAGCCAACTTGAGAGAGAGAGCATTGGAAATAGAAACTCAGTCAAAGTTTGTTGGAAATAGACAAAGATTTGAGCTAATTCTTAGGAATATGATAGCTTTAAATTAGTTATAATCATGGTAGTTTAGTCAAAGATCTATAAGGACATGATAGCTATAAATTAGTAATAAATATGGTAGTTTAGTCAAAGAAAAATAGTTGTAATTATGCCTTAATTTGTATACTTTATTTGTTCCTTTTATATTATTTGTATTACCTATTTATAGGTGTTGTCTATTAATTCTAATTCAGAAGTGAGAAATAATAATTATTCTTAATATTCTCTCTAGTTTTCATACCATTTGAGTTATTGTATGAATTTAATGTACTAACAACTTGAAATTAGACCTTGAACAATCTTTAGTATGCTGATATAAGAAATTGCTAAGGTAAGTGATATTTAGATGGTAAACCTTTATATGTGAATAAGTGTAATGAAAAGGTTGGTTGAGATGATGGCCTATTAAGGGTTAGGACCATAAAGGTCTATTTGTATGTTTTTAGTTAAGTAAATGTGACCATACAGGTTGGAATCGGTTTGTGAATGAATGTAATAGAAAATAAGCTATTTTTGTATATGCCCTGAAAATCGCAACCACACCTCCCTTGTGCGACCAAGACAGAGCTAAAATAAGAAACTAAGAGGATTGTGAGGAGAGGTGTGATTGCGATCAAAATTGCAACAAGGATTTCACCACCATGATTCCCCTTTAGTGACTACACCCTAAGGTGCATTAAAAACTAGTAAGGTTCATGAGGAGAGTCACAACTGGAAAAGTCATCGCGAGAAGCAAAGAAAGACTACAAAATTCAGTAAAGGCATAAAAAAGTAAGAAATGATGAAAATTATTTCATAAGTGCATGAAACAAATTGATAAAACACAAAATAAGTGGAAATTGATGAAAATTGTGTAAACTGTTAGAGAGGTGTCCTAAAGGCAATCACCTTAGGAGACTAATTGTGCATATTTTATTACTACTGACTATACTATTAAAGACATATTTATTATTCAATGTTCTTTTGGTTGATTATCATAAGCTATATGGTTTTAATACACATCTTATACATCAAATACATCAAAAAATTACAAAACTAAAACCCAAAACAAGATCTTGTTTGTGCATTTCAAAATTGAAGTTTCAACCATCACATAGGAGAAGTGATTACCTTTTGAAATTTGCATCTTTGCCTCTTTCAATTTGTGAGTTTTCTTTCTTATTAGGTTATAGCAAACCATAATAATCCAAGTTAGGAGCCTTTAATAGTATCCAAGCGAAGGAAGAAGTAAATCACTAACAATTGACATGAGGTGGCAAAAACCCCAAGTGCTAATCTAAAAAGAGAAGAAAGAAATAACTCTTATTTCTTTAATAGGGTAGCCACAAAATTGACTTTTAAAAGGAGTATTTGTATGACCTCTAATCCCTTATATACTCGATTCACTATTTCTTTAATAGGGTAGCCACAAAATTGACTTTTAAAAGGAGTATTTGTATGACCTCTAATCCCTTATATACTCGATTCACTATTACACTGTGACCTAGGGGATTTGTGACCTCAATCTGATACTTGAAATTTTCACTAACTATATCATATTGTCTAGGTGTGCTTTGTGCATATATAGGAATGTGTGGAACCCAAATCAATTAATCCACAAATATTTGAGTCAGAAAGAGAAAACATATCAACAATAATGTCAGTGGCTTCTTGATCCTCTCTAGCCCTTATAGCATAAGCTCTGGCTAGAATTCAGCCAGGCCTTGGTCTATTAACTATCTTTGAGGCAGCCTGGGTAGGTCCTGATTGACCTCCTCTAGTCTGATGTCTAGTTTGAGCTGGAGCTGACTATGTAATCTAATTAGGTGCACTGCCAATAATTAGAGGACAATCCCTCTTCATATACTCTTTAGACCTTCATCTGAAGCAAACATATGTGGTCATCCAACATTCTTCTTTATGGCAGGTGCCACAGACTGGTGCACTCTTCCTACTAGCCTATGTCTGAGTACTACTGACTGCATATGTAGCTTTAGAGGATTGTCCCTTCCTATATGGTCCACCCTGTGAGGGGCTCTTGCCTTGTCCCTAGCTCCTGCCCTGAGTCTATCTTGAGTTATACCGACCCTTATTATCTATAGTCTGGGTCACTGGAGTTGTTGTATGTCTCGAGACTTCCTCTACTCTATTTATCTTCCTCTTCTCCATATTAATGGCAGATGAGGCCAACTTAGTGAAATTGACATGTTGGAGGGCAATAACATAATCCCCAATCTTTTGCATTGAGGTCATCCTCAAATCTCCAACACTTATCTATCTCATAAGCTATCAATCTAGATAAATATTTACTCAGTCGAGTAAACTCCCTCTGATATTCTATAATAGCCATGTTTCCTTGTTTGAGGTTCAAAAATTCTCATTTTTCTCATTTATATAGACTTGATGGACATACTGCTCTTGAAACTCAACAATAATGAAGTCTAATGTCACTGGCTAGGAAACCTCTAGTTTCAATAGGACTGACTTCCACCAGTCATAAGCATTCTCTTGAAGCAAAAATATGGCACATTTTGCCTTCTGATTAGTAGCACCTTCAAGCTCATCACATACCCTGTGGTATCCCACCTATATAATAGGAATAATTCTATTACATAAGCAGAATGACACAGACAAGTTAAATAAAACTAGCATGAGTTTAAATTTTTCATTTAATAATTTAATTGATATTTTTTTAATATTCGACTATACATACGAATTCAATTATCAAAATACACCATCCTGTTACATAGATATTATACTTCATTATAACTATAAAAATTAACAGTTTTTACCTCACATTTAACTGTATAGATATAATACCAAAATACAAGACATGTTATTAACTATATACAAGACATGTCTATCAAACTCATATGCATGATAATGAACAAAATGCAAAAATAACATGCATCCGACCCTCAACCAGTTCTGACGTATCTCTTCTAGTATGGGCTTGTACTTCCTCTATCAACTTCACAGTTTACTATTTGAAAGCTCCAGTTCTTGCACGAAAAAAAATTCACACTAAGTCATTCTCTAGCTTAATGGTACATATAAGCATTTAAGTTTTCCTATGCAATCACACAAATGTGTGGCATAAAAACCATAACATAATTTAAATAAATCATTACATAAAATTTAGAAAATATTATAATAAAATAAAATTTATTTCCATTATATTATCATTATATTTGTATCAAGACGTGAAATATATGAAATATATAAAATATGAAACATATTACCTCCTTTCATGTTTCCATATTTTATCACCTTTCTTATCATGTCCTTTAAATTATTTATTAAATTTCTACATATAGACTTAATTTAAATAATTTTTATACATATTATTTTAATTGAATTAGTTTCCATAACTCATTTTAATTTAATTGATTTTTCTAAATTTATTTTAGTTTAGTTAACTCAAATCTCAATCCATATAAGCCTAAATGTTTTAACATACAGTTGCCAAAACTGCATGGTAGATAATTCATAATACAGTTCACAATAATCCAACATACATTATACAGGAATAAATACATGACTATACAATATTACCAAATTCATTGATAATATATATATAACTCAATTATAAATTTAACTTACCTTAATAAATATTTATAATTCATGGTATCTCACACATTTATCTTTCAATGTGTACATGTATGTCTTTTAATTAATTTATATATAATATTTTAATATAAATAGCCCAAATCTCATTCTCAGACTGTCCGGATATAGGGCCTATAATAAGGCCGCTCGCAGAGTTTAAGCACCCCTACTAACTATAGTCTCAAGTCAAGAATGCTCGCAGAGCTTAAACCTCATGTCCGAGTATAATCACATCATCTGTGTACAATTAGGACAGGGGTGCTCTCAGAGCTATCACCACCCTGTTCCTAAACTATATCAATATCGGTACCATAATGCCCCCCTCAATGGTGCACCATCTATCCCTAATTAGTCCACAGGTTGAGAACTGAGCAATTACGGTTATTACTTATTTATTTTCTTTATATATTAATTTTCTGGAATCAATGTTCCCTTTACGTTTATAATGAAAATATGATTATAAAAATTTAAAATCATATGATATTCCATTATATATAACCATTTAAGTAATATTAACATTCTTTAATTAGTTTTCCATACAATTAAAGCCAATAAATCCTTTAATACATAACCAAAATTTATAATACCTTTATGAGTCCAAGTATACTATATAACATCTCTTTTCATACCAAATACATATGTCATACATGAGTTTTTAACTTCACTCTTTATTATCATAATTATTCAATAATCATCATTAATAATTATCACATTTTTAATCAATCATATACTAATCCATATTAAAAAATATATTATGTTACATATTCCACATTCACACCCCTTAACACACATTTACAATCTTAAAACAAATGTTCCTACATTTTATCAATCAATTATTCATCCATATGTATAAACATGCATTAACACAAAATTTCATTAATTAAGTACTCAATTCATTTTATTTAATCATCAACCTAAGTTGCATATTATGATAATCACACATATTTTATCAATAATTCAAACTTTACAAACCTTCTATCTCAATATATATATATATATATATACATATATTATTTAAAATCTTATTTATCATAATTTATATGTCACATACATTTTTCACTCATTTATATTTTCTAGCATGTCATCTTATCCCTTGACTATCATTTTACATTTACACATTTTAATACATTATTCAAATATGTAGTTTATTCAATTAACACACAAGCATGCAATAAAGACAAACCAAAATGCATATATGTACAAACCTCAATGGAGCTTTTCTAAAATCTAAAATTTAGAGCTTGTCTACTTTTGTTTCTCTTCCTTTTGCTGAGGGCCTAATATAAAAATATAATTGATTAATACCTTGTTAAAAGACTTATTTTTATTATAGTTTAAATAAATAACTAAAATTTCTCCTAAGCTGTCATATGATATTTGAGGACTCTTAGCTTTATAAATTTTTTTACACTTATCTATTTTATATAATTCTTATTTCTAATTAAATTTAACATGTGAGACTATATCATACTAAAATTTCAGAATTTTTGAACCATTACACAATATTTAGTGTAATTTTAAATATTGCTCTATTTTCTGTCCTTAGGCAGTTTTGGGATGCTATATTTAAAAAATTATATCTTTCATTGTGTATATTCACTTACTATAAAACATTTTATACAGTTAGGTAAGTTAATTTGGAACATTTTTTTATGTTTGCCACATTTCTGATTCTGCCTTTAAGGTTCTCAAATACAATAGGACCTATAACTAGTTTAGAATAGAATGATAACCTAACCAGTTTATTTGTTAAGGTCATAACTCACAAAATAAACAACATTTTTAGGTAAGACTTTCATAGAAACTTAGCTAAGATATTAAATTAAAATTTTATGTTTTTAACTTTGGTTAATTCGGTCTAAAAATAGGTCAAATATAAGGACAAAATTACCAGAGCTGCACAAGTATGTAAAACCAACTCAATCAAGGAACAACCATAGTTCATTTTACTATAACTCAACCTACACAAGAGATATTTATATGAAATTTGGTAGAGACCTAGACCATAAATATGGATACAACTTTTATGTTTTAAGTCACCTTAGATTCATCCCTTAAGATGATCAAATTAAGTAAAAACCGTGGAGTATTATGTTGATACTCTTCCAAGGACCAGTCTCACTCAAATGAATATTTCTCTTCATATACTCAAAACATTTAATAAAATTTGGCAAAAAGATAAAAAAGACATAAATGAACAACTTCTATGTTTGATATTTCTCCAAATTTGGTTCATAAGGCAATAAAAAAAAGAGTAAAATACACTGCAACAACATATCCCTAAAAGCACTAAGTAACACAATAACAATGGAAAAAAGATTACTTACCAAGAATAAATATATTTGGAGTGATTTTGATGCAAATCTTGAGTGAGATAATAAAAATTTGGGGGTTGTTATTAAGAGGAAGGAAAGGGATGACGACGATAGATAGAATAGTGTATAAACTAGGAGTTACATACCCTCTCAATCTTTTCTATCAAGTACTCAACAACAACAGGATCATCATCTTTCATTTTTAGAAAATATGTGGCTTCATTCTTATAGAGCTTGTGTAGTTGTACTTTTGGCTTCAGTGGTAGAGATGAAAGAGCTGGTATTGGTTATGGTATAACTCTAGCAATATGCTATAGCAAGCCTGCGATCTACTACATAAATTGAATCTGGCCCTAATTGGCATATTCAGGAGTCTGCTGGGTCGGCACTAGTACAACATCTGACCTTGAACATTAGAAGTAGTAGGCTGGTTTGATGCCCTAGTAATTGGAGAGCGATGGCTCTCAGCCATATCATTTGATTCAGATGCCATCACCCTATGAGCAACTTTCCTGAGGCAATAAGGAATAGTGTCAAAATACAAAATCAGTATACAGGATATCCTTGAGTGCCTCAACTCTGAGGATATATTTGCACCATTACTATGTTGAGACTATCATTGACATTCAAATAGATTATCCATATGATTGTCTCATAGCAGGTCATCCAATGTACTTAGCTACACTTAACAAACATCCACATGTTAACTCTAAACATTTCATGTTTATAGATTATGAGATCTAATACTCGATCCAATCAAGAAGTGTAACATGTGCTAGTCTGTCTGGATTAACAATGTCTCGTCTCATTAATTTTATGACTAGGGATAATTTAGATACTAACATAATTACACATGATAAGAATCTCAATGTCATAAGCTCATTATGATTTCCTTCATGTTATGTTATGTAGCAAGGACTTCATTAAATTGATTTAAGATCACTATCAATTCATATATCAAATGAACATCAAATTAATGAAACTGCCTTTTATTAATCAAATAAATTTGTACAATAAGTGCTAAATTACCTTTAAAGCACTTCTCTAAAAAGCTCCCATAAGCACTAAAGTCGTTCGCCTTTGTATTTAATTCCATAGGCGAGTATATGAAAATTATATTTCTTTTGGGGAAGTGGGTTAGTTAAAGGATCAGCAATATTCTGATCAGTGGACACTCTTTCTATCTTTACATCATTCCTACCAATGATTTCTCTAATCAAATGATACCTTTTGAGTACATGTTTGAATCTCTGATGAGATCGTTTGCTTGTGCACTAGCTCCATTATTATCATAATACAATTGTATTGGATCAACAATGCTAGGAACCACTCCAAGTTCCATGATGAATTTCTTTATCCAAACTTCTTCCTTTGCTGCTTAAGAAGCTACAATGTACTCTGCTTCAGTTGTGGAATCAATAGTCATTTCCTATTTGTAACTCTTCTAACTTACTGCTCCACCATTTAGTGTGAATATATAACATAACTGAGATTTTGAGTCATCCTTGTTAGATTGGAAGCTGACATCGGTATACCCACTCATAACAAGATCTTCATCTCCATATACTAAGAATACATCCTTATTCCTTCTCAAGTAATTAAAGATGTTCTTGACAGCCACTCAATGACTCTCACCATGGTCCAATTAATATTTGTTCGTGACACTCAAAGTATATGATATATCGGGTCTTGTACATATCATAGCATACATGATTGATCCTATGGCTGAGGCATATGGAATCAAACTCATGCATGTCCTCTCATCTGGTGTCTTTGGACACATAGACTTTAAGAGAGTAATCCCATGGGTCATGGGAATATATCCCTTTTTGGACTGCTCTATGCTAAACCTCTTTAGCATCTTATCTATGTATGTAGATTGTGAAAGACCAAACAATCTTTTTAATTTATCTCTATAGATACTTATCCCTAAAATATAGACTGTTTCTCTAATGTCTTTCCTAGAGAAATTCTTGGATAACCAAAATTTGATAGTTTGTAAGGCTAAGACATTATTTTCCATTAACAATATGTCATCTACATATAACACAATGAATACAATTGCACTCCCGCTAACCTTCTTGTATGCACAAGACTCATCCGGATTTTGTAAGAAACCAAACTGTTTGATTGTCTCATCTAACCGAATATTCCAACTCATGGATGCTTGCTTTGATCCATAAATGGATCTTTGAAGCTTGCATACTTTTTTACCATCTTTAGATATGAAGCCTTCTGGTTGTGTCATGTATACATCTTCAGTCAAATTTCCATTAAGAAAAGTCATTTTTACATCCATTTTCCATATCTTATAATCATAGTGAGCAGCAATGACTAGAAGTATCCTTATGGATTTGAGCATTGCTACTGGGCTAAAAGTTTCATCATAGTCAATTTCTTATATTTGACGATAACCTTTAGCTACAAGTCTAGCTTTATAGGTGGTACATTACCATCCATGTCAGTTTTCTTTTTGAAAACCCACTTGCACCCTATAAGCTTTAACCCTTCGGGTGGGTCAACCAAAGTCCATACTTGATAAAATACATGGAATCCATTTTTGACTTCTTGGCTTGAAGACATTTGTCAAATTCTGAACTATTCAGAACTTCTTCATAGGTTGTAGGATCATCATTTTCTATGAGCAATACATCGTTGTGTTCACTAATGAGAAATTCATATCTTTCTAGAATAGTACGTATCCTTCTTGACCTATGAAGCTCTTGTGTTTCAGAAGGTTGAGCTGTTATTTCATCTGTATGAAAAATAGGCTCAGGTTCAGGCAGTTGATCAGCATTTGCTTGAGCATCTTGAACTTCCTCAAGTTCAATTTTTCTCCCACTATCTCTTTTTAGAAGAAATTATTTTTTCTAAAAAGATAGCATGTCTTGAAACAAACATCTTTTGTTCCAAAGGGTAATTTAGTCATCTTGCCTAATAAGCAAGATTCACATGTGTCATATGATTCATAACTAAATGACCCAAAACAACCACTCTTGTATAGCTTAGTCATGCATTTCTTACTTATATGACCAAGGCGACAATGCCATAAGTAAGATGACTTCAACATATCTTATTTTTGCCTTTTATTATCATTGATGTTTAAAATTTTGACATATCTAATATGTATTGTAACAAGTGATTTAGGACCCGATTGCGCGTGACCATAGTGGGGTGCTGTAACACCCCCTTACCCCACTGTAGTTCAGCAAGGTAAGTGAGCATTACCCGTCTTACTATTTTATAAAATTAATGAATTGAAGTAAATATTTTTTTTCCAAAATATTGCATAAACTAAAATAAAATTCCATACAAGCCCAAATATTCAAAATTTTATTTATTTATAAAGTACATTAATTTACATTCAAATCATGTTCTTTTACATAGTGACTCACATATTTAATACACATGATATGAAATAAAAACGATACTTTAATTTATAAATTTTTTGACAAAATATATCAAAAATAAAACCAAAGCTGCTAACTGCTTTCCTCCGGGTACACTTTTTTTTCTGACAATGCTAATTTCTACGGCTACCCTTCTAACCTGCGCGAGAGGAAACCACACGCACTAAGCTACAAACTTAGTGGTGCTTCAATGATAAAAATTTTACATACATATATATTTTCTCATATATTAATTAACCATTTAATAAATGAGGCATAAAATAAAAAAAATTATATAAAATCAATAAATTTCAGCAAATACTTAATATTTAACAATTTTAATTCATATAACATTTATAAAAATTACATACTTCGATATTATTATTATTATTATTATTATTATTATTATTATTATTATTATTATTATTATTATTATTATTATTTTCTTATGCCCATAACATTTATAACTGAACTAACTAATAGGAATAACGGAGTTGTCATTTCTGGCTTTCATAATATAGCGCAAAACACTTTTATAATAATGTCATTACCGACTTTTATTATATTGTCATTACCGGCTTAATAATTTTGCACCGAGCGCATTTATAAATTTCCATTACTAGCTTTCATATTTGGCACCGAGTGCCTAAATTCCCTGATTGACATGCCAAACTATTATCTATTCTAGTTCTAGCCTAGGTGTCTTTGGGCTTAACTATTTTTATTTTAATTCCCAATATTTCAAAAATGTCAATATTATTCAACTATCATAATCATGCTTATTTATTTTTGTTCTTTATTTCCATTATTATTGCACTAAAATCTTATACATAAATAATTTGTTAAACATTCATAACTACCATTAAAATAATTATTCACATTAATTACTATATATAATTATCACAACACATGCACAACTCCAATATTTCATGTTTTTACCTATAGCAGATTTCGGACCTATTTTGGGCTTTATTGTTAGCCCATTTATAATTCGAATTTAAAATTATGGCCTTCTAAAAATTTGTAGCTTATTGTCTTAGCTTTCAGATTCATTAAAAATCACTTAAATCCCATTTTTCTATCAAAAATTATGGTTAATTTAATACTGAATCATCATAGATTTTTCTGCCCAGAATTTTCTAGACAGATTTTAGGTTTAAACTTCATACATTTTTCTGGGCACATCTAGACATAATTAGATATTATAGTCTAAATACAAATTAAAGCCCTCTGTCTTAGCTTTCATTTCTAATAAAGAACATACAAAAACGTATTGCAGAACTCAAGTTATCATCGAAAGAGTCAGGGTTGTTCCTGGAACTCTGTACCCGAGTCATCAATTGGCATCCATCCATATTTCAACCCCATTCATCATTTGCATTCATTTTGATACTAAAATTTCCAAAATTACAACTACATTTATATGCTTCAATTATTTCACATCATTTAATTTCATTGCCATATAAAATATTATAGGCCACAACGAATCACACAACATATTACAAATACAAACATATCAAACCTTAATATATAATTTCATACATATTAACAAAATGTAAGATTTTTATCAATAAAGCACATACCTAATCAGCATTGGCTCTTCTCTTAATCCTTCTTTTTCTTCCCTTATTAGCTAGCTTTCTCCTTGCCTTTGTCACCCTCTTGAGGGCCTCTCACTAGTTCACTTATTTTTCCTTAAGGATCTTCTAAGTGGGCCGAAATTCCCCCTTAATTTTTCTCTCTTTCCTTTTCTTCTTTCTTCCTTCCTTCTTGCTCCTTTGGTACCCTTTTATGGTAAGAACTCTTAAATTTTGATTTTTCCTCTCTCAAAACTAATTTATTTGCTTTCTTTTTCAAGCTTGGATTGAATGAAAATGGAGGCTTATGGAGGGACTAAGGTGGATGGCCAAAGAGGTGAAGAAAGAATAAGATGATGACTTAAATATTTTGGGTGGAAGAATCAAGAATTCCTCCCATTTTTGACTTTTATATTTTGATTAGGAAGTGGGTCCCACTAATTAAAATTAATCATAATTCTTATTGGTTCATTAAGTTAATTAATCTTGATTAATAATTAAACTTTGACAAATTCCATTTTTACCACATCTTCCTCCATATTCACACTTTTTCCCCAAACAATTGCCATAATACCAATTTTGTCCATAAAAAATTTTATTTTTTTCTAATTCTACCCCAAATCCTTTTAATTCCCAAATAATAATACCCTTAATTATTTTCTCTTATTATTAGACATTTTTTATGGGTTTAAATTTATACTCCGATTGAACCAGTGGACCCCACTACGGTCACGCACAATCGGGGCCTAAATCACTGAATGTTACAGGTGCGCTGTTTCAATCCGAGTCTAATTTTGAACTCATAAAAAATGACTAATAATAAGGGAAAATAATTAAGGGTATTATTATTTGGAAATAAAGATTAGTGCTAAAACCATAAAAAAATTACCCTATGGACAACATCAGTATTATTGGAATTGTTGGGGGGAAAAGTGTGAACATAAGGAAATTGGTGGAAAATAAGGAATTTCTCAAAATTAAAAGTTAATCAAGATTAATTAAGTTAATGAACTAATGAAAATTAGGATTAATTTTAATTAATGGGGCTGACTCCTTAATCATAGTATAAAAGTCAAAAAAGGGAGGAATTCTACATTCTTCTGTCCAAAATATCTAACTCATCTTCATCCTCTTTTCTATTCTTGTTTGTCGTCCACTCTAGCCTACCAAAAGCCTCCTTTTTTGCTTCATTTCAAGCTTGAAAAAAAAAGAGAAAAATAGTTTTGAGAGAGAAAAATTAAAAAAAATAAAGAGTTTTTGCCACAAAGAGAGCTAAGGAGCAAGAAGGAAAGAAGAAAGAAGAAAAGAAAAGGGAGAAATTTTAGGGGGAATTTTGGCCCACTTTGGAGAGCCATTAAGGTGAGTTTATTCTTCTTAAATTCAACCTTTTTCTTTCCATTTGAGACCCATAAGTAGGATTGGTAGATTGAGATTATTTGGGAAGAATGGACCTAGAATTTGAAATTTGTAACTAGTTGAAGAAAAGTGAAGTTAAACTTTTAATTAATGATAATTGATGTTAGTGAATTGTTTTAGGACTTAAAAACTAGAGAAAGATAACTCTAATGGAGGAAGGACGAGCTTCCTTGGTTAAGGTAATTTGGGGAAAATTGACATTAACCTAGGAGCAACACATTTGGTGATAAATGAAGTATGATTAGAATATTGATTTGAAGAAAATAAATTGGGACTTATGATAAGGTTTTTGGGAAGCTATGACATAACAAGAAGGATGTTTAATCTTAGTACTTTTGGCTAAATTAAAGTATAAAACATATTATGAGATATGGTATGGTTGTGTAGGAAAACCAAGTGAGCAAATGAGAGGCCCTCAAGAGGGTGACAAAGGCAAGAAGAAAGCAAATTAGTGAGGGGGGAAAAGAAGGAAAAAGGGAAGCTTCAATGCTAATTAGGTATGTGCTTCATTGATAAAAATATTGCATGTTATCTAAATGTGTGAAAATATGTATTAATGATTGGAATGTGATGTATGCATGGGGACCATAAATGAAGGATATGAACGACAATCTTTTGTCAATGGAGTGGAGCAATTTTATATCATTGAAATGGGCCTTAAAAGAGTTCAAAAGTATTTTCATATGATCCAATTCAATGTGGGGCGTGTTCTAAGTCATATAAGGCAGCATTGGAGCATTCGTTGCTATATTGGGCCTAAAATCCACAATCAAGCTTATGGGCTAACACTACACAAAGGCAAGCCTAAAGTGAAGATTAAAGGAGTCTTATATGAAGGTTCAAGTCGAATGGACTAAACAAGGCAAAGTCCATAAAATTAAAGATTACAAGTCATGTGCAAATCATGTGCTAGGAGTCATGTGCCGAATATGTGCAAGACATGTGCCATCCATGTACAAGACATTATGTGTCAATCATGTGCTCAAGATCATGTGACATGCATGTGCCCTACTTATGGGATTTGGGCTTAACTTGTAATTGGGCTTAATTATGTATGTGGACTGCCTAGCTTAGACTTTAATTAGTGATAGACATGTGAGCCAAAGAAATAAAGCCCAATCCACCACTTGTCTTATTTTAGAAGGATTTAATTAGTGTCCTAATTCAAGTAGGACTCTACCTTTTTAGAATATGAGTTAGAATATGACTGTACTTTTAGGAGTTGAGTTAGAATATGATTTAGTTATCATTTAGCATAAAGGATTCAAAGACTTAGGGCTATAAATAGTCATCTAGATTTCTTTTACAAGACATAAATGAATCAATGAATCAATGAATAAAAACGAATTTGAGAATTTTCTTTGAAGTGAGGCAGATTTACATCTCTTTATTACTTTTAGGAATTAGTTACTTATCAAGTGATATTACTTATGGCGTGGCTATTCTTAATAAACCATATAATCTTGGTTCTTTGCTACATTGGTTAGCTTTGGGTCAAATTCAAGTTATGATCACCATAGCTTAAGGTTTGTTCACCATGTCTTGTAGGGGGGTTTCAAGGAACGGTCTTTGGGGTTCCGCATCAGTTTGGTAACAGAGCTTTTGGTTAGGTAATCATTATCTATCTTTTAAAATTGCTTTCTAGTTGTTAACTTAGTTACATTTAAATTCTGCCATTAGAGGTACCTTAGGAAAAATTTCTTCCATAAAGACCGTGCCTTGAAACCCCCTAACAAGACAAGGTAAACAAACCTTAAGCTATGGTGATCATAAATTGAATATGACCCAAAGCTAACCAATGTAGCAAAGAACCAAGATTATATGGTTTATTAAGAATAGTCACGCCACAAGCAATATCACTTGATAAGTAACTAATTCCTAAAAGTAATAAAGAGATGCAAATCTGCCTCACTTTAAAGAAAACTCTCAAATTCATTTTTATTCATTGATTCATTGATGTCTTGTAAAAGAAGACTAGATGACTATTTATAGCCCTAAGTCTTTTAATCCTTTATGGTAAAGGATAACTAAATCCTATTCTAACTCAACTCCTAAAAGTACAGTCATATTCTAACTCATATTCTAAAAAGGTAGAGTCCTACTTGAATTAAGATACTAATTAAATCCTTCTAAAATAAGGCAAGTGGTGGATTGGGCTTTATTTCTTTGGCTCACATGTCTATCACAAATTAAAGCCTAAGGTAGGCAGTCCACATACATAATTAAGCCTAATTACAAGTTAAGCCCAAATCCCATAAGTAGGCACATGCATGACACATGATCTTGAGCACATGATTGGCACATAATATCCTGTACATGGATGACACATGTCTTGCACATATTCGGCACATGACTCTTAGCACATGATTTGCACATGACTTGTAATCTTTAATTTTATGGACTTTTCCTTGTTTAGTCCATTCGACTTGAACCTTCATATAAGACTCCTTTTATCTTCACTTTAGGCTTGCCTTTGTGTAGTGTTAGCCCATAAGCTTGATTGTGGATTTTAGGCCCAATATAGCAACAAATGCTCTAATGCTGCCTTCTATGACTTGGAACATGCCCCACATTGAATTGGATCATATGAAAAGACTTTTGAAATCCTTTAAGGCCCATTTCAATGATATAAAATTGCTCCACTTCGTTGACAAAAGATTGTTGTTCATATCCTTCATTTATAGTTCCCGTGCATACATCAGAATGTGATTGGTAGTTGGTTTTGATTTTTTTTTTATGGTAATGGGACTAAGATATGTGAATGTAATTGTGATGTGGAAAATTTGACATAAAAATGAATTCATATAATGGATGTAATTCGTAGATAGGTGTATGTCAAACGATGACCCTACTGTAGATAGTTTGGAGTAGTCTTGACTATTTTGATCATAACTAAATCTTTCTCTTTTTCTCTTTTTCTCTTCTATTTTCTTTTATTTTCATTTTATTTTATCTATATTATTATTATTTACATATATTTATAATTTCACTAATTTATACAATAATACAACTTAATCATTTGACTCAATTTAACTAAATTAACAATGTAAATGTTTACTAATCTTAATATAGTCATTTTGCTTACTTTAATTTCATCACCTTATTCAATTTATTTCTAATGCTTTGTTATCCTCATTTAGGTTATAAGTACACACGTGCGACTCGATACAATTGCCAAATACTAGGACACGTAGCTAGTGCATGTCATGAACTTGTTTCTAAGAAAATATGTATGAAATGCACGTGTTCAATTGGATTATATGGAAGATGCATATGTTCAAATGAAATGCATGTAGGGAAGGTCGAGGATGTTACAATTCTCCCCTCCTTTTAAAATTTCATACTCGAAATTTAATACTTGGAAACAAATGTGGATATTGCTTTTTCATATTCTCTTTTGTTTCCCATGTTGCCTCTTCTTGTGAATAGTTTCTCCATAATACCTTAATTAAAGGTATTTCTCTGTTTTTCAATTGTTTTTTCTTGTATCCGATGATTTCCATTTGTTCTTCTATATAACTCATGTCCTCTACAATCTCAATGGTTTTATCTTTAAATATATGTGTAGGATCTGACCTGTATCTTCTAAGCATGCTCACATGAAATACATTATGAATCTGAGCTATCTCTGGTGGTAAAGCCAACCTATAAGCCAATGGACCAATTTTCTCAAGAATTTCATAAGGCCCTATGTATCTTAGACTCAATTTACACTTCTTGTCAAATCGGATTATCTCTTTCCATGAATAAACACCTTTTCACCTAACTCGTATTTCATCTCCCTTCTATGCTGATCAACATAACTTTTCTGTCTATCATGTGCTGCCTTTAGCTTGTTCTTGACAACCTTAATTTTATCCACTGTGTCTTGTACTATCTCTGACCCTTCTAATGCACGTGCACCTTCTTCATCCCATATGATAGGGCTTCGGCACTTTCTACCATACAATGCCTCATATGGTGCCATATGGATACTGCTATGATATTGGTTGTTGTAAGAAAATTCAATCAATGCTATATATTCATCCTAAGCACCTCTGAATTCCATAGAACATGCCCTAAGCATTTCTTCTAATGTCTGTATAGTCCTTTCAGATTGTCCATCAGTCTGTGGGTGGAATGCAGTGCTGAAGTTCAATTTTGTTCCCAATGCATTCTATAAACTCACCCAAAAATGTGAAGTAAACCGTTGATCTCTATCAGACACAATGGACAATAGAACACCATGTAATCTGACTATCTCATTCATATATAACTTTGCCAAACCCTCGAGTGTACACCCCCATATGATAGGTATAAAATATGCTGACTTGGTTAATCTGTCAACAATTACCCATACTGAATCATTTTTCCATAGAGTTCTTGGCAATCCATAAACAAAATCTATCGTTATTTTCTCCCATTTCCATTCTGGCACTAGCAATGGATGTAGTTTATCAACTGGTGCCTGATGTTCAATTTTAATATGCTGACATGTCAAGCATTTGGAAACATATTATGTTATGTCTTTCTTCATTCTTGGCCACCAGTAATGAGGCTTTAAACTGTAATACATCTTTGTCATCCCTGGGTGTATTGCATAAGGTGCATTGTGTGCCTCTTCCATTATTTTTTGGTGCAAGTTTTTCAGTATCTGAAACACATATGCATGAATTTAACATAAGTGTATTATTCTGCAAATGAAACTCTGTATTATTTCACTGCCTTACCACATCAATTTTCTCACATAATTCAGGATCTTTGCTTTGTGCTTCTTTAATTCTCTCCTTTAGTATAGGTCTGACTTGAAGAGTAGCAATCAATGATCCTCTATCATGCATATTCAATTCAACATTCATGGACCGTAACTGAATCAAATACGAAAAGGAAGATGCTTGTAAGTGAGCTACGCTGCTATTGGACTTCCTACTCAATGCATCTGCTACCATATTGGCTTTCCCTGGATGATATTCAATTGTACAGTCATAATCTTTCAATAGCTCTAACCACCGTTTTTGCCTTATGTTTAATTCTTTTTGTGTCAGCAAATAACCCAAGCTTTTATGGTCTATGAAGATTTGGAATGTCTCACCATACAAATAATGCCTCCAAATCTTCAATGCAAATACGACTACAACCAGTTCTTAATCATGCACTAGATATGAGATCTCATGTAGTCTCAACTGTTTAGATGCATAAGTTATCACCTTACCATGTTGCATTAATACACATTCCAAGCCTTGGTGAGAAGCATCACTATATACCGTAAATCCACCTATACCTGTAGGAATAGCTAACACTGGTGCTGAGGTTAATCTCTATTTTAGCTCCTCAAAACTGCTTTGACATTCTGGAGACCATTCAAAAGGTACATTCTTTCTAAGTAATTTAGTCAGAGGGCTAGCAATTAAGGAGAATCCATCAACAAATCTGCGATAGTATTCAGCTAAACCCAGAAAACTACATATTTCTGAAATATTTTTAGGAGCTTCCCAATTTACCATGACCTCTATTTTCTTTGGGTCAACCTCTACGCCATTGCTCGACACCACATGTCCAAGAAACACCAAATGATCTAACCAGAATTCACATTTACTCAATTTGGCATATAATTGTTTCTCCCTCAAAGTTTGTAACACAATTTTTAAATGTTGTTAATGTTCTCCCCTATTCTTTGAGTACACCAATATGTCATCAATAAATACTATCACAAATCTATCCAGATATGGTTGAAACACCTTATTCATTAAATCCATAAATGCAGCTAGAGAATTAGTCAACCCAAATGGTATTACTAAAAATTCATAATGTCCATACCTAGTTCGAAAGGCAGTCTTTGGAACATCTGTTTCTGCTATCTTTAGCTAGTAATAGCCTGATTTCAAATCAATCTTGGAGAATATTTGGGCTCCTTGCAACTGGTCAAACAAATCATCTATTCTGTGCAACGAATATTTGTTATTCACTGTCATTTTGTTCAGTTGCTTGTAATCAATGCACAATCTCATTGTTCCATCTTTCTTTTTAACAAATAATACTGGAACTCCCCAAGGTTATACATTAGGTCTGATATACCCTTTTTCAAACAACTTTACAATTGGGTCTTCAATTCTTTCAACTCAACTGGGGCCATTCTGTAGGGTGACATTGATATTGGTGCTATTCCTAGTACTAGTTCAATAGTGAATTCTATCTCTCTATCTGGTGGTAAACCAGGTAGATCATCTGGGAATACATCAGAAAATTCCTTTACCACTAGTATATTTTCAAACAAGCTATCAGTGATTTTAGTATCAGTCACATATGCCAAATATGTTTCACATCCCCCTTTGATCATTCAAAATGCCTTTACAGCTGAGACTAGGCATGTAGGCACAAGTTTTCTTTCACCTAGAAATACTACCCTTGGCTGGTTTGGTGATTCCAAAATTACTTCTTTAGTAAAACAATTCATTATTGCATGATGTCTAGTTAACCAGTTCATTCCCAGTATCACATCAAATTCATATATTGGCAATAAAATCAGATCAGTTATTAACTTAGATTTATCAATGCATATCAAGCAATCACGACAGACATTATTCACAACTACTACTATTTCCAATGGAGTACTCACATTTATGTCAATCCCCAAAGGCTCATGCATTTGATGCAATTTAGATGCCATATGCAATGATATAAATGAATGAGTGGAGCCTAGGTCAATCAATGCATATGCTGACATATCATAAATGTAAATATTACCGGTAACTACTTCGGGAGCATCAACTGCCTCATGTCTAGTCATAGCAAACACCCTGACCTGAGTAGGGGGTCTAGAACTCTGACCTTTGGATCTGGTCACTCATCTGCCCATTGTACCAGTCTTGCCCCTGCCTCTTCCTCTGCCCTGTGTCCGACTAGTAGGGTAGACCCTTAGTGCCTCAACTGTAGTCTCAGATACTCCTCTACCTCTACTAGTCTTTACTAATTTGGCTCTTTCTAGACAGTCTCTATACATATGCTCCATTGATCCATAAAAATAACATGCTCCTGTGAGCCTTCTACATTCGCTCGTATGTTATCTACCACAATGAGTACATGTGGGCCTCTATTCAACATATTGGCTCTGCCTTTTGCCTAGATAAAAAGAAGTCATAGCATGACCTCTAGAGCTCGAGTATTCACCTATAGCATATATCTACCTCTTTTTTCTGACCTTCTGCTAGACTCACCAAATAACTCACATGCTACCCTTTTAATTTGTTGTTCCCCAGCTTCTTTCATTAAACGTTCAGCTCTGATTGCAGTAGCTCTGAGTCTGACATAACTATCAAGATCAGTAGTTGTGATTCTGTTTCTAATCTCATATTTGAGGCCCTCCTCAAACTTACTGCATTTGTCTCTTTCAGTAGAGACCATGAAGGTGTCATAATGGGAAAGTTTGTTGAACTGCACCTCATACTCAGCAATGGACATGTTTCCCTATTTCAGATTCAGAAATTCTTTTCTCTTTTCTTTTTTATATGCCTCAGGCATGTAATTATTTTGGAATTCCCGAAGGAAATCATTCCATGTCAACACTGGTAGTTGTGCATCACTATCTGGGATTGTCTCCTACCATTCATAGGCATTGCCTTGAAGCAAGGATGCTGCATAATCAAATTTCTCCTCTGGAGTGCATCCCATCATATTAAGTACCCTATGTGTTCTTTTAAGTCATGTTTCAGCTTCTGCTGGGTCTGTTGTGCCATTAAAATAAGTTGCACCATGTTTCCTCTGCTTGTCATAATGTCTTTCCTTGTACATTTCAGGACCATAGACTTCATATTCTACGTTTTCATGGGGTACTTCTACTTGTGATAATTGGGATGCATGCACTGGAGCCCTAGCTCCTGGGGTTGGTTGATCTCTATGCAAATGAGGTAATGTCTCATGAAAATGCATTTCGGTCGGCCTCTCCCTCCTCGGTGAATCATGTCTTATGATGTCCTTAAAATATATAGAATTATGTCACTACATAATGTTTAACACATAGGATGCATATGTTATCATGCTCTTATGCATATGCATGTTCCCATGGAACCTATCCCTGCTCTGATACTGAAAATGTAACACCACATCTTATACATTTGAGTTCAACCTATCCCTGTATCAAATAATCACACATAACATACTGGAAAGGAAAAATACCCTATTAACAATGGTAGTAAGTTTTTTAATTTGTGATTCTGTTTCTGATCTCATATTTGAGGCCCTCCTCAAACTTCCTGCATTTGTCTCTTTCAGTAAAGACCATGAAGGTGGCATAATGGGAAAGTTTGTTGAACTGCACCTCATACTCAGCAATGGACATGTTTCCCTATTTCAGATTCAGAAATTCCTTTCTCTTCTCTTTTTTATATGCCTCAGGCATGTAATTATTTTGGAATTTCCGAAGGAAATCATTCCATGTCAAGACTGGTAGTTATGCATCACTATCTGGGATTGTCTCCTACCATTCATAGGCATTGCCTTGAAGCAAAGATACTGCATAATCAAATTTCTCATCTGGGGTACATCTCATCATATTTAGTACCCTCTGTGTCCTTTTTAGCCATGTCTCAACTTCTACTGGGTCTATGGTGCCATTGAAATCAACTGCACCTTGTTTCATCAACTTGTCATATCGTCTTTCCTTGTACATTGCAGGATCATGCACTTCCTGTTCTGGATTTTCATAAGGTACCTTTGCATGTGATGATTGGGAGGCATGTATTGGAGCCCTAGCTCCTGGTGCTGGTTGATCTCTATGCAACTGAGGTGATGCCTCATGAGAATGCATTTCGGCCGACCTCCCCCTCTTTGGTGAATCATGTCTTATGATGTCCCTAAAATATATAGTATTATGTCACTACATAATGTTCAACACATAAGATGCATATGTTATCATGCTCTTATGCATATGCATGTTCCCATGGAACCTATCCCTGCTCTGATACCAAAAATGTAACACTACATCTTATGCAATTAAGTATAACTTATTTCTGTATCAAGTAATCACACATAGCATATTGGAAAGGCAAAATACCCTGTTAACATTGGTAGTAATTTTTTTTTCATATCCTGTAATATCATTCAATGACTTTGCAAGTCAACTTTGAGACTTTCGCCACAATACGATATATCACATATATTAAAACATAAACTTTGCACATAAGTATTTACGAGTTACTTTCATTTATACATTTTTAAAACCCATTCCAAAATGACTATACATATTCAAACACGTAAATATAAAATGCAGATAACATATTTTCATGTTCGTGTGGAATGCAATGAGAGAGAGTGATGATGCTCGGCTAGTGACCTGTGCTTCATGTCTTCTATACGCTACTTAAAATGAGCTATCACTTTTCTTTACCTGAAAAATGATGCAAATTGATGAGTTGGCGCTCAGTGAGAATAACTATCAAATGAGCTCTAAAGTACCGAACAACTCATAGTAATAAATCACAAATCCAATACATACCATGTATTTCATTTCATTCATCAGTATCATATAAATATCAATAAAATTGAAACATATAATCATTACTCTTTATGTATGCAAATGTTTTGCTTATTTTATTTTGTTGTGACCAAGTTAAACAGACATTGCACCAGATTTCCATGTGAATATTTTCATTTGCTAGCTAGCTTGATCATTTATTTCATTTGCACATTTGTTGGGTCATAGGCCTCTTCTTTTGTTACAATATCGATTAACTAGTCACAATGCCTTTTAAGTCTATATGCATATGCACTTGTACTTAAACATTTATCAACCATTGCATCTTTTCACATATAACATACATATACCGCATATATGCCTCATATGTCACGCTTATACCTCGCATATACTATACATATACCATGTATATATATTACATACGTCAAACATATATCTCAAATATACCACAAGTATATTACTTACGTGTACCACAAATGTCACAAATTATGCATCATCATATTATCAGGGGCAAATCGTGACAATCATATGAATCACATAGCAAGCAACATTCATATGCACTAAAGAATTCAAATGATAATTAGACTCATCATTCTCCTTTGATTCCGATTCATACTTATTATCTATCCACTCCTTGCAGGTCTTCAATATGTTATGAGCCTAATATAAAAATCTAATCGATTAACTCGTGATTAGGGAGACTTAATATGGCTTAAACAAATTAATATGCATGGTTCATATCAATAGTTAAGATTTGTTTCCTATGAGGCAGTGTGACCTTATGGGACTGTTTAGTCTATACATTTCTCTATACTTGACCAATTAATCTGATTCTTATTTCTAACTAAAAATAACATCTAGTTATATAACATTCTAAAAGTTCAGAGAAATTGGAGTATTTTACAATTTTTGGTGAAATGTCTAAGTGTGTTCTGTTTTCTACCCTTTGGCAGTTTCAGGGTACCAACTATTGTTCATCATAACTTATAGTATATAAGTCATATTTCTATGAAACTTTATAGAAACCTGTATGGGTTCAAATGGAACATTTTCTATGTTTACAACTTTTATCAATTATGTCTGTAAGGGCTTCAAAATATAAGAAATATTTCACTGGTCTAGAATAGAATTGGCTTCGGACAAGTATGACTTCCAAAGGCCATAACGTAGTATATAAATAGCATATTAAGTTGCAATTAGTACTCACATTTAGATAAGCCATATACTTATAACTTTTATGTTTTGATAAGTTAGAAAACATATCTTTAAATAGCTTAAAATGGCTACAAAATATTCTGGAACTGCCCAGGGCACTAAGCATGCAGTTCAAACTATGGAACTGTCATGGTTCCATTCACTATAACTCACAATATACAAGATGTATAAACCTTAAATTTGGTATAACGATACATAACACATATATCTGTAACTTTTATATTTTGAGATACTTCAAATAATGGCTTTAACATATTTAAAACCAAAAACCATAGTAGCTATCTTGGCTAGGGTTCACACCCGGACCAGTTTCAGTAGAGAGAGGATTTCTCTTACTATGCAACAAATCTTGCAAAACGGTTTATATATCCATAAATATAAGACACAAAGGAACAATGTTCATGTTTTAAAATTTTCCATAATCAATTTCTATATATATCAAAATCGGGATTCAATTCAGTGCCTATTAATGAACCTTAGCAACTCAAATCAACCCTATAGCAATAAGAATTGATTAGTTACCAAGAACGAACTTGAACGGGATCAATTTGCTTCAAAAACTAAGTGAAATAAGGAATAATTGAAGTGTGTAATGGAGGAAGATGAAGAAGAAAACGGGATGGAGTGAGGAGGCATAAATGGAGGAGGAAGATAAAACTAACTTTTTTTGTTTTTGTCTTTTTATCTTTTTCTCTTCTTCTTTTCTCTTTTCTCTTCTCTCTTTTCTTTTCTCTTCTCTTTTCTTTTATTTTTATTTTTTTTTATTTTCATTTTATTTTATCTATATTATTATTATTATTTACATATATTTATAATTCCACTAATTCACACAATAATACAATTTAATCATTTGGTCTGATTCAACTAAATTAACAATGTAAATGTTTACTAATAATCTTAATCTAGTCATTTTGCTTACTTTAATTTAGTCACCTTATTCAATTTATTTCTAATGCTTTGTTATCCTCATTTAGGTTATAAGTACACACGTGCGATTTGATACAATTGCTAAATATTAGGACACGTAGCTAGTGCATGCCATGAACTTGTTTCTAAGAAAATATGTATGAAATGCAAGTGTTCAATTGGATTATATGGAAGATGCATATGTTCAAATGAAATGCATGTGGGAAAAGTCAATGATGTTATATTAAATGTCCTTGAAGGCCCTTTTTAAGACATATCTACGTCGGCCAAAGATTTTTATGTAATGATTTTTACAAGAGGCATAGGTATACTCTCTTTCTATTAGGAGTGGTGATGTCATGTCCGCCAGTTTGAGCCTCGACCCATACGCACGTTTTGTGATCATACGCGTCGAACTGACCACAAATCAGATGCATTCGCGATTGAAATAGAGTCAATACGATCAGAACCTAAATTCATACTATTTATGATTGAGCAAAATTAATTACAAATAGCTAACAATGAATTTTGCACGAAAGCAGGGAAAGAGGACTAAATTAAAATTTTGGAATTTTTGCTCTGTCAGCGAATCAGGAACCGAGAATATTGGGACATAGGGTACATTGAGACAAGTCCATCAACATATTTATTTGTCAAAATTTCAGCATTTAGGGCACAAAATTGAGAAAATAAAATTTTGTCCAGTTATAAAAAAAAATGACATTTTTCGCTCTTGTGCTCGAATCGTTGATAATATCAGTATGTAAAATAAATTATAGTGAGAATTTTAGCGTATTTAATTGTAAAAAAATAATTAAATTAATTAGTTTTGGATTTGAAATTTAAGAAATTAAAAACATGGTGCAATTTAATTTGAAAAGAAAAAAAGTGGAGGACTAAAATAGAAATTTGGAAAATGACTAAGTGAGATTAATTAAATTAAAATAAGACTAATTAACACCAAATGAAGGCTTGCATATTTCACACGTGGTTTACATGCATCAACTGCATTCTTATTTAAATTAGGTGGCATAAATGGGATGTGCGTACAAAGCTTTTCTAAAGCCAAAAAAGTCTTACACTAATCTTTTACCATCCCTTTCTCATTCTTTATCAACTGAATTATATTTCTTCCATTTCATTCTATTTTTAGCCGTTTCTCTCAGTGTCAAATACCTCTAAATCAACTTTCATCTTATAAATTCTTAACTAGAGATAAAAAGGGGGCTTGAAGAATTTAAACGAAGATGAATTCCAATTAAGCAAAACCAATACATTTAAAGTGAGGAAAATGGAGGACTTTTGCTCGGCCAAAGCTTGAAGACAAGGAGTGACGGGTTCGCTGAAGGATTGGAGTAGGTGAGCAAATAGACCTCTTTCCTCTAGTTTGAAGTTTAACCGAAACCAATATATATATTTCTTTTCTTTTTCTTCCAATTTTTCTTCTATAGCCAAGATTGAATTGGAACTTATTCTTGTTTTCAGTTATTTCTTTGTTCGATTTTAGCAAGCAATACATGAAGTGGATTGTTGTGGTTGCTTGAGTTGTAGAGGGGTGGACTGAGACACTTAGGAGGAGATAGCGGCTTGAACGAAACTATAAAGTTGAAACTTTAGGAAACCGAGAACTTAAAATAAGAAGAGACCCCAAAATTTAGTTAAGCAAATGAATTAATTAATAAGTTTGATTAAGTATGATTTAGCGAGAAGTGTGTTGGTGGACATTGTATTGTGGATCCCCAAACAGAGATAAGAATATTGGGAAATATTTATGGCTTATATACGAATGATCAAATATCCACTAAATTGTAATGAAAAGAATTAGTAAACATATGAAGTGTTGGTGGGGAATATATGGAATTGATTGTAGGAAAGATTAGTTGAAATTGTTAATTTATTTTTAAATTATATTAAGTATGAGGAAAACAAATTTGAATGAGAATTCATCGTTAACTGTGGCTAACATGAAGAGATATGGGGTTGTCCAAGGTTTGTTATATGGAAGAAAAATGAAATAAGATAAAGTAGATGAAAATTGAGTATAAGAAGCAGGTTGAGACACTTATTGACCAAAGGAGGTGAACTTATGAACTCGTGGAATAATGCATGAGGAATCCCCATGAATTGAAAAACAAATATAGTTAACCATTTGATTAATTAATTCAATTAAACTATAATTTAGTTAGATAAGAGATGTTGATAAAAATAAAAATATGGATATTTAAGTGGGAAATATTTGTATGGCCGAGACATGCATAAGAAATGTCTTTTATAGGAAATTGATTTTATTAGACCTAAAGCTTATGAAGTATGCGCTAAGGTCCCAATGGCTTTATGTGGAATTCTAGGATTATTGGATGCTACACAAACTCAATAGGGACCTTCAAATAAAATGAAGTAACATTTAAATAAATGGAAGATTGGTGTAATTAAATATAAATTGACTAAAAGACATAAAGAGAAGGGATCCAAAATATTGTTAAACTGTGAATAAAAGAAAATACCTAAATAATAACATATTAATCCAAATGATAGATTTATAAATCTGTAGACCTAAATGACTATAGAATATACATGACACATAAACTTAGAGAATTGTTTTTACTACAAAGTAAGTTAACTTAGTATGATATTGTATATGCAATGACTACTCATCAACAATTTGTGTCAGGCGCACCGATGTTATAGAAGCTTGGGGTAGATAAGTGCAAGGGCCGGTTGAAGCGAAGGAAATGTAAAACAAGTTTGTGGAAAATTCTTATCTTAATGGTCATTAAAATAAATATTAAAATATCAGTATTAAATATATTTTTAGTGGTGAACAAATAATTAAATATACATAAATATTCAAATTTAATGTTAAATGATTTTCATTTGGAATATGAATTACATATTGTGTTTTTGATATCAAAAAATTATTGAAATGAAATCATTTTTTGAATTTTAAAAACTTATAATACTGACCATAGAGATATTTAAATTCGTTTTTATTTGAAGTTATATGGAAATGAACTATTAAAGGATTTTTAAATAAAATTTGTTATATTCCTTTCGAAAAATTCAATGTTATAGTTTAAGATTTTTGCTTATGAATAGTGAAATATTGTTTTGACTTGAAAAGTAATATTGAGTATTTTTTTATGGAATTTACAGTTTTTAGCTCATATAAGAACATAGACAATGATCTAAGGATTGTTGACATGCCAATAGGGTAGGAACTCTATAGCCTATAGATATCTTAGTCATGAGAGGTATTGTATAACTTTTGCATTTATCTTTGACCATGCATATTATTTATTTACCGATCTTATGATTATCTTGAATTGAGATTGGTCATGTGGTTATCTTGGATATGATGATATTATTTTGGATAATGTAACTATCTTTGACCCTAATCATGTGATTTTCTTGGACCTTGACATTTCTGTAGATTGATGGTACTCTTTGTTTTTCTAGGATTAAGTCTATGATATCTTAATATATGGGCAACATAAAATTTTTATTTAGTAAATGGATGTACTTTTTATATTTTAATTATATGCTTGTTATATAGCACACTAATGGATTTAGCTCTGGAAAACTTTATTGTTATATCCATTTACTAGAAATATTTTATGTCCATTTCTGTACATAAGCATAAGAATTTATTAATGATTTTGTTTCATGGAAAAAGAACTTCATTCATTTTCAGTTTTATATATTCTTCTAAAATGACTATTATTATAAGTTACTGCACTACTGAGGTAAAAACTCAACGTGGGAGTTGTCTTTCTCTTACGTAGATTCTAAGTTGTGCACTAAAAGTAGGGTATGGGTAGGCAAGGGTTGCAAATCCAGTGGTCTCATCAGAAGAAAGTAGTAAATGATAGTAACAGTGGTAGTCATATCATGCTTATATAAAAAATAGTGCATGATTCATGTATATTTAAACTGTATAATATATAAATATATATTTTGTAAAAGTACATGTTGCATATGTGTAAAATAATCATTTATTTTCAATATGAGTTATGAGCTGAGTTATACGGGTTGTATGTTTATAAGTTATGCACAAACACATCAGTTTGTCAATCGGAGATATCACTTTACTTGACTTAGATATAGAAAGGTAAGGGAGTTTTACATTTTGTAGTATCATAGTAGGTTTAGGCGGTTCTGAGTTAATAAAGGCTAGAGTTAGGCAAGCACATGCATACACGTCAATATAAGCATGACATGAAGATTTTCTTATAAGTTGCTATTCTTTGATATAGACAATTATTTCTAGCAAGAGAAAGATAAACCTAGAGTTGTAGTAGATTCTTAAAAGAGAAAGGCAGAGGGACATGATCTTACCCTTATACCTGCTTACCTATAGATTATCACCGGTAAATATGGAAAAACTAAGCATAATACCTTACCCATTATAACTGTTAATGGAATTCGCAAATTAGAATGGAACTTTAGTTTTCTGAGATAAGGCTGAACATGGTTAATGGATAGCTGAGATAATGCCAATAAGACTGCAAGGAATTAGGAGGAATAAATTATGGAAACATGATGTTGAAATTCTAAAACACATATATTGAACAATTAAAGGAAATGTAGTATATGAACCCATAAGTAGTAAAGCATGAAACGTGATAGTGTATCATATTTGCTAATTTGGTTCCAAGTCGTGCAGGTTGTTAAATCGACTCGTCGGTTTGACATTAGTCTAAATTTGGATTTTGAACGAAAAATAATTAAAATAATGGTAATTAAGTATGAAAAATATTTAATAAAGTGTTTAAAGAATTTAAAGATATTATCTTACAGTGAAGGACCTAAATGCAAAATTTGAAAAATTTTGAAATCAATTTGTAATTTATCAAAAATTGGGGGATGAAGTGAGATATTTATTATTTCAATGCATGAATTTGGACATTAATACATGTGATGACTGGTCCAACCAATATTCACACATTAAAAAGCTAATTAAATACAAATGTCTAAATATTTAAGCTTAGGTGTCCCCATCCTTAATGATTTTTGTCATTTTCTCCTTAATTACTTCTTCCTTCTTTATCTCTTTCTATCTAGAATTTTCTATTCCTCTAATTCAGCCCACGTTCTTTCTAATCCTCCATAGCCAAGTTTAGTTCTAGAAAGATAAAGTGAGAAAGAAAGTGAGGAAAAGAGTAAGAAAGGCATGGAAAAATAAGTTTTCATGCATAGAAAAGCTTGAGAAAGCTTAGGGGAGCAAAGAGAGAGAGAGATAAGTAAGAAAATAGGAGAGAGAAACCTCTAAAATTTCTGACATAGAAAGAAAAAGCTTGAGTAAAGTGTTCTTCATATTTTCTTTAAGTTTCTCTAAAGGAATATGATATTTTAAGCTAATTTTGAGCTCAGTCTTAAAGAGAGAGATTTTGGGGGTTAAAGATATATAATGAAAGAAAGATATTTGATGAGTTTCTTGTATTAGGTACTCAAGAAGAGAGAAAATATAAGGAAAAAGAGAAAGAGAAGGGAAGAGAAAGAAAGCAAAGTAAAGTTTTAGGTAAGTGCATAATTTAAAGCAATAATCTATAATTTATTATAAAGTTGCATATTTGAGTATTTTTTTATGTAAATGATTGTTAATTAAAAGTATTTTGTGATGTAATCTTGGGCATATTTGCTAGACTTAAGATTAATTTTGGAAAAGATTGAGCGTGGTTAATGTGTATGCTCTGCTGGAAATTGTGAAGCAATGAGTACATAAACTGTTATAACTTAAGTTGTGGAATTCATATTTGTGTGTTCTTTTTGGGTTTGAAAGCTAAGACATAAATCTTTAACTTTTATTTATACCATAAAATCTAAATTTGTCTGAATTGTTCCAGAAAAATACATAAAATTCGAACCTATAATCTGTTCAGAAAATTATGGCAAAATTGTTAGTGACCAATCAGTGTTCATTTGACCATATCTTTTTCTACATAACTCAAAATTTAGTGATTCAAGTTTCATATTAAATCGAAAATTCATGACTAAAATTCTTAAATTAATTTAATTCGGCTTCTAACGAGTTCAAAATTAAGGTCCAATATAGATCATTAAATCTGCCAGTAACAAGGCAGGATATCAATTGAGAAATTTGGTATGAAAAATAATGTGAATCTTGTTATATTATACAAATGATATTTTTATTAAGTAATTATGTGATTAACTGAGCCATTAAATGCATGAAAAGTGCAAAATTAATAATTATGAATTTTAATGACATTAAGTAAGCCCTAGAATATCTAACTTAGAATTTGACTTATGATAGTTTGGCATGCCAAGCAAGGAGAGTATGATTAATGCCGATAATGGCACGATTAATGAAACCGGTAATGACACTATTATTAAAATCAGAAATGACATTATTGAAGCCGGTAATGACACTATTATTAAAGCTGGTAATGACAATATTATTAAAGCCGGTAATGACAATATTATTAAAGTCGGTAATGACACTTGTATGCGCAAATCATAATACTCAGGTGGCACTACTAAGTGTCTGAATGACAACTCCATTATTCTAGTCAATGGTTCATAGGTGTTGATGGTATAAAGAAATTATCAAAAGTAAAAATAATCATGATTTGTGATATGGTTAATTACGATGGATTATATAATGATGATTTGATAAAGTAAAACTAGTATGAGATATAAGAATATAATTTGATGTATATGTGTAATAAGATAAAAATTGAAAAAAAAGGTTATAAATAAATAATATAATAATAATATGGTACATAATATACATGACAATGCATGTTGCATAAAATAGTTTACACAACTAAGCTAGAGCTTAGCGTGAGAGTTTCCTTTCGCGCATATTTAAAAAGGTAGCTAAAGTTGTAGATAAAGGCAACAATGATCCTAGTCCAGTAAAGCAGCTAAACTCTACAAATTGTGGGTCACAAATTTTTGTATCTTATACTTTATATTTTATATTTTGTATTTGGATTTATGTAATATTTTTTTATAATTTTGTAAAATTAACTTAATATTTTATAAACTTTATCCTATGTAAATAAAATGTATGTTATTTTTCTTTATATTATTCGAGATAAAATAAATTTATGAATATGGATTATTTTCAATAAAGAAGTTAAAGATGAAAGAAGTCGGTGTATCTTATCCGAGCATGTGTTGCTGGGGTGAGGGGGTTATTACAGTTTTTGGTATCAGAGCCTGATTTGGGTGGTTTTGGGATATTAAAAAACAAAGGTTTTCAAAAATAATTATGATATGTGTGTATCCACAATTGAGTGTAAAAGTTGTTGCTTACTAATTAGGGTTGTTACTTTTATGATATAAGTAGAGTATGGCTTTAGGGTCATTACAAATTATGCCCGAATGAGGCAAAAGTAATGAGCTTACCAAAGCAGAGGCCTCATCGCGATCCAGTCGTCGTCAAGCTACTGCATCTAGATCCGGTGTTAACTCATCACATAGGCAGTCTGTTGCTGGCATAGGACAAACAGAGCTTATGAGGATCATGATAGATTTTCTACAAAGAGCATCACAGCCAGCTCCGTCCATTTTACAATTTGAGAGGCTGAGAAAGTTAGGGGTACCCAATTTCTGTGGTAAACAGGAAGATGACCCATCCATGACAGAGTTTTGGTTAGAACAGGTAGAGAGAGTTTTTGATCAGCTGCATTGCATAGACGAGCAGAGATATGAATATGCAGTATCTTTATTGCAAGATCATGCATATGACTAGTGGTGGTGTGAGACACAGAGTTCAGAGGCATCTGACCCCATGACTTGGAAATTTTTTTTAGAGAAGTTCAAAAAGCAATACATTTCCCCTATCTATACAGATGACAAGAAAAAAGAATTTCTGACTTTAAAACAGGGGAATATGCCAATGTCAGAATATGAAAGATAATTCACACATCTTTGCAAATATGTTGGCAGCATTGTATCCACATAAGTTGATAAATGTCGATGATTTGAAGATGGATTAAGAGACCTAATCAAGCTACAGGTTTCAGCCTTATGCCTGATGAGTTTTCCTAGTTTGTTAGCATTTTCCAGAATAGTTGAGAGAGTTCTAGCAGCACAACAGCCAGCATAAGATAGAGAGTTTAGGAGACCCATGTCATAACCAAGTGGGGGACCATCGAGTGGAAAGAAAGTCAAATCTTACAATGGCTGATTTCAAGCAGGCCTTCTTCTTTCAGGCGGAGACAGACTACAAGATCTATTTCTTCGGTAGCCAGTGCACTGACACAAGCACCACATAGATCTCTACCTTTACCAGAATGCCAACATTGTGGTCATTCTCATCCAGGAGAGTGTTGGTGGACGACAGGAGCATGTTTGAGGTGTGGTTCCAAAGATCATATGAAATGAGATTGTCCTCTATTACAGTATGGCAGAGGTTCGAGGAGCACTGAGTCGATATAGATACATGCTTATGGCAAGGTAGAGGATATCGATCAGAGACAATTGAGAGGCTGGAAGGTAGTAGAGCTGCCCTAGACAGGGCATATGCCATGCAAGGCCGAGAGGAGCAGGATGCACCTGATGTCATAATTGGTAAATTCCTTCTCTTTGGCTTTGATATACATACATTGATAAATTTGGGGTCAACACATTCATACATATGCACACCACCACCGGGTCAATAGAGTTTAGAACCACAGGCTCTAGCATTTGAGATTCTCATGACTAATCCATTATTAGGGCACAGTGTGAGGGCTAGCAAAGTGTTTAGGGGTTGCCCAATTGAAATTTAAGGTAGGCAATTCCCAACAGACTTGATAGAGTTACCATTCCATGAGTTCAATGTGATCTTGAGAATGGATTGGTTGACTTGTTATGGAGTGGTAGTGGATTGTGGGAGGAGACAGATGATCATCAGAATTCCAAAGCAAGATGAGATAGTGGTGAAAGGTGAAAATAGAAGATATCCAGGCAATGTGATATCAGTGTTAAAAGCTCGAAACCTCATCAGTAAAAGATGTGAAACATACTTAGCATATGTGGTTGATATGAAAAAAAAAAACAAGTTCGAATTTGGTTGATATTTCTATTATTAGAGAGTTTCCTGATGTGTTTCCAAAGGAGTTGCCAAGGTTACTGTCGGATAGAGAAATTGAGTTTTCTATCGACTTGGTACCCAACACCACTCCTATTTCCATTACACCATATAGGATAGCACCAGCGGAGTTGAAAGAGCTAAAAATACAGTTGCAGAAATTATTAGATAAGGGGTTTATACGACCTAGTGTATCACTGTGGGGTGCTCCAGTATTATTTGTGAAGAAGAAAGATGACATCTTATGTCTCTGCATCGATTACAGGCAGCTTATCCAAGTTATTCATTTTTAGTCAATCTCACTGATTCTTCAATTAAATCCAAATTTAATTTATATAGGATGACTCTGATACCAATGTTGGGCTTGAACATGTATCTCGTACATATGACAGTAAAAATTTAAAAATTAATTAAATTCAAAATCTATGGAATGTCCTATGTAATTTAAATTAGATCATTAACCATCTAGTGTGAGAAGTAGATTACTTTTTTAATGTAACTTCAATCTTCAAGTTGTGAACTTTTCTCCTTATTGGGTTGTAGCAAACCACAATAATCTAAAGCTTATGGATTGCTCTAGTAATATCCACGCAAAAGAGCGAAGAAAATAACATCAAAGGAAATAGGTTGTTAAAGCACCAAGGTATTGGCAATGATAATTCAACTTGAGAGAGAAAAAGAAGAGAGAATAACTTTTATTTTTCCAAGGTAACACTCTATGGAATCAAAGTATATGATTCAGTATCCAAGATAACCTTGAGTATCTCAAGTCTAAGGATACTTGCACCATTTCTATGATGGTCTATCACTGACATTGAATAAACATCAATGTGATTTTTTTATAACAATTCATCCAATATACTTGACTACTCTAACAAGTATCCACATGTTATCTCTAAACATCTCATGTCTTCAACTTATGAGATCAATTGTTTGACATAGTCAAAGAGTATAACATGTATTAGTCTATCCAAATTAAAAATGTTCTATATTGTTAATCCTATGACTAGGAATAATTTAGATATAAACATAATTACACATGATAGAAATCCCCCAATCATGATCTCATTATGATTTCTTTCATGCTATATTACATACCAAGAACTTCATTAAACGGTTTAAGATCTAAATCAAGTTTATATGTGAATGAACACCAATATAATGAAAATATCTTTTATTAATTATAAATTAGTACTTCAAATGTTTAAAGTGATTGCTTTTAAGGCACGTCTTTAACACCATTAAGGGAGTCGACAGTACCAGGAGATAAATGGTAGCTCTAGTGAGCACCCTTGATCCGGAAATACATGCATTAATAATTATAAACTCAGGCATGTGATACGAAGGACTCATGTGAACACTTTCAGATGGTGGACAAGTGACTTAAGCTCAAGTGAGAGCGCTCCTAATTCATAATCCGTATCTGATCGTCTGACTTAAAATCTTAGACAAAATAAAAAGGAGTTGATAAACCAGTAAGGATATTATTGATGAAATGGGTGATATGAATGGCATAAATTATATTTTGAACATGCCCTTATGTGAACTTTGATAGTGAGATATAATATGTTTATACATGAATTATATTATGATATGATCTAGAACTATCATACATAAGCATGATTAGAAATCTATATCAAAGTAAAATTTATTAAATGAAATAATTAGTTATATCATGCTCATAATAAAAATAGTGGCCTAACTGGTTTATATATATATAAGACATGCATATGTGAGATATTAGTGTTGTTATAGTTAATGTCATGTATATACATATATGTACCACTAAATACAAGTTGTTTGGTGTGTGCATATTTCTCACAAACAAATTGAAGTCAGATAGATGGTTGCTAATAAAAAATGAGAATTCGAAAGAAGAGTCACATGACAAAATACAATTAGGATGGATGATATACCAAGACATATATTGCAAAACTTTGAGGCTAATTAAAACCTAAACTATTATTTTAATGATATGAAATTTTTTGTTATTACTTTCTCTTATATTTTTCTTATGGATTAAAAATAGTCATCATGGTTATAATACGACCAAAGTGATTTTAAAAAAAATTCAAATTTCATTGAATACTCATTTATATAATTATTCTAATTATATGGTGTTATGTTTCAAGTTACATACTTTTTTAGCCTAACATTACACTATTTAGTAGTGATTTTAAACTATTAAGAATAAAAAAATGGATATGCATATGTAGACTACATATCAATATTTATCCACAAATTTTTTATTTTTTATTTCAAAAAGAAATTTGTTAAATCTTTTCCAATAATTGATCAATAAAAAAGGTAAAACTGATAAAACTAAAATAACTTAATGAAAAAACAAAGAAAGTTAAGAATGCTATTGTTGTGCCTTTTTCTTGTTAATTATTATTATTGTTGTTATTGTTCTTTTTTTTTTCCTTTTTTTTTAAATAAACATTTTATAAATGATATACCAATTTGGACATAATGTTTTTGGGTAAGCAAACTTGCTGCTGAAAAAAGAATACTTGTAATGCAAATATTTGTGCACATAAACAGAAGTCCATTAATGTAATAGAAATTTGGACATGACAGTTCAATTCATTTAATATTGTAATAAAGTAACTAAATTTTATTATAAATATCCAACTATGATAAATGAAGGTTTGGTTATATATATATATATAATGAATGCACAGAAACACATATAAAACTAACTCAAGATCAATCAAGTTACATGATGATGAAGATAGAGAAAACCCCAAGGGAAAAAAAAAAACAAAAGAAAAGAAAAGAAAAGCGAACTATTGTTAAGAGTGGTTTGCTTTATACAGGAGATTGCACCCTCATGGTTTACAAGCAAACTGCAGCGTTCTCCTGAAAGTAGAAGTATATTCACTTAAAAACACTACCAGACTATAGAAGGAACGAGTTAGGGTAATGGCTATTCACCCCTATGATTGATTTAACAGGGTAAGCAAGCTTCTTAATAGCACGTGATAGATAAAAAGGAATATAATAAAACCACGGCCAATGTACTTTGCAAGCAGCAAAACAAGAATTTGAGGGAACATTTTCTCAAAAACTTTGAAATCTCAAGAAGGAAAAAGAATAAAAATAAAAAAATTAGATGTGCCTGGTGCATACCTGTGACATTACAAATGGATGTTTTAACCTTGTCTGGAAAAAAAAATAATGCACATCCAAAGAGATTTTTGTTTCTTAAGCTGGAATAGAATCGGATTGAATCTTCATCTTCACTTCATCAAGACAAACTTGCAAATCCCTAAATTCTTCTGTGTTCGAAAAGCTCTCAGCCTAAGATTTCGAAAAACACAAGGGAGAAAGAAATGACACTAGGACATAAAACATATATTAGAGAAGGAAACTACAGATTGAAATGATTACACTCAAATTCTGATAGACAGCCGACATAAACCACTTATTTTTAATTTCTCACGGTTATATATATGTGTGTGTATAACATGCATGTATATGTATATATCTACATATATACTACCTGTTTGACTATGTTCCTCAAATGCATCTCAGCAGTAAAGAGTTCAAGCTGGCTACCAGTGGAGGAAGATATTTCCATGTAAACCTTACATAGTTCTAATGATGCATGAGCAAACTTTTTAAATCGATCTCTATCTTTCCACAAATCAGATCCCTGCAAAAGAGTTTAAATACAATCATGAATAATACCAACAAATTCGAGAGAAGCATCTGACCTCAAAATGAAAATAGGATGGTTATTGAAGAATTAGCTCATGTTAAGATAGAAAAAGAAAAGAAAAAAGAAAAAGAAAAAACAAATAATACAATGCAGGCAATCGTAGACATAATCATAATGTGGAAAATTGTCGACAAAGAAACTAGTGTCAAACTAGGATTATGACAAATTTCTTGGAGATGTTGCCCTGGTAAGGTTTCTCGTGGAATTAGTTTCGTTTCTCTATCAATTTAAGAACAATAATTTGCGGTCAAAAGAGAGGTAAATTGGAACTAAAGTTCAATTTTTTGAGCTCAATGAAGACCAGTTTGAACAAGTTAAATTTTGTTTACCAATAGGGCTGAAGAGACTGCTCTTATCCACTTCTACTGTCTATGAATTTCTTTCCTGACAACAATATATATGGTATGATATACTTGATTCTAGACTTGATTTCAGAAATTTTAGCTGCTGTAAATACTATATTTTTAGGAATAGAATATGGCTATAAATTAGCTAATTAGATTGTACATTTCTTATTTTGTATTCCTCATTTGGTATAAATCCCCATCTAGCTTGACAGAATAATCAAACTGATACATTCAGACTTCACCTCATTCCTCTCTTCCCTCTCTTTTCTTCTAGTTTAACATGGTATTAGGGCACTAGTGCCACCGATTTTTTCTTCACTGTTTCTTTCCATTCACAAACCCCATCACGTTCCGAGCATTTTTTTTCTCTCACTGTCTCTGTCCCTAGGAGCACCAAATGCCAATCAATGTTCCAAAGAAATTTTGTTGCCATAAAGCAACACGTGTGACCACACACACTGTTGTCACCTTTATGTCGGTATCATCGGATGCCGGCATGTGAGCCCATTTCCAACTGCCTTCTTGGTCGTGACCCTTCTAGAATTGTCACCCAGTCCAGTGGTTGCATTGTTTTGCTATTTGACTCCACCTACTATTCTGACTATCATGGCAGCCTTTGTTTCTGTCTGATATTCTGGTCTGTATTCAACATGTCTGAGATTTCAGGTTCTATTAAAACCTTTTTTTCTCATCCCTATCTAGTTCTCCTGCCATTACTACTATTAAACTACAAAGTAGTGACAATTACATATCGTGGATTGCATATGTTAAATTATAGTTTATGGGACAAGGTTAAAATGATAATTTAGAAAGAAATGTCATTAATATTGATGAAAAGAATAGGACTGCATGGATTAAAATTGATGCAAAATTATATAGTTTCTTGTGGCAAATTCTTGAGCCAAAATGACTTACTTTGTTTCAATCCTGCAAAACATTTTCCAAAGTCTAGACTAGGGCTAAGACACTATGTAATGCCCATGAGTTAGACCTATAAGTTATATGGGTTTATGAAAGAGAGGGTGTGTAGATGGTGTTTAAAAAAGTTAAATTTTTGTGATGAAAAAGTTTTCACGTCCGTGAATAGATATTCACGCCCATGAAAGTTGTGCTAGGGGTGCAAAACGACAATGTTTTAATGAAGTGAATTCTTTTTGGAGTAAAGAGAACATTCACACTTGTGAATGACTTAGTCATGCTCGCGAATGGCTAGTCATGCTTGTGAAGGAAGCTTCACAACTGTAAACACTGGTTGGTTCTCTCTCCTCTATCCCATACCTCTGCCATAAACTGCTCCCCACTGCCCTGAATCCCTCTCTAACTCACCAAAGACTTCTTCTCCACCTTCACACCCTCCATTAAAGCTTTACTCCATTGTTGAAAGCTTGGAATCATAGAGTTTTTGGGAAGAGTTTTGAAAGGTGGTGATAGAACATGATTTTTAGGTTGGTTTTAGATTGTTATGAGGATCTTATGAGAACTTTTTGTGCTCTTAGGATCTGCTAAAGAGCTTGGAAACGCATAACAAGAGGAAAGACAAGCTTAAAGAAAGGTTGCATTTTGCTAGAGGTATGAACATATTGGCATTTATATTCGATTCCTTTGCATTTTGGCATGTGAAATAGGTTGAAAATGCTTGATGAAGATGTAAATGCATGATGTAAATGGAAATGGTTTGATTGTTATGTAATTTAAGGGTTAAAAGGAGTTAAATGCTTGTTATGGTGTTAATGAGATAAAAGTGACATTTTTTTAGGCATGAATCTTTGTTTCACATGTGTTTTAAAGTGTTAAGTCATGTTTCTGGTATGAAATATGGATTGATATGTTGATAGGAATGATTGACATGGGTCAATCTTTAGAATTATTGAAATTGTTGCATGAATGCTCTTTTTAAACATGTTTTTGTTTTCTGAAAAATCCAGGTTTCACACCCGTGACAAAGGAATCACGCCCATAAATGTGTACTCAAAATGGACAGTAGTTTTTCATGTCTTGCTTTATAGCTAGGGAAGTTGCAATTGCATGAGTTCACACTTGTAAACAATTAGTCACGGCCGTGAACATCAATACCCAGTTTTTCATATTCAAACCTAGATTTTCATAGTTTTTTTCAACTGTCACAAAGCCGTGAAGCATGGTGTCGCAGCCATAAAGTATGGTGTAACAACTGTGAAGATGTACTTCACGCCCATGAATGATGTGTGTTTGTAATCAACAGTGTTCACGTTTTGGTTCACGAGTAAAGCAATGGGTATTTGCGCCTGCGAAGCACAGTGTCTTATCAATATGCAATTTTTTATTTTGATGCAATGTGATGAATTAAATAATCACATGTTATAAGATGTATGTAAGCATGAATACTCACATGTGAGGATGGTAATGAGGTAATGTACTTGTGTTAAATGATATGAGCATGTATTGTGATAATTTCAATTAAAAAGGAAACGAGTTATCTTTTAAATGCTCAGTTCTCTAATCTACGACTTGACATATGATAGATGACATGTCATTGAGGGAGTAACAGTACTGTATAATGTATTAATATTGATATAAGGATAAAGTGACTTATACTCGGGTTATGAGTGCTCCTGTTTCACAATCAGCATCCAAATAATTAGGCTTAGAGTTTTGGACAGGAATAAGAATAACAATGTGAATGGTATATTGTATTGCGGTATAAACTAAAAGGGATATGTAAATCCTATTTATATGTTATAAAGGAATATGATTTGGTTATATGAGGTTTATACATATTGTATATGGAAATGTATATGGAAACATGTCATATATTTTGTAACTATGGTACAATTTATGCAAGATCACAAGGTATGATAATGACATGACATGATATGTTTGTATGTAGAATTTCTATACACATATGTACTACTAAGCATTAGGTTGTTTAACGTGTAAGTGTTTTTTCTGCAAGCATGTTTAGATCCGGTAGACCGAAATTGACAGGTCGAGGAGTAGTGCCCATACAGATATCGATCAGAGTAGACCCAATTTGGATTGGTTTTTACATGGCATTCATTGATTATTTTTGTACATGTCATGGGATATGGGTTTTGGTTCTTGGAAATGTATTTTACTTCAAAATCATGTATTTGATATTATGATGTATTTTTGTAAACACAGAACTAGTGTAAGTCCAACATAACTTGTTATATGATATCAATCCTTTGGAACGGGTTTTATGACGCTTGATTGCTCATGTTTTAATTGTAAATGAAGAAAATTTAATTTAACCGGATTTTTAGATACATATTTCGTAGCATCCTCCTATATAGTTGGGGTCTTGGCTATATTGGCAAGTGTTACACACTACATACCAATGATATTCAACATATTGATAAAGTTGTGTCAGATCTTGTCTATTTACAACAAAACTTTCAAGATATGGCCAGACACAAATTCTTTATGGTATATGCCTTTATACGACTTCAAATAGATTTGGCTTTAGAAAGAGACCATATTCATGCCAATCCAATTATTCCTATTTTGGCAGAAGTATTTGCTTGATTGCTTCGTATCTCCTTCAACAAGAATAAAGTTCAATCATTTTTATTAATTTTTACAGAAAAATAGCCAGCAAGGATATAATCGCAAATGGAAAAGGAAAAACTCCAAATCCAACTGTACCTACAATGATAACTGAGGTCACACATGACACTTGTTAGATCTTTCACAATCGACCTCAAGAAATACTGAAAGTGTCCACCCACTACTCACATGGCTCACTCTCAAGGAGATGGACTTTTCCTCTATCAACTGCCCAAACTTAGGGGTCCAACTCAGTTACACTGACTGAGGCTGATTGTAATGAATATTCATAGCATCAAGCATTGAAAATGAATATTCATAGTATCAAGCACCAAAATAGCAATCATCCTCTTCCATAATTTTTGTTGCTCAACCGGATAATTCATTTGTTTGCCTAACACATTCTTCACCGAATGAACCTCAGATCCTTTGATTCCAATGCCTTTAATCACATTTCTAGTAATGAAAATCTTTTTCTCTACTCTCATTTCTCCATCTACTTCTTCTCTCTTCCATTCCTTTGGACTCAGTCTTATACACCCTAGAATATCCCTATAATTTGATTTCCATCAATAAACTTTCTAAACAATTTAATTGTAGATGATCTTTGATTCTAATTTTGTTTCTATGCAAGACAGGATTACAAGAAAGATGATTGGCAAAGGTCATGAGTCATATGGATTATATTATCTATTATATCTAGCCACCCTAACTACCTTTACTTTAGCTGCTCTAGTTGACCTTCTTTACAATCGTTGGGTCATCCTAGTCTATCCAAACTTCAAAAAAAGATTTCCGGACTTTCAAATTTGTCTTCCATTGAATGTGAGTTGCATCAACAAGGGAAACATACTTATAGAACTTTTCCTAAGCAATTAGAACCTCATTCATGTTCAGTATTGTTCACTTAGATATATGGGGTCCAAGTCGTGTTGGTACTAATTTGGATTTTTATTATTTTGTTACTTTCATTAATGACTATTCTTATTACACTTTGTTGTTTCTAGTAAAAAATAAATCTATATTGCTCACTATTTTCAAAAACTTTTATGCTGAAATTCAGAATCAATTTGGAGTCTTAATTAAAGTCTTACATAGTGTAATGCACGAGAATATCAATCTTTTCAAGAATTCATGGTTTATCAAGGAATCATTCACCAATTTTCTTGTGCATACATCCCTCAACAAAATGGAGTGGTTGAACGAAAGAATCAACTTCTCATTGAAACAACCTAAATCATACTCAACCATCATAATGTACCCCCTTCATTTTTGGGGGATATTATCATAACATGCTACCTAATTAACCATATGCCTTCTTCAGTCTTGCAAAAATAGTCTTTCATTTTATTTTGTTCGTAGGTCAAAGATAAGCTCCAACCCAAATTCATTGTGTGTGTCTTCTTAAGGTCCATCCAAAAAAGTTACAAATATTATAATCCAACAGCTAAAAATTATTTATTTCAGTAAGATGTAACATTCTTCGAGACATCTTGATACATCTAACCCCAAAAAACAGACCAAAAGGGTATTGTAGAGGCTCTTCCAGTTCTTATTCTTCCTATTTCTAATGTCACATCATCCTTTAAACCACTACAAGTCTACTCTAGATGACCTTCTACATATACTTTTGATATTCCTCTTGTAGGTATAAACAAAATAGATATGTATTACAAGTGACTCATCTCTTACAGCACTAAAGTCTAAAAGACCCTTGTAAGTATTGGAGAGTGATTGGAAAACTCATTTCTCATTATCACGTCCATATGTTTCCTTTATAGTGAGTGGTCAATAAGCTCCTTCAAGCTTCATGTGACAGTCATTGGAATGCAGTGATATACATTCTAAATATATCAAAAGAGCCCCAAGACAAAGTTTGTTATATGAAAACTAGGGACATAAACAGATTGTTGAGTACCCAAATGTTGATTAAGCAGGTTCCTCCTCAAATAAATGATACACCTCAAGATATTGTATCCTTATTGAGGAGATATCTAATACCATGGAAAAGTAAAAAGCAAGATCAAGTGCAAAAGCAAATATAGTCATGACCTTAGTTACTTGTGAACTTATTTGGTTAAAGCAACTACTTCAAGTAGTAAGGTGTGGAAATGTTAGCCTAGTGAAATTGATTTGTAATAATCAAGCAACGTTACATATTGTCTCAAATCCAGCCTTCCATTAAAGTACAAAACATAAATTGTCATTTTGTTATATAGAAGATTGACTCGGGCTGCATTATTACTAGTTTTGTCAATTCAAATGATTAGTTGACAAATATTCTCACTAAAGCTCTTAGGAGACCTCAGATTGAATATATTTATAACACGCGAAGAGCATATGATATATATGCTCCAGCTTAAGGGAGAGTGTTATTATATAATTAATTTTAGACTTGATTTCAAAGAGTGTAACAGTTGTAAATATCATATTTATAGGCATAGAATATGACTGTAAATTAGCTAATTAAATTATATATTTCCTATTTTGTATTCCTCATTAAATATAAATCCCCATCTAGCTTAAAGAAATAATCAAGCTAATATATTCAGACTTCTAGTTTAACAATATAAAACCAATATATAAATGAGAACGGAAAAATTCTTGCAAGGTCTAGGAGGTAGCAACTCTAACACTCAAAGAAACAAGTCATGAAAGCAACATAATGATTTTTCATAAGGCTGAATCAATGAATCATATGTAGTATCCCGTTTCTTTGCCATTACACATCCTGAATTAATCAAAGAAAATAATGCAGTGCAAAGCAAAGTTGCATAAAACCGATAATATATCAAAAGATAAGATGGCATCACAGAAGAGGTAAATGCCTAAGCAGCCATCTCCATGTAGCTCATCACAGAACAAGAGCAAGAGACCAAGTCACTCATCAATTCCCCATCAAGGAAAACTTAACTTGTTTCATTTACCTATATTTTTATCCTTGTTCAAACTATGGTCAATTCACAATGTGCATGATAATAGAATTGTTGTATTATCAATATTTATTCCATGCACGTTCCTAAATAACTATACATTGCATAGTTGCTAAAATTAAAAGATCATATATCATCTTCTTTATAATACGAAAAAATAATTAATAAAAGAGAAAGAAAAGGGAGCAAATATGGCATATACAAAATCCAAAATAACTCGAACAACATGAATATATATATATATATACACCCTGCCTAATTAAGTTGGATAACACTTGAAGAAACCCCTTTAAAAAGCTCTAGATGCATAATAATTAGCCCATACAGAAACCAAAAACCACCTTGTTCCACAACAAACTAAAGCACTATTTGAAGAAATGTACGGTATCTGCTTTTTTGAAAACATCGACATATTCATATTTTTTACATCGCATACATTGCCAGCTAAAAAATTTCTAAACCGAAAATGACAATTGAAATAACAATAACATGATGTAGGATCTTGCAAGTCCAAAAATACCTGATATGATCTAACTTGCTTTAAGAGGGCTTCAGAGCACATTCTAAGATCTCCTTTAATCTTGTGCCATCTTGCATATAAACCCCATATATCTGCTTTACTATCACTTTTGATTATCTATACATAAAGCAAAAATATTCAATTTTATCTATATCAGAGGGCATAAATCTGCATGCAAATAATCAAACATTTGTCAACATTTAGTTGTAGCTTAACACACATGCTAAGCTTTATAATCAAACCATAAAATTATAATTTGTGCTGCTTCAACCATAGAAAATGACCAGGCTCCAAATATTCCAACTAAGGCCAAAAGAGCAACACCAATACATGGCAAAGGAATGTGTTTGCACGAGAGGTTAGACATGAAAAGAAAAGGACAATTATGACAAAAATATTTGCTAACCTGCTGAAGTATTTTACCCAGCAACACCATCAACTGCTCATTTTCCCGTGACCATCCAGCTTGTATTCCTGACTCATTCACAGAACCATCATGAGATCCACCAAATATAGTTTGATCTTTAGAACTATGATCACTTATTGTCGAATGGCACATAGAATTGCCACTTGAAGCTCTTCCTTCCATTTCTAGCATAATTCTCTCCAATAATTCAGCATTGGCTTGTCTGCAATTGGTTATATGTAAAACCATCTGTATAGCTTCCAGAGCCTAGCCATAAACAAAGAAATAAAATTTCTTCAATAATGTGCTCAGCCGATGCACTTTGAGATGACACTGAAGAATTTCATAGCACGCCTTGAGTGCCACATCATGCAATAACCAGCAAAATATGCAGCAAAAATTAAACAAATATTTCAATACCCATCTTCTACATGTATTCAGCCCAGATGCCACAAGATCTTACCTAGGTGAAATTATCAACATATTAAAATTGTTCATTTCTCATAGCTCAATAAATAACTTCTCACATTATTTCTATGGATTCGACTACCAGCAAGCTGCAGGATATCAGCATTAGAGATGCAAAAATGAGGCCAAACGCAAACCAGAAATTCATTTTTAACTAAACATGATGTCTAAATAAAGAACTGCCCAGTCAGGCTGTTAGGAAAAAAATACAAACACAAGTGCCATACCCTAGGCCCCATAAAACTATTATTAAATAAAGGATTCGAGTTAATCAGTAAGTAAAAGAGAGATCAGGAATATGTTTTATTGATGTAAATACTGAATATCACCCATTATACTCAGATCGGGATACTTCGCAGAAGGACCAAATTGCACATGCAAAAGTACCTGACGAATGTTGCCCACATCCATGGCAACATGACTGTAGTTTTCCCACAACTGCCAGCTGTCTCTTCTAGAATGAATTCATATGAATAATTGTAATAACAGAAGTTAAAATTGTGCATGTGCACATGGTATCAATGACACTCTATCAAGGAAAATACACACTTGAACTTAAGGGCTTCCTTGAATGAAATGAAAGCTTCATTGCTCCTCTTCTTGATCATATGCCTGTATTGTTGATAAACTGTTCAGTAATTGACATTTCCCAAATAAAGAAGAAAAAGCAAGTGCATATAAGCATTTTCAATCTCAATAATAACTATCAAGTACAATTGAAACCAATCTAAGATGTTGAGGGTGTCACACCTCCACCATACAATATTTTGCCACAAATGTTACGAACATACTGTCATGGTCGATGAGATTCATATCTTGGATTCATTACCCTATTTCCCACTTTCAAAAGGCAAAAAGAATGGCTAGAGTGGGAGGAGCACATTCTGGCCTTCTTTTGTCGAATTTCTATCCTTTTTTCAGAAGAAATCCTACGTGGTATTAAATGCTTTTTCAATTAACTCAATGATGTGCAATTAGCCAATCATGATAATGATAATGAGTCCTATATGAATCAGTTCACAAAGATGCATAATGGCTTTGGCATCATTATATGTTTGAGATTATATCTGGTCTAAAAAAACTGCAATGCTAACAAAGAAAAGATAACAATGACATACAAACAAGCAATATTATTCCAAGCCTCTCCATTGTCCGGATCAAGTTGAACAGCTCGAGTAAACCCATCCAAGGCCTTGTCAAGATCCCTAGCCTGAACAATTATTTTCAGTAGTAAGTTCTAGAACCTGTTTAATTTAATAAAAAGATCATGTAATGCCACCTTTTACCACTTTTTAAAATGAATAAGACAGAAATAATAAATAAATCAAAAAGTAGTCATGGGTTACCTTTAAGGCAGCAGCACCAAGAGCAAACCAACCATCTGGATATAAAGAATTCAAGGTCATAGCAGAATCCCTGCATAGCAATCAAAAGTTATTCTTCAATCACAAATTCTGTTACCATGTGCAATGATAATGGATACACTTCACAGAAATGAAAGTAGTAGAATGTGCAAACATACCAAAGGATTTTAGATGTCTCATAATCTCCTCTATTATATGCACTGCGAGCAAGAGATCTCTGGCATACAAAAAGAAAAAGTTGCAAAAATTGACTCAAAGGCATGCTAAAGGCTTTTTGATTGCATGTATAGACAATCACCTTTGCTCGTGCAGATTTATTATGTGAAACTTCAAGGGCTTTTTCATAGCAGCTATCATTATTTGTAACATCCCCCAATGAACACCTAGAAAAATAAGCTTTGAAGAAATCAAGAAGCATATCTAATCACTCCACTGTGTGTGTGTGTGTGTGTGTGTGTGAGAGAGAGAGAGAGAGAGAGAGAGAGAGAGAGCATAATCGACTCTTATCATTCTGCCCTTCATATGCATCACTCATGCATTTGTGCAGCTTGCAAACAGTAAAAGTTATAAAATAGGAGATTCAAGCCATCAAATGTACAGATGTTCATGAGGAAGTGATACGACTAGGCCAAGGTATTCCCAGAAAAATCATCCATCCTGGTACTGACCCTGCTCAAGAACGCTTAATCGGCCGCTTAACTGCCTTGAGCCAAGCATTTCCTAGGAGGTCACCCATCATGGTACTCCTCCTGCCCAAGCACGCTTAATCGGAAAAAACGCTTACCGTTCTGTCAAAAGCTTAAACTGATAGCAAAGGCACAACTCTATTCCTTTATCCAGGATCAAACAAAGGCCACCAGTCTCTTTCGACTTTGTGTGCCACCTAGCGAAACCCGTTCCACACACTCCAGACCCCAGACGTATCATTGTTTTTAGTTTCCTCTCATGATTAGAGGATGGGAATCATTACAATTCATAAAGGAAAGGAATCAAGAAACCAGTTCTGCTGCAAACAAAGCCTTCCGACCATAAATTTATAAGTCAAGAGTAAACATGTAAATCAAATGCTCTAATGTTAGTCATAAACTCATCACTAGAAAATTATCAAGAATACACATATAATGCTTGCATTTCACAGAAAATGAAATTATGGAATTCAACTTTTATCACTACAAAGCCTAAATGGCACTCTTTAATTGAAAGTCAAACAGTGCTATTATAATTTATAATGCATTTATTAATGGAATATAGTTAAAAAAACTGTACAGCTAATATTGTACAAAAACATCAAAAATCTAACGTAAGCTTGCATATTATATGATTCTTAAGAATAATAGATACCCCCTAAACAAATCAATATAAATATCTAATTCATTACTCAGTAAATTTGTAATCCTTTTTCATATTTGTGGAGCTCAAAAATCATCACACGGACAGTTTATTATTGTACCATCTAAACCTTAGATAATATCACTTAAACTGAATTTCAAAATTATGAACGAAAATTTTATGCCAACTGAAAAACCTATGATCAACTCAAATAAGCCTTAATCTCAAATCCATTAAAGATGACCATATAGATACATTTCCTCCCTTCCACCGGTTTATCTTCAAAAAGAATAGGGCTGCTCAACTATTTCGCAGTATTTGTCTCCATATCATCTCAGGCCTGCCCTTCCTTATCTCCTGCAACTTCAATGAGCTCAACCTTTCTTGGGAAAGATTCAAGTATCAGGATGAGAAAACTACTCCAACTCCAAACATAAACCGCTAAATATTTTTCTGAGAAATTTTACACTCACAACAAACCTAATAATATGCCACAGCTTGATTATTTGCATGTTAAAAAAACCTTTATAAATTTGAATGCAGTAGAATTCTTTACACTTGAATCTTTTTAGAGACATATACACCTTTGAATACGTTGAATCCTTTAGTGATTATGATGACAATACCATCCATAAACAATGATGATAAGACCTCAAAACAACTAATATTTCAGCATGCAAGGTTAATCCTCCGACTAAGTTATACGAGACTTTCACTTGATAGAATTGAATAACATTCAGTAACCACTACATTAATAGCCTGGGACACACTACGAACCAACTCAAAAAGAAGCTATTACCACTACATTAATAGCCTGGGACACACTACGAACCAACTCAAAAAGAAGCTATTATCAAAGAGATTGCAGTTGTCAAAAACAAAACTTTTGTTTCAATGTTCATGCTCTTACTGATGCAGTTAACTAAACAAAAGGGAACAAGTAAAAGAATCAAAGGAACATAAAATGGAAAAAAAAAATGAAAGATGAATAAAAAGTAGAGAAGACCAACATACCATAACCTTGGATCATTAGGCATTTCAGATAATCGAGTCTTGATGAGTTCAACAGCTGCTGCTTTTTTACCCAATATTCTGTTTTTTTTAACATATAATCTCGCATGAGATTCCCATGACATGAGACAGAAAAAATGTATAGAACTATAGATAAAAATGGAAAAGTTTATCTAGACCATGGCTATCAAAAGCCATCTTACCGGTAGCAGTATATCAAATTGTCCCACAACTCTAAACCCTCAAAGACTCTAATTGCCTCCCCTATCAAACCACAGCTCACTAAAAGTTCACCATATTCCCTGAAACATACAAATGGGAAAGTTCTAATTGATTACATCTTTGATTACAATAAATAAGATACCTTAACAATAGGAAAAGCAAATAAAAAGTCATTTAAAAGAAGAAATGTATTTACTTCCGCAAGGTTGGAACAGCAGGAATACATGCCACATATGAAAAAGGAATCCTTTCCGCCACTCCAGGTAAGGGATTATTAATGTCCTCAACCTGAAACAAAACAAAAAGTATCTGTAAGAATACTGTCAAACAATAACCATTCCCCATAAATTGAGGACAAGGGAAGAGGAAGAGGAGGAAGAGGGAGGAAGGGGGAAGAAAGAGGAGGGTTTTGTTGGTTGAAGATAGAGAGAAAGTTCAGGGGCTAAGTGAAATGGCAACACTGTTTTCTTAACAGAAATCAAATCATATGAGAAAACAGAGTTTTTTAAGAAGATGATGCGGCACAAATTTGTCTTGTACCTTGGTCATATTATTTATGCATGAAATCTAGTTATTTTAGGCGTGACTTATTTTCAAAATTTTCCAGTTTTGCAGGAAATAAAATTATTTGTCTTGTTCCTTTGTCATATTATTTATGCCTGAAATCTAGTTATTTGAGGAGCAACTTATTTTCGAAAATTTCCAGTTTTGCAGGAAATATTTTTATTCCTCTATCAGAGTATTTGATTTTATTTATTTATTTATTTATTTACATATCTCAACTCCTTGTTGATTTAGGATTAGCATAAAGCCTTTTGTTATGAGTAAGGATTCCCAATCCTTGAAGGATTAGGATTAGTTCTTTTGAATATAAAGTCGTTAAAGTTTCAGGATTCATTTAGTTCTATAACTAGCCAAGTCAATATTACATTAATTCAGTTAATAAATAGTTTCCTGCATATTTTTGCTCTTCAATTGTGTGATACAATTAACTCCATAGGTATGATTCCTTTGGAACCTTAGGTATGACTCCTAAGGAGTGACTCCTAGAACCTGATTTAGTTCTCTTGTAAACCAGCCCTTTTGATAGAGAATAATTAGAGGAATATGAATATTATAGAAATAAAGGTAGGGGTTACATGGAAGGGCTGAGTGGTTACTGAAGAAACATAATTTTGTTATAAAAAGTGGGAGGAGAAAAGGAGACCATCAATCAATCCACAGAATCCACAGGAGTAGCAGAACAATCATTGCCGGGTGAAGCAAGAGAAAAAAAATACTCTCTCAATCTTATTTTAATACTGAGGTTACATGGGTTTAAAATACAAAATATGTTCCTAAAATTAAAGAACAAAAAATGAAGAAATACAAATAAGGAAAAAAATCAAAATACAAGAAAGGAAGAAAATAAAACTAAGAAAGGAAGAAAATAAAACTAAGAAAGGAAGAAATCAAACTAATTTAATGGGAGCTGATTTTATGCAATATTTCCCACACTCCCCCTCAAGTTGGTGCATAGATGTCCATCATGCCCAACTTGCTTATCAAATGTTCAAAGTTAGATCTCGCAAGTCATTTGATCAAGATGTCAGTTGTTTGTTGACTGGAAGGAACAAATGGCAAGCAAATAATTTCAGCTTCTAGTTTTTCTTTTATAAGGTGTCGATCAATCTCAATGTGCTTTGTTCTATCATGTTGAACAGGATTGTGAGCAATACTTATAGCAACCTTATTGTCACAGTACAATTTCAAAGGAATTTGAAAGGTAAAAACTTCAATGTTCCTTTGATTGGTTTTTTTAAAAAATAGACCTTTCCCAGGAGTAGACTTCAAATATCTCAAAATCCGATAAACTGCCTCAAGATGCTCTTCATAAGGTGCATGCATGAATTGACTGACAACACTAACTGCGAAGGCAATATCTGGTCAAGTGTGAGATAAATAGATCAGCTTACCAACTAATCTTTAATATCTGCCAGTATTCACAGGAACACGTCCCTTTTCCCAAAGTTTTACATTAGGATCCATGTGAGTTTCAGCTGGTCTGCAACCACTCATTCCTATCTCTCTTAAAAGATCAAGAATATATTTGCGCTGAGATACAACGATTCCTTTCCTTGAGCGAGCAATCTTCATTCCAAGGAAATATTGTAAATTTCCCAAATCCTTGATCTCAAATTCAAGAGCAAGACTTTTCTTTAACCTTTCCATTTCAGTCACATCATCACCTGTTAGAATAATATCATCAACATAAACTATCAGTACAGCAACCTTACCTTCAGAGGAAAGCTTGTAAAACAAGGTATGGTCTGCTTGTCTTTGAGAATATCCTTGCTTTCTAACAGAGTGTGTGAATTTTTCGAACCATGCTCTTGGAGACTGTTTTAAGTCATATAAGGACTTTTTTAGCTTACACACTTTTGAACCAAACTTCTCTTCAAAACCGGGTGGACTATCTATGTAGACTTCCTCCTCCAAGTCTCCATTGAGAAAGGCATTCTTCACATCCAATTGCTGTAAAGACCAGTATAGATTAGTAGCAATAGATAAAAGTACCCTTACCGAGTTCAATTTTGCAACAGGAGCAAATGTTTCAGAATAATCTATGTCATATGTCTAGGTGAATCCCTTAGCTACCAATCGGGCCTTATATCTCTCCACTGAACCATTAGAATTATACTTCACAGTAAAGACCCATTTACAGCCTACACAGCCTTCTTTGCAGGCAATGCCTCAACACTCCAGGTATTGTTCTTCTCAATAGCTCTCATCTCCTCAAGAACTGTTTCCTTCCACTTTGGAATTTTTAGAGCCTCCTGTACACTGTTAGGAATTTCTATGCTGGACAATTGAGTTGTAAAAGCAGCAAGAGATGGAGACAATTTTGAGTATGACACAAATTTAGATAATGGATATCTAGTACAAGATCTAACCCCTTTTCGAAGGGCTATAGGAACGTCACAATCAAAAGTCTCAAGATGACTGTCAGGAAGAGAATGAGAGTTACCTGTACTAGACTCAGACTGTTGATTTGTCCTCAATTCAGAATCATGGTCGTGCTGTAGAGCCGATTCATCTTTTCTTTGTTTATGATTCTTCTTCGAGTAAACAATCCCTTTCCAAGTTTGATCACCTTCTGTGAATCTATTTGTTGTTGTTTTGGTGGTATTATATTGTGGGATTATAGTAGGTTGTTCCTTATTCTCAGTTTCAAAAGATTGTTGATCAGATTTTTCACTTTCAAATGTAGGCTTAGATATATGTGAAACATCACTCATAGTAAGAGGAGTTTCCACAAATGAATCTTGGCCATTTGCTGTAGGTGCATTAGACTCAAACTCAAAATCCTGTGATTGTGAAATAAATACATCATCGGAAAACAAATTATCACAAGATTTAACAATTGAATCTTCATTATAATTCTCCCCCTGAAGATGAGTATTTTGAAAAAAAGGTTGTTTTTCAAAAAACATCACATCCATTGTAACAAATAATTTTTTTGATATTGGATCAAAACATTTATATCCCTTCTGAGTTGGAGAATATCCAATAAAAGCACATTTTATAGCTCGAGATTCAAGTTTTCCAAGTTTTCTATGTTCATGAACAAATGTTGTACAACCAAAAATTTTTAGAGGGAGATCAGCAGAGATTCTAGCAGTTGGTAAAATCTTTGTAAAAACTTGAAAAGGAGTCTGATAGTGTAAAACTTTGGAGGGCATTCTATTTATTAAATATGCAGCAGTTAAAACTGCTTCTCCCCATAAATACTTAGGCACTTTAGTAGTAAAAAGTAATGCACGAGTCACTTCCAACAAATGTCTATTTTTTCTTTCAGCAACACCATTCTGTTGGGGTGTATCAATGCAAGAACTATGGTGTATTATGCCTTTTTCAAGAAAAAAATTTCTTAGGATTGTATTGAAGTATTCTTTTCCATTATCACTCTTGAAAATTTGTATGTTTGTATGAAACTGAGTCTGCACCATATTGTAAAAGTTTTTAAAAACCTGTTCCACCTCTGACTTTTCCTTTAATAAATATACCCAACAAAGTCGAGTATGATCATCTGTGAAAGTGATAAACCATTTTTTGTTAGAAAGAGTATTTATCCGATTTGGACCCCAAACATCACTGTGAATAATAGTGAATGGTTTTGATAGTTTATATGGTTGTGAAGGAAAAGAAGTACGGTGGTGTTTTGCAAATTCACACATTTCACAATGAAACAAAGATGGATCTTTATTGTAAAATAACTTAGGAAATAAATGTTTTAAATATCTAAAACTTGGATGGCCTAATCTAAAATGCCATAACATAATATCATTATTGGAAACAGAACTAGATTCAAAGCAGGTACTTATTGGTTGAGATTGTTGTCCCGATTCAGATCCACCATCAAAGAAATAGAGTCCTCCACTCTGTTTAGCACTATCAATCATCCTCCCCGATGTCAAATCCTGAAATACACAGTAAGTTGGAAAGAACTTAGCTTGACAATTTTGATCATGAACTAACTTACTGACAGATAATAAATTACACGAAAGTTTTGGAACATGAAAAACATCATAAAGTGTAAGTGATGAAGACACTATAATAGAACCTTTTCCTGCAATGGCTGAAAGAGAGTCATCTGCAATTTTAATTTTCTGATTACCTGCACAAGGACTATATGAAGAAAAAATATTTGACAATCCTGTCATATGATCTGTTGCACCTGAATCGATAATCCAGGTATGATCAGAATGGACACTTAAGAAAGCAGCTTGCAAGTAATTACCTTTTTAAGCTAAAGAACAGGAAGGAATTTGTTGAGACTCAAGAAGCTTGGATAGTTGATCTATTTGTTCCTTAATGAAAGGAAATGAACTTGAAGGAAATGATTGCTCTTGATCTGAGACATTTACATATAGTACACGTCCCCCTCCACCAACTTTCTTGTTTAGATTTTTAGGCTTGCCATGGATTTTCCAACATGTTTCCCTTGTGTGCCATGGGCGCTTGCAATGATCACACCATGGTCGCTTGCCATCATTCCTTTCTTCATCCTGAAACCTTTGGGTTGCTAAAGCTGAGTTATCAATTTCCAGTGTTTTGTGGATTGAAACAGATTTGTCAAGCATTACATTTTGTCTTGCTTCCTCTCTTTTAACCTCTTAAAACACCTCACGAATTGTTGGTAGAGGTGTCTTTCCCAAAATTCTACCTCGCACTTCATCTAATTTCTTGTTCAATTCTGCCAAGAACATAAAGACCCGATCATTTTCTTGTCGCTTCATGAATCTCACACTATCATTTGTACATTCCCATACATCGTTATAACAGAGGTCTAACTCCTGCCACAAGGTCATTAACTCATTGAAGTAGAGAGTGACATCTCGATCACCCTGTTTCGCATGCCAAAGTTTAGATTTTAACTCAAATATTTGTGAAGAATTTTCTAGATCAGAGTAAGTATCTCTGACTGCTTCCGAAACATCTCTGGCTGTAGGTAAAAACATGAACGGTTTGCCAATTGCAGGTTCCATTGAATTCACCAACCATGCAATGATCAAGGAATTTTCTGACTTCCAAGTTTTAAAGCCGGATCTCCATCTACAGGCTTTGTTACTTCACCAATCAAATAACCCAGCTTCCCCTTACCTTCCATGATCAGTCGAACAGTTTGAGACCATTCCATATAGTTTTTTCCATTAAGCCGGTGAATGTTCACATGTAGTGAATTATTGGACACTTCTATTGGACTTCCGAATGAGATGGAACTCATAGTGCTTTCTCCTATTGCAGTGGAGTCCCTGCTGGATGCACCAGTCAAGGCTGTTTTCCAAGGATTGTACCCAGCCATTAGTAACACAATGATAAAAGTTAGCAAAATCAACTTACTTGAATGACCTCTGTTACACCTCAATCAGGTGCGAAAATATGAGAAGATATCTGGAAAAAGAAAATCACAAAACAGTGGTCGGAAAGTGTCTCACGCGTCGGCGCGTGTGATCGGAGCGGGGAGGTCGATCGGCGCGTGTGGTCACGCACAGCCGCTTCTGGTGATGGAATTCTAACCAAACGCCGGTCGGCGTCTGTTCTGTCCACTGGTGTGGGCAGTGAGAGTTCAAACTCTCTCTAAATGGGCGGGTATTAAAACCCTAGAAAATTGACAGAAAAAAAGAGCTAGGTTTTACTAAGCTTTGATACCATGAAGCAAGAGAGAAAAAATACTCTCTCAATCTTATTTTAATACTGAGATTACATGGGTTTAAATACAAAATATGTTCCTATAATTAAGGAACAAAAAAGGAAGAAATACAAATAAGGAAAAAAATCAAAATACAAGAAAGGAAGAAAATAAAACTAAGAAAGGAAGAAAATAAAACTAAGAAAGGAAGAAATCAAACTAATTTAATGGGAGCTGATTTTATGCAATATTTCCCACACCGGGACATATGGGTCCTGCTACTGGGTTTCCTTCACTGATTTACGGGAGACCAACTGTAAGAGATGAACTAATTCATGCCTACAAGAAAGTCAAGCTTCCTTCCTTTTCCGGTACTGACCCAAGGGACTGGATAACAAGGGCAGAGACATTCTTTCAAATTCACGGCACACCATAACAACATCAGGTTCCCATAGCACATGTGTGTATGGAGGGGGTGGCGGTGCATTGGTTTACTATCGTCCAGGAGCTAAATCACGACCTGAACTGGAATCAATTCAAGATTGAATTGCTGAATCATTTTGGGGATACAGCTAACTGCAACCTGTATGAACAATTGGCGGCTCTATGGCAAAGAGGTTCTGTTGATGATTATATTAATGAATTTGAATCCATAGCTTTGATGATACTGCGAGAATCGGAGGTGCTGTATTTGGGGTATTTCTTGAACTGATTGAAGCAAGAGGTTAAGAACTAGGTGCGACTAACAAGTCCAGAAACTTGTTTGGCAGCCATGAATGTAGAAGTGGCTTTGGGGAAGAAAGAGCAAGCTGGGTATGGGACACAAAGCAAATATGAGGGAGAAAAGGAGGAGGCCAGTCACGTGCAACTCACCCCCCCCCCCAATTTAAGCAAATGGGTTTGAATGCTAGGCCCATTATTCCAAGTAAAAAACTTAATCCAGCACAGCCCAAACCCCAAAATACAAATAGTGTCAAGTCCCAAACACCACAACCAGCTTCATCTACCTCTCAAACACAACGTAATCGGGGAATCCAACATCTTTCCAGTGCAGAGTTGGAAGAACGATGTCACAAGGGTCTTTGTTTCAAGTGTGCACAACCCTATAGTCCACAGCATCCATGCCCAGCGGGTCTGCTAAGAATTTTGCTCCTTGGTGATGACAAAGAGCTGGATACAGGAGGCGCGATCGCACGGCGGTAGCAGAAGGGCATCATCGATATTGATCAAGCAAAAAGGGGGACCACTCCAGTCTTGAGGAGACTGTTTTCAAGGAAGGGGTAATGATAGAGAATTGTAAGAGAAATATGAATATTCTAGAAATAAAGGTAGGGGACACATGGAAGGGCTGAGTGGTTACTGAAGAAACATAATTTTGTTATAAAAAGTGGAAGGAGAACAGGAGCAGTAGGTTTTGGTATTTTTTGGTATTTTGGGTCTTCAAGCCTTTGGCTAAAAGAAGGGGACTAAGTCCCTGGGCTCTGTGTTTCTGCACAAAGATTATTTTTTCTTGTTCTTTGTTTATTGTTCTTCCCTTCATTAACTCATTAGTATTTCTATTTCAATCCATATTAGTGCAGTACTATATACCTCTTCTCTCACCTCTTGTTTATTGAACTGCTCTTTCATTCATTGAATAGTGTTCTTGTGTTTGGCTGAGTTTTGCTACTTCACATCACCTTCATAGCCTCAATTCCTTGATTCCTATCTATCCTAACCATCATAAAACCCTAAAATCACAAACCTTTCAAGTTGTCCTTCAGAAAATATGTTGACACATTGCACAGAAGAGATTAAAGGTAACTATTATTAAGCAAGAGAAATACTAGGAGGAAAAACTTGGGGGAAAAGTGTATGTGCAGGCACTACAGCAATCCACAAAAATGATTTAAAGGATCATAACATCCTAAAGCTACAAATGAAGACCGGTGCTTACTTCAAAATGTTCTACACAACTATGCATAACAGGCTGATCAGCAAACTTGTATGCCACTTCTGTGTTGCAAGTGACCAATTCTCTTTCAATTTCTTTACAATTGCAGTAGCTCAAGAGCAAGTAAACTTTATACTACTTAGAAAACATAAAAATGCTACAATATCTACGCTCTAACTAGCAAGCAAATCAACAAAATTTTCACACCCATGGAGAGAAAAGAGTTCATAACTAAAAAAAATAAAAATAGTGAATAATAGAAAAAGACCATGCCAGTTGCTAGAGTTTTGAGTCCAACTGATCAATTTCAAAATTCATGACAACTGATACTTTCATATATTAACTCCTGAAGCAGAACTGCACTATCAGTAATTTCTCTTGCAATGCACACCCTTTATTAGTGATTTCAGTATAAAGCAAATAGCGCTAGCAAGGCTACTTACAAGATCAAGCCAAGCAAAAGAAAAGCATGAAATAAGTGCATCACTAGAAGCCTCCTTATATCGATGTCAAATATTTGTAGCCCTTCTTTAATGGAAAAACAAACTTAATATTTAGAGAGAATAAAAGATGCTTATTGTATGAATAGCAAGCCCAGGTTCTCATATCGAAAATAATTTCTACAACCTTATATAGAGAAACAACGTCCTAAAATTGCTAGAGTCCTACCAAGTAAAGATATTGTAAATAGTAATATCAGATATCATAAATAAAATAAATTACCTTTAATGCTTCCTGCTACTAATAGAAGAATAATAATTATCAAGAGGCCCTTCTTTGCAAGAAGAATTAGGGCTAGGATTAGGATAAGGACTCAAACTTTGATGATTTGCAGGAACATATACTACACCATTCTCCCCTCATCTAAAAGCTTTGACCTCAAGCAATCACAAAGCTAGTAGAGATCAAATGTCCTGGCCTCTCATCTTGGTGGAACATAATACATCCCCCTCCTTTGAAAAGTTTGACCTCGAAAGTTTACAAGGCAACATGGAAGAAATTGAATGTCTTGTCCCATCCTTTTCATCGAAATCCAAATAATCAACAAGTCCAATGATTTCTTCTTCATCAATAGTATCTTTAACCTTTGTTTTTCGCTTTTATACAAACATTACTAGAATTTGTTCCAAATTGGCTAGTTGGACTCTCACATCAAGACTAAAAGGCATCAAAGTTTAAAGTTCTTCATAAGTTTTCTTAAAGTCCTTGAAATAAGAAGAAACTTATCATGTTTCCCGGCATGATAAAATGTCTTGCAAATATCAGAAAAACGAGAAATATTTCATTTGCCAAAATATAAAAAATCTAAATACTCCATCTCCTTAACAAACTCACAATGATTAATGAGAATGATTACCTCATTGTCTATAGAATTTCGGATTTGCAAAAAGAGTCTAGCATCATCCCTTAGCCAAATCTGTCTGAGTATTATCATTTGGAGAAAGAGATGATTATTTTTTTCAATACTACATAGATAAACTCAAACTGTTTTACTCCAATCCAGATAATTTGAGCCGCTGAGTTTGTATTTTGTGATTTTAGACATCATCGAAATCACATCAAAAGACTATTGCCATGTTGTCCGTTATTAAATACACAAACAAAATTTGTGAAATACACCTAACAGTAAGCCACATATCATGAACCAGTAACCAAACAATGCAACATTAAAACATAACCTTAACCTTCCTTAGAAACCTCAAAAAACAAAGTTGAATGGACTAACAGAACACGAAACCTGATTGCATAGGATGAGGCGACACTGACGAAGTTGACTGGAGCAAGATTCTCTAGCACAAGCACCCTCACATGCCTGCGCGTGAAGAACTAGGCAGAGACTAACGATGGCGTGAGACACTCAAGCATTGGGTTTTTGTTGACCGGATTCCAGGAAGAGGTCAAACTGAGGGTGCCAATTCTTTCAGGTGCGGCAGTGATTAAGAAGAAATCACTCGCAAGGGTGATCTAACTATGATAGAGAGATGCTCAGTTGGGCAAAACTCTCCAGACTGATTTTTCAAGCTCAGGTTTCATTGGAACTTAGCTCTGATATCATGTAGAAAATAGAGAATTGAGAATAATTGTGTATTCATTCCACTATGCAAGGGTATTTATACAAATTATGTAGACTTAATAAGGAAACAAGAATAAATCTAATTCCTATGTAGACATATTTATTTTATTTACATTTGTAACAGTCTTCATCAAGCTAGAAAGAATATGTACTAAGACACCAACTAATATTAATTTGCTTGATTTAATAAGGTAAATCAGTCTATAATTACGTAAAAGTTGTTGTGAGTGATATAAGCCATTGTGAATGTTATTAGCAGACTAACATATCAACCTTTTTCTCATCTTTGACACAATTCCTTTGTCAACATTTTTTTTTTGTTAAGCACAAACATGAAACTTGTCCATAAGGCTAACAAAACTTAAAGTAATGAAAAGAAAAAGATTGTCACCCCATTGAACAATTTAGTAATAGAAACAACAATGCATAAGGACTAGAACTGATACAAGAGATGCTGCACCTACCAATTTTTCCATCATTCCCAATGCACGCTCCTTAGTACGGCTACGAGTGGACTCCCATCGGAAACGTAAAAGGTTGCAAAAACATTGTATCTAAAAGACAATAATATCACATAGCAATTAAAAAAAATAATGAAAATAGAAGAAGGATTAGTTGATAGTATATATTAAAAGGACTACAAGCTATCAAAAGCACCAAAAACTATAATGTTGGAAAAGTAAACATCAAATTCAATAACCACTATCTAGAATCATACAAAAGATTCAAACAAACTATGATTGTTGTAATTGCAAAAATTTACCATTTTTTATACCATATCTAATTGATTGGCTTCTTAAGTTTTTAATCAAGTGGCCTTAAAGTGGTTGAGAAGTGCTAACATATTAGCTACACAATAGTGTAGAGACAATGTTCAGTACTAATAAAATTTTGAAGGTCTTGGAGTCCATTTTTGAACTATACTTGCACAAATGTGGTTGGGAAGATCAGCAAAGGCATGGAGTATAGAAAAAAGAATTTAGGAGTAAAGACACACAGCATAGAAGCCAATTTATTGTGTAAGAAAAGAATATGTTTATCTTTATTAATCTAATAAAGGACAAAAATGGTGTTTTGAATTCTTCTTGAAAATAAATCCTCATGCTTAAAGTGCAATATCGAAGAACATAAGAATCGAAATTTGTTAAAAATTTAAATTCAAAAATCACGTGCAAGTAACTAGACTCCTAGACATTATCATATGAGAGACTCATTAATAAAATTGCTATACACTCACAATAAACAATGATGACGATTGCAAATCAATCTTCTCAATGAATGGAGCCATATCCCATCCTGAAAAAGAAATAGAAAAAGAAAAATTACCAAAGAATAAGGACTAAACTATCTTGAATGACCAAATTATACATGTCCTAGTCAAAGAGCAATACAAAAAATCTAATGTTGTAGCATCTAATAGAATATTAAGCCCTTAGATGGAGTCCAAGTCATATAACACCATATCCACACCTACATAGAAGGATACAATCAACTTTCAGTAGCCTATAAGTGCAATAGAAACACGAAGAATTATATATACAAAAGTCAAACTACCTTTAACATAATTTTTAGCTACAACTATTTTTCTTTAGAAAAAAAATAAGTCTATCAGCATCTTTCATACCAGAAAAATAAATAAATAAATAAAACTGTCTTGCTTCTCTAATAGCAGCAAAGAATATGTGATCAAGCCAAACCCATAATTTCAGATGGCTTAGTTCAAAGATCAAACAAAAAGCAAAGTAACTTACTTTGCAGCTCATCATGTCGACTGCTCTTTTCAATCAAAAGGCATTGTGCCAGAATCACTGCCTGCTCAATTGCTGTTAAAGAGGTAGCACCACCAGGAATATTGCTCTGGTTGCCTTGAGCACCAATTCCATTGTCGAGCAATTTTGGTACCATAAGTACGTCAGAGGTTTCATGCTCTTGCAGCTGTGGAGTGTCTTCACTAATTGTGGAATCATGTTTCTGAAACCTAGGGCCTATCGATGAGCAGGTAATATTAGCACCACTGTTCAATGCACTTCTGTTTACAAGAAGCACTCTTTGTGCCGTCGGCTCTGCCTACACCCAGTAGTGATCCCTAAAGGTAAGGATGATATTGCATACAAAACTATAAATAATATTTATAAAATATAAACCTGATGCACAGTACGGTAGCCAAGTGCCCCAGTAACAGAAAGTTGAATCCTGGCTGATGCTTCAGCTGATCCAAAATGGAGCCTGATACAGCAAAAATGCTTCAGATATAAAATTAAAACACAGAATGCTGACTAGACTAATCATTTGTAAAAGACTGCTATAAGGTACTTTGGACATAAACACAAAGCATTGAGGCCATCACTAATACATATTAATTGAAAATGGCATAAAAGAAACAACCATGAATTTCAATGGCAACAGTTGATCGTGTGGGCAATTATTCTCTTTCTGAACTGCCTCTTTGCAAGTGGAAAATTTAGGATTTTTCAGACAAGGGATGAGAAAAAAGCATTCACAAAATCATGAAGGTTTGAAAAGATGAAAGAAAAGAACACTAACACAACCTGTAAAGCAGGAACATTGCAATCACCAATTATACCTGCAAGTGTTTAATTTCATCCACAAAATCATGTTCGCAGTTTGATGTAGCCTTTTTAGGTCTAGCAGGTGATTCGTGACTTAGGAAATGCACGTAACCTCTCAGAGCTCTTTGAGAAAGCAAAATGGCTTTCAGCCGCAACAAAAGGAAAACTACAATTTATTTAGACACTTTACCGTTGCTTAGACGATTGCATGGAGTACTTCGTAGCATCTATAAAACTGAACTGATGCACAAATAGTAAGTTAAAGCTCCTATCCCATCATATCTTATCTATTAACATCAATGAGTAAGCATTGGACATGTACATCGAAAACCACAGCACCAAGAAATAAATAAAAAATAAAACAATCACATGCAGCAAAGAGGAAAACTTGAAGTTTCAATACAAAAAGCATTCACGCAACTGTTAGACAAATCCTCTAAACAATTAAGTTAACAAGTACCTGCATGAATCAACACGTCCATAGGTATGCTCCATTATTCCTGCTTCTAAATGGACCATCGAGACAATACAAGAAGCTTCATCATAGCGCAACTTTGCATCCCAGTAGCTTGTTACTTGCTCCAAAGTGCCAAAATAATGAAGAGTTTCCCCCATATACACATGCAGCAGATCAAACAGAGAGGAAGATAGCTCATCCAAAGTTCTCTGCTGAACAAGTAAGACCCTGGCCAGCCACCATGAAATGCTTCGAATTCCATATACCGAGGACACGCATCCTTCAAATAGCAAGTCTTTTGTCCTCATGATCAACAATTTAGCAAAAACTACGAACTACAGAAACAACAAACAAGCAATTGGTATCAAATCAATCAAGAATTATAAATTAAAAAAAAAAACACAGCAAAGCAGTACCTGAAGATCAGAGAATTTTCCAAGCAAATGACACCCACTGGACATAAGTTGATTCCTTGCCCAATTTTCCCATTCCACAAATTTTTCACCCTCTAGCACTTTGAATGGTAGAGGACATCTAGGAGACTCATTGATTGGTCTAAATGTTCATATTCAAAGTATTAATCAAATAAGCTATTAACCCAATTGAATAATTTAAGACGAAAAGAAAACACAAATTTGGAAAGCGAAGAAGAAGAAGAAGCACAGACCCGGTGATGTTACACTGAGTAAAAAAGAAAAAAGCAGCAATAGCAACACACAACACCAAAAACATTCGGCAGGCCGTTTCCTCATCATCGAAGTTCATTATAAACCGTCCCACATGCTCCACCAACTCGGAGTAAGTTTCATCGGCAGAACACGACTCGGGCAACTCCGGCAACTCAGTGAGGAGTTTGGCTGCATCGGAGGAAAGAGATTGGAGATAGTTTCCAGACTCGATTAAATTAAGCATTTCATTGATCAAAAAGTGGAGTCTATTGACATTGTTATCATCATCATGACCATTAATATGGGAGGAAGGTGGCGACGGAGGGAACGGTGGGGGAGCTAGGGTGCAGCGGAGGAGGCGGAGCTCATAACCGCGCAGGATTTGGCGTTGATGTCGTCGTTGTTCGTCTAAAGCTTCGGCCATTGGCGTCGTAAACAAGGACCCTCTGTCTGCGTAAACAACCGAAAATACGACTCTTTTATTCTTAGGGTTTAAAACGGGTTTTTGATTAAGTGTTAAGATAAAAATGCTGCTAGGCGTACTTTATAGAGCTGTCCTTTTAGTGTGTTTTTTTTAACCCACTTCCAATTTATTTATTATTATATCTATTGATCCATTTAATATATTTATTATGATATATTAAATTTTATAAAATAATATTATTTTAAATCATTTATCATTTTTATACTTTTAAATTTAAGTATCTATTATTTAATTATTGCAAAAAATTATATCTAATTGTTAAACAATTATAAGAATACAAAAAAACTACTAAAATATTACAACCATATTAATTTTAAATTAAGGTGATTATTCAAAAAAATTGCTAAAATATCATTTTAAATGTTAAATGGATTATAATTGTATTATTTCGTATCAAGTAACTCAACTCACACTCAAAACTCATTTATTAATAATGCCACTTAAATAGATCATGTTCATTTAGTAATATCGATCACTTCAAATTTTGACAACTCTAGTATTTTTGATTCTTTATTTGAGCAGTGCAACATTGAGCCTTATGTTACTCAATCATGGACTAACATCATTATTGTCATACCCCCTCACCCAAACCGTACGTGCCCAGATGTGGGGGCGCTGCTGTCTTCTTACCTTTTTAAATCGCTATTTTCTTTTATACTTACTACAGAGCTATACATTTTTTATACAATAAATAATATACATTTTATTTACATAAAATAGTATTATAAATATCAATTTACCACTTAACAAACTTTGAAAACTAATTTACAAACTTATAAGTATATATAACGCGGAAAGCAAAATACAAGAGTTTAAAAGTGTGTGACCTATTATTTCGAGATCGGCTACTTTAATTTGAATAGGATCACCGCTTGGTTTATCTACCACCTTCAACTATCTTTCTATATCTGCGCGGAAGAAACTTCAACACTAAGCTTTAAACTTAGTGGTGCATATAAATAAGGGAATATACTATATTATGCAACAAGTATTAACATGTATCATTTTATACATTAAAATCTTTGCATGTTATTCCAATCAACATGTCTCTATTTCATACAATTATAAATATCATGCTCACATATACAATGTTATTTTCATTTATCTTTGATGGCAAGTTACTCTTTTAATCTCTTTAATATTGTATCTCAATCTCATATCATCATCATTTTTCTTTTCTTATTTTCCAACTTATCTTCATTATTTTGCCCACATCACTCTAAATTTGGACTAACTGGATACGGGTTATGGATCAGGAGCACTCTCAGAGCTATAGCCTCCTTGTCCACTATCTGACCCAACAGAGCTTCTCAAATCAATGGCGCTCCCAGAGCTTAAGCCACATTGATTGAGTATTATTTCATCATACATGAATAACCAGACCAAGGGCGTTCTCTGAGCTTAAGCCACCTTGTTCTCAACTTATATATGCTCAACAGAGCTTCTCAAGTCAATGGCGCTCTCAGAGCTTAAGCCATATTGACCAAGCATCTCCGATCAATGGCGCTCTCAGAGTTTAAGCCACATTGATCGAGGAATATCTCATATAGTACGGTACCGTTCGCCCCCATAATAACATGTCATCTATCCTGTTTTTAGTCGTAGGTAGAGAGTAATGGGCATGTTCGTATTTTCACATTAATCATATATCTTTATTTAATTTTAATTTACATCCATATCATCATCTCATATCATACATATCATCATCATCATTCTTAAATTTTGACACATCAATATTCTCATGTATCAACATCTCAATTTTCTTGTTTTGCAAACATATCATCATGCTCATACATACTGGATAACATCTTTTCATTTGTTTAACTAGATACATCAGTAGAAAATCATATTCATAATTTATTTAAAAATAGAGCATTCACGACTGTGACTACTAATTCATGCCCATGAATTAGTTGACACCCGTAATTCAAAGCCGTGAACGCTACTGGAATGCATCGTGCCAAAAGCATTCACGGTCATGATTGATTTACGCTCATGAATGAGTTCACGTCCGTGATTCCAAACCGTGAATGCTTCTGGAATGAATAGTATCATTTCTACACCAAGGTCACAACCGTGATACAAATCAATCACAACCGTGAACCATCAAGTTCGTGCCCGTGACTTTCTGCAGGAAATCAGCATATTCACATTTCATTCACTCTAAATACACCAAATCATATCAAAACACAACTCATACATTTCTGGAGTCCTTTATTAAACATATCATGACCCAATACATATAAATGCCTTAATCATAATTAAATTCTCTAACATGTATTATTTAATTCAACAAATCACAAAAATCTCATTCTTTATCTCTAACATATGGTTTCATGTCATGGTCATCATTAATGCACTTCAATCATCAATTAACATTTTAGACATGTATTATTTCAAACAATGATAGGTTATTGCTTTAAATTATGCACAAACCTTAATCTTTCTCCTTCACTCTTCTAGGTAGCTTTCCTTTTCCTTTGCTCCATAGGGTATGTTTCTTGTCACTTGGAACTCCTACAACATCATAGATCATTATTATCATCTAATTTTCTCAAGACCCTAAACTCTCTTATTCTTTCTCAAAACCCTAATTTCTCTCTCTTTCCATATGAGTCTTGGATGAGCTCAAAATTCAAACTTATTTAAGAAAAGATGAAGAATAAGAAGAATCACTTCTTACCTTACTCTTTTCTTCACTTGATCACAACTGTGGAGATTTTCTCTCTCCACCAAACTTGATTTTTCTTCCTCTTTCTGGCTCTTCCCAGCTTCCTTAGGAGTTATAGACCATGAAAATCACTTGCTCTTGATCGTTTCCCCTATTCTCTTCCTTTCTCTCTCTAAATTTCAAGATTTGGCTATGGAGGATTCTTGGGTGTGGTTGGTATAGTTGGGCGGAAAAGAGAGAGAGAAGAGAGCATAAAATAAGGAGAAGAAGAAAAAGAAGAAGGAAGGAAAGCACAAAAATCCTCATGTGGGACCCACAATCTTTGACCATTTCTTGACATTAGGCTTAATTAATCTTAATCCTCTTTCTTTAATGCTATGGCTGGCCAACCCAAATTAAAATGTCCAATCTCTTATGTTAAATAGCAAATTAAAATGTCCAATCTCTTACAATTTGATCCCAAAACTTATCAAATTTTGCAATTTAGTCATTTATTGTAAATCAACTTCTTTAAGTTTTATAATCACTTAATTAGGCACATATCATATAATTTAGTCATTACTTGATTAATTTCAATCAAAAATCAGAATTTAAACTCCAATCGGTCAACCACGTCAATTTTGCGACACGTGCGACTCGATGTCTAAATTAGCGGATATTACAATTATATTATTTAAAAGTGCATAATGCATGAACCAGGCAGCATCTTATGCTAAGCTCATCGTTTAATTACATTTTTATACATTGTATAAATGTAACACTCTCTTTTATAGTTAGACTAATCCAACTATATATGAGAATGTCACGCTAACATATGCATGCAAATCATAATAATTTAAAACCTTTTATATCATAATGAAAGTAGTATTCAAAACATTATTTCTTGAACATATACTATTACTTAAATAACAATTTTGGGAAATCTATGAGAAGATTAGAAATTCAACCTTAAACATTAATTAAGTAAAAGCTAATTGAATCTATAAGAATTCACCTTACAAAATATTTCATCATATAAACATGAGCAAATGTTTGGGTTGCCACTATCCCTTACTGATTGTTTTGTTCGCGAATTGCTTAAGCCATAAGATTAGTGCTAATACTTGATTTAGTTAAGCCATATGATTAGTTAACCCTTATTTGGTAGAAATATTTTGTTGCTCAAAACAATAACCAAGAATAGGGAGTTGAATTGGTTAACAAATAAAAAATACTTGAAAAAAGAAGAAGCTAAACGCTGAATGGTAAAAGGAAGAGGAATACAATATACATTAAATTTATAAAGGTTCGGGTATTAACAAACTTTATTTCTCTTTCCATTATTTCTCTTTCCATTATTCCTCTTTCCAATCTCAATTGGGCATTTCACTAACACTTGAAATGTTATAATGGAGTTTTATCTTTAGCTCACTCCCAACTATAATGTTTCTTTCTTGGCTAACACCTAACTTTGAAACAACCTTTTGTGTTTTAATGGCTAACACAACAATCAAATCTTTATGTTTTTTATGGCTCACACAAAAAATATTTACAAGTGTTTTACTCATAACCCAACTCACTCAAACTCACTTTTGAGTATTTCATTACAAGATAAAAACACTCACCAACTAAAATATTCAGCAATTATGAGCAATTATAGTTTTACAATAAAAAATTAATGAAATTTATTGAAACAAAATTAAATGCACAAGATATACAAGATTAGAAGATTGAATGATTGTATTTCTAACTTGTAAAAGTCATGAATGTGTTATATTTTTACTTCCATATCAAATATAACAGTTTTGGAGTGCATTTAATGTGAAAATAATTGTTCAACTACTTTCTCATTAATGTTTGACAAGTTTTTCTCTCCAGGTTTATGAACATGACTGATTCTTCATGAGCGTGACTATTTTTTATAGTCATGAATGAAAGTCGTGACTCTGGTTGTGACTCATTCTGTCTAAAAATAAATAGTCATTCATGGGCATGACAAAATATTCATAAGCATGACTTTATCAATCTTCACAGTTGGGTCAATGCTTCACTGTCGTAAAATATTTTAATGAACAGTCTTGCCGCTTATTGGTTTCATGGGTGTGATTAAATATTCATGGGTGTGAAAAGCTATTTTTCACTAAGGTGGTGATTTTGCACCATGGGCTTAACATTAGTCACAGGCGTGACTCTTTGCATTTTTCAATATTTTGAACTTCAATTCTTCTCTTTCAACTTGCTTCAAGGTTTTAAAAATGCATATCTTGTCTAACACACTTAGAGCACAAAATGTGATTAAATTTCTTATTGCCTAATTATTTGTTATCATCAAAATGGAAGAAATATCCTTCAAGGTTTAATAATCTCTCCCTTTTTGATGTTGACAAATAATTAAGCAATATGGGGCCTAATGAGAAAGTAAAATTTCTCTCCCTCAATTGATGCTTAATAAACATGAATCATAAGAAGTATAAGATGCAAGAGAAGCTTCAAAAGAGATTGAAATAAGCAATAAACATAGCATTCATATCAAGATAAACAAAGTATTCATGCCAAGTATATGAAGGGTATATTGCAAGTATATGAAGGGTATATTGCAAGTATATGATATGTTGATTAGGCATTTTATTCTTTATATGCAAAGAATATGTCAAGTATATGTAATATATATATATATATATCAAAGTATACTGTCATATTTACATTCACCTTAACATTTTCATTTGCTTACTTATTCTCCTCCTTTGTCACAATTAAAAAGAAATAAGACAAATGAAATAAAATAAAATAAAATATATATCATTGCATTAACAAAAGATTTACAAGTCACATGAGCTGTAAAATATACAAGAGACTTGCCTAAACATAAAAAAAGTACTCTGATAATATGATCTAAGGATTCTAAGATATAAAAAGTAAAAAAAAAAAAGATAATGACAGTCATGGCTTAAAGCCAAACATCTTCTCACGAAGATGAGCTACCTCCTCGAGGCTATCAATCCTAGACTCTACAAAGTCCTTGAGATTTTCCAACTTTGTATCAATCGACTCCTAAAAATTCCATGCTTTTCTAAAGCATATCAAAACGAAGAGTTAGGAGTGCAGCAATATGTTGTGCCAAGTCTGGCGGAGGTGCCAAAGAGGTTTCAGTGGTAAGAGAAGCATCTGGAACAACTGAAGGTGGAGTCTCAACACATATTCTCTTCCTCTATTGGAGCCCTTGAAGTCCCGCTTTGAATTCCTTTGAGTCTTCAGGCTCCCATTCCACCATTCTTGTTGTGGTGATGAAGTGGTAAGACACTTCATCTTTGTGGTGGATTCTCACTACTGCTTCCATCTTGATGAATGAACTGGAACAATATTGTAAATATGATTGTTGAGATCCAAAAATCCCAGCTCTATTGCCAAATGAGTCATATAACCTCCGATAAGAATGCCTCTTGAAGGCTTGGAGGCAATGGACTGTAGGTGAGAAGAAAACCATCAGGATAATGCCACGGGCTCCCTCTTTCGAGCCATATCAAATAGAAACAATTCAAACTTCCGAATTGAGTCGTTAATATCACCCCGAGCAAAGATATTATAGGTGAAAAACCTGTGAATGTAGCGAAGCACTAGTGATATCAGGTGTGTGTTCTTCATCTTATTAACATCCTAGCTACAATCACTTCCAAAATAGGACATTGTGAGGGTAAAATCTAGCCTCATTGTCATGGATCAATCCCTCATACAGGAGCTTGAAAATCTCTCCGAATTCAGTGGCAGTTAGGATTTTCTCTTGCTTGCAGAGCTGGAATGAGACTTTTCCAATCAGAGAGACTGCAATGTGCTAAGAAATTCCAAAGTTGGCTCCTGAAAGGTGGATCGATAAATGTCAACAAACTCCAGCAACCTGCACTTGTGTAACTAAACCTTTATGTCTGAGGTAAGGCCCAATGTCTTAACACACCCCCAATCAAAGGTCCTCATTGATAAGAGATACAGTTTTTTTTAGGCAAGCATATCTTGGATGACAATGTTATGCCATTGAGTAAATAATTCATATGTAGCTTTGGGGTTGAACTCTTCTTCTTCCCTTTTGATTGACCGGATCCTAAAGTCATTGAAAAGTTTGAAGGTTTGAGAGAGAGAAAGAAACTCTAGCTTAGGGTTTGAAATCAGACCCTAAAAATCAGAAACAAAAGTGATTGAGGTGTTTAGTGATTGATTTCAGTAAGAATATATGGTAACAAGGTGTTTAGAAGACTAGATTTGGCCGAAAAAGATGAGGAATCACAACTGTTGCAAGTTTGAAGAGAGACCAGTGAAATTCAGGTTATATTTTGATCGATTCACCGTCGTGAATGAATGTTCACGAGCGTGAACGATCGTGTTCATGATTAGGTGAGGTAGTGACTTAAACCGTGACTCAGGACGTGAATGATACTACCTAAAAATTGAGGTGTTTTTATAGTCGTGACACTAAACTGTGATCAAACCGTGGTCCAAAGCGTGAAACAAACCATGATCGAATTTGTTGGTATTGGCTACCATTTTCACGGCTATGAAGATTTATTCACGGGCATGAATATCTAAAAATTTATAAAAAAAATAAAACTAAGTCATATTCAAGAGTATGTGATATCCAAACATTTTCTAAACATTTTAAACATAAAAATAAACACTTTGTCATATAATATGATCATGCAAATCATCAAATAATCACAATATCACTCAAAGTTCACAATGTAAAATTTAAAAATAGAATCAAAGTATACACGTGACATAAGAATTATCATTTAAGATAATGTGGTGCCATCAAGTATTCCAAACTCTCTTTTTATAAAGTATAACCTTTTTTCATTGAGAGGTTTGGTAAAAATATCAACCAATTGATTATTTGTGTCAATGAATTCTAGCACAATATCTCCATTTTGAACATGATCTCTTAGGAAGTGATGCCTAATGTCTATATGTTTACTCCTAGAGTGTTAGATAGGGTTCTTAAAAAGATTTATAGCACTAGTATTGTCACATTTTATGGGAATATGATCCATAATTTGACCATAATCTTTAAGTTGTTGTCTCATCCAAAAACTTAAGTGCAACAACATCCTCCTACCATATATTTTGCTTCAGCGGTTGATAAAGCAATTGAAACTTGTTTCTTGCTAAACCAAAAAACTAGGCATTCTTCAATGAAGTGACAAGTACCTGAAGTGCTTTTTCTATCTAATAGACTACCGACATAATCAACATCCAAAAATCCAATGACATGAAAAGAAGTATTCCTAGGATACCATAAACCTAGATGTAAAGAGCTATGTAAATATTTTAAGATTCTTTTAACAATATTCAAATGTGATTATTGAGGACATGATTGAAATCTAGCACATAATCATACACTATACATAATGTTAGGTCTAGAAGCAGTAAGGTATAAAAGAGATCCAATCATACCTTTATAAAGCTTTTCATCTATACTATTACCCTTCTCATCTTTGTCCAACTTGATTGATGTGCTCATTGGAGTCTTTACAATCTTACACCCTTCCATTCCAAATTTCTTTAATAGTTCTTTGGTGTACTTGGATTGATTGATGAAGATGTCATTATTGTTGATGCAGAACTCCAAAGACCATGCCTTGAAATCCCTCAGCAAAATAAGGTAAACAAACCTTAAGCTATGGTGATCATAGATTGAATTCGACCCAAAGCTAACCAATGTAGCAAAGAACCAAAATTATAAGGTTTATTAAGAACATCCATGCCACAAGCAATATCACTTTATAAGTAACTAATTACTAAAGGTAATAAAGAGATACAAATATATCTCACTTTAAAGAAAACACTCAAATTCGTTTTTATTCATTCATGCCTTATAAAATAAGCCTAAATGAGTATTTATAACTTTAAGTCTTGGAATCCTTTATGGTAAAAATAACTAAGTCATATTCTAACTCAACTCCTAAAAGTATAGTCATATTCTAATTCAAATTCTAAAAAGTAGAACCCTACTTGAATTAGGACACTAATTAAATTCTTTATATCCTTTGGCCCACATGTTGCCATTTTCATTATTTAAACTATAGATAGATAATAGGCAACTCATTTACATTATTAAGCCCAATTACAAGTTAAGCCTAAATTCCATAAATAGGCACATGCGTAGCACATGGTTGGCACATGTCTTGCACATGACTCTTAGCATATGATTTACACATGGTCCTAAGTTTAAAATGGTGGATGAAGGTAAAAATCAAATTTATGAGGATATTAATGATGCTCATACTAGTGAAGTTGAAATTGTAGGTGAGAGTATTGATTCTATTTCACTAGAAGAAGTTAATGGTGTTAGTGTTTTTGAGAGCATTGCAATTAAAAGTAAAAACATCATTCAAGATGAATTTGTAGCTAATGATAGTGAATCCATGGAGGTAAGTGATTGTTACCCAGATAATGAACCAAGAAAGGGGGTTGAATTAGATATTAAAAATTCTTAACTTTTAAGTGCGGAATGAAAAGTTAAGTAGAGTAGGGATAGGAAGATATCACACAAGAAATTTATAGAGGTTCGGGTATTAACAAACTCTACTCCTCTCCCCAATCTTAATTAGGAGTTTCACTAACACACTAAGTATTACAATGGAGTTGTACAAGCTCACTCCCAACTATGGTGTTTCTATCAATGGATCACACCTAACCCAGAAATCCCTTGTGTTTTAATGGCTCACACAATAAACCAATTTCTTGTGTTTTAATGGCTCACACAAATAACCCTTACAAGTGTTCTACTCTTAATCCAATATACCCAAACTCACTTGAGTAGTAGATTACAAAGAGAAACACTCACAAATCTATAATGCTCAGAAATTATGAGCAAAAAGATTTTTACAGAGAATTAATATTTGTTTGAAAGAAATTACTGCACAAATGGCTACAACAAAATTTTGATTTGAAGTTGTTGCTCAGATATTGAACCAAGAAAGGGGGTTGAATTGGATATTAAAAATTCTTAACTTTTAAGTGCGGAAAGAAAAGTAAAGTAGAGTAGGGATAAGAAGATATCACACAGGAAATTTTATAAAGGTTCAGGTGTTAACAAACCCTACTCTTCTTTCCAATCTCAATTGGGAGTTTCACTAACATACAAAGTGTTACAATGGAGTTTTACAAGCTCACTCCCAACTATGGTGTTTCTAACAATGGATCACACCTAACCTAAAAATCCCTTGTGTTTTAATGGCTCACACAATAAACCAATTCCTTGTGTTTTAATGGCTAATACAAATAACTCTTACAAGTGTTCTACTCTTAACCCAATATACCCAAACTCACTTGTGTAGTAGATTATAAAGAGAAACACTCATAAATCTATAATGCTCAGAAATAATGAGCAAAAAGATTTTTACAGAGAATTAATGTTTGTTTGAAAGAAATTAATGCACAAATGGCTACAACAAGATTTTGATTTGAAGTAATTGCTATTGTCTTGTTATGGATTCATAAATGACTTGCATTTATACTTCCATGGTGAATTATAGTCGTTTGGTTGCATTTAATGTGAAAATAGTCATTGCACCAACTTTTAATTTCGCGCCTGACATGTTTCTTTTTCCTCTTTCACTGTCGTGAAAATGTGTCTCACGGTCGTGAATGTTCTTCCAAGCCGTGACTCGAGTGGTGACTTTGGCCGTGAAGCATTCTGGAAGGATTTGAAGTGTTTGATCATGGATGTGACATTATTCTTTCACGGACGTGAATTTCCTTCCAAGTCGTGGTCCAAGTGGTGACTCTGGCCGTGAATCTCTTTGGTGGAATTTGACATGTTTTCTCACGGGCGTACTTTCTTTCACGGGCATGACTGATATGATCATTCACGGTTACTATGATCCTTCATGGCTGTGAACTTTAAATGTTGGATAGTTGGCGCTAAGCTACATCACGGGCGTGACATAAAAAGTCACGGACGTGAACATGTTATTTCTTCAATTTTTGTCTTTTTAAAGTTAGTCTTCCATTCTCCATTCTTGCATCTTATTCCATACCCTGTTCAATAAATTTAGAAAACAAGTATGTTAAATGCATTATTACTATTTTATTTGTTAGCATCAAAATGATGAAAATACCCCTCAAGGTTCAACAATCTCTCCCTTTTTGATGGTGACAAATAATCTAGCAATATGTGCTTATGAGAAGTCTCCCCTTCAAAAGATGCTTAAAATAAAATATTACTAAAATGCAAGAATTTTTAAGAATGATGAAGTGTAACATGGATGTTTGCTTCCTAGTTTAGGTATATGCAAAGTATATCCAATATATACCAAATTTTTACCTATAACTAGTTAAGTATATGCAAAGTATATTTAAGGAATATTCAAAGTATATCAAGTTATTTTCTTTTAACTAGTTAAGTATATGCAAAGTATATTTAAGGTATATTTAAAGTATAACTTGCATATTCATTTAATTCAATTATATTGCTAGTATTCAAAGTATAACTACTTGCATATTCATTTAATTCAATTATATTGCTAGGTTCTCCCCCTTTTGTCATCAACAAAAAGAACATAAGAGATAAATCATAAGGGAAAACTAATGCAATTATATTAATATCAAATGGAAAAGTACAAAGTTTTTGAAAAGTAACTTAAAGTCCTACATTAGAAATACTAGAAACTAACAAGCAGAAAAAAATATCTAGCTAGATTTGGAGCCGAACATTCCATCTCTAAGGCGAGCTACTTCCACCTCGAGGCTCTCCATGCGAGACTACATGAAATCTTTGAGGTTCTCTAACCTCTCATCAATCGAAGTCTGCAATTGGTCAAAATGCAGTGCCAATAGGTCAGCCACCTGCTGAGCCAAGTTCGGTGTGGATGACAAACATTGTCCAATTTCCTGCTCAACCTCTGGGGTCGCCGTCTCAACTCGAGCTCTTTTCCGTTGCTGGATTCCTTTGAGGCCAGCTTTGAAGTCATCCAAATTGTTGTCTTCCCAAACAATCTCACCAGTTGTGTTGGTGAAGCGATAGTAGATGTTATTCTCATGAACTATGAGAACCGCCACTCCCATCTTGATAAAAGACTCGATGTCTAGCCGATCTCTAAGATGTGCTGGTACAAGGTTGAAGTGGTGCTCCTCTAGCTTCAGATAACCAAGCTTTATAGCAAGGTGAGTCACGTACCCACCAATCAAAATATCTTCGTAGGGCTTCGTGGCAATAGATAGTAGATGGTTTACAAACCATCGAGATAAAGCCACTGTTAGGCCTCTTCAGGCCATCTCCAGAAGAAAGAGCTCAAATTTCCGAATTGATCCGTTGCTATCCCCTCTGGCAAAAATGCTATAGGTCATAAACCTATGCAAGTACTTGTGCACTGGTGATCGAAGGTGGGTGCTCTTCGTCTTCTTGACGTCCTAGCTGCAGTCGAGTCCGAAATGAGTCCATGCCTGAGTGACATAGAACTCCATCTCACTTTCATTAAGTATACCGTCAAATGAAAGGTTAAACATGTCACCAAATTTCATTACAGTGAGGGTGTTCGGATATTTGCAGAGTTAAAATTTCACAGTGCCGGTGGGAGAGACTTGCAGGGTGCTAAGGAACTAGAGGGTAGGTTCCCTTAGCGTTGGTTGATGTAAATCAACAAAATATTTTAGATGACAAGCCTGGAGTTATTCCGTCATGCTTGTCTCGAGACCAAGGGTCCTGACAGTGTGCCACTCAAATGATTGAGAGGAAAGGAGTGGTCTTTTCTTGAGAACCGAGTACCTCGGATGATAGTGCTCCGTAATGATATTGAAAAGGTAGTCTGTGTATCTTCTTGGAGCATGAGACTTCTTTCTAGTGCCTTTGGAGAAGCCGGGTTCCATTTTTGGTAAAAAATCTGATAGGATGTTTGAAGAGTACCTAGTGATTTTTGATTTCTGATGATGGAAATAGTTTTTGAAGGTATTTATAGATGGAGAATGTTACTAGGGGGCCAGAATCTATGAAATGGTATTGAATGGTGATAAATGAAAAAAGTTGGAGAGTTAGAAATGAGAGAAATAACGGCAGAAAATGTTTTATAGCCGACATCTTCACGGACGTGAAATGTCGTGTTCACGGTTTGCTGAAGAGGCACTCTACCCGTGATGAGGAATATGAAACGATTCACAGTCGTGACATTTAATGGTCACGGGCGTGAATGATGAAATTTTACGGTGGTGACAAATGAGTCACGGTCATGAAGTACAATCTTCACTACTTGTGATCGTGAGATAAAGTGTGACACAAAGTGTAAATGCTTCTGTAAGTATTTGATGGAAATATTCACGGTTGTGAATAAGTGTCACGATAGTGAACAAAGAATTTCACGAGAGTGACAAAAAAAGGTTATGGGCATGAAACATAGTCTTCACTACCTTCAACCGTGAAGCATGTCGTGAAGCAAGACGTGAAAGCTATTGAAGCTTTTGACGATCATGATCACGACCGTGAATATATGTCATGGGCGTGAACTGCCTAAAATCCTTATTAAATAAAACTGAGTTTAAAACAAGACCAAAGTATTTCTAAGGTACTTCTATCCCCTTGAACATATATTTCTATCAAGTGAGCCACTTCATACATTAAAAGATGAGACAATAAAACAAGATTAACAATCAAGGTTCAACAAATTTGGCAATCATAAAGTTAATCCATCAATCATACCAAGCTCTCTTCTTATGAAGTTAAAT